>OX420955.1:9806933-11139849 GCA_949091785.1 Polymixis lichenea
GCTTACGTAGATGTCGATAATGCCGTCTGCTGCTGCGTTCGAGCGGCAACGACGTACCAGCCAGTCTATTCTGTAAAAATATTACTGTTAAAACGTAGATGAAGTGAGCTGTCATTTGACCAAATACTTAGTGGTTGATACTATTGACGGTTTACTTCACCTGAGTTTTTACCGCAAGATTTTACAGAAAGTATCAGCAGTACTGTTGTCCACGGCTGTCACTAACAGAGTGACAAGTCGTATTTTGAGTTATACAAAAGAGTTTTGCGAAAATGAAGAAGAGAAATGGTCGCAGATGTGACGTCAAATCAAAACTGCAGCCCACTGCTGTCTGCAGTCTGCCGTGGCCTTTGGAATTGTACAGTCACCAAAAGAGATAAGTAACCAGAGTCGTCGGATACAGCTTAAGTTTAGCGAGAAAACGATGGACGTTTTCGTATGTAATTTAATTTGGTAAATAAACTATTTGTTTAATATTAATTTTATTTTACTCTATTTGAAAATATCCAACAGGTTACTTACTAAACTTTAACTATTTCTACCGCACAAATGCCAGCACAGCTAGCTATGCCAAACTGTAAAATTTTCCCAATTGAACATGACCCTTATTCTTTTGTAATAAAATTGAAAACTATCACATAAATTTAACAGATTGGGGTAGCTTGATATGCTGGCTTTTGTACGTTTACTGGTTTCTATGTAACTCTATGAAAACGCTCCTCTACATGGCGACATTGCCGCTTGCCGCAGTTTTCACAGAGACCAGTTGTGTCGCTGCGGCATTGCGATTCGGGCAGCATTGACGCTACGGTTTACACTCTGGCGTTGCCTTTAGTGAATTGTACCTTTAACGAATTCAACCCATTTGGCTATAAAATTGTGAAGTCCCATAGATTCCGCTGAGTTGGTCCAACCCGAATAGATGTGGTTTTATTTCTTATGACGGATTGTGAGTTAAGTGCGTTTTTTTATGGGTCTGGGTTGTTAAGAGTTGCTGTGTTAACAGCTATAACATTATGGTAGCTAATCTGTTTTATCTGAGTTAACACTCGTGGTAGTGAATAATTAAGTACATTGCAATTTATTCAAATGAGCTGTTTTCTCACTGAATTTTGATTTATTTCTGAAATGAATATTGATTTTCCGTAATTCACACAGATGGCAATATATCTGCACAAAATTCACGTTGATGCACATTTACTAACTGAAGTAGACTTCATGTCACCACCAAGCGCCAGGATTAATATCAGTCTTAATAATTAAGTACTATTTCTATAATCATTCTAGTTTCGTTTGTAATAAAAATATGTAGGTGTGTTCATCTACCGGCCTGTGTCGCCTGAAAATAAATGAAATGTAATTACAGTTATCTTTTTATTTCGTTTATGTAGGTAGGTACCGACAAATAAATTAAATTTTTAAATATTGGAATATAAGCACTGGAGGATGGACGGCGCCACCTAGGCTGGCCGAGAAAGTGGTGGCGAAATGACATAGATGCGTATTGCAAGGGTTGAATTGAGGTGGCCCTAGAAAAGGATGCCTGGAAGGATTTGGGGAGGCCTTTGCTTAGCAGTGGAACGGTATAGGCTAATTTAGAAACAAAAAAAACAAAGAATATTGAAATCTAAAAGCATTTAAAATATAATTACTATCTATTAAAATGTAAGAGATGAGGTAGGTTGATTTATGTGTCTTTCATTGTATTATTCTTCAGGCAGAAGGGACTATAAAAAAACAAATGTAATGCAGCCACAAGATGATTTAATATTTATAGAAATACTACAATTCCTATGTGGCTGAAAATTTATATTATTCCAGCCCAGCCAGCACTTAAAATAAAGCCAAAACCGCTAGATATGAAAAAAAAAACGAAAAACTCAGCGAAAATAATACATACCTTTGCCACGCAGGTCCCGTAGAACATAAAATATATTTGAGCACAATAAATACGTGGAGCGGTTTTATTGTTATTGGCACAATAACCGTACGTTACCTGCGACTCGGTTGAATTAACTGTCTGTCGGTACGTAAGGCTAATTGTGGCTGGTTTTTATTGGCCAGCAGTGTAAATGAGACGTTATTGGATTTTGGCGATACATTGTTTGGTGTTGTGTAGTTTTGAAGCGCATGTAACACCCACTACATAGACTGTTGTACAACCGCTGCCGCTGGTACTAATATGTTGGGTAATATTTTTTTTAAATAATAATAATAATAATTACCAGCTGTCAACGTTTCAGCACAACGACTATCGGATCAGGTGCGGGTCATCCAGCGTAATCATATGTTGGATGACACTGTACTTGATCGCTTGCGAAGTGAAATGCAGAGTAGCCATGTCATCGTCCCCCCGTCGCAGATAGTTGTGGTACCACCACGGCTAACCACAAGTCACACGCCTCAAGCTGACGAGGGGAATGTTGACAGGGCTACAAACGTAAGTACCCAGTGCAGTGAGGAATTGAGGAGTGCTTTGGAGGGTGCGATTCGGGAATATCGGTTCATATCGCCCGAACTTAGGCCACGCTTACCTCGTTTGCCCATGCATAACAAAAATAGGGCGCTGGTGGCGGCTCTGGATTCGCAGTTGTCAAACTATTTTGATGACTGCGAAGACCTCACCGATACTCATTCGATTCTGTACTGCGGAGCTGTAGCGGCGTGTCGTGTAGCTCACGTCAAATTCGTTAATGACTCAAGAGCTACACGACCGAAACCAGCCGTACCAGCTTGGCAGTGCAGGATTGAACGCCGTATTGGTGGGGCCAGAGCACTCATCGGCAAACTAATCTGCTTCAGGGAAGGCAATACTCGCCCTAGAGTGATGCGCTTTGTGAGACGAGCGTTCTCGGGGACTGATATCAGTCCTCAAGACTATACGTCCTGTGTCACAGAGCGCATCGACTTCCTGAAGCAGAAAGTGTATGCATGGGCAAACCGTATTCGTAGGTATAAGCGGCGAGTGGATCGATACACCCAGAACCGCACTTTCCAGAGTGATGAAAGGTGGGTATACAGGGCTTAGGAGCGACCGGATCAAGGTGTGGCTGGCACGCGCCTACCAGATGATGATGCCATGTGTTCTTTTTGGCGTAGTATCTGGTCGGTGCCTGTCAGTCACACCGAAGATGATTGGACTCGGGAAGTCGAGCGAGCCTGCGATCCAATACCAGCAATTGGGGCTATTACCATCTGCCCCCAAGATGTAGCTCGTGCAGTCCGTCCGTTGCCGAACTGGAAATCTCCGGGGCCGGACGGGCTGCACAACTTCTGGATTAAATGGTTCATTGGATCGCACGCTCGCTTGGCAGCTCAATACCAGACTGCTTTAGAGTCTGGTTCGCTACCCCAGTTCCTAACGACAGGAGTTACCCACCTGCTCCATAAATCAGGTAGTACTGCGGAGCCCAAAAATTATAGACCGATCACGTGTTTACCGACGGTCTATAAAGTTCTTACATCCATTTTGAGAGCTAAAATTTACAATCATATAGACAGTAACTCCATCATGTCTGTCTCTCAAAATGGATGTCAGAACGGGTCCCGTGGTACTAAGGAGCTACTCCTCATTGATATGGCCATTAGCCAACAGGTTCGTCGTTCCCGAAAGGATCTTTCGACATGTTGGATAGATTACAAGAAGGCCTATGACTCGGTGCCACATACATGGCTCATGAGGGTGCTGGAGTTGTATACAGTAGATGCAACTCTACGCACCTTCCTGATGTCATGTATGAGGCAATGGAGTACGGTCCTTCGATATCCAGAATGTCGAAACATCCAAAGGAATAGCGAGCCGATAAGGATCGAGCGAGGCATATTTCAGGGCGACAGTTTGAGTCCGCTTTGGTTCTGCCTAGCCCTGAATCCTCTAAGCACACTGCTGGAGGATTCAGGTATAGGCTATCGGCTGAGGAGAGGTGGTCAGGTTATATCTCACCTCCTTTACATGGATGACCTAAAACTCTTTGCCCCCAACAATTCGCAACTGATGGAGCTACTGAAAGTAACTGAAACTTTCAGTAGCGCCATCAGGATGGAATTTGGTATGGACAAATGTGCGGTCATGCATGTAAAGCGAGGGGAGATTGCGGAATCCGTGGGAACCCAACTCTCGGATTCCATAAACCTTCGAGCCCTCTCCACAGCCGAAACCTATAAGTATTTGGGTATGTCGGAAGCGTTGGGCATCAACGATACTGACGTGAAGCAATTGTTGAAGGAGCGCTTCTTTGGCCGTCTGAAGAAAGTACTTAATAGTCTTTTATCAGGCGGGAACAAGGTGCGCGCCTTCAACGGTTGGGTCATGCCGGTTTTGATGTACTCTTTCGGCATACTCAAATGGTCTCAGACCGAACTCGACGCCCTGGATAGGAGGGTCCGTACGCTGCTGACTGCATATCGAATGCATCACCCACGGTCATCGGTAATGAGACTGTATATCCCGCGTAAGTGTGGAGGTCGAGGGTTCTTAAACGCTAAGACCCTGCACAATCGCGAGATATGCAGTCTCAGGGAATATTTTCTGGGAGCCGACGTGAGGATGCATCGAGATGTGGTCGTGGTTGCAAGGGCCTCACCCCGCTCTCCTTGGCTAAAGAGAACTGGCGCAAACCTGTAGTGCTTGACACTAAAGATCGCATGGAAGTATGGCAGAGTAAGGAGCTTCATGGACGCTATTTCCGGGCCCTACATGGACCCGATGTAGACCTTCTAGCGTCCGTAGCCTGGCTGCGTTACGGTGACCTCTTTGGAGAAACCGAAGGTTTTGTCTGTGCAATTATGGACGAAGTTATGATGACGAATAACTACCGAAGATTTATTGTGAAAGACGGCACGGTTGACATCTGTCGGGCATGCCACCGTCCGGGTGAATCAATCAGACACATTATCTCCGGGTGTTCTCGTCTAGCTAACGAGGAGTACTTGCATAGACACAACCTTGTAGCCAGGATCATCCACCAGCAACTTGCTCTGAAATACAGCCTTGTGGAATCAGAAGTGCCGTACTACAGGTATGTGCCCGACCCAGTTCTCGAAAATGGACATGTCACACTGTACTGGGATCGATCCATCATCACTGACAGGACTATTGTGGCCAATAAGCCTGATATAGTGGTGGTGGATCGACTAGAGCGGCGTGCAATGATCGTTGATATAACGGTCCCGCATGACGAGAACCTCGTGAAAGCCGAGAAAGATAAACAAATCAAGTATCTTGACTTGGCTCGCGAGGTTGTCGACATGTGGGATGTTGACTCAGCGATCATTGTACCGATAGTCGTTACAGCCAATGGCTTGATAGCCAAGAGCCTCGACCAACACCTAAGGAGGCTCTCGTTGGGCAGCTGGTTCAAGGGCCTGATTCAGAAAGCGGTACTTCTTGACACGGCTCGCATTGTTAGGAGGTTCCTCTCTCTGGAGCCCTGACCGCCGGTAGCTTGGACCCTGTTCCCGATACCGGTGGGCTACTATTTTTAATATTTTTAAATGTTTCTATATTTTTATACTAATATTTATAAATGTAATTTATATGTATATTTAGTGAAATAAAGGAAATAATAATCATAAAAATCGATCCATCATCACTGACAGGACTATTGTTGCCAATAAGCCTGATATAGTGGTAGTGGATCGACTAGAGCGGCGTGCAATGATCGTTGATATAACGGTCCCGCATGACGAGAACCTCATGAAAGCCGAGAAAGATAAACAAATGAAGTATCTTGACTTGGCTCGCGAGATTGTCGACAAGTGGGATGCGGACTCAGCGATCATTATACCGATAGTCTTTACAGTCAATGGCTTGATAGCCAAGAGCCTCCACCAACACCTGAGGAGGCTCTCGTTGGGCAGCTGGGTCAAGGGCTTGATCTAGAAAGCAGTACTCCTGGACACGGCTCGCATTGTTAGGAGGTTCCTCTCTCTGGAGCCCTGAGCGGTAGCTTGGACCCTGTTCCCGATACCGGTGGGCTACTATTTTTTATATTTTTAAATGTTTTTGTATATTTCTTTTTATATTATAATATTTAAAAATATAACTTATATGTAATTGTGATGAAATAAAGAATAATAATAAAAAAAAATATTTTCTCCACAACATAATGAAAAAATCAGTACCATAGAGTTTACCAAAAAATACATTGATGTTGTGGAGACTGGAGCCTGTACTTGGAATACCTATGTTACAGGTCTCCAGGCCTCCAAACTATCCAGACAAGCTACAGTAATACAAACAACTAATAGTATGATAATATTGAGATGGAAAACAAAAACAATTTAATACAATAAAGAAGAATAAACAAAAAAGAAAATAACAAATTAATGATTAGACAGCAAGGTAGGATGTGTGGGTGTGTGTGCGTAGAGTGTGTGGGTGTGTTGGGTGTGTGTGATAATCAAAACTGGCCTTTTAATATGAAGACTAAATGTAAAAAAAATATTATGAAATGACATCCAATAATCTCTGCACTTTAGACTTACAGTTGAATTTGGATAAGGAGTAGATGGAAATGGCTTTATTAATTTTGTTGTAAAGATAATCTCCCAGGAAACAAAAGAATCTGCGGCTGTAGTAGGTTTTAAAGGACTTTGATTTACAGACTGTGTGTTTGCGTCTCTTGTTAAGCATTTCGCCAGGATTGTAATGAAGTTGAGTATGCCTGTGAATGATAGTGGTCAAATTGAATAGTTGGCGAACTGTCAGTACGTTGCACTGCTGGTAAAGGTCTTTCGTTGGAAAGAGAAAGGGAAGCTTACGACTAACTTTACGATACGATAGCTCTCTGCGCTCTCTCCAACTTCAGCAAATGTGTCTTTGGGGCTCCGCCCCATGCCGTTATGCAATATGATAAGATTGACTGAACTAATGCAAAGTATATGATGTCAATAGTCTTAGTTTCCGCCACATGTCATACATTTTTGAAAACAATTTAATAATTAATTAAAATTTAAACAATAAAATAATTTTTGTATTGTTGCTGTAAGTACGTCTACATGCGGCTGAAAACTAAGACCATTGTCAATCTGAATACCCAAATATTTATAACAGTTGTTTTTTTAAGAGTAGGACATGAACAAGGATTGGCTTGCGGGAAAGAGCATGTGTGTGATGTTATTGAAAGATTTGTATTAAGAGGCGTTGCGTTTTTTTTATGGAAAACGGAATATACATTGTTTTGGACACATTAAGAGTGAGTTTGTTGTTTTGTAACCACTCTGCGACCATGTCGAAACCGAGCTGAGAATTTGAAAAGACTTCCTCCCATGAGTCCGCGTGAAAAAGCAGAGCTGTGTCGTCCGCAAAGATGACGATCCAGCCACCACGCAATTTCAGGTTACAAAGGGCGTTGATATACGTCAAAAATAATGTGGGGCCAAGGATACTGCCCTGTGATACCCCATAAGTGATGTCAAGAGCATCACTGCATATATCACCAACCCTTACTCTCTGCATGCGATTTGTGAGGTAGTCAGAAAATAATTTATGTTGCGTGCCTCTAAAAATATAAAAATATATCTATAAATAAAAAATGTCTACCTATTACATGGGACTACATTTAATTTTTAGGGGTACATTTCTACCAACTCTTCAGGGATTACTAATAGTATGTAAACATTGCTGAATTACTCATTGATACGAGTACGTGAATTGAGCAACTTTTCTTAGTCATATTTTTCTTCTTAATATTTTAGAGTGTTTTTGGAAAGCCCGATAACCCGGTGGACATTTTTTAATTTTCAAAAGGAATTAACTGTCTGTCGGTACCTGAGAGTAATAATTGTGGCTGGTTTTATTTGCCAGCAGTGTAAATGAGACATTATTGGATTTTGGCGATGGAGTGTTTTGGGTTGTGTGGTTTTGAAGCGCATCTAACACGGACCACATAGACCATTGTGCCACCGCTGCTGGTGTTACTAATTTATGGGGTAACATAATGTTACCACTTCTGGGACACAGCCCTCCTCTCTTCCAGAGGGAGCGGGCTGTAATCTTCCTCGCAGGCCCAGTACGGGTTAGTAGATTTCACATGTCTTCGATTTTTTCGGTTCTAGGATATGCTGGTTTCCTCACGATGTTTTCTATTACCGTTTTGAGAGCAGCGGTGATATATATAGATATAATATTTTTATTTCTTTCAAAACTTGATAGATATTATAGAAAGAAAGAAACAAAAATATTTCATTTGGGGCACGCACAGAAAATACAAACAATTGAAAAACCATGAAAACAATTAAATAAAAAAAGCAAAAAGGAATGAGATCAGAGAATCAAAAGGGAAGGAAGGTGCGAGGCCACAAAGGCTCCTATCTCAGAATGATGCTTCAATATTTTAAAATAAAAACAAATACCGAAGCACTGGAATATGACAGCATTCCAAATGAATTCCCACTATAATTACTCACATAAAAGAAATACGCATATAATTACGTCATAACTCCAAATAGTTTCTATCCACACGCTACAAGGTACATCGCTCGAGTTCTTTGCCAAAGAAATTCAATTTCTACTCCATCAGTCTGATATACCTAGTTTGGATTCCAGCGCGTATTTGCATGTTAAAATGAGTTCCCTTACTTAGAGGCTCGGATAGAAACAAGATGGCTGTTGGGTGTGTTTAGCTTGGTTTTTGGAATCGGTTTTAGAGTTCGCGGATTTTTAAGTTTTTTGGTGTTGTGCCGAAGACTGTGAACTGTCGTAACCTACCCCAAGCATCACCACTTCGACCGGTTCTGTGCTTCTCGCATCCAGCAGATTCTTGCGGTTTTCTTAAGGTCGTTGACTTTCTAACCCTACGTCTTCCAATACGCCTTTACTACTTCAGAACCACCTGACACTATTGACAGCTCACTTTTTAAATCGGCCGGTGTCGTAGATTGACTTATGCTCGGTTCCTAGAAACAAAAACGAATCGTTTCGCTCACCAATAGTAGCACGAGTGGCTTCAGAGGCGGCATGGCGCCCTCACCTTCCGCCTGACACAGGTCCTCACCGGACACGATTGTTTCGAGAGGTTCCTGTTTCGGATAAGGCGGGAGGAAACGCCCGGATGTTTTCACTGCGAAGATCGCCCTGAGGACACGGTGGAGCATACGGTGGAGATCTGCCCGGTTTGGGCGGAGCCTCGCCGTGTCTTCGTGGAGGCGATCGGCGGATACCATGGTCCAGGCCATGGTACGGAGCGAGAGTGCATGGTTAGCCGTCACCCCCTTCAGCGAAGCAGTGATGCTCGCAAAGAGGGAGGCGGCGAACGTGAGGGAGAGGCAGTACATACGCCCTCACGGCCGTAGCCTTCGCAGGAGACGCCCTGGGCGTCGGGAATCCCAGGCTGATTCCCGGCCACCGTAGGCGCGGGCTTGTGGACGGCGAGTAATGGGTAGCTCACTGTCCAGTAAGGACCAAGCCCGGGTCGACGGCGCGATGTGTTCCACGCGCGCCTCAAAGAGATGTCAGCACTAACTGGAGGGACCTACAAGGGCCAATGCCTGCCAGGGGTGCGGGTTGTTTGAAAGAGATACCGCGGCCCCTGGCACACAGGCAACTGAGGGAACACGGGTGAGTTTTGGTCAGTAAAAGTCTGACATGCCCTCCCGCTCCACCTAGAGCGGGAGAAGTTATTTGATGATTTCCCACCCAAAAAATAAAAAACCAATGGTAGCATTTTTTTAGTGACAAACTGAGCATATAAATAGAATTGGAAGCAAATTTTACCTGTGATATAAACATCCTTAAGGGAGGAGGGTCTACTGTGCAATGCTATCGTCTTAGCTTCATTATTGGTAAAGGTACAAGAGTCTCAATTCTAACCAATAACGTAGCATCTTTGAGTAGGCTAGGCTTTAAATCCGCAATCCGGTACTTAAATCTACATACTTAAACTTGCCCATATTACCTACGTTGCATGGGGTACACCCAACCCCAAAAAACACGTCAAAATTAAAGGTTAAACGACAAAATTAAGGGAAAACAATCGTAATTAATGCAAAATGAGTGAAACAAAGGGCCGAACGACAGTCATTACGCCACAATTATGATGGATGGCGGACTGCCCCCAATTTACTGGGGCGCCTTAAAAACAGGACAAAAGGTACAAAAATCGCTTTCCATTAGTAATCGCTGGGAAGTTTGGCGGGCATTTGAGGGTTCTGTCGGGTTTCTTTTTTGACGGAAAAAGTGTTTTTGATGCGAATGGTTTTTTTTAACACTAGCATAGGCCAGCGGCTTCGCCTGCGTGGAGGTCGAAATTTATCCCACATGAACGTAATATCGGGATAAAAAATATCCTAAATGTTATTTCAGGTTACAAACTATCTGTGTGCCAAATTTCCTTCGAATACGTTCAGCCGTTTTTGCGTGATGTAGTAACAAACATCTAAACATCTAAACATGCAAAATATTAGTAGGATAATTAGGATTGAAGGTGAAAGCGACCCAGGATAGTCCTTGAAATGAAAATTTTCTTATTTTTTTGCAATTTCAGTCATACGCAGAATACATTATGGCAATGATAAACAAAAATCATGGGAACTACAGAGAGGTTCGTGGCTGAATAACAACAGCGGCACAGGTTGATATAAGGTTATACTTCAGTTGCCTTGGTTAGTTCGTGGTTTTTTTTTTTTTTGGGGTGGGAAATCATCAAATAACTTCTCCCGCTCTAGGTGGAGCGGGAGGGCGTGTCAGACTTTTACTGACTAAAACCCACCCGTGTTCCCTCAGTTGCCTGTGTGCCAGGGGCGGCGGTATCTCTTTCGAACAACCCGCACCCCTGGCAGGCATCGGCCCTTGCGGGCCCCATCTGTTGCTGCTGACATCTCTGGTTAGTTCGTGGTTGGTAGACCATCCATTTCATCTGGAGAGTGCTACGTGCCTTTAAAATCACATACAGACAGCCGAGACCAATGGCTTAGCGTACTTTCAAAGCATTCCTTTCTTTGTTTACTTATTAGCGAACGTCTATCATGCGTCCGTCTCATTTATTTATTTACCGGCCTGTTACTTTTGTTTTGCAATTTCATTAAATAAACACTCTAATTTTCAAAACTAAATCAGTTTACTAGCTTATGCAATATTTAACACAAGTAAGTATTTTATATTAGGTAGGTACTAAATTCAATTAGGTACTAGCTAACAAACTATGTTAATATTAACATTCTCATTATACACCGTGACATTTTAGTCGTCTTACAACGGCAGCCCACTCTATGCATTTTTTTTAACTTATGAATGATTTAAGAAATGAAAATATCATTCACTAAGACGCATGACGTAGTTTGAAACACTTTGATATGGAGATGGAATGAATGATGGAACGTAAGCCCTCACAGCCGTGGCCTTCGCAGGAGACACCCTGGGCGTAGGGAATCCCAGGCTGATTCCCGGCCACCGTAGGCACGGGCTTGCGGACGGCGAGTAATGGGTAGCTCGCTGTCCGGTAAGGACCAAGCCCGGGTCGACGGCGCGTTGTGTTCCAGGCGCGCCTCAAAGAGATGTCAGCAGCAACAGATGGGGCCCGCAAGAGCCGATGCCTGCCAGGGGCGCGGGTTGTTCGAAAGAGATACCGCCGCCCCTGGCACACAGGCAACTGAGGGAACACGGGTGAGTTTTAGTCAGTAAAAGTCTGACACGCCCTCCCGCTCCACCCAGAGCGGGAGAAGTTATTTGATGATTTCCCACCCAAAAAAAAATAAAAAAAAATGGTGTAGATACCTTCTACGATACGTAAACATTATTAACAGTGTTTCATCTTTCTAAAGCATTATTTATTATTCTTTGTACCTATTAAATTAATTAATGGTCAGATTTTTCTAATCGCCCCTATAGGTATTTTATGTCGGATACATTGAGTAAACCACCTTTGTAAGATGACTACAATGCCACAGTGTAAACGTACTACTGGTTTTCATTTAATTTATCTGACACAAATTTATTTTATTCCAGTATGCATACACACATCACGTGCAGTATTGGTATAAAGCTGAATTACATCTGTCACCTCAAATGTCAGGTCCAGTTGAATACCAGCGTCAGACACTAATTGTCTGACATTTTTGCTGAACTGGGCCTTTTTAGCGCAGCCATGAGGCACACTTTGATGCTAGTTGCTGACATCGCACTTCACACTTTTTGTTGGTGTTTTCATTTTAATTTTTTTATTCTTTTGCTGTGTATTATGTGCCTTTATAATCTGTGCTGAATAAATGTATTTTCTTTCTTTCTTTCCGAGGCACGGAAGGGTTTTTGGTAATTAAAGGTGGTCACCCATCTGCGGACCGACCGCGACAACCTTAGCTCAAATCGACCCGTGTAGCTGTTATTATTTAGCCGCGAGCCCTTCCCTCTGTCTGTAGCTCCCATAATATGCATTACTTTATCATTCCCAAGGGTTCTGCGTATGATTGGCATTTATTTTCATCAAGCGATTCTTTTTCCATGCGTTTTCGATCCAATGAAATTGAGGTCAAGGCTTCAAAACAAAGAAAAATACAAACGTTCGAACTTTATATTCAAATATCGCCTTTCATTCCTCCCATCCTCCATTCCCCTCCGTTATCCCAACAACGAAACATCTGTACTAACCTAATAAACAAAAGTTTTCTAGAAAAGAAATGGGCTCCTGATCAATGTTCGACAAAGACTCGTATACGCCTTGTAATTTTCATTCGAAAATGCGTTTTTAAGTTCTTTTTTAATATCTTTTCAGGATGAAATAATTAGTGAACGTGATGAGTAAAGTTTTGTAAGTACATAATGTTTGATGTAATTAATATTCATGGGTTTTGGCGAGATGGTTTTGTGGCGACATCTAGATCGCCACATGCGTGCTACGCATAACACGGACGTCACGTAAAAATCCTGCATCGCGCAAGCAGATAAAACGGGCTGGTGTTCGCAACTCCACGTCAAAGCGCGTATTTCGCATATGCACTAGCATATATAAAAACAATGTACCGTCATCAATTGTCGGGAAGTTGCCCACCAGACACAACAAGAAGATCCTCCTTTTTTACAGAGGAACTGATGAGTGAACTATACAACTTCTTACCTCTAAAAGTTTTACCGGTTTGTCTAAAACTGTGTTAGAGGGGAGCTCATTATGATTAAAAATCTCTTTTCATCAAATAACTTCTCCCGCTCTGGGTGGAGCGGGAGGGCGTGTCATACTTTTACTGACTAAAACCCACCCGTGTTCCTCAGTTGCCTGTGTGCCAGGGGCCGCGGTATCTCTTTTGAACAACCTGCACCCCTAGCAGGCATCGGCCCTTGCGGGCCCCGTCAGTTGCTGCTGATATCTCTTTGAGGCGCGCGTGGAACACAACGCACCGTCGACCCGGGCTTGGTCCTTACCGGACAGCGAGCTACCCATTACTCGCCGTCCACAAGCCCACGCCTACGGTGGCCGGGAATCACCCTGGGATTCCCGACGCCCAGGGCGTCTCCTGCGAAGGCTACGGCCGTGAGGGCGTATGTACTGCCTCTCCCTCACGTGCGCCGCCTCTCTCTTTGCGAGCATAACTGCTTCGCTGAAGGGGATGACGGCTAACCATGCACTCTCGCTCCGTACCATAGCCTGGACCAGGGCTGGACGCGAGAGATCGCCGCTGCCGATCGCCTCCAAGAAGACACGTCGATGCTCCGCCCAAGCCGGGCATACCTCCACCGTATGCTCCACTGTGTCCTCAGGGCGAAACGTTCAACTTTTTTTTTTTTTTTTGGCTGCGAAATCATCAAATAACTTCTCCCGCTCTGGGTGGAGCGGGAGGGCGTGTCAGACTTTTACGGACTAAAACCCACCCATGTTCCCTCAGTTGCCTGTGTGCCAGGGGCCGCGGTATCTCTTTCGAACAACCCGCACCCCTGGCAGGCATCGGCTCTTGCGGGCCCCGTCAGTTGCTGCTGATATCTCTTTGAGCCGCGCGTGGAACACAACGCGCCGTCGACCCGGGCTTGGTCCTTACCGGACAGCGAGCTACCCATTACTCGCCGTCCGCAAGCCCGTGCCTACGGTGGCCGGGAATCAGCCTGCGATTCCCGATGCCCAGGGCGTCTCCTGCGAAGGCCACGGCTGTTAGGGCGCATGTACTGCATCTCCCTCACGTGCGCCGCCTCCCTCTTTGCGAGCATAACTGCTTCGCTGAAGGAGGCGACTGCTAGCCATGCACTCTCGCTCCGTACCATGGCCTGGACCAGGGTCGGACGCGAGAGATTGCCGCCGCCGATCACCTCGACGAGGACACGGCGGTGCTCCACCCAAGCCGGGCAGACCTCCAGCGTATGCTCCACTGTGTCCTCTGGGCGATCTTTGCAATGGAAACACCCGGGCGTTTCCTCCCACCCTATCCGAAACAGGAACCTCCCGAAACAGCCATGTCCGGTGAACACCAACGTTCAAAGGTTGGTTCTTTTCCAAGACAGTAACTATGCGATTTTCAAATGAAGAAATATAAATAATACATTATAATCGCTTACTAATCAAATTCATTTTTTTTTTACCAACGAACATACAAAATTCATATACATACGTTCTTAATCCAACCAATTTACATTGTAACATAGGTCCTGTAACATTCCAACGTTACATGAAAATCGTTCCTGAATAATTCATTTCATTCATTCAATAAATGTCACAGCTCTACAGAAAAGGGTGTCTGGGAAAAAGGTGCTAAAAATAACTAATGTGAAGTGACAACCCTTTGATTTCGGGATCTAGGCATTATTTAGCTTTGACATTCTTTTATTTGATCAAAGCACCGTTAAATAAGATTTTTTAGGGTTCGGTACGCGACGGGTAACCAACGGGACCCTATTACTAAACCTCCACTGTCCGTGCGTTCGTCCGTGTGTCTGTCAGCGGGCTGTATCTCATGATCTGTAATAGGTATATAGACAGTTGAAATATTCACACAAAGTGAGTTTCTGTTGCCGCTATAACAACAAATATTATATAACAATTATTATATAATATAATATTATAGAGAGTAAAGTTTGTGAAGTAAGTATAATAAGTAAAGTTTGTGAGTTTGTAAGGTTGTACGGGGAAACTCTGGATCTACTGAACTGATTTTGAAAATTCTTTTATCAATAGAACACCACATTATTTATGAGTATCATAGGCTATATATTAACTCTAAAAATGAAAAGACTTTTTCGTGGTAGTCGGATTTGCAAAGTAAGTCGGAGAAAAAACGGTCGAACGAAAACGTTTCTTACGAACGCTGCCTTAACGATGAGAAATTTATGATTTAGTTCTAAGAAAAAGTTGTAGAACTTGATAATGCCTACAAAAAAGTCAGCGACAGCATATATCTAACTTTTAGATTTAAGTCGCAAAAAGTAGATTTTTATATTAAAAAAATAATTTCAATTGTTAGGTGATATTTAATGGTGAAATTATCAACATTTATGAATTCTTATCAAAATAAATTTATCGTCTCACGTGTTTATAAGAAAAGACTTTTCCCTTTTGCTGCATATAATTTGGACGAATGGTTAAAGAGATAATACGACATAGGTAAGGAACCGCGACCGTGTCGTAATCTATTGAGTTATATAAAAATGTTTATCGCCCAACGAAGTGAACGGGTCAGCTCGTAATAAAATACAGTTAAAAAATAAAGGGGTCTTCATGCAAGAAACGTTCTTTGCCTTGTGGTACGTTACCCTACGTTGGTCGGTTTTTTCTCACCTTATACATTATAAGAATAAGAAAGAATAAGAATAATTTATTGTTTTAAAAGTTACATTCAATACGGAGAAAATATATTACATCGACTTTAACACTAGAATGTCACAATGCACTAGAAAGAGTAACAGTTGCCAACCGCAACACTGTGACACTGCAATGGATAAAAGGACACAGCGGATCACTAGGCAACGATGCTGCTGACGAACTGGCCAGGAGGGCATCCAGTGCGTCAGTCTGTGGTCCCGAGCCCATCGTGCCCATCCCCTTCAACCAACTACGCAGGTGGCTTCAGGAGTACACCTACACACAAGCTGAGAGCTGGTAGATCCTGACACCAGGATGCAGGCAGTCTAGGGAAGCAATGCCATCCTTGGATGGCAAGCTGACCAGACGTCTGTTACGTCTGGACAGGAAAGACCTGCGTCTGGTGACTGGAACCATCACAGGACACTGCCCGTTAAACAAATACTTCTACACAATCGGCATAACGGACAGCCCCTTATGCAGGGCCTGCATGGAGGCCGAGGAAACCGTTGCGCATGTGCTTTTCGAATGCACAGCCGTAGTCCAGATTAGAACAGAAACCCTCGGCGCACCCAAATGTTACACGGATATTCTCAACAGAGCAGGAGTTATAGCCAACTTCTGGAGGGAGGTGGGCTGGCTGGAATAACTACCGAAGGCCGCCATGGCTCACGCACAATGGTCCACTTGAAGGACTAAGTGCGGAAACCAAACCCATAACATAGAACATAGTTACATTCAAATGCGTTGCTTCCTGGAACTCACACTAGGATTCCTTGTGCCATGAGATCCAGGCTCCTTCGTTCCGTTTACATTTATTGTTTTGTTGCTATACATTTAATACTACGTTACAATAGATTTCTTAATTTCTACTTGCCTACTGGTTCTAATTATGGACGGGGTCTAATTATGGTTCTGAACAATATTAATAATCATTCTGCCTATACTTTTCCCAACTATGGTAGGGTTAGCTTCCAGTCCAGCCGGATGCAGTTCAATATCAGTATTTTATGTGGAGCGACTGGCCTATCTGACGTCCAAAACCCAGTTATTAAGCAATCTTTTTGGTAAGACTGGCTATCAAACTTTCCAGGTTCTGATGACCCGTAACGACTGTCAAAGATCCACAAATGATGGTCGAGACCAAGGGCTTATTGAGCGTTCTGAATTCACAGAGGGGTTTTGTCATTTAAAATTTGTGACCAATTTACAGACCAACCGCGGCAAGCGTAGCTTGCCTTGATCGATCGACCCGTGTCGTTTCTTAGCATTTCTTAGCAGTACAATATTCATAATGGATTGTGAGTAGAAAATGGCAAACAGCATCTTATTTTCAGATAAATTAGAACAAACGCAGTGCGTATAACTTAGGCACTCGTAATTTACCCCCATATTTATAAACGCTGCTTAAAATTAAGATATGCTTAAACATCTAAATGTAGGTGTGGTTGAACAGTTGCTTTAAGCAACATTTATAAATAAGAGGGTATAACTATGTTTAATTACATTCAAACCGTTAAAGATCCACGTCATAACCCTTTATGTACGCATGTGGAGGATATTAAAAGATAAGTTATATTTAAGACTAGGTTTCGTGACAAAAAGTAAATAAAAGTTCAAACTTTGACTTTGAACTGCATGGTACAGTAAGCAGTGGTGGCCGATAATGGCTGCGACTTACAAATTGTAGGTCGCAGGCCAGAAGAAAAAGAAGACGACAGAAGAGAAGAAGAAGAAGGAAGTAATGGCTGTGGTGGGTATTTTTAAACCCTGTATTTAGTCATTAAATTACTAGTGTCTACAATTTCTTGCACATGATCAAATTTGTGGAGCTGTGGTATGGGCATGAGTTGAAGGTCATGAGATGGAACCCAGACACTTCACTTTTATGTACATTATTTTATCACTGCTGCTCGCAAAACGGTGGAGGAAAACATCGTCAGAAAAACAAAAACCAAAAATCAATAACCGCAAATCCGATGACGTATATGACATGAAACTAACAAAAAATAAAAAAAACAACCCCCACTGGGCCCACATCGTATATTATAACCCACTCCCTCTCATACAGAGACTTCTCTTCCAGCAGTGGGAAAACTATAGGCTGATTATGCTTTGCTGTATGGTCCAGAACAAAAAAAAATATTACAATGACGTCTACTTAATGGTCCAAAAAAAAAACAAAGCTGGAAAGATTACTGAGTCTAGGCTTCGTTAATTTTCTTTTTACATCCATTACGGGAAAAATAAGACGTATTCTTTGAAGATCCTTCATTAATGCAAAAGAAACAAAGCCACTTACTAATTCCCAGGAATCACAAATTATCAGCAGTCCTACAAAATAATAATCCCATCAATCCACTCGTCAATTAGCAATCAGCTATCCAGCAAATTAAGCGCTGCAGGCGTTAATATCTTCCTTCTAAAGTCCATCCTTCGAATCCGCTTGACTCAGCAGCAAAAGCGGCTTTTTCGCAAACCAGGAAGCGACGAAGCACCTCAATAATTTGTCTAATTCATTCAATAAATGTCGGCTTCATTGAAAAGGGGTGCGAATAAATCTAGGGGTGTTAAATAATCAGTGAGCCGGGATGTCTGTAACCCCCCGTGTCGAAGGTCGCCCAGTATTAAATTATTCCGACGTCCACCATCTGTGTGTCCAAAATTTGTAATTGAGACACGAATTTTTGACCCCTCTTGGAACTGTACAGAGTGGCTTGTACGATATTGTTGAGGTTCTTTGTGAGTTAAGCTACCGCCAAGCAGCGTTGGCGGGAGTGCCACAGCCAATATCAAGGTTTGAACGCTATGAAATAACAATTAACATGGTATACAGGCTTCTAGTTTTAGCACCTAAATTATAACATTAAAATCAAATCACGAGGTTTAGAAACCAGCAAAATGAGTTTATATAGGGTTTCCAACAAAAAAAATATAGATACATGACATAATATAGATAAAGGGGAACATCAGTTAATATGTAGGTCACTTATAGGAAACCACAGCGTGCACAATAAAGTTAACAACTAAGTTAAACACAGTTCAATTATTATTAATAGTTACATTTGGAAAAAGTAAAAAACCAAAGAAAATTAAATTAAATTATATTAAACAATTCTTTTATTTAGATATAGACTCGCAGATGTCTAAATTCGTAGTTACAAACATACAAACCTATTATATTCAGTTGTCAATACACCTTATCACAGTTATTTTTATATATTCACTACTATAATAATTCTACTACCAAAACTAAAAATTCGTATAAAAACAGTCCAATCCAGAATTACTTAAGCATTTGTAACATTAAATGACTCTTAAAGTTCAACCAGACGGGAATTATTACGACGTATATACTAGTACTTGTTTCATAAGTACTCGTACTATGTGTGTTTGACCTAGTTCAGTCCATAGGTCATAGGCAAAACAATGTCGATACAAGTGAGAAACAAAATGTTTTCGGAGAGAAATTACCCTGTATATCAACTGATTTGAGGACTAAATCTGTGTTTCTCACATTTAGTTAATTAATATAAAGTATAGTTAAGATACGCTTAAACGTCAAAAGTGTTTTATTTAACAGACGCTTATCATTACATAACTATATAAATAAGGGGGTAAGGGGGGGGGGCTACGCAATGTCGTGGAAGTAGACAGGCGCGATAAAGACTAATTGGAAAAGCTAAATGAAAAAGAAAACAAATTTTATTACCTTCATTTTCCTATTCAAATAAAATCCATGGTATTAACATCTCCATTTAAGTGCGCACTGTTGCGTGTGACCTAATTGTAGGGTCCGACGGACCTTCAACTGAAATGTGCTTTTTTTTCTTTTTAATGTACGAACTTTGAAGTCGTTTTTTTTATGTGAATTTGTTTATCTGGCTTCGGAGTTTGTTTCTCATTTTGTAAATATGGAATAATTTGTTTGATATTTGTAAAATAGACGTGTTTTCTTGGTATTACGCCTACATTTCCTATAGGGTGGGCAGAGATGTAACCGTATACTCACATTTCAACAGTTATGTTTGTTTACCTACATCAACTGTTATAGTGGGCTAGACTATTGTAGTTAACTAAAATAAATCAGGATTCTGAGTAAATCAACCTGGGTGTCGAACCCAAATACCAATTCTCAACAGCCACGCTTGTTGTCACTGAGACTAACGAGGTAGTATTTATGTTTAATTTATTATTATTCTACTTAACGTTGTCTACATCTGAATATAGTAGGTATAGGTTTGTATGTTTGTAACTACGAATTTAGACATCTGCGAGTCTATATCTAAATAAAAGAATTGTTTAATAGATTTAATTTAATTTTCTTTTTTTTTACTTTTCCAAATGTTGACACGCCCGGGACCCTCTCCACCCAGAGCGGGAGAAGTCATTTGATGATTTCTCAAAAAAAAAAAACGTTTGCACATGGTTCAAATTATATCATTGTAACACTATCCCATTATAGAGCGAGCATGGTGCTTTACTTTTTATGTCTAATTTATTTCATCACCACGGTTCTCAAAACGGTGAAAAAAAAACATCGTGATTAAACCGGCATGTCCTAGAACCAAAATTTCGAAAAAACGTGACATCTACCAGCCTGCACTGGGCCCGCGTGGTGGATTACTACTATAAGAACTGCGAAGGGTCCTTGGTATCCGGGTCGAGTCTAACTATAGTTAGACTCGACCTGGATACCAAGGACCCTTTAAAAAAAAAAAAAACAATAGGTCCCGTAATTTTATATATAAAATTAAACGCATATAGGCGTAAGAATGTGAGACTTCACGTTTATTTCAAGAGTTAGAAGCTTACAAGTCCCCGCCTGTCATAAGAATGAATCTCCCGTAACAAAACCTATGTAAAATGATTTGACGTTCTTATTTTAGAATGTCCTGATTGTTCGAACATAGATAAAGCCCAATCATTGGCTGCCAGTATGTGCGTGAGGTTCTTCGGTAAGCGAACAACCTTTACACTACCCCCTCATTCTCGAAGAGATGAGGTTTGTGTCCCAGAAGTGAGAACTAAGTAAAAGACTTTCGGGCTCCTGACGACCTGTAATGACTGTCAAGGATCCACGAATGACTGCCGGGACCAACGGCTTAATGAGCACGCGGCACGGAGGGGTCTTGGTATGTGAACATGGTCACCCATCCATGGACCGACTGTAGCAAGCGTAGCAAGCGACCCGTTCGGCTGTTATTACTAAGCCATGAGTCTCACTTTTGCAACATACCTACCTGAGTTAATTTAATAAATGTAAAAAAATACATAAAATTCTCTTCGTCGTTAAACACTGAAGCTTTTAGCTAATGAAATGTATGTAGGTATAAATTTTTTAAAGCCATACAAAGTTATGATTTATTTAATTAAAAGTACCTAGAGAGTTTGTTATTTCATTGTTAAAATTGCCCTAAATCTACATTTATGTTATGTTAACGTATATTTTGTACTGAAATGCGTATATTTTATGCGAAAAAAATTAACTAGTGAGTTTTTTTTTTGTTACTTTTCCTGTTTTCCTTGTTTTATTTACATCGTACTTGCTACTAGTGGCAGCGGCTCAAACTAACGTGTCGTGGTCGTCGGTTCGAACTCAACCAAGCGCTTTTTTTATTGTTAAGCCTCTACTGCCCCACTGCTGGAGTACGGCCTCCCCAAGTCCTTCCAGGAACTCTTTTCCCACGCTACCTCAAACCAACCCTCGCGGTACGCATCCAGGTCGTCTCGTCATCGCTTTCTGGGCCGACAGCGGTGGCGTAATCCATCTTCGGGTACCATTTTTTTTTTCGAGTGTGGGAAATCATCAAATAACTTCTCCCGCTCTGGGTGGAGCGGAGGGCATGTCAGACTTTTACTGACTAAAACCCACCCGTGTTCCATCAGTTGCCTGTGTGCCAGTGGCCACGGTATCTCTTTCCAATAACCCGCACCGCTGGCAGGCATCTGTACTTGCGGGCCCCACCAGTTGATGCTGACATCTCTTTGAGGCGCGCGTGGAACACAACGTACTGTCTACCACTGGACAGCGAGTTACCCATTACTCGCCGTCCGCAAGCCCGCGCCTACGGTGGCCGGGAATCGGCCTGGGATTCCCGACGCCCAGGGCGTCTCCTGCGGAGAGGCACCCATTGTGTAGAGTCCTTCGCCCAGCGGTCATCCTGCATGCGGTTGATATGACCTGCCTAATCCCATTTAAGCCTGGTGCTTTACTTTATGTCAATGATTTCATCACTACTGTTCTGATATCAGTGAAGGAAAACATCGTGAGGAAACCGGCATGTCTTGGAACCAAAAATTCGAAGACATGTGACATCTACCAACCCGTACTGGACCCGCGTAGTGGATACGGCCTACTTTCTCTCACAGAGAAGAGGCGTATGTCCCAGCAGTGCGAACAATATAGGCTGATTATGCAATCTTTAAGCCAGTGTTAGGCTGTGTGCTGTGGTGAAAAAATAACTCAATTAAGTTAAGGACATAGGTGTGCTGCCAGTGATGACCTATGGTACAGAAACCTGGTTGCTCAAAATGGGCCTTATCAAAAGGCTAAAAGTCACATATAGAGCAATGGAGAGGGGTATGCTCGAAGTTTCCCTACGCGATCGAATCAGGAATGAAGAGATCCGCAGGAGAACAAAGGTAACCGACATAGCCCGAAGAATTGCCAAACTTAAGTGACTGCCACTTAAGTTTGGCAATTCTTCGGGCAGGGCACATTGCTCGCAGAACAGATGGCCGATGGGGCCGAAACGTTCTGGAGTGGCGACCGCGTACTGGAAGGCGTAGAATGGGAAGGCCTCCCACAAGGTGGACCGATGACCTTGTGAAGGCCACGGGAATCCGCTGGATGTGGGAAGCACAAGACCGGTTGAAGTGGAGGAGCATGGGGGAGGCCTATGTCCAGCAGTGGACGTCTTTCGGCTGAAATGACGAAGGACATAGGCTACTTTTCATCCTGGATTGCAGACGAAGCCGCGGGCAAGTATTAAAATACCTATTAAAATAAGGCTCTTAACTTTTTGATAATTTTCTGTATACCTAACTTTGATTTTCCTAAGTTTACAGACACGCCAAAAACACATCCTGAAATTGGTAAGTTTTTATTTTTAATGCAAACATTCATAAAATTAGACCTATCAATATAATTTATTTGAGTTCCAAATAATGTTTATTGGCACGTCAAATATAAATATTGCCGCCTCGATTCTCGCATCATACCAAATGCTGATTGCCGCATGAAAAAACGCTTTCCATTTAAAAATTTCATAACTTCTCGTTTGGATGCTAATTTTCGTCAATACCGTAGTTGAATATTGGTATGTCTGTGTGTTATATAAAAATATTGATATTCGATATGGAAGAAAAGTTTTTAGATAAAATTATAACATAACGCCTGTTTTCTCCAAAGAGGAAGTAGACTGCGTCTTTATTTTGTCAGATAAACAAATAAATAATATGTTATAGAGTCGCATAATAGAAGGTGGCCCTAATGGTCGTGATCAACTCGAACAACCGTAGGGCATAAAGGATCTCCCTAATGAGCACATCAATAATACTACCCGATGCATTCACGATTTTTTTTTTTGCCAGAATGGTTTTACCTTTATCAAAATTGAGTATTGTCGATATTAATTGTAATGTTAGCTAACAAAAGCCACTTTTGAGTTTCAAAATCCCGCATACCCCGAAAATTAAAACAAACTTACTAGCTGCATTAGCATTATAAACACGTAAATATTTGCCATAAGTGGTACTTACTATGGAAATATAATATTCATGTAAAACATCATATAATACGCTACCAAATCTCGGTATCGGTCTCGGGATCGGCATCAGGCTTACATTTAGTCATCATCTTCCTAGTCTTTTCCTAACTACGTCGGTATCGAATTCCAGTCTTACCAGATGCAGCTGAATACAAGTATTTTACATGGAGCGACTGCCAATCTGACCTCGGCAACCCAGTCACTGGGTAACAAAATAAGAACCCTTGATTAGACTGGTTGTAAGACTTTCGGGCGTCTGATGACCCGCAACGACTGTCAAAGGACCACGAATGACAGCCGGCTTAACGTATTTCCTGAGGCACGGAGGAGTCCTGGTATGTACATAAAGGTGGTCACCCATGTTAGCGTATTGCAACAGGGCTGGTTCTTGAGGCATTTGATGGTGTGGGAGGAGAAATAAAAAGGCGTTTTGGCGTGAGTGAAGTGGCTTTTATTGTAGACTGAACTGAATGACAGTAGTTTGATATAAGGAACAAGAAATAAATTATAAATAAAAAATATAGTTTGTTGGAATTGCCAACAACCCATCCACGGAACAACCATGTCAAGCGTAGCTTAACTGTGACTATTATTACTTAGCCACAAGCCCCTCTAACATTTCAATACCAACTAAAATACATAATACTCTGAACAAACTCATAGCTATGGAATCCTTTGGCAATAATCTTATTTACCTAATCATCTGAGATCAAAGCTTGATTTTACTTATCGTTACACATGAGAGTACATACATGAAATACTTGATAAACTTGTTCAATCAAAGTTTAAATCTTACTATGTACCTATATGTCACCGTAAAATTGTAAATACCGTTAGATTATAATCTATCTCACGAGATTGTGAATTGTAAACTGAAAGACGGGGAAACTGGTCCTCATGTCAGATTGAGTTAGCTCTAAAAATTGATAATGAAACCATTTCAGATAAGTTAAAAGTTGCTGAGACTTTAGAACATTTCTTTACCAACATCCCAATAGAGGTTACGAAATCTCTCCCGTCATCATCTGTATTAGCTGAATCTCTTCTTAAAGAAAACTTCAGTAAGGACATTCCAAATTTTGAATTCAAACCCATTTCTATTGCCACAATTAAAACAGCATTTAAAAGTCTTAACATAAAAAACACTGAAGACTTATGGGGCATTTCCGTTAAGGTTCTTGAAGATATCATTGACACAATTGCCCCTGTTCTAACAGGCATATTTAATCAATGTTTAGACACTGGTACGTTTCCTGACTTAATGAAACATAGTAAAGTAGTACCAATTTTCAAATCGGGTAGTAGGAGTGATCCCTCTAATTATAGACCTATATCTGTGCTTCCAGCATTGAGCAAAATTTATGAAAAAATCATGCTGGACCAGATGTTGTCACATTTTAACTCAAATGGGATTTTACATAGTCGACAGTTTGGTTTCACGAAAGGTAGGTCAACGACTGACGCGGGAGTACAACTCATCAGTCACATTTTGGAATCCTGGGAGAAGTCCCAGGATGCAATTGGCATTTTCTGTGACCTCTCAAAAGCGTTTGACTGCGTTGACCACAATACACTTATCTGTAAATTACACCACTACGGAGTTCGTGGACGAGCTGCTGATCTTGTGCTTTCCTATTTATCAAACAGGCAGCAAAAAGTAAATGTTAACGGGGCAACGTCCTCGGGGTCTCTAGTCAAGATGGGCGTGCCTCAAGGTTCAATTCTTGGCCCTTTTTTATTTCTAGTTTATATTAATGACCTTCCTTACCTGATGGCTAACTTCTCGGATATAATTTTATTCGCTGATGACACTTCCCTTATTTTTAGAATAGATAGAAAAGATACGGATGTCTTACATGTCAACGATAGTCTAGCTGTTCTCTCGAAATGGTTTGCGGCTAATAATCTTTTACTCAATGCGAACAAAACTAAATGTCTTAAGTTCTCATTACCAAATGTACCCCAAGTAGGGCTAAATTTAAAACTTGATGGCAAGAAACTAGATGCTATTTCGGAAACTGTATTTCTAGGAATTACTTTAGATTCAAAATTGCAATGGGGTGCCCACATTAGAGCTCTTTCAAGTAGATTAAGCTCAGCTGCTTACGCAGTAAGAAAAATAAGGCAGTTGACTGATATAGCCACAGCTAGGTTAGTATACTTTGCTTATTTTCACAGTATTATGTCTTATGGCGTTCTGCTGTGGGGATCGGCAGCTGACGTAGATTCAGTTTTCATTTTACAAAAGAGGGCAATCCGCGCAATCTATAAAATGGGGCCTCGCGAGTCTCTTAGAAACAAATTCAACGAAGTTGACATACTAACTCTGCCTTCTCTTTATATCCTAGAAAATATCTTGTATGTTCGCAAAAATTTAGGTCTTTTCAAAAAAAGATGCAACTTCCATAATCTAAATACACGTAGTAAAGATGAAATTGTGATTCCAAAATTTAGATTAACTAAAACTAGTAAGTCATTTCTAATAAACAGTATCCGCTTCTATAACAAGTTGCCAAAATCGGTTACAGAACTTAGCGATGGAAAGTTTAAAACTCATATCAAACGTGTCCTTATCAAAAAAGCATATTATAAGATAAAAGACTACGTTGAAGACAAGGAAGTTTGGCGTTAATTCCTTCTGCACATGTGGCTTCCCTGGTAACTCATTAGCACCATAACTATGTGAGCGTCTATTAACTTCTTCCAAATTACAATGTTAATTTTATTTTTTACACTTTCTGACATTTTCTCGTCATTATTTGACATATACACAACACTTTTAATATCGAGTATTTATTAGTGATTCTCATGGAAATCATATCACTTGGTTTAAATAGGTTGATTTTACTTATATAGATTCTTTTACATATTGTGAATGAGAGAACGTTGTAGGCCTACAGTTTCTATTCTTTATTTACATTCCTCTAAAGTACCTGGTACTTATTGACAGGCCTGCACTGTCCTCCCATACCTAATATCACTGTAATTTGAAAACATTATAAAATCCAATTATTTTAAAAGAGTAACCGTGGAGTTTCTTGCCGGCTCTTCTCCATAGGAAGCGACAAATTGGAACCGTGCACCTAGCTTCTGACGTTTCATAAGTGCCCTTGCAGGTTTATGTGAAATAAAATATTTTGATTTGATTTGATTTGATTCATGAAAAATCTGGGGCGCCCCGCGGGCTGCTTATCGGCCCATCGTGCTGCTCAACGAGGTGGGCAAGCTCTTTGAAAGATTAATTGCAAACCGCCTCGTCGGGCGGCTGGTGCGGGTGGGGCCGGACTTGGCGGAGAGCCAGTTTGGTTTCCGCAGGTTTCCGAGTGCTCCACGGTGGACGCAATCATGTGCGTGCGAGCCCTCACGACGGGGGATGCTGTGGCCCGGGGCGGTGTCTCTAGACATCACCAATGTCTCAACACCCTGCCCTGGAGTTACATCAGGGAGGCACTCCGGTATCACCGGATGCCGACCTACCTCTGTCGTGTGGTCGAGGCCTACTTGACGTATAGGGCCATCATCTACCTCGGTCACCAAGGAGAGTGGAACCGACGAGGGTTGTCATGCGATGTTCCACAGGGATCGGTCCTGGGGCCGCATCTGTGGGACATCAGGTACGACTGGGTGCTGCGCGCCGACCTCCCTAGCAGCGTCGGCGTAGTTTGCACAATGGTCCTGGCGCAATAGAGGTCGTATCAGGCGGTGGCCGACTTAGCGACACACGGGGTTGCGACAATCGTGGATAGGATCCGGCAACTGGGACTCGAACTGGCCTTGCACAAGTTTGAGGCCATGTGGTTTCATGGTCCTCGGAATGCGCCACCGTCGGGTTGCCAGATAACGGCAGGAGGGGTTCACATCGGCGTCGAGTCGACGATGAAGTAACTAGGACTCGTCCTCGTCAGCCAGACGAATGGAACTATGCGGAGCATTTCCGACGTTTGACTCCCAGACTGGAGCGGGCTGGGGCTGCATTGAAGCGGCTCCTGCCCAATCTAGGGAGCCAAACGCCTCCTGCCGAAGGCTCTACGCGAGGTTTGTGCGAGCCATGACCCTATACGAGGCACCGATGTGGGCGCCTACATTGAGGCGCCAACCAGCACGCCGGTTGAAGGCGTCCCATAGGGTCATGGCCTCCCGGATGGTCCGGGGATACCGCACGATCTCTGATGAGGCGGCGAGCCTCCTTGCTGGATTGCCGCTATGGAATCTGGAGGCAAAGGTCCTTGCGCACACTTGGGAGTGGCGCGAGCAGGCCAAACGCCGGGGCGTAACTCCACTGCCGCGGGAAATCGCGGCACAGCGGACAGCGCTCCGGCGGGATCTCAGGTGAAGTGGAGAGTGCGATCGGCGCAACCCAGTGCTGGGCACACCACGATTGCGGCGGTAAGTCCCCTCTTAGAGAACTGGCTTGAGAAACGGCGTGGCGTCCTTACCTTCCGCCTGACACAGGTCCTCACTGGATATGGTTGTTTCGGGAGGTTCCTGTTTCGGATAAGGCGGGAGGAAACGCCAGAGTGTTTACACTGCAAAGGTCGCCCTGAGAATATGGTAGAGTATACGATGGAAATCTGCCCTGCTTGGGAGGAACACCGCCTTATCCTCGTGGAGGCGATCGGCGGCGGCGATCTCTCGCGTCCGGCCCTGGTCCAGGCTATGGTACGGAGCGAGAGTGCATGGTTAGCCATCATCTCCTTCAGCGAAGTAGTGATGCTCGCAAAGAGGGAGGCGGCGCATGTGAGGGAGAGGCAGCACATGCGCCCTTACGGCCGTGGCCTTCGTAGGAGACGCTCTGGGCGTCGGGAATCCCAGGCTGATTTCCGGCCACCGTAGGCGCGGGTTTGTGGACGGCGAGTAATGGGTAGCTCGCTGTCCGGTAAGGACCAAGCTCGGGTCGACGGTGCGTTGTGTTCCACGCGCGCCTCAAAGAGATGTCAGCACCAACTGATGGGGCCCGTAAGGGCCTATGCCTGCCAGGGGTGTGGGCTGTTCGATACCGCGGCCCCTGGCACACGGGAAACTGAGGGAACACGGGTGGGTTTTAGTCAGTAAAAGTCTGCCACGCCCTCTCGCTCCACCCAGAGCGGGAGAAGTTATTTGATGATTTCCCACCCAAAAAAAAACCTACTCGGTCGGTAAGGAGTATGGTGCAGTTCACAATTTATTGACAGTTTATAATCTTGCGAGATAGATTATAAACTAACGGTGCAATCATACGGTGACATTATAAAGTCTCAGTTTCAATAAAACTATTTGGGTTAGGCTGGATAGGCTGGTATCAGTCGTAGTATTGTGCAAAGTTTAACATAAGCATAATGTTCCCACTGCTGGGATACAGGCCTCCTCTCTGTGAGAGGGAATGGGTCGTAATCCACCACGTGGGTCCAGTGCAGGTCGATAGATGTCACGTATTCGAATTTTTGGTTCAAACATAAGCAGGTTTTCTCGCGATATTTTCCTCCACCAATTTTGAATGAAGCGGTGATGAACTCAATTACACTACGTAAAACGCCTGCCTGTCGATGTGGCGGAGCTTAGGAGAGACCTATGTCTAGCAGTGGACGTCTTTCGGCCGAAATGATGATGATGATGATGAAGCGCCTGCCTGAGTAGTATTGTGACCAGTCTGTAATTATCTCCCTGCGTGGTGTTCTTTTCACACGGAGAAGAAACCTAGAGAAAGCTGTATTAAACTACAGGCTTTCTTTGGAAAAGTTTTTTCCCGGCTCTGGACTGTTTTGATGATTAAAGATGTAATGTTTTCCCCTCCATTTTATTAGGTTTAATAGCTGTCGCTTCCTGAAAGAGAGCCTGGCTTATAGGCACTCTGACAAAGTTATTTTGATGAATGCGTGCTCTGACCGGAGAGGTCCACTCAATCTGTGTGGTTATTTTCTCAGAATACCATTTCAGACACCAATCTACATGGTTTTCACATGGTCTGATCAAGATTATGTCTGGACTTTAAAAGAGATTGTGACCTCAGAGTTTGTTTCGGCTTTTCTTCTCAGAGTAGTCAGATAGGAAACGCCGACCTCATCTAGTCTTTAAAACATGATTGACTTGTAAAACGGTTTTTACAAACCTACTTAGGTAAACAAAATCATTTATCATTTAAAACATTTTTACATTAAAAAAGCCGTTTTAGTCTACAATAATTTATAATTCGCCCAAGCAGACCCAAATACAGAGCTAGAGTGTTTAAAATAAAAAAACACAACAAAAAACAAATACAAACATACGGGTCGAAAAAAGGTTAAAAACGGTCGGCTGATAACCTTAATCACCGAACAGTTAACGACGTGTGAGCCGCGTGGGGGTTTAATCACAAACGGACACTTTTAGACACGTTTTTGCTATATATTTTGTAGGCTGAACGTTTTCAGGTGGGCTTTGTCCTTGAGTGTTAGTTTTTAATAGGCAGAATATAGTCATTCCGGACTTTATAGTCTGAAGAAGAGTCATAAAAATCACGCTTTCGAGATTTTTCTGTTTTTTTTTTAAATGAATATTTCTTTAGCGGCTGTTAAATATGTTTCGTAGGGACAAAACGTATGGGTTCGCGTCACAAACATGCTAATGTGACGTGTTGTTTTTTTTTTGAAAGTTTGAAGTTTTCGCTTCTGTTATACTTCTCTAATCAATCAATCAATCAAAATATTTTATTTCATGTGTGAAACGTGTGTGTGGCACTTATGAAACGTAAAAAAGCTAGATGCACGGTTCCAATTTGTCGCTTCCTATGGAGAAGAGCCGGCAAGAAACTCCACGGTTACCCTTTTAAAAATAATTGGGTTTTACAATGTTTTCAAATTACAGTTATAATAGGTATGGGAGGACAGTGCAGGCCTGTCATTAAGCACCAGTACTAATAATAATCATAGTCAAACTCAACAACAGCGCTGACCAATAGACAATCTTGTTAGGACATTCAGGGTATAGGATAATTTAGTCTGGTGCTGGAGTATGTTGGGTCATTGCCACACAATGATGCATTTTTTTGTGATCAAAACTGACTGATGACAGGGTTATCATCAGTCAGTCACCTAAAATCTTCTAAGTGGGTACTTAGAAGATTTTTCACACATGGAAGTGCTAAATTTCAATCAAATCTGTTCGGCTGTCTTTGCGTGATTTAGTAACAACAAACTTTCACATATACAAGGTGTAATTTTAATCACCGTTAACCTCATAAGGGGTCACTGTACTCATGTCATTATGAACAACTCTTACTATGGGACCAAACCAGAAATCGCGAAAAATAATCAGCTGTTCCCTATATGTATGTTCGCCTAACTCGTCAAAATTTAACGGTGATTAAAATTACAGCCTTTTTATTATTAGTAGGAAGGATAGTTTTTTGATAAAAAATATCACTTCCTTCCTTCACACAATCCCTTCATCTCTTCATTAAATCAGTAAAATAATGTGTGTAGCCTACTTACAATAGTTTCCCGTGCAAATTCAACTAATCATAAACCAAAATGGTGGCACAGAACGTTTCATATTTCAACCAAAGCTTGGAGCAGTCAAAGCCCGGTGATATGCCATTTTGTTATTGTAAATAACTTTGGTAATATGATGCGCGAAATATGCGAATTTGAAAGTCCGCGTAATTTTGCACGTAAAGCTTAATATATCAGTTGTGTTTGTGGTATAATTTTCGCATTTACACTACTTATTTATCAATGGCGTATTATAAATAGACGCGGCATACTCGAATATTAGAGCACTCAAAAACAGTGTAAGCCATGAATGTAGTTTTCTACTAATACTTACAATCATACAGGGCGCTAAAGTGAAAAAGAAAGACCTATACCGATTCCTGTTGTTAGAAAGAGATTAACATATACAACGTGTAACGGAAAGGGTATATACATACCAAGTGCATGGCTTCATTGGATGATATCAAACGATATTGGAAGGGTTTTTTAATACTATCTTTACATGCTCGGAAGTTATTAGTATTTTTAATACGTTGATATCAGAACAAATTGAAACAAACGCATCACTCGGAAGAGATTTATTGTGATATTGGCAAGTAACGTGGAAAGTTATTGACCTACGTAGTGCGGTGACACGTTTCTTATGATTTGAATTTAAGAAACATTTGAAACCGAAAATTTGGTATCAATTTTTAGAGTATTTTATTTTGAGCTGAAACGATGTATAGTGATTCTATACCAGCTGTTATCTTTAGTTCTTTAGGATAGCAATAGGGTTTCTGTTACACCTTGTATATTTAGTTACGTCAGTAGCGTGTCACCGCGTCACTGGATGGTACGTTACTAATAACACGACCGGCAATTATCTTGCCAATATCGAGCACCGGTAACGCATCTAAAGGTCATATATCATTGCTTACTATAAGTACTTTTACTCGACCATAGCAATACCGTCTACATAAAAACGCCACTAAGTCAGTCTGGCTCCAGGACTGGACCTCGAAACCTAACCTCCTGCAGCCAAGAAGCGAGACAGAGAGACGTAATCTCTCCGAAACTGTACACCGCTGCACTGGAGGATGTCTTCAAGGTTCTGAACTGGAAGGGGGCTGACATCAACATCAATAGCGAGAACAGGACTCACCTTCGGTTTGCCGACGATATAGTAGTCATGGCTGAGACTATGGAGGACCTCAGTACAATGCTCGATGACCTCAGTAGAGCTCTCAAAATGAACATGGACAAAACGAAGGTATGTCGAATGCCCATGTAACCACTGTCATGAAGATCGGAGACTCTCCACTCGCAATTGTAGACGACTATGTTTACCTAGGGCAAACTGCCCAGTTACGTAGCTCCAACTTCGAGAAAGAGGTCAATCGTTATGTTCGATATGTTCGCATAACTCGTCAAAATGTAAGGAACAGCTGATTTTATTTTCGCGATTTCAGGTTTGGGCCCATAGTAAAAGTTGTTCATAATGATGAGTACAATGACCCCTTATGAGGTTAACGGTGATTAAAATTACACCCTGTACGTAGACTATTTCAGAAGAATATTTCTTCTCAAACTGTCAAAATAATTATTTATTTATTTCAAAAGTGTGATACAGTCTGTTACAGTAAATAAAATTTTACAATTTAGGGCTAAATCGAATAGACAGTAACATTGATACATTGAATCTGGCGTCCTAGCTTGGTTACATGGTAACCTGTATTATGGTTTGCCAGCCAGGTTCCCATAGTGGTACAAACGTTTTAATGGAGACTGCTTAGGACAAGGTGCAAACGTATTTAACTTATACTAAGTGTTAGTACGTGTGTGTGTTTTGTGATGTAGGTGTGCTGTGTGTGTGTTTGGTGATGTAGCTGTGTACGTATGTGTTCTGTGATGTAGGTGTGTTGTTTGCGTAAACGGAAGTGAAAGAGGTTGAGTTTACATAGATACGAAGTATTAGAGTAGTCACTGTGATTGTGACGTGAGCAGATATTCAGTGTCGTCGTAGTTTAAACTGGTTAAAAAGTCCGTTATCGTATTCCGTAAATCACATTGACAACAAACTTTCTACTCGACGGCCACAAAGTATAAACGATTATGTACAAAATCATGATTCGTTTAGAACGCATAACTGTGATAATTAATAGAAGAACATAGCTATCTTCTATTGTACATCATTTAGTTAACAGTCATGTCTATTCTTCCGTAGACAAATCGGTGCTCGTGCTAAGCCTGCTGGTCGATCGTGTGGGCACGTGTTCGCAAATTCCGTGCGTGCCTGAAAAACCGACAATTCACGGATCGCCGCGATCATATAGCGAGCGTATACGATGATCGGCGAGTATAGACGAGGGAGCCCGCCACACAATCATGCTTGCGGGTTAATCGTCTATGATCGCCGATTGTAAAGAGGCGCCAGTACAGCTTTAGCTACAATCTGTCTAGACTTTTCCCAACTACACCATTATATTAAAGTCGGCTTCCAGTCTATCCGTATGCAGCTCAAAACCTCTTCAACTTCCTTACTAGGTAAGTGCGATGCCTCATTAGTGCGTTGCGTTGCGTCGTCGTAACGGATCATGCACGAGCATGCCACACCTGCGTTGCGACGACGCACGACGCTTGTACCTCAGTCAGTCTCCCTCCACAATGGATGAATGCACCGGAGTTCAGACAGCGCGGCGCATAACTCTCCCCCCGCTTCGTCTTCGTCGATCCGTTGAAACGTCGCGTGCGACGACGCAACACTTAATGTGGCATGTCATTTAAAATATATGGAAAACGATGCAGCGTCGACACTGCGACGACGGAATGTAACGCAACGCACTAATGAGGCAGAGCTCTAACACGATACCCTTGGTTAGACTGTCTGTCAGACTTTTAGGCTTCTGACTGACAGTAACGACTAGCACTGATCTACAAATGACAGCCGGGACCAACAGTTTCCAGGTATAACTATTGTAACATTTGTTCTCACACATGCTCATAGTCACACACCCCGCACATCCACGCAACCACACACACATACACACACAAACACCGCACATACCTAAACATGGTACAACAATTTGTAACATCATATTACCTAAGCTTTTGCTTTCCTCTTTTAATTATGTCTCAAGATTGTAGCTTGCCCCCCTGCCAGGGGTTCGGGTTGTTCGAAAGAGATACCGTGGCCCCTGGCACACAGGCAACTGAAGGCACACGGGTGGGTTTTAGTCAGTAAAAGTCTGACACACTCTCCTGCTCCACCCAGAGCGGGAGAAGTTATTTGATGATTTCCCACCCTCAAAAAACAAACCCTCATCACAAGTATCCTTAGAACTTTGTGTGTAATTTTTTTTTTATGAGAACCAATAAAAACTTATATTAATTACTTTTTATTTCTTTATTATTTTTTGTGATTTTGTACAGTGTAAACTACACAACAGATTTTGTCAAACGGGAGAGAATTTGGTTTGGTCAAGAATGCCTTGGAGCCTGCTGTACAGACTGGTAAGATGACTTTATTATTATTATTTATTATTATTCAGACAACCATTGATCCATTAAATTTACATAATTGTTAGTATGAACTTAAAAACTATGTTAGTACCTAATAACTAATAGAGACTTAGTCCGCTGTGTGAGGCTCCACACCAGTGGGCTGTCTATCTTATTGCCTATAACTTCCAGGATGCTGTTACTGCTCCCACGCAATCTGCTTAGCAGTGAGGCTGTCTTTTTGAGCCAGGTGGCATCAAAGCCGTCTGTGCGCGACTCGGCGAACATTGTTGACGCACTGCAGAAGCGCGGCAGACGTAACAGCGCCCTGTAGGCATTGTTAAATTGGATGCGCAGAGAATTGTAAGCCCTTTGGGTATATCTGAACCACATGAGATAAGATGACTTTAGCTAGCCAGGCGGATTTAGAACAAGCCCTATAACCGATTTCATTGAGCAGAAGGTTTAGCTCCCGCTAGGAATCAAACCCTGGGTATGAGACAGGAGGTCTTACCACTAGACCACAGAGGCGGTCCGAAATCAATATTATCCAATAGTTCTAGTCTATTTTCATCACAGAAAGTGAGAGATTACCCAGAATAACACCCTAGATAGCCCTATTCCCCAGAGAAGACCCAATATCCCTAACATAATCACTCTTGGCACCTTTCTACCGCCTATCATAACTGACAAGTTAGCCTATTCATCCCCTTAGGAAACCCCATCAATATCACCACACATCTTCACCCAGATGACTCCAGCCATAATTCTAACATACATTTTGTACTACAAAGGTTTTAAGGACGAGCCTATATTTCACATCGACAATCGATAGTGGCCCGAATAATAGTCAGGATGTTCCATAAGACCTTACAATGTGAATTTTCGTCCCTTTTTCCGATCCAATAGCTTTTTAAGCGGGTACTGTAACGGTACGGTGCACGAGGAAGAAAGATTGTTAAAACACTTTCAATTTTTTTTTTCTTATGTGCCAGTTTTTTTAGTTATCTTGAGGGTTGTTTTAGGCTTTTATCTTTACGTAACTAATATCTACGTGTTAAAGTTCGATACAAATATTTTTAAAGGGGAATGCCACAGTTAGGGCTGCCAACCATAATTTATAATAACGTATCCTACTTTATTTTTGGTATTTATACTTTATACTTTTGCATACAAATAAAGTATGTGAAAATACTTTATTCCCAACCTTTACTGTGATGCGTCAAACAAAACACTAATTATGGGTGCTTAACTATTAAACGGATGACGGAAACGATTTTTATAATTACCGAAGGAAATGTTAGATGTCTGATGTCATGTCAATGTAACAGGACAGGACAAAGACTTGTACCAAATGTGAAAAAAATATTTCTGATATACTATCCATTCCCATCATTTTACTGAAAGAGTTTTTTCAGTAATTAATCTAAAGTGTCGAGAACAGAGATATAGAGCGTCAATAAATTTAATTAAAAACTACTTGTTTATTTATTTAAATTTAAATTTTGATTGTCAAACAAGCTTTGAATTTTTTAAACAAAGCAAAAAATTGTTAGTATGTGCGAAGCACACAAAAATACGTTTTTAAGGCAATAAAAACGTAAAATTTGAAAAATACTTTTACAATTTTTTTTCCTATTCAAACCATTTTATACGTTTTTTTTTTTGTCAAAAAAAGTTGGCAACCCTAGCAACAGTCAAAACTTTTTTACTACTACCTACTGCCAATTTATTTACTTACAAGCCGTGTACCCAAATGATGATGAATGATTAATGTTACACAGCCACATAGTATAGACATACATAAATACATACATACATAGCCCGAAGAACTGCCAAATTGCCGATTCGGCCGAAAGGTTCTGGAGTAGCGGCCGTGAAAGCGTAGCGTTGGAAAGCCTCCCAGAAGGTTCACCGATAACCAAGTGAAGGCTGCAGGATCTGCTAGCTTCGAAAAGCACAGAACCGATCGAAGTGGCAGTGCTTGGCCTTCGGAGCATTCGCCAGCGGCTTCGCCCGCGTGGAGGTTCGATTTAATCCCTTGGGGACGTACGTACTACAAGAATAAAAAAAAATCTTATGTGTATCCTCTATCTGCCAAATTTCATCCAAATCCGTTCGGCTGTTTTGGCGTGAATGAGTGACAAACATCTTAACATACAAATAATAGGATAGTTACTGGATAATAATATGAAAGCGATCGCTGACCATACAATTTTCGTCCATGAGTTATAGGTACCAAGATTCTTTTGCTCAGATATGAGTACAAAGGCAGAGTAGGTACAGATTAATGAACGAACAAGATCTCAACTATATTCAATTATTGAGACCAGACAACGACGACCGACCGACCTACCGACCGTATGACGTTATTGCCTTGGAAGGTGGGTAGACCTCTGGTGTGGGATGCAACCTGTGTCGACACCCTTGCGCCATCTCATGTTCCTAGCACGGCGAGCTGTGGTGGTGCCGCTGCTGCAGCTGCTGAGACCCTCAAGCGGCGTAAATACCTAATGGGTGATTTCAGTTTTGAGCCGTTTGGGGTCGAAACGCTCATGTCATGGGGCCCGAGTGCACGTCTCCTTTTTAAGGAAATTTCTCGCCGGCTGGTCGACACTTCACGTGACCAGAGGGCTGGGTCATTCTTTGGCCAAAGAATCAGCATTGCCATTCAACGTGGCAATGCTGTCAGTCTTCTGGGCACGTTTCCCGATGACAGTGATGCGGACGAATACTTCGACGCCTAAGTGTCCTTGTTTTTTTGTATTTATTTGTTTAGTTACTTAGTTTAAAGTCAGTTGTTTATAAATAAAAATCCCATTTTCAATTATTTCAAAGAACCGACTTTCGAAGGAATTAAATCACTGTTCTTACAGTCGTTTCATGGTTACAACCACAAACAAATGATTCAAATCACGTTTTATCTACTAAAATTCCTAGAATACCCAAAAATATAATCCCCTACTGTCAAACCAATTAAGACAATAAACATTTTCGACACAAGTTTACAGCAACGTTCACAATACCCACACCAAAAATTAAAGGTCAATGAATACAATACAATTACACACTAATTACGTATCTTAATAGAAACGAATCTGGCACAAACAGGCAGTTTTCCTTTGATGTGTAAATTACATACAACATTACAGAATTGTACGCTTTGATGTTAAGAATCTTGTGCTAATAAGCTGTTGTATCTTTGAATTTGTGGGTGGTGGCAAAAATAGGGGTCCTTGTACCTTTGTTATGGGTTACTATAGTGAAAGAAGATATTTTTGGCAATTACACACACTGAATATAAACCTATGTATGAGAGTTATGAAGTAAGTGAAGATCTAAAATTAGTGACTATTTGTTATGGCTAATGTTAAAAAAAAGCCCCGCTTTATAATCGGACCTCTAATTTTTCTCACTCTACGCTCCTAAAAATGTTATTGCGCACCCTAATTATTACGATTGCTCCTCTTTTTATAAAACTCATACAATTCTTTTTTTTGTCATAGGAAGCGCAAAAAGTTATTAGAAGTTCATTCTTTTAAAAAAGAGTCCATCACTAAGTCACAATAACATTTTAGAGGATCAGTATTTCTCAATATTTGACTGTCAAAAGGAGTGACTAAGGTCAAACATTAAATTTTGTATACAGGGTGGCAGGGACATCGACGCGCAAACTGAAACCAGGGCATGATTCTAGCTAGACCCCCCCTAACCGTAAACATTCTTGGCGGTTATCAATAAAAATGCTTCTAGGCCTATTCATTTGTAGGCTAAGCAACATACATAAACAGACGTTTCTGGTCTTATAAAATGATCAAATGAAAAATAAAACATTCCAGGAACAATTTCCACCTACTGTTTGTCATTTTTTAGAAAAAGTCAAACGCACTTTATTCGAAAATGTAATATATTGTTCGCGAAATAATTCCGCCTGAATCACTTAATCAGGATCCATGGCTGCTTCCCGAAGATCTTTCGTAATTTAAGTACCTATTAATTAAAAAAAAAACAACTGCCTTGCAAGTTGCTGCATGTGCTACGTAAGAGCATGAGGTCCTGGGTTTGATTTCCGGGTCGGGAATAGTTTTATTGGGTTTTTCCATTTGGCATTTCTCAGTAAACGCCCAGAATCTGAATTTCTGCCCAGTTAATGGCACGATGCTCGCCCTCCATTACACGGAACATAAACATAACTGACGAAATGTGGGTGTACTATAGCACCGCTGCCGTAGCTTCGGAGAATACAGGCGTGATATTATGTTTGCATTTAACACAAATAATATTGCCAGTGAATCTCAAACCAGACTATTAGTCTGTGGGATACGGACCTTCATCGTCCGATCGCGAGTGAAACTTAAAAAAGGCTATTCTCTGTCAATTTGACTCAGCATGGAAAAATGGTTCGTGGCTAATATTTATAATGGTACATGTAATACTCATATAACCTGTCAGTACACCTTCTGATTTATATTAATTAATTGTGTGTTGTACGGGTATTATAACTGTAAATAGCAGAGTGACTTTTATTCGTTCTCCCGCACACAACCCTCACACATTTCCCAAACTGGTGACCCCGAAAAGAACATTAATAGTAACAAACAATGAAAGACAGTGAGACGGAGCATACCGCGTCTTCGCAGCCCACAGAACACGTTGGACACCGTAGGTAAGTAAGTCTATGGAGGTATGAGGAACACGGTGTAAAGGTCATTCATACTCTATGGAAAAAGGAGGATCCTCCGACCAGGCGGGTGTTGTGTCTGGTGGGCTACTGCCCGACGGTTGATGTTGGGATGTTGTATATACCAGTCGCGCGGTAAACTCTGATTGCGCGATGCAGGATTTGTGTGACGTCAGGTCTCTGATGCGTAGTTCGCATGTGGCGTTGTAGATTCCGCTACAAGTCTAAAGGTATTGGTGATTGGAATGTGTACACTTCCGCATATGGATTTGAATTTTCCCAAAAATCTCTCAATACTTTGTAACAATTCGAACAGAATTCGATTCAGGATATTATTCTAATTGGCCCTTAACAAAAGGCTTTTATACTTAACGATCTCATGTCGTCCAATTATGTCGAATTTTGAAGTTAATCCTGTCGTTATATGATATACGTTCTCACTGGCTTGCAATGGCATAATCGTGATAGTAAAATTATTACACACCCCAATTAAAAAAGACATTGAGATTGTTAATCTCAATGTTTTTTTGAATTGGGGTGTTCTAATATTTTCATTCACTTAAAAGTACCTAGCAGTGGCGAAGGGTGGAATTATAGCCAGCCCGTGAAGCAAGCTTAAAGTTTCTTCAGAAGTTAAGGCCCCACTTTCACCCATACTGAATTAAAATCAGAGAATTTTGTACGGAAGATTTGCTTTTTGCGCGCAGATTTGCTTTTTGCGTTCTTGTCAGTAATACTTAAAAACACAGTTTAAAAAAATATTGTACTTTGAAATAATGAATAGGCGAGAGGTGCGATTTCTTAAAGTTAGGCCGATAGTAATCGGCTTGTATTGAAGCGTAACTCAACACATCCAGCGGATTCCTGCGGCCTTCACAAGGTTATCGGTCCATATTGTCGGAGGCCTTCCCACTCTACGTTTTTTGTACGCGGTCGCCACTCCAGAACCTTTCGGCACCATCGGCCATCTGTTCTGCAAGCATTATGCCCTGCCCACTGCCACTTAAGTGAGGCAATTCTTCGTGCTATGTCGGTTGCCTTTGTTCTCCTGCGGATCTCTTTATTCTTGATTCGATCACGTAGGGAAATTCCGAGCATAGCCCTCTCCGTTGCCCTTTGGGTGACTTTAAGCCTTCTGATAAGGCCAATTGTGAGCGACCACGTTTCTGTTCCATAGGCCATCACTGGCAACACACACTGGTCAAAGACTTTCATCTTGAGACACTGCGGTATTTGGGACGAGAATGTATTGCGAAGCCTTCTGAACCCAAGTTGGATTCGACAATTGACCTCTTTCGATCGATCGACCTATTATTACTGAGCCACAAGACCCTTTTAGGCAGCAGGCCCTTTAGGCAATAAAAATAAATAGTTTTACGTAACACATCTATCCAACCAGACCACAATTTGGATACCAACATAGCATAAACATATCACTGCTGTAACACATGCCTCCTCTCTGTGAGATGGGAGTGGGCCGTCATCCACCACGCAGAACCAGTTCAGGTTGGTAAATGTCACATTTCTTCGAACTTTACCGTTTTGAGAGCAGTGGTAATGAAATATTTTACACAGAGTAAAGCGCCTTGCGTACCTACTGCAAGGGCTAGATCGAAGTAGCCCTGGAAAAGGATGCCTGCAGAGATTTAGGGGAGGCGTTTGCTCAGGAATGGGACAGTGTAGGCTAATTTAAAAAAAACGCCTGTGTGTGTTCGAACCTACAGCTCGTAAGTCGATCGATGCCACTGAGTCACCACTGCTCTGCCTTAAGGCAATAAAAAGAAATCGTTTTACGCGAAACATCTTTCAAACATACCACAGTTCTGATTCCAACACCGTCAGTCACATTCTACCAGCATTTCAGTAGAACCATCGACCGTATAGTATGACGTAGTCGCCCAAACATTAGCACCGTGGGAGGTGAGCTTAGCAAACGAGCGCATTAAAATGGAATCGTGTTGGGGGAAGCGCACACTGAGATTGCGGGATTTTATTGTTAGGTTATAAAAGTGATGGGGGAATGATGATTGGGCGAATGGGTTTTAAATTGAGAGTGTGATTTCGAGATGAAGTGGATGCACAGTACTTTATTAGATATTTTACCTCTGATTTTTCATCGCTATCAACGTAAAAAAGATAATACAGATGACCTTTATTCTCTTTGTGAAATTAACACACCTTTTTACACGCTTTATATTAGCTTCACCTGTATATTTGTTTGTATGTATGTTTGTCTGTTTGTTTGTAACCGACTCCTTAGGGCGCGATTTTGACCCACTTTAAACGGTCAGATTACATTTAAACTTTGTAGACTTATCGAGGACCGATGACGATAAAAAAACTTAAAATCACGCTTTTGTAGTTAGCAGAACTAAAAATAAATAAGAGGTAGTTTAAAAAACTAAAAAACACGCTTTAAAAACCCCAACTAAAAAAGTAGAAAATAATTTAATTCTATTAAAAAGCGTGGGGTGCTTGATATTAATTGATTATAAGAATACCTCAAAAAGCGTGTTTTTTCGTTTTTTAAACTATTATTTATTCAGTATAATTATTTACGTATTTAAATTCTTACACAGATGTACAAACGTGGTAATAGCAATATTCAACAAACTTTTTAGGTACTCAACATGATATTATAGGTATCAATATAGACTTTTTGAAGACATACTTTTAATTTCACAGCTCGAAGATAACTGACCTGAAAACTAGGCGAATGTCCCAAAGAGGAATGCCCATTTGAGGCCCTCAATGGACATTAGACGAGAGAAAAAATAATTTATGCATTAATTTTGCCATAAAAAAATATGTATTTACTTTCTTCCAAATGAGCGCCACTACTATCTACAACAACTCGTTAATAAAAGTAATTCTATTGAAAAAACAAGAAGTTTTTTGATTTTGACGCCGGCTTGATTTTGACGCTGGAAAAATATTGCCAGCATCAAAATAATATTTTAAGTATTATCATTAATCATTTGATTTAAATCGATTTACAAACAAATACAATAACCTTAACGGCATATCCACGGGAGTTTACTGGTATTGTAATAAAAAAACAACTAAAAGATAACATATATGCAAATAAATACTAATGTGTACTTATAAAAAGAAAGAATAAGAATAATAAAACAATTGTCGGTTATTTAAAAAGTAATCGATACATAAATCGATGTAATGTTATTATTTTTTCATGACAGTGTGACAACACTGAATTGAATTTGACACTTCGCTTGTTGATGTCGCTCAATGTGGATGTGTTTTGGTTTTTCTTCGATTTCTTTTACTGCGACCTGGCTTTGTTATAAGGACTTGATTAGGATTTTTACGGACGACTTTGGCTTTGCTTTACGGATTTTGTTCTCACCTTCAACTACAACTTTGGCTCTGGAATCAAGGATCACGGCTGCATTCGATTTTGGATACCGATCAATAACGTTTTATACAATGACTGAAGAACATTGTTTGAATTGTGGTGTTAATCTGACCGGGATTCAAAATCATAACTTAGAACCCGAAGAAATGATCGTGATACAGCAGTGGGTTGCACCACAACAGGTAAATATACAAACCATAAAATGATCTTGGTATGCCTACATCATCCAATTATTTACCTATAATAATATTGTTTTAGGTGTCAAGAGATAATCTTGTTTGCCACAACTGTTGGTTGGTAGTAACTGCTAGCCTTGCTCCACAACAAGAGTTGGAAGGATCTGTACGTCAAAACAGCTGCATTAATTGTGGCTTTTGCGTGCCAAAATACAAAGTAGACATATAAGCCGTAAGGTATATTTTGTGTACATTAAAATAAATAATAATTATGCTGGCAGAGAGGCAATTGATGGATACTATTGTAATTGCATAATAGGAAAACGCACGGTAGGTTGTTGCGCACATACCATGACTGTGCTTTGGTATATAGGTTGGGCAAGATATGAATCAAATATATTGCCTCCTGCGCCGTTTTTAGATGATTTGCTAATTGTATATGACAATGAATCTAATATAGATATTTAAAATAACAAATGTGTTTTTTTATACCATAATAACTATAATTGTAAATATATTTTTAATACAGTTGCTCAAAAAGTGGTGTATTGCAGGGACGTATAGCGTTCGGGATGTGGGCTATTACATACTAGTGCTTTTTTTTTACCTTTCCCGAACTCGTGCGTTCTCTTTCCCAACTGTCAAAATAATGTCTATTAAAAAGAAAAACCAACCATGAAGTTTTTACTAAAGAGTTTTTGTGATTCATACAAATACGTATATTTCTAAAAGGAAGCTACTAATTTATTTCAATATCAGATTTAATGATTTAATTGAATGAGTTAGGTTAGGTTTCATTTCATTTCATCTCATTAAATTTCATTTTCATTTCATATCAATAAAAAAAATCTACTGAAGACTAAGCTGTATGGATAGTTCCCTTTGCCTACCAAAATGGGCAAAAAAAAAAACTCTGCTTATATTATACGGTTGGCGCCATTTTCCAGAAATTTTCTTTGCGAGTTTAGTTGTTTGTTGCACAAAATGAGTAATTTCGACCCTATTTTTTTTGAATTAACACCACCGGAACTCAGTATAATTGCACAAAATGCTTCGGAGAACATTTTACCGGAAAAGTCAAAAAGTCGTTACATATCTACATACGACGAATTTATTGCGTGGAGAGAAGAGAAAAAAGCAAATAGTTTTTCAGAAAATGTTATGTTGGCATACTTCTCCGAACTCTCAGCAAAATTAAAACCGTCTACGTTATGGTCGAGATTTTCGATGATAAAAAGTATGCTGAAAATAAGGAACAACGTGGATATAAGTGAATACCCAAAATTAAATGCTTTCTTAAAACGACAATCAGACGGTTTTACAAGTAAAAAGTCGAAAATATTAACATCCAATGAAGTGGAAAGGTTTTTGAACGAAGCTCCCGATGATCGTTATTTAGCCACAAAGGTAATTTATTAATAAGTACTTATATTTTTCTTTAGTATTCAGTTTACGAAATCGCAAAATACAGTCAAAACATTATTTAAAAAAATATTAATCAAATCCCTTTTTTTGTAGGTTGCTCTGATTTTTGGCGTTGTTGGAGCTTGCCGCAGAGAGGAGTTAGCCAATATTACTTTAAAAGATATTGAAGCCCATGGAAAAATGCTACTAATCAAGATTCCGAACACAAAAAATAAGATACCGAGAAGCTTTGTTGTTGAAGGAGATTTTCTTAGAATAGTGCAAAAATATATGAATCAGCGGTCCCAAAAAGGAAAAACCGACCGTTTTTTTCAAAATTACCAAAAAGGGAAGTGTACAGCTCAAGCAATCGGGATAAACAAATTTGGTAATATGCCAAAAGAAATAGCAACGTTTCTTGGTCTGCCGGATGCTGAGTATTATACTGGGCACAGCTTCAGGAGGACCTCTGCTACATTATTGGCAGATTCAGGAGCCAATTTGACGTCCTTAAAGCGACTAGGAGGTTGGAAATCAGACAAAGTTGCAGAAAGCTATATTGGTGATTCATTAAACAACAAACTAGAAACTGGGAAAAAAATCACACAATCCATTAATTTAAGGTCCAGTCCGTCTTCTTCACATGTTGAAGAGAACGTTCGTCCATCTACCTTCGTTGATAATGATAATTCATCAGATCCAATTCCATCAACTAACAAACGCCATTGTATGACAAATATACATGAACAATCATACGAAATTAATAATAGTTTGTCTCAAACAGTAAATATGCAACCTAAAACTTCCCCAGTTACTTTAAAAAACTGTACCAATTTCAATGTACATGTGTACTATAACTTTTATAAGAAATAAATGATTAGTTAGTTGAGTTTATTGTGTTTTTATTATTTTATTAAATTGCTTCATTTTTTCGCAACTGTATTAAAAATAGTCGTTCAGTACACTTGCGGAACCGTCATTGCAACTTGTTCCGACTGTCAACCCTCGCCTTCGGCTGCGCCTCGGCTCGGAGGACAGCCAGTCTAGACATTTGTCGGAACTCTTTGCAATGACAGCCTTTCCGCACTTGTAATGAAATATACTATTTAGGAACACCTCTCCTATTATAATCAATAAATCAAGCATTGAAAAGGGTAAGTTCTGGAATCATCTCTAGTTCCACACTTTTTCATATAGAAAATGAACCTCATTTTTTTTTTTTTTATAGTGGCATCAATTTGAATATATTTTTCAGATATCCAATACTAATAAGATTTTAAAACACTACATTTTCATAGTAATATTTGATGTCCATCTTGGGCCTAGGACACTATGGAGAGTAGGCATTCCCCTTTCATATTTCGAATCCGTTTCGTTAAAAAACCAGTAATTTTTCGATAATTGGTAAATGAGATAAACAAGTTTAAATTTATACCACATACTGAACTCTATAGTCCCTATTATGTATAAAATCAAGGTCCTGAGTCAACACGATAAAAAGAAATGGGCAAATTTAGATTTTCACGAAAATTTGTAAGTACCAAAATTTACCTTAATTTTCAACGTTTTTTATTTTTCGAAATTTTCTCTTTACTTTTGCTATAAGACCTTGCTTTTAACCAAAATTGACAATTCTAGGTCAACCGGAAATACCCTATATGTTTTGGGTCGAATAGGTTTTCGACCCTTATGGTCGTTCTCTTTGACATAGAATCACAAAATTTAGCAAAAAGCAAGGTCTTACAGCACAAATAAAGGAAAATTCGTAAATAAATTAAAAAAAAATTAAGGTAAATTTTGGTACGTACAGGTTTTCGCGAAAATCTAAATTTGCCCATATCTTTTTTATTATGGCGGTATAATGGGTAGACGAAACCGCACTGGACCGGGTTTTTAAACGTCACGACACTGATACAGAATCATTTGAGGCAAATTAGATACTTCCAATTTTAAAATTAACTACTTTTTTCCAGCGGCTTCGCCCGCGTGGAGGTCGGTGTATTAGGTATACCTACATATAAACATTCCTCTTGAAGCACTCTTTCTATTGATGAAATTAAGACCTAAGCGTAAAAACACGAAAAGCGACTTTGTTTTATACTATGTAAAGATATTTAAAATCACTACAAATCTTTTTAATATTTGGAAATCATGACATTTGCAATACGTTTGCTGATGAGTTGTTGCTAGAGTAAAAAACAGAGGTATAATAACTTTGAAGGACTGTAACAGCAATTGTATGATTGCCTAAGTACTGCTTGGCATGAATTAAGTAATGTTTTAAAGTAGATTAAAAGCTTCTATTAAACAAACACGTAGTTACGTCATCAATTTATTTTTAGTTCCTCATTCACAGAATCACTCTTCCACTATGCTAATCCAGTTTCTACAAATGTATTAATGTTTAATTAAAAGATGAAAGAAATTACAAAAAAAACAGTTGAACTATTTTCTGTCTCACCCGCACATAGGTACTTATCATTAAGTTCTTTTAAACTCACCATAATACGATCACACACTTACTTTCACATTCATTCAAATATTAACGTTTTTTTAGTTTTATTATTATTATTTATTTTATTCTCGATTTGATTGTTTTATTTTTCATCCTTAGATTCTTATTTGTTTTTTTTTATTTGAAGCAAACTAATTTTGCTTTTATTACCAAACTTGTTTTGTTTGTTTTTAAATGTTTAAATAGTTAACGCTCTATATTGGTGCCCAAGATACAGGCTTGCCTAGTTTGTGGCCAATGTAAAATCTGTGTACTTTTTAGTAATAATCTAATTAAATCAAAATCTTTTACCAAACGACTTAGTAACTAGTGTTAGTACTTACATCTACCAGAGAAACAACACAAACTATATTTATTATTACGCCACAGTAGCATGTTGGCGTATCCAATGTCCCTGTATGGAGCTGTCCCACCTATCTGCTATACATCCAGTTTTAGTATTTATTTATGTATTATTGTTTTCTCAATAAATGTTTTTACTATTGTATTATTTATTAACTTGTACCTAACATAACCCTCACACTGCCGCCTGTGTCCAAATAACCAAAACACGAACTCCAAAATCAAACGTTCCTGTACGTCTCACTTTACTTAACCTCTTGCCTCCCTAGAATTCGCAAATTGCAATGCCAAGCACTTTGCGGCCCTTTCCGAATGCTAAGTAATAATTATTCCCACCAAACGATCTGATTATTGCTTTGAGAAATACCCTGTTAATGTTGTATGAAGAGTATAATTATGTAAGCTAAGTGTGTCTTTCGTAATGATGCGTGCCACCTTTTTGTGGAAGTACTTGTTAACGATTTCTTGTAAATAATTATGGTTTGTGGTGAAAATTATTTTGTCAAATGAATTGGATTCATTTTTATTTCATTCATAATTACAACGTGCCATTTGCCTTATACGTATTTCTGGAATAGTCGATTCGCTCATAAATAAATTAACTTCATGCGAGTCGCCCCAATAGCAAATTTTATATTTTTTAAAGTGATGATTCGCCCGATACGAGCGAGTTCATTCGTGCGAGTCAACTAATAAGCCATTTTAGGAAGACACTCTTGTTAGCAAATTAAGTGAAAAAAAAACACCATCAGTTACAAGTCATCTTGGTTTAGCCAGGTTTAGAAGCAGGTAGAAGATTAAACAAGTAATTTTACTTATTTTACCTAAAATACATAATATCTCGCCTGTAATCCCCACAGGAGATTAGGGGTTGTTTATTTTGTCACCTAAAAATACCCCACTAAAAGCTTATTTTCGTGTAACCTATATTATAATTTCGACCCCGAAATAATAATACCCTACGAAAAAAACGCCATCATTAATAATCCTGTAACGCAACAAACGTACATTTGGGACACAAAGCTGATTTATCCGGAAATTACCGGTTTGTGACACCTTCATGTCAGACTAATGACACGCCGGCCGTAACACGTAACCCAGCGGCGGTAAAAGGGTTAAGTAATGATTTTTTGAATAAATACTATGCAAGTTAGCTTCATTGGTGTGTTCATAGTCCCTTTATGAGTGCATGGTAGGAAGATCGTTTACATTTTGTTTTCAAGGTTGTGTGCCATAGATGCTGACAAGAGTGAGTTGATTTTTGCTCATATTGACTTACAGATTGCGAAAATCGCCCAGAGGACACGGTGGAGCATACGGTGGAGGTCTGCCCGGCTTGGGCGGAGCACCGCCGTGTCCTCGTGGAGGTGATCGGCGGCGGCGATCTCTCGCGTCCGATTCTGGTCCAGGCCATGGTACGGAGCGAGAGTGCATGGCTAGCAGTCGCCTCCTTCAGCCAAGCAGTTATGCTCGCAAAGAGGGAGGCGGCGCACGTGAGGGAGATGCAGTACCTGCGCCCTCAGAGCCGTGGGCTTCGCAGGAGACGCCCTGGGCGTCGGGAATCCCAGGCTGATTCCCGGCCACCGTAGGCACGGGCTTGCGGACGGCGAGTAATGGGTAGCTCGCTGTCCGGTAAGGACCAAGCCCGGGTCGACGGCGCGTTGTGTTCTACGCGCGCCTTAAAGAGATGTCAGCAGCAACAGATAGGGCCCGCAAGGACCGATGCCTGCCAGGGGTGCGGGTTGTTCGAAAGAGATACCGCGGCCCCTGGCATACAGGCAACTGAGGGAACACGGGTGGGTTTTAGTCAGTAAAAGTCTGACACGCCCTCCTGCTCCACCCAGAGCGGGAGAAGTTATTTGATGATTTCCCACCCAAAAAAAAAAATGACTAACAGAGAAGCACTCTGTTGTGTAAGATTTATGAATAGGTAAAAATCGCCGTGCTGTAGTGCCACTGTTAAAAATCTAATTTTTAGTCGGTGCCAAAATTTTATAAAAGCAATACCGACGAGAACAATGGTGACCGAGTGGTAACGGCCGTGCCTTACGAGTAGTTCGTAGGTCGTGAAATCGGCCCCAGACACGTTCTTTACTTTATGTAAATAATTTCTGGTCTGAAAACGGTGAGGAAACCGACATGTCCTAGAAACAAAAATTCGAAGATGTCACCAACCGGCACTGACCCCGCGTGGTGGATTACGGCCCACTCTCTCTGATAGAGAGGAGGCCTGTGTCCCAGCAGTGGGAACGAAATAGGCTGATTATGCTAAAACTGACATACATAAAACACGCCATTTCCGCCCTTAATCAATATTTAATTCTTCGCCCCAAAAAATAATGACCCTCTTTATAAATCATTAACCCCCAAAAGCAGCCCTATTTGAAAAAAAACACACACAACACAAAATACGTATAAACTACCCCCGTATTATGATATTGCAGGGCAAAGCTCTTTGTGACATGAAAAATTATTATCGAATGGAAGCATTTTTCACCTTTCCCTGTAGGAAATTCGCGAGGTAAACATGAGTTAGAGTACTGGATGGGGCCCAAGATTGATGGGGGCCGCGGATTTTGGTGGCCAGATTTATTGTGGTTCAGAATGGGGTACTCTGATTATGATTGGGTGTGATAAGAGGTGCCAGGAACGGGTTGTAAAGTCATCTCTGAGGGATATTGTTGCATAAATTATAAGCAGTGGTAGCCTAGTGGTAAAGAATCCGACTTACGGGTAATTAGGTAGTAGGTTTGAACCTAGATAGAAGCTTTACTTAGTGTAAATTATTTCATTACCACTGCTCTTAAAACGGTGATGGAAAACATGGTGGGGGAACCGGCATGATCTAGAACCAAAACATCGAAGACATGTGACATCTACCAACCCGCACTACAGCCGCGTGGGAGACTACGGTACTGCTTCTCTTAGAGAGGAGGGCTGTGTCTCAGCAATGTGAATATTATAAGCTTAGCTGGCACACAGGCAACTGAGGGAACACGGGTGGATTTTAGTCAGTAAAAGTCTGACACGCCCTCCCGCTCCACCCAGAGCGGGAGAAGTTATTTGATGATTTCCCACCCAAAAAAAAAAGCCGTCACATCATCACTATCTACCTAGGCTTTTCCAAACAATGATGGGGTAAGCTTCCAGTTTAACCGGCTTCAGCTGTATACCAGCATTTTACATGGAGTGACTGCCTATCTGAACTCCACAACTCAGGTACTGGATATCACGATACGCCATAGTAAGGCAGGTTGTCAGACTTTCGGGCCCCTGTCAAAGGTCCCCGAATCACAATCGGGACCAACGGCTTAGCGTGCTTTCGAAGACACGGAGGGGTTTTGGTATATAAAGATGGTCACTCATCGGGATCTACGGACCGCAGCAAGTGTAGCTTAACCCGAGCGATCACCCCGTCCAGCTCTTATAACTTAAATACGCCCCCCATTTACCCCCTATTTATAAACGTTGCTTAACGTTAAGTAATGACTAACGACTGATTAACCATACATTTTTGACGTTTAAACATCTCCTAGCTTTAAACCACGTTAATATGTAAATAAGAAGGTTAGTGATCACATCGTAGACGCGATTTCACATTTTTTTTGTATATATTTAAGCACCGTACACTGAACTTAACTTTCTTTGTTAGCAAAACGTTTATAATGGAATTTTCCGGGTCATATGCCAAAAAATAAAACAACAAGCATACATTCTTCTTTATATCCACGTACAACCATGATTTATGAATCCCACGCCCCGAACATTTCAATTAGGAGTTTGACGAGTCACTCCAAACTGTTGGTATTGATTTATTTCAGCCAATCGCCTTGTTATTTTCTAGGAAACGGCAGGAAACTTTGTGGCATGTGCCATTCATTCATTTTATTACATCAGTTATTCTTTAAACAAGAAGTTAAGTTAGATTTTGAGGTAAATCTTGTGGCAGCGGCGATTGACAGGTAGGGTGACGAACAAGAAAAATATTTTTGTTTTGTTGTTTTTGGTTCTGTAGCTGGGACAATTTTAGCAAACTTCTGTTTTGCTGTTATGTAACGAAGAAAAACATCGACAAAAAAATACTGAAATTGGGTTGACAATCACCATTCACCTCATTGTAATACAGTATCAACCAGTTGGGAGGGGTATTGTGAAAGTGTAATAAATTAAAAAAAAGTAATAAATTTTGCATAAATAAATGTAGGTATGTAGGTTTTTGAAACTAGAAATTTTCCAAGTAAATATGTCAAAGTTCACATTTCTTAGGGTTGTAATACGCCAATTACATACAAGTTGTCATATAGCTGTAATATGCATATTATGTCAATTACAAGTCGAGTTCACCTTCGTTAAATATGCCACTTTTGTGCATAATTTCATGCTTCTAATCTGGATTAGACCGTCCGACAACCTACAGACCTCTGGCCTTAGAAACATGAAAAATATAAAATTCACAAAAGGTTGTCTGTTTGTGAATGAATGAATTTTAGATTTATAGATGAAGTAGAAGATAGTAGTTTATTCATTAAGTCGAAAATTGCCGCCAAAGGTAGTATGAATACGAATAGAAAAGTCATCTTAATAATAAAACCATCTAAAAAATATTCATTTTAAATCATCCTACAATCCAAATACAACTAACTAATATATTATAAATGTGAATGTTTGTATGTTTAGATGTTTGGATGTTTGTTACTCAATTACGCAAAAACGGCTGAATGGAATTGGACGAAATTTGACACACAGATAGGTTATAGCACAGGATACTTTTATCCTGGTAGTACGTTCCCGTGGGATAATTTCCGAACCCCACGAAAACGATGTCACGGTCAGAAGCTATTAGCTAATAAAATACCATAGTCAGTAAAACCGTATTTAAAACAAAATAGCGGTTTATAATGTAATGAAACCACTAAAAACTAAAAGGTAAGCTTTAAAGTAATTGTTTACGAATGAACCGTGATAAAGTTTTAATATCAAAGCTGTCTCGAACAGGGCTGCGCTATTTACGCGCCGCGCCAAAGGGTCCGCTAGTGGTTTATAGGGCTGTCGGGACAAGTAAATTTAATATAATCCTATTCCAGCAATAAGTCAAGGAAAATACCTACCAACTTAAGTAGTCCGTATAATTATTCATTCCTACGGCTCTATAGGTACGAGACAGAGCCCAAACGCTGCCCCAATTTTCAGCGACAGCCGGCGTTGACGTGATGACGTCAACCAGTACAGCATACGATATGATAAAATATAACAAAAAACATGCAATGCAAAAAGTTATGAAAAAGGTCACTGCAGTACATGCAAAAAAGTGCATATATTATTATTTAAGTGTGTCGAGTCATCCGATTCGGGCAGGAATCGACAAATAAGCCAACTTCGCTATAAAAGAATGCATCTTTACAAATTGTCTCTTCTTCTTGAATTGATCTATTGAATGGTATTTCTAATTATAATGATATTTGTAATGATAATCATAATTGTAATGATAACGATAATTGTAATTGTAAGGGTAATGATAATTGTAATTGTAATGATAATTGTAATTGTAATGATAATTGTAATTGTAATGATAATTGTAATTGTAAGGATAATGATAATTTTAATGGTGATTGTAATGATAATGATATTTTTTTTAATTGATGTGGTTTTCAAAATGCAAGTTCATAAATAATGTAAACGTTTGCATGCCGAATGGTAAAATGTGGCTGACCTTTGATGTATCTTAACAACTATTGTGTATTACCCATATTTGCAAAATGAAATTCTATTCTATTCTATTCTTCTTCTTGGTCGCGTTCTTCATAACTGAAGGTCGTGTCCCTGAAAGGCCTTCCTGGCTTTATGAATGATGTTCTTCAACTTCGTACGGTTCTCAGTTTCTCTCATGGCGGTCGTAACAGGGGTCCAGTGACGGCAGTTACTTGGTCGTACCAGCGGTTAGGTGACCAGGCGTGAGATTTTTACTCATCTACCTTTCCCATCACTGCCAACTTTTTAAGGTTATCTGGTTCCCGACGGCCAATGTGACTAAAGTAACCGAGAATCCTGTGGTAACAGATTGTGGGTAGTCTATTTCTTATGTTAGTAGCTCCAGGATAGATTTGTTGGTTCTCTTGGCGGTTCAAATTGTATAAATAACCAATTTCCTGGAGAGTACGTTCCTCAAAACAATGAGTAACTATTTTTTTATGGAATTTGTGCTCTATAATTCTAGGGAACACACTTCGTCCCTGAAACAAGAAATTCGGATATTTATACTCAACTTGTTGACACATTCTACAACCCTTCTTTTTACCTCCGAAACTTGGACATGGAATTATCCAAGTTTTGATAAACTGTCCTTTCAAAAATGACTTAGCAACCTTCTTTTGACGTCAATTATAAAGTCTGTTTACAACCTGCAAACATGAAGTAAAATATATTTTCTCCTCACAAGCTTGAAAACCCTTTCATACCTTTAAAAACAGATTCAACAACATAATAAGTTCAGTAGCATCCCTATTAATTTAATCGGGTACCTACTAAGGAAATGAGCGAGAATCTTGTACAAGGGTTAAAATAAATTAAAATGTTAAGCTTTGAAACGAATCGCCGGGTGTGTATTACTGTGGCGTTGAAGGGTTGATTTTTAAATACATTTTAGAGTTTTTAAGGAGGTGTTAAGTTGTAAATGACAGTTGTTTTGTTTTTTTTTTTGGTAAGTATGAGTGAGAGGAATTATTTCGACAACTTCAATAGAATCTTACATTGAAGGATCCTAAAGGCGGAGACTTGTCTTGTTTTCTATAAAATAATTTGTACCATTATTGTTTTCCATAATCGTCCCCCCTCATAATATTTACTTGCACTATTATCATTTATACTTATAATGCTTGTCATATCAACTTATTAGTCATAGCTTTTATTTGCCATAAAATAAGTTTCTATAATAACATGTGTTATAATAATTAGTTTCTATAAGTAACACATTACACAATCGATACCTGACATAAGCAACACTTAATGTAATTAAGAAACGTTTACTGTTTACATATGTCCTAAGTATTGTATTATGTAATGTGTATTATTCTGACTGTTCATTTATAGTAAAATTGTTAGTCCTAAAACATTTGCTAAAAATTAGCTTTTAGTGACAGAAACGAATTGCTGTTAATCCGACTCCACGCAGTCTTGTCTGCCATACCCCTAGAGTGTAATTTAGAATCGCGTAAGCGCGGAGAGGCAAGGCGGCCCGCGAGGTGAGGAGCAGGTGGTTGTAACAGTCGCCGTCGCGGCTGAGGCTCCGGCTCGACCGCCCAGCACGACGAAACTGCTGTGGTGAGTGTTAAACCATCTGCAACGATAAACTCGCGTGGGACCGCCGGAGCTCGGCAGCGCCGGAGCCGTGACGGAAACCATGTCTGCTGCATGCTGCATGCTCGCTTGCATACTTGCTACATGCATGGTGTATGCTTGCTGGCATGCTACATGCTTGCTTGCATGCTACATGTTGTATGCTCGCTTGCATGCTGCATGCTTGTTGCTTACATGCATGGTGAGTCCTTGTTGGCATGTTTCTTACAGGGAACTACACAACAAGTAAACTATCTCAAAACAAGTAGATAGAAGCAAAAATATTGCCCGTGTGTCATATATATATATAACTTGTATCTACTTTAGACGATGCGAAACGAAACGGTTAGGTTAGCAGTCATGTCGCAGTAGGAGGCTGCGGAGAGGGAGCGGGAGATTGCTTCCGCTAACCCAATCCGCAGCAGACGCACCGGGCGTCGGCGGAGGGCGGACAACGCCCTCTTCTAGCCCCCCTAAATGGGTCCAGGGGCAACGGATCTGAGGAAATTCGTTGCCCCCTACTTCTTAGGACCCGAGATGGCGACGCGTAGTGTTCCACGCGCGCCTCTTTATGACGTAAGGGGGGAGTTTAACACCTCACTCGGGGCCCTATCCCGAGGTAGCCCGCAGAGGCGGGCCGGCACTAGCCGGGGATCGCGGAAGTCACACTAGTTCCCGTGATCCCCGGTGCAAGTGAGAGACGGAACACCGGGGTGGTTTTAGTCAGTAAGAGTCTGACAGACCCCTCCACCCTCCCCGGGGCGGAGGACATCCATGAGGATTCCCCCCGTAATCAAAAAAAAAAAAAAAAAAGGTTAGAACTGTGACCACTCAACGCTAGATTTCCTGTTTTACAAAGCAAGCATGCATGGTAGATTAGGTTTATTTTTAGGTGGGCAAATGAATATTATGGTGAATAAATGTCATGGAAAACGACATTATTGAAAATAAAAAATTAGCAAATAAATTCATGGAATAAAATTAATATGACATTCTACCGATTATGACCAATAAAATTAGTGAAAATGATTTTACGTAATTTCACTATTACGGCAACTGAAGCGTTATTTCTAATAAAATTATTTATTGCATTTTAAATTACGGCAAACATTAGTAAACACGGAGACTGACTTGCAACGTTTGTTTGCAATGTATCGATGTTTTGTAACGCATTACAGTAGTCAGTGCAGCGAGCTGAGCCGCTCGAAGCGAGTACTGCGAGCGCATGTGTACAAACCAGTCAGTCCAGATTGACGCGTCGTCGCAAGCACAACGTATTCGGTTTTACTCTCTTTTCCAAAATAAAAGTACCTACCTACTAGTTTCTATCTTACTTAACCCTTCACAAATAAGTTCACAATATTAACCCTCTAGCGCTCTCACAGTCAACACATTAACAACATTAATGACAGGGTTATATTCAATACGCTGCTGACCTTCACCAGTTGACCTTCGATTATATTTGGAAGGTCGTTCGTTGTCCTTTGTCTGTTCATTATTGAGGTATTTTATTACAGTTGCTGGTTACAGAACTGTAGTTTATTTATAACTCGTTACTAATTTATCCTCATTCCTCGTTGCTACTGAAGTAAGAGTCGAGTCGAGTCGAGTTGTGATCAGGATCACAATTTTATCTATAACCAATTCATCATCTTCATTATTTCAGCCAAAAGACGTCCACTGTTGGACATTGGCCTCCCCCAAGCTCCACCACTTAGACCTTCACAGGCTTCTCGCATTCAGCGGACTTCTATGGCCCTCACAAGGTCATTGGTCCACCTTGTGGGAGGCTTTCCAACTTTACGTCCTTTACGTATAACCTATTCATTGAGACCTTTTAGATGAGCCCAAACACGATACTTCTGCTGTTGGTCGGTGATATCGCGCGATCGTTAGGTATCCTAGAAATTCCAGGTGATGCTGTTGTCAACCTTGAAGGTTACTTTGTATGTCTAATATAATTGAAGTAATAGAATACCAAATTTTGACTTGATCAGACCCGTAGAACAACCAACCAGAAAATACCGTTCATCAACTAGAAAAACTAACTAAGTACACAAAACAAAAAAACGAAAATACATAACCGATGACATCGACTTAGGAAATTAAAGTCACTTTTTACATTTTTTATTACTTATATCCCGTATGTATCTATTTTATTTACCTACATCCGTGTGTTACTGCGGGCTGCCAACTGAATACCAGCGCTGGGTGTCTGACGCCCAGCAAATGCTGAGATGGTAGGTTTTGGTATGGGCACGCTGAGCACAATTTTGCTGCAATTTTATTGTCATGTTTATTGTTCTCTCTTTTTTAAGTCATAACTCATAAGTCATTTATTAATTCGTTTAACATAGGTAGGTTTTTACGTGTTTGTTGCTGTTGTATTGTGTCTGTGTCGAATAAATGTTTTATGTGTTTGTTGCTGTTGTATTGTGTCTGTGTCGAATAAATGTTTTATGTGTTTGTTGCTGTTGTATTGTGTCTGTGTCGAATAAATGTTTTATGTGTTTGTTGCTGTTGTATTGTGTCTGTGTCGAATAAATGTTTTATGTGTTTGTTGCTGTTGTATTGTGTCTGTGTCGAATAAATGTTTTATGTGTTTGTTGCTGTTGTATTGTGTCTGTGTCGAATAAATGTTTTATGTGTTTGTTGCTGTTGTATTGTGTCTGTGTCGAATAAATGTTTTCTATTCTATTCTTAAAGTTATTTTTCACGGTATAGTGTTTTTTTAGAAGTCTGTTGTTCTTTTATTGTAAAAAGTTTATTTTTAGGATTTTTAAGGATTCATAATTTAGACTTCATAATCATTACAACGAAATGTTTACTCCCAACATCACTAATATCTATGCCAGTCCACATTTCATGGCATAACACTTATCCCAAATGATGCCCAAAGCATAGTAACCACAGCACGTAGGCAGGTAGACCTAATTGCTTAGATTCCAGTCTGGCTAGATTCCAACTATCATCAGCTTACTGTAACGGTAATATCATCAGGCCTCATGCCTTTTCCTAGCATTTTGGGATTACCTTTTCAGCCTAACGTTGTGACTGATTGTCAGACTTTCGGGCTTCTGACTGGACTGTCAAAGATCCACAAAATTGACAGCCGGGACCAACGGTTTATACCATGCTTTCCGAGGCACAAAGGGGTCTTGGTATTTAAAGATGGCCACCCATTCACGTGCCAACCGCGGCAAGCGATGCTTAACCTGACCGTACGGTTGTTATAACTTACCAATAATAAAAGCAGTACCTAAAGAAACCAATAATCCAATTAACCACAATAATAAGTCACTTATTGCATTTATTCAAATTACAATCTATGTTAATTGCATTGTGTCACAATAAAACAAAATACCAGATAATACATTTATAAAAATGTATTCTATTAAAAAGAATATGTAGGATATTTTGTAATCTATGAAAAATAGATTTGATGGATTATATTCAACAGAATCAGCAAATTAGAGCTCTCAATTCAGCTCTCCATCAGCTTTTGCCTAAACACGTCAGAATACGTATTGCTAAATAAGTAAATAACTAATTTCAAAAAAGCATTATTTGTATAAAAGAAAACGGAATATTTTTTACAGTTTAATTATTTATAATACAACCAAAGAATAGTATTCAATTTCAACGACAAAATCATGCATCTACGCACATTTTTGTAAAGCTTCTCTAAATTAAGGTTTTTTTTTCTCATAGGAGCTTGGCTTAAAACTATTATGTACTATTATTATTTCAAGTTTTTCCTTATTTTGTTTAGTTTATAAACACAAATTGTAATGAACTATAGAGTTAGATGTATGAATGTAAACGAGGCAAAAGGAAATATGTGCCTGCCACACGACACTCTGTTGAATAAAACTACATGACTTATTATTTTATTAACTATGGACGCTGGATGGTACTTATAGCTAACACAAACAGATTAAAAATAGTATGTCAGTCAACAGATATATGTCAGTCGACAGCCAATTAAGTCTTCACTAAAAACAGATTAGAAATAAAAAAGAGTGTGAACAGCACAACGCAGCTACCGAAAAGGAACAGAAAAAAAACAGTATAACATTCAAGCTTAAACTAAATTCACCGCCAGTGGCCAGTCACCAGGCCAGTGCTGGAGGCCAGTGCTGAGGCCAGTGCTAAGGCCAATGCTGAGGCTAGTTCTGAGGCCAGTGCTGAGGCCAGTGCTGCTGGCCAGTGAATAGGCCAGTGTTGGAGGCCAGTGCTTAGGCCAGTGCTGGTGGCCAGAGCTGGAAGCCAGAGTTGAAAGCCAGCGCCGGAAGCCAGTGCTGAAAGCCAGTGCCGGAAGCCAATGCTGGAAGCCAGTGCTGGAAGCCAGTGCTTAGGATAGTGCTGGAGGCCAGTGCGGGAGGCCAGTGCGGGCCAATGCTGCGTGCTAGTGCTGGATGCCAGTGCTGGAGGCGAGTAGTGGATGCTAGTCCTGGAGGCAAGTGCGCCAGGCCAGTGCTGGAGGCGAGTAGTCGAGGCCAGTGGTGCTGGCCAGTTAGCTGGAGGCCAGTGCTTGAGGCCAGTGCTTGAGGCCAGTCCTGGAGGCCAGTCCAGGAGACAAGTGCGCCAGGCCAGTGCTGGAGGCGAGTAGTCGTAGCCAGTGCTGCTGGCCAGTTAGCTGGAGGCCAGTTAGCTGGAGGCCAGTTAGCTGTATGCCAGTGCTTGAGGCAAGAGCGCCAGGGCAGTGCTGGAGGCGAGTAATCGATGCCAGTAATGGTAGCTCGCTGTCCGGTAAGGGCCAAGCCTTGGTCGCGTTGTGTTCCACGCGCACCTCAAAGAGGTCAGCACGACTGGTGGGGTCCCCAAGGGCCCGATGCCTGCCAGGGTCGCGGGTTGTTCGAAAGAGATACCACGGCCTCTGGCACACAGGCAACTGTGGGAACACGGATGGGTTTTAGGCAGTAAAAGTCTGACACGCCCTCCCGCTCCATCCAGAGCGGGAAAAATTAGTTGATGAATTCCCACCCAAAAAAAAAGTTGAATAACTGTGAGTAGTCTCTTAAACACATGGCCATGCCACGAATTACGTTTCTTAAATTTGTCTTTTACACTCTTTAGGAAAGCTTAGAATAGCTGTTAGTTGTTATAGTTATTTTTCGATTAATTTCTTAGTAATATTTTTGACGAAACAAAATTTTTGAAGCGTATAATGAAAATATTGGTAGCATGATGATTCTTAAATCGCTCTTCATTTTAATTATTTTGTTGAATTGAGTACTTTTAATTATGTTCATAGATTTATTAAAGTGCCAGCTACGATACAATTTTTAATGGTAACCATTCAATATGCAATTTTTTTTTATTTGGAATTAAATATCAAATTTTGGGTAAATATCGAAAAACCCTTAAAATTCAAATATCTCGTAAACTATTGAATTTCGGCCATAAATATGGGGTTTCAGTTTGTTGCATTCTGGCCCTATCAGCTCCTGTTGAATTACAAGTAAGCCTGTATACACAATCCATGAAGGGACTGGACCTCCACAACTCAGTTACCCCTTGATACACTTCTTTGTCTTCATAGAAGTGTAATTTACCTTATTTCTTTCTGTCATTTAAAAATCAAGCTGTAACAATGACCAACAAAAGCCTTAACACACTCAAGCCTACACAATCTACATATCCAGGTAATTCTAATTGCATAGATTTGGCGCTGGCGGGAGGCCAAATGTCGTCGAGAGGTGGCTACGAGATTAATTACAAGAGATTTACTGTTATAGGGCTCCGTAGTTGGCAAACGTTCTTATTTATAGTAGTAATGATTTGTTATGCCCGTTCAATTGTGCTGCCTTGTTGGGGGCTTTTGAAATTGGGAGTGGTAGGAAATTGGAGCTGATTTCTTTGTTTTCTGATCTAGCTTTGAATGTTCTGACGAAAAATGCAACTCAATGAACTGAGCAGAGAAGATACAACTTTACCTTTGTGTGGTACAAATTTTAAATCAGTAAATGCATTTTCCGTTATTTCACCTGATTTAAGCGATGGTGTAGACAACGATGGAGAATTTAGTCGTGTCTTTGTCTCTATAGTGTGTTGGTTATCGTATTACCCAGTGACTGGGTTGTGGAGGTCACATGAGCAGTGACCTAATATAAAATACTAGTATCTCGCTGGAATCTGGTTAGACTGGAAGCCGACATAAACATTTATAGTTGGGACAAGGTAAGGCAGACATTGAATGTGCTGTCTACTAACTTAATACCGAATCTTAAGAGTTAATGACTTTGAAAATGGTGCTTGCCTAAAACTAGCCTGTACTCGTCTTTTCAAGACAAGTGGTGTTCATAATTAGTGGCTACGAGGTAAATTACAAGAGAATTACTGTTATAGGGCTCCGAAGTTGACAAACGTTCTTATTTATAGTAGTAATGATTTGTTATTCCCTTTCAGTTGTGAAAGAAAGAAAAAAAGAAAGACAAAGTATTTATTAGACTCGCATAGGAATATCACAAACTTAACTACTTAATATGCTTAATAAAATATAAATTAAAATTAGAAAAAAAGAAAAAGTGAAATAAAAAACAAAGTCCCGTACGAGGCCAAAAGGCCCCCTATCCCAGCATGATGCTGCGACATTTTAAAAAAATTGTCGCAACACTGGTCTTCTGATAAGGCCCACTGTGAATGTCACGGACAGATAGAAAATAAAATTAAAAAAAAACCAAAAAGCTTTTTAGTTATTTATAACTAAAAAATTATGCCTTATGCCTTGTTGCGGCTTTTTAAATAGGGAGTGGTTAGAAATTGGGACTAATTTCGTTGTTTACCGATGTAGTGTTTAAATGGCAGTTTTAAATGTTTTGACAACAATCAGACTATGTGTGGACCAACAAATCAGGAAACGCATTTCCCACCATTTCCCATTAGTTAATGTTGTGCAATGCTGCAGGTGAATATGATACACGCTTGTGAGTCTAATCGATTCTTTCTCTCTATATAGAGTGCTGGGTATCATGTAACCCAGTTACTGGGTTATGGAAGTCATATAGGCAGTGGATCTATTTAAAATACTGGTATTCATCTGGATCGGGTTAGAATGAAAGCTGACCCCAACATATTTGGGAAAAAGCGAGTCTAATTCTTTTTTCACTAAAGGCTCGTGCAGACTAGTGATACGCGACGGTCGCGTCGCGGCACTCGTAGAACAATTTCTATGAAAACTTAATGGAAATTGTTCTACAAGTGTCGCGACGCGACCGTCACGTCGCGGCTGTTTGAAGAAGCCTTAATTCTTCTTCTATAAATGGGTGAAGAGTACGATCTCAACTTATCAATGTTGATGAAACCTTTACAAGATCTGAAAGAAAGTAAACAAGGCGGCAGGTCTTTATCTAGCAGTAAAACTACTCCTGGACGAAGATCTCTGCTCTAATAGCACGTCATGCACCTCGATCCAAAATGCATGATCTAGTAAAAATTAATCGAATAAAATAACAGCATAACAGGATACCAAAATAACCAATTTATCCCAATTCGGAAACCATCCTAATCGCTATACACTGAAATATCGATACGTACATTTGAATTATTTACAAGAAAATGGCCGGTCTGTCCGTCCCGACATAACTTCAATTAACACTAGACAAAGGACGGCTTTATGCAACATGGCAACACTGATATCGAACGGAACTATGGCCCGATATTCGACGAAAGTTATTGTGTACAAGGATTTTCGGTTGGATTTCGAGTTTAGCTGGACAGGTTGGCTTTCATATTTAAAACAATTTGATGATGATCTGGTGTGGCAGTTTGCGCGATTTTGTTAGGATATTTGGGGAATTTACTGGTATGTAATGGTATAAAAAAACAATCAAACTCTAAATAAAACACTACTAAGTGAAGAATTGATGTAATTTCGGAAGTCGGTGGAAAAAAACGAAAATATAAAACCAAAGACACCGACTTCAGAAATTAAAGTGATTTCTGACTTTGTAGTTCTATTTTTTGCAGGTTGGTTGTTTTGTTTTATGTTATGAAGTGTTTTTTTCAGTCACTTTTATGTTTTGTGTCACCGACTCCACACAAAATCGTGTACCTTCACCAGCGAAGTAAATAAAGGTGACAAGAAGTTATTATTATAACTGTAACTGCATATGCAAGGCGCTGGTTCCTATGACACAATGATTTTTCATTAGTACAGGTAGTAGTTACGCCAGGTGGTTTCACCCGCGTAAGTGTCGATCCCGTGGGAATATCGGTACAAAAAATGTCCTAATCAAGGTCATGGTCTACCCAAGTTCCAAATTCGTTCAGTCATTTTAGCGTGAAAACTTAACAAATGCACATATAAAAATTGGTTGCCTGTAAAGTCGGTATACGAGCGAAAGTTTTACGTGACAACGACTTTGAGTGGTAAAATAATTGTATTAGACAGACATAAATAATAATATTTATGTCTGTCTCTCTCGCTCTTAGGCGGGCTAACCATGCCCGAGTGGAAGGGACGCGTGCCTCTCACTCGCTCTCATTGTGAGCGCATAACGTGAGCGGAGCGTAACGCAGTTTCTTGAAGTGTCACCCGGCAAACCAATTTATAAGACGTTGTCACGTCAAAAATTATATCTCTTCTCTTTATAATATTCGTTAAGTTGAATTATATTGTTAAATTATTTGTAGTTTAGCGTGGCACCTAGATGCGCCGACCGCAGATAAATGTTTGTTTTGCATAGTTATTTTTTGAGAAATACTTTAAAATTAAAACGATTTTTTTGTGGCGCCAACTAAATATTCTATAACCATTTCGGTTCGGGGCACTTTTTAATACCACCACGTCAAATGGACACCAAAGGAATACTGTTGAACACCCACAAATGACATTTGATTGCACATTTCCTACGTTTAAACGAGCTGTTAGGTGGTCGCCATGGTTTAAGAGGCTTTTCCATCTCCATCTGCCTGGCATTTTCCCTGCTGTATTGGGGTCGGCATCCAGTCTAACCGGGCGCATTTGAATACCAGTACTTTACATGGAGTGACTGCCTATCTGACCTCCACAACATTGTTGCTGGGCAATAGGATACCTCTTGGTAAGACTGATTATCAGACTGAGTATGCAAGATCCAGTAAGCGAGGTTTTTTAACGATATTTTCCTTGTCAATAATGTCAGCGATAAATTAATTTATTCTCATCATAGTTCTATCCTACATAACCCTCTCTCAATTAACGTTCTGGTGACAAATTAATGTGGCCAATGTATACCGAGGGCGTGCCGCATTGCCTGTCATGCGCTACCTTGGAGCATCATGCCACGATATAGTGGCGTATTGTCGTATGTTGCTAGATTGATTATAATGTCTAGACGGGGGTTTTGGAGTCATTTTGGTTCTGTGTATAAATGTTCATAACCCCTGCCCTCCGTCTTTTTGTATGCAAATGAAAATAGACCTCAAGTCTCGGCTGATTTCCAGGCAAATTTTAGTCAGGTATGTACCACAAGGGGCTTGTGGCTAAGTAATATGGCTGGACCGATCGATCAGGTTAAGGTACGCTTGCCGCGGTTGGTCCGTGGATGGGTGACCATCTTTACATACCAAGACCCCTCCGTGCCTCGGAAAACACGTTAAGCCGTTGGTCCCGGCTGGTATTTGTGGATCTTTGACAGTCGTTACGGGTCTTCAGAAGCCCGAAAGTTGGCCAACCATTCTTACCAAGGGGTAGGTATCGTATTACCCAGTAACTAGGTTGTGGATGTAAGACAGGCAGTTGCTCCATGTAAAATACTAGTATTTAGCTGCAACTGGTTAGATTGGAAGCCAACCCCGACATAGTTGGGATAAGGCTAGACAAATAATGATGACGTATAAGATGTACCACAATGGTGGATTGCATTATAGGCTGTGTTCCTGACCTCTCCATGGCTACACACGTAGATACTTAATAACTTAGCATCACATTGTATAAAAGATCTTTTAAAAGCACTACAAAATGTAAAATAACTTTAATTTCGGGAGTCGTTGTCTTTGATTTTGAAATTGCCGTCTTATTGAAATCGACTCAGAAGTTTTTGAAAAAGTCCAAGAAAAAGATTAACCAGCGGGCTGCGACATATACCTTGCCCAAACGTGACAAGTGTAGTTCTACCTGATCCAACGACTCGTGCTGCTGTTAGTACTTAGCCACTTCAACGAAACGATCATTTAATATTCATCCCCTTATAGATCCATAAACCAACCAAAAACATCCATACAACGAATACAATCATACACGAATGAAAAAATAATAATTCTCCCCCTTTACAACGCCATAATATCCGGGCTATTTGATGCGATACGTTGTTACTTCATGGCTAGTAAAGTAATACCATAACGGGGACCATAAAACGGTAAGAAGAACAAATATTTCTTGATACGGCGTTTTGCTACAGTCTTTGGGCAATAAAATGCTTGTAGAGATGTAGTTGACTGGAAGTGCTTATGAAGGATGAAAGATATCATCATCATCATATCAGCCGAAAGACGTCCACTGCTAGACATAAGCCTCCCCAAAAGGGGGCTTTGCCATAATCGCCACGCTTGGCAGGCGGGTTGGCGATCGCAGTATGGTGGTCAAATTCATAAAGAACGCTGCTGCCCATTCTCTATTAAGTCCCTTAGTCGCCTTCTACGAGACCCACGGGAAGAAAAGGGATGGTGCAATTCTTTTACGTCCAGCACCACACGAAACATAGCATAATCAGCCTATAATACGCCCACTGCTGGGACAAACTCCTCTCGATGAGAGGGACTGGGCTGTTATCCACCGCGCGGGCCGAGTGCATGTTGGTAAATGTCACATGTCTTCGAATTTTTGGATCTAGGAACAGCAGGTTTCCTCACGATGTGTTCCATCACCGTTTTGAGAGCAGGAGTGATGAAATAAATTATACAATAGGCTGACCATGATTAAACCTACTGGCAGCAGAAGTAGTACTTGCACTGACTACATGATGTGATGGTCTAAAGGCGAAAGCGCAACTGCTTAGCTGGAGATCCTACGTTCGAACACCGAGTTTTTTTTTTTTAATTTCAAAATTTCAAAAGTTTTTAAGTTTTGAATTTGCCCGTGTTTTTTTTACTATGAAGTGGTCTTGACCACCATCTCGCCTTATGAAGAAAAAAGCGTGTCAGAAGATGTCTGTTCACTTGTTTAGTCTGCATCAGGTACAGAGTTACTTCAAGTCATTAGTGAATCTTGATATTTTTACATTCAGTTGAAGTGAATTCCTCACTCAGTGAAGATTATGGAAACATCCTCCGGCCCGTCAAAATATCCTATATCTTCTTCTCTTTATCTGCTCTTCAGCCACATTCTTCTTAGCCTTCTCTTAGAAATACAATCACCTTACCATGACTATTTTTAAATCAGCCAGAAGGCGTTTTTTTCGCATGAATGAACACTTATGTAAAATATTCAACGGCACAAAACTCAAAATTGAATCTCAAACTGCGCTCAACCGCTTCCAGCCAACATACATCCTAAAAACAGAAGCATACAGCCTCGACTCAACATTTAACAGTGCAATGCACCATACAAAGGCCACATAACCTCCAGTCACTCCCAGGAGAACAGTCACTTACGACTTAAGGTTATATTCTGCTTATACTGCCAGCCTTCTTCTGATATCACCAGGCTTAATGGCTGAAATAGTCATTTGTGTCTGTTATGGCTAGACTGCTGAAGTGTTAGTCTAGAAAATGTGGCTGGAGGGAACCGTTTTTGTAATTTGTATGAGACTTGTATGAAGTAATTCAGTTTCTTTTCATCGACTATTATGCTTTTAAGGTCCCGTACAAAAAGTTCACAAAAAATACTGAGCCTCGGCTGTCCGTCTGACTGTCAGCGGGCTGTATCTTATGAACCGTAGTAAGTAGTAATTATGTATTATGTAAAAGAGTGAATTTCGTAAAAAGTGCAGTTGACACTTTTTACTTTGCTGCCGTCGTACTGCCTAAACGGAACGTCATTTTTGTCTATTCTCCCGTCGATAAAATGGTGCTCGTGCTAAGGCTGGTGTAATTGTCAAGAGAGCATCAAGATTAAAATTTTATTGATCTTACATTATCTCAGACATCCTTACTTGTTTATAACCCACAAGCCTACAACCAACAGCAATTTACACCGCAGATCAAACCAGTCAGTCAGCATTTCTGCATAACGACCACAGTGACATCTTGCGGTGTAACTCTGAGGTTGAAAGTTAATACAAGCACAAGTCTTGTTCTATTTTAGGCATTGTCACATTCCTTGGTTTGTTTCCTTGTGGATGGATTTGTGTTAAAGGATTTGTGGAATTTCACGCCTGAGTAAGCACAGATGCACGGTTTGAATGCAGTATTACAACTGAGCAGCTGTGCTTTTTTTTTCCTGTGAAATAATTATTGTTTGTATGGCTATAATTACTATTACTGTTAGCCCTCATCATCCCACAGCTGAGCAAACGCCTCGTAGTTCGGTTAGGACCAAGGGCGGGTCGACGGCTCGTTGTGTTCCACGCGCGCCTCAAAGAGATGTTAGCATCAACTGGTGGGGTCTGCAAGGGCCGATGCCTGCCACGGGTGCGGGTTGTTCAAAAGAGATACCGCGGCCCCTGGCCGCCACAACTGGCAACTGAGGGAACACGGGTGGGTTTTAGTCAGTAAAAGTCTGACACACCCTCCTGCTCCACCCAGAGCGGGAAAAGTTATTTGATGATTTCCCACCCAAAAAAAAGGCCTCTCCTCCTTCCAGCTCTTGCCATCCAAGGCTAAAGTGGATCACTGGTCGTGTGTTATCTCCAGCTCATCCCGTCATCTTCTACAGGGTTTGTCATAGCTACACGTAGTGGGTATTTTGGCCCACACCTCAAATGTTCTGTCAAATTGAACTTTCTTTCAATTCGACAGAAAAATTGAAGAAAGAAAGAAAATAAATTTATTTAGCACAGACTAAAAAGGCACACAAAATGTAAAAAAAAAACAACAAAAAGTGTAAAGTGCGATGTCAGAAACTAGCATACTGTGCGTCACGGCTGCGCTAAAAAGGCCCAGTTCAGCAAAAATGTCAGACAACTGGTACCTGACGCTGGTTTTGAGGTGACGGATGTAAAATTCACGTTTGACGTCTAATGATTTTTATAACGCATTAAATTCCAATAACACAACTTATAGAAAACCTATATTTATAAAAGGATGTACCTGTTTAATTGTGCCCAAGATACAGGCTTTGCCTAGATTGAGACCAACGATACCTCCAAATGTAATTTTGAATGTGCACGATTTAATTTTTTTACGACATACCTATACCGTCATCCTTATTATAATGCGAGAGTAATTCTGTCCGTCTGTATGATACCTTTTCTCGCCTAAACTCCTGAATCGATCGTAATACGACAAGTAAGTAGCCTGGGACCTGAGGAGGGACATATGCTATTTTTTGTTTATACACTGTGACATTTTAGTCGTCTTACAAAGGTCACTCAATGTGTCCATCATAAAATACCTTTAGGCGCGATTACAACATTAATAAACATTAATTAAGATAAGAGGTAAAAGAAGAATAAATAATGGATTAGAATTATGAAACACCCTCCCTGTCAATAATGTTTACGTATCAAACGGTAGAAGATACCTACACACACCTACACATACCTACCTACCATTACATTCCGTCATTAATTCCATCCCATAGCAATGTTTCAAACTACGTCATGCGTCTTAGTGAATGATATTTTCATTTTTTAATTATCCATATGTTTAAAAATATCTTCTTTTTAACCGACTTCAAAAAAAGGAGGAGGTTCTCAATTCGACTGTATGTTTATTTTTAATACCTCATAACTTTCGACTAGTCGAAAGTTATGAGGTATTCACCTTCACCTAGGTGAACCGATTTTGATGATTCTTTTTTTATTTGAAAGCTCTTGCTTTCCGTGTGGTCCCATTTCAATTTCATATAGATCTGATGATGCATTTCGGAGACAGACAACGGAACTCTTCAAAAAAGAACAGTAAATAAACCGCGACTGCTGCTATCGCATAAATATGCATTGTTTTGACCCCAAGGATGAGGAAATTTCGAATTAGTGGGGTAGGTACTATAACTAAAAAGTGAAAAATGAAAACTTTGTCCAAAAAAACAACCGACTTCCGAAAAAACACTACAAAGTGAAAAATAACTTTAATTTCGGAAGGCGGTGACAAAAAAATTAAATACATATCCAAAGTCACCGCCTTCCGAAATTAAAGTTATTTTTCACTTTGTAGTGTTTTTTAATTTATATGATTAGTACCCAGTCCTTGAATATATGAAGTGGGCTGCTGTTGTAAGACGACTAAAATGTCACGGTGTATATAAAAGCGAAAGGTCACTCATTCATAAACTCACTCACTGATTAAACACGAAATCTCAAAAACTACTGAACCTAAGAAGATGATATTTGGCACAGAGGAAGACTATGAGTAGGAGACATTAGCTAAGAAAGAATTTTAGGAAACTGCGCCCGCATAAGGGGTGAAATAGTGAGTGGAAGTTTATAAAAATTGTTATTCCTTGGGCCAGAGAAGCCTGTTCCCGATAATTTTAGTCTTGGATATTTGCATAAAAAAATTATGAAATATAAAAATACACGCCATCGAAGTCACGGCAACAACTAGTACCTACTCTATCTATCATATACTTACATCTTCTCAAAGACATATGGCGATCATTAGTCTTGTGGCCATCAAAAGCTCATTTTGTATTTTTTCTATCTCTGTGTGACTTAGTAAAAACGGTAAAACTAAGTGAGATGAGAATATCGTAGTTAGTACTTATGTGTTGGTACTAATGTCTGAGTTAATGGATCGAGATAGTGGTAAACGTAATTGATGGTTAATTGTAGAGTTATTATTATTACCTTAAGGACTGATTTTTCAATAAGTAGTCAGATAACTTTTTTTTTTTGTGGGAAATCATCAAATAACTTCTCCCGCTCTGGGCGGAGCGGGAGGGCGTGTCAGACTTTTATTGGCTAAAACCCACCAGTGTTCCCTCAGTTGCCTGTGTGCCAGGGGCCACGGTATCTCTTTCGAACAACCCGCATCCCTGGCAGGGGATAATTCTTATCTGAGGAATAAATACTTCGATCTGTATAGAAAGTATGCTGTAACTGTCAGATTAATGTTTCATATAAAAGTTATCCAACTATTGCAAATCAACCCTAAGTTTTTCAGAATTTTTTGACGCTTTATTTTTTTATTTTGAAAGAGTAGAAGAATCTCGTTGAAGCGTTGATGACATAGTATGCAGCATCATTTTATTTGTCATTTGTGAACCGAAAAATGTAAAAAAGAAAACACAATTTTTTTTTAATTTTGTAATCTTATCTCAGGAAGTTTTATTTACCCTTTACTGGGATTAAAGTTAGGTAGAGGTGTGCCTTTAGTACACCAAAATTTCGCCAGCTACGTTTAAGTCCCGTGTAAAAGACGCCGAACTTATTTTCAATAACCGAACACGAATCCAGACTCCAGGTAACTGAGAAATCACGGATGGAAAACCCATTAATTAACATTTTGTCCGACCTGGGAATCGAAGCCCGGACCTCAAGCTCAGCAGTAGTGTCTTCGACCATTAGCCCAACGAGGCAGTTAGTTGTTTATAATCACTGACTCTGTTGATTGACATGTAGTAGAATCTCGATTATCCGAACATCCATTATCCGAATATTCGATTATACGGACTTATTCTTCGCGGTTCTGATTATTGATTTAGAAATAATTTGACGGCGCAGCGAGACATGTTACGACAAGTTTATTCCCGCCTTCGACGCGATGTGTAGGTATTCCCACTGTCATTTGTTCGCGCGATAGTGTTTCTTATTGTTTCAAAATTGTAAATTACATAGGTATTATGCAGTCATTATGTTTATAGCTAGTAATGTTTTTATATCGTGTTGTCTCAATGACGTATGTAAAACCCTTTACATAATAAAAAAATATTACAATTTAATTATGGTTTGATTAGACTTTAAAATTGATTATCCGGATTTTCAATTATCCGGATTAGCCCTGGTTTTATTTGATTCGGATAGTCGAGATTCTACTGTATTTCATTGCTGGTCTACAAACCATTTTTGTAATAGCAGTCGGTGAGTAGGTCTGCCAAGTTCCATGTTCCACAAATATGTTTGAATCCCTTGCCATGGAATAAAAAAAATAATAAAAAAGGGAATAAAAGACCAATAAAACAGGGTTATAATAAAATCAAAAGTTTTATTGTGATAGCATCATTATCCATTTAAAAATAATGACAAATAATATTCGCATGCAAAGAACAAAAACACTGTATCATGCAATATTTTTATACATTTTGTTTCTTTTTTTTTTTCTAACAACAAAAAAGTTATTTTTGCCATTATTATGCCCATACATAGAGGTGCTGATTTTTCTCGTAAAGCTTGTCCCGTAACTTACTTTTTATATTTACATTTTAATTGAAAGTAAAAATTAAAAGTGGCACACGAAATGTAAAATTATTTTAAAACTATAGATTTAAAAGTCGTCACACATTGTTCAGAATCTTAACTATTATATGGAACTATTAAGATGCGATCCTAATTTCTTTTCACTATACAATTATCACAGAAAATATGATTTTCCTACATCATTGACCATTTTAGCTAAATATTTCGACTATCTAAATAAGTTTTCTGTCGTAAAAAGTTTTAAAATAACCAAGCGACAGCAACAAGAGTGTTAGAAATTATTTCGTTCCGATTCAGCAAACAAATCGCTACAACTATATCATAATTTTTTATAAAATTTATAAAATATTTTACTTTCAGTCTGTACAGTTTACATAACAAGTGAGTTATACTAAATTGGAAATAAATGGAATTATAAAAAAATCGATACTTAGTCGATTCATTTATTGAGCAATCGTAACAAGCTAAGTATTCGGATTGGATAAATAAAATAAATCTGTAAACTAAACAGAATTCACACATACAATGCGGATATAATTCTATATACAGATTGTAACAAAAATATTTTAATTACAAAAAAAAAAATTACGAGTTATTTTTTTCATGCATTGTATTTACAAAAATATATTTTATTTTATACAAAACACGAAGTGTTGTCAATAGAGTTTCACAGATTATTTTCGATCAATTAATAAAGAATGCTTTCACATACAAGAATGAACACTGACAAAGTCGAAATTTTTCGTAATTTTCGATATCCAATAAATTATATTCAAGTCATTAAAATTTGAAGTACTTGACTGGATGCAAAAGAGAAGGAAATTAATTTCAAATGTGATTATCATTCTACGAATACTAAGTTAAAAAGATAACTTAGTATGGATACCGATAGGAAAAATCAAGCAGGAAGTATTTTTTTTTCTATATTTATAAAAAAAGTACCCTTCTCTTTTCCTCCAGCTAAGTAACAAATTCTTCGATAATTTTATTAACAAATTATACAAGTCGTCAGACTTATTCTATCGTATATACACCTCAGTCATTTAATATTTAGGAACATAGTATGTTACACATGCAGCTTAATCAAGCCGTATTCGAAATAAATGTCCATTTTTACACAGGCCTTAAACATCACGCCTTCGCTATACGTGGGTGCCTTGGGAGGGCTGACCGCCATTACCTGTGAAAAATGAAGACAATTAGCTTAAGTGATATTCAGAAAAAACCGTTCAACTTAAAGCAGAGAGGTCATTTATTATTTTTAATACGGAATACAAATTGGACGAGATATTTTATGTAACTAGCCTTTTCCGGCGCGGTGCTAAGTAAAAATTCGTTTTAATAAAAGACGTGACACGCTCTTTTAATAATAATGTTCACAAAATTGTCCGATGAAAATGTTAGTTCCTTGGTTTTTCAAGTTAAGTGAGATATTATTTTATTTTCTGTGTTTCGTGTGTTTTGTATTTTATATATTATACCTGTACATAGCTGTGCCCGCGACTTCGTTCGCACGGAATAGATTTTTAAATACTTATTTAAATTTTATATGTTAATAAAAATGCCTGCCAAGCGTGACGATTATGGCAAATCCCCCCCTTTGGCGGAGGCTTTTGTCCAGCAGTGGACGTCTTTCAGCTGATATGATGAATAAAAATATATAAAATTGCTAAAATAAAAGTAGCCTAAGTTACTCCTTATTACATCAGCTGAACCCGGAACAAACAGGCAGACAAAAATTGTAAAAAAATATTTTGGTATATGTACCGTGTATACATCGTACATACATTGAATATTAGAAGCAGACATTCCAGTTTTATTTATCTGTATAGATAGATGACGCGATGATGATGATGATGATGGCTGATGTATAGAAGATGTATAGATTTATAGATAAAAGTGAAATGTCACTCATTCATTCAATGATTATACACGAAATCTCAAAAACTACTGGACCTACGAAGAGAAAATTGGGGTTGAGGTGCATTATGAGTAGGAGACGTCAGCTACGAAAGGATTTTAGGAAACTCCTCCCGTAAAGGGGTGAAATAGGGGTTAGAAGTTTGTATGAACATTTTTATCACCATTGACGCGGGCGGAGCCGCGGGCAACAGCTAGTACTAGTAATCATATTATGACATAAATGGCTGTCTAAAGTAAGGTGTGTTACAAAAAAAGAAAACAGTATCAACTGAATTGCGAACCCTCTTTTTAATAAAAAAATGCTTTTGACGACAACGCCAGCCAGAATCACTTGTTCTAACTAAATACGTTTTTGTGCTATACGATTGCAATTTCGACACATCGTGAAAAATAGAGGGTTGCGCGTATGCGCGTTCACTCATAGTATGACGTCATAGGAAAATCTTATCCTGCTTCAAAATTGTTATAAATGTAGCCTATCCTTTGAATGCTCAACCATTATTCTAACACTAAAAGTTTCGTAGTTATAAGCGTTTGAAATCTTCCATGTTTTTGTTGGTCAGAAATATTGAAACCGAGCGAAAAGACGTTTTCACGTCAAAATAAAAACTTTTTTCCATTCACAATATTCATCAAAACAACGTATTCCCAGAAACATTCACAGAATAAACCTTACCGAGCCCCTGAACGACCCCTCAATACAAAAACCCAGTACCTTAAATTACAAGTAGCAAGTTAAGTTGGCCCAATAAATAATTCAAGTCTCCCAGTTTGAATGCATTAGATTTATACGACTTTGCGAACACATTGCGGCTAAGATCGATCGTAATTCAAGTTCTAAACACAAACAATTGAGTTGAATTAAGCTCGCGATGGTCTAACTTGGCAATATAACTTTGCAGACAGCCTAGGTATTGCTTAGTGCTTATTTATTTGTGTATTTTGTTGCATGATTTCGATGAGAGTCTAGTTTACAGAGTTAAGAATTTATTTCTGCTTGTATTTCTTTAATTTCAGGTGAAAATGCAGTGACGCCTGTGGGTTTACTTTCGAATTCGAATCATTGAGCTCCTAAAGTTCTGAGTTGAGCTGCACGATTAGCAACAAATGCGTGCACTGACTGGACGGGTCCACTCAATCTGTGTGGTTATGATTTTCACATGATCTGACCAAGATTATGTCTGGACTTTAAAAGAGACTGTGACCTCTGAGTTTGTTTCAGCCTTTCTTCTCAGAGTAGTCAGATAGGAAACGCCGACCTCATCTAGTTTAAAAAAATATGATGTAAAAGTGTTTGTACAAAACAAAATAATTTGTAATTTATATTTTTCTAGTTGGCTCATCTCAATTTTGTATGATAGGTAGTAGGTAATCCTAATCAGCCCCTCCGTGCTTGGTATTGGTCTCGGCTGATATTGAGATATTGAAACCACAACATAATCTACAGCACTTTTTAGGCCAAAGATCCCTCTAAACGCGGTAAGCCGTTGGTTTCGGCTGTCATTTGTGAACCTTTAACAGTCGTTACGGGTCGTCAGAAGCCCGTCAGTCTGACAAACAGTATTACCAAGGGGTAATTTATTACCCAGTAACTCGGTTGTGGAGGTCAGATAGGCAATCGCTTCATGTAATATGAGTGATACTCAGCCGCATCCGCGAAAAGGCCAGGCAGACGATGATTATGGCTATTAAATCACCTAATTGGTTTTAGGCTAAGTAAATTTTATAAATTGTATATATTGCCTAGGTGCTCAACCATTTCATGTGTCTAAGAATTATTAACAGAAAAATCTATAGGTCATTCAAACCGTCATATATTAGCAAATCGTGCGTGAATTGCAGGGAAAGTTTTAGTTTATTCTGTTACAATGTTACGAGAGCTTAGGTGAAGTGATCTTGAAGTGAGCTGTCATTCCATCTGATACAAGGGATCGACACATTTGATTTTTTTGTTCGCTAGGCACACGGGCAAGGTGTCAAAAGACATGTTTCTACGCGGACTAGCGAACAATGGTTTTTTTTTTTTCTTTTTTTTTTCTCTGGGTGGGAAATCATCAAATAACTTCTCCCGCTCTGGGTGGAGCGGGAGGGCGTGTCAGACTTTTACTGACTAAAACCCACCCGTGTTCCCTCAGTTGCCTGTGTGCCAGGGGCGGCGGTATCTCTTTCGAACAACCCGCACCCCCGGCAGGCATCGGCCCTTGCGGGCCCCATCTGTTGCTGCTGACATCTCTTTGAGGCGCGCGTGGAACACAACGCGCCGTCGACCCGGGCTTGGTCCTTACCGGACAGCGAGCTACCCATTACTCGCCGTCCGCAAGCCCGTGCCTACGGTGGCCGGGAATCAGCCTGGGATTCCCGACGCCCAGGGCGTCTCCTGCGAAGGCCACGGCTGTGAGGGCGCATGTACTGCATCTCCCTCACGTGCGCCGCCTCCCTCTTTGCGAGCATAACTGCTTCGCTGAAGGAGGCGACTGCCAGCCATGCCCTCTCGCTCCGTACCATGGCCTGGACCAGGGTCGGACGCGAGAGATCGCCGCCGCCGATCACCTCCACGAGGACACGGCGTTGCTCCGCCCAAGCTGGGCAGACCTCCACCGTATGCTCCACCGTGTCCTCTGGGCGATCTTCGCAATGGAAACACCCGGGCGTTTCCTCCCGCCCTATCTGAAACAGGAACCTCCCGAAACAGCCATGTCCGGTGAGGACCTGTGTCAGGCGGAAGGTGAGGACGCCATGCCGCCTCTCAAGCCACTCCTCAAAGAGGGGACTTACCACCGCAATCGCGGCGTGCCCAGCACTGGGTTGCGACAATCGCACTTTCCACGTCGCCATGAGATCCTGCCGGAGCTCTGTCCGCCGTGCCGCGATTTCCCGCGGCAGCGGAGTTACGCCCCGGCGTTTGGCCTCCTCGCAGCGAACAATGGTGTGATCGAAATTTACGCCGAACAAAAATTTTGAATTTTGGTCGAAAAACGTGAATTTCAACTGATAATTTGTACAAAACCTGGAATAACAACTACCAAACAGGACTCGGACTCGCGGAACGCGCACCAGAATGCAAGTAAGGCAGGTAAGTATCTATTAAAGCTAAAAAACACAGGATTACAAGAAGAATGTTGAAATAAAAATGTAATTACATTTTCAGTACAAAAAATTGCAAGAATTTTCTAAGTCTATTTCACAGCTCACTTTAAGCTCACTTCACCCAATTTATCACGGTGAGATTTATACAGAATAGCACTGCTGTTGGTGTTTGGAGTAGAACTGATTATATCGACCATAGCATTCTAGAGAAGGTAAATCACTCATATTTACTCATAAACAACAGAGAAGTATTGACAAAAGATTGTCTCAAAATCTATGAAATAATAAAATAAATATGTAAAGTTTAATATTACAAATAAGGTAAAAAGTCTTCTAAAACTAAAAGGTAAAGCATTCTCTATAAGGAACACTGCTTACCCGTTACACCCTGACGTCTATTTACCTGTTGGTAAAACGACTGAGTTTCTGACCGCCGAGTAGGGGGGCGGCGCAGGAGTTGATGCCGGCTTGGCCGTGTGTACTTGATTGTTGTAACCTGAATATAGAAATTTTGTTAAAAAATGTTCCTGTAATTCGAAATGAATTTAATAATAAAGTAACTAAGAAATGTTTTTGTATAATTTTTTTTTAAATATTTAAAAATGTCCTTAATATGTATGAAAATAAATACATAAAAGTAACTACAACTTAATAACGTTATAAATGGTGTATGTTACTGGTATGTCGTATTCGAGCTCAGAAGACGTGACGTCATAGCTCACAAGGCTCACAAGTTTTAGTGCATGTGTGGGTTACATACCACTACACTGGCATAATACGCTATGAATACAAGGACAATACAAATAACAATAACAAAACAAGAACAAACAAGACAAAAACACAAATATGACATACAAGGTGAATTTTTAGTCACCGTTTAAATATTTTAGGGTGATAGTACACGTGAAATTTAAAAACTTTCTCCAAGGAACATGGGTCGAAATATTTAAAAAAATCCGACCTCCCATGCAAAATCAATAGACAGCTGATCGATTTTGTATGGGAGGTCCGATTTTTTTTTATATGTAATTTGACTACTGAAATTTTAACATCACTAGTTTGAAAATATCCCTGCGACATATATGTATATGGCACAGAATTCAATGTTGTCAATGAAAAAAATATTGACAAAGTTTCTTACGGCGGACATTCGATTCGTACAGTCTCATCCCAGCGTCGAAATTACCCGAACATACTCTAATAACTTAATTAGATATTATTTGTGTGTAACAGAACATTGGAGCATAACTAAACAGTATTTCAGCAACATATAAGCTTGTTTTGTATGCTGACACTTCGCGAAGCTTAAGTCGGTGCAGTGGCTTAGCACGACACTCTGAGACAAAGTGGTATAAACTTGTGTTACCTTATCTTTATTGGAAACAAAGCTTTTTAACCGACTTGAACAAAGGAGGAGGTTGTCAATTCGGTTGTTTTTTTTTTGTTCTGTCTAGTTGTTTTTCCTGAGGCAACAAACATAAAAATATTTGTTACCTCAAAACTCTATCATTTATAAACCGATTAGAAAAAAAATTGTGTAGATAAAGGTCTCATATTTTGGTCCAGTTCTGATTAATGGTTTTTGAGTTAGCACACTAAGCGAAAAAAATACGTATTACTGAATAATACGTATTTTTATATTGTTGATGTTAAAATAATTTCCTGTCACTTGGGCTTACTTAGCAAAAAGTATACGACTAAAAAGTGAAAAATATAAAGTTTATTAAAAAAAAACAACCGACTTCCAAAAATCCAGTACAAAGTGAAAAATAACTGTAATATCGTAATTCGGTGGCAAAACACAAAAAACGAAAATACAAAATCAAAGACACCGACTTCCGCAATTAAAGTAACTTTTCACTTTTATTTTTATTTTTTTCAAATAAACTTCTATCTAAGCTCACAAAAGAGTAAAAGAATGAACTGAACTTACCAATGTTACTATTCCTCAAGTACGGGTTGCCGTAGGTGGCCGAGTATCGTAGGTCCACATTCGGCTGTGGTTTAACGTTAGGCTGGGCGTATATAGGCGTTGGAGACGCTGTTGAGAAAAATAAAGATGATATTAAATGATGATTGAACTCTTTGCACGTCAAGTGTACACCATGTGTACCGATGACAATAGAATTTCTATTGTGTCTGCTGATTAGACACGCGACGGGGACATAGCAGCTTAGAAGAAAGGTATATGTTTTTTTTTTTTTTTTGGTAAGGGCATCTCGTAGTTGACCTTGAGAGGCCGTAACTACTTAACCGGGCTTTCCTGCGGGGACTTTTAGTTTTTAGGCTAAGAGCCTCCAGCCAGGGCTTACAAACTAATTTACTAAAACCTACAGCAACTGCGCACTGAGGGCACCCCCTGCGGGGTACGAGCCTCGGCTCAGGGAGTCACTTTTAGGGAGGGCAGCAAGTGGGGACAGGCTGGATCAATAATTTCTTTATTATTAATCATGGGGATTTTAACTCTACTTGCTCAGCTTCGGCGCGGGCTGGCACTTCTGCGGGCAAGGGACGGTTGGGGGAGGAATCGTTTACTCGGGGTCTTCGCGAGGCGCGAGGACCTCGGCGGCGAGGTCGGAAACACGGTCTGTTTTTGTGTGCTGTGCTGGTGGCCCTACTGCTTTCTTGAAGAAGAGTGATGGGGTCATCAGGGTAAAGGTATAATTATGTGCAACAGTGGTACATAAATAGTTTCTTTTAGGGTTCCATAGTCAATAGCTTAGCTCAGATACTCTTAGTACTAGAAAGCTGTAATTTGGCGTGGATATATTTAAACTAGTCGCGACGAGAACGTGGCAAAATAAAATATTGAAAAAAAAATTTGGGTTCCTCCTCTACATTCGTAAAGTAGGGGATGTTTTTTTTTTTTTTTTTTATTCATCTACCCCATGGTGTGGGGTGTCGTTAGATAGTTCAAGGTCGGTTTTTATGGAAGCAAGTGGAAATCTAGGGTAGCAAAATTATTTTATGACATATTGATTAATTAAAATCTTCGCCATTTTTGTTTTACAGTTACACTTGCACAAGACGTCTCGCAGGTCATCTAGGAAGACATCGGCTGCTTCACTGCACTTACCTGTGGATGCCTTATAAATAAGGCCTCCTGTCACGACACTAAACTTATAAACTGAATGACTTCACACTAAAGGCAGTCCTCGTGGGGTACCGACCTCGACTTAGGGTATTGTTGTCCGAAGTACAAGCACTAATCTTTCAGAGTTCTTACACATACATGTATGACGTTGATCGTGGCATCGATACGATATTGATCGTCCAGGTATACATGGTGGCAGGGACATCTACGCAAAATCTGTTACAAAAAAATTATGACATTTTTTCGATAGCCGTCAAAAAAAATCTACAATACGAGTCTAGAATCATGTGCTGAAGTCATGATTACAGTTGACGCGCCTATGTCCCTGCTACCCTGTACTGGTACCTTAAAAACGGAATTAACTGTATAACTATTATGGGTAAATAATATTTCAACTACACCTATTTAATATACAGTATAATTGCCAACAAAACTAAAGTTATCAACTTCTACTTTGAACTTACACTTACCGTCACCGACAGGAAGCCCCAAATTATTAATTGCGTCCGTCTCATCTGGCGACTTGGTCGTTCGTTGTAATGTATTGTTTTGGGATCCATTGCCGGTTGACAATGGGAGCGTTGATGCAGTGTCGATGCTGCGCGTCAATGAACCTTGCAAGGACCTGTGGAGTGGAATTGTCGCTTAGTTTTGAGGTGACGTGATATGGGAGGTCTGTTGTCGAGTATTAACATAGGATTCAGATCGGGTTTAGTATTTAAAATTGGAGCTTATTTTGAATGTGGATCAGAAATCGTGTTTTGTAAATAGTTGTGTTGCATAGATACCAGGTTAATCTAGTACATTTTTTCCCAACGATAGAATATGTTTTAAAATTATAGTTTGACAATCAGAATCAGAACCCATATAATTAAAAACAATTTTGGGTTTCATAATTCAAAAAAAAGTTTGTTTTTTATTTATTTCTGTAAATTTTTAAAAGACTTACTACTGTTTGTTTTCCTATACAAAATAAAATAAATATATTGGATTTGCAGGAAACGAAACATTCAATAGGGTTGTCAATATATTGAATACCTTAAAGTAGATTCAATATCGTCAATGATCCAATTCAAAAATATTCTCAAACGTATTATAATACTTTTTTGGATCGCAAAAGCTTAAGTCTTAGAACAGACAACATAATACATTGTAGCAAAATATGGAGATTAAACTCATTCGCGACACAGACACATCTTGACAATAACGCGACTAGAATAGGATTTTACTTTCTCCTCACAAAAAAAAATACAATTTAGAACATAAATCACAAAAACTATTTGAACGAAGAATCAAAAGAAAACCAAATTTTTCATGTCGAGAAGTAGAAAGTAGTTAATTAGTTATCGGCTGAATAAGATCTTTTAAAACTTAAGCTTTCTTATAAATGAGTCGTGATTTTACATCAACCTGGCAATGCTGCCAGACTTCTGGGCTTAGTTTCGTACGTAAACCATTTTAAAAGATAATACACATGTTGCGACTTCTGTTTAAAAAGTTATGGCAAAGGTTTTATTTCTTGCCTGCTCCCCAAACTCTTTTATTGTCTGTACTCACACAATCAGTCAAAAAATAAATAAAAATTAAAAAATACATGAGTACCTAAAGAACCATTTTAATAAAATCAAAGCCGATCTTAATAGGCTACTTTTACCAGTTACCATGGCGTTAAGTGGGAGACGACCCTAAATCCTCTCTTAACTCCGACAATAAAGAAAATAAAAATAAAATAATCATGTACTTACCGACTGGGAGGCTCGAGGGGGGGCGACTGTACTCGGAGGTGGGGCGGAGGGGCGTACCCCTGTGGGTAGTCGTACACGTAGCCTGCGGGGCTCTGCCATGAAACATGTAATACCACCTTTATTTTACCGCAGTAGCTTATGCTGCAGGATATGTGCAGAAATACCACTAGCCTGGCATCACATCGCTGCTGATCATAGCTCGACAATACATACATACATAGTAGTCACCTAAAGAGATAAGTAACCAGGCTCGACGGAAACAGAAAAATGCCGTCAATATCGTATCACTTTATGCTGTCGACTTATTCTTTCTTTCTTTCTTTGTGCTAAACTAACTGTGCCCGCGACGTGGGAAAAAATCCCGCGAGAACGTGCTGCGCGAGTATCTGCCAGTGAAAGTCCCGTCAAAATCGGTGAAGCCGTTTCAAAAATTAGCCCGAACAAACAGACATACAAACAATTTTTTTGTTAAATGTATCGTATAGTATATACGCTTTCATTGCATTTGATAAAAAGCTGTTATGTTCAAATTACAAACAGGCACTTTCATTTTATTTATTTGCATAGATAAAGAAGAAAGAAATAAATAAAAAGTCTATCAAAGATCCTTTAAACTGAATATATTGCTTAAAGTGGAATTACTGCATCTATTTTGTAGTGTCTACATAAAAATGGTATTATTTCAGATAAATTGTGACTGCCATATTGGTTTCTTTTTAGCTTTTGTAGTTTGATCTGAATTCGAGCTTGTGAAAATAAGCTTTTTCCTTTGAAGTTACATTAGCTGAGGTTTTCTTTGTAATAACAGTCAAAATAGACATTATGGTGTAATAAAGTGCTTGTTTGAGAACCAATTTTCGAACTAAATCTACGAATTAAATTCGCTTCGACGACGTAGATTCTATCCTTTCAAGTATTTTTGAGCAAAATCTAAAATCTAAATTGGGCAATCATGCCCTTTTACTGCTTTTACTAACACTTTTCTGTGTCAAAATAAAGTTAAAAATACAAAAAACAAATTAATGTGATCTTTACGATCAAGAATTGAATAAAAATCTCAAAGACGATATCTTTCTACGCTGTCTTATTTAGTAGTTGGCTTTACAATCTTAGTTTTTGCTAATCGTAAACCTCTTAAAAGAGGCCTATCTCTCCTAAACCTACGGCAAAAAAATGTTTTCCGATGGGTATATTTTGTAAAAAAAATATGCGATTTCTATTTTGATCTCATAGTAAAAGTGGTTCAGAGTGACGACTACCAAAAAAGTAAGTTAGTAGGTACAAAAGTTTGATTGTTCATTTCAAGTCGATACGAATCTTCTGACAACAGTCCAATTTGCCAGTTTCACCAATTAAACTGAACACTATCAGCACACCTAAATCGAGCTCAAGATTTGTCAGTGTCATCATTATTGTGGAATATTGACACTGACGTCTTATGAACGCAGTTAAGATATGATGAACGCGTTAAATTTTATTGGTGAAATTCGCCTTAATAGAATGATGTAACAGACACGCAGATGAGGTACCTTATCTGAACCTAATAGGTACCTAATCTAAAATTAATAGATATTGATAATGATAAATCATAGAACAATGAATATCACCTACCTTGAAATAAGGGTCACTATACGTAGGGTCGGAGTAATCATTGCTGTACCGGAACTGCATCAGCGGGTCATCATGGCGCATGTTTGGAAGAGGCACAGGACCCGCCAGAGGTAGACCTGCGTGCATCTTGCTGTCTGAACGGTCGGAGCTGGTGTAGTCCTGGGGAGGGAAGAAGCTGTTGTAGACTGGCTCATGGCTAAATAGTTCTTGATTAAAAGTGCGTGAGGAGGGTCGGCCTCGGCGACTTTTTCGATTCAGTAGTGCGTATTTTAAAGCGCTAATAAATCGCGACAGTAATCGTGTTGACGAGCGTCAGCATCGCGATTGTATCGTCGTCTTTTTACGATTGCATCGCTACTGAATCGTAGCAAAAAGTCTGTTTCTGACAGCTATCGGTTCAGAGTCACATCAATGTCAAGCATAGAACAGAGTGTCCTTCACCACACAATCCTCACCTTTGAAAACTTCATGAAAATAAATTTTGAGAACGCCAAAAAATAGTCAATAAATAGTCATAAATAGTCACCAAGGTAACAAAAATAGTCGCATTAAGATTCCGAAGTTATAGCTATATGTTGGTGAGGATTGTGGGGTGAATGTCACCACACAATCCTCACCTCAGTACGAGCAAACCGCTGGGAGTATCGACTTGGTTTCTATTCCAAAAAATAGTCAAAAAATAGTCGTAACACTATGCCAAATCTCAAAAATAGTCATTAAGGAATTCCAGAGATATAAAGGTGTCTTGGTGAGGATTACGTGGTGAGCCTTTCTCGCCACAATCCTCACCTTATTACCGCGGAACGCTTACGTTTTTTAATCTGAATTTGGTGTCAAAAAATAGTCAAGAAATAGTCGTCTCCAACCATGAAAATTTGGGCCTGATTTACTATGTAAAAGTATGTTAAACTTCCATGTAAACTTCTACATACATTATATTTTGGTACAGTCGCGAACACTAAAATTGCAAACTATTTTATTTACTTAATATTGTTTTATATTAATTTAAAACGCTAACAGAATACTGTAGTTACTTACATTGTTTCTTGACTCTCTAGACATTTCCTTCCAGTGGCTATGTAAATATTTTTTTTACTAATATTTAGTAATGTTTTAATTGAAATTAAAAATCCTAACATCATACTTAATGCATTTTGATTTTTCATTCGATTTAACCATCATTCAACATAAAACATGTCATGAATCGAGTATTTTCCTCACATCGCTTTTATGACGTCACCGAGTCTCGCTACACCTCGTTTTTATGTTCATTAAGATCCAAATATTTTTTCACCTCACAACCTCGGAAAGATTCTATTTATTATTCGAAATCTGCGTGCAAAGTGAATTTTATCCTCTAGCGTGGAGAGAGTTTTGAAATTCGAATCTTTCTATTCGATGATTTTCTATACCGTCAGTCCACTGAAAATGCATTAATACTTATTTCATGTCAGTGCGCCAACCTTCTTTTTAGAATAATCGCACTCAGTGGCGTGCCTAGGCGTCAAAATCAAGGCAAGCCGACAGATTTTGTTCCTATTAAAAACAGCTAAGGGATTGGCTCATGTTCTCATGTTTGCTAGTATTACTAACACCATTATCACAATTTTGGTTAGAAAACCGAAGATAACTAAATATAATAATTACAATTTTATTAGGGCAAGCTGGGCTTTTCGGCTTCTACGAAGGTACCGCCACTGATTGCACTGGCCAGCACGACGACTGCATGAAAAAACTAAAAAGTACAAAAAAAATATTTATTGGTATTTGAAGTTGTAGGTAATATTTTAATCAACGTATTGTCAAGTCGGGGGATGGTCAAATAAAACACCAAACAGAGGAGGCCTAGCATTTGCATTAGCTGTCTCCAGACTTGACAATACGTTGATCAAAATATCACCTACAACTTATAAGACCAAAAATATTTTTTTTTTACTTATTAGAGTTTTTATTTTTGGGTCGGGGGCTTTTAAAATTTTAAATGTAACTTTTACTCGCTTAGATTTAAGCGAGACATCGCAGCGTTGCGTATGTTTCCCACAGTGAAGTTTGTTAGTAGTAGAAGGGTGGTCAGGACGAAGAATGAGGATAAATTAGTAGTAGTAGTTAGTAGTTTGTCTGGAATTTCTTCCAGATGATGCTCCAGCATCAGTTCAGGTTACTTTGTTCGTCTAATATCATTGAAGTAATAGAATACCAAATTTTGACTTGATCAGACCCGTGGAAGATGCTCAAATCCCTTCATCAACCTGAAAAGAACTGATAATCTTCAAACGGCTTAACCGATTTTGATGAAACATGTCTAAGAACACTCTCGACTAATACACCTTTCAAACAAACAAACAAAACCAAAATCGCTTCATCCGTTCGGGAGCTACGATGTCATAGACAGACACACACACACGTCAAACTTATAACACCCCGTCGTTTTTACGTCGGGGGTTAAAAAAGGCAACTTTTAAATTTATCGTATCTATTCTATCTAAAATGATAGCGAGACTACCATAGGGTCATGTTTGGAACATGAATTGACATGTCGATAATTTTTTAAACAAATGAATATTTAGTGTTGTTTTAATGAAGAAACCAAAAAAAAAAAAAAAAAAACTGTAATTATTGTGATACAAACAAATATTTTATTCCTTCTTAAATTGTTTTTTTTATCACATCTCCTACACTTCATACCATTAATAAATGTTATATATTTGGTAAGTATCATTCATAGATAAAGATAAAAAAAACTATCCGCCCGACAACCTCGCACGCATCGCAGCCGCAATGGCAATTCGAAAGTCAAAATGCCGAACAATCAGCCGCGGAACATTCAGCACTTTGACAGAGAGCATGAGTATTTGGTATTCGGCTAAATCATTAAAAAATACGTACTTAATAATTTTGTGCTCGACTGTACTCGACTCGAAAATGTATGTAGAAGTTTACATGGAAGTTTAACATACTTCTACATAGTAAATCAGGCCCAAATTTTCATGGTTGGAGACGACTATTTCTTGACTATTTTTTGACACCAAATTCAAATTAAAAAACGTAAGCGTTCCGCGGTAAAAAGGTGAGGATTGTGGCGAGAAAGGCTCACCACGTAATCCTCACCAAGACACCTTTATATCTCTGGAATTCCTTAATGACTATTTTTGAGATTTGGCATAGTGTTACGACTATTTTTTGACTATTTTTTGGAATAGAAACCAAGTCGATACTCCCAGCCGTTTGCTCGTACTGAGGTGAGGATTGTGTGGTGACATTCACCCCACAATCCTCACCAACATATAGCTATAACTTCGGAATCTTAATGCGACTATTTTTGTTACCTTGGTGACTATTTATGACTATTTATTGACTATTTTTTGGCGTTCTCAAAATTTATTTTCATGAAGTTTTCAAAGGTGAGGATTGTGTGGTGAAGGACACAGAACAGAGGGGCAATTCTCGTAATTTTAAGAACGTTCGCGTAGCGTTAAGCTGAAGAAACAAAACAATGGCACATACACGTTAAGGCTTCTTCAAACAGCATCGACGCGACACTTGTTTGCCAAACGCTTGTTTAACAAACCATATACATGGTTTGTTTAAGCTTTAAAAAATTATACTAATGTAGAAGAATCTAAATAAGCAATAAACGCAAAACTAACTTAAAAATGTTTTTATCAAAAACTTTTCTATGGCTTCTCTTAGTGAAACTCTAAATCATTTTTGAGTAAAAAACATATTCATAAACATGGCCGCTGTTAAGGTCTTAAGAACTAACCAACTCATAACTCCCATCACTCTGCGGCAGCTGCAGCTTCAGGTCACTGATATTGGAGCTCCTATCACTCTCCTTGTTATAGACATCTCCTGTGGTCACCGTGACGTCAGGCTTCTCATTCATCTGACCCTTCTTCCGTCTCCTTCTGTGGCAGACCACGACGAGAATGATGAAGGCAGAGAAGATTATGATGCCGGAGGTCACGCCGATCAGGATTATGTACAGGGGTAGAGTTTCTGGAAAGAAGGTTGTCTGTTTAGAGTTTGTTTTTGATCAGAATACTACAAAATAATCCGACTATAGTCTATTCGCATTAAGAAAATAGTCACTCATCGTTGTCACTCAGATTGGCCACGCCCCTTGACCAATTAGATTACAATAAATTATTGTGTATGACTGAAGGCTTACTTCAACTGGTCAATTTTAACACGGCTTTCTAATTTAACGACGCGTCACTATTTTCTTAACGCGAATAGACTATAGCCTGGTTTTTCTTAACGCGAATAGACTATAGCCTGTTTTTTCGACTGCAGGGCCTCCATTGTTTACAAAATTTTAATCTGTTTTCCGCCAATAATTACTCATTCGGCCTAGCCTTTTTCCAACTATGTTGGTCGGCTCCCAGTCTAACAGGATACAGCTGGATACTAGTATATTACATGGAGCGACTGCCTATCTGACCTACATAACCCAGTTACTGGGTAACACGATGCTCCTTGGTAAGACGGGTTTCGGGCTCCTGACTACACGTAACGACTGTTAAAGGTCTCCGAATGATAGCTGGGACCAACTACTTGACGTGCTTTCCGAGGCACGGAGGGGCCTCAGTGTGTTATGGATGGTCACTCATCCACTGTACAACCTCAGCAAGAGTTGCTTAACATAAAAAATCGGACATGCGGCTGTTATTATTGAGCAACGAGCCCCTTTGCAAATAATTTAAACTATTAAATTTGGATTCCCTACCGAAAGGCAATTTTATACTGACATCTTAACATTGCTAATCTGGGATGAATAAGCCGAAAAACTCACAGTAAATCGCTGTGTCACAGAGACTGTGAACAAAATCTGAGCGCACTTGAACAAGAGGGCTCTTGAAGAACACTTGCAAAGCAGTTAATCTGTCCGTTCAGAGTCCTACCATGACCTAATTAAAAACGATTCAAAAGCAAGACATTTCAGTGTAGGTTCCTAAACTGTATCGCTTCAAATTCGTACCATCACGTCAAATAAGCTCAGCGGCATTTGGATCGCTAAAAGTGAATGAAAGATCGCAATTTGTAGCTGAACCGCATTTGAAACGTTTTGGTGAGAAAGAGACAACGCTATTAGTATCGTATAAGTTTGTTTCGCGCACATTTTAGTGTCAGATACGTTCAGAAGCAAGTGACATTTTATTTGTTCTTAACTCAGTATCATTACTTTAAAGTAAAAAAAGATATCAACTGTTGTTTTTAAGATTCCACGTTAATACGGTAATTATTTTTAAAATAATTTTTGGTCAAAGCAGATATTTATTTACCTTTTGCTATTTATTATACGATTTTTTTTTTAATTTCGACGTAATAAAACGGCACGTTAATTATGTTTCTGTTTCGAACGTACCAGAGTAAAAAAACTTGTGTGAGTTGTCACTGTCAGTGTCAGTTTGACTGTTTGACTCAGTGCTGCCAACTTACGGTAATTTACAGAATTTACCCTAGATGTAGAGTAAGGTCTGTTTCGAATACAAGACTACAATAATAATATTACGGAATGTACCTAGTGTGTATCCAATCCGAAAATACAGGCATGCCGTACACAATGAACAAAGAACTTTTGGATTTAAGAAGCATGCTGGAAATTAGAAGCAATAATCGTTACTTTACTTTGCATCTCTGCAATACTACTTCAGATTTCAGATATTAGTTTTAATTAAAGTACCGACAATTTTTTTATAACTGTAAACTAAAGTTTACACCGGTATCTTCATACCGTCAAAAACAATGATAGATGAGTTTAAAAATTGTAGGTATTTACAACAAAAAAGAAAACGATGCAGTAGATACAGAGGAAACATTTATTGTGATGTGCAAATCATTTATAAAATGAAAACATATCTAGCTGTTATTTTATGTGTAAAGGAAGAAAAAACTGATGGAATTAATTTGGGGTATTTTTTCTGTATCTCGGGTAGAGACTAAGCGGGTAAGACGGGTAGTGAAAATCAGACCTGGCAACACCGTTGACTAGATGCGTAGTCTGCGGAAGTGAAGTACGGAGTTGTGATTACGGTGGGAAAATTTAAGTGAAGTGTAGTTTTGAAAAGTTTCATAGTACACAATTATTTCAAGGAATGCCGTAAGTATTTAAACATTGTATAATTTGTATAGGTACTGAAACTAAATAATTCCTTCGAGAAGGCTATAGATACATCTATTATGAAAGTGAATAAATGTATCATGCGTCGAGAAGCCACTTAAGTTTTGGTGACAAGAATCTCAAGTGCTTTTTTTGTTGCATTCTAGTCGAAAAAGGAGTGTAACATTTAACCAGCTCGAAACCCTGTGGGAGATTATAAATGAAAATAGAGCTCTCGCAACTGGCTACAACAAAACTTCCCAGGCCCGAGCGTATTCCAAAAGAATGTGGCAGATCGCGGCCGACACTTTGAACTCCCAGGGTGATGGTGCCGAAAAGGATGGGAAGGGCTGGTGTAAGGTAAGTAAATTTCATATGTATTACATAACTGGAATTGATTCACATTATTGTTAAATAAGTTTACTAACTTAGGTAATATTTTCAGTACTGGAGTGACTACAAGAGTAAGTTAAAAAATAAAGTCGCCAGTGCACGAGCCTCTCTGCACAAAACTGGAGGTGGGCCATCTAATGAAGGAAGATTGTCCGATATCGAATTAAAATTCGTTCAAATATTGGGCGAGAATTTTGGGGCGGGTCTTCCTGGAGTTAGAGTTGAACCATCAATTAATATTGTAAGTGTGTATACTGAACTTTATAGGGATATGCTTGATTTTGATGTTTCTCCATTCAAAATATACCTAATTGTAAATATACAAGAAGAGTGATGCATTTCTGACCTGTCTGATATGATATGTTGTTACAGTACCTAGTGTTTAACATCTTTCAATTATCAACAGCCAACAGAAGATTTGACTGAGGCAGGGAGCGCTCAACTATTATTTGCTCATAGTGAGCAATCTGAAAGTATTCTGGCTCATCACTTGACCATGGAGTCAGTAGAGATACAGGATGTATTATTGATTACTCCTGAGCTGACGGCGGCGTCGTCTACACCACCCGCACCCGCGCTAGCTACGACCCCGCCCCCTCCTTCAGCCCCAGCAGCGGCGCCACGCGCCTCGTCTACCCCGCGTCGGCGGCAGCGGCAGCGCCGAGTGGTACCTATGTCTGTAGATACAGCAAGGCGCGCACTTGTTAATATGTCGGAGGACAGAGTTAGAATTGATGAAAGAAGAAACCAAATCTTGGAAAATATAACTCTTGAACTCAGAGCAATAAAAGGCATATTAAATACTAGGTAAGAATATAAGTTTCTTTTTCATAATACAATTAAACATAATTCCTGTAATAGAAAAAACTAAACCTGTTACCAGTAGATGTCATTCCCAAAAAAAATGGCCAAGTGCGAGTCGGTCCCGCACACGAAAGGTTCCGTATTTAACACTACATACAAATTTTGTAAAAAAAAGTTTACTGGCGGCTTGTCCTTCCCTTGTTTTCAATCTTTTTTTGAACAGAAAATACAGTATTTATATACTCAACGAGCTCTAAACAACGATACCCCACTTGATGGGATAGTAAAAAAAAAACTGTGACAACATTGCCACGTTGACCAAGTAAATAACCCAACGCTCTACAATGGTAATATACAAAATGAAACAACTTAAAATACATTAAATCAAAATCAAGTCATTTATTCAAACTAGGCTGAGAGTCAGCACTTTTTGAACGTCAAAATTACATGAGACAGTCCCCCAAAACGCCCGCCCTTCACCACTTCCTAGTGCTTTAGCTGGGAAGAAGAAGTGGCGCAACAAACTCCCCAGCAGCACAGCTGTCGGTTAAGTTGAAAGAACTTGATTATTACAATAATAGCATATAATTAACATTCAACAATAAATGAAAATATAATTAATAAAAATTGAAAAAAAAAATGATTTATGCAGTTATGTAAAATAAACAGTGATATAAAGTAATTCATATGACCTGTCAGTAGTTAAGCTAATTCGTTTTTAGTGTATAAGTGTATATTTTGCCTAATATATAAGATGTTAGCGAAGATGAATATATTCTCTCAGAGAAACTCTAGCACCTACTTGGTAAATTGCATTAATTATAAAAACTTTATTTTTCAGGCTTCCCGGGCTGCCCACAGCCGATGAACAAGCCTAGCTCTTGTCGACGTGCCTTGCTGTAAGGTATTTTGACTGCCTTCCCCAACATCGACATAGTTATGTTGCATTTGGGCTTCTTGGCGAACCTCTGCATCTGTCAGTTCTGGCACTGGAAGTTGAGCCCGATTGCACATGTTGTGTAAAATGACACAGGCATTTACAATAGAGGCTGCAACTTCTGGCTTATAATGTAAAACTCGATGCACTAACAGACAGCGGAAACGTGCTTTAAGAAGCCCAATTGTCCTCTCAACAATATTCCTGGCCCGGATATGCATATCTGTATAATGGCTCTCAGGTGTATCAGGTGCAGCATCTAATATTGGTGTCATCATGTATGGTCTTAGTGGATATCCAGAGTCACCTGTAAAGAAATATTTCTCTTATTACTGTTTAAAAAAGTAATCAAATTTAATATTACAATATTCAGGGTGGTCCAAATAGTGACGTAAAACCACACTGTAGATTTTTTTTTTAATTTAGGAATTATATTATAGGAGCATCTCTACAGTCTACATCAAACCTCTACAATGTGTGTGTGTGGTGGGTGTCTTGCATTAGGTATAGGTACCTAATGTAAATAATTTCTTACCCAGAAGCCAAGTTGGCTCATCAGATAGAGGCATCTAAATAAGCCTTTATTGGATGTTGATTCCAGATAAACGAGTCATGGGAAGCTCCACCGAAGCTGGCATCAACACTTGTGATGTACATATTAGCATCACATATCTATAAAAAAGTACAAACTTAAAATTAATGAATGTACTATTATTATTTTAAAACTTTAATGCATTGTTATAGTTTAATTACCAGTTGAACATTTAAGGAATGATAGTGTTTTCTACAAAAATATCTTTCTTCATGCTCATTGTGTCTTATGATGGCGATTTGCGTGCAGTCGATGCAACCCAAAACTCCTGGGATTTTAAATTTTTGATAAAACCTAGAATAAAATTGGTAATTTTACAAAACCATCACGAAAATTATTTTACTAAATTAAAAGGCTGGTTGACTCATCCAAAGGAATTAAGCCAAAAAAATTATTGTAGGTACCTACAACAGATAAAAATCAAGATATGCATGCAAGGGAACCATCCCTTAAATATATTATTATACCTACTACATAAAAATATATGGATTGCAACCTGTTATGTTTATATTGACAGTAATAGGTACTATGGATATCTTCAACTGAACACTGAAGCTGTCAATTGCATTTTTTTTTTTAACTTTTGTAGATAATTAATTTTAATAATTATTAATAATAGCCAAAGATTAACCTGAAAATGTGTATTAGACTGTGATACTTAATGATATATGTGACATCTACTTATAATTTCTAATTAATATTAAACAAAATATTTGGCCAGTGCGAGGCATCAGCTAGTTAGTAATTAAATTGTTTAGTTCAAGAATAAAAACAAAACTTTGCTAAGTATTTAATTATGGTTCTTTACTTCTATTTCTTTATTAGATAATAGATTTGATTAAATAATGTAATTGAAAAGGAAGCTTTTTATTTAACAATTATTTATATTGCATCATGAATAATTTCCCATATGCTGTTGAGGTTTGTTACATTTAATGTGGTTCATGGAGAGGGAAGGCCTTGTGCTCTGCATTGGGATGTATATGTGGAGCAGATTTAGGTTTCTTTTAGATTTTTTTATTTATTTAGATTCTTTGTGCCCCAACAATATTAACCCAAATTTAATGTTTTACTTACTCTTTTCTTTTGGCATTCCTTTCCTCTAATGTCCTTGGAAAAACAATGTGTTTATTTCTCATTTGGGTAGAATTTAATGCCGTGGTTATTTTTTATAATACAGATGACACCGTTTGTTGTGCCACGGAATGACCACCTATATCTCCAATCGGTCTTTGATAAGACCCTGTGGCATAGAATGATAATGCAGTCAAAACCTTAAACAAATATTACAACAATAGTTGAATACATATTTTTTAACCCTGTACTTAGTTGCACAAAATTGGATAGGTTTTCAAATCTTTTCTCACAAACAAAAACATAGCTTATATGAATTAAGTAAAGTAAAGAGGTAAGAAGTTAAGTCATCTACTTACCTTGTTCTCTAAGGATAAATATGTTGACTTGACAGGCTCTTTGAACATTGGGCTCAACTCAGCGCACAAATCGAGCACTAATTCTTTGGATAGTCTGTAGCGCCTAATGAATTCGGCGTCCTCAAAATTATTGAAGGGGTCCAACTGGCCGCGTAACTGGAGTCTGTTACGTTTTTGGGTATAGTGTGAGGCAGTATCTTCCTCAAAAAACTCAAATAAAAGTAGTTCATCAGACATCTGTTAGAGAAAAACAAATGCGATTAAAAAAGGCTTGTAAAATAGGTATTTTAGACTTTATAGGAAAGATTAAAGTACACTTACACTGGTTTTTGTAAAATTCCACAAAAATAGCACTGAATAACTTTGTTTTCGTCAATAATTCACCAAACGTTTCAGTTTATGTTAGAGAAATATTAACTTTTATTGAAACGCTTATTTTGACAGTTGAGCGTTTCAGTTGAGCTGCTTATAGACGTCATGGTACCAAACATGTACAAAATTGAATGAATGAAATACGGAATGAAACCAAAACTTGCGATTCAGTTTGGGACAATCGCTGTCAGATGGCATGACCTAAATTGAATCGTTAAACTGACGTCATGGTACGAATTAGAAGAACAGTTCAGTTTAGGTCCTAAACTGGATCGCGTTAAGAGCTCGTGGTAGGCCTCCTTCCGCCCTATACCACTTATTTCGGGAACAAAGCGGCCGAAAAAATGGCATAGTATTCCCCATGAAGAAGGCATGATTTAATATATCGCACCTATCGAATTAAAGAGACCTATTTTGCTTGCGGCTAATTCCGCATTAGGTCTCTATAATTCTAAAGGTGCGATATATGTCTAAGTGTATTGGAAAAAATTACAATGTGATATTCAAACGTGTCAATTTTCGATCGAATTTTAACACATACCAGCCAGATATTCAATACAGATTTAACTAAGACAATTACAATAGCAATGCTATTTAACACCCTTCCTGCACCCAAATAGCGAACACACTTTTTTTTACAAGCTGAATGATCATTCATCGTTCTTTTTTTGAAATTCTGCAAGACATCGTATATGACGCAATAGACGTTGTTAAGCTGTCTATATTGAATATCTGGCTGTTATAATATAGATTTAATTAAGACAATTACAATGTCAATGCTATTTAACAAATTTGACAGCTCAACAACGTTTATTGCTTTATAAACGTTGATCCTTCAATTTGTAAAAAAAGTGTATTCGTTATTTGGGTGCAGGAAGAATCTGCAAATGACAACCATGATACCAATCCCACCATGATATCATGCCCGGGTCGACGACGCGTGTATTCCACGCGCGCCTCAAAGAGATGTCAGTACCAACAGGCGAGGTCCGCAAGGGCCGATGCCTGTCAGGGGTGCGGGGTGTTCGAAAGAGATACCGTGACCCCTGGCACACAGGTAACTGAAGGAACACGGGTGGGTTTTAGTCAGTAAAAGTCTGACACGGCCTCCCGCTTCTTCTAGAGCGGTAGAAGTTGTTTGATGATTTGCCCCCCAAAAAATAAAAACCATGATATCATTCATTCCTTCATTCATTCATTCAAAAACTGTCAATTTTTCAACTTACTCAAAGGCTTCAATATGATGGCAGCGTTAGCGTTTCCATACTCGTTGGTGACACTGCAGTTGTATTGTCCGTAGTGCTTGGACTGACTGGCTCTGATCACCAAGCTCGACTTTGTCACGCCATCTGGCAAAGATTCTTCGAGTGTTGCGTAATCCTGTAAGAGAATTTTAATGAAGAATTTTGACAGCCGGTTGCAGAAACGAACTTTGACTTTTAAATTCGTCATTAAATAATAATCTTCCATTAAAGTTAATGGAAGATTATTATTTAATGACGGCTTTAAAAGTCAACTTCTACCGTTAGTCTGACTCTATTTTAATGGTTCTTTAATTTTAAATAATAAAGTGTCAAACGAGGCAATCTGTCACAGTTTTTGTGCAACATCATTAAATTAATGGAATTATTCTTAACTATTCATTATGTATTATGGCATTAATGTTTGTCTTTGTGCAACTGGGTGAATAGCTACTTATAAAGTTTTGTTTTGTGTGTGCCAATGGAAAATTTACACGATAGCTTGACGCTGTTGAAATAGAAAAACATAAAAAATAGCCTCAATATATCTGCAAACAGTAAAGTACTCAATGTCTTAGATTTAGCAGATTGGTCAGGATACAGGTTACTTCAGCCTTCCCTCGAGAGCCATAAAAGTCAATTAGGGGATTACCTAAGTCAAGAGCTTTCTTGTGTTCAAATAACCGTAGGGATACCGACTCCGTTATCGAGACTACGACGGTAAAAATTATATTTTTAAGTTGTTTGTTATGTAAGTTTAACCGTCAAAATTTCGACCAAGAATCAAGCTGAAGAGTTTGTTTTTTTGGTTGAATGCGCTAATCTCAAGAATTACTGGTTCGAATTTAAATATTCTTTTAGTGTTGGATAGCCCATTTATTGAGGAAGGCTATAGGCTACATAACATCATGTCCGTGTCATGACCCTTAGGAGCCGAGCAAAGAGAAAAGTCACGAATATGAAGTATTCGCACGGGCAAGCGATTCGAAGCGACGGGATGGGTTGGGGAAGCAAGAAATTTGACGCGAACGAAATCGGGAGCAGAAGCTAGTAAATCTTTATCAAGATTTCTGTGGTTTGCATGTTTGGATGTTTGTTACTCAAACACGGAAAAATGGCTTAAAGGATTGGAATGAAATTTGGCACACCGATAGATTACAACCTGTATTAACACAAAGGATACTTATTGTCCCGGATGTACGTTTCCGTGCGATGATTATTGATTTCCACGCGTGCGAAGCCGCTGTCAAAAGCTAGTGTTAAATAAACCTATAATCTTCCTCAAGACTTGCGCTATCAAATTCAAAGAAGAAAAATTCAAATCCGACTGGTAGTTCCAGAGATTAGCGCGTTCAAACAAACAAACAAACACACTTTTCAGCTTTATTATTAGTAGTAAATACAGAAGTATTATACATATGTACTTATGTCGTCAAGTATTTGAATTGAAAACATACTTAATATGATGATTGCAAAACAGCCTTACCGGATCTTGAATCACTCTGATCTCCCGACCTTCGAAGTACCACGTGACGTCATCAGGCTTAGGTACCGACCGAGCAGCACATTCTACTCTCACGCTTTCTCCTTCCATCCCGAACTGAGTCCTGTTTGAGATGATCTTTGGTGCACCTAGAACAGAAAGATGTGGTTAATATTAGAAAAAAAGAAAGAAAAATAGATTTACTTGTCACAGAAACACGTGCATATAAAAGATGACATACTTAACATTTAAAAAAATCATGATAACAACACAGATATACATATACATAGGCATAAAGAAGATAAATAATCGGCAGCTGCACGCCGTGACTGTGACAAGAAGGCTTCCACTCAGCATGATGCTATGCTATGGGACCCACAACACAGCGCTGATTTTCAGTGGTCACCCGAAAATAACGTACGAAAATCAAGCCAGGATTTTTATTTTCATCATCATTATCAGCCCAGCGTTTAACAAATGTTGGGGGGTCCTCTTCACCTGAATAATAGTGTATTGACAGGCCACTGATGTGGAGCCTTACAGAGAGGACTAAGTCTCTCTTAGTTATTAGATACATAGTTTTTAAGTTCATACTAACAATGTAAATGTAAATCTAAATGTACGTAATGGATCAATAGTTATCTGAAAAAATATATTACATTATAATTAATTATTTTGTTCCGTGTGGTGCCGGACGTAAAAGAATAGCACCATCCAATTTCTTCCGTGGGTGTCGTAGAAGGCGACTAAGGGTCTTACTAGAGAATGGGCAGCAGCGTTCTCTATACATTTGACCACCATACTGCAATCGCCAACCCGCCTGCCAAGCGTGGCGATTATGGCAAATCCTCCCTTTTGGGGGAGGCTTAAGTCCAGCAGTGGACGTTATATGTGGAAAGTTATTGACCTACGCAGTGCGGTGACACGTTTGTTACGATTTGAATTTAAGAAACATATGAAACCGAAAATTTGGGATCAATTCTTAGAGTATTTTATTTTGAGCTGAAACTATACATAGTGATTCTATACCAGCTATCGTCATTAGTGCTTAAAGATAGCAATAGGGTTTCTGTTACACCCTGTATAATGTATTATCATGGCTAACAATTCGTCATACCAAAGGGTATCGTGTTATCCCGTAATGGTCGCAGTATGGTGGTAAAATGCATAGAGAACGCTGCTGCCCATTCTCTGGTAGGCCCCTTAGTCGCCTTCTACGACACCCACGGGAAGAAATGGATTTCTCTGTTAATTTATCTACCTAATTGGTGTTGTACCGTTTGAATTAAGTATAAATAAATAAATGTTTATATGATTTTAGCGTGTAACGTAGCGACATTTTTCAGTAGTGCCAAAGGTGATCTAAATTAATAGGAAAGAATTAAGGCTTCTTCAAACAGCCGCGACGGGACAGCGCGACGCGACACTAGTAGAACAATTTCCATTAAGTTTTCATAGAAATTGTTCTACGAGTATCGCGACGCGACCATCGCGTCGCGCTAGTCTGCACGAGCCTTAATGATGTATCCAAACCACAATAATTGCTGGCAAAAAGTATTAAGGCTTTTTCAGATAGACGCGACGTGACAGCGCAACGCGACACTTCTAGAAAAAATTCCACGAAGTTTTCATAGAAATTGTCCTACGAGAGTCACAGAGCGCCTCTTTGAAGAAGCCTTCAAGAATTCGTGTGACAGTAAAAAAAAATAAGTAATTTGATACCGGTGTCTTATAGGTTTATCCTAGTACAGGCAAACCATTCTTTGTAATACCTAAATTATTTATGAAATTCATACTTTATTTTACTAATTTTTATTTTACAATAAATGTTTATTTATTTTAACACTTCTAATTAAAAGTATAATATTCTACGACAAAACTGGCTTTCAAAGTGACCAGGGTCAACGCTCCTTATGAACGTTCATGATATGAGATAATTAAGTTTACTTGTAAAAATATTATTTTATTTTTCGTGGCATACAATAAAGTAGTTTAAACAAATCAAAGACAGTTTACTGTTGCATGTTAATTTCAAACAGATAAATTATAAAGTATATTTTATCTAAAAGGGTAATGCAACTTAGTCATGAAAATAATATTGATCCTATTTTTGTCATAGTGCTTTCTATGTTTATCTTATAAAACATACCAACATTATCTGACTTTAATTTTCAAGTCAGATTGCTACATAAAAGTCCGGTCTGAACAATTGTACTAAGTAACACCTCCCTAATAATAATTCCAAATCGATTTCTTGGATTTTTAGTCGAATAGAACTAATTTACCCGCCTGAAATTGGCGAATCGACACTTTTAGAGTGAGCTCCCGATATGCTCTCGATTCAAAATAGCGCCCTCGCCGTAAAAATATTATTTTGCTCCCTTGTCATACAAACTTCTATTCTGTAGGTGATTCGCATTAAGTTAATTTGTTTGTGGGCGACTCGACTACTCCAGAAATGAGGATTGGGCAATTGGCACGTTTTAAATTGTATGCAATAAAGTATTAACATTACTTCGATTTTCTACTATTATCTAATAAAATACAACAGGAAAATTAATATATTGCATAAAATTACGTTTCGGACGAATATTAAAAGAAAAGATTATTGAAAGACTTGCCTGCCTACTTCCGCATAATGTGAAAAAAGTAAAATAGACTAAACTTTTGGTTGCCTGCTCTGTCCCCCTTCTGGACCAAGGCTTCCCCATTCCTTACACATACTCCCATCTCGATCCAACCATACTATAACTATGACTTACTCTTTATAAAAATGGTGGCTTCACTCTCAATCTCAGGGTACCCCACCTCGATGACCTTGCAGATGTACCGTCCAGCATTCTCCCGGTTCACGCGGACCTTCAAATTCGGAGCCTTTCCTTTGACCTGCTGGAAATAGCACACGTTCACGTAACACTGTCTGCTTTTGTTAGCTCATAGAACCGTTCATGGCCTCAAGCGATGCGACTGGCGACGTTACTTATAATAATGAGCCGTCCCATACATTTGGGACGAGTAGAATCTTGGTCTTAATCCCATAGAGAAAGTGGTTCAGTTTGATGCTCTGTTCTGAGGTACAGACCATCAAATTGAGCCACTTTCTCCCTTGAATATTACCACACCTTTCTGATAAATTTCGGTTGTATCTATAGTTTTACTAAGAGATTATATATTACACACCGTGACATTTTAGTCGTCTTACAAAGGTGGTCCACTCAATGTATCCGACATAAAATAAGTCTAGACGCGATTAAAACATTGTTACAATTAATTAAGATAATAGGTATAAAGAAAAATTAATAATGCTTTAGAATTATGAAACACCCACCCTGCTAATAATGTTTACGTATCAAACGGTAGAAGACATCTACCTACCTACCATTACATTGCATCATTAATTCCATCTCCATAACAGGGTGCTTCAAACTACGTCATGCGACTTAGTGAATGATATTTTAATTTTTTAAATTATGCATATGTTCAAAAATATCTTTTTTTAAATAAATGATTAGTAGTCATTGGATACATGAAGTGGGCTGCCGTTGTAAGACGACTAAAATGTCACGGTGTTTACTGTCTGTTTAGTCCAAATGGTTTGTAACATTCTTAGGTGGCCAGATTGGACTAACTCCCGTTCGCATAGACGTAAAAAATTACGCGGTGGGATTTTATCGGTCACTGGATTTCCAACACTCACTGTTGAACCGAGTATTGAACCTGAACCTTGAACCTTTGCACCTGAACCTTGAACCTTATTGGTTGAACCTTTTTGGTGCAGCCGGTGTAGGCCTACAGTTTCTATTCTTTATTTTCATTCCTGTAAGTACCTGGTACTTATTGACAGGCCTGCACTGTCCTCCCATACCTAATATCACTGTAATTTGAAAACATTTTATAAGCCAATTATTTTTTAAAGATTAACCGTGGGTTTTCGAGTTTCTTGCCGGCTCTTCTCCATAGGAAGTGACAAATTGGAACCGTGCACCTAGCTTCTGACGTTTCATAAGTGCCCTTGCAGGTTTATGTGAAATAAAATATTTTGATTTTGAGCCGTGAGGCACACACTGTTGTACCTAGTTATATATTTTCACTTTTTTGTTATTTATCTTATGCTTCACGAAATATGTCCAAATAACCGGTATTGTTTCTTTCTTTATTGAGAATCCAACAGAGTGCTTCTCAGGGCGTAAAAAAACACACTGTTCGACTCTTAACTCTCGGCGCTATGCCGTGTGTCGAAAATCCTTTGCGAGAAAAATGTCGCCACGATATATTTACGTCTGTACGAACGTGGACTGAGTCCAATCTAGACACCTAGATATAATACCAACCATCTGGACTACACAGACAGTACATATATATCTTATTAATACTATAGTTTCAGAATAATAAAGATGAGTGATCTAATTTTACCACATGTCTATGCGGTCTGATTCAATGTTAGTCATCGAGACGAATACTTATAGACTTGACGTAATGTTCCTAAAAGATATATAAATCACTTATTTATCTACATTTCTAAAAACGAAAGGAACTGGAAAGCCTTATGTTTCATCTCAAAAGAGCATTCAAAATGCGCGACGGTGCGACGCGACTCTGGTGGGAAAATTTCTATTAAAATAACATGGATTTTCTGATACCGGAATTGTGTAGCGCCAGTCTCCGGGAGCCTTTAATCTGATTAGATTTATTAATCATCAAGAGCGGTAATTGCGTAAAACACTACCAGAATTCTACTGGTAGTGTTTTACGCTTTCATTTTGACAGTTCCACCACATTCATGGCGTTGTTTAAGCAGACATTTTCTTTCGAACATTTGAAAGAATGCGATAACCTTCAAAATTATTCAGATTCTGATTAATACTGTGTTACCGAGTTTGGATGCAAGTCACTTTAAAATAAACTGAATTATTTCCAATCTAAAAACTCTTCAAAATGTTCTTAGGATCGGCCACTTTCCTGCTTTAATCGGTAGTTTTCCAATAAACCGGTATCCATTAGGATCTCTACTCGAGCCGCCCTCATCATCATCTTACGCTTCTTCACATTGGGCTCTACAGCCAGTAGCAAATCACTGAACTTTTCCACACAAAGCGATCTCGAAAATAGCCTCCAAGTTATCTCTTATATCTGGTATTCCACCATGGTATTCACTTACCCCTATCCGTCCCGGTTCGTGGAACAGCCACCTGATTTCCGGTTTTGGCTGACCGTCGACGTCACAGCTCAGGACCACACTGGATCCGATGTCAGTTTCTACGTTCTGAGGCCGCGTTCTGAATGTTGGTGGGTCTGGGAACGAAGAGGTAGGTTTGTGAATGCACTGACAATATTCATTTGGAATCTTGTCCCTATTAATTAATATCATAACGATTATAGACCGCGGCACGTAAGTTGAACCAAAATTAGAAGAAACAACCGAAGGTAGGAGCGCGTGCACTTGTTGCCTCACACGGAAAAATAATAGTCACCTTCTAGCATAGTCATTGACGTGACGTGCGCTGTAGTCTGGAAAAAAATTACAGATCGCGGCACGTAAGTTGCATCAAAATCCGCCATTTTAGTTTAACTTACGTGCCGCGATCTGTGCATGTCTTCGCGATTGGAGTATGACGTTTCTATACTTCAGAAAAGGAACTTAAAAAGGAATCTGTACGATTTTTCAAGAATTTGCTTATTTGAAATAGCTACAGTTGGCTAATGGCAACTTCTTGAAGGTTAATAAAAATCGGTCAAAATTAGAATTGAAGACGTAAAATTGTATGAGCCCTGCAATTTGGCCAGCACCTAGACTTCAACTTGGGATGTTACAATATTATGTGGTTTATATAACTACTAGTGATCGCCTTGAAAACCTACCAGAATGCTTTTAAACAAATAGCTTCCTACACTCCATCTGCGTATAAACTTTAACTGTGCCAAATTTCACACTCCTCCGGCTGCTTAATTTTCTTAAAAAGTGGTACAAAGTTTTTACTTCACGTATTAAAATATACTTCACGAGTATTGTTCTCACTACCGTATAAGAAACCAACTCAACCGCAGTAGTTCTAAACGATCATGTCTGCGCTACTTTAAAATTGTTTTGACTACTGCACGGAATAACTAGGACAGTTTGCATCAGAGTATTTGTAAGATTGATAAGTATCCGTAATCAAAATCCTAAAGCAAGCAATCTTTAAGCATGATTTTCAGAAAATCTCGTTACTCGTTTGCTTGACGTTCTCGATCTTTCAATACACTTTTCTGTCCAACAAATCAGTCGCAGTGACGTCACAAACTGTTCGCCCGCGCATATTGTTATGGTTGTTGTATCATCGGTATAAACATCGCGGCTATTTCTCCCACGAGGAAACCAGAGTATGACGCGTTTGCGTACATAAAATGTTTAAAAAATTGGTTGGTTTGAGTATTTTTGTGCGATTTGGTTGGCTTTTCTGGTGTATATTTCTATAAACCAGAAAAGCTTCTCTTCCCACCAGAAGTGGCTGATGTAGATCCAAATGGTATTTATAAGTTATTCGTTAAATGGTGTATTAATAAGGTGGTGTAGTTTTTACTAATAAGGTGGTGTAGTTTAAAAGAAAATGATTAAAGCGTATTTGATTTCATAGAATTACTGTTCCCAAGGAATGAAAGAACACTTAGAGGAGGACAGGCATCTTCTGGGCATGCTCGTTCCATCATGACCTCAGAAACAGGCACAATCAATAAAAAAATCAAAGACAATTTTAGGTATGCAGCAGACTGACGCGACGGGAAGACGCGCGTGATTCTGGTAGAACATGAAGTTTTCATAAAAGTTGTTCATAAAGGAGGTCCTATTCATTTCTTTTTATTTTTTCACAAGTACTGAACAGTTTTACATGGAATTTTCACCTTCGCTTGTGTTGCAGATGTGAATAATTTCTAAAAATGTTTATAATACTTACAAGTAACTTTCAAAGTAGTATTTCCTTCGCTTTTTCCAACAGAGTTGCTAACTTCGCACCTAACCACGGCATTGTGGTGTTTTCGAGTCACGTTGAAGATGATCTAAAACAAAAAAAGCACGTAAATAATTTGGGAACCATTTTCTGGCGTCAATCACCTAGTTTTCTAGTTTCTTACACAACACATGTCAATAATAATACGAGCAGTGGTGGCTCCGTAGTATCGTACGTAGTGTAAATAGTGAACGTTTTTTATTAAAACTAGCTTTACCAGCCCCACCTCGAGGTCTGCCAGGGGTGCGGGTTGTCCAAAAAAGATAACATCGCCTCTGGCACACAGGCAACTGAAGGAATACGGGTGGGTTTTAGTCAGTAAAAGTCTTCTCCCCACGCTTTTTAATAGAATTAAATTATTTTCTACTTTTTAGTTTGGTTTTTAAAGCGTGTTTTTTAGTTTTTTAAACTATTATTTATTTTCTATTTTTTAGTTTTGCTAACTACAAAACCGTGTTTTTTTCAATTTTTTTTTATTTATTGAATTGTCATGGGTCCTCGATAAGTCTACAAAGTTTAAATGAAATCTGACCGTTTAAAGTGGGTCAAAATAGCGGCCAAAGGAGTCGGTTACATACAAACCAACAAACAAACAGACATACAAGTGAAGCTAATATAAAGCGTGTAAAAATGGCCACCCACAGACCGACCGCTGCAAGCGTAGCGTTACCTGATCAATCGACCCGTGCGACTATTATTACTTAGCCACTAGCCCCTCAAAGGAACACACTCTGCAACTACATTAAAACTTTCAACTAACAAAGTACACCTCTTTTTAAACGAACACTACGCAACAACAGCAACAAAGCAATAGTAACCTCGTTAATAAAGCAACACAGAGCAATTCACGTTAAGTTAGCAATTCAACTGAATTTCACGGTGTGCGCAACTCATTCATGCATTAACTATATTAAGCGAAGTACTGAAAATTTTAATGTTTGCTGCAGTCATATCATAAGGGAGAGCGGACGGTTGTGTGGGAATTTCAAAATTAAACATTACATTTTGTAGGCTGTATAAAGGTGAATAGGAGTGGTTTCTAAAGAATTAGCACTTGAGTAATCGTGAACTTATGAAACGCGCCTTTTATTAATTTATAAACATTTATTTTATATTTTATCTGGCCTATTCTTTTACCAAAGAATCAGCATCGCCATAGAATGTGGCAATGCTGCCAGCCTCTTGGGCACTTTTCCTATTGACAGCGATGCGGACGAAATTTTTGTGATCTGTTTTTATTAAATAAGTACTTACATGTACTATTAATATTATTTTATGTCTAATTAATAAAATCATTTAATATATATATATATATAGAAGTGAGACATCCCATCCCATTTCTTCCCGTGGGTGTCGTAGAAGGCGACTAAGGGACTTACTAGAGAAATTCGTTCATTCGAAAAACGTTGCTTCTCAGCCTAATTTGAATAAATGACTTTTGATTTGAATTTTGATTCTGTGGCCAGAGCTTAATTAAAAATTTGTTCTAGTTTTAAAATAATATAGAATTACTAGGTTAAGGTTGATGATGAGTAAGGATCTTAGGGTCCAAGGGTACGATTAAGGCTTCTTCAAACAGGCGCGACGCGACAGCGCGACGCGACACTTGTAGAACAATTTCCATGAAGTTTTCATAGAAATTGTTCTACGTGTGTCGCGACGCGACCGTCGCGTCGCGCTAGTCTGCACGGGCCTTTACCCTTGGACATTTAAATATTTTTTTTTTTGTAGGCGATTCGCACGAAGTTAATTTATTTGTGCATAAATACGTATTATGCAATTAACACATTTTGAATTGTATGCAACAAAGTAATGGCGTTAGTTCGATTTCTTCCTACCTATTATCTAGTTAGAAAAATACAAACGTTCTTTTTGTTATATTAATAAATTGCATAACTGTTTTTCTGACTATTTAAGTATTGCGTAAGATTCAGAACGTGCTTAATACCCAGTACATATTTCTGGAGTCATCGATTCGCTAACGAATATATAAACTACGTGCGAATCGCCTACCGAAAATAATATAATATTTGAAATTGTCGTTTCACCTATTTTGGGGAAGTAAATCGTGCGAATCGATTAATAAACCAATAGTTGACCCAAGTGACTAGAGCGAATTTCGTCCCGTATCCCGCGCGTGATTTGCCTCAGTTTGAATTGAGCTTTCTGGTCTGTTTGACACAACTAGGTCTAATATAGACATTGTAAACATTCTCTTTACATTTAAACGAATACGCTATTGCAGTACATACAGTGTGTGTCAGACATTTATTGCGAAACCTTCTCAACTGTGAAGCGTACACTTTGAGCTGTCAGACATTAATGTCGCAATTTGTCTCGTAGAGTGTTCGCTTAAATAAACCTCTATGGTAATCTTGAGATAAGAATACTAAAATTATTTGCTAGGTTCCATTTAGAATGAAAAGTTTAAACTACAGGGCAAACATAAAATCTATGAATATGTACCTACAGCTGTTCTAATTAGTAAACATGGTTAATTAACAGCCCTTCAATTAAAAGTTTCATATTTTCAGCCTAATGTGAACTAGTTCCTGAATATTATCGACGGAACCTTAACGGGTATTATAATCACAACATTGTATAAAACAAAGTCGCTTTCTCTGTCCCTATATCCCTACGTATGCTTAAATCTTGAAAACTACGCAACGGATTTTGATGCGGGTTTTTTTTAATAGATAGAGTGATTCAAGAGGAAGGTTTGTATGTATAATACACCGACCTCCACGCGGACGAAGCCGCTGGCAAAAGCTAGTCTAGGATAAAGCAATGTGCAAAAATCGGAAAGGCATAAACAACTCTGATGATTGGGAACTAATCCCATAAGCCAGACACCAGAATGCCTTGAAAGAAATCCACAGAACAGTATTAATTTTAATCCGAATTTATAAACAAAAAAATGGCAACAGTTACTTAGAAGTAGTCGTTCCAGCCTACTATTCCTCTTGGATATTAAAAACGGTTCTCGACATGACTGTAAATCTGTGAAAAACCACTACAAAGTGAAAAATAACTTTAATTTCGGAAGTCGGTAACTTTGGACATGTATTTTAATGTTTTGTCACCGCCTTCCGAAAGTGAAGTTATTTTTCACTTTGTAGTGGTTGTTTTTTTTTTGTGTTTATTTACTAATTTGAAATTTCATCATCCTTGGGGTCAAAACAATGCATATTTATGCGATAGCTGCAATCGCGGGTGATTTACTGTTATTTTTTGAAGAGTTCCGTTGTCTGTCTCCGAAACGTATCAACAGATCAATATGAAATTGAAATGGGACCATACGGGAAGCACCAGCTTTCAAATAAAAAAGAATCATCAAAATCGGTTCACCCAGTCGAAAATTCTGAGGTAACAAACATAAAAAAACATACAGTCGAATTGAGAACCTCCTCCATTTTTGGAAGTCGGTTAAAAAAAGAGAGAGAGCGAATTTTCTATGTTTGTGTATCTGTGGAGGGTTATCTCCGGAACCAGCCCCTATTTAAAAAAATTATTCACCATTTGAAAAGTACATTGTCCCAAATAGATAGGCTACCTTATATGGTGGCATCGACACACAACCTTTTACTATGTATGAAGTGCATGAAACCCCATGGGTTGAAATTTATCGTCGGTTATTCCAAAAAAAAAATCTGCCATACATTTTGACCGCGTAGTTATTGCACTTATCTATGAAACAACTATTTTATTACAACTTATGAAAAAATCTACGCTATTAGGTATAGAATGATGTGCTGAATTCATGATATATGTTAACCTGTATATTTTGCGTATACACCGTGACTTTTTAGTCGTCTTACAAAGGTGGTCCACTCAATGCATCCGTCATAAAACACCTCTAGGCGCGATTAAAACATTGTCACCATTAATTAAGATAATAGTTACAAAGAAAAATAAATATTGCTTTAGAATTATGAAACACCCTCCCAGTTAATAATGTTTACGGATCAAACGGTAGAAGATATCTTTCTACCTACCATTACATTTCATCATTAATTCCATCTCCATAACAAGGTGTTTCAAACTACGTCATGCGTCTTAGTGAAAGATATTTTCATTTTTTTTAACGATGCATAAGTTCAATTTTTTAAATATAAATGATAAGTAGTCATTGGATACATGAAGTGGGCTACCGTTGTAAGACAACTAAAATGTCACGGTGTATATACAAAAATATATACTTGAAAATACGAATTAAATAATACAATCTTGAATTCATACAAACCTAGTACTTTTTGTTAGATTACTCCGCAGAACTTGTGCACAACGTGTCCAGAAAACCGTCTTCACATGTAAACTGTACCAGTGCGAAGCCGAGATGGACCGCTCTCAAAGATAAAGCTAGAAAATCAATAGAAAACCATCCTCACCATTTCATCAGCATAGTCCCCGACCACCGGGTTGTCGTTGACATACCACCGGTAGATCTGCGCCGGGGGGTTTGCATCCACGTCACACCGCACTCTTAACTCGGATCCCTCGGGGATCTTATCGTTCTGACCGGAGCTGATCGTTAGGTTCACTTTTGGCACGTATTTCACCTGTGAAGTAGATTAGGTTTATAATTCTGCTAGATGATGTGTGTTAAAAATAAGAATGAGTAAAAATTCAAGATAACGAAGGTGGCAATGTGCAACATCCCATTTCTGCACACACATGCGGTGCAAGATTGGAGGTGAGCCGTTTTCTGTGGAGAGACACACACACCGGAGATCTGAGCCATCCATAAACCTCCACTTGTGGAGGTTGTCCTTGCTGCGACCTACTTGAGTTCGAAGACTATTTAAGGTTTTCCAAGTAGGCCACGATAACTTGTAGATGGATGGGAGGTTTTCAGCACGGTAACTTTGGGTATTATTTTTCATATATGTCACCGTAACAATATGAAACATCGTCAGTTTATAATCTATCTCGCGAGATTAAAAACTGTCGATAAATTGTGAACTGCAGATGGATAATAATAGTCAAGTAACTGCCAATAACTTCGAAGTAACGCTCGCCAGCCGCTACGGCGGCACCGCTCGCTTCGCTCGCTCGGCTCGCGCACGGTTGGTCGCAGTTCTAAGCTAACCTATTAATATTGTAAGCAGTATTGCAGTTCACTATTTATAGACCCTTTATAATCTCGCGAGATAGACTATAAACTAAACGGTGTTCACAATCATACGGCGACATATACAAATAGAGTTGTGTGGTGTCTGAAGCCACAGATTTGAATTTAAGCTATTTTAAGCACACTAACAGTTCTTAATACACTGTTAATTCGTGTTTTACCAACACTTATGACACAACTTATTTAATTTTCTGGGGATTTGTACATTAATGCGCCTGAGTACCCCGTTAAATTAAAATTTTCTACCGTGTTTTTGTAATTAGCTGGTCAGTGTCCGGTTGTATATTTCATGACTGTAATGAGTAGGTACCTATTTAACGAAATGTAATCATTAAAATCATTAATCAGAATCACTATACTATTTCACGATATACTCGAAAAAAAACGTAAGACAATTTGAATTTTGCGGCTCACTCTGCCCACCTTTAATAGCAAAACTTCAATACCTTTTTTAAGGTATTAAATATCAAAACCATCATTCATCATTCTCCTGCCCTTAACCCAATTTATTTGTGGTCGGCGCAACATGTCTTTATCTTCCGCACTTCTCTATCAGTCATCATCTCCGTAGTCACACCCTTTCTAACCACATCATCATTCACACAGTCCATCAGTCGTTTCTTTGGTCTCCCCCTACTCTTATAGCCATCGACATTCATACTCAAAACTTTCTTCACGACGTTTTCCTCATTCTTCCTTAGCACATGCCTATACCATGACAACCGATTTCCACATAACTTTTCAGTCATCGGTGTCACTTTCAGGCTTCCTCTTACGTACTCATTTCTTATTCTATCCCTCCGTGTAACACCACACATCCTTCTTAACATTCTCATCTCAGCTACATGCAATTGCCTTTCATTCATCCCTTTTGGGGCCCAACATTCGGACCCATAAAATACCAAAGATAATTACCTCAATATGTACGGTAGCCATCCTGGGAGCCCTGTCCGCTGTGTTCTGCGCCTGACAAGTTATTGTCTGATTGTGGTGGCCCTTCCTTGGGGTCAACCGCAACACTGACCTGCGATCGACAATTAATAATTAGCTTATGGTGTTAGGTGTCTGTTAAATGGGTTAATTAGATAGGTGCGTTATTCTGTAATGTTATATTGTGCTGATGACGCCATGATCAGCGGTAAATGCCACATTAATTGCATATGGTTTAATCATAATTTATCCTACACAACAATAATAGCTGAAAAACGATAGCTGATGATGTACGTGCCCCTGTGTTGAGGCATTTCGTTCGTCTGGTGATCTTTTAGGAAGGTATCTCCCTATTGGTTATCTTGACGAGGCGGGGTGTTTGTGTATGGAACTATGTGTAATTATGATGACTGCTGTCCTTATAATTGTATTTAATTACAGTCTTGTTTTTTTTACTAACCGTTGGATCACGTTGTCCCAAAATAAATAAATCTGAATTAAATTACAAAAATTAGGTAATAAAAATGTATACGTACCTCGTTTTATATCTTTGGCCGTCAGGTAACAATTCCACTGTACTTTTTACAGGCTTCTTGATCACCGATTGGCCGCCATCCAGCCAAGTTATCTAAACAAAAGAAAAATCTTAACACCACCGACTTTTCAAAAATACCGTGAGGACATGACAGACGGTGAAAAGATTTTCACACAGCGAGATAAATTGTTTGGCGCAAAATTATGATAAAGAATGGTATTATTTTTAGATATAAAACTCAACACCATCATCATCTCAGCCCGGAATCACCCATTGCTGGGTAACAGGCCTCTCCTTTTTCAGCCATACTTCCCGGTTCCGTGCGTCCCCCATCCAGGTGTTTCCCTTAACTTTGACGATATCGTCGACCCAACGTGCTTTGATTTGCCACTATGGCCACTAAATAAAATTGAATTTTACTCATAAAAAATAATGTCACTCTGAGATATCTTCATGAGACAAACACAAAAGTCAAAAGTACACCTAGTAGAAAAGCCTTATCAGCACTTATTCTAAAACCTTTGTAAGTCTGCATCAACCATTGTCAAAGCCTTTAAAATATAATTTACATCTCTAGAATATTTGGACAAAAATCACATGTTTTTTTTCGTAGTGTCATCTCACAGGTCAACTTAGGAGGTTGTCGGCTGCCTAGCCAGACAATGCCTTAATAAATTGAGGCCTCCAGTCGGGGCTAAAAAACTTAAAACTTGGCGACTACACACTAAGAGCAACCCCTGTGGGGCATGGACCTCGACTTAAGGCGTCGCTGGATTAGGGCAGCAGGGGATGGGCTAGGTCGGAATGATTATTATTTAGGGACGAATTTAAAGCTACAAGCTCAGTGGCGCGGGCTGGCTCGAGCAAAGGTCGGGCAGAGGTTTTAAAAAGCATTCAATACATACCTCGGCCGCAGGTTTTCCCCCCGAAGACACGCACTCGATATCAACGGGCTGGTTTTCTGTCGCGTCAATGAACGCCCCCCGAACTATTCTGGGCGCTTCGGGAGCAACCAGCACTGTCAGTTGAGCGGAGCGGGAACGGATCGCTGGCTCATCTGGGAAGAAGAATTCTTTGTTAGTATGTCGTACGTTGACAAATCAAGGCAGGTCTCCTAGAAAATCTAGCCTAATTTTTTTTTTTTTTGATAAGATCATATAACAAAAATCATTTAATCAATCAATCTGCCTAGCCTTTTCCCAACTATGTTGGGGTCAGCTTCCAGTCTAACCGGATGCAGCTGAATACCAGTATTTTACATGGAACGACTGCCTATCTGACCTCCAGAACCTAGTAACAGAGTTATTACTCAGTTACTGGGTACCCTTTGGTAAGCCTGGGTGTCAGACTTTCGTGCTTCTGACTACCCGTAAGGACTATAAAAATCCGACTTAACATGCTCCGAGGCACGGAGGGATTTCCGTGTGTAAAGATGGTGACCCATCCACGGACCGACCGCGACGAGCGTAGCTTAACCTGATCGATCCACCCGTGCGGCTATTATTACTTAACCACGAGCCTCTCAATATATTCAATAAATATAACGGTTTTTAAGTTTTTTTTTTATGATGCCCTGAAATAATATACTAAATAGGTACATAACTGAACATCAAATATCTATTTAAAGATAGGTACATAATATATAAAATAATGTCGAATAATGTAACATTCATACGCCAATTAAAATCGAAATGAAACTTCGTTCTATTTCGAGAACCAACGTGACATATCGCCTATCTTCCTAATCATTGTTCATTGTCCATATGCCGTAAGCTGTTTAAGATTGCTCAAACTGTTTTTCTCATGGAAAAAACAATTTTTTCATTTTATAATATGTTTTTTTTTATTTATTATTTTTTTTTATTTTTTTTATTATTATATACCTATTTTTTTTTTTTCAAGGTATAACTACAAAAATTTTCGGTCCTGACCAAATCCTGGCTTGATTTTCGTACGTTGTTTTCGGGTGACCACTGAAAATAAGCGCTGTGCTGTGGGTCCCATAGCATAGCATCATGCTGAGTGGAAGCCTTCTTGTCACAGTCACGGCGTCCAGCTGCCGATTATTTATCTTCTTTATGCCTATGTATAAATATCTGTGTTCTAATCTATTTTTCTTTCTTTCTTTTTTTTTTCACTGATCAAATATTTTTCATATATTTATCACTTATGTCCCAGTTTGTATAGTGATTGAGACCTCAATTTAGTTGCCAACGATAGTAAACTCCTTTTAAAATTAGGTCAGAAATGGAACAGTACTATTGTTCCCTTTGTGTTGCGTCCTTTAACAGAAGTGCTTAGGTTTTTCACACACTTAGAAAACCTTTTAAAATATGTTATTATTTCAAAAGCGTAAGGTGGAGTGTCTTGTATTTTCTCGTAAATTTTGACGTTTAAAAGTGCCTTTTGCTTCAATCAATCATCTCAGCCTATCGCAATCCACTTCTGAACAGAGGGCCTGTCCCCTGCCTTCCGAATCCAGTCCGTCCCAACCACCTTCTTAAGGTCATCGGTCCAACTAACTGACGGGCGTCCCACACTACGCTTACCTATACGCGGCGCGGTCTACTCTAGGACTCGTCTACTCCACCGGCCATTGGTCATTCGACAAACATAGCCAGCCCACTGCCATTTTAGCTTGCTCACTCTGCAAGCTATGACAGTAACTCCAGTTCTTTTCCGGATAACTTCATTCCTGATTTTATCTGTCAAAGGCAATTCGAGCATAGTCCGCTAAGCGACCTTGAAATTGTGGACAAACCCAAATGATAGTGACTTCGTGCCTTTTATTTGACTATTTGAAATTAAAAAACTAACTTTGACTTACGCTTTATTATGTACCCGACTAGAAATCGAAAAGTAACACAGGTCGGTTGGAAAGTAGCCCAGGATACAAAACAAAAGAAACTAAGAAATCAACAATCAGACATCCTGTTTGTCTTTCAATAATACCAATCATGTCTCATCATAACGCAAGATATTGTAAGAATTGATGATGTCTTCCAGAGACAGCTTATTCTGCGTATTTACTTCATATTAATTTGCTACAATACACAGAAAGTCCTCGGAAAATTTCTCATTATTACTATTTAGTGAACCTATAATAATCTTCATACTTTTACGTAAGCAAGATGACATAATATATCAAGCTGTACATTATCTATTATAAATTGAACTCGAATTTTATAGGCTTATCATACTATGAGAGGTCAGGGTACGCTGGACCGTTCCCTAAAGCATCTGTCCCACCGCAGACGAAGCGAGTAGCTATCAACGATTTTCTCGCTCAAGAAACTTACTAAAAATAGGAGGTCCTGTGTAAGTAAAAGAGATAAAAATATGAATAGTTGATCGCTGACTGTACAAACCGCTGGCGAGTACTCGTTTGTTGCAGCGACAAAAGCTATCCAAGAGAGTAATAACAGTTCTCCAGACCGTATTTAGATCATAGCGATCAATCTCAATGGAGAATAGCCTTCGGCGCGGAAGATATTACAGTGCAGGCGTGTGTGCGAAGGACACAGATGCACTCAGTCTTCCCTCACTCTCATAGTCCGATGGGACGGCACGTAATCCGACACGACCGGAGATAGATCAGGGGCAGGACCAACGACTTAAGGTGCTTACCACACACACCGCCAACTTCCAAACACCGGGTTGTTACTAAGAAAGTATTGGAAAAATCCAATAAAACTTTGCCCGACCTGGGAATCACCAGCCAGGACCTTTCCGCTCAGCAGTTGTGCTTGCGACTACAAGATCAATAGGAACGTCGCTCAGAGACACTCGCTTTCCGGGCAGTACACTCGCAGAGAGACTCACGCTTCGTACATACTCATTCATACCAGCGAGTTATCGCTCGGCGCCCGTTGTGCACTCGTTGCTCGCAAACTGGTCTTTAGTGGCTAGCTCTGCTCGCTTCTCGTTAATCGCTTGCGATGGGACAGGTCCTTATAGCTCGACGTGTCATCGTATATACTCCGTGAAACAATAATTATTGTCTTGTCATATAGTTTTGTTCTTCTATAATATTTTATTGGAATGGCAATATTAGAAATATATACAATGTGCTTATGATTGGATGTTATTCGAGGAGTCCTTTTATTAGGGGTTCTGACCCTCACGGGATTGGGTATTTGACGTTGGAATAGTAAATAATCACTGTTATTGTGTCGGTAACAGCCTCATTTGAGGTCAATAAAAATTAAGTGCCTTGGTAAACGTATGACAAAGGCTATTGAGAAACACTACCCTATAACATAAATCAATAAAAATCGGCCAAGTGCAAAATTGGACGGGTTCTGTACCACTATACAATGTTTTGGTACTGTGTGGTGCCGGACGTAAAAGAATAGCATCATCCAATTTCTTCCCGTGGGTGTCGTAGAAGGCGACTAAGGAACTTACTAGAGAATAGGCAGCAGCGTTCTCTATGCATTTGACCACCATACTGCGATCGCCAACCCGCCTGCCAAGCGTGGCGATTATGACAAATCCCTCCTTTTGGTGGAGGTTTATGTCCAGCAGTGGACGTTTTTCGGCTGATTTGATGATACAATATTTAACAGAACGTATTAAAAATACACGTTACTTGTAGGAGGACTTTTTTTTGTTATAACGGCAAAAGCAATACACACTGTGAAAATTTAAACTCTGTACCTATAATGGTTCATGAGATACAGCCCGCTGACAGACAGACGAACGGACGGACAGACAAACGACAAAGTTCCCACTTTTGGGTTTTACCCCGGCTCACCTCCTAGACGTCAGGACTTTTAGTATTTTCACTTGCACCCTGAATAAGTTTGAAAGAATCGCTTAGCTCCCTGCTCACGCACTCTACACGGGTCCTTTTGGGCCATTCGTTGACTGAACTAAAGGTATTTTCAATTTTAAAATCATTAGAATTTAGGCTCACTTTGCTAGCACAGTAAAGCGTAGCACAGCCCATGGCGACGTGCACATACGAAAAGATAATTGTGAAGAGATTATTGTTAAACTTACTATGATAGCCGGAGCTGACTTGGCACTGATACATTCCGTCATCTTCTAGAGTCACGTCCTTTATGTCTAGAGAGTAGTCCCCTGCAACAAAAATAAAAACAATGTAGGTAAGTAAAATATTCATGAGAGGAGTGGTGGCCTAGTGGCCGACTTACGAGTTGTATGGTCGTGCGTTCAAACCCAAAACAGGCCCTTTACTTTGTGTAATTTCATTACCACTACTCATAAAAGGGTGGAGGAAAACATTCTAAGGAGACCAGCATGTCCTAGAAACAAAACATGTGACATCTGGATCGTTTTTCTTTTTCTTTTTTTGGTTTGGAAATCATCAAATAACTTCTCCCGCTCTGGGTGGAGCAGGAGGGTGTGTTAGACTTTTACTGACTAAAACCCACCCGTGTTCCCTCAGTTGCCTGTGTGCCAGGGTCCGCGGTATCTCTTTGGAACAACCCGCACCCCTGGCAGGCATCGGCCCTTGCGGCCCCTGCGGACCCCGGTGCGCGTGGAAAACAACGCGCCGTCGACTTAGGCCTTGTCCTTACCGGAGGGCGAGCTACCCATTACTTGCCGTCCGCAAGCCGGTTGTGCTCCTTAAATTTCTGAGTTTAGCTGCAGGATTACGGACAAATGCGAGCACTGACTGGACAGGTCTACTCAATCTGTGTGAGTATTTCCTCAAAAAACCATTTGAGACACCCATCTACATAGTCTTCATATAATCTGAGTTTGTTTCGGCCTTTTTCCTTAGAGTATTCAGATAGGAAACGCCGATCTCATCAAGTTTTTAAGTTGTGATTGACGTGTATAAGAGTTTGTACAAGCCCCTACTTTCTTTTCTGAGTATTCTACGAATCCTAATTGAAGAAGGGAAATTAGGAAAGTTTAACAAGAGTTGAGATTCTAATTAGTCCCTTACCGACACACCTAGAATTGTAATAGGTACTGAAATCAAAATCGGTGTACAAACTTGACTTAGGTATTAAAAAAGTTTCAACAAAAAAAACCTAGGATTCAAATCGGCGCGGCGCAAAAACGGACTAATTAGCCCCAATATACTCATTAACAATCCCCGTCTGAACAATATAAAAACTAATAAAATTATCCTCTAAAGGCGATGCAGCAAAATCATTTGGACGAGGGATTTCTATTTAATAAGCTGACAGCGCCATTTTGTTCCGCGTCCGATAAAAATGCATGGAGCAGCGGGATTACCCTACTTCTGTTCAAATAATTAAGTACCTATAGGTGGATTATTCAGTTAGTCTTTCGAAATATCCGATTTAGTCTATCAGCAAAAGTATCTGTTATTTAAAATAAAACGTAAGTATTTATGCGTGTATTTAAATATTGGAGTGACTTGTCGCAGGGATCGAATGATCAGGTTACGCTACGCTTGCTGCGGTTGGTCCGTGGATGGGTGACCATCTTTACATACCAAGAACACCTCCGTGCCTCGGAAAGCACGTTAAGCCGTTGGTACCGGTTGTCATTTGTGGATCTTTGACAGTCGTTACGGGTCGTCAGAAGCCCGAAAGTCTGACAACCAGTCTTACCAAAAGCTATCGTGTTACCCAGTAAGTTGTGGAGGAAGATTGGATTTAGTCTTTCAGCAGAAGTATCTAATATTTTAAATTTGGCTTTTTTTGTGATATATTTATGTTATGTATTTTGTGGCGTATTTAAGGTGAATCTAGTCGACCTTTTTCCATAGAAACTTCGGGAGTGTATTAAGTACTCCACTGTTTGACAATGTACATCAAAAATTAAACAAGGTATGATTTTATCTCTTTGTTAATATTGTTTTTGCGGAAACAAAATACAAAAATAAAAAGCCATTAAAAAGTTATGACTTAACAAAGATTCGTTTTTCTTGCTAATTTAACCTAACTCTAGGCGTCTTTAAGTAATAAAAGAAGTGTAAAATCTCCACGATACCCACAAAGTTCAATAAACTTTATTGGTCATTGATTTATGCAGTGGTTTTTTCATAAAACCCGATCTTCCGAAGGACTGTTTGAAATTTTTTACGCGCCTGTTTTACTATAAACGATCCTGCATCTCACTCTTATTGAGTGAGATGCAGGATCGTTTATAGTAAACGTTGTGCGCGTACATAAACTAGCGTCTAACTGCTCATAACTGATACTACCTCTGTCAAATACTATATACGATATCTAGTAGGTGCTTTTAATTACAGCTTATTTATGTTTAACAAACAAACAATGTCGATGACCAAATTCAATGAAACATCCACTTAAAATTAATGCTCCAATTTCTGAACGAAAAGCTTTCATCTTAAACAATTAAACTTTAGGACTTACTCTATAATTAAAACAAAGAAATAATTAATAAGAAGGAACTAACAAACATAGGTACTTCACAGCCAATTAAACTTAGAAGTATTTCAATCAAAAAGTCAAGTCACAATTTTTGTTTTCGATGTCCGGGAGTGGAACAAGCAGACTATTTACTGCATTCGCTATTTAAATACCAATTATGTAAACAAATATTTATTTATTGATTAGGGATAAAAAACAGTAACAAGCTCGTTAAATGTTAGTTTTAAGTATTTATTTGTACTATGTAAAAGAGAAATACTTAAAACTAACATTTATACGATTATTATTTAAAACCAATATTATGTTTTTGTGAAACCGCTTTTCACCTTGCGTTTATAACTTCACATAATTTTATGACACTTATTACTAGTAATTTTGAAATCAACTTATTGTTGATATTATTTTGAATTTAAATAACATCAATTGAAAACAAGGATTTGAATAGGCTTTATAGTTCATTTGTTATTTTAGAAAATTTGATGATTGAATACGAACATTTTTTATGTTGTTAATTGAGAAAAGTCTTAGGTATCACATAGGCTAGTATATAAATTGAGTATTATTTAAGCAAGCAGATAAGATTAAAATTTGGCAAAGTTATAGTTCATATGGAGAATGACTCCAGAAAGCTAATACTTTTATAAAATAATGCATTAGAAATACATTAAATTAATTTTAAAAAAACATGGTCGAATTTCGACTACTGGACGACTAGGTACTACTTAATATTATAAAGTACATTTCGAACCAAAGCCTTGGCTTCGGGCAAACGTTCTTTCAACCAACAGTTCATTGGTCAAACAATCATTCGGGAATACGTTCTTCTAACAAGTGAAGTTCGGGCAAACGTGACTCACTCGTTAAGAATAAACGTCAAAAACGGCTTGATCAAAAAGGAGATCCAGAACACGCTTTCCTATAGAAAGAAGAATAACTGCTAAATACTCTTAAAAATGTATAAATCCTTAAATTCAAGAAGAAAAGAATTCAATAAAAAACTATTGCAAACATACATTTTTGCTCTATAAATCAAACTAAGTTAAGATTTAAACAGTAGCTCCAACATTAATCGCAAACTGACCTACATAAAAATGCACATTGCAACAAAAATGTAAGTTTGCACAAAACTACATAGAAAAATGAAATATCTTTTTCCATCTCACCCGCATAGACAGCCTTATAAATATTACGTGTCTACGGGCTGAAGAAATACGGTAAATTCCGGTTTTAACTCCGTGAAAAGTGCTCTAGTTGAGAAGCCCACTTAAAGAGATCTTTCATCGTGTCTCTAAAATGTTAAAAATACATTTTTCATCGCCACGGTTAAAAGGCATAGGTGTAATCTGGGCTATACATCTGGGCATTGTTTGTGGGCAATCTGGATGAACGTGGGAATTGCCCGTCATGTCAGATATGGATGGAGTGTTGATTAGTGATTGTAGATTGTTTCTTACACATTACATTTGAATCAGTGGCGTAACTAGGGTCGGAATGGCAGGGTAAGAGCCCTGGACGCCTAATCGAAGGGGGGCGCAAAAAGTCACCAATTATTAAATAATAAAAATTATCAATAAACCATATCATACTGCTACCTACATCTAAGGAATCTGAAGAGCTACTTGAGTATATTGTACAGTACGGGGATGAAAGCGTATTTCCAAATCTGCCTATTTCTATTCAAATTCTCTTAAATTGCAGCTTTGCAAGTGATTTTTTAGCAAGTTGAAATTAATACCTTCGTTATTGAAGGCTATATATAATTGGTGAAGAAATTTTATGCGACCTAGCTTTGCTCAGTGTAGACTGAGAAGATAATTTACGAAGGGGCGCAAATGTGATGCATGCCCTAGGCGCCATTTTCTATTGGTACACCCCTGATCTGAATTAATCTATTGCGGAATTGATAATTCAGGCTGATGTTATTGTAACAACTTGATGGTGTAAAAATACCATCACGCTTGTTCATACTGTGACACCAAAGGCTAACCAAAGCAATGAGTCGCGCGAATATGCGATCGTCGCGATCATAATGTCGCTCATTTGTTCAGAAAACTGGAAGACACCTTCTGCCGGCACGATCACGCGTTTGGGCTCGCCGAACAAAATGAACGCAATGGTTGCGAGTTCGCGCGACGTTCGGTTTGGTTAAAACGCATAATTATGTTGGTAAGGGTAACAGGTAAACGCCGAACTATTTTACAATCCTTTTCGGTGTTTTCGATATTCGGGTATGGCATAAATTGACAAAATTCCGTTAATTTTGTTATACAAGTAAGTTTCCTGGAAACCAAAATGTCGACGAGAGAAAACAGTATGGAAACGAATTGTAGTTTACTTATAACTTCTCCCGCTCTGGGTGGAGCAGGAGGGCGTTTCAGAATTTTACTGACTAAAACCCACCCGTGTTCCTTCAGATGCCTGTGTGCCAGGGACCACGGTATGCATATCAGCAAGCATCGGCCCTTGCGGACCCCACCAGTTGGTGCTGACGTACATTAGGTTGCGTTCGGCAATCAACGATTGGCTTGATGTGGTAACTATTAAAAATAGTATGTATAAGAACAATAATGACGAGAAGAACACATTCCTTGCCAAATTCATTTAGTCATCTTTCTACCCTATTTTTTTTTCCGATTCTATTTGTAGCAAAGGCTATCGTATTTAATTATCTGTTTACCAATCAGCCTATGATGATCACACTGCTGGGACAGCCTCCTATCTGAGAGAGGAAGAGGGCCGTAATCCACCCCGCGGGCTTTATGCGGGTTGGTAATTGTCAGATGTCGTAAAATTTTTGTTTCTAAGAAACGCCGATTTCCTCGCCATGGTTTCCTTCACCGTTTTGACGATCGCAGTATGGTGGTAAAATGCATAGAGAACGCTGCTGCCCATTCTCTAGTAACTCCCTTAGTCGCCTTATACGACACTCATGGGAAGAAATAGGATGGTGATATTCTTTTACGTCCGGCACCACACGGAACAAAATATTCACAAAGTAAAATGACTCGCTGGGCTCGAAGCTACAACTCGGTAAGTCACTACCGTCACCAGTTAGCCACCGCTGCTCCTAATTATCTGTATGTGACCTCTTTCTGCCTACGTCACGGGATTTTCAAATGAAGAAGTGTATTTCCTTTTTTATTTACTATTGTTTTCTACCTGCCAAATAAATCGTGGATAACCTTGAATCTATATTCCGCGTCCGTCAAATTATTATTGCTATTGCTAGCCAAGATTTCAACGGTCAATGACTTTTGTTGCGAAAACTTCTAATAATACGTCTTGATGCAGAGATATGTAATGAAAAGTGAATGTTTTTCATATAAATAATGATGCGAGCAGGATTCCAGGAATATAACTTGAGAAAATACCAACTTAATCATCAAACAGTACTATTATAAAATATATGAAAGGTAGTCTGTATGTTTGTCTGTCTACCACAAACACAATCCTACTATACCAATATTACACACTACTATACACATTTATATGTGAAAATTTGAATGTTTGTTACTCAATCACTGTACAAAAAAAAAAACAGCTTTTGCATACATTTTGAGCGCGTAGGAAACAGCTGATTTTTTTTTTGTATAACCGGCCAAAAAATTTCTACGCTGGGGGTCTAAAATAATACGCTGAATTCATGGTTACAATTTGCGCACTGGATAATAACTTACCCTGTATGTTACGCAATTACCTTGTTGCACGCGTGACTATTCTATTTCCATTCTACAAATATGAAGAATCTAGACAAAGTGACAATTCCTTTTTTTCTATTTTTGTCAGAAGCCCGAAAGTCTGATAACCAATCTTACCACGGCGTCTCGTGTACCCAGTAACTGGATTATGGAGGGGGATAGGCAGTCGCTCCATGTTAAATACTGGTATTCAGCTGCATCCGGTTTGACTGGAAGCTGACCCCGACATAGTTTAGTGCCTGGGGCCGCGGTATCTCTTTCGATCAACCCGCACCCCTGGCAGGCATCGGCCCGTGCGGACCCCACCAGCTGGTGCTGACATCTCTTTGAGGTGCGCGTGGAACACAACGTGCTGTCGACCCGGGTTTCGTCCTAGCATACACATTAACTAAGTGTAAACACGATAATTTACTGTCTTTTTCATAAAATAGTCATGCCATGGAATTAAATGAACTTTTGTAAGATTTGAATATCGCGAGTTACCCTGGAGCTTTCGCTTTAACAACCAAGTACCTTTAACCTTCCAAAACTGCCAACATCATAAAAACCCGTCAATTTTTCCTCATCTTAATCTTAGAACCGTGTAAGCCATAGCTCAATAAAACCTCTTTGGTGAATTGAAGCGTGGGCGTATGATCTTAATTCATAAAGATTAACTCAAAGCCCAACAAAGCCAGTTTGAGTCTTTCTCTAAATGTCGGATAAACTTTTTTATTAGGAGAATGGATAGAAGATTTTATTTTTAGTTGCCAACCCAGTTTTTTTTTTGGTATTGATATTGTCTGTCAACGGACCAATGTTTCAATGTTCTTGGGAAGGTGATTAGCTAATAATGAAGTAAGTTCTGTTTGTGTACGGGAATGTAATTAAATTGGTATTTTATAGGTATGTAGGTGTTTCATAGACCTAAAAGAAACAGGGGTGTTAAAATAATTTTGAATCTTTTACCCGACAACAGCGAAACTAAAAGGAAGGGTTTTATATTTAAAAAGCAGTCAATGTATGTAGATTTGCTTGTGTTAACGTCAACGTCATTTTGATTAATGAGGTGTCAATCGATTCATTCGTAATCTGTATGATTTTGCTTTGGTTAAATGACTAACGAATGACGTATGACTTCGGCTAAACGGAAAACTGAAAAATATTTATATTTTTTGGATACGTTTTTATTTGGCGTTTTTGTCGTAATTTGGTTTAAGTTTTTAATTTTCTTTTTTTATTCGAAACATTTCCCACGTAGCGTGCTATTTTGTTTAAAAATAAGACATTTAAAACGTTAAATATAGCATCCCTTAAATCATCGATCGTTTACATAACTTTCAATGCTAATAATATAAAATTCTTGAAACACCGAAACATCAAAAGATCGATCATTCAATAAATCGATTAGTTATAAGTAAAACATCAAAGGTTTAAATCATCGAAAGATCAAAAAGCTATTAGTCATCAAATATGACTATTCTCATAAATACTTAGAAACGAATAGCCTTTACCAGTGGCCCTAGCGTGAGTTCCTTTTAACCATCTCGATCGAACGCGGTCGACTCGTCAAACTCACACTGGGGCCCTAAGAAGTGGTCATCGTATTAGTGGTACAGCTGCTTCAATATCACCAGCATTGTGTATGAATATAGCAGTTCGTCGTGGACATGGTACGACAGCAGTTCCCATGACCTCATCTTTGCCATCAGAAGACAGCCGCTACGCTAACCATCGATGCGACCAAGAAGCTTATAGATAAAAGTGGAGGCAACACTCTAAATACCTAAGTGAAGACGACTGTGGTCGGACGTTCTCTTTCGAACTACACACATAAGAACGAGACAGTGAATGTGTTTTCTTTCTCTTATGTATGTATTCAGAAAAAGAGCATCCGACCACAGTCGGCTTCACTTAGGCATTTAGAGTGTTGCCTCTACTTTTATCAATAAGCTTCTTGGATGCGACGCTCTGTTAAAGTGACTGTCACCAGCCAGTGTCACTCTTATCCGACCTTTTTGGTGATTCTAGTGTTACAAAACAAAACTAGATGGCGCCACTTTCTGCGCCGTCATCATCTGCTTAGCCTTTTCCCAAAGGGGTTAGCTTCCAGTCTAACCGTATGAGCTGAGTACTAATACTTTACATGAAACGACTGCCTATCTGACCTCCACTGCTCCATTACTGGGTAGTACGATACCCCATTATTTTATTTTATTTTCCTTATTCCTAAAATACTCAACTAAAATTTTCAAAAGCTTGTTAATGAGAATCAATACATTGTAGAATTCTATATTTAGAAAGGAAAAGATAACAAAGACAATTGATTTCATACTTCCTTGCTTAATCCAAAGGTCGACGGAGATATAGGATGCTGTTGATGTAGATGACCTTTCAGATAACTTACCCTGAAGTACCTACTTACAATCTTGATATTGCACTGTAATAGTTACAGGTACTTATAGCCAAAGAGTATTCAGTTGTTTTGTAGAATTAAGACTTCGATCGCAACTTCGCACGGACGTGAAAACACACATCTACAACGCACTACCTACCGCCGCGCGCCGGGCGTTATAAATCCAACAGTATATTTTTTCGACGAGTATGGTTGCACTTTGTTGCATTCACAACGCTCGGGTCAACACCGAGAGTTCAAAATCCAATGCGCGGTAAAAGCCCGTCGCGTTTTTTTTACGCCCATGCGAACATGGTTTTGAACCCAGTATATTGTGTAATATACAAGTTGATTCAGAATTAGACCAATTATCTAATTCAATCATTCGAGACTATAGCATAAATTGAGATACCTCAATTCACATTATAGGGCGCTGTCGGTTGAGACTGGTCATCTCCTAACTTCCAGGGCTTATTTTTAATCTTGTATTTAGAATTGTTTACATATTTTTTTTTTTACATTGTTCTCACATAGAGAAGCAACAAGAATAATGTTCCCAAGATTTTATAATATCCAACTTGATTTTAAAAGAGTGTCCGTGGAGTTTCTTGCCCGTTCTTCTCGTTTTGGAATGGGCAACTAGCTTCAACTTTCCAACTGATCAACTTTTTGACAATTCAAAAGTTCCTGTAAATGGTTTAATTGGAATAAATGCTTTTGAGGAACTATTCTTATTTTTCTCTGATTTAAGGCTGCCAGTCTCAAATGAGATTGGGCGAGTCACATCAGCCGCATGCAGATGCAGATGACCGCTGGGCAAAGATCTATACACAATGGGTGCCTGAAGATGGACGATGCCGCCGCGGTTAGCCCAGAAAGCGCTGGCGAGATGACCTGGACGTGTACCGCGAGGGCTAGTTCGAGGTGGCGCGGGAAAAGAGTTCCCGGAAGAATTTGGGAGAGGTCTTTTCCCAGAAGTGGGACAGTATAGGCTAAAAAGAAAAAACGAAAAAAAATATTCTCGGATTTTTTTAAACGATCACTAAACCCATTTTCTTTCTCCAGCCCAGCTATTACTGTATCTTAACACTTACCCTCGACCCTGTACGATACCAGCATTAATCTAGATATAACAGGTGCGAGTCTAGCCTTTTTTCTAGACCAAAAATATACAGCTTGCCTAGAAATTTACCTAAATATCTCGGTGCGTTATATTTTTCTGGGCGCGAACTCGTGTGCCAAATAATCATGTTTTTTTTAATGGTGTGTAGTGAGACGTGGATTTGGAAGTGGGTTCTTTATGGCTGAAATTATAATGTATGGGTGAGGTAAGGAATAATAGCCGTAGTTTGATAATAATTTTGTATTCGATCGGGACAAAATGTAGGTGTTTGTTAAAATGAACTTCACTGTAGGTGGTACGGAATAAACTCTCTAAATAAAGAGTAGGTAATAATGTTACTGTCTCAGTGCTGGCCTAATGTTATCGACCCAGTCTTACGAGTTATAAATCATGGGTTCGAACCCAAGCAGCGACTTTAATTAGAATTTTATTTAATCATCACTGAAAATATCGTGCGGAAACCAGCATATTATTATCTTAGAACCGAAAATTCGAAGACATGTGACATCCACCAAACCCACAATGGGCCCGCGTGGTGGATATGGCCCACTCCCTCTCACTGAGAAGAGGCCTGTGTCCCAGCAGTGGGAAAATTATATGCTTATTAACCGACTCTAAAAAAGAAGGTTCTCAATTCGACTTCGACGACGTTCATTTGTTCACAAAAAATCTAACGCTTGGTATTAATTTTATCTTATCCTAGTCAATTCCTTCACAAGAACAGAAAGAATTTTCATCTTTCCCACAACAGAACCCTAAAAGATAAAATTGTTCTTGTGGATATACAATGTTTTCACTCTATTACTCTACTTCCAACTCTATGTAATACACAATAAAGCTTAAAACCCGTTGTTTACATACGTTGCTATGTTTTAAAAGTGCGTTTTTATTTACATCTGAGTCATGGCCAAAATGCGTAGCGATGACCGAAGCGAATGTTTTCTTTTATTGCAATAAGGAACGGTTTGTGCTAAATATTTCAGTTTTACGTATATTTTGGGGAAAATCAGAAAAGTTGCAAGAGTTTTGTGACATAATTCGACCAGAGACAGCTTTATCTACTGTAAATCGAATGGTTGTGGACAGAATTGTCTTGCGAAAAATTTCTAGCTCCTGAGTCTACTGCGTTGGTGATAAAGTGGGCGCAAGCGCAAAAAAGCCCATCATATCTCGATTCCTCTTTCCCAGCATTCGTATAGCTCAATTCAGAACCTAAGGAGCTCAACGACTGGATAAACAATACCAAAGAAAGGACATAAAGGCCGCATAAATTACTCAAACTGCCAGAAACACTTCATTAAAACTAACTGAACCAGAAAAGAATGACCCACATAGTCCTCGAATTTACAATTATCCTACTAATAAATTAATGTGAAAGTGTGTATGTTTAGTTGTTTCAATGTTCGTAGCTCAATCTAGTGAAAATGGCCGAACGGATTGGGATGAAATTTGGTACACAAATAGTTTATAGCCTGGATTAATACATAAGTTACTTTTTATTCGTGTGGTATAATTTCCGACGCGCGGGCGAAGCCGCTGGCAAAAGCTAGTAGGTTAATGATAAATGTTTTTATCTCTGTAAGTAGGTTTGTACAAACACTTTTATATGTCATTCATATTTTTTTAAACTAGATGAGGTCGGCGTTTCCTATCTGACTACCTACTCTGAGAAGAAAGGCCGAAACAAACTCAGAGGTGACAGTATCTTTTGAAGTTCTCACATAATCTTGGTCAGATCATGTGACCAATATTATGTCTGGACTTTGGGTAAAGAATATTTCCATCTAGAACAAAAAAGCTAATACCTTCTTCGTCGCTCCCAATCATAGCATATCGGTCGTATCCGCTGAGGTTTCGGTTCATGCCGAGCCCGAAGTCGTCCTTCGTCCACTGGAGGTTCCCCACTTTGTTCTCGACGCGGCATGGCAGAGTCACTCGCGAGCCGACTATGGCACTCTGAGGAGGGAAAAATAGAGTTAGAACAGAAGAATCTTAGATTCAATTCTCTTTGGAAATGAGGAAGAAGAGAATTTTCTTTTGCGTTGTTAGGTGTCAATAGGGTTCCTATTTTTCAGATTTTACTAATTACACAAGTCATTCGTGTTTAATTTCACCTAGTATGGAAGGTGTCTGTGTGTTATTAGCACTGGCAGCAACGATACACTTTTTTCCCTTATGTTTTTTTTATTTGAAGAAAATTGTTTATACACTGCCTTAAATAAGCTTAATTCTAATAAAAAATTATGCCGGCACACACATATTCACATCATCTCCTATTTGTTCATTGAAGTTTGTCGGTTACGTAAAATAAAAACATTAAAAAAAAACAACATAAACGTAAAAAATAACATTACCTATTTCTATTAATATCTGACTTCAAACTTCAAACTATTCAACTTGTAACATATATTTTCAAAAAGAAATTATTTCTTTCTTTTTGAGTGATTTATCAGTGAAAACCGCCTTATTAATCTATCTACATTCGAAACATAGACGATAATTCGATCCAGCCTTAAAAAAATTAAACATACACAAGTAATCGATTTATAAATCGATACCTACATGCCATACCGAGTTCAAGTTTTAAAAATAACCATCGTTCAACCCAAGGCCTTATTATCGAAACTGATCGTATTATAATAAACGTAGTCATTACGAAAATTTACAAAATTGCATTCATTGCTCCATTACCGGATTAAAATTAATAATTGTCGGTTCAAAATTGTGTGTAATAGTGGCATTATTATTGCTAAATCACATGCAATTTGTGGATAATGTTATAATCAAATTGATTAACCTATGAGTTCTGATATGTTTCGATGTTTTGCAATCGCTATTCCGATTTATTTCGTAATTGTGGGTGAAAATCGATTACTGAACGTTGAACAATGAACATCTGGGATTTAAGAATAATGAAGTCCATCCGCCAAAGGGTTCCGTATGACAAAGCAAAAAATGCCGAAAAATACACGTTTCATGCATGAAGACACCTTAATTTTTTTACTTTATTTTATTTTCATAAATTATTTAAAAAACAGTGGCACTCCGGGAGTGCCGACAGAAGTGAAAACTTGAACAATTACGTGTGTTGCGTTATTGATTTAGCATGATCAGCAAAAAATATTTACTGATTTTACATTTTTTGTAAAAATAAAGCAAAAATTAATAGTTTGAGTCAACTTTAGCAGCTATTTTACCAAATAGGTAAAATCCTTTATTACATGTAATTTTTACTGATCAAGCTCAACTAAAACTAACTTATAAAAACTAACTTATTTACAGAGGTATCGGTAACAGTGCCGCGAGTTCAATTATATTTTTCCCATCTTAAAAACTGCCCAACGCACCTAAAGAAGTTTTCATTTAAAAAAATGTTGTTATTGCGACATTAGAAATACACAATCTGTGCAAAATTCAACTGTCTGCCTATGACGGTTCATGAGATACGGCCCGCTGACAGATAGACGGACGGACGTACAGAGGAGGTTTACTAATAGAGTCCCGTTGGTACCCTTTGAGTACGCAACCCTAAAAAGGAATTATTACGAAACGTCTGTCTTGTGTTTTGTTTTTTTTTTATTGATTGTGGGTGGCCTACTGCAAAATGCAAAGTTGCTACTAAAACATCTAGAAAATATCTGTTTGTGTAGTAGATGCGTATTTCTGGACTCGTAACTTTACCCACACACCAACAAGATGAGTCAAATTGAACGCTATTTGTACACAATAAAGACTATTTCACTTAAGTTACCATTATTAACAGAATTGACGCGAGGATTGTAGCAGGGGGCGTTCTGTAGTTTTTGATTAGAGATATGTGTGTGTATTATTGGTAGTAGCTATTCAAATACGTATGTATTTTATTCTTATTTCTTTCAGATTACGTACGTAATTGAATATAATCAACATTGTTAAGAGGGAAGCGCCAGGGTAGACCGCAAAGTTCAAATTAAAGCTCTTCTCAGCTCATCCTCCTGCAATCTTAAATTGTGCCTTCAATTGTGCATCTTTGCCGTTCAAAGATAATTCCTCAATATACAATAACTTCAATATATCTCTAACTAGCTGGTCCAACCGACACTGCTGTCAAAATATCAACGTCGTTTGAAGTTCATAAACTTCTGTAGAAAAAAAAGAAAAATAATATTTCAAATTCGGAAAGACTGCCTTTTCGTTCAGTTTTTCCCGAATGTGAACATTTTCCGTAATTTTTTTTTTCATAAAAGCCTAATCCGGACTATCAAGAACATTTTAAAACAAAATATTGCCAAATCGGTCAAGCCATTTTCAAAAGATGCGCTTACCAACAGATCGACACTAACAATTTATACTAACCTAACTTATAAAAGTGTACTTTACCACAGAGCTCATAAAAGGAAAAAACGTGATAACATTTACACTAATTATGATATTTATTTAAAATTTGGTACCCTCCATAGTTTATTTTTTTTGTTTATTTCTTCACGATTTTTTTTTTCATATAAATACAACACATTTTAAGCAACTTGGCATAAAAAACGAATTTACCGAAAATTCGAGTTAGCGTAGTAGAAATTGTTGGCGTCGAGATAGCATTTCATTTTTATTGATATAGATAGATAGATACATAATACAAGCACACTTACTGTTATTTTAGCCGCCTTACTTAGTATGTACTATGTATGTCATTCATTACGTAGTACACAAATGCAATCTCGTGAAAGCACCAAGTTAAGTGCGGTTTCTAAAGAGACTGTACCGGGCCCGGTTTTATCTAAAGGCAGCGGGACTTTGAATCTAAGCGTGGTTTTTAGGGTTCCGTCGCCAAAGTAGTGCTAACGGATCCATATTTTAGTAATAGGGCTCCGATGTCCATCCGTTCGTTTGTCACAGGGCTGTATCTTTTCAACCGCAAAAGCTCCTGCAAAAAGGCGCGACGAAACAGCGCGACGCGACGCACGCAGAACAATTTCTGTGAAAACTTCATGGAAATTATTCTACAAGTGTCGTGTCACGCTATCGCATCGTGCCGGTTTGTAGAAGCCTTTATAGGTAGACATTGCCATTGCATTGGCTGTCAGGCAAAAAGATATGTAAAGATCGTAGCAGTTGGTGCTCTGTAGTTTCTGTCTACCCCCAAGGGAAAGGCGTGAGTTTATGTAGGGAAACATTGAAATATTCACCGAACACAAGAAAATTGTTTTCGGAGTTTAGTTTTTTTATTATAATTATTACTTTTTATAAACAGGATAAGTTTTTATCCAGTGCGCAAAAAAAATCAGCTGTTCCATACATTTTCATCGCGTAGCTATTGCACTTTTCTATGAAACAGCTGGTTTTTTTTGTATAACCGATGAAAAATTTCTACGTTGGGGTCAAGAATGATATGCTGAATTCACGGTTACAATTTGCGCACTGGATAAAAACTTAACCTGTATACCCATATACACCGTGAAATTTTATTGGTTGTTTTCCCGCAGCGAAATGGTTTTGTCTTGGTAATACAGCCGTTTTATAAACAAATAAAATATTAGAAACAAGAAATGGCAGATTAACCATTGTGAAAAATCACCACGTGCGAGAGTTTATTTTGCTTTGAACATTTATGCATCGCTGTTCCCTATGTCGGCGGTGCGTGCGATTCTAGTAGTACCTAAAAGTTACCTCTAGAGTTACTATTGAGTAGTGTTTTACCGAATTGATGAATATTTTTTAAATTATTTTAAAATTCAAAATCTTTATTTTTTTACTTTTACTCTATGCTTCGAAAGTACTCCTTATGACAAGTTGTTCTGCCGCGGGAAAACAACCATTAAAATTTCACGGTGTATACAAGTTCATTTAATACAACCCATATACGTATATACCTATATAAACAAATTCATTTAATAGAACCGATATATATATATATCTACATAAACAAGTTCATATAATACAACCCTTATCCTGTATATGTGTATATGGTGGCACGGAACCCAACGTATGCGAGTCCGACTCGCACTTGACGGCTTTCTTAGTAATAAATAGTTTTACGTTGAGATTTCTCTTCAACTATGCCAGGGAAATTCCTGTTTCATTCGTCAATGTAATTGAAATTAAATTGATTTTAGACTCGTTCTTGTTACTATCTTTTTATGTGCCCGTTTAACAGTACAAGCACTATAAACCAGGAATAAAAATAGAAGAGAATTTGTCTCGATTTTCTACCTGAAAAGTTGACTGAAACTTATCAGAAGGTGGTACGACAGGCCATTAGCGTCATAGTTTTAAACAGAGTGGTAAGTTTGGTTTGCCACTGTTACTATACTTCGAATAGTGCCACGGAGTGTCACAGATGCAATTTCCTTAGAGTTAAAAGATGTCGTAAAAAAGAAAAAATATTTATTGGGATTTACACAGGACGATCACAAATTAAACTAAACACAATCATAGAAATAAAAAATAAAAAGATATTTAACCCTTAACCACTGTCGTGCCCTTTTGATACTACGACTGACGTACGAATGACATTCGTCTCTGTTTTAAAGTATTATCAGAGTGTAGTTCAAGTTTCTATTGATTTTATACGATAAAATATTTGAAACAGAAGGTGCGTTGATAATTATATGATAGTAAAAATGTTCACAGAAAAATATGTATTTATTAATATGTGGATTAATAAATATTATTCTGTGAATATTGCTTGCAAGCTTATAGGTCGAAAAACAAACATCGAACTTAAAAAAATTAACGTTAAAAAAACAGACAAAAATAGAAAGTCCTGTACGAGGCAAAAAGGCTCCTATCTCAGCATGATGCTGCGGCATTTATAAAACAGTGTCACAGCACTGGTATTCTGATAGGAATAACGTTCTACTCGTAAAGCGCGTTCAGCTATTTTACTTCTAAATATCACAGCACTGTCTAAATGGCAGTGATCTTTGTTCTCGTTACAATAAGGTTACTTTTGGGTTGCTGCCTCTGACTAGTCTGTCAAAATCACAGTGATCTATATTCTCGTTACAATAAGTTTGCTATTAGATTTCTACTGACAGAGGACAACTGTGAACGAAATTGTACCAGACGTTTTATTCAGTGAGTTTGCTGATCCGACTAAATAATTTAGAACAACTGCATAAAGTATAATCAACACGTTTTTTAAAATATTCATCTCATAAGGCGCCTATATCGAATTCCCGAATATTGCCGACAAAATACGACGAACACTCCGAGCATTCAAGAAATTAACAGATAACCAGATGAAAGATTAGAGTATCACTTAACTAGCAATTAATATTAATTTACCGATTACTATGTATGTCGAACGAACTATATACATAGATATATAGATTCCTTAAATACTGAATTTCGGCTTCCGATGCTAATAGAAAGATATGAGCTGCCGCGTCCACAGACTAACAAAATGCCAATGTAAATGAGTATGACAATTATACATTTAAATGTATTCTGTTGTACGGTCCAAGAGCAAAAGTGGGACAAACAATGGCCCATAAAACCGGTATATGGTCTTGAGTTTATAATTTGTGGACATAATTTTAGTGTTACCGAGTTTTAATTATATTAAGTGCAAGTTATGGTAATGTGGAGCCATTTTTGGTATTATTAGTCGACTCGCACGAATTAACTCACTCGAACCGTCAGAATTAATTAATATAATATGTATTTTGTAAAGGCAACTCGCACGATGTTAATTTATTTGTAGGTTAATCGATAATTCCAGAAATTCGTAATGGCTAACTGGCACGTTTTGTATCTTATGTAATAAAGTTAGTGTAACTTTTCCTTTACTTTTCGCTGTTTAATTAATGTTTAAAAAAAAGTAATATAAAGTGATTCGCCCGATTTGGGCGAGTCAACGAATAAGCCTGTTTTTGTTCTCTTGTTTTCCTGGAATGAATTTTGGGAAGCCATTTTTATTTTTGTTTCGTGAACGTTGCAGAAAGATCAGGGTCTACACTTAATGTATTTATTTTAAGACACCACAATACCCCCGTAAAAGTCACCCTACGTTTTATGCTACCCAAGTCACGCGTGCTATTTTCGTGTCCATCTATTTTTAAATGCGGCTGCTCCTTCCTCTCTTATCTGGCTTAGATAAATGATTAAGAGGCTGTATACGAAATTTTGTCAATTTCGTATTTATTTACTTGATTTCAAAGACGTAAAAAAATAAAAAGAATAGGCAGTAAATAATCTTTCAAAATAACCTAAATGGCAGATGCATTATAAATTTCGACACAAACAAAATAGTAGGTCATTTTTTTGGGTGGGATATCATCACATGACTTCTCCCGCTCTGGGTGGAGTAGGAGGGCGTGTCAGACTTATACTGACTAAAACCCACCTGTGTTCTCTCAGGTGCCTGTGTGCCAGAGGCCGCGGTATCTCTTTCGAACAACCCGCACCCCTGGCAGGCATCGGCTCTTGCGGACCTTACCAGTTGGTGTTGACATCTCTTTGAAGCGCGCGTGGAACACAACGCGCTTGACTCGGCCGGTGGACTCGACCCGGGCTTGGTCCTTACCAGACAGCGAGCTACCCATTACTCACCGTGCGCAAGCCCGCGCCTACGGTGGCCGGGAATCAGCCTGGGATTCCCGCCACCCAGTGCGTCTCCTGCGGCGACTAAGGCCGTGAAGGTGCATATACTGCCTCTCCCTCACGTGCACCGCCTCCCTCTTCGCGAGCATTACTGCTTCGCAGAAGGAGGTGACGGCTACCCATGCACTCTCGCTCCTTGCTATTGCCTGAACCAGGGCCGGACAGGAGAGATCGCCACCGCCGATCCACCGATCCACGAGTAGGTCATTAATTAGATCATTATTGAAATTATTTTTCATGTGGCGCATTAAAACTAATTGAAATACTGTATTTTGCCCCCTAAAATCCTACCTTACGTCCAAGCTGAACGCGTACTGTACAACTGTACAAAAACTTATGCGGCTAACAAGGAAAGGTAACCCCTTTATGCGAATAAACCTCAACAAAAAGACAGTGTCCGTATCCAATCGCAGACACTGTTTAAAAATAAAACACAAACATATACTTAACCTACAACAAAACAAAACCCAAAAAGTGAACCAAAAAGCAAGACAAAAAAAAAAAACTGTATTTTAACTGTAAAATCGCGTCTATAATGTCACGTAAATCAGTGAAATCGCAAAAATGTTGTCCAATGCGACCAGCGCGTGTAAACCGCGTTCAAGAGGTGTCACTGTCGCTATTGTTAAGGAATTTTGACACTGACAGCTCTTGAACGCAGTTTAGATATGCTGATATATTGTATTAAGTAAGTACCTGGCACTTGTTGACAGATCTACACTGTATTCCTATATATTATAATGACAAATAATTTCTGTAGGTAGGTTGGAACAAACCGTTTTATACGTCAATGGCGTACCTATTAACACTGTAATTTGAATACACTGTAAAAGACGATTATTTTTTAAATAGTAATCGTGGAGTTTCTTGCCGGCTCTTCTCCATAGGAAACAACCAATTGTAACTGTGCAACTTTTGTCGTTTCTTAACTGTCCATGTAGGTTTATAAAATACATGTTTCAGTTTCTTTGGTGAAATTGGTTTTAAGTACATAGACATTTTCACTAATGATTGGAAGAGAGATGGTGCTCAAGTAATACTTATGTACCTATTATGTGCTCACTTTCTCTCCAATCAAGCGAGTAACTACCGTATAATGGTGAAGCTCAATGATTACGAATAAAAATCATATGTCGCTGTTAGATTTCGACTTTTTAAACATGAAAGTGTTTTCTTTCATAACAAAGATCGTTAGAAACTGATAGTATTCACACAAAAAATCAGAACACAAGAAAGTATACATTTTAATTAATTAATAACACCCCTCTTTTTGCGTCAGGTGTTAAAAAGACGCACACCGCAATGTCGCTTCGAAAAATAAAATACTGTATTTAGTACTAGCGATCTGAGGGATATACAATAGCGGCTTATTTAGAAGCGGACGGAACGACACTTTTAAATAATATATTCTGCACAAATATTCGCCCACAAATATTATTAACTTCGAGCGAGTTGCCAACAGAAAATAAAATATTATTTGAAAGAGTCGTTTCGCCTGATTCGGGAGAGTAAATTCGCACGAATCGACTGTGACGATTGATATTGAGACGATGGCCGAATTCAAACAGTACCTACTTAAGTTTAAAATTTATGGCAACACAGAGTAAGGAAATGTCAAATAACCAATGAATTTTCATTCAGCTGATTGTATGTTGTTATGTTTAGTTTTAAAAACAAAAATATCCTTTTTATAAATCGCTGTCCTCTCATACCTTAAATAACTAACAAAAATACCTTGTTTACACATTCAAACTATTTAAAAACCGTCGCCTCTCCATGTTTACATCTCAAACCATAATCGTATCTACATTATGTATTTAAGTTAGGGTATCAAGATTCTGCTAATCTGTTTTATCAATATTCATTTAACATTTATTTAAGGATAGGCGTCTACATAATTATAATAAAATATTTGACAGATTATTATCTTTTTTTAATTTATGTATACTGATTTATTTTATCTGTGGTCTGATTAAATGGCACGTGATAGCAATTTATTATTTTGGTTTTTCTTAAGTTTTGAAAGTTGAATTATGTTTATTGTATTTAACATACATAAACACTAAAAATACTCATAAATGGCCAGTTTTGTTTATCGCAAAGTTGTAATTTTCTTGGTACTTAATTGTTTTCATTGTTTATTTATATATCGCCACGCCTACTTTCCCCAAAAGGTTGAGCAGAGATGTACCCACATTTCACCAGTTTAAGTCCCACGTTATAAGAGGCGCGCCAATTGCCGTCAACCGGGCACAAATTCAGACTCCTTGCTGCTACTGAGAAAAGAGATTGCTCATATTTCTAGAAAAACCCAATGGCTCTTTGCCAGACCTGGGAATCGAACTCACGAACTCATGTTCAGTATTATGCAACCACTAGAGCAACGAGGCATCTGCATAATATTTTAATGCTTTTACCTATACTTCTACACTATATATATATTATATAATATTATAAAGCTGAAGAGTTTGTGTGTTTGTTTGCTTGAACGCGCTAATCTCAGCAACTTCTGGTCCGATTCGAAAAATTCTTTCAGTGTTAGATAGCCCGTTTATCGAGGAAGGCTATAGACTATATATTATCATGCGAAGACCCTTAGGAGCCGAGCAAAGAGAAAAATGTCACAAATACGAAGTACTCGCACGGGCAAGCGAAGCAAGCGACAGGGTGGGTCGGGGAGCAAGAAATTTGACGCAAACGAAGTCGCGGGCAGAAGCTAGTTCGATATATTTTGTTAGCCACAACTGGGTTGCGTGGTATGTAAATAAAAAATATATATCTTTCGTCAAATGCCATTTAGATCAATAACCCTATGACCATCATAAAAACAGAATTGATAAAAGAAAAGTCGTTAAACCGCCGTAAAACTCTCGTTAATGTGTCGTTGTGTTGTTTTAACTATTAATTAAATTAAAGTTATCTTTACTCACTCAGTCCGTGTTGGCAGATGTCACATGTCTTCGAATTTTTGCCATGCCGGATTCCTCACGATGTTTTCTGTCAAGAGTCGGCTCTCAAAAGTCTTTTTGCCATGGAGATATAGAGGTATGAGGAACAGGCTGTAAAGTTCACTCATACTCTATGGCAAAGGAGGATCCTCCGACCAGACGGGTGTTGTATCTGGTGGGGTACTGCCCGACGATTGATATCGGGATGTTGTATATATGCAGATCGCGCGGTAAACTCTGCTTGCGCGATGTAGCTGATGTAGTTGCGGTGTGACGTCAAGTCTTCAGTAGTTCGCATATGACATTGTAGATGGCGCCACTTCACTTTTTGTGTTTTCCACATTTGTTTATTTGAAGTTTTCGTATGTGGGGCATTGTAGATATCCCCCACAGAGAAGATTTGTGAAATCGTTAAGACGGAGAACCGGGTTGCGGTCAGGTTTCGTAACCGCGTTCAGTCTTCTATAGTCTCAACTATACGTATGTGACCATTTTTCTTGGGAACTACGTGTAATGGGTTTGACTACGAGCTCATGCTTGGTCAGCATAGACCCTGTTGCATCATGGTTTCGAATTATTTCTTCACAGACGGATAGAGGTGTGGTGCTACTAGTATATATATAAATATATATGTCGCAGTATGATAGATAAAGCCGTGATATAGTTATATCCCTAGGGATATAAATATGTACCGTAACATAGTTATACGACAGCGATTCATTCATTAATTCATACCATAAAAAATAATAACAGTAAATATATCAATTTCATTTCAATCATCGTCTTTTAAATTGTAAAGCATATTAATACAAGTAAAATTGGGCCGACTAGTCACCGACTAGTCGCCGACTACAAATATTACCGACTAGTTACCGACTAGTCGCCGACTACAAATATTACCGACTAGTCGCCGACTACAAATATTGCCGACTAGTCGCCGACTACAAATATTGCCGACTAGTCACCGACTAGTCGCCGACTACAAATATTGCCGACTACAAATATTGCCGACTAGTCACCGACTACAAATATTGCCGACTAGTCACCGACTACAAATATTGCCGACTAGTCACCGACTAGTCGCCGACTACAAATATTGCCGACTAGTCGGTACATCACTAGTAAAAATCTTAAGCTCCACGCGGTACTTTCAAACACAACCATTTAATCTTTGACTTTCAGATTAGCACGGTAAGTAATAAAATTAATTAACCCAAGATATCTGTTAGCAATGTTAACTTTTAATTAACTTTTAGTGGCGTTATACATTTAACTTAAAAGCAGTTTTATTGCATTTTTTTTATGATTATTGATTTAAACTGGGTATTCTTACAGTTATGTGTATTTTTAATGCAATCAGTTATTGGTAAGTTGAAATGAGTATTTAGTATAATGGGAAAATTTGTGGGTTGATAAAAGTCGATGTCCCGACGCTAAAATTGTAACCATGAATTCAGTAAATCGTTCTTAACCCACCAGGGTTGAATTTATTTGTCGGTTATCAACTGTTAAAACTGCAGAATTTTGTTTTAATAACCAACAAAAAGTCACAACGCAATTGCCCAGACTCTCATGGTAACAGTTTGCCCATCGATGTCCCTAACACTGGATTTATTATTTTCACACTCAAAATGAAACTTAAAACAACGCACTATTGTTCTATACCTACTTTAAAAATAGATTAATTCAAAAAACCAAAAAAGCCAGTATGTACACATGCTGCATTTTTTTTTTTTTTTGCGAAACCCTAACTCGCCTTCAACGAATTTATCCACAAAAACCTTTGCTTACAGTATCACACAAAACCCTTCTTAGAAACATTTGTTTAAAACACTTTATTTATTTATTGACATTGAAAAACATACCTGATCCTGTGGCTCCATGGCAAACCTCTGTTCTTGGTAACCATAGCAACCGGCAATCAAGACGAAGAACGAGAGGAAGCGAACGCCGACATCCGGCCGAGCCCATTTCCGGCGTCTTTCCGTTCTATATTTGAATTCGGAATCAGCCCTGCGCCCGCGCAGCCCTATAAATGGCGTTCCATTTTCAAATGTCTCTTTGTGTTGTGCCGCCATAGTTTATATGTGTGAAGCATATTGATGACTGATGTTAGTTTTTTGGTACATTTGTGTTGATTTTCAGGAATTCTTTGTGAACATTGTATCTGTAACAAAATGAAAATAAAATTAGCGAAAGGTACATTATTTTACTTATGACAGGAATGTTAGTTTGATGTTCTAAAAGAATAAGGTGTTTTTGAGTTTCGTGTGGTTTTATTACCAATCATTGTTAAATGCAAATAATAATCATAAAGTGAAAAGGCATAAAGTGGTCAAGTGCGAGTTGGACTGTGCGAGCCCAACTCGCACTTGGCCGCTTTCATATGTAGATCGACTGACACACGAAAGGTTCTGTACCACCGTACAATATACAGGATACGTTTTTAACCAGTGCGCAAACTGTAACCATGAATTCAGCATATCATTCTAGAGAATTTTCATCGGATATACTTACAAAAGAAAACACTTGTTCCATACATTTTGATCGCGTAGGTATTGCACTTTTCTATGAAACAGTTCACTTTTTTTTGTTTAACCGACGAAAAATTTCTGCGCTGGGGGGTCTAGAATGATATGTTGAATTCATGGTTACAGTTTGCGCACTGAATAAAAACTTATCCTGTAGAACAGGTTTCTTGTATGGGGTCCCAAACACACCCTTTTATTTTTATTTTGACTATTCGTTTTTTATAGCGGCCATATTAGTACATACTCTGTGAAATTTTCAAGTGTATAAGTACTACGTTACTGTGTTACGGTTCAAAAATTACAGCCCTGTGACAGACGAATGAATAACGGAGCCTTAGCAATAGAGTCCCGTTGGCACAAATTGGATACGGAACCCAAAAAATCTACTAAATTCGTCGGTTCGTCTTGTATTTTGCCTAAAACGTTTTAGACCTCCGAATGGTTGGCATCGTAAAACTGTATATAATTTAAAGTCCATAATCTACTAATTAATTTCACATTCGTATAATTATGCCCATCTTCGGGCTAATTTGCATAAGCTTCTAATAAATTCACATGATCTTCCAAATATTATGTGTCTCCATGTTTGTGCAATGCAGTAAATTAATAGTTTTGGAGTTAGAAAAATGAGTAAGACTGAGGGTGGCGCTAGAGGATAAGAAGTTGATTGGAACTAAAGAACGTGATGCTGTGGTTTTGAGAATGAATATGGATGTTTTAATAAGGCGAAGTAGATCGAAGAAACGATGGATGGATTATGTGAAAAATGATATGTCTTGAAAGGTGGTGACGTCAGATGTGACGGCTAATAAAGAAGTAATTTTTCAGCAATTAAGCGAACAGAGGTGCGGGTTGTTCGAAAGAGATACCGCGGCCCCTGGCACACAGGCAACATGCCGGTTTCCTCACGATGTTTTACTTCACCGTTTTGAGAGCAGTAGTGATGAAAGTACCTGTTTGGATTCGAACTCACGATCTACAACTCGTAAGTCGGGGACGGTACCATGGGCCACCACTGCTCTAGCCATCGCTTTGCTACGACGAAACTACATAATATTTCTGACATATATAGTGTCATACGTTAAAACCAGTAGAATTATTTTGACATTTGGTAAATACAGTTTTTTTTAATAAATTTAATCAGACAATAAATATTGCAAGCAACGTTTTCATGACTGTCAAGGCCCTCATACAAACTGGACACTCTGCTATGACATGTCATTTATGTAAAGTAAAACGTCGTTTAGTGGAGCCCCTGCAGTGTTTTATAACGTTTGTAAGACCATTTGTAATAAGTTATAGATATATAATCGTCCATTTTATTTGTACTTTATTATTGCTGTCAATTCTATTTTTTGTTTTCTCTTGACATCAATGACATAGGTAAATATTTATCGTCATATTTGCGTCCAAAATTACATTTTTTTTTTCATTTATTTACGGCATAAAGTACCTACGTTACTATAGCAGAACGATACAAAACAACATTCCAATCAAGAAATCTATAATTAAAGCCTGCCTCAATAATAAATCACTTTAATTTATGTTGTCCTTACAGTTATTTTAATATATTTTTAAATTATATAATCCTTTACACTTATCTGCTACACGATATCGTTAACAGAAAAACAGGTATTTTTCACTAACTTTATGCCATAAATAATACACAACGTTTTATTCAATAAGCTCACGTTCAATTCTTTGATTCTCCGTGGTACGTGGTTAAATATGACCGGTGCCATGCAGTACAGGATAATTTTTTAACCAGTGCGCAAACTGTTACCATGAATTCAGTATATCATTCTAGACACCACAGCGCAGAAATTTTTCGTCGGTAACACAAAAAAAATATCTACTGTTTCATAGAAAACTGCAATACCGACGCGGACAAAATGTATGGAACAGCCGATTTTTTTTATGATTCTAGAATGATATGCTGATTTAATGGTTACAATTTGCGCACTGGTAAAAAAAAATATCCTGTATACTCTTTTACAAAATAATGCTGTACATTTTTACGGTGAACGTAATAAAGAGTATTCTATCTACCTGTGCTGTGTGCGACCTTATTATGTTTTCACAGCAACTTTGGTTATTAATCTCTGGATTTTATAAACTTTGTTTGAAAATATGTTGATAGGTTATGGCAAAATTGGTAACTATTGTCACGTTTTCCACAAAACATACAATACGTCTTGATCATAAAAGTAAAAAATAAGTATAAAACCAGGAAAATGATAGCCAGGAAGGAATAATAGGCCAATAGAAAGATAATCTCACATAAAAAAATCAACATTATTTTTTTAACGTCCTTCTGTAAAATGTATGGGCATAACTAAAGATTATACTAATTCGTACAAATATTCTGATGGGTGGGTCTGCTTATCATAAATTATGTTTTGAAACCTAATCGTAGATTCATGATGATAATGATCTTGCTAAACATTCATGTTTTCCTTAAAAGCACTTTTACGTTTCCACAATAAATACTAAATTAGATTATTTTGACGTAAACGTAAAATAATTATAATCAATTTAAAAGGATGGTTTAATTTAAAACTTACACCATCCTTTTAAATTAATTATAATTTCTATATCAATAAGTTCATTAACCTGTCTCAAAGTACTCTCTTCATTCATCAAATGCCAGTACACACAAGTACAAAAATACATTACATTATAGAGCGACAATATCGAGACACATGGTCTGAACCGGCCATGTGTGGCAGTGTCAGTTACGTTGATATGACGCTATCTGGATGTGACAGTTTTGAGTATGAGTGTACGATCAGGTGACGATTTGGTAAAACGTTGTGGTTGATTGTTGGTGATTGGGTTTGTTTCAATCATTGTTTGAGAGTGTTGCAATGTGGATAATAATATAATTTTGTTAATCACTGCTGGTGAGAGTCATAACGTGCTCAGGGTTAAATTCATGTCATTGTGTCTTTATAGTAAATCATAGTTTAAAATAAGGTACTGAAAAATGAAGTTAGTTGAGATACATTTTGTTAAATCGGACATAAACATAGGTATTTAAATGCCTTATTAGTCGATTCGCATGAATTTACTAGCCTGAAACGGGCGAATCGACATTTTTAAAATAATATTTTATTTTCTGTAGGTTATTCGCACGAAGTTAATTTATTTGTGGGAGGAACGGCAACTCCATAAGTACCTATTAGGCATTTGGCATGTTTTGAATTAAATGCAATAAAGTTCACATGTACATTAGTTCGATTTCCGCCTATTATCTGGTATGGAAAATAATTTTTTTTCTTAGCTATAGTAGCGCAAGGCCTACAGATTTTTTTAGGTATCGATTCGTTCGTTTGCGTGTAAATTTGTACGAATCGACTAATAAGCCATCTATTAGCAAAGCATTATTGATTCCTCTGAACTAAAATTATTCTATGACCATACCACAAAAATAACACCTAAATTAAAAAATATTTTGGTTTCTGTTTTCTTTTCATCATCTTTACAACCCAAACTTAACAGGACCATTTAGTACAATTAAAATCTTAACACAAGAAACTCATAAACAGAGGTCGGAATTAGGTAGAGTTATTTATGTACTTGCATCGAAATGTTGATACTAATATGGATCTTCCCGGTATTTCTAATAGACAATCCCGTGTGACCAACAATATAACAAATAAATAATTAATAAAAATCTCAGAGATAGATAAGACAAATAAAACAAACATAATTAACATACAATTTTTATTAGGATTAAATTCACAATACAAATTGCGCAAGTGCGCATTGGAATTTTACAACTTCGGACATCCGATGTCGTTGATGTGAATTTGGCAACGTCGCGCATGCGGTGGTTTAAATTGTGTAAAAGTAAATAACTTTTTATTTAATAGATCACGGGATTTTTCTGCTCTTCAAAACTAATCCCAGGATTTGGGGCATATCCACTTTATTCTTTCATTGTATGAAATTAGTGGAAGTACATTAATAGTTCTACCTAATTCCAACCTCTGCTCATAACACACCCTTTGATCATAACACTTTTACGACCATCAAACTACGCTCACCACCCCTCAAAATGAACACCCTTGTCTCTTCCATTAGCGTGACATCTTCTAACCACATGGTCTTAACAAATATTATTTCAACGCTTCCATTTTTAAATTATGTGTACTTTACTTAATTATCATCTCCCACGAGATCTTCACATGAATTCTAGGCGTTTTTTTTTACAGCCGCCATCTTTTATTTCTTTCATTTGTTTTACTTTTATTAGATGAAGTTAGTGTTAGTGTTATTTTGTACGTAAAAGGATGATGTTGAATGTTTATGTGTTTGTAAGAAAATACTACGTACTTGTGTACTTTGGCTAAGTAATTGAGTTCTGTCATTTTAATTCGTCGTTCGCCCGGACGTCAGGGGGTCTAAAAAGGCCACTTTGGCCAGAATCATAATATGATCATATTATAAATCATATTTAAAATCGTAAAATGGTCACAAACTGACAATTCATAATATTATCTGCGTAGACAACACGCAATTCATCATGTCTGACAACATGTTTGACAGTTTTGTATGGAAATTCGTAAAATGGTCACCAAATTATGAATTGCTTTATTATTAGTAAAATGTCAAATAGCAGAATCATAGGGGAATTCAGGAAATGAATCACTTTTAGAGGAATTGCTTAATGTGGCCTTTTTAGACCCGCAAAATGTCGCGGCGGGAATTTTGGCGCATTTGATCTTCAACGCACTGTTGTTGAGGAAAAATCGTTACGAAATAAAAAGGTTTTTTTGAAATTATTTTCTGCTTTTTAGTTTGGTTTTGAAAGCGAGTTTTTAGATTTTTAATCTATTATTTATTTTAATTTTTTTAAAGTTCTGCTAACTACTTTTTATTTTTTATTATTGATTTGTCATTGGTCCTCGATAAGCCTACAAAGTTTTTAATGAACTCTATTCATTTAAAGTACGTCAAAATCAAGTCCAACGGAGTCGGTTACAAACATGCATAAAAATTTGAAAATCGAGTGTGTGTTTTTTTTGACGTGCTGAGACTGACTCGCACTGCACTCTGTTGGATGCTCAATGCTCGGTGGCATGTTCGCATCGCAGTGGGATTTGAACGCGCACTAGATCTTCTAGTTAAAGTCAAATTAAATTAAAGGCATTTATTTCACATAGGCACATAAAAGGCACTTTGGAACGTTATCATTTAAAATATAATTGATTCTAGTCGCCCCTCCCAAAAGGTAGTTTCGTATGGAGAAGAATGGATAAGAAACTACAACGTTACTCTTTTAAAATGTTATAAACAGGATACGTTATTAACCAGTGCGCAAACCGCAACCATGAATTCAGCATATCATTCTAGACCCCATAGCGTAGAAATTTTTCGTCGGTTATACAGATTGCTAATCCTTTGCGAGAAAATATCCTGCCGTGATATTTTTACTTCGGTGCGAACGTGGTCGAAGCTTTTGAAGCCTTCTGTCACGTTAGCACAGTTATGCGAGAAAAGCTATGTCATGGTGATAGGATTGAATAAGCCAGTCACCAATGTTACTGGCAAATAAATTATGTTTCGTCATTCTTGTCATATGTTTGACAAATATTTATCTGTTTTATTAAAATATCTTTATCTACACTCATAGTAAAGCTGAGAAGTTTGTTTGAACGCGCTAATCTCTAGAATTAACGATGGGATTTGAAAAAATCTTTTCACAGTTGATAGCCCAAGTTTTGAGGAAGGCTACCTATATGCTATTTAGTAGATACAAGACTTCTAGGGGCCGACTAAAAAGAAAAAAAAGCAGACAGAAACAGAAAGGTTAACGAAATAATATTTCAGGCAGGCGAAGCGGGTCGGAGGAGAAAGAAATTTTACGCGAAGTCGCGGGCAGAAGCTAGTCTTTTTATTTATTAGCTACAATTTCTTTTTATTTCTTAGCTACAATTTATTTTATTTATTATTCTGTATTCCCGTATTCTTATCATATGGCCAAAACTATCAGAATTTATTCAGCGCTGCAGTCTAAATAATTATTAAATAATTAAACTGCAGAGCTGAATCTAATCTGATAGTTTTGGCCATGGACCTGGTTGATGGCAAATAGCTCTGCCATAGGTTCAAGGCTTTTACATGGGCCTTAAACAGAACTGGCCAAATGTGGGTGTACTATTACAGGTACACCTCTGCCTATCCTTTCGGGGATTACAGGCATGAGGTTATGTTATAAATTTGAAGTACAGCAGGCTTAGCATGAGCACCGATTTATCGACGGAAGAATAGACATGACTAATAACTAAATAATGTACAATAGGAGAAGATAGCTATATTTTCTATTAATTATCACAGTTATGCGTTCTAAACGAATCATGATTTTGTAGATAATCGTATATACTTTGTGGCCGTCGAGTAGAAAGTTTGTTGTCAGTGGGATTTTGACAGTTTGGGAAGAAATATTCTTCTGAAATAGTCGACATATAAAAGGACCTGGACAAAGATCGTTACAAACGAAAGACAAAATGACAGGTTGTAGTAGGATATCTACGGTGCGATGTAAAAAATGGAGAAACGAATTATGACTTTGTATAGAAAAAGCACTGTCTATTCTTCGTAGAAATAGAAAGCGTTATGCTAAGCCCGCTGAGGTGATGAAATCGAATACACAAAGAAAACTGCCTTCCTGGCGAACTGCGATACCACTGAGCCACCGCTGCTCACGACTAAGACTTTCTAAGACTAATAGGTGGAAAACAATTGTTTCCCGGAAACGAAACCGCTTATACAAACCGATAAAGCGGTTGAACTATGAAGACGAACACATAGTACATTTAAAAATAAATAAAAACGTAATACCATCGAGATAAAAGCTATTGTGCTACGTATATGTACGTGGCGCCACGGATACGGCTGAATATAGAACGTCTGACATATGGGCACAACTGCTAAATAAATAGAGGGAGTTATGATTACCCTGCTACGAAAACAGCGTGATAATATTAAAAACGTTAGTGACAGCTATGCTGGCCCAATTGTGTCAGGAGTGGTAAACCGTAGGTTTGAACCCACTGCTCTCCAAACAGTGCAGAAAATAAACCTTGAGGAAAAAAACTAAGATAATGTGAAATCCCCAACCCGCACTGGGACCCGCGTGGTGGGTTATGGTCCAATCTCTCGCAAAGAGGAGGCCTATGTCCCAGTTGTGGGATCGTTATTGGCTGATTATGTAACATATATGATAACATAAGCTATCGAAAAGCTTATGTCAATTCTGTCGGCTTAGAGATACGAAACGCTTTCAAAGCAATTGTCACTGCAGGTGCTTTGAAAGCGTTTCGTATTTTGTTTCGTTTCGCGTTTTTATTTTTGTAGTTGGTTTTTCTAAAAACCGAGGGCCTAAAAATGTGTCTCCAGGCTCTCGGTTATTAATAAAAATAACTTATATTCTGGCTCCAATTGCAGCCTAAGGAAAGCAAAAAGCATGTCAAAACCTTCTAGCAAAATCGGTGAGGTAATATTATAAATGTGAAAGTTTGTATGTTTAGATGTATGTTACTCAATCACGCAACAATGGCTGAACGGAATGGGATGAAATTTGGCACACAGATAGATTATAACCTGGATTAAGACATGGTATACTTTTTATCCCGGTAATACGTTCCCATGGAATAATTTTCGACCTGCACGCAGGCGAAGCCGCTGGCTAAAGCTACTTATTTATAAGCCAAGCCAAGACAACAAGGGGACTTACAGTTCAACGATCGGCCCGATATAGCTGGGAATGTTAAAACAAAAGCAGACAGACAGATGGACGGACGTAACAGCTTCTAACGATGCTCTAACAGAGCTTTACGCTCTCAAAGTTAGTGTGAACTATGGAGTCAATGAGTTCTAGCAAGATCTGCTGCATAACCAACAAAGAAACGGAAGAAATTAAAGACAAAATTACAGTTTGTAGACCGATTTGCAGAGCAATGTCAAAAATGGAAAAAGAAATATCAGTTTTGTCTTCGTAGAATAAAAGTTGTCGTGCATTATTTTATTTGTTGGTTTCTCAAATTATCGTACGTATTTAATTTTTGGTTTATGTTAAGTACCAAGCACATGTTGACAGGTCTACACTGTCCTCTCAAACCTGTTAACAGTGTAATTTGAAAACATTGTAAACGTCAAATATTTTTTGAAGAGTAACCGTGGAGTTTCTTGCCAGCTCTTCTCCATAGGAAACGACCAATTGGAACCGTGCACCTACCTTCTGACGTTTCATACGTGCCCATGTAGGTTTATGTGAAATAAAATGTTTTGAATTGGAACCTTTTACGGAATTGAATAGGCAGTTACGACGTTTGAAGGGTTCCGATTTTGAAAAAAAAAACACGGAACTTTTATGAGATCTCTCTTGTTCACCTGTCAAAGCTTTTTTTAGAAAACAATATAGTTCAAATACAACTTTACAGTGCTAAATATTTACTACGGCGTCAGCTGCATGTCGATTCTATAACCATCTCACCGCGTGAAGTGAGCGTGGAACGACCTGTCAGTGTCATCCCACTGATGCTAGGGAGTGACCAAACATCAGGCGGAATGACACTGACAGCTCACTCCACGCTCACTTCAGGCAGTGACATGGTTACAGAATAGCAAGGCAGGTCTATTCTGTAAAACTCACCGTGAAGTCAACTGTCATTTCACCTAATGCTAGGAATTGACACTATTTACAGCTCACTTCGAACTCACTTCACCTACGTTTTCAAGGTGAGATTTTTACAGAATAACACTGCAGAATTGCAAAGGCAGCACACTCTTATTTAACGGTGAACATGATGTTTTTATTTTACTCCTACCAACGGTTCCACACCCCTGCCAAACACTCCGGGGTTGACAACTTTTTTTCTAACAAAAAATCAACTTATTTGGAAGCGGAAAAATCCGTAAATGAAGCGAACCAACTTAGCCATTAAGCCGTACAGCCCTCATTAGCCTAAAAGTTGGTGGAAAGGTAAACAAATGGCCAACTTTCAGGTTTCAGCTGAAACAATGTTACACAAACTTTGCTTCACAGCTTTTTGATGGAACCTATCTTTTCAATATAATTTAATAAATTATTTTGGGTTTTAACACGAGTTGCCGAAACTTTTGGATACGAGTTCGTTTCGTGATTTTTGGATGTTTTAGATTAGAGTGCTGTGTTTCGTATTTAATTTGTTGGAACTCTCTGTTCTCAGTATTTGCTTTGAAATTAAGTTTCCTAAAATATGTCATCGAACTTTGGCAGCGGAATTGTTGCTTTAGTTTACATGAGGTAGCGAAACGCATATTATGATTTATTTTGCTGTTAAAAGTATACGCTGTCACCGCACAAAAATTGACAAAAAAACGCTGTGTTTGCCGAAGGGGGCTCATGCGAAATAATTGCGACCTGGTTTATATGAAATTAAATATTTAATTATGTAAGTAGATTTTTAAGTTACACGTCAATATTTCAAAACTATGTCGATGGCGCCGGCATTTCCAAGCTGAATGGTCCTTGAGAAGAAATGCCGAAACTTACTCAGAGGTCTCTTTTCTACCGCCCACAAGCTGTAATGCCGTTAACTCGCATATGGTCGATTTTCGTTTTTTGATGCCACCATAATCAGAAAAAAATGTCTATAGACTGCTAAATAATGCTTAGACAGAATGTCTAAGCAGTATATTTCTACTATTTATGGATGCCAAGAAAAAAAACGCCGTTAACTTGCCTCGTTTGATATGTTTACCACGCTAAAACGCAGGTAAGCAACATTAGTAAACTAAAAAGTGACTAATGGCTTATAACTTACATGTTTACTAGAATTTTTACCATCCGTAGCAAAACTAAATAGAATGCATTTTATATTTTTCTGCGCTTTTTTGTCCATAACTCGAAATATGATTTTGTTGGTTAACGGCTTTATAGCTTGTGGACGGCAGTTTTAAAGTTCAAACATTATTTTTACTTTATGTGAGTCTAACAATGCAAGGTCATATCTGGAATGATCTTTTGAAGAAACAGCCATCGCAGCTTTGTGCTGACTTGTCTTAACAGACGGCATGCATGCATCAGTCAGCGTGTAGCTCAACCCTTTAAAATTTGTAAATAACTTGAAGAACACGACAGGGATAATCACGTCTCATAAATTCGGTATGGTATGTCACTACACTTTAAAAGCTCAAGTGAAAGCGTCACAAAACATTTGAACATCAAAGCTACAAAGCCCTTACATACAACTAAGCCTTTACATTTAAATGAGCACATAACTCGCTAGAACGTGCCACCCCATGCAATTAATTTAAGTGTCTGATAGTAACATGTCCTACTATGCCCAGTAAAACAAGATTATTCTGTAACACAGTTTTGTTTGGAATTCTATTCCTATTCTTTCCGGTGGCAAAACCGGTCAAGAAACGGACACTCAGAATGAAAATCGCTTTTATTTTTTCACTAAGTACAAGAATATCGATTGCTATTAATGTTTGATAATTCGTCTGTTCCATAGCAAAACGAATGCAATAACACAAAACAATGCATAACTTAAAAAAAGGGTTTCCAAGGGTTTCCAAGGGTTTCCGAGTGTATGTCGTAATTAGGCTGATTATAACATTACGAGGGTTTGAACTATTGAAGAAGACCAAAAAATTACCAGAAGGATAGTTGCATGATACAATATCAGTAAGAATTGCTTTCATTTTGACAGTTCGACAACATTCATGCCGTTTTTTTTTTTGGGTGGGAAATCATCAAATAACTTATCCCGCTCCAGGTGGAGCAGGAGGGCGTGTCAGACTTTTACTGACTAAAACCCACCCGTGTTCCTTCAGTTGCCTGTGTGCCAGGGGCCGCGGTATCTCTTTCGAACAACCCGCACCCCTAGCAGGCATCGGCCCTTGCGGGCCCCACCAGTTGGTGCTGACATTTCTTTGAAGCGCGCGTGGAACACAACGCGCCGTCGACCCGGGCTTGGTCCTTACCGGACAGCGAGCTACCCATTACACGCCGTCCTCAAGCCCGCGCCTACGGTGGCCGGGAATCAGCCTGGAAACATTCATGGCGCTACGTTGCCAAGTAGATATTTTTTTCGAACATATGAAAGAATGGATTAGAATAGATAAAGCTTCAAAATGATTCAGGTTCTGATTAATTCTATTTGTTAGGTATTTTATTTTATTTCGTATAAAAAATTACACTTAGAAGTACGTGTTACAAACCAGTCATAATAAAATAGCACACGAGTGTGTTGTCACAAATCTGATCCTTACCCCCCCAATCTAGGCCTGGGCCTATATTTTAGGGGTCAGTGTTCAGCTAAGGGTTCTTTTTTCAATCTAACGGTTAGCAATAGACAATAGAGCAATTAGGGTGCTGTGTTGATTAACCAGGGAACCCTAGCTAAATTGCCATGCCATTCTGAAAGCAATTCCTTTCCAGAATAAGGCTGAAGTTTATCTAATAAGACAGTGATGTAAACAGTGAATTCTTTACTTATGTATCTAAGGTTTATGTGCTAGAATTATTTAGTGTTGGAGTTTTTTGTATGTAGGTTAAAGTATGGACCTTCTTACGTACAGTGAACAAAAGTAAAATGTATGCATGCTAACAACTACAACTTTTTAAATTTACGTTGTGCATGTTGTTCTATTTTGTGTCTTATGTCATACCTAATTAAAAATATTTTTGTAATAAAAATCGCGAAATTTTTAAAGGTTTTCACGTAAAAAAATCAGTATGGCGGTCATCGCCTTAAACATTGCATGTGTGACTTAATTATAATCTTGTATTATGCTTATTAAATTTATATTATCTTATTCAATGGAACTTACATCTACCTGGCTAGGTATACATTTGAATTTTATATATAACTATTCAATTTTAAGCAAATAGACTACCAAATTAAATTGTCTATAATTATAAATAACGGGAAATCGGGAAGGCCGGGCTGTTGCATCTGATTGCTGATTCGTGACCTCGTCAGCATGGGAATCCATAGTGGGTGTTAAACTTCAGGAAACGTTGAGATAAATACAATGTAGCGTTGACTGTTCACTATTTTAATTATACAGACACTTAAATAACTTCAACAATTCAGGATTGCAGTAATAATTAGTGATTTAGAGCCAATGGGTTTGCGAGTGACCACCTCGCGCAACGGCTGTCAATAATTGAATGAATTGACATGACGTCGCCCGCCATGACAGACGCAACTCCATTCTCTGTTACCCGCTCTTAATTAAAATTACCATTTAGTTGAATTCAAATCGATTAATCATTAAAAGTAACAGAATAATGATTGACCAATGATTAAAAAAATAACAAAATAAATTACACCTCTCGAAATTAAATGATTTTCATTATTTAATAATGTCACGCGTCGTTATATATTTTTAAGGTTACTAAATAAATATAAACATCTGCTTTTTTTTTTGGGTGGGAAATCATCAAATAACTTCTCCCGGTCTGGGTGGAGCGGTGTCAGACTTTTACTGACTAAAACCCACCCGTGTTCCCTCAGTCGCCTGTGTGCCAGGAGCCACGGTATCTCTTTCGAACAACCCGCACCCCTGGCAGGCATCGGCCGTTGCGGGCCCAATCAGTTGGTGCATAAACATCTGTTCAAATCAATACCGTAATTTTTTCGACAGTTTGATAAAATGACTTTAACACGAGAAATTGACGTTTGTGTCACTTTGTTTAAAATATATTTCCTTGACGTTACACTCGTTTAAATAGAGGTTGACCACCTTAAGTATGTATTTCAAGATATGTATCACGAAATCAGTTAGGAAAGGAAACACTGCTTTTAAATAGGTAAGATAAATCGTCACGATATCATGAATTGAGCTAGTTCCAGACTATTTAGAGACATTTACTTAAAATCAATGATCGGTTTTATGTTTTAATGGGCAAATTAAACATAAATAATAGCGCCTTCTTGCATAATTTTTAAGTTTTTGTCTCGAGTTTTGACATCTGTAAAAAGTTTTATTTCGTTCCATTTTAGGAATAGCTACGTCTAGGCACGCTATTAATATGGAGTCTAGCCTTGTTACAAAAATATGTTTTTGGGTTGTTTTTTTAGCTTGATATGTTTTGCTACCGCTACACAATGTAATTTATTACTACTACTACGTTGAACTAAAAAAAGCAGTAAAATAAAGATAAAATTATAATTGTAAGTTTTTACATTAAATTAAATAGCACCTAGTTATAGTTATACTAACCCAGAAAACAATGATAAAATGAGAAGTCGAATATTCATACATCAAAAAATAAATTCCTATTTCAAAAACATTGCAATTTGTTGAAAACTATTGCAAAAATAACCAAATGCATAATAACTAACACCATCCCGGATACAAAGCATTGCTTCCTCCATTCAATAAAATAGCATAGGCTTAGAAAAAAATAAAATAAAAACATTCTACACCTCAATTAGGTTGAAAACGGGAAATAACAATAAAAACGTCAACGATTTTTAATTGAACATTTTGCTAGCGGAAACGCCCATACGTTTTGTCATAAAGAATATTTTATTTTATTGTTTGACAGAGACGTTTTATTTTTATTTTTTTGCAGTAGTTTTGCCACAAATAACACATTTTGTTTTATAGAATAGTGAACCATGTTTTTTTGTTATTTTTTCATTCCTTTCTGAATTATAAAAACATGTTTTTGCCTCTAAAATGCGTAGCATAATGATGTACAAAATCATGTAGCAAATTAGGTACTTACTTCTTATTCTTCTATACTAATATTAGAGGTTAAATTTGTAAGTTTGTATATACAAACTTACAAATTTATACGACAACAACCACACACATTTGTCTTACAATTTATTTTTTTGTTTTATTTTTTTCCCCTTGTATAGGGGGAAATATTCGGAACTACTGGGGCTTACTGTCCTAGCCTGATATCCGTAGTTTTGGTCGCGTTACGGGTTTGTTTCGGGTGTTTCCTACTCCGTATCACTTACGGCAATATGATTAGTTCGGAGCCCGAACTAAGAATGTATGAAAACACGATTTGACAGACATCCCTACACCCGATATGTATTTGCCCGTTCGAAAAATTGTATTTGGAACTGGTTTTGACGGATCAACTACTTTCGGACTGGTGCATATCTTCGTTGATGGACTTAGAGAGTAGACCCACAGGTTCCCTTATGTATGTCATAGATTAGCATCCTCTGTGGGTACAATAACACCAATACAACACTCTATGTTGTCGGTACCCGCAATAGTAAAAAGATGGCCGGCTAGATAATAAGGATGGTGTAATTATTTCATAACATTGTGTTCATATGACGATATAATTGTGAAACATGAATTGCTCATACTCATTCATGAAATGAGTAGATCTCTGGATGGCTGTACCACGTGTGGCTTGAAAATATTATACAGAGTGTAAGGGGAACACTAACGAAGCCAGCACGTAGGCTATATACAACCTAAATGCAAACGGATACCGATAACCGTTCGCTTTAAATTGGTTATTTTGCACCGATTTTAAACATTTGACGCTTCTGTAATGTTTCTCATCATCTGCCCAGCGTTTTCCCAACTATGTTAGGGTCGGCTTCCAGTCTAACCGGATGCAGCTGAATACTAGTATTTTACATGGAGCGACTGCCTATCTGACCTCCACAACCCAGTTACTGCGTAATACAATACCCCTTGGAAAGACTGATTGTCAGACTTTCGGGTTTCTGACGACCCGTAACGACTGTCAAAGATCTACAAATGACAGCCGGGACTAACGGCTTAACGTGCTTTCCAAGGCACGGAGAAATCTTGGTATGTTAAGATGGTCATCCATCCATGGACCAACCGCGGCAAGCTTAGCTTAACCTGATCGATCGATCCGTACGGCTAATATTACTTAGCCACAAGCCACAACCGCTTCTGTAATGTTCTCATCTACTGTCTAAATAAATAAAACATTGTTAGCAGAGATCGTGAAATCATCCTATATTCTTAGATGGAGACTACAGGAAGACCTACATCCGTTGTTAAGATCTAATTTTACACTTGAAATTGAAAATCATAAGCAAAAATCTATCATTGTTATGAAATCTGTCGTTCACAGAATAACAAGTAAGAGAATTGAAACAATTGTTTGATGGCCGTATTCTGGAGCGAGTCTGACTCTAATCTAGTTTTTTAAATAGAGATACTTGGTTCATCTAGAATCGTTCCAGAATAAGTTTTTAATGTGAAATCAATCTGAAACTCATTGCTCTTGGTTTTGATCAGATAGATTCGAACAGACAAATCTTTTATCCACATTTTCAAATAGATACTTTGCATTCTAGATTATGGGTCCTATTGTGAAATCTCCGAGAAGAAATTAAACACTTCGCACCTTCGGTTCAACAAAGTCACATCAGCTCATTTTTTAATTTTACAGTAGAGGCTTTTTAATTTTTTTTTCGCATTTATTGCCTCTTTTCTGGATTACTTTTTTATAAGATCCTAAAACTACTAAAAACTAATAAAACTACTTTAAATAGTAATCCAGAAAAGAGGAATTATATGCGAAAAAAAAATTAAAAGTCCTCTCCTGTAAAATTAAAAAATGAGCTGCTGTTGTGACTTTTTTGCACCGAAGGTAACATTTTATTCACTGCACTTCACCAAGTCTTTGTGAAGTGAAGTGAATAGAATGTTAAATCTATATAAATAAATAAAGATTAAGTGTCCGTTCCTAACGTCAAAGTAACAGTTTTTACTAAATTAAATACATATACCGTACTTAAAAACAAAAACAAATTCGTTTTTAAAATTTTGGCTGCCTGTTTGTTCCGGCTAATATCCGAAACGGACCGTGTTTAAAGATCTACGCCAGCAAAGCCGCGGCCAGCTGCTAGTTAAGTATTATAAAATAGTTGCCTACCTATTTTATAATACGATAAATAACCTGATTAATATCATCATTGGGCCACTTTCATGATCACCACGGTAAAGTGTGATACATACAATAAACAATATTTCCAAATCGCCATGATTGGCTTGGATTGGTGATTAAAGTGAGATGTTATGACTTTACAAAAGAATGAGCTACATATTAATCTATCTATCGTCGATTGCCTTTTACGACACAAATTGGAGAAGGGTGAGCCTGCTTACAGAGACGGACGGGCAACGAAAAAACGTAACATTGTCACAATCACCACGCTGGCTCGAAGTGGTGATTGCGTGATCATATGACTTTACAAAATAGTGAGCTACGTACTAATCTATATATCTTTGAATGCCTTTTAAGACACAAAAAGAAGGCTCCTGTAATTTTCACTAAAATACTAACGTAAATTAGGTACAGATGAATATTTTTCATACACGTGCAAAATAAATCTTCAAAAAGTTTTCTTATAACAAACATATACCCACATAGTAACATACCAAGTTCATATATTCAGACTTTCTTTGTTCAAAGTAACTTACAGTTTTTATTACCGGAGTTTTTCATGAGAAAAATGCGTCCCGTAGACGCTAAAACGGCGCCAAATAAGCATTAAGTTTCCGACATTCATATTTTATAGACGAGCATAAAAGCGAAAAATTCTATTGAAATAAGAAAAACTAGTATTTTGTCTAGAAAAATATTAAAGTCAGACTGAAAATGTGAAAGTATCTGTACGTAGAATTTGTTACAAATAACTCCTAGAATAGTTTATTATTGTGCGTATTTAGAAATTAAAGAGGTCGGAGCCCGGTTTTTTCTACGCAAATAACATCACTTTCATATGTAGGAAAATTAGATGTGTTTACAAGTTTTCTCGTAGTTTCACACAAAATTAATATAACGATTAATGTATTTCCGCACACATACATAAAAAAAGAATACCATAAAACCTTACCCTATAATAACCCGAAAATAAATCCACACACGCACAACAAAATAAAAATCGATTTTCGAAATTCAAACACTTATGACCATGGTCGACGAACAAAAGAATCGGGCTCGTTTTCGGGACTCGGGACACGGATTTCGGGACCGCGTATCGTGGTGAACGCGAAGTGACTAACCGAGAACGTATTGCGTTTATAATTCTGTGTTATATTTTTAGAAAACGCCCCCTTGTTAGAAATGTGCGTGTGCGCAGGGTAACACGTGGTCGGTATCCGGTCGAAGGGTTTCCAGATATTTTGTTTGTTCTAGAGTATTGACATGCCGTTAAAGTTAACTGTTTAGTCGTTAGGTTTTTCAGCTAAAAGGGGCAGATTTTGTCGGAGAAAGATAAAAATGGTTTGCTTTTTCTGGAATTTATCATTAAAAACACACATATTCATGATGCTGAGGGTAATCTGAGCACATCTGTTAAATAACTAGCATTCAACATTACATAGTGCGTGGACATAAACACACTCACAAAATCGTGTCTGAATCTAACATCTCTCGCCAGACAGATTTTCAAATGTAGGAAAGTAATGCCAAGATAACGATAAAAACTAAATAGCTTGCCTAAATTACTTTTCCTACGCCCTCCTACGTAACTCGTAAAAGTCAATTAGGAAAATAGGTTACTCTAACATTTAGACTAGTAAATTGACATGAATTGTGAAATACAAAGTGCTGTTGTTTGTATTTTACTATAATACACATAATACTAAAACAGACAAAAATAACACACCAAGAATTTAAAACATTACAAACAGGAGATTCTACTAACGGTGTAATACTGGTAGTTTGAGCACGAAGTCCGCAGTTTCGATCAGGATTACGGGCGTTTGATACTCCGCATCAGGGGGCCTAATCTCTAAGCACGAAATCCGTAATCTCGGTTCAACTTACGGGCGTTTCCTACTTCGTATCACTTAAAGACCTATTATTAGTTTCGGGCCCAAACTAATAATGGATTACTTCACGATTTGTCAGCTGTCCCTACACTTATGATTTTACCCGTCCAAAAAAGTAAATTAATCTGCTGTGTCACTTCGAAGTTTCGAACTATTTTCGGATGGGCTCGTATCTTCTTTGATGGAATTTGAATGTAGACCCCCTAGTGGCCCAAGGCTCAAAAGCTAAGGCTAAAAGGATAAGTAGATAAAATGATAATTCATATTGTGATTTCAGGACCAATAAGGCATCCAAAAGTTAAAAAATATTTTCAAATATTGAAAAATTGCTGTTAAAAGATTCATTTGCTCACTGCTGACACTTTTCCTGTTGACAGCGATACGGTGGAAATTTTCTATGCCCAGTGACTCTTTTCCCTCTTTTTAACCGACTTCAAAAAAGGAGGAGGTTCTCAAGTCGACTGTATTTTTTTTATTATACATGTACAGTCATCAAAAGAGATTAGTACCCAGGGTCGTCAGATACAGTTGAAGTTTAAAATAAGTTTGTAAGAAACCGATGGAAGTTTTCAAATAAATTTTGATTTAATTAATATAAAACTAACAGTTAATTTATCAAATTAAATTTCATTCGAAAACATTTATCAGTTTCTTAGTAAACTTCAACAATATCGGACCCTGGTTAGGTACTTATTTTTTTTTGGTCTTATGATTTTTTAAGTCTGTTAAATGTTATGTAAGTATTGAATTAAATTTTAAAAAATCATCAGTAGATAATTGGGATTGTTAATTTAAATTAGACACCAAATTAGAAAATAAGACAAAACAATCATTACACAATACCTAATTTTATTTCTAACCTCTCCAACTGAAACAAGCACAAACCTGAAACGACGGACGAAAACCGTCTCGCGTCATAGACATAATTTATTTCGCAATGTCTGTCAAAACAGTCCATATGGCTGATAATATTCAGTTCCCATTGAGTCACGATAGTTATAACCCACGTGCTGATCTTAACCAATTGTTACCACATTAAATTATTCATGGTTATAATTAGATTTATTTTGGTGTTGTGGACATTGGCCTTAGCCAGATGGTTTGCAAATGTTTGGTTTATTGTGAATCTATTATTGGGTGTACTAAAAGTTCGTGAAGGGATATCGTTAATTTTTATCATTATCTGGCTAGCCTTTTCTCAACTGTTGGGGTCGGCATCCGGTCTAACCGGATGCAGCTGTGTACCAGTATTTTACATAGAACGACTGCCTATCGGACTTCTACAACCCAGTTACTGGATAATATGTTATCTGTTGGTAAGACTGGTTGTCAGATTTTCGGACTACTGATGACCCAAAGATCCACGAATGGCTGCCGGGACCGATGTCTTTGTCATAATGAATTAAGAAGAAGTAACGCGGCTAGGTCGCGGTCTAAAGTAACATTACAGGTGAAACTCAATTATAGCACAAAGACTGTAAAAATAATAATGATTAAAAATAGTAATAAATATAAAAATAATAAATACCCAATAATTATTAAAAATAATAATAAATATAAAAATAATTAATTTAAAAAAAATCACGATGGCGAAGTCGCGGGTGAACTTAGCATAGACAAACAGCTAAAAGGTTTACCAACGAAAGATAATAATAATGAACACTATCCATTACATACTTGCTTGATGTCGTATATATTTCACACATGCGTCCGTTCCCATCCGGACATAAACAGCGGCATGGTGAGACAAAATTGGCCACAGGAAGCGCTGAATCAGTGTGTGAAGACTCTAAGAAGGGATGTAAATGTTCTATATGACATGTGTTGGTTAAGACCACGATCTTATAAGCAACATGATTGGGTTAAAAAGATAAATACACAACAGTGCTGGTGACTATTTGGAAAAATTTGCATATCTATTGAATACTTTAAACACAAAAACATGCAGAGGCCTGACTTATGACATAGGCATTTTTTACTAGTCATGTTTGGGTGATACAGAGACAAACAGCGGTTCTTCTAACCTAGTCTTTCTCAAAAGTCTTCTGCAACATTACAAAACTAGCTTCCGCCAGCGGCTTCGCCCGCGTGGAGGTCGATAACTATCCCACGGGAACGTAGTACCGGGATAAAAAGTATCCTATGTGTTATTCCAGGTTACAAACTACCTGTGTACCAAATTTCATTCAAATCCGTTCAGCCGTTTTTGTGTGAAAGAGTAACAAACATCCATCCATCCATACTCACACTCTTAATATTAGTCAAAATCAAAATCAAACTATTTTATTTCACATAAACCTGCAAGGGTACTTATGAAACGTCAGAAGTTAGGTGCACGGTTCCAATTTGTCGCTTCCTATGGAGAAGAGCCGGCAAGAAACTCCACGGTTACTCTTTTAAAAATAATTAGATTTTATAATGTTTTCAAATTACAGTGATATTAGGTATGGGAGGACAGTGCATAGTAGGATAGGACTATACAAAGATATCAAAGCGTTATCAACAAAGCCACACATTGCTTTTGAACGTGTAAGCCTGCAATGACCAGAATTGTGGTAATCCGTGTGTACAGGTTTCTCAGGTTAGTCAGTTTTTCTGGAAGGTACTGACAGACGTTAAACGAGAACTTCTTCGTCTTAGTGCACACTACTTCATACTAGTGACACGCGTCATCGGGAAAGGCAGCTGCAACCATTAACGTGTGTCAGCGGCTAAATGTTGATGAATGGCGAGGGAGAGGAAGGCCCAAGAAAAGATCGATGGATGGATCGTGTGGGGAGAATAGAAGAATAAAACCTGTTGCACCGACCCCAAGTGATATGGGTCATGGGCAGAAAAATGACGATGATGATGTGTGTCGGCGGCTGCCATCGATAACATTCCGCTCGTGTATTTGAGCTAAGTACTCACATAAGTTTGACGCGTCACTCATGTCTTTGCACACTTATAGTTGCGTATAACAAAAATGTACTACGCGGCATTGCATTTTTTTTTTACTTAATTAAATTATCATTTATTGTTGAATGTTAATTATATGCTATTATTGTACAGAATCAAGTTCTTCCAACTTAACAAGCAGCTGTGCTGCTGGGGAGTTTTTTGCGCCACTTCTTCCCAGCTAAAGCACTAGGAAGTGGTAGTTTGGGCGTTTTGGGGGACTGTGTTATGTAATTTTGACGTTCAAAATGTGCTGACTCTCAGCCTAGTTTGAATAAATGACTTTTGATTTGATTTGATTGCAGTTTGTCTCATGAAAGGCAACTTAAACATATCTTTTTACATGCAATCCCTTCAACAACTTACCGCCAGATGAAGCAGAATCTAACAGTTACCTCTTCCAGATTATAAATAATTTCACAATCTTACCTGGCCCTCTTACGTAATGTTCTCACAGTTTACACATCGCACTATTTCTTACAAATTAATCATCGCCTTTGAGGTGCGCGTGGGGCAGCCACAGCGCACACAGAGGTAATAGCGTACAGTGTGTTTGATATCACTAAAGTGGAGCATGAAACACATCGGTTTTGGGGTAAGCAGAATTATAAAATAGCTATTTTATACTTCTGATTACCCCAAAACCGATGTGTTTCAAGCAGCTACAAGATTATGCTTGTATCTTGTAGCTACAAGATTATGAAAATGTGATCTAAAATTCATTGTAACTGATGTTCAGGTGAGTTCCAAAACACATTACTAAAGACATTATGATTAAATATTAAATACAATTAATCTTGAAAAGGCTGGTTGACACTTCCCGTGACCAAAGGGCTGGTTTGTACCTTGGCCAGCGGCTAAGCATTGCCGTACAACGTGGTAATGCTGCCAGTCTCTTGGGAACATTACCAGTCGACAGCGATGCGGATTAATTTTTTGACGCCATTTTCTATGTTGTGAATAGGTTTAGTAAAGTTAGTATTATATTTGTGTTTTTTATTTACAGAAATAAAATTCCAAAATAAGCAAATATAAGGGATATTTTTAAAATCATCATCGTCACCTGCCTAGCCTTTGTCTAAGTATTTTGGGGTCAGCTCCCAGTCTAACAGGATACAGCTGAATACCAGTATTTTACATGGAGCGACTGTCTGCCCTGACCTGCACCACCTGTCACGAGTAATAAGAAACCCCTTGGTAAGACTGGTTCTCAGATTTACGAGTTTCTGACACCCGGGACCAACGGCTTAACGTAATTTCCGAGGCACTGAGGAGTCTTGGTACATGAAGATTGTCACCCATCCACAGACTAACCGTGGTAAGCGTTGAGCAATCTACGTATGACAGCCGGGACAAACGGCTTCATGTAATTTCCTTAGCACGGAGGAATCTTGGTATGTGAAGATTGTCACCCATCCACGGACCAACCGTGGCAAGCGTTGAGCAATCGACGTATGACAGCCGGGACCAACGGTTTAACGTGATTACTGAGGCACGGATGAGTCTTGGTATGTGATGGTTGTCATTCATCCACGGACCAACCTTGTCAAGCGTTGAGCAATCGACGTATGACAGCCGGGACCAACGGTTTAACGTGATTACTGAGGCACGGATGAGTCTTGGTATGTGATGGTTGTCATTTATCCACGGACCAACCGCGGTAAGTATTGAGCAATCCACGAATGACAGCCGGGACCAACGGCTTAATGTAATTTCCTTGGCACGGAGGAGTCTTGGTACATGAAGATTGTCACCCATCCACAGACTAACCGTGGTAAGCGTTGAGCAATCCACGTATGACAGCCGGGACCAACGGCTTAACATAATTTCCGGGGCACGGATGAGTCTTGGTATGTGATGGTTGTCATTCATCCACGGACCAACCGTGGCAAGCGTTGAGCAATCCACGTGTGACAGCCGGGACCAACGGCTTAACATAATTTCCGGGGCACGGATGAGTCTTGGTATGTGATGGTTTTCACTCATCCACGGACCAACTGTGGCAAGCGTTGAGCAATCGACGTATGACAGCCGGGACCAACGGTTTAACGTGACTACTGAGGCACGGATGAGTCTTGGTATGTGATGGTTGTCATTTATCCACGGACCAACCGCGGTAAGTATTGAGCAACCCACGAATGACAGCCGGGATCAACGGCATAGCGTAATTTCCTTAGCACGGAGGAGTCTTGGTGTGTGAAGATTGTCACCCAACCACGGACCAACCGTGGCAAGCATAGCCTAACCTGAGCGGTCGACCTGGCTGTTATTACTGAGCCACAAACCCTTGAAATAAAAAGAAAGAAAGAAATTCCTTAATTCAGCACAGACTAAAGGCACACATTAAAAAACACACAGTAAAATAAAAAAAATAAAAAAAAGTGTCGGAAACTATAGTGTGCCCATGGCTGCGCCAAAAAGGCCCAGTTCGTCAAAAATGCCAGACAACTAGTGCCCGACGCCCTTCATTTATTTTAATAGTAGATATGTTTATGGACCCTTAAAAAGCCAAATCAGCCTATAGTCCCACCGTCTTATCTGTTCAGTTGACAGCGTCACCAGTGGACATTGAAAGAATTGAATTGTTGAGTTAGTTTTCTGGGTTTTTTTTTTTTTTGAAGATGGGAAATCATCAAATAACTTCTCCCACTCTATGCGGAGCGGGAGGGGTTGGTTGTAGTGTTCCAATATTGCACACCTGCAGGCCTAAACAAAACACATTTCTGTTAGCGTTCACGCCAAACGCTACGCCAAAATGTACGGGAAAGACATTGCCTGTAGAAAGATTACGTCGTGTCCTTTCCGCAGATAATGTCACTCCCATACATTTTGGCGTAGCGTTTGGCGTGAACGCTAACAGAAATGTATTTTGTCTCAGGGCCCAGAACAGCTAAGTTGGTGGCACTATAACAACCAAAGTTTCAACAACTTGTCTAAAATTCGACTAGAAACAGTTTATCATTTCCTTTTTCCCTAGCCCACCCAAAACAAAAACGATTTTCAGAAACGATTACCTATTTCCGTCTCATTCCAACTCATAAATCTCTCGCTACACGTGACAGAGACCACTTCTACTCTATTCTATTTTCAAACTGTATTCAATTGTTTCAACATTAATTTCGCCTAATCTACTTTTCTACTACTGTAACTAATTAGCTAAAAATATTTTAAAGGTACATAGGAATTTAGCTTTTAAACAATGAGAAATAAAGCTTAGAGTAGCGTGTAGAATAATTGAAATAATTAAAATCGCATTTGTCCGAACAACAATCTTCTTGAAATAATGATTAGCTTTTATAAATTCAGTTTTAGTTATTTTTAGTACAGTCAGCGTCAAAAATATCGGGACGAACAGATTGTTTAAAATGATCTCAACAACTAAGAAAATTAAACTTTATCTCAATTGGATAAAGTTCTTGTCAGAATGACAGTTGTCGTGTATTGTCTTCATTCTGAAACATTCCTTGTGCCATTGAGTATTTTTTTATTCTAAATTTTTGTATGAGGCTTTTATCCACAATGGCATGTCAGCCTCATCATAACTTAAACTGTTACCTACCAATACAATATACCTACATTATAAATTGCTAAACAAATCAGTAAGTAGGTTTGCTATCTCAGGTGAAGGCTGCGCTAAAACTTTTACATAAGGACGAATATCAAATTCGTTTATTTTTATTCTATCATTGAGTTCATATTTAATTTTCATAGTTGTTTATGTAGATCATTTTGAACCCTCTCGTTTGTTTGTCCCGATATTATTGACGCTGACTGTACAACGATAATTAGATGGTTGGTTATTGGAAAATACTGTTTTTAATATAACATAACGCCTTGTTTCCTTTTTTCCTTATTTCGGGCAGAGGTGTAGCTATTGTACGCACGGCTACACATCAAGCTATACATTTCCAGTTTACGCTGATCTCGCACTGTACGGAAATATACAATGCGAGATCAGCTTATACTGGAAATGTGTAGCCGTGTGTACTCCCACATTTCTCCAGTTATGTTTAAGTTCTATGTAATAGGGCCGAGCTTATTGCCATCAATCGGGCACAAATCCAGAACCGCTGCTACCGAGAAGTAAAATCTTATAATTACAAAAAAAAAAAACAGTTGCATTCCAGGAGTGCCGACAGAAGTGAAAACTTGAACAATTACGTGTGTATTTTTGAATCGTCGGATTCAAAAAATACGTTCAACGTTCAACGTACGTTCAACGTTGTTCGTTCGTACGTTCGTGTTGTTAGTAGTGTCGGTAACACTGTCGCGAGTTCAATTGTTTTTTCCCATCTCAAAAAATGCTCAACGCGCCTAAAGAAGTTTTCACTGTAATACTTTTAGATATATAGAGCCAATTAGATTGACAGATATTTTTTCAGGTAAGACTGAGACAAAAGTAGTGGTCTGTTTCTCTACTTACTGATAAGTTCTGACTTACTTATCTGGCAGATAATTTCGTACAAATTCTGTCCCATTTATCTGTCATTTTATATCCCATGAGTCACACTATAAACCCACTAGCCTAGTAGCCTACTACAATGCCTAAATTCTGAAAAATCCTACTATCCTACTTATTATATTTTATATGTGAAAGTTTGTGAGGATAGATGGATGTTTGTTACTCTTTCTCGCAAAAACTGCTGAACAGATTTGGTACAAATTTGGCTCACAGATAGTTTATAACCTGGATTAACTCATTGGGTACTTATTATCCCTGTAGTACGTTCCTGCGGGATAAATTACGACCGCCACGGCGGCGAAGCCGCTGGCATAAGCGAATATTCATCTGCCTAGCCTGGGATAAGGCTAGGCAGATGAGACTCTATTGGGTTCGGCTTGCAGTCTAACCGGATGCAGCTGAATACCAGTAGTTTACATGGAGCGACTGCCTATCTGACCTCCACAACCCAGTTACTGGTTACCACGATACCCCTTGGTAAGACTGGTTGTCAGATTTTTGAGCTTCTGACGACCCGTAACCACTGCCAAAAATCTGCAAATGACAGCCGGGACCAACGGCTTAACGTGATTTCCGAGGCACGGAGTGGTCTTGGTATGTAAAGATGATCGCCCATCCACGGCCCAACCGCGGCAAGCGTAGCTTAACCGATCGGTCGACCCATGCGGTTGTTATTATTTAGCCTCAAGCCCCTCAAAGCTAGTATTAAATATTGAAAATACCCAATTTTTTCCACAAAATGCTTAACAAAACATAGGCTAAGAGTTATCGGTAAAATCCTTTGTTCGCAATACATAAATAATGGCGAATGACCGCTGGCCTACACATACATTATTTTAGAATCTGATTTCATATATTTTAGAAATATTTATTTATTTTAAGCCATATCTAACTCTATATGAATCGGTAAGTAATCCCCATGTATAATAATTTTCATGATTTAGGAGACTGAAATATACTAACAAAAGAGCGAGTCGGTATGTGTGTTTGTCTTGAACAAAATCCGTCGAGATTTATAAACTTCACTCGGCAACAGCATGTACGTTGTCTACGTAGGTATTATTTTCTGTCCCTGTCACACAACTGTCAAAATACAAGTACAAGATAGAGATGGTGGGAACATGGAACATGTGTAACCGAAACGTTTATCAATATCGACCTTAAATTACAAATGAGACATTAGGTATGTTTATATCGATTCCTAAGATAATATTGAAACAAATTAAAAATTTAACCGTTAAAACAATAATATATAAGGAAAACAATACTTATGTACAAGAATATAAGAAGAAGGATTAACAATCAAAGGGATCAAAGGGCATTAAAAAATCCTCTCGCATCGTTGTCAATAGGAAAATTGCCCAAAAGGCTGGAAGCATTTGCCACTTGCCTCGTTGTATGCCATGCTGATTTTTGATGTTCTTCTGATGAGAAGGTACTATATTTTTTCCTTCAATATTTTTTAAGGATGCATTTATAGAGGTTTATGTCACAATTGTGACAAAAGGAATTTTACTCTAAAATTCCTTATTAATATCAAATTATTCTCTTAAATCCGCAAGCAAACCCGAGTGCATGACTAGTATTGATGTTTTGTTTATTTGTTTTTCCAAAAAGCATCCTGTGCTGAATGGTGATGGATAAATAAACGTTTAAAATTAGCAAGTTCAGTAACAAAAACAATCGAATGACGAATCAATATGGCGCGATGGTAAACTGAAATTCGTGTGGAACGGAAATACGGTTTATTGGTTACTTAATTTATTTATTTGACTATGCACTGATTTTTCATTGAAACCATAATAATTTATTACTTATTATAATAAATAATCATAGTTAGGCGGTTCCTCTCTCTGGAGCCCTGACCGCCGGTAGTTTGGATCCTGTTCCCGATACCAGTAGGCTACTTTTTTATATTTTTAAATGTTTCTATATTCCTAAAATGTTTTTTTTAATTATTAAAAAAATAATTTATCATAATAAATAAATTATTTTGACAAAATGTGTACTTTTATAATTTCTAACAAAGCGATATTGTCGTTGACGTCTCCATAAATGTAACGAAATTTGTGCACGTTTTAACGCAAGCGCACGTTCCAGCGGCATTTTTTCGCGCATTGGATTTACAAAGCTCCGCTTAGCGCCGAGAGTTGGTTATCGAACACTAAGTTTATTCGACGCACTGAGAGCCTGAGACTCAGGCGTGCTGCAATCTATTGGATTATCAATGCTCGGATTAAAACCGAGAGTTGAAAATCGCGCGATATAATCCCGCCGCGATTTTGTTACGTCGGTGTCAGCGTCAACTTATCGTGGACCGAAATTTAAAAGCGTTTTCATATATTTTTATAGTCATACATACAGGATAAATTTTTAACCAGTGCGCAAACTGTAACCATGAATCTAGCATATCATTCTAGACCCCCTAGCATAGGAATTTTTCGTCGGTTATACAAAACAAAATCAGCAGTTCCATACATTTTGACTGCGTAGGTAATGCACTTTTCTATAAAACAGCTGATTTTATTTTTGCATATTTTTGCATTGACTTTCGGGCTTCTGACGACCCGTAACGACTGTCAAAGATCTACGAATGACAGCCGGGACCAACATGGAGGGGTCGTGGTAGATAAAGATGGTCACCCATCCAAGGACCAACCTCGGCAAGCGTAGCTTAACCTGATCGGATGACCCGCGAAGCTGTTATCATCAAAATTCAAAAATTCGATGACCTATGTCAAGTGGGGTCTCATTGACATTATGGATATTATAGTGGACGTACACACGTCCACTATAATACCCATTACACTATCGTGGACGGAGAGAAAAGCGTCTTCATATATTTCTATACTTTATACTTCCCTTTTTTTTGAGGGTGGGAAATCACCAAATAACTTCTCCCGCTCTGGGTGGAGCAGGAGGGCGTGTCAGACTTTTACTGACTAAAACCCACCCATGTTCCTTCAGATGCCTGTGTGCCAGGGGCCACGGTATTTCTTTCGAACAACCCGCACCCCTGGTAGGCATCGGCGCTTGCGGACCCCATCAATTGATGCTGACATCTCTTTGAGGCGCCATTATACTTCCCTGTGTTATCGAGACGCAATGACGTCGAAGTGGTCTCGTTAGAAATAATAAAAGCGCACATTGGTATAGAACTAGGCTGTATTCGTTCATCGAATATTTCAATAAACTAATAATTTTAGATAACAACATTTCTCCAGACAACAATCAGTTATCACACAGTTTCAGTTTTGCTTCACTTCCCTAACAATTAATGTCTTACTGCTGAACGAAGGACTTCCAATTCTCTTTCGATCTCTCTCTGTCCAGGATCAATCTTTATTAAAGGAGTCCAGCTGATCCCTCCATCTGCAGCTGGGCCTGCCGCAATGTCGTTTGTCATTAAGCGGGACCCACTTGTAATTTTGGCCCATTGTTCGCCTGACATGCGGCAGTTGTGTCCACTTCCCTAATATCTCGCAAACAATTCCAGAAAAACACTCGTGTAAAAATACCTTCATACCTATTTTAATTCCTGATGTGCTCGGGAAATTTACCTTGAAAAAGGGGTGCGAACGTCTGAGCGTACTTTTTGCCCGCTTTTCGTCGTCTCTCGCTAAATTTGTCCGCAGAGCATGGCTTCTATTTTTTCCTCGACTCTCGACAGAATGCACCACTGTGCAATGCAAACGAAAACTCACTTTATAATTTCGGTGTTATGTTCTAAATTTGAATTGGCGTCAGAATTTTAAGACATTCTGATCTCTGTTTGCACGGTGTAAATTCGAATTTATTTCTAAGTTTAAATTAAGGATAGCTGAATTTCTGAAGCGTATATTTTTTTAGTTTATCCCTTTGGATACTATTTTGTTAGGAATTTCATTCGAAGGTTTAAGAAGTATGTTTCATTGCTTTTGTAATGCTTTATTGCATTTGCCTGATAGTTAACTGGCGTAATAATAAAGATTTATTTTTGACTACAAATTTCCCGTATTTGTAGCAGCAGTGTATGCGTAATCATAATCAGCCAATGATGGCCCCACTGCTGGGACAGAGACTTCATCTCGGTCAGAGGAAGTGGGCCGTAATCTACCACGCGGGCCCAGTGTGGATTGGTAGATGTCACATTCCTTTGATATTGCTTTGGTTAGAACCAAAATGTGAAAACCGTCATGTCCTAGAAGACATGCCGGTTTCCTCACGATGTTTTCCTTCACCATTTTGAGAGCAGTGGTGATAAAATAATTTACACAAAGTAAAGCGCATGTCTGCGCCTGATTTACCACTGGGCCACCATTATTCCACATGATAGTTGACCGTCCTAATAATAAAACTTGTTTTTATTTTTGGCTACAAATCGCCCATATTTGTAGCAGTGTGCGTGGTATTAATAAACGAGACGACTTCTTCGATTTAGTTCCTTCAGCTGCGTCCGTATGTCTCGTGAAATGCAAGCACAGAAATAAATTTAGCGCCGTTTGAAAGAAAGTAATTTATGAATAGATTAACAGAAGACCTAAGATACGTACTGATTACTTGACTACCAAGACGAACGAATTTTCTGCGCAAGATTCATTTATACCTAAATTGATTTGTGTCAGTCTGAGTGACGGCAGCGTTGTCCTTTTAAACTAGGCAACGGATTTTGTTGCCGTTTTCAACATCATTTAGAGAATTTATTCCGGAAGGTTTATGTGTCATCATCAGTGATCGAATAATCGGGCGCTAATATACTTAAACTTTACTTTTATTCCCACGAAAGAATAATACGGACATGCCTTTCAGAATCCCGGATCCCGAAATCGTTCGTATAAAATACAATAAATTAGTCGATTCGATCACCAATCGATTCGATAGAAAAATGAATTTCCGCTACTTGAATTGTGCACATTATCATTTTTTATTGATATTCCATTTGTTTTGAATAAAAGATACTAAATCAAAATAACCACGGCTATAATTTCAATAAGTTTGTTACAGTTGTCTTTACAAAATTGTTCAATCCCGGGAACCCGGGATTACTTATTTATTCAGAAAGGAATGTCCATATTATTCTTTCGTGGGAAGAAGTTTAGGTATATGAGCGCCTGATTATCCGATCACTGGTCATCATCATTGTCTTTCCCTTATCCCAATTTATTTGGCTGATGGCGCAACATTGCCTTCTTCTTCCATACGTCTCTATTAGTCGTCATCTCAGGATACACCAGTGGCGAAAGCACCATATAACACGATACCTACCGGCTTCCCTCCGGGGATTGGCATCGGCAACTCTATCGCTAGTAAAAAACGGCACGTCAATAGTGGTTACTATTGTCAAAAAATATAGTTACACTAAGGGTATTTAATTCACCATAACAATCAAACAACAAAAACGGTTCTTGTATTACAACAAAAAAATCAAAATGTTCTAAATTAACCCGCCGCTAAAACTTCATAAACGTGAACTAAAAATTCATATAAAAGCGATACCGTAATGATATCACTTTAGGTCTCGTGACACCGCTTGATATGGGCGAGAGTAAGCCGTTGTACATCGGGTTATGACAAAGACGGATATAGCAAAATGCGTCAGCAAGAACGAGATAGAGGAATATTGCACTTTACTTGGTTTTCAGCTGTTCAATTTTATTGTATTTAATTCTTTACATTTCTTTATTGATAAGTCAGTAAGTTAAAGCAGACTTCGCTTCGGCTTCCCTCTTAGAAAATTTGACACCTCGCCACTGGGAGACACACCCTTTCTAACCATATCATCATTCACACAGTCCATCTATCGTTTTTTTGGTCAAAGCTAAAGCTCAAGAAAGCCACTCATGGCTGGTACAGCATTTGAACTTAGTATAATCAGAGTATAATGATCCCACTGCTGGGATACAGGCCTCATCTCTGTGAGAGAGAGGCCCATAACCACGCGGGCTTCGAATTCTTGTTTCTAGGACATGCCGGTTTCCTCACGATGTTTTCCTTCACCGTTTTGAGAGCAGTGGAGATGAAATAATTTATACAAAGTAAAGTACCTGCTTGGGTTCGAACTCACGACCTACAAACTCGTAAGCGCGGCCGTTGTTATAAGCACCGTTGACTAATCAAAAAGGAAACAGTTACGGCTTATTAGTCGATTGGCACGAATTTACTCGCCCAAAAAATATTGACGTACACACGCCAGCACATCAAGCTGGGAAAATTTGACAGTTTGGGATAAACTGTCAAATTTTCCCAATTGAACATGAACCTTATGCTTTTGTAATAAAGTTGAAATTTATCAAAGAACTTTGACTGATTGGGATATCTTGATGTGCTGGCCTCTGTACTTGCAGTGATCTTTTCTCAATAACTTGATTGCATAAAATTCAAAACGTGCCAATTGCTTAATATGTATTTGTAATCACTTATCGATTGTCGATTCACCCAGAAATAAATTAACTTCGTGCCAGTCGCCTATAAGAAATAATACAATTATTATATTATTTAAAAGTGTCTATTCGCCCGATTCGGGTAAGTAAATTCGTGCGAATCGACTAATAAACCACAGCATATTCAATACCGATACTTTCATAATAAACGATTTAATTTGTTTTATACTTTCATCACAATTTAGATTTTTAATTAATTTAAAAACGAAATTATACGAAATGTAAAAGAGAACAGAATTAAATAGTACCGATAATATACACCATATTTATTACGCACACCATAATTATTTTCTGTTACTTAACTTTGTTTTTTTTTACGTTTTTTTTAGCTGTTTAATTAATTAAGACGGTTCCCAATCAACACAACACACCCGTAGTTTAAGTAAGTTATTAGCTAAATTACCTCTCGTTTTCCAAAAATAAAGAGATAACAGAATACAGCTACTTCATTAACATACGTATCAATCGACAATTAAAACTTCCTACAAAATGTATTTTAAATACAAATGACGATAGTTTGTCAAGATTCAATCTCGAGCCACTGTGCATCGAATATTTTTTTCCTATATCCAAAATCTCTGGCCTACTGTGTACCTTCCGAAAAATTTAAATTTTTGACCTGATTAAATCTTTTTTTTTTACAATTTTGTCCCGATTCTTGCCCACTGTGCATTGGACATTTGAATGGTAACCTGATACTAAGATTCCTACGTATTGATAAGGCTACAACACTCTTTGATAATTAAAACTAATTGGTGAGCCGACCGGTTACAATTTATGTACCATTTTTACGATCCTCAAGATTTTAGGGTCTGGTTATGTTAATAAGCGGAGCGATAAGCGGTCTTTGAAGAAATGGAAATTAGAAAAGAACTCAAGTTATTGACACATGCAATATACAGTGTGGCAGGGACAACGACGGACAACCCGATACCATTCAGTACATGTTCTGAAACTGCGTTGAAATTTATCGACAGTCACTTATTTAAAAAATAAGGGCTAGTTCAAGGTCGCGTGGAAACAAAGTTCCTGGAAGGATCTGGGTAGGCTTTTGGCCAGCAGTGGAACAGACTAGGCAAAAACAACAACAAAAAAAATAGGGCTGCCATATAGTTAGACCGCGTAGGTTTCTACGAAACAATAGATTTATACACCAACCTATGTAGATTGGTGTCTTCACATCTTTCAACTTGACCAAGGTTATGACTGGACTAGACTGTTACCTCTGAGTTTGCCTTTCTCCTGAGAATAGTCACAAAGGAAACGCTGACATCATCAATAACATACGATTGACGTATAAAAGTGCTTATACAAACCTACTTACAGAAATAAAATCATTTATAGCTGGTGTAAGAGTTTAAAATATGTCTCTTAAATTCAAGAGAATTGAGCGCAGTGGTGGCCCAGTGGTAACGGCCGAAACATACGATTTATAGGTCGTAGGCCGTACCCGGGCAGGCTTTTTACTTTGTGTAAATTATTTCATCACCACTGCTATAAAACGGTGAAAAAAAAAACATCGCGAGGAAACCGACATGTCCTAGAATCAAAAATTCAAAGACGTGTGACATCTACTAAGCCGCACTGGGCCCGCGTGGTAAACCCACATACAGGTTCAAAAAAAAAATTAAGACAGATAACATTACTAATAACTAAAGTACTTACCAGTAATAGTAAAAATAATAGTGATATGTTTGAAAATAAGTTTAAAAAGAACTTCGTGCATTATTCAGTACCTTAATCATAATACTATGCAACAATTCCTTTTAATGTTATGGCAACACTAACTAAAACGAAATGTCACTGTCACGGTGGCCCATTCCATCTCACAGAGCCTGTGTCCCAGCAGTCGGAACATTATAGACTAATTACGGTATTCAAGAGAAAGCTTTTAGATTATTAGATTGTAAACGCATAAGCGATTTTTCCAACCGCTACCGCTTATACACTAAGCCCACACCCTGCTCTGATTAATTAATATACAAATCAAACATAAGACGGTACAACTTCTGGATTACATGCCGGTTTGTTTAGACTTTAATTATTATTAGGAAGCTATCTTCTTATAACGAGGATGTCGTATAATTATATCGATTGAATACTCAAATGTAGGTACTGGTATTGGGTAACGGTTTCTATGAACCGATATCTATGACACTGATAATGGAGGTTCTGAGGAGAGAGGAGGAGGTTTGGGCTTTGGTGGAGACTGACGTTTATTTGTTTCATTGCTTTTTTGGAAGAATTATAATAAATATTCCTAAAATCGGATCTTTTAGAGTGAGCCAGATGTAGTCAGGCAAATTACCCTATTTTTATAAACGTTGCTCAAAGTTGAGTAATGATTAGCGACTGTATAGCATGTATTCTTATTTTTCAACACGTTTAAACGTCTGTTAACTTTAATCAACGTTTATTAATAAACCCCATAATGGTTATGACACCCTACGTCAATTTGCCTTATCCATGACATGCAACTGTAAAAGAATGACAATTGTGATTTGAATATTCGGATAATTTAATTTGATAGGTAGCCCATTTGTTTAACTATTATTTTCCTAGACTTTTTATCCTAGCCTTTTCAATTATAAATTTCAGTTTTTTTTTTTTTTCAATTCATATATTGTCCAGATGTATATGTATGATGGCTACGTAATAATAGTCACACGGATCGATTGATCAGGTTAATGGTCGGATGGGTGACCATCTTTACATACCAAGGTTCCTCTGTCTCGGAAAGCACGTTAAACCCGATGGTTACCGATGTAACGGCTGTCATTCGCGGATCTTTGACAGTCTTCACGGGTCGTCAGAAATTCGATTGCTTTTTCAACCAGTTTTACGAAGGGGTATCGTATTACCCAATGATGGAGGTCAGGATCACCCTGAGGACACGGTGGAGCATGCGGTGAGGTCTGCCTGGCTTGGGCGGAGCACCGCCGTGTCCTTGTGGAGGCGATCGGCGGCGGCGATCTCTCGCGTCCGGCCCTGGCCCAGGCCATGGTACGGAAGGAGAATTCATGGGTAGCCGTCGCCTCCTTCTGCGAAGCAGTGATGCTCGCGAAGAGGGAGGTGGTGCACGTGAGGGAGAGGCAGTATATGCGCCTCACGGCCCTAGCCGTCGCAGGAGACGCCCTGGGCGTCGGGAATCCCAGGCTAATTCCCAGCCACCGTAGGTGCGGGCTTTCGGACGGCGAGTAACGGGTAGCTCGCTGTCCGGTAAGGACCTAGCCCGGGTCGACGGCGCGTTGTGTTCCTCGCGTGACTCAAAGAGATGTCAGCACCAATTGTTGGGATCCGCAAGGGCCGATACCTGCCAGGGGTGCGGGTTGTTCGAAAGAGGTACCGTCGCCCCTGGCACACAGGCAACTGAGGGAACACGGGTGGGTTTTAGTCAGTAAGAGTCTGACACGCCCTCCTGCTCCACCCAGAGCAGGAGAAGTCAATTGATGGCTTCCTATCCTCCAAAAAAAAATGGAGGTCCGATAGGTAGTCGCTCCAAGTAAAACACTGGTATTCAGCTGCATCTGGTAAAACTGGAAGCCAACCCTTACATAGTCCAGAGCGGAAGAAATATTTGATGATTTCCGAACCAAAACAAAAATCCCTTACATAGTTAGAATAGAGATAGGCAGATGATGATCTAGTATGTGGTAGTAATCGCTTTTCCACGACGTAATGTATTTTTTACAACACACGAAATCTATTCTGAACATTGAAATCCCTCCACCATTATTCTAAACCACACAAGAAGAATGCATTTCTCAAGCATTTCCTTACTTTCCCTCTCATTCCTGCTGACTCATTATTCCTTCCCATAAAGCACAGTACACACAGCACATACAATTAAATACGCGTATAAATAACGACACGGTGTTATATACAAAGCAAGCAATTTGGTTAAACGCAACGACAGAGATGGCGAGTCGTGAATGTTGTAGACGCATAGATGTAGGGTTGTCACCACACACATTACATTTACAAAACATGTATTTTGCATTTATATAAAGACCATACATTTTAAATACACGATGTATAATGAGATAATAATATAATTATATTCTTCTTCTGCTTAGCGTTTCGATGGCAAAAAAAATCAAACATCTTTGGCTCAAAATTCAGCTGCGCGAACTCCGATCATTGACGCATGGAAGGTGAGCCGTATACATCGTATATTAAAATGTGCGATCATATTTAGGGTATCTACAGACCATCAGACTGATCAACTTTCAACACGGTGTTATATACAAAGCAAGGAATTTGGTTAAACGCAACGACAGAGACGTTGAACAACGGTAGGTGTAGATGCATAGTGTTAGGGCTGTCATCTGACATTATACAGCGTGTATTATACACCGTGTATCAAAAATATGTGGTCTAACACCCCATCAAACTGAACCACTTTCTCCATGGGATCAACATCGTGATTGCGAAAAATTATCAGCTTTCCCATACATTTGGGTCGAGTGTTGAATTTTTGTATGGGGCAGCTGATTATTTTGCGATCAGCCGATACAGCCGATTGTGATTTTTGCCCAATAGAGACTTATAGATGCTGTAATAAAATTAACTACGACAAGAATAAATAGCTGTTCCTTACATTTTGTCCGCGTAAGTATTGCACCTTTCCATGGAAACAACAGGCTATTTCTTTTTAGTAACCGAAGAAAAATGACTACGCTTGAAGGTCTAAAATCATATGCTGATTCACGGTTATAGTTTAGGAGTCGTCGTACCTGCCTCTCTGTATTAGATGACAAGCCTATTTCCATCAACCGGTAACTAAATCAAACTCCGGGTTACTAAATAATCCTGGTTTAATAACCCAATAACATAACATAGACCCAATAAATAAAATAATTCTATTTAAACATGTTTCCCGAAATGGGAAACGAACCCAGGACCTCATACTACGTAGGTAGGGGCAGTGAGCTTTAGTGGAATCCCAAATAACATTCGCATTGTTTGTAGCAAAGACAAACATCAACCAAATCTAAGGACAAATGTTCTAGATTTTAGGTACTAAGTGGCACCCCTATTCACATTCGTGTTAAAAGCATTTGCCTAATTGCCGAGATTCGTCTGAGGTATGCCTACAATGCATCTCGAGGAGCGTTTGAACTGACACCTTACTTGCTCTCAAAGGACATTAATTACAGGCGAGTGCTGAGTTTCATTAAATTTTATTATTATTTATATGTTTACATATTACATTTTATGTTTTGTATAATTAGTTTTCTTGACGTCGTGTTTGCTATGATTTAATGTATGTGTTCTAATAATGGAATATTGAAACAATTTCTAAATACTTTTATTTAACATTTCATTTTCTAATTTTAGTTAAATAAGATGGGTGTGATTGTTAAATAAATAAAAACATTTACTTAAATAACTAGCTCTTCAGTCTTAATACTAATATTTATCCAATCATTGCATTACTTAGGTCTAAATACGACTGATGATATGGCGACGGCTTAAGTTGTCAAGCTTAGTAAAATAATATGTTCCAACTGGAATTCTCATTCGATATAAATAGAAATGCCAACTTAGCGCCATCTAGCTCAAACTGGCTGAAACAACCGGCCAAACACGTTTCTAAATTATTTTAATGATAGCCAAGTAAGTAATAAAGAAGCCAAATCACATTTTTAATACCAGTATATTATCAAAACTTAATGACTGATATACATTTTATTAATTCAAGATATTTAAATCATAGCTCCTTTTATGTTTCGTACATTCTAAATAATAAAATCTTTTCATTAAACTCGACTTGGCCTGACATTTTAGTCGTAATAATAGAGTTTATGATTAGTAGACTTCACACGACGATTTTTTTCCTTAAATAACAGTCTTGTCCATGTTAATAGTAACAGCATATGGTGTTATAAAGCTTTTGCATAATTGACATGATACTAAATCGATTTTAGACTGTAAATAGGTGTCTTAAACTAGTTACAAGCAATGTCGATTCTTATTTATTGCAGTCGATTCAGAATTAATATAGACATATTTAAATGAGAATTCAACAAGCGAATGGTAATCTTTTTGCCACTGGCTTGTATGTTTTATTAATGGCGCAAATTATTTTACATTTACAACGGTTCTGAGAAAATAAATATTGAGAAGACTGGATTGAAAACCCGTCAAGTCTTTCAAGTGAATGACGAGTATTAAAATATCTCTTGTGTGCCTTTATAGCTTTTTAATAATAGGTTTAGTCGAGTGGAAATGATATCTAGGCACTGTTTTATGCGATCTTTATCTCGTTCAAGAAAGACGAAACAAAACTAGGTTTTAAATCTATTGTATCTTTTTATTTTTATCTTGACAACAAACCTTTTATTTAATATAAAAGGTTTATTATATCTTTTCTTTTCGTAGTCAATCTTTTAAGACTTGGCTTTATATTTTAAGGTTCAATCTAAGCTTCATAGAACTCTGTACGTTAATTTAATACGTAGGTATATAATTGAAAAAATCTCAATTTAAAATATAGAAAGAAACAACATGTTTTTGCATGGTAGCTTAATGAAGACCCTGATAAAAGCACGTTAATCACGTTAATAAAAACAATACTATTGTAACTTGTAAAACGTCTACATCATACAAGTTCTACTCGCATCCTTCACATTCTAGTAACTAAACTAGCTCACGAACTTCCCAGTCTAAACGCACCACGGAATTCGCAACAAGACGCAATGTATCGTTTGGTACATTACGCGCTACACAGGAAGGATCAGACAGAATAAGAAAGGGATACAATATATAGTGAGAGAAAGAGATACAAAGTGTAGAGTGTTGCCATCAATTATATTAATTAGTATCATAAGAAGAGAGAGTAAGGTAGGTAATTATGGTACCTATTACAATAATTGCAATCGGTAAAAATAATTAGAAGGTAGTGTAAGATGATATTGATTTTGGAATCTGTGATTAATTTATTTATTTATTTTATGTATCCTCACACTGGGACGCCATACAGCAATTACACCAACGGAGCAAAAACTTACTTCATGTGCTGCATTTGTGCGCTGTGAACATCGAACAGGCAACGATGGATCACGCACGTTTCAAGACACTTCACCATAGTTCCATCTGCCAGGGGTGCGGGTTGTTCTGCCAGGGGTACGGGTTGTTCGAAAGAGATACCGTGGCCTCTGGCACACAGACAACTGTGGGAACACGGGTGGGTTTTAGTCAGTAAAAGTCTGACACGCTTTCCTGCTCCACCCAGAGTGGGAGGAGTTATTTGATGGTTTCACACCCAAAAAAAAATCGTAGCTCCATAACTCGATCTCAATCCATATCGCGCACATTCTTTGCGATTTAGAGATTCAATGACTCTTTGAAAACATAAACGTTGAAATTGAAAAAACGGAAAATTTTGATGTGACAGATTATCAATGTCAAGTGACGATTTGGATTAATTGGATATGACAATGATGATGTCCATTTAGCTCTAGATATACAGTGTCAAATTAAATTAGCCATTGAAACTCCGCGAGGTGGGAAACGATATGTAAACATGTTAAAAAAGAAATGAATTTGATGACTTTTTAGTGGGATATTTTAAAAAATCTACTATTTCATAGAAAAATGCAATGCCTACATTACTTACACGGCCAAAATGTATGGAATAATATATTTTTAATAACCGGGTGTTGAAATTTTTCGTCATTCAGTCACCAGATCGATCGTCTACCATGGTAACAAATTGCGCATCGCGTCGATGTCACCCTGTATAGGATTGCATAAATTCGCAGCAGCCCACAGTCTTTAAACTTTAAGGATAGTAAAATAATAGTTACCTAATAATTATTCTTGTATAACACGAAAATTCTTGTGTTGTATCGCGGGAAAAATTCTCTAAACTACATCAACCAACGGGAGGAAGCATTCTTTTTACTTGCAATTTAGTTTAAAACAGATTGTCGTGTTACCCATTAACTGGGTTGTGGAAGTCAGATAGGCAGTCGCTTCATGTAAAATACTGATATTCAGCTGCATCCGATTAGGCTGGAAGCCAACCCCAACATGGTTTTGAAAAGGCTAGGCAGATGATGAAGGTTAAAACAGATAATCACACACACACACACCCACACATAAACACACATACCCTCACTCACGCACACACACATATATAAACATAGCATCAACCCATTTTACCAAGGTGACAACCTTTTCTGCGTGATATAATGCGGGGTCCTGGAGTTCTAAAATCCAGGCCCGGGCCTAAACCTAGACCTGGATTTTCTGTCTACACTAATGTAGACTCCAAATCTCCTACAAATAACATTTTGATAAGATACATGGCAACTTAATATAACTAGTGAATGTAATTTGCGCAAATAAAATAAATATTATTTATTATCTGCATAGGTACCTATTCAACACAGCCAACCCATCATTTTCTATACCTCTACAATTACAGCTATCCTCTTAATCTATCAATTAACTGGCGTGACTAGTGTGCGTCCAGACTGTGATCCAGATTAATATAATTGATCGTTGAGTACTGCATAGATGTTAATGTAATGTCCGTCGGTGTGTTTACTGTTTAGGCCTTTGTATTATACAAGGTGTCTTTTTATATCCCAAAACTCCAGGGTATGAATGAGACCATATCAAAGAACCAACTGGCATATGAATTATTTATCAATTATGGTTCTTTTTTGTCTAATTTTTCGTACAAAATAATTCGACAAAGTCACGATTATTAATGTAAAACACCCTTACGTGAAATATGTCAACGTTGCATTATTTAGCTTTAAATATGAATTATTGCTTTGAATGAAGATAAATTACTCGTATTTATCAATGAAACTTAGATATCTACACACATGGAGAGTCTAGTATTAGTATTTTGTACGGTAATTTTGCAACGTCGCAAAAGTAAAGATTCATTATACGGGTGACAGACAACTGTTGACCTAAATTAATTATGATCGATGATATCATCGAGACTATGCATTTTTAGACCACATATTCTAGGACTATTTGTATAATTTTTACTTATAGAATATAACCCTAGAGTTATGGGATATAAAAAAAAACACATTGTATACAGCAACAGTGGTGACCCATTGGGAACTTAAAAGATGTCGTAGGTTCAAACCAAACAGGCAATTTACTTTGTGTAAATTATTTCATCACCACTGCTATATTAACTGTGAAGGAAAACATCGTGAGGAAACGAAAATTCGTGGCATGTGACATCCACCAACCCGCACAGGGGCAGCATGGTGAATGACGGCCTACGCACTCTCACTGAAACAACGCCTGTGGCCCAGCAGTATAGGCTTGAACATTAGTCTGATTATGCATTATCTATAAACAGGATAAGTTTTTATCCAGTGCGCAAACTGTAACCATGAATTCACCATATCATTCTAGACCGGGGGGTCTAAAAAAAAATCCGCTATTCCATATATTTTGACCACGTAGGTATTGCACTTTTCTATGAAACAGTTGATTTTTTTTTTTGTATAACCGACGAAAACTTTCTACGCTGAGGGGTCTAGAATAATATGCTGAATTCATGGTTAAAGTTTGCGCACTGGATAAAAACTTATCCTGTATATAAAAATTAATCCATATTTCCCTTGGTCGCGGCATCACACGTGAACGGCTTGACCAATTTTGCTAATTCTTTTTTTGTTGTGTTTGTTATTGTCAGGAGAAGGTACTTATGAAAGAAAAATAAGGAAGTTGCGCGTAACATTAGCAAATTTAAGACAGGACAACGTGTCGGGTCAGCTAGTTAAACATTAAAGTGAATTTAAACCTTCACCTTGGGAAACTTGTAAAAATCTTGGCGTGTGCAGATGACGAAATAATAAGTGATACTTATTTAGAGTTTCACAAACTGGACACACGTGTGTCCAGCCTCGCGTGTCGAGTTGGTGACAAACCCATAATTATCTATTTCATTGCAGTTCCCAGATAGAACAGTAAAAAACAATTATTAATAATTTTAGCGATTAATCTTCTCTTAATGAAACCCGGCAGATCTGCCATCAATTAATCCGTAAAACTGAAACATTATCATCATCCCTTTAATTAAAAGTCAAAAGAAGTCAAAAATATGAAAAAAAAAACCCTACATTTTTCAACGATATTTCTGTCACTTAAAAGAGACATTGCTGTTACGGAAATGACTTGACTATAAAAACACAAACTTCAAAGATACAATCATTTCCCATCAAAAATCTAAGTTCCGGTGACGTCACAAACAAGGATTCCTGTTGAACCATGATTCCTTGTAATGGGTGGTCGTTGGGATAGGTTTGTTTAAAAATATAACTTTTCAGTTTATAGACAAAATCTGTCTACCTAGTTGGTCTAGTGGTTGCATCTAATCTACTAAAGTGGAGGTCCTGGGTTCGATATAAATGCCGGGCAAAGTGAAATTGAGTTTTTTAACCGACTTTTAAAAGAAGGAGGTTAACAATTCAACATGTTTATATACAGGATAAGTTTTTATCCAGTGCGCAAACTGTAACCATGAATTCAGCATATCATTCTAGAATCCCCAGCGCAGAAATTTTTCGTCGGTATTACAAAAAAAAATCAGCTGTTCCATACATTTTGACCGCGTAGGTGTTGCACTTTTCTATGAAACAGCTGATTTTTTTTACTGACTTATCCTGTTTATATATTTTTTTTCTTTTGGGAATTTTTAAATGGCAGCGCGGAATCTATCATCAATCTATACCAACTCGCTAATTGGCAGTATTCCTTAATAGCAGTCAAGACTCCGGATTTGCGGTTAATGGCACTAAGGTGGTCCCTTATTACTTTAGGCCTATACGAGTAACAAAACCAGCCTGTTAACAGTCCGACTGTTGGGCAATACCCTCTTCTCATACAGAGAAGACTCGAGCATTTATCACCACGCTTGCTCAAGACGTGTGGGCGATTTCAAGACTATTACAACTCCAGTTTTCGATAAACGGCTTAATGTGCCACGGAGAGCACGTTAAACCGTTGGTCCCGGCTGTGTTTCGTTGATCTTTATGTGTTTTAGATGTCAGTAATAACCAATATAAACTCAGAAAATGCATATGAATTGGTAAAGTCGAACTGGTAATTGGCGCAGATTTTAGCCTACAATCTTGTGCACTGTGCCATAGTAACAACTGGCGGAATTTGGGTGTATTTTTTTTTACGTTGCCCCACACTAGGAATTACTCCTGTATTGTGGGTGCGTTTACAAACATTTAAACTCACATACACAAACAGCCAGACCCGGAACAACTATTTGTAGGTCATACCAATATTTGTTCCGTGCGGGAATCGAACCCGCGACACGCAGCGCAGCAGTCAATAGGTTAACTGCTGCGCCAACCGTGCCGTCCGAAAAAGTCGAATTGGTATTTGCCCGGATTTTAACCCACAATGTTGTGCACTGTGTGTGTAACAACTGCCGAAATTTGGGTGTATGTACTCTGCCTATCTCTTGGGCGTACACAGGATTACTTGTATCATGAATGTGTCATATCAATCATAATAAAATTAACAATGTATAGGAGTGGGTTCACGTCAATAATATTGTATAGGGCGGGGTTAGAACTCATCACATCGTATCCTTTGCCTCGCCAGTGTGACGCCCTAACTGTTGAGCTATTGGTATTTTTATTACCCACTAGTTTTTGTCCGTGACTTCGCCTGCGTTGAAGTCTAAAATTATGCTACGGGAACCTACAATCAGGATAAAAGTATCCTATGTGTTATTCCAGGTTAAAAACTATATTTGTGCCAAATTTCATCCAAATCCGTTCAGTCGTTTTTGCGAGATTGAGCATACAAACTTTTATATTTATATTATGAAGTAGGATAGTAAGACTAATTTTTTCCGTGGCTTCATCTGCGTGGAGATCGGAAATTATTCCAGGAGAACACACTACCGGATTTTAAAAGTCCTATGAATACATACGACTATCCTATACCTAGTATTTTGGTTCACACTTATGCGGTAAGCACAGTTTGTATCACCCATATATATGAATTTAAGTCTTAGAACTAAATGAAAGTTACGTGTAAAACGAGTATTTTCACTATTGGAATTTACCTTACGATTTCTTTTTTTTTCTGGGTGGGAAATCATAAAATAATTTCTCCCGCTCTGGGTGGAGCGGGAGGGGTGTCAGACTTTTACTGACTAAAACCCACCCGTGTTCCCTCACTTGCCTGTGTGCCAGGGGCCGCGGTATCTCTTTCGAACAACCCGCACCCCTGGCAAGCATCGGCCCTTGTGGGCCCCATCAGTTGGTGCTGACATCTCTTTGAGGCGCGCGTGGAACACAACGCGCCGTCGACCCGGGCTTGGTCCTTACCGGACAGCGAGCTACCCATTACTCTCCGTCCGCAAGCCCGTGCCTACGGTGGCCGGGAATCAGCCTGGGATTCCCAACGCCCAGGGCGTCTCCTGCGAAGGCCACGGCTGTGAGGGCGCATGTACTGCGTCTCCCTCACGTACGCCGCCTCCCTCTTTGCGAGCATAACTGCTTCGCTGAAGGAGGCGACTGCTAGCCATGCACTCTCGCTCCGTACCATGGCCTGGACCAGGGTCGGACGCGAGAGATCGCCGCCGCCGATCACCTCCACGAGGACACGGCGGTGCTCCGCCCAAACCGGGCATACCTCCACCGTATGCTCCACCGTGTCCTCAGGGCGATCTTCGCAATGGAAACACCCGGATTTACCTTACGATTACTTAATGCTATGAGGGCCTTCGTCGCAAAACAACAACTTCTCAAAATGTCTACCGGACGCAAAATGTCCATTTCTCAGAATGTCTCTTTCGCTAAATGACCACTTCGCAAAATGTACCTTTGGTAAAATCTTCATTTCTCTGAATGTCTCGTTCGCAAAATAACCACTTTGCAAATAATCGCTTTTCAATCCTTTACATCAGTACAAAATCAGTCAAGTGTGAGTCGGATTTACACACATGTTTTTTTTTTTCATCATGTACTTAAATGAAAATAAAGGAGAGAAGTATTGTCGTTAGCGAGATTTCTCTTATTTTTTATAAATTTTGGGACAAGCGACTTAGATATAATATACACTTTAAAATGTAAAACGGAAGAAAGATCTGTATTTTGACACGAACTGAAAAACATTTTTGGCCAAACTATAACGAAACAATTGATCACTGCCAACATTGTTTTTTGATTTGATTTTTGTGTAATTGTTGTTGACATAGATTAAAAACCAATAAATAATTCTCAAGAGGGAAAGCAGTCATTTTGCGAAAGAGACATTCTGAGAAATTAAAATTTCACGAAAGAGACATTCTGAGGAATGGATATTTGGCATCCGGTAGACATTTTGAGAAGTAGTAATTTTGCGACTGAGCTAGATCCACTGTTTATATTTTTGTGGAAAGGGTGGTGCTTCACATTTTTTCCCACTTTTTTGAGGACAAAACAAAAAAGTTACTATGAAATAATTAAAAGACGATGCCTAGCATCGAGCTAGGTTTCACTTTTCCGAAGAAAAATCAAAATGTGACTTAATAATAATACAATCGGTTCAACCAAACGCGAGATAATCGCGGACAAACAAACATACAGGTCAAACTGAGAACTCTCTTTTTTTAAGTCGGTTAAAAAATATCCAATATCTCCACAGTTAAACGAGTTCGTTAACAAGAACTTAAAATCACATTCACATTGCAATTTGAAAAGCATAAAGCGGTGTAAACACTTACACCCCAATTACTTATAATCACCTAAAAAGAAAAATCGTTCACACCCAATCAGAAAGAAATAAAAAGGCCATAGTAATCGCCCGCCGATTGTCACTTACGAGACATATTATTACTACCTTCTGCGATCCTTATTACAAGGCATTAAAGTTTAATACGGGACAGTATTTATATCAGTATTTTGCAATGCGCCTTGTCTGTCATTACTGTCATAAGCCGCAGTAGTGATTATAGAGTAACCAATAATTCTTGATATTTTGTGGCGGCGCTGCTAGTCAAGGCAAATGTCAATAATTATGTCAAATACAGTGCAATTTGCATTTAGTTCACCATTCCACCACGGGTCAGGATAAATTGGATATGTTGTAGGTAAAACTTTCATGATAATTTTACAATTGCGTCCAAAAAAATCAACCCACCCATTTAAAACAAGATTACTCAACAATTTGTATTAACAATAAGCTCATATATTTTACTAGCTTTTTTCCAGCGGCTTCGCCCGCGTGGAGGTCGTTGTATTATACATATAAACCTTCCTCTTGAATCACTCTATCTATTAAAAAACCCGCATCAAAATCCGTTGCGTAGTTTTAAAGATTTAAGCATACATAGGGATATAGGGACAGAGAAAGCGACTTTGTTTTATACTATGTAGTGATAATACAATCTTCCTGAAATGCATAATATATCTTCCTTTATGAACATAACTTTAGAAGAAGAATTATCATAGCTAATTAATAAGTTTTGACAAAATTGCGAATTTACAAACATACAGATCCAATAAAGACCCTCCATTTTCTTGAAGTCGGTTAAAAACCCAAAAAATTAAATGATCAAAACACGAACAAAAACATACAAAACTGGCTTCTGAAAACGGCTTCACCCGTGTGGATGTCAGATATAATCCCACGGCACCGCGCTACCGGGACAAATGTAGCTTTATGTCTTTCCCCTGGGGAAGGTAGCCGGTAGCACAATGCTATCGTTGCCAAATTTTATCTCAATCCAATCAATGGTTTAGGCCTCTAACGGTAACATACAGACAAAGTTACTTTTTACTTTATAATATTAATAATATAATCGCTTCTTTGGAATAAAAAAATATACAAAAACAAGCTTGAGCTTGAAGTTTGAAAAAAGCTTAATAGCTTAAAAGCTTTCAACTTCAACGAGTAAACAAAGTCACGCAGTTTTTCCGAGCAAGAATAAGCGATGAGGCCATCTGAAGTAGTGAGTCGCTCATGTCAAGAATACTGGTTTTATCAAAGTAGCAGTTAAATAAACTTTATCTTACGTACCACACAATATAATATAACAATTAATATATCCATTATAATTTTCGAGATATAAAATGGAGAGCAGTGGGTGGCCCAATGTTATTGCACCCAAGTGGATATTACCATATTGTTTTTGTGGGGTTTATGGATAAGTAATTACAGGAGTTTTTGGCGGGATCGCGTTGGAACATGTCGCACGAATTTTCATTTTCATGGAATTTAGTGAAATAGTGAATTAAATTGTATAAGTTTGATAGTGAATTATTCAATTTAGTTACGTGTGAGTGCACAAGTGTAGTGAAGGTGAAAATAAGTGACTAACGTGGACTTTTCGTGATCCCCCCAAAAACTCCTATTAGGTTGTTGTAAAGTTACTACCGCTTTACAATAACTTTGATTTGACTTGACTGACTAAAGACGACTATGACTGTTTTGTAACTTCGTGCCCGATATCGGGCCATTTACTTGATCTAAAAGAAAAATTACTTGACACTGGCTAAATGCACAAACCGTGTGAAGCCAAAATCAAAAAAAAATAAAAAAAAGTAATTACAGTCGCAAGGGTCAAGTTACGCTTGCCGCGGTTGATTCGTGGATGGGTGGCCATCTTTTTACATACCAAGCCCCCTTCGTGCTTCGAAATGCACATAACTCCGTTGATTCCGGCTGTCATTCGTAGATCTTGGAAAGATGTTACGGGTCTTCGGAAGCCCGAAAGTCCTTACAACCAGTCTTACCAACGGGTATCGCGTATTACCCAGAAACTGAGTTGTGAAGATTAGTATTAACATTACCATGTATAATACTGGTGTTCAGTTGTATCCGGTAAGAATAGACCCGACCCCAACACAGTTGGGTTTTCCCAACATGTTGGGGTCCGCTCCAACTAAGCAAATGATGATGACAGCAAATTGACGTGGCGTCAATTAGATAAATAAATAATTTCCCGGACTTCAAAAAGCTTTCTTACTTAAATTAACATGTTAGACTAGTAGGTACTTTGCAATGTGAATCACACATTACTAGAATTCCTGTCAATTAATCCTTCTAACTAAGCTCGCTCAATAGTGCAAGTTAGAGTTAAAACGAATGGTAATGGGGTTATGACTGATCTTATGCTCGTGAACGGGTGCTGCTTGTGGTGACTGGTCGTCTTGCTGACCATGATTTTGTTATTGTTGCTAATAATTACCTACTTGTTTATTTATTTTACGTCGATGGTCCTAGGTTATCATTTATAAACATAATGCAGCATTGCTTATGTAAGCTATCACGCCATTTATAGCAGGAGTCTTTTATTTTGGTATATGCTTTGTTTACTTTTTATTTTTTGTGCTTGAGTTAATTTTTCATTTTATTTGTTGGTATATTGGCATGGTGGTTGGTATTTGACATAAATGACAAATTTTTAAGTTCTGTGTCTCGTAATGTTGATTACTTTGCCTATGTATGTATAGAATCAAGTCTATCCGACTAAACAGACAGCTGTGCTGCTGGAGAGTTTGTTCCGCCACTTCTTCTTCCCAGCTAAAGCACTAGGAAGTGGTGAAGGGTGGGCGTTTTGGGGGACTGTCTTATGTACTTTGACGTTCGAAAAGTGCTGAATCTCAGCCTAATTTGAATAAATGACTTTTGATTTTGATTTTGATTCTGATTTTGAATGACCGCTCACTTTACCAACTTTAGAGAGTAATCCATAATTCTAAATGGATTATTCTATTGGATTTCCAATCCCTTCGGATGGTAGCATAATCAGCCTATATTTATTTATTTATTTATTTATTTATTCATTTACACATACAATTATTTTTACAGGCAGAACCCAAGGTAATAAAAGTAGTCATACAATACGACACCCAGAGACGCCACTCAAAATCTGATCACACACCTACAGTGCACCCACCTAGTGTACACCTATATTGTTCCCACTGCTGGGACACAACTTAACCGAGATGATGATTTTTAGTTGTGTTATCAGTCGTTCTGGAGATAGCGAATTTTGTTATGGGATAAGCAGTTATACAGGGTCAAATTGAATTAGCTAGCAAAACTTTGCAGACGTCATGGGTATCGAACTATCGATCCATAATCATCCATAATCAGCCTATAATGTTTCCACTGCTGGAACACAGGCCTCCTCTCGGCGAGAGGGAGTGGGCCGTAATACACCACGTGGGCCCAGTGCGGATTGATAGACTAGGGCGTGATAATATTATGTGCAAATTTTATAACTGAAAAGTAAAAAATAAAAACTTCTCCAACAACAAAAAAACCCAGGGTCTCATGCTCAGTGGTAGCGCTTGTAACCACTAGACCAATGAGGCAGAATATTATGTAATCTATTAGAAAAGTTAATTTTATTGTTACCATTGATAATTCTCTTATCTTAATAACCAAAATGGCCGTCCTTGAATTAGCGTAACTAAATCACAATGTTATACGAACATATTTCCGGTTTTAAGATAAACATAAAACACATGACCTAATTTTAATTGAATATCTTTGATAATATTTTTAAGCATTTATAAGGCCATTATGTTAATTCATAAGGGGCTCGTGACTAAATAATAACAGCTGTATGGGTCCATCCTTCAGGTTAACCTACGCTTGATTGGTCTGTGGATGGGTGACCATACCAAGACTCCTGCGCGCCTCGGAAAACACGTTCAACCGTTGGTCCCGCCTGTCATTCATGGATTTTCTTTACAGGTCGTCAGAAGCCCGAAAGTCTGACTAGTCGCCAATAGAAAATAATCATCAACATCATCATTTCAGCCGAAAGACGTCCACTGCTGGACATAGGCCTCCCCCAGGCTCCTCCACTTCGACCGGTCTTGTGCTTCCCACATCCAGCGGATTCCCGCGGCCTTCACAAGGTCCTTGTGGGAGGCCTTCCCACTCTACGTCTTCCGGTATGCGGTCGCCACTCCAGAAGCTTTCGGCCCCATCGGCCTTCTGTTCTGGAATGGAGAGATCCACAGGAGAACCAAGGCAACCGACATAGCCCGAAGAATTGCCAAACCTAAGTGGCAGTGGGCAAGGCACATTGCTCGCAGAACATATAGAAAATAATACATTATTTAAAATTGACGATTTGCACGAGTAAATTCGTGGGAATCGACTAACCCTTAAAACTATTGTAAGCAACTGTAGACAAACGTAGCCTTGACCTAATTATGCTTTCAAGAAAGTACGTCCTACTAATATTATAAACTAGCTATTGCCAGCGGCTTTGCCCGCGTTGAGGTCGGTGTATCATACATTTAAACCTTCCTCTTGAATCACTCTGTCTATACATGAAAACCGCATTAAAATCCGATGCGGAGTTTAAAAAATCTAAGCGTACAAACACGAAAAGCGACTTTGTTTTATCTTACTATTAATAATATTATTATGTATAAACTAGCTGTGCCCGCGACTTCGTCCGCGCGGAATAGTTATTTATATATATACACCGTGACAATTTAGTCGTCATACAAAGGTGGTCCACTCAATGTATCTGTCATAAAATACCTCTAGGCGCGATTAAAACATTGTTACCATTAATTAAGATAATAGGTACAAAGAAAAATAAATAATGCATTAGAATTATGAAACACCCTCCCTGTTAATAATGTTTAGGTATCAAACGGTAGAAGACATCTACCTACCTGACTTTACATTCCATCATTAATTCCATCTCCTTAACAAGGTGTTTCAAACTACGCCATGCGTTTTAGTGGACGATATTTAAAAAAAATTAAATATGCCAATGTTCAAAAATATTTTTTTTTTTAATAAATGATTAGTAGTCATTGGATACATGAAGTGGGCTGCCGGTGTAAGACGACTAAAATGTCACGGTGTACATATATATATTAATAAAAATAAATCAAATTTCTTAAATAAAAGTAGCCTAAGTTACTCCTTATTACATCAACTACCTGCCAGTGAAAGTCCCGTCAAAAACAGTCCAGCCATTTCAGAGATTAGCGGGAACAAACAGACAGACAGACAGGCGAAAATTTTAAAAAAAAAATATTTTGGTATATGTACCGTATACATATTCATATGCATGTAGCAAAAACCGGTTATTTCAATATTACAAACAGACACTACAATTTTATTTATATGTATAGATGTAAGATGTAAGATGTGAAAGTTTGTATGGTTAGATGTTTTGATATTTATATACTTGGATGTTTGTTACTCAATATCTTAAAAACAGCTGAACGGATTTGGATGAAATTTAGCACACAGATATTTTATAACCTGGATTAACATAAAGGATAGTTTTCATCCCGGTAATACGTTTCCGTGGGATAATTTCCGCCGTCCACGCGGGTGAAGCCGCTAACAAAAGCTAACTAACTCTTCTATAAAATTTGCCCTTTTACTCCGAAAATAAATAATAGTTTAAAAAAACTAAAAAACAGGCTTTAAAAACCAAACTAAAAAGTAGAAAATAATTTAATTCTATTAAAAAGCGTGGGGTGCTTTTTGAGGTATTTTTATAATCAATTAATATCAAGTACCCCACGCTTTTTAAACAGAATTAAATTATTTTCTACTTTTTAGTTTGGTTTTTAAAGCGTGTTTTTTAGTTTTTTAAACTATTATTTATTTTCTATTTTTTAGTTTTGCTAACTACAAAAGCGTGTTTTTTCTATTATTTTTTTAATTATTGAATTGTCATAGGTCCTCGATAAGTCTACAAAGTTTAAATGTCAAAATAGCGTTCAAAGGAGTCGGTTACATACAAACATATAAACAAACAAACATACAAGTGAAGCTAATATAAAGCGTGTAAAAAGCTATGAGAACAAGCTCATCAGAAGACAATGTAATGCTAATATTTCTTCACACAACACATTTGACAAACGGCTCTAATTTGCCAGCACATTGGCGTCAATTTGTGAAGGTAATGATTTAGAAAATTGCGTCAATTGTGACAAACGACGCGACTAAATGACGTGACTTAACCGAGATGATGATTTTTAGCTGTGTTATCAGTCGTTCTGGAGATAGCGAATTTTGTTATGGGATAAGCAGTTATACAGGGTCAAATTGAATTAGCTAGCAAAACTTTGCAGACGTCATGGGTATCGAACTATCGATCCATAATCAGCCTGTGATATTCCCACTGCTGGGACACAGGCCTCCTCTTGGTGAGGGGGAGTGAGTTACCACTCACTCCCCTCCACCACGCGGGTGCAGCGCGGGTTGGTAGATGCCCACATGTCGTAAAATGTTTGGTTCTAGAGATTCCTGACAATGTTTTTCTTCACCGTTTTGAGACCTCGTCTAGGTTTGAACCTACGACCAACAACTCTCAAGTCGCGGTTGTTACCACTGGGCCACCACTACTCAATCATTGATTAATAACTAAACACGATAAATACCATGTAATAATAAAAGTAATACGATTCCGTGTGATGCCGGACGTGTAGAATAGCACCATCCCATTTCTTCCCGTTGGTGTCGTAGGAGGCGACTAAGGGACTTACTAGAGAATGGGCAGCAGCGTTCTCTATGCATTGTACCACCATACTGCGATCACCAACCCGCCTGCCAAGCGTGGCGATTATGGCAGCCCCACCCCCCCCTCTTACAAAACCGGTTGGGGGAGGCCTATGTCCAGCAGTGGATGTCTTTCGGCTGCTTTTACAAAAAAAATAAGATATTCTTAAATCATACTTCAAGTACCAAAACCAGCAAAAGTCGACGATCCCAAAAAAAAAAACATTCATTGTTTTGTCGTGTTTAGAAATCGGTTCCCATCACATCTGCGGGGTTTCGCTAGTTTTTTTTAGTTTGACCCTGATCTGTTATTCGTTTATCATTGCTAAGTCCAGTTATTCATCAGTGAACTAGGTACTAATTAACGACGATCATAATATTAAATCTTAATATTAAATCTTATAGTATCCGGCAAACAGAATTAATTACCTACTATCCTCTCCTAGTAACTCCTTTAAGGCTCTGGTAACTTTAAATAATGTCGTTATGAGCGATAATAGTTCTTATTGCAATCCGATACGGGTTAAAATCTGTTGTAATGAATTCGAGTAATAAATGAGCAAACGTACGTCGTAAACGTGCAAATAAAATCGTATATAATTAGATATTAACTATTTAATAATAAATAATCCATCACTGGATGAAGTTTGGCATTTGGAATTGTATGGTATATTTTTAATTATAATTATAATGGTTATTGAAGGGATAAACCGATTTTAAAGATAATTAAGAGGTGATTTTGATGATGTTTTTGATGCATTAAAGTGTGTTTTATTATGTTTTGAGTTCCATAATTGTATGCAAAATAAACTTGAAAAATACCATGTATTTATTTGCTTTCAAAATTCATTACGGTTAAAGACACACTGGTTTCAAAAACCACCTTTTTGATCGTTTTCTAAAAATCTCCGCCTTAAGCATGGTGTGATAAAAATCTATATGTATAATACAAGGTGAATTTTTAGTCACTGTTTTAATTTTTCTGGGTGATAGTACCTACCCGTGAATTTGAAATTCGAAATAATTATCAAAATTGGACAACTCTGTAAAAAGTTATGCGTGCTCATACATAAAAAAAAATATACACCCGTCGACATGAGAACCTCCTCCATTTTTCATCGGTTAAAAATAAATTGACGTTTGTTAGTCTCAGAAAAAGTTCAGACAACTTTTACTGGCGCTACGAAGTTCGCCGGGTCAGCTAGTGTGCAATAAAAAAGGATTCATTTAATGTCAACATCATCATCTATTGTGACAACAAATATGAAAACTTTTCTTCGAATTCTCCTTTTCCATAGCAGTCGTGGCCCAGTGGTAACTGCCGTGACTTACGAGGTTCTAACCCAGACAAGCGCTTTACTTTGTGTAAATTATTTAATAATTACTGCTCTCAAAACGGTGAAGGAAAACATCGTGAGGACACCGGCATGTCCTAGGACCAAACGTTCGAAGACATGTGACATCTACCAACCCGCACCGAGCCCGCGTGGTGGATTACGGCCCACTCCCTCTCACAGAGATGATGGCTGTGTCCCAGCAGTGGGAATATTATATGCTGACTATGCTGTATTTATTTTTCTACGCAATAGGATGATTGTTTACGCAATGCGTTTCAGAAAATCAACATGCTTTGTCTATGCAGTAGCTCAGCCCAAGCCACAATGTAGCTTCAAAATCTAAAGTCCCTTTGAAATTCTAAATTATAACGTAACCGCGGTCCGTTTCCCACGTCCATACAAACATTTGTATGGTCCACATATATTTCTGTGGCCTACAGATATTTGTTCCGACTCTGGTGGGTGAAGTGGACGTGATTTGTATGGCTAAAACACTACACATGTCAACACGTAGCATTTTATTTTTTAACGGAATATTTTGTGAACACAATTGTATTTTTTAGTTGATGCGTGTGTGTGTGTCAGTGCTTTCAAGTCCATGTTTTACATCATTTAGGCCACTTGCTTTTGCTCACGGGTAGGTATTGACTACCGATATAAAAATCCATCCGACCAATTTCGTCCAATTCCTTCCCCCGTTTAGACGTGGTAGGTCACAGACATATGCAGTTACTTACGCATTTACAATACTATGCATAGTGATATTTTTTTATTAAGATAATAATTTGCATCTACATTTTCTTCTTTCGTGGATTTAATCGGGATTTCGGACTTTACCAACACTCATAAGTTTACGATTAGGTCGTATGCCGCTGTTTATTTTTTAAATACACGGTTAATGTAAGTTGTTATCATGCAGTCTGTTAAAATAATAACATTAACAATGCCACTAAAAATAAAAAAAACTGAATTCTTCAAACAAAATAAACAGCATATAAAATGACAAGAACTAAACCAATCTTGACAAAGGCACTAGACATGCGCGGGGCGATGGTATCAACTATTATTCAACTCAAACTATATGGTATTGTTACCAAATAATCACAAAATTAAGTTTAATACTGTTAAATAGGTACTACTACTAAAACGGAAAAGAAGGTCCCACGGATAGAATGTTAATTGTTATTAATTATTTTAATTGTGTATTTATAAAGTACGTAATTAACGACACCCTGTAGAAATCTTACGACTGATTTCTGTAGACTTAAAAAAAAATCGGCTGTAGTTTATGAACCACTATATATTTTTGAATAACCAACGAAAGTTACGATATTTTACTTCTCTAAAAAACCCACTTTTCCCCCAATTACGGGAGGAAAAACGATAAATTAATTACTTTAAATTGAGTAGTAGGTAAGTCAGCACAATACATGATGCTCAAAAAGGACCCAAAAAATATATTAGGACTAACCAAAACTTATATCAAGTTTCATTTTATTAGCAAAATGATTTACATCATACCAACTAATTTGTGAACTAATTAAGATGTTATTTTCGATCATAAATAACTCATAAATACGTGTATGGTCATGTCGTAAATTAACGGCAATTAAAATAGTTAAGATGCCAACACTAGGATGTGATTTTATAATTTAAAATATCGATAAAGAATTATGTTCGTCGTAAAAACATAGACAAGGAATTATCATCGAATTAGTAAACATTGATTGATCCTCAAGAAGGATCCTCATCCTCATCGATTAGTACATGTAAGATATTATCGCGCACTGGATTTTTGACTCTGGGATTGAAAATCCAACAAAGCACGTCAAAAAAGACAATTGGATTTTCAACTCTCGTGCAGGAAAAAATCGCCTGTGCGAACCTGGGCTAGCTGGATTTTATTTCTTTTCCATTTAAGGGCTTCTTCAGACAGGCGCGACGCAATACTTCTAGAACGATTTCCATGAAGTATTCATAGAAATTGTTCGCGAGTCGCGACGCGCCTGTTTGAAGAAGCGTTAACATTCTGGGTATATAAAATTCTTAGGAGCGATTTCCACCAGAGGAGGCAATTTTCGTATTAATTAGAAGTAAGGCATTCTAATCTAGGTTTCAATCTGTGCTGTCCTACACTTTAGACAAGTTTTATATAGATATTGATTTTCGCCGAGATAAGATTGCGGCCAGAATGTGAAAGTTGGCCTTGTGATTTCTAGAAGATACCTATCGATATTGTGTTGACAGCTGGTCTATTCCTGCAGGTATACCTACTTTAGGTCGCCTGATCGAAAGTGATATCTACACTACCACCAGAGGATTTGCGTAAACCCACCATACGCACGGACGTAATAACATCACGGCGGGATTTTATGGTGCATTGGATTTTATGGTGCACTGGATTTTATGGTGAACTGGATTTTCAACTCTCGGTCTTGAATTTTCAACTCCCTGGACTGTTGGACTTTCAACTCTCGGCACTCTGCAGAGCGTTGAAAATGTATAAAGTAAAAGATGACGATGGACCTCATGTTGTACTTAAAAATAATACTTACTATTATTAATAACGTTTCTGTCTCTTTTGTTATAAAGCGGCGGTGCAGTGTGTGTTTGGCGATATAGTCCAATAAAAATTACGAAAGCAAATCGAATTTGTCAATGTTATCGATACAATCTATATCCTAATTTCTCGTCGAGTTAACACGGGTTTAGATTACCGATAACGATAGTTTTATGCGTTGTCGATCGTAAGTTTTTCTCCTTATACCGTTTTAACGAGTTGCTAATGATGTGAGATGGGTTATCTTACCATCGAATGGTGGGAAATATCACATTCTATGCCTTTGTCTCTTTTTATAGGAATTTGTTATTTATTGTTGTAGTTTTATATATTTTTTGCAATAGATTGCTTTTTGTTGAAGCAACATAGAATGTTTCTTAACGAATTTTAATTGAAATTGAATTATTTTTGATACTAATAATATGTGAAGAGAAACATCTGCCTGCCAGGGGTGCGGGTTGTTCGAAAGAGATACCGCAGCCACTGGTACACAGGCAGCTGAGGGAACACGGTCGGGTTTTTGTCAGTAAAAGTCTGACACGCCCTCCCGCTCCACCTAGAGCGGGAGAATTCATTTGATGATTTCCCACCCAAAAACTAAAGAAAAAGTGAAACATTTACATTGTTATACAAGTTATACAGGGTCACATCGACGCGCAAACTGTAACCATGAATTCGGGTGCTGTCCTACTTACGTAACACACAATCTAGATATTACTTATCTATTCCTTCATATGCTGGAAAAAAAATCTGCACAGTAACGCAATTAATGTTGTTGATCTTCATAATGAAAACCGTTGTTACTGTAAGTATAAGGTACGCAACTATCCCGCAGATAAGGCAACGGTCAAACAAAAGGTAAACGTATTAAACGTATAAGGTAAAAAACTTTTTCCAAAAAAAAACAACCGAATTCCGAAAAAACACTACAAAGTGAAAAATTACTTTAATTTCGGAAGGCGGTGACTTTGGATATGTATTTAAATTTTTTGTTACCGCCTTCCGAAATTAAAGTGATTTTTCACTTTGTAGTGTTTTTTCGGAAGTCGGTTGATTTTTTTGGAAAAAGTTTTTATTTTTCACTTTTTAGTTATAGTACCTACCCCACTAATTCGAAATTTTATCATCCTTGGGGTCAAAACTATGCATATTTATGCGATAGCAGCAATCGCGGTTTATTTACTGTTATTTTTTGAAGAGTTCCGTTGTCTGTCTCCGAAATGCATCATCAGATCTATATGAAATTGAAATGGGACCACACAGGAAGCACGAGCTTTCAAATTAAAAAAGAATCATCAAAATCGGTTCACCCAGTCGAAAGTTATGCTTATGAGGTAACAAACATTAAAAAAAACATACAGTCGAATTGAGAACCTCCTTTTTTTTTTTGAAGTCGGTTAAAAATTCAGTCCAACTACAACCGAAATCATCATTTTCGAGACATTTCAGACCAAACATTCGGCATTCAGTCTGTTATTACTGCATATACTGGACGCTATTATATATACAGTAGCAATTTCGAAAACAAGTTTTAAATGCAGGGCAATCATATGCGGTAAACTTGCCAGCAACATGGCGATGAGTCGGTGGCACTAATTATTTTAATAGATACATTTTGAACTTGTTCCAAGTAGCCCTCGGTTTACCCCGTTCTAGTTTTTTATGGACAGCTGGGAAAGGCAAATGTTGTATATCAGGAATACATACTTATAACGTAACGTAACATTACGCCTTGTTTCCTCTGGGTTAGTTAGAGGTGTACACTCACATTTCGTTAGTTTTGTTTAAGGGGAATCTAGTCGCGGGGTCAAACTCACTAGTGAGTCTGGCTAAAAAGCACGCTGTCTCACCAGGCATTGTGTCCGACAGAGGTAGTATCAGTGATGAGCAGTTAGATGCTAGTCTATACACACAGCGTTGTTAAGTGAGATGCAGGATCACTATAGTAAAACAGGCGCATAAAAAATTTAAAAAAGTGCTTCGGAAGATCGTGTTTTATGAAAATACCACTGCATAAGTCAAGTTTATTGAACTTTTCGATATTTGTACTTTGTCGGTACCTAATTGGAGATTTTACACTTATTTTATTACTTAAACACGTCCAAAATAAGGTTAAATTAGCAAGAAAAACGAATCTTTGTTGGGTCCTAACTTTTTAATGGCTTTTTATTTTAGTATTCTGTTTCAGTACAGACAATATTAATAATGAGACAAAACCATACCATGATTAATTTTTGAAGTACATTTCCAACAGTGGAGTAAAACACTCCCGAAGTTTATATGGCAAGATGTCGACTAGATTCAACTTAAGTCCCATGTAACAGAGACCATAATATTGCCATCAATCAGGCAAAAAATCCGGCAGCTACTGATAACCTATCTATCTTGCTTACTTCGCTAACTTGGCTCTGCAAACTTTATCAGATCCTCACATCACCTTCCCCGTGGTGCAGGGCGATTTCCTTCTTCAGGCGTGACAGTGAGTGACGATCTTTGCCGATCTGTCCGGTTGCATTCGCGCGATAACCTAACCTAACCTAACTGTTAAAACAATGTTATCAATTGTCCATATCATATTAATTTATGAATCGTCACAGAAAGGAGTTTAGTCTACGAGTCTAGATGATCCACCAAGAAATACATGAGGAAAAAACTGTATTTTAATTCCATCAAAAGCCCATCTCAAATTTTCCTTTAATTAAAATTGTATTTTTAAGTCTCCTTCTACCAGTACAATTTTAACTTTTATCAAGCAAAGTGTTCCAAATGTAGCCATTTCTATTTACTTGGGCCAGTAGGATAGCAATGTTGGTTTTCTCTTTAGGCTACGGGTTGGTATTCACCAAACTAGAAATACAATTTTACAAAAGAGATTTTAATTAATTCAGTCTTATTAAGTACTCACTTAATCAGATTAGCTTTAGGGAGCCAAATTTACTTAACGATATCCATTTACGTAAATAATTCGTACAAAACTTTTTTAAATAAGATTATAGTACTAGCTTTTGACATTGGCTTCGCCCGTGTGGAGGTCGAATATTATCCCACGGGAATGTACTACCGTGATACAAAGTATCCTATGTATTTATCCAGATTATAAACTATCTCCGTACTAAATGTCATCTAAATCCGTTCAGCCATTTTTGCGTGAGTAACAAACATCCAAACAGCGAAACAGGGTTTTTTGAGGGTGGGAAATCATAAAATAACTTCTACCCCTCTGGGTGGCGCGGGACATGGTCCATGGCCCATCGTCTCCGTATAAACTATAAAATAAAAGTACAAGTAAGTCGTTCACCACGGCAAATTTACTTGGAGCAACGGCTTTTTTTTTGAAGATGGGAAATCATCAACTAACTTCTCCCGCTCTGGGTGGAGCAAGAATGCGTGTCAGACTTTTACTGACTAAAACCCACCCGTGTTCCCTCAGTTGCCTGTGTGCCAGGGGCCACGGTATCTTTTTCGAACAACCCGGACCCCTGGCAGGCATTGGCAAACAGCGAAACATATGAACGTTCACAGTTATAATACTAGTGTGAAGATTGTTGTGTGTATTGCATAGATTGTTTGCTTTTTGAATGAATCTATGGGTAACAAGTATTTTCTTCATATGTTATGTACTTTTCTTATTGCGAATTGGGCCAGCTCTTGACCTCAATTATTCAAACGACTCTTGAATGCAGCCATACCGAAAATGTATCAGGTTGACGGCTGAATCACCATCTTTCCAATCCCACCTTAAGTTCTGAGTTGAGCAAATGCGTGCACTGACTGGACAGGACCACTCAATCTGTGTGTTTCATTCCACAAAAGACCATTTCAGACACCAATCTACACGGTCTTCACATGATCTGAAATCTGGACTTTAAAAAAAATCTGTGACCTCTGAGTTTGTTTCGACCTTTCTTCTCAGTATAGTCAGATAGGAATTGCGATTCCATCTAGTTTAAAAAATATGATTGAAGTTTAATGGCCGTTCCTATAATTTACGGACATTTATAGGTTAAAATTAAGACTCTTGTATGTTTGCCAATAATGAAGCAAAGACCTAATACTTTCGCATAGTAGACCCTCGTTCCGTGTGGTGCCGGACGTAAAAGAATATGGCACCATCCCATTTCTTCCCATGGGTGTCATAGAAGGCGACTAAGGGACTTACTAGAGAATGGGCAGCAGCGTTCTCTATGCATTTTACCACCATACTGCGATCGCCAATCCGCCTGCCAAGCATGGCGATTATGGCAAAACTCCCCCTTTTGGGGGATGTCCAGTATTGGACGTCTTTCGGCTGATATGATGATGATAATGATGAGTAGACCTTCCCCTATTTGGAAATAGCTACCACAGGTACAATTAGCTTACGAAACTATCTCTTTGCCCAGTTCGGTAATAAAAAATGCTACCATTGGTAAGTATAACGATCCGTTTTTGTTTCTCGTAACCGAGCATAAAAATGTTTGTACACACCTACTTACAGAAAGAAATACAAGCATTTATCCTTTAAAAGCCCATCTCAGCTTATGACAATTCATTCACTTGTGATCGTAACCAAAAATATCGTTTCCTTTTCGTCCGGAAAAATGCCCGAATCTTACCTCCTAGCCAATAAACTCGAAACAAAACACCATCACATCATCTTTCCTTCCCTAACCAACCAATAAACATCCAAGATATTACCACCAGGTACAAAAACAAGTCAAGTCGGCCGAGTAACTTAACACCGGTTACTTGAAGACGTGCCGAAGTCATGCAAAGTTAAAACTTAAAGAAATATTGATTACTGAAGCCTCACAACGCCGGTTATTTAGATAATACTACCTATTACACTGGCATTTGTACTGGTACTAGAGGTTTTGTTTGATAGAAAAAAGGTGGAAAGAATGCTAAATACTAATAAATAGTTTTTACTTTGTAGATAAGTGGCTTAATAATAACAGCATGCACGGGTAGCTCGATCAGGTTAAGCTACGCTTGCCACGGTTGGTCCGTGGATGGGTGACCATCTTTACATACCAAGACCCCTCCGTGCTTCGGAAAGCACCTTAAGCTGTTAGTACCGGTTGTCATTCGTGGATCTTTGACAGTCGTTACGGGTCGTCAGAGGGCTTACGCACTTCCATCCAGTTGCTACCAGTCACCCTGAGAAGATTGTCGCTCCAACTAGCCTGAAGGTGATCTTGCATTTGCCAATTGGCGGTATTTCTTGTAATAATAGCATCTTGATAATGCCAATGATATTTAGACCTTTAGATGCGTTACCAGCGCTCAATATTGCAAGATAAATGCAAGGTAATTGCCTGTAGTGTTATTAGTCCCTTACCATCCAGTGACACGATGACACGCAAGTGACGTAACTAAATCTATATGTTTATTTCTTTCTAACAACAAGAATCGGTATGAGTCTGTCCTATTCTTCGCGCGCTGTATGATTGTTTGTACAAGTAGGTAGCGACATTCATGGTTTACACTGTTTTTGAGAGTTCTAATATTCGTGTATGACGCGTCTATTTATAATACGTCATTAGACAATGCGTCATTAAGGTGCTCTTACACGGGCAAGTTTTTGAGCAATTATTGCTCGGCAACACTCGGATCAATCTGGATCAATTAAGTGGAGCAATCTGGAGCAACAACAACAGATTGCCGATGTGATTCGGCAATGTTGCTTCTGATTGCTCCATATATTTAATGAGTTGCCGAAAATCCAATCGGTTTGGGAAGTTTTAGTACATTTTCTTTCTATCTCGTTTGTACGTATAACCACATCTCATTTTTGCGAGAGGAACCGGCCGGCGGTGGAGGCGGAGGGCAGGCGCAATGCCTAGTTTTTAAGTTGCTCCATAATGCTCCACATTCTGTGGCTGTATCTCTGGCAACAGGTTGCTACATGTTGCCATTGCCCTAAATGGCTGGATGCAGTCGTGACGTCATGGTTGACGAGAATTGCCCAAGATGGAGCGATTTTAGTTGCTCCTGTAAGCGCACCTTTAGATAATACCATGTCTATTCAAAAAACAAAAGAAAGCCGATATAAAATCCAAGCAAAACCAAGATACAAAAAACAATCTCACTTCGAAATACAAACTGGAAAGAATGCAAAAACAAAAGAACAAAGAATGCATAATTCCAAATTGAGCCATTCCCAAGCAACTAATAGATGAAACTGTTAGCACACCGATTTTTATTGGAAGCCAGTGAATTATGTAAAACATATCGGTCGCCATACGTGGGTAGCATTTTACACGTCCTACAAGAATAAGAATAGCAAATAACGTGTCGTGTGTAGTTTGGAAAGACGCGGGAGTTTATTGTGTCGCACCGCTCGACAAGCAAGAAGTGTTTTGCGTCTTAGAACTGTGTTTTCGAACTTGCTACTGTATATAGTTTTCTGTGTATAGCAATTACGGCCCACTCCCTCTCACAGAGAGGGGACCTCTGTCTCAGCAGTGGGAAAATTATAGGCTAATTATGACGCAATTAGGGTATTGAACTGTGAATATGAATGTTTTGGAAGATAAGGATAAGTTGAAAACAAATAAAAACAATATAGACACGATAAAACGGGACTCTCATTATCAATATTTTATCTTTTGACGCTATACCAGGTGCATTTCTATCAGGTACACCCCTGGTAGTATTGTATAACGTTCTGGAGACCATAACCAATAAGGTAACAATATGAATTAATTTGACAAAAACCACCGGACAGCAGTTGAAGCAGTAGCAGCACGTGAAGATGCAGACTTTTGTATAATAATCTCCTGCACGTAGGAAAAAGGTGTATTATTTTTCACTAGAAAATACACAAAACCGTCCGATGCTGGCGCAGTAAAAAAATTATAGACTTAAATAAATATAACCTAAGATGCTAGCCACAATATTCTTCCGTATATCCCCAATGTTTTTCTTAAACCGCTAGTACTTCGCGTATCTATGCAAATTGCATAACAAACCCTGGTCGCGCCCGTTGTTTTTGTACAAACAATACAAAATAACTTTGGCGGGACTAACAAGGCTTTTTAGGCGAAAAAATAGCGAATTTTCCCGCGTCACTTACGTCTAAGCGGCGGGAATTGTACCTAGTTATCTGCAATGCGAAGGTTTTATGTTTTTGAGGTAGGTGATAGGCAAATTGGGGAAAAGAAACTAGGTTTGTACAATACTTATTTTCCTCAAATATTCTAACACTATTCCGTAGGAGTAATATAAGCCGGATAATCTCGCAGATATAGATGCAAAATGATTGGCGGTTTAAGTAAGATGTTTTTTTTTAATAACTTGCACTGAGGCTTCACTCGAAGTGATCTAGAACACACGTACAGGGAGTACGTTTCGGATTAAGTTTAAATCAAGGGCTATTAAAATTAAGTTCTAAGACTGCAGTGGCTGAGTAAAATATAATCAGACTATTTTTATTGAAATTAAAAAAAAACATGTCCCAGGTTGACCGCCTCGCTGGTCGCAAGCGGCCCTGACATTCGATTCCCAGCTCGGTGTCGGAAGCTTTGCGAAGTCTGAATTTGTGCTGGGGCTCGCCCAGTACATGGGCACTTAAAAAAAATACATAATTGGCGAAATGTGTGTAATGTTATGCCCGAGATCTAAACTTTTAAAAACCACACAAGGGACTAGAAATTCAATATTTTTTCAAACAACAACAAGAAAGGCGAAATGGGGAAGACATTTGATAGTTCAATTAAAAGTGTTTGCATGATACCAGTAATACTTATATGTTCACAAAATAACCGGCACACCGGAAATGAGCGCTGGAGTTTTTGAACATTGTGAACAAAAAAGGTGGGTATGTCTGTGTGTGTATGTGGACTTTTAACCGGTCTCTAGATGTGTGCTGTAAAATTGGATTGCAGAAGGTCCACACTATTAAAACTTGAGATTAATCTAGCGTATTCTTCTTCTTTGTCACACGCGCCTACAGTCAATCGTAGATACATCAGCTGCACGAAATCAAAAGTCATTTATTCAAACTACGAACTACAAACTACTTGAACGTAATAATTACATAAGACAGCACGCTCACCCGTCACCACTTCCTAGTGGTTTAGCTGGAAAGAAGTGGCGCAACAACTGCAGCGAAAGACAGTCGATATTAAATTGGTCCAACTTATGAATTTAATTAAATTTAAACTGAATCTGGCTGGGTATTACGGTTCTAAGAATATAGTCCTGTGGCGTACAAACAGATAGATGGACAGACTGAGCAGGTACAGACCCTGACTCGTGTGAATATTTAGTATTTTTTTAATGATTATACTCTAATCAGACCACAGTCGTAAAAAAATGTATAAAATACCAACTTCTTTCTTCAGCGTTACAAAAAAGCTTATACCTACATGGTAATTTTATCTCAGGAACCGACGCGCGCTTTACTTGTGGTTACCAAGTGTACAAACACGCTGTAAGCGCAGGAGCTCTCACATTGGCGAAGTCGGAAGTGTATGTGTGTGTTATGTGCTGAGGCTACTCGTCTTCCGTCTAACACTTTCGTGCGTCTAACACATTTAGTAACCACAAGTAAAACGCGCATCGCTTCGTGAGTTAATAAATTGTAATGGAACTTCTGATGCTACTCTACAGTATAAGGTGGAAATGACGCAAAAGGTTGGCTCTAAAATAAAGTACAGTTATGAAAGACACACGCCTGCTTGTTTCGTGAGCAAATAGGGGTAACATAAGTGGTTTAAATAACGCGGTGTGATGATTAATTTCAGTATTACTTTCATCAATTTTGTGAATCCATATGGTGCAGTGTTGGCCCAGTGGTATCGACCCCGACTTACGAGTCGGTCGTGGCTTCGAACCCAGGCAAGCGCTTTACTTTGTGTAAATAATTTCGTCACTAGTGCTCACAAAACGGTGAAGGAAAACATCGTGAGATACCGCGGCCCCTGGCACACAGGCAACTGAGGGAACACGGGTGGGTTTTAGTCAGTAAAAGTCTGACACGCCCTCCTGCTCCACCCAGAGCGGGAAAAGTCATTTGATGATTCCCAACCCAAAAAAAAAATAACAAAAAAAAAGGAAAACATCGTGAACGAACTAACTTGTCCTAGAACCAAACATTCGATGACCTGTGACATCTACCAACCCGCACTGGGTCCGCGTGGTGGATTACGGCCCACTCCCTCTCACAGAGAGGAGGCCGGTGTCCCAGCAGTGGAAATATAAAGTATAGGCTGATTAAGTTATTCTAATTAAACAGACAGCTGTGCTGCTGGGGAGTTTGTTGGGCCACTTCTTCTTCCCAGCTAAAGCACTAGGAAGTGGTGAAGGGCGTGCGTTTTGGGGGACTGTCTCATGTAATTTTGACGTTCAAAAAGTGCTGACTCTTAGCCTAGTTTTAATAAATAACATAAAAAAGAGTGTTAAAATAAATTTTGATTTTATGCTAAGAATCTTTACAAATTAAACTATGGTAAAAAAAATCTGATGTGATTAGTTTTTCACGCTGTTCAACCGACTGCAAAAGAGGAGGAGATTATAATTGCATAAACAGGATGGCAGCGATATCGACGCTCAACCTGTTTCCATACATCACATACACGATTAAGAACATCCCTTCATTGAAACTTTTCGTCGGTTACCGAAAAAAATATCTGCTGTTTCTTAAAAAAGTGCTCGTCTTTCGGAGGAAATTATGATAATGGTGATATTTTCTGTTTCGAAAACAGCCCAGAGCCTTTCGAAATACGAACATCTTCCATAGTCAAAGAACCGACAAATAAAATTGTTAATGAATCTCCTATAATATTTAAAAAAAGCCGGTCTTTCAAACCCATAATAGGCAACACATCAGGCCATGAAAACAATCAAGAAAGACAAGACCAACTAGTTGGTGGACTAACTAGTTGTTCTAGTAGCTAGTTCACTTGTATGGTAACTTGTAATAAAACTATTAAGGTGAATCTAGTCCAAATTTTTCCCATACAAACTTCGGGAGTGTATTACTCCACTGTTCGACAATGTACATCAAAAATTAAACATGGTATAGTTTTGTCTCATTATTAATATTGTCTGTATGGAAACAGAGTACTAAAATAAAAAGCCATTAAAAATTTAGGAGCCAACAAAGATTCGTTTTTCTTGCTAATTTAACCTAACTTTGGGCGTGTTTATGTAATAAAAGAAGTATAAAATCTGAAAAAGTACCGACAAAGCTCAAATATCGAAAAGTACAGTAAAAGTACATAAAACTCGATCTTCCGAAGGACTGTTCTTAATTTTTTACGCGCCTGCTGTACTATAAATGATCCTGTATCTCACTCAATAATGTAGTGAGTGTAGACTAGCGTCTAACTGCTCATCACTGATACTACCTCTGTCGGACACGATGCCTGGTGAGACAGCGTGCTTTTTAGCCAGGCCCATCATTGAGTTCGAGCCCGCGACTAGGTTGCCCTTAAGGGCTAATAAGAAACTAGATTGCATGCTTTGGGTATGTGGAATATGCGATGGTTTCTCTCACAGGCTTTGGATACTGAAATAAGGGGATAGAATTTTAGATACTTTTTAGGGTTTTGTACCTCAAAAGCCCCTTACCCCTACAGGATCACTTCGTAGTCCGTCCGGTTGTCAATACCCTAAAAAACGCAATAAAAAAACTGGTCATTCATATAGTATATTTTGCCCGCGTTGTGAATTTAGCCCACTCCATTTCTACACAGAAAAGAGCCCTGCGACCCTGCAGTGGGAACATTGTACCCTGATGATAAGATCCGATACTGCACGTGCAAATAATTTGCAAAAACTTGGTAATCATTCCAATCAAATTAAACCCAGACCGGTTCCTTAACGAAAACAAACAATCAATGGTGCAGTACTTATTTAATTTCTCAAAACTCAATTCTGACGTAAGAAAAGTTGATACCACAAGACAATTACCTCAACTTAATTGTCTAACTTAACAATGTCTATGAAATCGATAAACATACCATGCCTTCCCACGGGCGTGAAATACTCGATTATCTCGATTCTCGATTATTCGATAAACAGTTGTCTCGACTCGGCTCGGCGACTCGATTATGTAGATTACGATTTTACGAGTCGCTCTATTTATTCTGTGGTTAAATGTTTATGGTATGGTCATTTGAATTAACTACTTAAGCAGCTTTCTGGGCTGTTTAATTTAAAGGGTTTCTAGGCCATTCTAATTTGCTTAGAAACCCAAGTATTTCAACGTGGTCAATCAGCATAGTTATTCACAAACATTTGATACGCCACCGAAGCGAGCATCAATCACTGTTATTATAGAAGTCCTTTAATCGCTGTTCACAAATCCAAAACCCGAAAATTTTGTCAGTTTAAATAAAAAAGACGGACGCTATTCTTCCGATAGCTGTTTGTTCTCGGGGCAAGGCAAATCATATTAAATGTGTTGTTTTCCATACGATAGCCTGTCAAATAGTTGTGAATAGCTATGCTGAATAAGTACTAGTTAACTCTCCACTACAAATGTGTAAAAAGGTAAGTCAGCAGGTTAACAACATTCAACCAGCGCGCTTAGCATGACGTTTTCTATTTCTACGAAGAATAGACAGTGCTTTTTCAATACAAAGTGACATTTCGTTTCTCCATTTTTGACATCGCACCGTAGATATCCTTCTACAATCTGTCATTTTGTTTTTCGTTTCTAACGATCTTTGTCTAGGTCCTTTTATATTGTAAACTATTTCAGAAGAATATTTCTTCCCAAACTGTCAAAATCACACTGATCACAAACTTTCTACTAGACAGCCACAAAGTATATACGATTATCTTCAAAATCATGATTCGATTAGAACGCATAACTGTGATAATTAATAAAAAAACATAGGTATCTTCTCCTATTGTATATTATTTAGTTAATAGTCATGTCTATTCTTCCGTCGACAACTCGGTGCTCGTGCTAAGCCTGCTGATAGAAACTCACGGAAAGTGGTTTCCACCACCTAAAGAAACTGCAACAGTTACCAAAATGCTGGCCAATGTGTTGCAGGCTATAGGGATTAAGTTGAGATGTCTCATTTACAACCAACTTCAAAAAAGGAGGCTCACGATTTCTTCGCTCTCGTCGTACTCTTTTTTTTTTAATGTATTTTTACTCGAAGACAGTTGTAACGATTGGAAAATTCTTTTTTGTTTGGATGTCTATTCCAGATGGTCGCATTTATCATCAAGTCAGGATCTGATGATGAGGTCCTGAAAAAATCGAGGCAACTTTCCAAATAATATCGGTACACCTATCGATTAAGGTATTTTTTAGTTATGGCAACAACCAAAAAGTGAAAATAAAAATAGTTCAAAAGCTAAAACCCGACTACTAAAAAATCACTCTCTACATTTTCTTGTTTCGTACTTTTTATAATACCTTCAATTCGGTACAAGTGGGTAGATAACCGAAATTAACAAATTTATAAGAAAGTAAGCAACTGTTTAAGCATTTGTAAGACATCAGAACTACCTACTAAGGTAATAAGATCTTGTCATCGTACTTTGAAAGACTTCCCTTTAGTAAATAGAGTAATACTACAAGGATTTTCTGCCACCTCAGTGAAATTGACAGGGACAATTGACAATTTCGCAAATGTTACCAACAATACAACTATTGTTGGTAACATTTGCGAAATTGTCACAGATATTTTAAAGGGCGTCCATTAATTACGTGAGGCAATTTTGGCCATTTTTCGACCTCCACCCCCTCAGGTGAGATGTTGTGAGATTTGGCTTGACCCTCAGCCCCTACCCCACAATCTCGCGTGAGATATTTCAAAAAGCGTATTTTTAGTGTAAAAACGTTAATATGTGCTTATTTGCGAAGAATTTATGCGCTGCCTTTGCTGGCTCGGCTGGCTGGTGGCGGTTTAACAATCGGCAGCTATTATGCTACTTTGTGACGTTGTATAACCGCGATAAATATTATTTTCTAGGATTTAGCCATATTGGTGGCCAAACGTGTGCGTTTAATTATTAAGAAGTTATGAGAGAAAATACCATACACACTCGTCAAAATCATAACCCTCTTTTTTGCTTCGCCGTAGTCGGGTAACAAGATGGCGGTATTCGTTCTGATTTTGACCACGCACCACTAAGAACCTGGTAGGGTTGGGTTTAGGTCTTATAATATTAAAAGTGAATTCTAACGGCATTTAAAAGACACATGTCGAGTGATGTCACTTAAGCTACCACATTTAGGTCAAGTAGAAACTTGAAGTGAAACTGAAGGAAAATGAGTATGTTGTTAGAAAAATTTAAATGATTATACTAAATTGCGATGATTCAAACATTTGGTCAACTTTATTAACCAACTTCAAAAAGGAGGTTTCAATTCCACATGTTTTTTTTATGTATGTTCGGGCTTAACTCCGTCATATATAGACGGATTAGCAAAATTCTTTTTTTGTTCGAAAGGGTTCGAAAGGTTTATTCCAAAATATCCCATTTAAATTTCATATGGATCTGATGATGCGTTTCGGGAGACAGACAACGGAACTCATCAAAAAGTGACAGGCAGCAATCGCTGTTGATTAACCGCGATTCCTGCTATAGCATAAATATGCATTGTTTTGACCCCAAGGATGACGAAATTAAAAACTGGTACTATAACTAATAAGTGAAAAATAAAACTTTTCCAAAAAAAAGACCACTGACTTCCGGAAAAACACTACAAAGTGAAAAATAACTTTAAGTTGGCAGTCACCAACAATTAAAATGCATATCTAAAGTCACTGACTTCCGAAATTAAAGTTAGGTATTTTTCACTTTGTAGTGTTTTTCCGGAAGTCGGTGGTTTATTTTTTTGGAAAAAGTTTTTTTAAATCTTTTTGTACTGGAAACTATTGCAAAGACCTCAAATAAATTGGGATAACTGCAGTACGTAAAAATATAGCGAAGGGGTTTTTTGCGCACTGGATAATCAACGCAATGCTCAGCGCCGAAAGTTCAAAATCAAACAGTGTGTTTTTTTGAAGCGCCAGTAAACACTCTTTTAGATTTTCAATGCTCGCTTTACCACCGAGAGCTGAAAATTGATTGCAAGATAAAATCCCGCTGTGATATTTTTACATCGTGCCTACATGTGGTCTCAGAGAAGGAAAATTTTCACAAATATTTCAGTGTCACTTTCTCTAAACATCGAAAAATCCCTGATAAATTCCAATAACATAGCAACATTCCCCTAATCTCCATAAGAAATTCCCACCATTCCTCTAAGGGAGAATGTACAAGCTGATGTTAATGTGAATTTAGTCAACATTTTTTCGGGAGTGAATTACTCCACTGTTCGACAATATACATCAAAAATTAAACATGGTATGGTTTTGTCTCATTATTAATAATATCTGTGTGGAAACAGAATGCTAATATAAAAAACCATTAAAAAGTTAGGAGCCAACAAAGAATAGTTTTTCTTGATAATTTAACCTAACTTTGGGCGTGTTTAAGTAATAAAAGTCAAGAATGTAAAATCTCCAAAACCAAGTCGATACAACAAACAACAAACTTCAAATATCAGAAAGTTTAATAAATTTTATAAGTCATTGATTTATGCAGTTGTTTTTTCATAAAACCCGATCTTCCGAAGGGCTTTTCTTAATTTTTTACCCGCCTGTGTTACTATAAATGATCCTGCATCTCATTCAATAACGTTGTGCGTGTAGACTAGCGTCTAACAGCTCATCACTGATACTACCTCTGTCGGACACGATGCCTGGTGAGCCAGCGTGCTTTTTAGCCAGGCCCACCAGTGAGTTCGAGCCCGCGACCAGATTCCCCTTAAGTAAACGTCATGGTAGGAAACATTTTAACTAACGTTAATTGTCTATTCCTGCGTGACGCATACACAACAATTTGTTGAAATGTCTCCTATTTAGTATGGCGGTCATTTATCTTGTTTATGGCACATACTTTAGAATTTTAGGTGACGAATGATGGGACAGTAAAAGAGGGGCTCGTGGCTAAATAATAATAATCGCACGGGTCAATCGAAGGTTAAACTATACATTGCCGCGGTCGGCTCGTGGATCCATAACATATCGAGACCGCTCCGTGCCTCAGAAAACACGTTAAGCCGTTGGTGCTGGCTGTCATTCGCAGATCTTTGACGGTCATTACGGGTAGTGACAAAAGTATGACAACTAGTTTTAACAAGGGCCCTAATTCTCTATGGCCACATAACGGTTCCTTACTTCGAAACCACGTGAATCCTTAGATTACACACGGCATCTGCCAATAAATATCGATAAATAGTCTTGGAAAATACAGAATATGACATTTCGAATCCTTACCGTTACATTGGCTTCTACAAAACACGATATTGACGTAGTTTGAACGTAGTAAGATTCCGCGGGGAATCATTATAACCATACAGATTTGGGGCCAAGGAGTATCGTGTTTCCCAGTAACTGCGTCGTGCAGCTCAGATAAGGCAGTTGCTCGCCTCAAAGAAATGTCAGCATCAATTGGTGGTGTCCGCAAGGCCGATGCCTGCCAGGGGTGCGGGTTGTTCGAAAGAAATACCGTGGCCACTGGCAAACAGGCAACTGAGGGAACACGGGTGAGTTTTAGTTAGTAAAAGTCTGACACGCCCTCTTGCTCCACCCAGAGCGGGAGAAGTTAGTTGATGATTTCCCATCTTCAAAAAAAAAGGCCGTTGCTCCAAGTAAATTTGCCGTGGTGAACGACTTACTTGTACTTTTATTTTATAGTTTATACGGAGACGATGGGCTAAAATGTACTGGACTACCAGACTACAGGTACCTTCCGCACTTAGTTGTTATCCCGACCAGTTGTACTCAGCACTTCTCTTCCACATTCACTATGTAAAAAAGCGTGGAACTCTCTACTAGCGTTTGAGTTCCCTTCCACATTTAACCCGTCTTCCTCCCAAACAAGAGTGAACAGACATCTTCTGGGCACGCTCGTTCCATCATAGACCTCATCCATAGTTTTCCATCGGGCGTGATCGAGGTCAAGAGCAGGCCCATTCGGCCATTAAAAAAATCATACGCAAAATGTTTTAGGCAGAAACCAGGCTAATACCAATGCAGGTTGGCGAAAACAGTTTATATATTTGGCGAGTTCACAACTGTATGCTAGAAATAGCTCGGTCGGAGTCAATGGCATCTTAAACTTTAGAGAAAGGGCATTCTAGGCGTGGCAACACATCAAAAGGGCTTACTTAAACAATGTGAGGATTACTATGCTACTAATATTATAAACGCGAAAGTTTGTAAGTATGGATGGATGGATGGATGGATGGATGTTTGTTCCTCTTTCACGCAAAAACGGCTGAACGGATTTGAATGAAATTTGGCACAAAGGTAGTCTGTAACCTGGAATAACACATAGGATACTTTTTATTCCGGTACTACGTTCCCGTGGGATAGTTTTTGACCTCCACGCGGGCGAAAGCTAGTAGGACAATAATTTTAACTTCATTTAATATCTAAAGACTTTACCAGTCTACATGAAAAATATCAAGAAAATATATCTTATAGTTTGGTCACCATAGCTTGTCGAAGATTGGCAAAATCCATAGCTGGCTCACAATTGTTTAGTTTGTTTGAATAAATCTTTCTTTTTTAATTCGATGTTAGGATTTATTCGGTAGTCTAAATACTCCTATGTATTAGTATTATCAGTGGTTTAAATGATAGGTAAATGATGTGTTTTCTGTAATAGGTTTTACATAAAGAAAATTACACGTAAATCATATTACAATAATAAACTAGATGCTGTCGTAATTTCCTATCTGACTACTCTGAGAAGAAAGGTTGGAACAAAGGTCAGAGGTCACAGTCTCTTTAAAAGTCCAGGATAATCTTGGTCAAATCATGCATAGACCATGTACACTGGTGTTTGAAATGGTCTTTTGAGGAAAGAACCACACAGATTGAGTTGAGTGGACCTGTCCAATCAGTGCACCCATTTTTCAGTAATCATGGAGCAAAACTCAGAACTTAAAGAACTCTAGATTATTATCGTTCTCACATTGGATAGATACCCTACAGGCCAAGCTAATAGTGTTAAACAAACTTGCACAATATGGAGCCAAACATTTCAAAACCGTCACCACATCGTGACAAAACAATAAAAGAAAGATTTTACCATTAACAAATCATACGTGAACTTATATTTCATATCTTTAATCATTCATACAAATACAATAACGAAACCGGATTGGAAAGTAAACGATTGTCACTTGTCAACTTATGAGTGCCTAGTACAATTTGGCCCTTCACTGTGGCTTTCGAAAACGAAAATTACGACCTGCAGGCTTAGCATGACGTTTTTTATTTTTACGAAGAATAGACAGTGCTTTTTCAATACAAAGTGACATTTCGTTTCTCCATTTTTGACATTCTACAACCTGTCATTTTGTCTTTCGTTTCTAACAATCTTTGTGTAGGTCCTTTTATATGTATGTAGACTATTTCAGAAGAATATTTTTTCCCAAACTGTCAAAATCACACTGACAACAAACTTTCTACTCGACGGCCACAAAGTTTATACGATTATCTACAAAATCATGATTCGTTTAGAACGCATAACTGTGATAATTAATAGAAAAACATAGCTATCTTCTCCTATTGTACATCATTTAGTTAATAGTTATGTCTTTTATTCTGTCGACAAATCGGTGCTCGTGCTAAGCCTGCTGTACTTCAAATTTATAACATAACCTCATGCCTAGTAATCCCCGAAAGGATAGGCAGAGGTGTACCTGTAATAGTAAACCCACATTTCGCCAGTTCTGTTTAAACCCCATAAAAGGCTTGAACCTATGGCAGAGCTTTTTGCCATCAACCAGGCATAAATCCAGTCTCAAGGCTGGTTCTTAGAAGTTCGCGATGGAACAACCCGATAACAGTTTGCCCGACTTAGGAATCGACCCCATCTCATACAGCTCATGCACCACTAGAGCTACAACCAACGTGGCAGTCAAAATCATTGCATTTTAATTTAGTGCTCAATTTCGTCACGTGTCAAGATATATTGGACAACTGTATGAGAGAGAAAAAAGCACCAATTAACAGACTTTCTCTTTGCTCTTGTATTTTGAATGTCATTTCCTGTCGATGTTAACGTTTTGTGATAATAGATGGCGCTGCATTAACTTCGAGTAATTCATAATCTAAAAATCTTAAAATTGTTTAGTATTTTTATTTTGTTTTATTTAGTAGTAAAAATACATTACTATAATACATTTAATTTGGTGCCAACATAAACTCATTAAAGTTTTACGGTGCACCAAGGTCAATGACTGTATAATTTTGATTTCAAACACTTAAGTAGGTTCGGACGGTTCCGTGTGGTGCCGGACGTAAAAGAATAGCACCATCCCATTTCTTCCCGTGGGTGTCGTAGAAAGCGACTAAGGGACTTACTAGAGAATGGGCAGCAGCGTACTCTATGCACTTAACCACTATACTGCGATCGCCAACCCGCCTGCCAAGCGTGACGATTTAAATGGCAAATCCCCTTTTTGGGGGAGGCTTATGTCCAACAGTGGACGTCTTTCGGCTGATATGATGAAGTAGGTAGTTCTTAGGTACTTCATAGGTATGTTCTTTTCAGGATAATGCTTGTTCGTTTATTTCAAGATTTAAAGTTCCCATTCATTAAGTATTCTGGTACATGCAGGTGAAATTTTCTAGTAATTATTCATAGTTTTGACTGAAACTTATTTAATTTTGGTAAACCAAAAACACTCCAAACGCTAATCACATAAACCAACTGCATCCAAAAACAACATTTTAGTGACAAAATTTATATCCGTGACGGACCCAAAATATTTTTTGGAAATCTAATACCGATGCTAAAACCCGGCCTGTTAATAAAACCATCACGACTGCTCGCTATGGGGACAATTCAATTAGCGGTCGTGTGTCGGAATGGTTGTTTTTTCTTTTCTAAATTTTCATCTGACCGGGACTCCAGCCTTTTGGGAAAATGGGACTGTATATTGCAGCTATGATCTGGTTGTGTTTCAATGCTATGTAGAATCGGAGGTTTCTACTTGCAGTTTGTTTTGTCGGATAGTTGGCGAAAAAGAAAGATCGCCTTTCGTAAAAAAATACTTACTAGAAAACATACACCTTTATTTTATTTATTTATCCAAGTATATCATTAACTTCTGCCTAGTCCTCTCGCAACTATATTGGAGTCGGCTTCCTGTCTACCCGGATGCACCTGAATACCAGTATTTTATATGGAGCGACTACCTATCTGACCTCCACAACCCAGTTACTGGGTAATACGGTACCCCTAGGTGAGACTGGTTGTCAGACTTTCGTGCTTCCGACGACCCGTAACGAGTGCCAAAGATACACGATTGATAGCCGGGACCAGCGGCTTAGTATGTAAAGGTGGTCACCCATCTACCCAGCAAGCGTAGCTATGTCTGAGCCAATAGCCCTTACAGAAGGGTTATGTGTAGACATCGGATAATGGGATGCATATTTACCTAAAGTTAATTTTTAGTTAAAAAATCCCGGGGTGCCAGGAACACCGGGAATGCATAACTAGTCAGGTGCATAGTATGGAAGCGACTTCTAAATTATTAGGATTGCATAGCTATTCAGACACATATTTATTTAAAATTAATCGTGATGCAAACATGTGTATACAGTCTGTAAGAGTGACGGTGGGGTGTGTTAGTTAAAACATTTTTTAACATTAAATGAAGATTTTTTCGATACAAAAGCGGGTTCCATATTAGCCAACATCGCAACTTTAGGTGTATATGCATCCGAATATCCGATGTCTGGTTATGTGTATAACAAAATAATAAACTTACTTAAATCATTTTTTTATTTTGTCAAACTGTAAAAACGTGCAGGGGCGATTCGCTACTTATAAAAACAAATAACTCTTGTTCATATAGCTAACACACCAGTATGACTTGAATCTTATAAAGGCGAGAAATATAAGGTACCAAGACCTGCATAGCTGTTTCTATATGGGATGTAGACTCTGACGCTATCATTGTGCCGATAGTCGTTACACGTTAAAGCCAATGGCCGAATAGCCAAGAGCCTCGACCAACATCTGAGTTGGTTTTCGTATAAGGCAGTTGGATTAAAGGCTTAATACAGAAAGGGGTTCTCCTAGAGACGGCACGTATTGTTATGAGCATCCCCTTATCTGGAGCCGTTACCACCAGTCTAGTCTAACTAACCTGTATTGTCTCACAAAAGCCTCTCTCTCCCTTTTCCACACAATTCCGTCTTTTGCTAGTGCCTGCCAGTTTTTAGTTTCTGTAGGAGTCAATGTCGTCCCGCCATTTTCGTCTCGGCCTGCCGCGATGGCGTCGTGCGTTTAATGGGACGCAATCATTGCTTTTTTTAGCCCATTTATCATCTAACATGTGGTAGACATGTTCGGCCGAGGCCTACTTAAGCTGAGCGGCTTTCTGGTCCTTCCGTGATGTTGGTTTTCGCGAGTAGTGTTGTGTTCCTTAAACGGTCCAAAATTTCGCACTCCCAGGACACTGCGCTCCGTGGCTTGCTGGCAATCCTCTTTCTTGGACTTGTGTTGAAATGTCAAAGCCGCTTATGCCAGTATGTATCCATATAGAGCATGCAACATAATTAACGCAAGATCTCATACACCCCAATTTTATTAGAGTATTAAAAACGAACAATTAGCATTACTCCATGCATTTAAAATTGAGTCATATTGCCAAGAAATAGGATTGAATTGTCTATGGCTCATTCGGTGGTAGGTATGGCAAGATACATAATTTTTGTCACCATAACCATATCGAGGGGTGAAAGGCTATTTGTTTGAAGCGACATTTTGGACGATATTGAGTTATATACAGTATTCAGTTAGTTATTGGGTATATAACTCAATATCGTCCAAAATGTCGCTTCAAACAAATAGCCTTTCACCCCTCGATATGTTACGGATAAGGAGGGAGGAAACGCCCGGGTATTTCCATTGCGAAGATCACCTTGAGCACACGGTGGAGCATACGGTGGAGGTCTGCCCGGCTTGGGCGGAGCACCGCCGTATCCTCGTGGAGCTGATCGACGGCGGCGATCATGGGTAGCCGTCGCTTCCTTCAGCGAAGCAGTGATGCTCGCAAAGAGGGAGGCGGTGCACGTGAGGGAGAGGCCGTACATGCGCCCTCACGGCCGTAGCCTTCGCAGGAGCCGCCCTGGGCGTCGGGAATCCCAGGCTGATTCCCGGCCACCATAGGCGCGGGCTTGCGGACGGCGAGTAATGGGTAGCTCGCTGTCCGGTAAGGACCAAGCCCGGGTTGACGGCGCGTTGTGTTCCACGCGCGCCTCAAAGAAATGTCAGTAACAACTGATGGGGCCCACAAGGGCCGATGCCTGCCAGGGGTGCGGTTTGTTCAAAAGAAATACCGTGGCCCCTGGCACACAGGCAACTGAGGGAACACGGGTGGGTTTTAGTCAGTAAAAGTCAGACACGCCCTCCTGCTCCACCCAGAGCGGGAGAAGTCATTTGATGATTTCCCACCCAAAAAAAAAAACCATAACCATATCACATGAACAAATTCATTAGCATTTGCATGACGTACACCCAAAAATGTTGATGGAACGGAAAAGCTTGACTCACCAGTTAATTGGCCCGTCTGCATTTTAATTGTCATATGCATTCACAAAGGGTTTTACAACTGACTGATTTGTTTCATATTCTTGGTATGGTTTATTAGGATCATTTACACGGAAAGAATTTCTCCCTCGAAATCAGGAGGTATAAAAAGTTAGCTCATGACATTAAACAGGGACGTAGGTACATCGACTCACTTTTGAAAATGGAAGCGATCGAGTAAACAAAAAGCAATCGACTTCGAAAAAAACACCACATAGTGAAAAATAACCGACTTCCAAAAAAAACACTACTACGTGACTATGGATATTTATTTTAGTTTTTTGTCACTGCCTTCCGAAATTAAAGTAATTTTTCACTTTTTAGTGTTTTTTTTTTGGAAGTCGGTTGTTTTTTTTTTTTTAGTTTTTTTTTTCACTTTTTAGTGGTTCACATGTGCTTACCCCTTCACAGCGAACCGACGTGATGTTATGTCATGAACTGGTGTAAACTATATAGACAGACATGAGATTTCAGCAATCCCGGTCCATATGTTACCATTTATTGAAGAGTTCCGTTGCCTATCTCCGAAGTTCTTCATCAGATCTTCACCAAATTGAAATGGAACCACTCCGAGAAAGTACTCTTCCAAAAACTACCCAAATCGCTTCATGTGCCTATACAATTTGAAAAGTTCTCTCTATTTCTCCAGGATCCCATCATGAGATCCTGACTTGATGATCATGGGACCACCTGGGAAGTATACCCTTTCAAACAAAAAAAAATATCCAAATCGGTCCAGCCATCTTCGAGTAATCGGGGAACATGCATAAAAAAATTAAGGTTCCGACGAATTGAGAACCTCCTCCTTTTGGAAGTCGGTTAAAAATAACTTTGGTTTCGGAAGTCTGTGTCTTTAGTTTTGTATTTTCTTTTTTTGCACTCAACATTGTTATTATTTTCTGGATTCTGTAACTTGGCGATCTGTGTCAAACACACTAAGTCATTCTGTTGAACTGTCACGTTCACTAAACTTTGTAGTAATTTTTTTTTTTTGGATAACATTTGTTTTTTTTTTTCCACTTTTTCACGTTGTGGTACCTACCTACCTACCGCACAAAAATTCATAGAAGTCCCTTCACTTGCTAAGTAAAAATCAAAATTGAATGGACAAAATAGATACGTAATATTGAAACTAACTGAAAAACCACTCATAAGAACTTTACCACTCGGCCAGTATACCAATGAAAATTTGTTTTAAAAATACAATCGAATTGAGGACCTCTTCCTTTTTTTGAATTCGGAAAAAAGAAATCGTAATTCAAGGTTTTGAAGTGAAAATATAGTTCATCGCCCAATGAGACTCGTTTGACATAATCGTAGGCGAATTTTTTTTCTCTCTTTTGAATAAACACATAAACAAGTCTCGCGCGGATATTCTCGCCAAGCAAGAAGCTCGCCCCATGTAATTGAGTCTGTACAGCATTCCTGGTATGGTTTTACTCATGTTTTTGGTGTCGTGTTGCATATTATTATGAAGAGATCAAAGGACGATATGACTAATGAATAATGATAATGACTTTGACACTTCGCCAGAATTCGTCGGCTTGTTGAGTTTTGTGATATATGGCGTTATTTGTAGCCAGCAACATCCGGTGAAGTTAAAAGCATAATTAAGTTCATGTTGCATATTCTAAGATCCGTATTCAGAAAGGTATTTTAGTTTTAATTAATTAACTATAAGAATGTTGTTACATTTGACCCCTCCAAAGCCAAAAACAAATCCGCTTATTGTCGATTCGCACGAATTTATTCGCCCGAAACGGCCGAATCTCCACTTTTAAATAAGTAATACAACATTTTACATAGGCGACTCGCACCTAATTAATGTATTTATGTAATAAAATGTGTTATCGACAATACATGAGCAATACCCTTCCAAACAATTCAGATTCTGATTGATAGTTTCTTACGTAATTAGGGTGCTGGTCCCAAGATTCAAGGGAAACAATTTTATGACAAAAATTAAAACTCGTAGACGTAAATCTTCAAGCACAAAGAACACACCTTTAAGGCGAATCTAGTCGTGGACTCGAACTCACTGGTGGGCCTTGCTAAAAAGCACGCTGTCTCACCAGGTATCGTGTCCGACAGAGGTAGTATCAGTGATGAGCAGTTACACGCTAGTCTACACGCACAACGTTATCGAGTGAGATGCAGGACCATTTATAGTACAACAGGCACGTAAAAATTAAGAAAAGTCCTTCGTAAGATCGAGTTTTATGAAAAGACTACTAAATAAATCAATGACCAATAAGTTAATTGAAATTTTCGATATTTGAGCTTTGTCGGTACCGACTTGGTTTTGGAAATTTTACACTTCTTTTGTTACTTAAACACGCCCAAAGTTAGGTTAAATTAGCAAGAAAAACGAATCTTTGCTGGCTCATAACTTTTTAATGGCTTTTTATTTTAGTATTCTTTTTCCATACAGACAATATTAATAATGAGAAAAAACCATACCACGTAAAATTTTTGATGTACATTATCGAACAGTGGAGTACTACACTCCCGAAGTTTGTATGGAAAAATATCGACTAGATTCACCTTAAGATCTCGTTTACATACTTGTACCCATACTCATAGCGACCTCAATATCTTTATTACAACTAAATTACAACTGTTTATATTCCAACAACAAGAAAATTATGTTATTTCTTATTATATTGAAGACATCCTTATTAAAAGCAATGATCGAAATCGACCGTTACACAAGATAATAATATCGCTTCTTAATACATCTTACCTGGGACCTCAAGTTTAGTTATTTCAAACTTTATGTTTATTATCTTAAGGTTTAATTTCCTGTGTTGGATATAAAATAACTTTAATAAAGTACACCTACGCACGAGCAAAGTTGTTTCTACAAGTAGTTGAAATGATAATAGAAATGTGAAGGACCATTATAAGTTGATCTGTCACAGTTAGAATATTACGTAAATTTTGTTCCAATTTTGGGCTCTTTTAGAGTTGTAACTAAAATGGTAGCGCTTCGGTATTGTTGGATATTACGAAGGCAAGAAATGTCCGGTTTTTGGAAAATGGTTATAATAATATGTTAAAGGTCAGTAAGAAATCTTTTGTGTGTATAAACGCGTAGTATTTTATATTGTTTATTTTGTATTTTGTCCGTGAAGTTAGTCACCTTCGTTTGTTATGGTACAATAGGACTAGGGCCTTATCATACTAGCGGATTGCTAGCGTCCTCAAAGCGGAGCGGGCGCGCAACGAACACGCGGCGCATGCGCAGCGAATTCGTTGCGGGCGCGCAACGAGATCGCCGCGGACGCGGAGAGAGAGATAATGGATCTTCCCAAATTCGTCGATGCTGTCGTTTTCGTCTCCGGCGTCTTCGAGGTAACAAAGCCCACAGCAGTGTCTCCTCGTCGGAATCCATTTTGTTACTGAGTGTATTGTACGTCGTTAACTTACTACAAACACGCGACGAAAACGTTGCGAATTTGCCACGCGTCCGCGACGTCTTCGCTGCGCAGCCGCGGCCTGTTCGCGACGCATTCGCTGCACGCCCGCACCGCCTCGCAGCCGCTCGCACACCGCTAGTGTGATATGGCCCTAAGAAGTATTATTCTGCTGGATGTGACTGGCACCTACGTAAAGCGTCGATATTTATACATATAAACATTTTTATGAATAGTTTCAAAGGGCTGTGGTACCCTTTCAGAAAATATGTTTTATTACAAATACTCAGACAATATAAAGATCTATTTTTGGATGAATATAACATAGTCTATTTTTTATTATCGTTCTCTTTTGTCATTTCTATCAGCTTGTCTGAGTTTTTTCATATCATTTTCTCTTGTTACTAAAAACCATTCAAGGGGCTTTGGCTAAGTAATAACACCCGTACGGGCCTTCGATCAGGTTAAACTAAGCTTTTCGCGGTTGGTCCGTGGATGGGTGACCATCTTTACATACCAAGACCCATCTATGCCTCGGAAAGCACGCTAAGCCGTTGATCGCATCTGTTATTCGTAGATCTTTGACAGTCGCAACGGGTCGTCAGAAACCCGAAAGTCTGACAACCAGTCTTACCAAGGGTTATTGTATCACCCAGTAACTGGGTTGTGGAGGTCCGATAGGCAGGTCGCTTCATGTGTAATACTGGCATACAACTGAATCTGGTTTGACTTAAAACCGAACCCAACATAGGACGGGAACTTAAAATCATTCAATTAAAGTAAAACGAGGAAGTAAGTTCTCCTCAAACATTTAGACGACTATCGTTTGATTGATCATAACTTTAAATTGAAGCCATTTTGAAGAGTAAAACCACTTACTGTAACTCATTTTACAAATTTTGATTTTCATCTTTCAACCTACAGTTTAATTAAGAAAATTTCCTCTCAATCTTTGAAACTCTAGTTCTTTGCGTATTCCTTGAGTACGCACTTGACCGGTTTTTTTATTGTGGAAAAACCAGACACTGGAATTAATCCATTCTCGGAAAAATATAACTACTAGGACCGGATACTTTGGCAAGTATAAATTATGCGACCACAACGCAGGCATGTAAGTACCACAGAACAAATAAAAAAGGTTTATCTGTTCTGTGGTAGGTACCATCGGTCTATTCTGCAAAAATTAAAATCCGTGAAAATTTAGGTGAGGTGAGTTTGAAGTAACCTGTCATCTGCCTAGCTCTTTGTCCGTCAAAGAAAGTACAGGTGCCCGTCCGACAGTAGTTCGTCAAAGGAAGTGATAACTTAATTTTTGTGTCGAGCAAAAACACATCACGAGTAGGGACGTCAAAGTGTCAAATCGTGTTGTCATTAATTCTTAGTTTGGGCTACGAACTAATTTTATATTCGTAGGTGATACGGAGTTGGAACCTTCCGTAACTTCGCCAGAAACTACGGAATTCGTGATTAGGGAGTAAGCCTCCTGATGCTACGGCTCGCTAGTGATTGACACTATTTACAAGTCACTTAAAACTCACTTCAGCTCAGTTTTCGTGGTGAGATTTTTACAGAATAGAACGTCATGTCTGCCGCAATAGCTAATTTTGTTTTTAACGCGATATCTTCGTAGGTGGCGGTTCAATAATTGAAAGAGAATTGAGAGCGAAATGTCAAGGACGCGTCATGATAAGGCACACAGACAGAAAAGAAAAACAACTCTATCTATTTCTCACAGTAAATCTCTCTTATTCTATGTTTTTTAAGAAGTTTTTCTTCAATAGAGGTATGAAGAACTGAGGCTTTAGTGTGAGTTTCATTTTACCATCTCGATCAAACGTAGTGAGCGCGTTCGGCGGTCCGATTGGTCTTCACCAATCCAGGGCCAATCGGAGCGCCGAACGCGCTCACTGCGTTTGATCGAGATGGTTAAATGAAACTCACACTAAGGCCTCAGGGTGTGAAGTTCACTCATCCTCCATAGAAACTTGAGGATCCTCCAAACAGACATGATGTTAAATAGCCTACAACCTTCCTGAATAATTGGGCTAACAAATGCAAAAAGATTTTTTTTAATTTCGAGTCGTAATTCAAGATACTACCCCCTATATACAAACTTGCAAACAAACAAATTTTACCTCTTCGTAATATTATATCGGGTGTAAAAAGACACACAACGAAGCCGAGTCACTTGTACTCACCATCAATGTATTTTTTTTTTGTTCTGGACCATACCTGGGAAACTTCTGGTAACGGAGACATTAAAGGTTTACTGATATTTTTTTTTAAACCAAGTTTTTATTGACAAACGACAACTTTAAATGTCCCTTGACGGTTACCTGTACCGTTACATGCACCCATATCCACAATGTTTTGTGTGCGCTCAATTGCGCACTACCACAAGTGTCAAATTTTGAAATAAAAAAATAAATTTGTGTCCTGGGATACAATTTCTTTTTTTTATTTACAATTTTATTTTCAATTACACTTTTTTTTACCCCCGACGCAAAAACGACGGGGTGTTATAAGTTTGACGTGTCTCTTTGTGTGTGTTTATGTGAGTGTATGTGTGTGAGGCATCTTAGCTCCCGAACGGATTAACCTATTTTGATTAAATTTTTATTGTTTGAAAGGTGAATTGGTCGGGAGTTTTCTTAGACATGTTTCATCAAAATCGGCTCAGCTGTTTGAAGATTATCACCTCTTTTCTGGTTGATAAAGGGATTTGAGTATCTTCCACGGGTCTGATCAAGTCGAAATTTGGTATTCTATTATTGTGCAATGTTTAGTCTTAGTTTCATACACCGAAAACGAAGTTGGCGGCTTTGTGATGTGTACTTTTACACCCTTTATAGATAGTTTAGTATAAAAATATAGATTAGCATACTTAATGCTGGTTAAGTTCAACTTAAAGTAACCACGTCTGATCTGATACCAGCTTTCGACGCTTAGTAAAAGATGCAAATTAATTCTACAAGTCAGCCCGATCGGTTTTCAGAATTGAATCCTACTCATAAAATTAAGACAGTTGATAAGTCTTAATTTTATGCGTCTTTATCTTGCTAATGAAGAACAAATTAAAGCAGATTCGAAGATATTGCTTATCTTAGAAACGAGTTGTAAACTTAACTGAAACAAATGACAACTAAGTGGGATGGTGGCTTGACGGATGTCTTGGATGAATGGATGATGGATGGCATACAAAGAATTTATCACATTGTTGAATACGAAACTGAAATTCTTAGGGCTTGAATACATAGGCGCGTTTGCTCGAACGAAAATGTGAATTACATGACGATATTTTTTCTAGAGTGGGAATGTACCTATAATAAATAAATTACCCCCACTCTAGAAAATATAATAATGTAGTTATAAACTATCAGTTATATTTAAAAAAAAACTGTTAAATATCGGCCAAGTGCGTGTCAGGCCACGAACAATGAAGGGTCCGAATTTGGGAAGATTTTGATGGTGATTTATCCCAAGAACAAGATTAACATCGTGGTTGAAAAACATCACCACTTTAGGGGTATAGCAGGTACCCTTTTTTTCATGATTTTATTTACCAGTTTGTCGACGTGACAAATACCAGTATATCTATGCCAAATTACAGTTTTCTAGTACTAACAGTTTCTAAGCTAAGCTGCGAACCGTTGGACGAATGGACGTGGCAAACTTTTAAGGGTTCCTTGATGACTATGGATCACTAAAAGAAAAGGTATGTGATCATACCTAGACGTACATAATATTTAATGTCTTATTTTCTTGTAGTAGGTAATTACCTTAGGATTAATAATTATTTATTAATATACTCATAATTATCCCGTATTTTACGCAAAATAAACCCATTTGTCGAAAACGTATTTTGAAAGTTCCGTCTTAAATGGATTCTAAGGCAGGTACAGACTACAAGACAGTCAAACGCAAATATACACAGAGAATTCTCGCGAACAAAATAAAAATGTATGGAAATGGCTTCGCATGCTGCATTGCGCAGCGTGATGCATAATGTGTGTACCTGGCTTTAAGACTTTGCCTACTGAGAAAATACATGTATTTAACATTGTAGATAATCATAAAAATTAGTTGTGTAAATATCTTCTGTACGTCGGTTATAATCTAAACTAGTATTAAATGATTTGCCTAGACTGTCTAAATACAACAGTAACTGCTTGGCAATGTGTGTGTGCATCTATAATAAAATACCAAGGCATTTCAAAGCTTTAAATACAAAATTATTTAAAATTAAATTTCATAAGGGGTTACTCGAGTGTAGTTTTTATAGTTTAAAAGAATTTATAGATAAAAAATGTTAATGTTTTAAAAAAAAAAACGATTGTTGTTGCTAAACTTATCTTTAAAATTTTGCATGCTATGTTTTATCCTAGCTAAACATGCTTGTGCCTCAATTTGTATTTAACACCATTGTATACCATGTTTTACGCAAATAAATATTCTATTCTATTCTAATCCTAAATCCTACTATCCTACTAATAATATTATAAATATTCTATTCTATTCTAATCCTAAATCCTACTATCCTACTAATAATATTATAAATATTCTATTCTATTCTAATCCTAAATCCTACTATCCTACTAATAATATTATAAATATTCTATTCTATTCTAATCCTAAATCCTACTATCCTACTAATAATATTATAAATATTCTATTCTATTCTAATCCTAAATCCTACTATCCTACTAATAATATTATAAATATTCTATTCTATTCTAATCCTAAATCCTACTATCCTACTAATAATATTATAAATATTCTATTCTATTCTAATCCTAAATCCTACTATCCTACTAATAATATTATAAATGTGAAATTTTGTGTTTGTATATTTGTTACTCAACCACGCAAATATTGCCGAACGGATTGGGATGAAATATGGCACACAGATAGTTTATAACCTGGATATATACGATATTTTTTATCCCGATAGTACGTTCCCGTGAGATAATTTTCCGATCACCACGTGGGCGAAGCCACTGGCAAAAGCTAGTAATATAATAAGCCCATAACGTTCCCACTGCTGGGATTTGAGAGGGAGGGGGCTGTCAACTACCACGCGGGCTCATTGCGAGTTGGTAGATGTCACAATACAGGATAAGTTTTTATCCAGTGCGCAAACTATAACCATGAATTGAGAATTATGTCGGGTTGGCCGCTCTTAAGGTGAATCTTGTCGACATTTTTTCCATATAAACTTCGGGAGTGTATTACTCCACTGTTCGATAATGTACATCACAAATTAAACATGGTATAGTTTTGTCTTATTATTAATATTGTCTGTACGGAAACAGAATACTAAAATAAAAAGCCTTTAAAAAGGTATGAGCCAACAAAGATTCGTTAATCTTGACAATTTAACCTAACTTTGGGCGTGTTTAAGTAATAAAAGAAGTGTAAAATCTCCAAAACCAAGTAAGTACCGACAAAGCTTAAATATCGAAAAGTTCAATCAACTTTATTGGTCATTGATTTATTTAGTGGTCTTTTCATAAAACTCGATCTTCCGAAGGACTTTTCTTTATTTTTTACGCGCCTGTACTGATCCTGCATCTCACTCAATAATGTTGTGAGTGTAGACTAGCTACGTGTAGTCTAACTGCTCATCACTGATACTACCTCTGTCGGACACGATGCCTGGTGAGAGTGAGGTGAAACCAACTAATGAGTTCGAGCCAGCGACTAGATTCCCCTTAAGCATGTTTCCTATATTTGACATCAGAGTATAACAAAAAGCCAGTCATGTAACAGGTTGCCTATTGCCTGCCTACGAAAAGGGCTAGACCAGATTGAAAACATTTTTCTAGGCAAGAATACTCGTGTGGAATAATAAATAAGTTGACATGAGGCATATTATTCTGAGCACAGTAGAGCTTTGCTATTATAAAGATAAACGAAGCTTTACGGGTTCTGCATTGCGACTATTTATTTGCTAGAGCCTCTGTTTCTATCCTAAGACAGAACGCTATATAAATTTTATTTGTAAATGTACGAGACGAAAACTTTTAAAAAGATACGTGGTCATGCAGTATGGCCAAAGTTCAATAAATTCAATATTTCTGACCGAAAAAATCATGTGAGATTTCAACCGCTAATATCTTTGAAAGTTTTAGTGCTAGAGTAATGGTTGAGCATTGAAAAGGCAGCTATTTTTTTTTTATTGACAACTTTTCGTGAATAGTCCGTGAAGCAACGTTTCATTAATAGGTATTTACGATTAGTATAATACTTATGTTAAGGTACTATTTGTTCTGTAATAATCTCACCTTGGAGGTGAAGTGAGCTGTCATCCGGTGGTATGACAGGTCACTTCAAGATTATTTTTCCTAAGTTTTCACGGTGAGCTTTTTACAGAATAAACCTGCTATTTACTGTAGCTAGTGCAAAAAAAAACTGAAGGACGGTCCATAGGCTACCTAAGGCTATACACACCCAAGTAAACTACATATTAATTTCATCCACAGTCACAGGTAGCTCAAAATCCCAAACAAAACTTATTCTCGAAACAGACTCCCAACCAGATCTCGCCACAAAAATAAGTAAAAATCAAACTAAACATAACAAAAAATCCACCGCCATTGAACACCTGCCCTAATTACGATCCCTAACGAGTAAGTATCAAACCTGTTTATTAAAAAAAATATACACAAACTTATCTTTACCATCCCTTGAATGATTTATAACTCGTATCATCGGTAACTAAGGTCGAAAGTCGCAGTTGTTTTGTGTTATTGACGTGTGATATTGTGTTGTAAGAAGACTCATCTCGATTCTTGAGATGTCTTGTGTTTTTTGGACACCGACTACTTTATAATGTCTTTTTTATTAAAAGTGTACTGCGGTCTGTTTTAGGCTGAGGGCAGATACGCTGTAATCCAATTTTGGAGTCCATTGATAAGGATTTTGATTGTTTTTGAGATTTTGGGTTTTTTGTATAAGATTATTTAAGTTTAATTTTGTTTTTGATGGCATTATTAAACTGAAAAGATAATAATCGTATGATTGATAAAACATCAAACAGCTCACGGTAAAGGCTTCATGCATTTTTGTTTGGGTTGAGCAAAATTGTATAGCAAAAAGACACTTTAAAGCTCATTTTAAATGACAAATTAATATTTTAACACATTAACAAAAGTTAAAAGAATTTTAGTATTTTACCGATATTTTATACCTATGAGGTAGGTAGTTAGGTACGTAAGTATTAATGAATTTATTTAGTAATTAACATCCAAAATAACTTGATAATATGTAAAAAAAGTAGTTAAAAATCTTACCTCTCATCCACGAATAAATTCTCAGAACAGTTGTTCGAAATCCAAAGCAAAAACAGTCACAAAGTCACACACAAGTCAAACAACACTGTCAACAAAGTCCACAAAATTACGATACACAAAAAAATACAATTTCAGAGTAAAGTTTTTATTCAAAACATCAAAAACATGAAACGTCACACACACGATTTCGGAACTGTCAAAAAGTATTTAATTAAAAAAATTAAAACAATTCTACATTGTTCTCCGAACTTGTTTCATATTTAATTTAAACTTTTTCACACAAAAAGTCAGCACTCGTCAACAATTTAATTTTTTATTGAGAGTAAAAAGGTTTTATATCGTAAACGGCGCGAAAGCCGTTGGGCGCGAAACGTCAAAACGACACGAGACGTCCGCGTTGGCGCCAAGTTGACACCACACTGTTGGGTCCATTACAATGGATGCAGCATAGTGTGGCTGTACCTTTGATGATATACATAATTGATAAACCTTTTGGATGTTTTAGAGTCTGGCGTGGTTTTAACATGTGTTTGTGAATCATGTAGGCATGTGTTTAGAGTTTTGAGAGATATTTCAATTGAAAATTGAGGCATATACGTAGTAATAGTTTGATAGAACATAACAATCTAAAGCGGACTATTTTATTTTATGAACAAATTTTAAATACTATATATTTACTTTAGGACTAAATACTTATTGTGGACGAAAACTTGTCTTTTAAATAAATTATTAATAAAAAGCTATTCATTATACTACTAGCTGATAAAGTGATAACCTTACTTCATACTCAGATTTTCCAAATAATTCTGCGAATTGATATAATAGGTTGGGGAAAAAGTTTCTTCGCATTTTTTAAGAAAATTCAAAATATTTTTTAATAAAGTTTATTTACATTTAACTAAAGTATGTAGGTACCATTTTGTTCGATAACTTTTTGCCATCTTGTAGGTAGGAACATGATCCCATTGCTATAGAAATTTTGGGACTTCTAGTCAAAATACCGCGACGAGTGGTTTTGGCAGTCCTCTCGTGATGTTAACCTGACACTGCCTAAAGAATTCTGAAGAGACCGAAACAGGTGGAAATTTGAAGGTGCAAGGTCAGGACTATATGGCGGATGCATTAACACCTCCCAGCCAAACTCTCTTAATTTTTGTTGGGTGGCTAAAGATGTGTGAGGTCTAGCGTTATCATGATGAAAAACCACACCCCTTCTGTTGATTAATTCCGGCCGCTTTCTCTCAACTTCTTGCTTTAATCTCATCAGTTGTTCGCAGTAGAGTTCAGAATCGATGGTCCTGCCTGGTGGTAACAGCTCATAATGAATAATGCCCTTCCAATCCCACCACACACACAGCATCACCTTGTTGCGAGTTAACCCGGGTTTCGCCACAGTCTGTGAAGCCTGACCGGCCTTTGACCACGACCTTTTTCGCACGTTCTTGTCATACGTGATCCACTTTTCATCACCAGTTATCAGCTTCTTCAAAAATGGTTCGGTTTCTTTACGTCGTAATAAAGAATCACAAATGAGTACACGGTTCATTAGGTTTCTTTCAGTGAGCTCGTGAGGTACCCAAATGTCGAGCATTTTTGTGTACCCAGTTTTTTTCAAATGCGCCAAAACTGTTTTGTGGTCAATTTCCAGTTCTTCAGCTACGTCGTAACTACTGGTATGCCGATCTTGCTCCACTTTTTCAAAAATGGCATCCATTTTATCCGTAATAGGGCGACCAGAGCGATGTGCATCTTTGACATCAAAATTTCCGGATTGAAAACGCTTAAACCAAATTTGTGCTACTCTCACAGACACTACACTAGGTCCATAAACATCGCAAATTTTTTTCGCGGCTTGCGTTGCATTTTTACCTTTTTTGTAGTAAAATTTTAAAATGTATCGAATTTCTTCATTAGATTCACTCATCTTGACGGTACGAAAAACAAATGCAAAATCACACATTTTCCTAATTTGAATTTGGAATTATGTTCTTTAAAATTTAAACTTTCAATGATACCAAAACCAGCCAGATACAAATAGTATAGCCAAAGAGTTTTTATTACAAGTTCATACATACTATAATGCGAAAAGACTTTTTCCCCAACCTAATATTTCGAGAACTTAATAGAACATGTTTAACTTAATCAAAACTTCTTGACTTTTAATTTAACTTCGACAACATGAAGAAAATGTTGGTTATTTCTGGCCTAAATAGTGAAAATAAATCAGTAAAATGATAACCAACAGATTGGCAACCCATAGTGCATTGTTATCGACTTTTAACACTCTGAATGCATGCCAAACATGTTCGCAAAGTAGTGCTTTGACACAAATTGCTCTGCTTTTACATCCATTGTGGATTCTAAGTGTGTTAGGTACTATATAAAGTAGGTACATTAGCGGGATCATAACGGAACTTAGGCTGAATGAAATCTACTGACTTTGCAGAATACTGAAAATTCATTTGGCTTTTGTACTGGCCTAATTATTATAGCTTTAATAATCGATCCGCAAGAATTTACTCGCCCGAATCGATCGAAATTACAATTTTAAGTGATGCATTATTTTCTATAGACGACTTTCAAGCAGTGATTTTATTTGTCGAATCGACAACTTCAGAATGATTAGGCAATTGGCACGTTTTGAAATTTTTTGCAATCAAGTTACGAGACAAGGTCACTGCAATTACATGCAAGAAAGTGCATAAAATTCACATTATCCGCTGGGCCCGGCTGTCAATCAAGGATATTTTTTTTTTTTTGAATGCTCGTTACGGGTTGCTACAGGTCGTAAGAAGCCCCAAAGTCCGACGATCAGTTCACCATCGACCGATCATCATCATCATCGATCGATCGCCATCAAACAAAAAATTGTATTGTTTTGTAAAATAATTAAAAAAATAGTTTAACAAGGGGTATCGTAACTTAGCTTTTGGGCTTGTCTTTATAGATCTCTGACGTCTCTGTGCCCCTGTTTTTCTCTTTGTATCGACAAAAAGGTATACGACTTATTAATACGTATTGAGAGGTATAATTGCGTACACACTAGCAGTACGGATGGCTTTATAGTTCAACAACATGCATTGCGTTATTTTTTACGTTGTTGAGTTGATTTTTTTTTTCTAAAGTAGTACCTATGAAGCAATGGATCAGCAATATCCTTCCAATATTATTCAGATTCTGATTTATAGTGTGTTACGAAATTAGGGTGCAGATTATTATTTTGTTCTTCGACCGCGTTCAATTCGGAAATTATCCCACGTGTTAAACCATGTTATAACTACTATCTGTGTGTCAAATTTCATACAAATCCGTTCAGCCGTATTTGCGTGATTGAGTAAAAAACATACAAGCATCTTCACAAACTTTCACTTTTTAACCTTCTTCAAAAAGAAGGAGGTTATCAATTCGACTGTTTATATATATATTTTTTTTATGTATGTTTGGGCATAACTCCGTCATATAAAGACGGATTTGAAAAATTCTTTTTTTGTTCGATAAAAATTTCATATAGTTCTGATGATGCGTTTCGGAGACAGACAACGGAACTCCTCAAAAAATTACAGCAAACAAACCGCGATTGCTGCTATTGCATAAATATGCTTTGCTTTGACCCCAAGGATCATGAAATTTTGAATAATGTGGAGTAAGTACTGTAACTAAAAAGTGACAAATAAAAAACTTTTTTCAAAAAAAAAACCGACTTCCAAAAAACACTACAAAGTGAAAAATAACTTTAATTTCGGAAGGCGGTGACAAAAAATTAAATAAAACACATATCCAAATTCACCGACTTCAGAAATTAAAGTTATTTTTCACTTTACAGTGTTTTTTGGAAGTCGATTGTTTTTTTGTAAGTTTTTTATATGATATTATTATATTAGGATAATAGAATTCACCATTTTCATGCTTACACTATTCACCATGTCCTCGACCTAGCCCATTCCTAATTATGTCGAGGCTATATTTTACATCGAGCGACTTGCCTATCTGACCTCCACACCCCAGTTACTGGGTAATACGACACCTCTTGGTAAGACTGGTTATCAGACTTTCGGACTTCTGACGCCCCGTAACGACTAGCGACTGTCAAAGATCCGCGAATGACAGCCGGCACCACCGGCTTAAAGTACTTTCTAAGGCACGGAGGGGTCTTGGTATCTAAAGATGGTCACCCATTCACGGACCGGCTGTCATTACTTGGCCACAAGCCCCATTCGTTCATTCTTACACTATTGTAGACACATAATAGTTTTGTACCATGCAGTGTAGATATTACAGGGTATTACAATAACTGTGATTTTTCCGCCATTTTCAATTTTCTTTTGTTATCCTATCTCTCTCTTTGGTCATCCAAATACAAGCATGTCAATTCTCTGTCACGTCCGCTCTATGTGAATGGTGAGACACTAAAACAACTACCCTATGCAGAGGGTGCCATTCCACATACAAATCACGTAGACAAACATTCAGACAGGGCAAATATCTGTAGGCCGTACAAATGTTTGTTTCTATACGGATTTCGTGCTGGTACCGAGGTTTATAAACATGCTCTCGACATGGTTTTCGGTGTATCTTCCAACTCCATGCGTAATTATTTTGTTATTTACATAAATAAACACTAGCTTTTTCCCGCTGCTCCGCCAGCGTGGTTGTCTCACAGAAAAGTGCAATACCTACGCGGTCAAAATGTATTGAACAGTAGATATTTTTGATAACGACAATAAATTTCAGGGGTTTTTTTTTTGAGGGTGGGAAATCATCAATAACTTCTCCCGCTCTGGGTGGAGCGGGAGGGCGTGTTGGACTTTTACTGACTAAAACCCGTGTTCCCTCAGTTGCCTGTGTGCCAGGAGCCACGGTATATCTTTCGAACAACCCGTACCCCTAGCAGACGTCGGCCCTTGCGGACCCCACCAGTTGGTGCTGACATCTATTTGTGGCGCGCGTGGAACACAACGCGCCGTCGACCTGGGCTTGGTCCTTACCGGACAGCGAGTTACTCATTACTCGCCGTCCGCAAGTCCGCGTCTACGGTGTCCGGGAATCAGCCTGGGATTCCCGACGCCCAGAGCGTCTCCTGCGGAGGCTAGGGCCATGAGGGCGCATATACTGCCTCTCCCTCACGTGCGCCGCCTCCCTCTTCCGTACCATGACCTTGACCAGGGCAGGACGCGCCGCCTATCGCCTCCAAAAGGACATGGCGGTGCTCTGCCCAAGCCGGGCAGACCTCCACCTTGTGCTACAATGCAGCTCAGAGGGGTTCAGTATCATGTACCGACTGAATTCATGGGTACAGTTTGCGCGTCTCTGCCATCCTGTATTATATGGATTTAGGTAGGTAAGGTAGGTACAATTTTTGGGTCCAAAATGTTCTGAATCAACGATTACAGGTTGCTCTTAGAAGTCTCTGCCGCCATAAATTATACGTAACACATCACCCGCAATTAGGTTTGCTTGGATTTCATATTTATTTTGCCCTGAGATTTTCAAAACCACTTTAAAATGTCTTATTTTCAGAAAATTTATGATTAAGTACCGTACTTATAGTTTTTATAATTTAGTTAGAAAAGTGCTTTGCAAGATTTTTTATACAACGTGTAACGGAAAAGGTATTTATATACCAAGGGCGCGACTTCTTTGGATGATATCAAACGATATTGGAAGGGTTTTTAATCCTACTTCTACATGTTCGGAAGTTATGAGAATTTTTAGTACATTGATACCAGAAACCGAAATTTTCAAATTGATATAAACACATCACTCGAAAGAAATGTTTCGTGATATTGGCAAGTGACGTGGAAAGCTATTGATAGACGTAGTGCGGTGACACGTTTGTTATGATTTGAATTTAAGAAACATTTGAAACCCGATATTTAGTATCTTTGAGTATTTTATTTTGAGCTGAAACTATGTATAGTGATTATATACCAGCTGTTATCTTTAGTGCTTAAGTTTAGAAATAGGGTTTCTGTTACACCCTGTACAAACTGTAAGTATCCTCACTTCGCTTCATTAAGGTGAATCTAGTTCAAATTTTTCCCATACAAACTTCGGGACTGTATTACTCCACTGTTCGACAATGTACATAAAAAATTAAACATGGTATAGTTTTTTCTCATTATTAATATTGTCTGTACGGAAACAGAATACTAAAATAAAAAGCCATTAAAAATTTAGGAGCCAACAAAGATTCGTTTTTCTTGCTAATTTAACCTTACTTTGGGCGTGTTTAATTAATAAAAGGAATATAAAATCTGAAAAACCAAGTCAGTACCAACAAAGCTCAAATATCGAAAAGTACAGCAAACTTTATTGGTCATTGATTTATGCAGTGGTTTTTTCATAAAACCCGATCTTCCGAAGGACTATTCTTAATTTTTTACGCGCCTATTGTACTATAAATGATCCTGTATCGCACTCAATAATGTTGTGAGTGTAGACTAGCGTCTAACTGCTCATCACGAGTACTACCTCTGTCGGACACGATGCCTGGTGGGACAGCGTGCTTTTTAGCCAGGCCCATCAGTGAGTTCCAGCCCGCGACTAGGTTCCCCTTAAGTATTTCTTATGTTTATCCCTTACAAACAATCATACAAAAAAATACAAATCTTTTCTTTTAAAAATCTTAGTTTAGATGAAAACCGGATCATGTGCTACCAGGTGACCTTGGCACAATACCTAGCTGTAATCTACTTCCTTACCGCGGCGTTTCTCGCGATCCTATTGTTTTATTCAACATCTCAACAAAGGAGGTTCTCACTGTTTTTTCCCATCGTTTTGAGAACGTAACACCCTTTCTGACCCTTTTTTTAGGGTTCCGTAAGCCAAGATGGGTTGTTAGGAGATTTTGGTTGGGTCTTGAATTGTATTGGGTCTCTAGAGAGGAATTGATCGATTTATTTGGAAGGTGTTGAAAGACTCATTTAGAGGATTTAAATGTATTACTCAAGTTTTGACCTGAACTGTCACATAAACTTGGTGCGGGTTGTTCGAAAGAGATACCGTGGCCCCTGGTACACAGGTATCTGAGGGAAAACGGGTGGGTTTTAGTCAGTAAAAGTCTGACACTCCCTCCCGCTCCACCCAGAGCGGGAGAAGTTATTTGATGATTTACCACCCAAAAAAAAAAACTGTCACATAAACTTGAGGAATGTGTACGGTCACCAAAGTAGATAAATAATCATGGTCTTAGGATGAAGTCGAAGTTTAATAAGAAACAGATCGATGTTTTCGAATTAAATTTAATTCGATAAATGAAGTGTTTGTTTTTTTTTGTTAAGCCTATACTGGGGCAAAGGCCTCCCCCAATTCCTTCCAGGAACTCTTTTTCCCCACCACCTCGAACCAGCCCTCAAGGTACGCATCCAGGTCGTCTCGCCACCGCTTTCTGGGCCGACCGCGGCGGTGACGTCCATCTTCAGGCACCCATTGGTGGAGCCCTTTGCCCAGCGGTCATCCTGCATGCGGCTGATGTGACCCACCTAATCCCATTTGAGCCTGGCAGCCTCCTTGCTTACGTCTTTTATACCCCTTCTGGAACGCAGCCTGGTTTTCCGAATTTTGTCCTCCCAGAATGCTGCGTTCCATCGCCCTTTGGCAAACTCCAAAGCGGAACTTTTGCGATTCGGTGAGCGACCAGGTCTCAGCACTGTAGGTTAGGATGCACATGTCAACGAGTTTGCGGTTCAGGGCGATAGGCAGACACCCCCCCTTCATTAGCGTCTTCATGGACCAGTAGCTTGTTTTATATTTATTTGATTTTATTTTATTCAAAATCATTCATCGGTTTCTTATTAACTTCAAGTATACCGTAAATGTACCATTTTTTTTACCTACCTACGGTATCCCTCTGCTTGGCTGCATCAGTCTCTCCATAACTTTCCATTGTTTCGTCATCCAATTTTTTCTAGTGGAAAAATTAACAGCCTCACCAACAACACATTTTCATGTAATACCGACCAACTGCACGCCAGTAAGCATTATGCAGTAAAAAATACGAGAACCAAGGAGGGTTCTGAGAGCTACGAAATATGTATGTGTTGCCAACATTAATTTATTACCAATACCTGCAGTATTAATTTACATAAAAATTGTGTTCAAGAGTAGTAGCATGCCATTTTTAACCGACTTCAAAAAGGAGGAAATTATCAATTCGACATGTATAATTTTTTTTTTTTATTTTCGGGTATAAATCCGTATAGACGGATTTGTAAAATTCCTTTTTGTTCGAAAGGGGTTTATTCCGAAATGGTCCCATTTTATTAATTTCATATAGACCTGATGATGAATTTCGGAGATAGAAAACGGAACTCTACAAAAAATTACATGCAGCAAATCAACTGCGATTGCTACTATCGCATAAATATGAATTGTTTTGACCCCGAGGATGATGAAATTTCGAATTTGTGTGGGGTGGGTACTATAACTAAAAAGTGAAAAATTAAAAACTTTTTAAGGTATTCGCCCCACCTAACTAGACTTGTCTGCTCGACAGGCCATCGGATCAGACTAGGTATGCCACTTTTTTTTTTATACTAGCTCAATTGGACTGGGGCAGACGAGTCTAGTTAGCTGGGCCAACGACCTTAAAAAGGTGGCTGGGAAAGACTGGATGCGGAAGGTGGAGGATACAGTGCTGTGACGAAGCCTGGGAGAGGTCTAACTCCTGCAGTGGACTGCGATAGATTGAATTGATTTACCTGATCAATAAAAGTGAGGTATAATTAATTATGCTTCATTCATAGTACTATAAACTTGAATGTTATGCCTGGGGTCCGCAAGGGCCAATGCCTGCCAGGGGAGCGGGTTGTTCGAAAGAGATACCGTGGCCCCTGGCACACAGGCAACTGGGGGAACACGGGTGGGTTGAGAGTATGTCATGCTCGCTAAATGTCTCACTGATGGTGGCGCGTGTGTTGGATCATTCGGTTCCCTACAACATGGTTGTGCTGGATGGTGCTGATCCACGCGTCAAGTTCGTGAATCATCTCCTAACTTCCAGGGCTTATTTTTAATCTTGTATTTAGAATTGTTTATAATTTTTTACATTGTTCTCACATATAGAAGCAACAAGAATAATGTTCACAAGATTTTGTAATATCCAACTTGATTTTAAAAGAGTGTCCATGGAGTTTCTTGCCCGTTCTTCTCCATATGATAGAGATCTACGTTTTGGAATGGGCAACTAGCTTCAACTTTCCAACTGATCGACTTTTTGACGATTCAAAAGTGTCTGTAAATGGTTTAAAGTAAAAGTCTGACACGCCCTTCCGCTCCACCCCGAGAGAAGTTATTTGATGAAAAAAAAAACACAAAAAGTGAAGTGGCGCTATCTACAATGCTATATGCGAACTACTCAAGACTTGAAGTCACACCGCAACTACATCAGGTACATCGCGCAAGCAGAATTTACCGCGCGATCTGCATATATACAAGATCCCGACATCAATCGTCGGGCAGTTGCCCACCAGACACAACACTCGTCTGGTCGGAGGATCCTCCTTTTACTATAGAGTATGAGTGAACTTTACACCCTGTTCCTCATACCTCTATAATGGTTTCCATCCTCAAAAAAAATAAAAAACTTGTACGTATAAAACAAAATACCAACCATGAAGTGTTTTACCCCAATACAAATTATGTATGTACTTTGTTCCACAAAATATTATGTTTTTGGGTTGCACTTTTTACAAGCGTTCAACGCAAAAAATGTAGTTGATGTGACAAAAAATATGTGAAACAGGATGCACGGTCCTTTTGTTAACTAATATTTATGTTCGTTTAATTAAAAATGCTGTGCATAATTTGTATGTAATTTTATTTTGTAGTTAACTAGCGATCCGCTCCTGCTTCACACAGTAAACAAAACATCGAGGTATTTTTATTTAAGTTTAATATTAATGTATTATATTATAGGTACACATAATAAATTCTAAATTCTATTCTGGAATAAGTTCTCTAAATTTTAATGAAAACCACATCAAAATGCGTTGCGAATCTTTAGAAGAATAACGCACACAGACACGAAAAGTGACTTTATTTAGATAACAATATGTATGGATATTGAAGATTAACTTTCAGTTAGTTTTGTTCCAGGTACAGCGGATAAAAAAAAAGTAAAAGGTGGTTTCCGTATTTATCAATCATACCTATAGAATTTGATAAAATAAACAAACTATGTCTCCGAAAAGTAGCAACCAAGTATCAAAATGATGAACTGTGATGACGTCACCCTAATGACGTTACTCTAAGCCGATGTTTCCAAACCAATATCAATATTATTTATCGAGTCATTAATAGGTAGAGGTAACTTAACCCACCTTAATTACAAGTAGAATATCATAACTTAAACAAAATTAAATGGAATAGCTCCCGGGCCGTTTCTATCGTTAGTTATTTATTATCAAACTAATTAGCTGTCTATACGTTATTAGTAGAACGACCTAGTCTTCTGACATTATCTATTCTACATAAATATCTATACTCTTTATACTCTATAGCATTCATATTATAAATTAAGGTCGCTTGCTGTGTCTGTATGTGTGACGGCGTTGTTCTTTTAAACTGCGCAACGGATTTTGATGCGGTTTTCACCATAATTTAGCGAATTTATTCCGAAAGGTGTATATGTATAAATACATTAATAATATATTATATTTATTGAAAAAATCTGGATGTTTCGTCAATTGGTAACTGTGTGAAGCAGGGACGAATCGCTAGTTAACTACAAATAAATTAAACAAATTATTCACCACATTTTTTATTAAACTAACATAAATATTAATTAACGAAAGGACCGTGCATCCTGTTTCACATATTTTTTGTCACGTCAACCATATTTTTTTGCGCTGAACGCTTGTAAAAAGTGTAACCTAAAAAAATAATATTTTGTGTAATTTATTCCGGAAGGTTAATCTGTATAATTTGCCTGTAACCTAGATACTTTGGCACCAAACTTGTACCTTTTTGAGAGAAATAAAAATAAAAATATTATATTATTAATATATTCATTTCTTTTCTTTTTTTATTAGCGTAAGTACACTGTCCCACTGCTGAACAAAGGCCTCCCCCAATCCATCTAGACATCCTTCTTCTAGAGCACCTTCACCTTGTTCCGACCCTTGCCATACGCATGTAGGTCGTTTCACCTCCTCTTCCTGGGCCAGCATCGGTGGCGCCGTTCATCCTTATTCATATTAAATTTACATAATACAGGGTAAGTAGTATCAGTGCGAAAACTGTAACCATGAATTCAGCATATCATTCTAGATACCCAGCGCAGAATTCGCGCAAAAAATCAGCTGTTTCATAGAAAAGTGCCGAAAACCTACGCAGTCAAAATGTATGGAACAGCTGATTTTTTTTCTATAACCGGCGAAAAATTTTTATGCTAGGGACTCTAGAATGATATTCTGAATTCATGGTTACAGTTTGCGCACTGGATAAAAACTTATCCAGTATAGTAAAGAAACCTTTTATGGATTGTCAGAAGCCCGAAAGTCTGAAATCTTACCAAAGGGTATCGTATTACCCAGTAACTGGTTTGTGAAGGTCAGATAGGCAGTCGCCCCATGTAAAATACTGGTACTCAGCTGGATCCGGTTAGACTGGAAGCCGACCCCAACATACTTAAGAAAAGGATAGACTTATGATCTTCTTTTTCTTTTCGTGTCGATGGTACTCGTACACTTTTTTTTAAATATTGTTTGAGCCCAGTTTGTGGCCACGTTTATTGCGGCATCAGTGGTTTTATTTCAATCATCCAAGGTGCACGTGAACGGGCACTTAGGGCACTCCAGCAAGTGGGGCAGATGATGATTTTTTTTTTAACTTGAGGTTTTCAAGTCGTAAACACCGAGCAAAGCTGGTGCAGATTACTAGTTTATAATAAATTACACTACAACTCGTTGTGTGACACTTAAGCTTGCATCAATAACTGAACTCATTTGATGCGATGTTGCCTGAGAAGATGGTTTCGAAATGGAACGCAATTTTACACTGAGATATAAAATAATACCTAGGTAGGTGGACTATGTTTGTACTGACTTCTGAGTCTTTGGACAAATCTTTATTTGTTTTCTGCTCAGTTCAATGTTAGAATTACAATTTATTCCGTTTAAATGTTTTCTTTTTTCGGTTATTAGTCGATTCGCACGAATTTCGTCGCCCAAATCGGGCGAATCGACACTCTTAAATTATTATTATTTTCTAAAGGCAACATGTATGCGAGTCCTGAAGTGGACACCGCGTATCAATACCGTAGAGTGGAAGGCCGGGCCTCAGCTACATAGAACGACGACCTTTACATGGTGGCTAGGACAGACTGGATCCAGAAGGCGGAGGACAGGGTGTTGTGGCCCAGCCTGGTGGAAGCCTATGTCCAGCATCGGACTACGATAGGCTGAGTTGATTGAGGCGACTTGCAATAAGTTAATATTGTTAATTTGTCGGCGAATCGACGCCAGAAATGAATTAACTTCGACCAAGCCACCAATACAAAAAAAGTATCAATTCGCTCGATTCGGGCGAGTAAATTCGTGCGAATCGACTAGTAAGCCATTTTTTTCCTCATAGAGTTTCTAGATCATTACGCAGTCGACGAGGATAAATAATTAGACAATCTCAAAGAAACACTATAAAAAAATCTATTGGTGAAAACCGAAATTAAATCCATTCTGCACATTTTGACATAAGACATTTTGACACTTTCAAAGGACAGTCGCGGTGAACTGACTTTTCCTTCAACCTATAATATATTTTTGACGTTATAAAAACGTCATGATTATAAACCACTGCCTTTTCCAAAAATGTCCAACTCAATGTTCCGATTCGTCCCAAAACTTTATTCCAAACAGGAAATCCCCTACGGAACCCTTTCCATTCGATGAACACTGACGTATTCAAACAATTTATATTAACGTCTATCTCCCAATCTCTATCGACCGATCTCCATGGCTATCGAATGTCTATAAACTTTTATTGCACGTTTCTTCCCGTTAATCTAATACAAAGAGATTATGTTCGTTTGTGTTCCAGTCGATCTCGGGTATTACTGGACCGATTTAGATGTTGTTTACAGTAATGGAATTTGTTATCTATGGGTGTGTTTTTTTGTTATCTGTGTGTTAATTTTGGGACAAGAAAAACGTTAATAAGCTAGTATCATTTTCGAATGTATGCATTGCAGTGACTAACTTTAAAATTATAAATTAATGGTTACTAATGGATTCTACCTAGTAGAGGTCTTCGTGGCTATATAACAACAGCCGCACGCGTCGATCTTTGACGTTAAGCATCGCTTGCCGTGGTAGGACCGTGGATGGGTGACCATCCATTACAAATCGAAACCCCTGTGTGCCTCGGAAAGCACTAACGTGCTTTACATGCTAAAGAATTAACATCCGTTGGTCATTTATAGATCTTTGACAGTCGTTACGGGTAGCCCGAAAGTCTGACCACCAGTCTTACCAAGGGGTATCGTGAAACTAGGTTTTGGGGGGTCCGATAGGTAGTCGCCATGTAAAATACCCACTGGTATTTAGCTGCAACCGGTAATATTAGGAGCCGATTCCATAGTTTTTAAAAACTAGGCAAATTGGTTGGTTGAATAGATTCTGCCTAGAAGTCACAGCGTTCACCAATTAATTTATCTGTATTGCTTCAATTTCATTCTTTTTACCTATTTTGGTATAGTAATTTTATTCTGGGTGCATCGTTTTCACACATAATTATATAATTAATCAAATATTGTACTTAAAACATTTTAAAACAGTAACGGTGGACTTTCTTGCCCATTTTTCTCCATACGAAACTACATTTTGGAAGGGGCGACTACAATTTTATTTTAATGTAAATGTTGACGTTCAAAAGTGCCTTTTAAATGCCTATTTGAAATAAATGAGTTGTTGAGTTTGACTTTTAATTAATCTGGACACTCGCGAAAAAAAGCTGCGAAGATACTATTGCCCCTGAAATACATACATGGTGCACACCAATGTAACATGACTAGCGTGGTCGATTTAAGGGCCATTTATGTTTTACATTTCATCGATAAAAGCTCCCATAGAAAGTCGCGACGCGACGGTCAAACGCGATTCTAGTTGAACAATTTCCATGAAGTATTCACACAAATTGTTCTACTACAGTCGTGTTTACGCTGTCGCGTCGAGCCTGTCTACGGGGGCCTTAACAGCACAATAGAATAAGAATCCGAGATTATGTGTGTGAGCTGTGTTGTTATATAAGTATCTAAGCGATTAAAAGGCTTACCTTGAAAAGCTTCAACATAGCCCTTTTTTTTTTGATTACGGGGGGAAATCTTCATGGATGTCCTCCGCCCCGGGGAGGGCGGAGGGGTATGTCAGACTCTTACTGACTAAAACCACCCCGGTGTTCCGTCTCTCACTTGCACCGGCGATCACGGGAACTAGTGTGACTTCCGCGATCCCCGGCTAGTGCCGGCCCGCCTCTGCGGGCCACCTCGCAATAGGGGGGGAGTGAGGTGTTAAACTCCCCCCTTACGTCATAGAGAGGCGCGCGTGGAACACTACGCGCCGCCATCTCGGGTCCTAACAAGTAGAGGGCGACAGATTTCCCCGGATCTGTCGCCCCTGGACCCATTTAGGGGGGCTGGAAGAGGGCGTTGTCCGCCCTCCGCCGACGCCCGGTGCGTCTGCTGCGGATCGGGTTAGCTGAAGCTTCAACATAGCCCTGACTTAACTACAAGGTACATAACTCTTCACCCTGCCTGCTTATCCTACAAATAAAGCTCACGTGATAATAACTTAACCAAGTACATAATTAAGTCACGGCAAACACTTAAAGTTGACTTAATTCTAATGACTTCTCCTATAATGTAGTTTGAAGTCATTCATTTGTTGTTTATCTTTTTGTACGGATTCAAACTAGTCTTAAGAGTTAGGCTGTGCATAGACTGGGGCAAGACTGTCTATTAGACTGAGAAGTGAGAAACAAATAAAAACAAAAAAGACGTACCCAAATGCAATCACAACATGTTCATTCAGTATAAAGGGTCAAAATAAATAAGCTGGCAATACTTTATCCACGTGTTGTGTATTGATTGATATCACAAACGAATGGAACAAAAAAATAACAAAGAATTTTTTTTTTTTTTTTTTATCGTTGCCCCACACTAGGAATTTCTTCCTGTATCGTGGGTGCGTTTACAAACATAGAAAACTCACAAGCACAAACACCCAGAACCGGAACAATTACTTGCAGATCGTACAAATATTTGTTCCGTGCGGGGATCGAACCCGCGACACGCTGCGCAGCAGTCGATCGCTCAGCCATTACGCCAACCATGTCGTCAACCATGTTGTGTTATATATTCAGGATTCGATGGGCGAAGGTCAATGCCCGTAATCGATCAGCTGTTTTTGTTTTTAATAATAGTAGCAATAATAGTAACAATACTTTTTACGAATTTGGTCGTTTGGTTGCCTTAATGTACATGTCAGTGTCATTTAAAGTTTGGAACAGAGTTGAATGATGAAAAAAAAAATTTTTAATTCCTTGTCGATATCTATACCCAACAGAGTCCTAATTCACTATGACCATTTGCATCTCCTTACTTCAAAACCACGTCAACTCCTTAGATCACACACGACATCTGCTAATAAATATCGACAAATTGTCATGGAACATACAGAATATGATATTTCGATTCCTTACAGTTATATTGGTTTTACAAAACACGATATTGACGTACTAGAATTCCACTGGGAATCATTATAACCATACAGAATTGGGGCCCTGGGGGTTACAGTATTTTTCAGCTAATTTAAGACGTTGTATATTCAGCCTTTAATGTTCCCACTGCTGGTGCCCCAGGCATCTTCCCTTCGAGAGGCACTGGGCCCGCGTGGTACCTCACCGGCCCAGCGTGGATTGGTGGATAACACAATACATGTTTTCGAGTTTTTGGTTCTAAGATATCCAGAGGGTAAATATGGTCAAATTACCATAACATAAAATCATTCCTGAGTTACCCGAACTTTTGGGGAGTGATGTATGCGGGTACCAGCCATATCTTACCTGTTATATTTCAACCGGGCACAGTTCAGACTCTGGGCTGCGTCTGTACGGAAAAACTGGCTTTGACATCGATAGGAAATCTATTCTTTCCATGATGCACAAAATAGTATTACCTGGCAACTATGTCAAGGTTTTGATGTCTGGATAGATGATAAGTAAGATCCTTAATGCCTTAGACTTAAAAAAAAAACATATTACCATTATGTGACCACTATGTACCTGCATTGTGACAAATAAAATGATTTGATTTGATTTTTTTTTTTTGAGAGCCCTTGAAAATCATAACGAAACTTTCGAAAATGTTTAAGAGATGATTTTTGCAAGCTTTAGGTATGCTGTACCCTCAGTAGGCCCAGAAAATGCGGAAGGCTACTCACAAAGAGGTTTTATATCCTTCTGGGAAAACCTTTACCTAACATGGAAACTGCGTCAATTTATAAAATAAGGTAAGGTAAAATTCACTTGGGTAGGTACCTCCTTATAGATACAAATAACTCAGCTACCAAAGGAGCAAACACAAAACATTTTTAAAATGTTTGTATGTCAGTCTGTTTGTTCCGGCTAGTCTCCGAAACGCTTGGACAGATTTGACAGGACAGTTAGCTTAGTTTGTGTTGCCTCGTGGTCTACTGGTCGCAAGCGCTACTACTAAGCATGAGGTCGAGGCTCGATTCCGGTGTCGAGCAAAGTGTTATTGGGTTGTTCCATCAGGAATTTCTCAGTGGCAGCCCGAAATCTGGATCTGTCCCCGGCTGATGGCAATAGGTTCACCCCCAATTACATGGGACTTAAACACAACTGGCGAAATGTGGGTGTACTATAGGTACAAATCGCCTAACATATTGAGGAATACAGGCGTAATGTTAAGTCATGTTATCCTATAGTAAAAATATGAATACAACAAGAACCTTATAAAAAGGGTAAAAACCTATGGTTTGATAGATGATGATGGAGGCCACAGTTTTTGCAATCACTTTATTTCTCTCAGTTATCTCTCAGTAGAAATAAATAATAGTTTATCAAACTAAAAAACACGCTTTAAAAACCAAATTAAAAAAGTAGAAAATAATTTAATTCTATTAAAAAGCGTGGGGTGCTTTTTGAGGTATTTTTATAATCAATTAAATGTCAAGCACCCCACGCTTTTTAATAGAATTAAATTATTTTCTACTTTTAGTTTGATTTTTAAAGCGTGTTTTTTAATTTGTTAAACTATTATTTATTTTCTCGTGTTTTGTCATCGGTCCTCGATAAGTCTACAAAGTTTAAATGAAGTCTGACCGTTTGAAATGGGTCAAAATCGAGTCCATTGTCGTCGGTTACAAACAAACATACAGGTGAAGCATATAAAAGCGTATTAAAAGCAAATTACTTTATTTGTAAAACTGGCCGATACTTTGGTTTTTTTATCGACTATAAAAAGAAGGAGATTATTAATTCGGCCTGTTTTTTATGTATGTTTGGGCACAACTCCGTCGTGAAAAATAAAAACTTTTCCAAAAAAAAAACAACCGACTTCCGTAAAAACACTACGAAGTGAAAAATTACTTTAATTTCGGAAGGCGGTGACAAAAAATTTAAATACATAGCCAAAGTCACGACTTTCGAAATTAAAGTTACTTTACACTTTGTAGTGATTTTCCGGAAGTACGTTGTTTTTTAAATCTACAAATTTATGAAAAGTTGAAAAAGTATTATCTTAAATATTTCCAGAGTTTAAGTGATTTTAGCGAACCTCTATATTTTGGGACAACTATCCCACATAGGGGATAGTTGCCTTATCCATATAAATTACGTTTAGGATAGATGTCCTACCGAGAAACAGGACATCTATCCCGCAAAAACTTTGATCGATTTTGCCTTCCGATGCAATCACACAGAGACTTGCAACACGGTCAACTTAGTGGCAGTCGGAGAATCTTTCGATAGATTAATGAAATAGCATACGAAACTAGAATACTTACAATCGGGGCAACTATACACAAGCATTATGGTATCAGCCTTAGGCTTTTTTTTGGGTGGGAAATCATCAAATAAATTCTCCCGCTCTGGGTGGAGCGGGAAGGCGTGTCAGACTTTTACTGACTAAAAGCCACCCGTGTTCCCTCAGTTGCCTGTGTGCCAGGGGCCGCGGTATCTCTTTCGAATAACCCGCACCCCTGGCAGGTATCGGCCCTTGCGGGCCCCATCAGTTGCTGCTGACATCTCTTTGAGACGCGCGTGGAACACAACGCGCCGTCGACCCGGGCTTGGTCCTTACCGGACAGCGAGCTACCGCCATTACTCGCCGTCCGCAAGCCCGTGCCTACGGTGGCCGGGAATCAGCCTGGGATTCCCGACGCCCAATCAGCCTTAGGTTAATTATGCATCCTGCCTAACTTAACTATTTGATATTTCGGTTGTTCGTTAACCCACAACTACAAACTACTTGGTTAATTACTCGTGTAATTAGAGTACAAGCATATATCTTAAGGCCGCATTCATTAGAGGCTAGGTAGACAGTATAGTATCGCTTAATTTTGTGTCAAAGATTCTGATATCTTTTGAAGTGGTATGATCTCTTGGAAGTATAAATTAAGTTATGAATGCCTGCCCTTTGATTTCAGAAAAGAATTCCTTTAGAAATGGAGAGAATACTCTTTATTATGAACAATGCGCGAATTACAAATATAAATGTAGATTGTTTTTCTAAGCTAATGTTGTATAGAGATTTTAGTTTGTTTGTTACGCTTTTACACTAAAATGGCTGAACAGATTTGGATGATATCTGGCACATGGGTGCCATGACCTGGATTAGGTCATAGGATAATCTTTACCCTATATACCCACGGGATCGAGAATTCGGGAAATCGGGAGCATAGCTGTTCAATAACTTACCGGAGGAGTTAAAGAAGTATAAAAAATAGTATTTATAAACATATTTTAAAAGTATCTTAAAAAAAATGTATGTACCCTGTAACGTCACCAGAGGCAAGTATCATGACTATAATTAATTAGATGTAAGCACTTTTGTATCTCATTCTAAGTGAACTGTTATAGTAATTCTTATCTATACATCTACACATCTATACATCTATCTGTGCATATAAATAAAATTGGAGTGTCTGTTTGTAATATTGAAATAACCGCTTTTTGCTACATGCATAGGAATATACCAAAACACAAAACCACACAGCTACATATACCAAAATAACATTTTTTCAATTTTTGTCTGTCGGTCTGTCTGTTTGTTCCCGCTAATCTCTGAAATGGCAGGACCGTTTTTGACGGGACTTTCACTGGCAGGTAGCTGATGTAATATGGAGTAACTTAGGCTACTTTTATTTTAGAAAAATCCACGCGGACGAAGTCGCGGGCACAGCTAGTGAGAAATAAATTCTTTAAACCTATGTGGTTGAAACCGCGCGGCGCAGCTAGTATTTTATTCTTTAGATCGGTTTGATGTCCGGCACCCTAATTGCGTTACACAATCAGAATCTGAATAATTTTGAAGGTTTTTGTTGATCCACTCTCTCATATGTTCGAAAAAATTATCTGCAGCAACGTAAACAACGTTCCGTGTAGTTCCTGACGTAAAAGAATAGCACCATCCCATTTCTTCCCGTGGGTGTCGTAGAAGGCGACTAAGGGACGTACTAGAGAATGGGCAGCAGCGTTCTCTATGCATTTTACCACCATACTGCGATCGTCAACCCGCCTGCCAAGCGTGGCGATTATGGCAAATCCCCACCTTTTGGGGGAGGCTTATGTCCAGCAGTGGACGTCGTACGGCTGATACGATGATGAAACAACGTCATGAATGTTGTGGATCCGTCAAAATAAAAGCGATTCCTATTGATACTATCACGTAATCACCCCTCTGGCTAAACTCCGACTCTTTAAGACAAAACTTTGTAATTGTACTTGGTCGGTTACGTCCGGTTGACCCTTTTACGAGACGACAGAATTTTCTTCAACATTGTGTTCATGCCGCCGTTGCAAATATCAAAAACTCAACCTAATTCGTACCTCGTTCAAAATCAAAATCGAAAGTCATTTATTCAAATTAGGCTGAGAATCAGCGCTTTTCGAATGTCAAAATTACATAAGACAGTAAACACAAATTCAAAGCATTTATTTCAATTAAACCATTTACAGGCACTTTTGAATTGTCAAAAAGTCGATCAGTTGGAAAGTTGAAGCTAGTTGTCCATTCCAAAACGTAGATCTCTATGGAGAAGAGTCCCCCAAAACGCCCGCCCTTCATTAGTTTCGCGACGCTTTAGCTGGGAAGAAGAAGTGGCGCAACAAACTCCCCAGCAGCACAGCGTTAAATTCCGACTTATGTCTTTTTTTAAATCTTATATGTTTTTAGTATCACAAATTAATTTATATTTATTTCTAACTTAAGACCTTGTTCAAACGTAGCGTTTTCCGCTCGTCTGCGTTTTGTGTGAGTACATTCCGTGTTTGCAGCAACTCAGTCATCGAGCTTAAAGTTGAAGCTTGCTCAAATACTCGCATATTTAACTCTCCGAGCGAAAGAAGACACGTATCTATTTTGTTTAAGTTCAAACGCGCGTAAACGCTTTGTTTGAGCAACATAAAAAGCTGTAGGAATTATAAATTTAGTTTTCTGATTCTGTTTAAAGGGGCTTATCGCTAAGTAATAACAGCCGTATGGGCCGGACGGTCAGGTAAAGCTCCGCTTGCCGCGGTTGGTCCGTGGATGGGTGACCATCTTTACCTACCGAGAACCCTCCGTGCCTCGGAAAGCACGTAAGCCGTTGGTCCCGGCTGACATTTGTGGATCTTTGATAGTCGTTGAGTCGAAGCCCGAGAGTCTGCCAACCAGTCTTACCAAGGGGTATCGTATTACCCAGTAACTGGGTTGTGGAGGTGAGATAGGCAGTCGCTCCATGTATAATACTGGTATTCAGCTGTATACGGTTAGACTGGACGCCAACCCCGAAATAGTTGGCCTACCTTTTCCTATGCCTTTTAAGCATATATGATGATTTCGTATATTTTGTTGTTTGTTGTTTTGTGTTTCATCTCTTTCTCAGCTAGTTTTAATATTAATCTGGCAGTTTGAGTATTTTATGCGGCCTACCCAAATGTCCTGTTTTTGGTATTGTTCGTCAAATCGTTGAGCTCCTCAAGTTCTGAGTTGAGCTGTATGATTACTGACAAATGCGTGCACTGAATGGACAGGTCCACTCAATTTGTGTGGTTCTTTCTTCAAAAGACCATTTCAGACACCGATCCACATGGTCTTCACATGATCTGACCAAGATTACGTCTGGACTTTAAAAGAGACTGTGACCTCTGAGTTTGTTTCGGCCTTTCTTCTCAGAGTAGTCAGATAGGAAACGCCGACCTCATCTAGTTTATAAAAATATGACTGACGTGTAAAAGTGTTTGTACAAACCTACTTACAGAAATAAAATCATTTATCATTTATCATCTATGCACTATTTTTCAAGTCACGAAAAATCTTAATTTCTAGGCTATTAACGGACTTCATCATCATTATCTGCAGCCTGACGTCACCCACTGATGCAGGCTTAGCATGACGCTTTGTATTTCTACTCTACCGTAAAAAAGAGTACATACGAATGAAGACCAACTGGACTTTGAGGGTGGAGAGGTTAGAGGCGCGCCATAACACCCACTTCAAGTCGTTCATGGTGCGCGTTCCGACTTACCATTTCGACTGACCTTCCTCAAGGAAGAGTTTTGGCCGAAAGGTGTGCTGTATCGACGTTTCCGCAGCCAGCTACGCGACACCTCGCAGCGTAACACGACGCCGTCACTTCGTGTGCAGTTTTTAAGATAATTTTATAAAATATGCATTAGTTTATAGTTATTGTTTAAATACTTATAAATGTATTGTGTTTTATGGGCCTCAGTTGCCTGAAATAAAGGATAAATAAATAAAATAGAAATCGCTTGTCTACATTTCTCGGTACAAAACTGTCAACAGTCTACACGGAAACGTCATATCTGTCAACTTTTCCGTCGACAGAATGCTTCTTTACGGCTCTCATGCTAAGTCTGCTGGGCGTAGGCTTCTTGTGCCAATCCCCAAGCTTCTGTTCCTTCGCTATAACGTCGTTTTCACTTAACTTTTTTTCTGAGTTTTTTTTTTTCTTTTTCCCAGCGTGATGTTAATCTATAGTCTTTCTCAAGAATTCGTCTATCAAATACAAAAATATTTTTTTCAAATTCCCTACTAGTCGTATCAGAGATTAGCGCGTTCAAACAAACAATAAAAAAAAAAACAAACAAAGTTTTAGCTTTACAATTTTGATACTTAACTTACACTGTTTTATGAAGCAGAATCCTGAAATCATTTCGTTCTTATTTAATTATCCTATCCTACTAATAGTAGAAATGTGAGTTTGTGAAGATGTTTGGATGTCTGTTACTCAGTCACGGAAAATCGGCTGAACGGATTTGAATCAAATTTGGCACACAGATCGACTATAACCTGGATTAACACGTAAGATACTTTTTATCCCGGTACGTTCCCGTAGGATAATTTCCGACCTCTACACGGGCAAAGCCGCTCGCAAAAGCTAGACTAAAATATTTCCACAATTTAAAAGCTAAAATCAAAATCAACAATTATAATATGTACTATCAGGGACATCCGTCTCTGGGTGTCGTATTGTATGACTACCTACTTTTATTACCTTAGGTTCTGCCTGTAAAAATAATTGTATGTGTAAATGAATAAATAAATAATTCAATATCTATACACTTTAAGGACTAGTTTTGCTTGCAGCGCTCGGCCGAAGCGGTAGGGGGCGGTTAACAGATGTGGTCATCGTGTTCACGGGATTTTGATTTCAAACTGTATACATAGATATGGATTTCTTCCATAGTACAGTGTGGTGGCGTATGGCGTATCCACGATTTACGAGTTGTAGGTTTGAACCCAGAAAGGCGCTTCAGTTGGTGTAAATCATTCCCTCACCAGTGCTCTCAAAACCGGCAGAAGAAAAACATCGTGAGGCAACCGCCACGTCATAGAATCAAAAATTCGAAGGCATGTGACGTTCACCAACCCGTACCGGGCCCGCGTGTTGAATTATGGCCCACTCCCGCCCAAAGAGATTAGGCTTGTGCTTCAGCAGTGGGAACATTTAAAAAGACTGATTTTGTGAAATACCTACTTATGTAAAAAATATAAACTCAAAACTCAAACTCAAAGCATTTATTTCAAATAAACCAATTACAGGCACTTTTGAATTGTCAATGTCGGTGAGTTAGAAAGATGAAGCTAGTTGCCCATTCCAAAGCGTAGGTACCTATGGAGAAGAACGGACAAGAAACTCCATGGACGCTCTTTTAAAATCATGCAAAAAAAATGGTTACATCATTATTTTGAGTATATAAATATATGCGAGAACGATGTAAAAAGACGTGCACATTAAAGCGTTCGTAATTAAAACAAAAATAAAATAACTATTCAGAAATTAAAATAAGCCGTGGGAGCATATAATCATAACTTCATAAGGCATCCATCAAAAAATCCATCCGCATCATTGTTAACAGGAAAAGTACCCAAAAGGCTGGCAGCGTTGCCACGTTTCATTGTAGGTACTGCTGATTTTTTGGCCATAAAATAGGCCAGCCCTTTGGTCACGTGAAGAGTCGAATTTCGTCCTTAGAAACAACTTCCACCTACATTTACAAATTCAGCAACATATTTACCAAAGTGTAAGTAAACCACATTTATAACGCGCGCCTCAAAGAGATGTCAGCAGCAACAGATGGGGCCCGCAAGGGCCGATGCCTGCCAGGGGTGCGGGTTGTTCGAAAGAGATACCGCGGCCCCTGGCACACAGGCAACTGAGGGAACACGGGTGGGTTTTAGTTAGTAAAAGTCTGACACGCCCTCCCGCTCCACCCAGAGCGGGAGATTTTATTTGATGATGTCCCACCAAAAAAAAAAAAAGAACCACATTTATAACCATATTTCGAAAACCACCATAAATTACAACACACACTCTCAGTCTATAAACAAACCAACACATACTGCAGCAAAATAAAGATAAAACATCTACCCCCGATCATTCACCTAACTTGGAGCTATTCCTGTGTTTATTAAGACAGTTATTTTCAGGCAGACTCGCCGGCTGCTGGCTAGAATTCAGTCTGCATCGCGAAGTTATAAGTTTTACAAGGTAAATGTATTAGATCGAGTAAAATATTGTAAGGTAGGTACTTTGAAGGCAACATCAAAAGAATTTCAAAACTAATAAAATGGTCTCGATACAAGAGCAAATGATTAAGCTAGCAAAATTCTGCAGACGTGAGCATCGATATCTCAATAAAATAACACAAAAATAAAATATTCTTCTTTTTTTGGAGTCAGTAACCGCTGGTTTCTTGAAAAAGGCATGAATTTACAAAATCATCGAGTTTCGCTAGCTAATATGATTTGAACCTGACTAGTAGTATTATGTAGTACCCAGTCCAACACACACACACACACATGCACATCTAATGCAACCTCAAATGTCTTTGCAGAAAGATTTTTTACATTCTTAGGCCCATTTCTGTATAATAGATTAAATAGAAAAATAAGTATCTAGTTTTTCAGTCATCACAACACAACGCCTACTCTCAAACACATGTATGCCACAACATTTTCTTTATTTTATTTTAATTTATTTTTAACTCTATTCATTTATTATTACGGACACACACTTCACTATGTACTTATTATTCGAGCGTAAGGTACTCGTGGGTTGCAGCTGAAAATCAGCGTCAGGTGGTGCATACTGTGTAGCCACTTGACATTATGCTGAGCTGAGGCCCTTTTGGCATTAATAACATTGTTGTGTTTTATTTATAGTTTTAAGATTTTATAAGCTGTAATGCCAATAAACGCACTTTTCTTTCTTTCTTTCTTAAATAAAATTACTTTAGCTGTAAGAAAATTATATTTAAATATTTACTAACCATCGCTTAAGCACAGACAGAAGATCTACTTGTTGTCTGCAAATATAACGACTAACATGCTATTTTATTACTTTTACTTTTATTCCCTAATTTTAATTTACTTTATACACAGTGTTAATTTATTATATTAAGTATTTATGCGCTTCATAGCCTGAAACACAGGTTCAACCTAGTTCAGGCAATAAGCAACTGTGCTCTATTTTAATTGTTAAGCTACTTTGTAAATGTGCTCCTTTTTACAAATAAATGATTTTATTATTACCTTTATTTCGTTGATTAATACATACAAATTATATTTTTAAATATTCGAATATAAAAAATATATTAAAACATTTAATAAAAAAAAAAATATTAAAATATAAAAAATTGTAGCCCACCGGTATCGGGAACAAGGTCCAAGCTACCGGTGGTCAGGGCTGCTGAGAGAGGAACCTCCTTACTATACGCGCCATGTCCAGTAATACTGCTTTCTGGATCAAGCTCTTGATCCAGCTGCCTAACGAGAGCCTCCTGAGGTGTTTCGGCTCGGTCGAGGCTACTGGCTATAATGCCATTGGCCATCACGACTATCGGCACAATGACTGCTGTATCCACATCCCACATGTCAACAACCTCGCGTGACAGGTCAAGATACTTGATCTGCTTATCTTTTTTAGCTTCCACGAGGTTCTCGTCATGTGGGACTGCTATATCAATAATCAATATTATTATTGTCATATATTATTATATATATAATTATTATTATCCCTTCTTTACATAAGTAAAATACAGTAATTCGATGTGTCACAGGATCGTGGCTACTTTCACGCCCATACGCCAAATTATTTTCATCCCCACAAATGAAGCTTAGCTATAAAAAAACAGGACTATGTTACTCGTTTTCACCTTAGTCTAAGTTAACTACTCCGTGTTACCAAGCCAGGTATTTCCAGCGAGACCGTTTGGCTATAACTCAGTCTGGATCCAGACTATTTTTGTCTGTAATGCCCATTTGTTATTCCCGTTAGTCTAGTCCTGTTTTACAACTGAAATAAGTCAGACTGTGTGATAGATTGATTGGGAGTACTCCAATTTTGGTAGAACTTAAATTGATTGACTGAGTTGATTGGTAAATGATAAAGGATTTAATTTCTGTAACTAGATTAGTACAAACACTTTTACACGTTAAAACTAGATGAGGTCGGCGTTTCCTATCTAAATACTCTGAGAGGAAACTCAGAAGTCACAGTCTCTTTTAAATTTCAAACATAATCTTGGTCAGATCATGTGAAGATTATGTCCGGACTTTTAAAGGTAGCTTAAATAATATGTCGAAAACATTTTTTATTTTTCCGTCATCTTTATCACTAGTAGTAGAATGTCACTTTTTTAAGCGTTTAGTCCCAGGACACCTATCGGTCAAATAACATAACGATTTGTTCAGTCGTTTTTTTTTTGGGTGGGAAATCATCAAATAACTTCTCCCGCTCTAGAGTGGAGCGGGAGGGCATATCAGACTTTTACTGATTAAAACCCACCCGTGTTCCCTCAGTTGCCTGTGTGCCAGGGACCGCGGTATCACTTTCGAACAACCCACACCCCCGGCAGGCATCGGCCCTTGCGGGCCCCATCAGTTGCTGCTGACATCTCTTTGAGGCGCGTGTGGAACACAACGCGCCGTCGACCCGGGCTTGGTCCTTACCCAACAGCAAGCTACCCATTACTCGCCGTCCGCAAGCCCGTGCCTACGGTGGCCGGGAATCAGCCTGGGATTCCCGACGCCCAGGGCGTCTCCTGCGAAGTCCACGGCTGTGAGGGCGCATGTACTGCCTCTCCCTCACGTGCGCCGCCTCCCTCTTTTCAAGCATAACTGCTTCGCTGAAGGAGGCTACTGCTAGCCATGCACTCTCGCTCCGTACCATGGCCTAGACCAGGGTCGGACGCGAGAGATCGCCGCCGCCGATCACCTCCACGAGGATACGGCGGTGCTCCGCCCAAGCCGGGCAGACCTCCACCGTATGCTCCACCGTGTCCTCAGGGCGATCTTCGCAATGGAAACACCCGGGCGTTTCCTCCCGCCCTATCCGAAAATTGGTTCAGTGGTTTAGGCGTGAAAGATAATAGGCAGAGGAGTTACCGTCGCATCTTTAAATATTAAAATAGTAACGAAGAATAGTTGTCTGTTTGCCTCGATGTATGTTCCGGATTGGTGTAAAAGCGGCTCAACGGAGACACACAGATAGTTTATAACCTGGATTAACTCATAAGATACTTTTCATCCGGTAGTATGTACCCGTGGATTTTTTTCCGAAATCCACGCTTGCGAAGCCGCTAGCAAAAGCTATAAGTTTATAACTACTATATATATATTTACGATATTGGAAGGGTTTTTTAATCCAATCTCTTCATGTTCGGAAACTATGAGAGTTTTTAATACATACCAGAAACCGAACTTTTCAAATTGAAATAAACACATCACTCGGAAGAGACTTATCGTGATATTAGCAAGTAACGTGGAAAGTTATTGACCTACGTAGTGCGGTGACACGTTTGTTATGATTTGAATTTAAGAAACAGATGAAACCGAAAATTTGGTTTAAATTCTTAAAGTATTTTATTTTGAGCTGTAACTATCAAAATCAAAATCAAAATTACATTTTACACACACTTTTTTACACAATTAAAACACCCGGATAATTTATTTACACAGGGTGTAAACCCTGTGTAAATAAATTATGCATTCGTAAGGAATATATTTGCAACATCATTAAAAATAATGTACACAGCGAGAAGTAAATAAATAGACAATGTTCTGCAAAGTCATTGGCATATTAGTGTTAAAAACAGCTTGATGACACAACAGATTTGTTACAAAGACATCTTGTTATTATCCTTAGGTGATTGGACAGAACTTTTCTATCATTTATCAACGTTAGTTGATAATGGTAGGTTAACTTATTTGTCAAGCGAGATTTTACAAAAATCCGTTAAAATTAATTTACAAGTATGCCTAATAACTGCTAAGTAATGGCTGCCGTTTTTTTAGTTTTTGAGGGTGGGATATCATCAAATAACTTCTCACGCTCTGGGTGGAGCAGGAGGGCGTGTCAGACTTTTATTGAGTAAAACCCACCCGTGTTCCTTCAATTGCCTGTGTGCCAGGGGCCAGGGTATCTCTTTCGAACAACCCGCACCCCTAGCAGGAGTAATGGCAGCCTCACGAGTCGATAGATCAGGTTAAGCTTCATTTGCCGCAGTTGTACCGTGGATGAGTGACCACCTTTACAGACCAAGACCCCTCCGTGCCTCGGAAAGTGCGTCCGTGGACCTGGCTGTTATTCGTGGATCTTTGACGGTCGTTACGCGTCATCAGAAGCCCGAAAGTCTGACAACCAGTCTTACCAAGGGGTGTTGTATTACCCAGTAACTGGGTTGTAGAGGTCAGATAGGCAGTTGTTCCATGTAAAATACTGTTATTCTGCGGCATCCGTTTGACTGGAAGGCCATGACAACATAGTTGGGAAAAAGCTAGGAGAATGATGATGGCCTACTCAATCTGAAATTCCGCAATGAAAATCTATGCTGGTCTAGTCTCTCTATGCTCATCATCGTCCTCAGCGTACACCAAGCACACCTCCACTGCTAGATGCCTCTCTAATAGGGTATTTTTCTCTATATGAGAAAAAATCTAAAAATATATTATGGAGACAAAATGCAGTCCGAAAATTTTAGTTTTAGTTCATGAAACATCAAAATAAATTTTAAAATGTAATTTATAGATTTCAGTTTTTTATCTGTTTTCGAACGCCATGAAATAATAGCCGCCATATTACGCCATATTACGTCGTACGGCATGTCAACAGAGCAACTTTGTGCTTTTATTAATTTCGTTACCAAAGTAATTTTTATATCAATAATATTTTGCATTCAGGAACAGCAAACCGAAATAAGTAGAAAAATAACTAATTTTTTTAATATAAACAGTTGTCTTATAAAATATCAGCGCATTTGTTTATATAGCAAACTGACGTCATGCCCACAGAGCAATATGGCGTCCACTGCGTCCAGCGTTTTCATCAAATTACGCGCGAAATTTTAAAATGTAAAATTTAAATGAATTTTTATGGCACTAATCGATTAAATAAAAGTGTTGTGTTTCTTTTTGTGGTTTATTAGCACTCTAGAATCTAATTAAGACACTTTTCAAAAATGAGTGTAAAACCCTAATGTAAGTCACTGTATCTGATCCTTAGATATTCTCATCCATCTATTACTAGAAACTATTAGCCCTACTCTGAAAGTCCATTAACGAGAAACGAGCCCATCCGAAAATAGTTCGATACTTCGGAATGAACCCTACTCCCGATTATTTATTTAACATTTACGTCGCGCAAAATATCTTCACGAGTAAGGACAGCCGTCCAATCCTGGGCTTATTATTAGTCGATTCGCATAAATTTCCTCGTCCGACTCGTCACTTTTATACAATATTATGATAGTATCTATGGGTGACTCGCACGAAATTAAGTAATTTATTTGTGGGCGAATCGACAATTCCAGAAATAGGTACCTACGTATTAAGCAATGGACACGTTTTGTATTTTATTAACCGATTAAAAAACGGAGGAGGTTCTCAAGTCAACGCGTATATTTTTTTATGTATGACCACGCATATCTTTTTACAGAGTAATCCGATTTTGATAATTCTTTTTGGCAGGCAGGTCACGAGACCTTAGCGCCTGTCGTAGGGTGCGCAAAAAGTCGCCAATTATTACATTTAAAAAAATTAAAACATCAATAAACCATTTCATACTGTTTTAACTAATAAATCTGAAGAGCTACTTGAATATATTGTGCAGTACGGGGATGAAAGCGTATTTCCAAATCTGCCTATTTCGATTCAAATTCTCTTAAAATTGCAGCATTGCAAGCGATTTTTAAGCAAATTGAAATTACTCTCCGTTACTGAAAGCATTTGGTCAAGAAAGGTTATGCGACCTAGCTTTACTCAGTATAGATCGAAAAGATAATTTAGTAAGGGGCGCAAATGTGATGCGCGCCCTAAGTGCCATTTTCTAATTGGTACGCCCCTGCCCACAAGTCAGTAAATTAGTAATCTAAAGCAAACTTAGACTGGATGGACATAGGCTGGTCCAAAGAAGCAATATCAACAGGCAGACACCGACTGACAGATGCCTCGCCCACCTCCACTCTTGTCAGAAATGAACACACAAAGAGATCGGGCCTCAAACTTTAAAAGAAACCGCCATTGCTTAAAAAAGCCATTCACTCAACCCATTCATTCAAATGTTAACACATTAGTGTCAATATCGTAACACAAAAGATTACAAGCTACTGTTTACAATACCAAAAACGAAATACAATGGTAAATAAATCCCGCTAAAGATATACCGACACAAAGTTGCAAGTAACCCTTTAAAATCGTTGCACCTTCGGAAGCCTTACAACCTTTCTTATTATAACTGGATTATTAAATAAAACAAGCAAGGCAGGGTTATGTTTCCATCTCCTTCTCGCGCCACGCGACCGTATACCTCACACTTTCTGACTTGTAAAAGAATCTTCATGACATCCCGCTCACACGGCACGCTTATATCTCCGTCTTTGTCTTTCTGGGTGAATGCACGATACATCCGTTGGAAACTGGTCTGAGAAGTGACAGGTGTAAAAACAAGCCGATCTCGAGTCTCGAAGAGAATTCCTTGACCAGTCCAGCCAACAACAGATGGTCACATAACACAGGTATAAATAAGTATATATTGTCTTTAATCTTTTTTATGCAGACAGCATTTTATTTGCATGCGTTTTTGCGCTGCTGGGAATTGAGTTGAGTCTTATAATTATTGGTTTTAGCTGCGAAGTTAAATAGGCTTTTTATGTTTCTTCCCTTTTAGGAGTTAATAGTTACGGTTATTCGAAGGATACTTGTGTTACGTAGAAACACTTCTCGGTAAAACGAAAATTGCTTAGTTATTATTTAGAAATAACTTTAATGCAAAGCTGCACCCGAAGTACGTAACACACTATTAACCATAATCTGAATAATTTTACGGGATATGGCTAATTCATTGGTTCATAATGGTCGTTCATCGGTGCAGGAAATCATCGTGAAGAAACCGGCATGTCTAAGAACCAAAAATTCGAAGACATGTGACATCTACCAACCTGCACTGAGCCCGCGTGGTGGATTACGGCCCACTTTCTGGAGGAGGCCTGTGTTGGGAACATTATAGACTGATTAAGATAATGGTCGAATAGTTTGTTTGCTAAAAAAACGTAAGAAACTCAATAAACGCTGTTAAACTGACAATATGAAGGCGATTCCTACAATTAGTAATAATACGCAATAACCCCGTTGATTTAAGGGGGTGGGAGGCTCGATGGCGAGTAATGGGTAGCTCGCTGTCCGGTAAGGACCAAGCCCGGGTCGACGGCATGTTGTGTTCCACGCGCGCCTCAAAGAGATGTCAGCAACAACTGGTGGGGTCCACAAGGGCCGATACCTGCCAGGGGTGCGGGTTGTGTGAAAGAGATACCGTGGCCCCTGGCACACAGGCAACTGAAGGAACACGGGTGGGTTTTAATCGCAGTAAAAGTCTGACACGCCCTCCTGCTTCACCTAGAGCGGGAGAAGTTGTTTGATGATTCCCTAAATTCAAAAAAAAAGGGGGGAACCTCCAGGATGGCTCGCGAAATTCAAATTTTCTTTAGTTTTTTTGCAATTTCCAGGTCAATGTCAGGTTGTATGTTGATTCTAATATGATTCGCGACCTTAATAAATATGGCTTTACTGGATTCTAATCATTTAAATCACTTATACAACCCTCTAAGTTAATTGAATCCCATTGAATGACTTTTTCATAAAATTTCGCTAGCTAGGTACAGACGCAATCTGTCAAATTTCTTTGATAGATTTTCAACTTTAAAACCTAAGAATAAGGTTCATGTTCAATTGGGAAAATTTGACAGTTTGAGGTAGCTTGATGTGCTGGCGCCTGTACCTTAGCGCAACCTCCTTAAGACGGCCCTTCTCGATCCATCTATCGTCAACGCGAGCATGATTGAAAAGCGTGTTGTTTCATCCAACTCAATGCAAACGAAAGCGAATGAAAACGCGATAACACCGAACGAGAATTTCACAAAACTTGGTCAAGATAATGTGTTTTTAGAAAGCCTCGCTAGTTTTTGGCATAAATGCTTGTCATTTAAAATCTCCGTTACATGCGCGAGGTTTCTATGAATATGTTCTGTTTGCCTTTTCAATGTATGCGTACATTATGAACGGTCAAAGTTGAGATAAAATTTGTGCAAAAAAACTGATTTTCAGACGTCTTTACCGAATTTGTTTTTTTTTTAGTTTTAATTTATTACATAGAAATCTAGCTGTAAAGCAAAAGTTACCTGTGTATTCAAAATATCTGAAAAAAAAATGTTTTAACTAGGGATTGGATGATCGGATGCATATTTACCTAAACTTAATTTTTAGTTACGAAAATATGGAAGCGGGTTCTTAAAATATTTTTTTGTACTAAAATCCTGGGATGCCAGCAACACCGGGAATGCATAACTAGTCAGTTGTATAGTATGGAAGTGACTTCTAAATGATTAGGATTGCATAACTATTCAGACGCATATTTATTAAAAAATTAACCCTTATGGAAATTTGGTAACTATACCTATGTACCTGGGGTGTAAGTCCGGAAGAGTAGGGGTGGTGTGTGTTAGTAAAAACATTTTTTTTTACATTAAATTTAAAAAAAATCGGTACAAAGCGCATTCCATTTTAGCCAACCTCTCAAATTTAGGTGAAAATGCATCCGATACCCGATCTCTAGTTATAACACCATAATCACGTACAAGCGTTTATATGAGAATTATGACCGGTTGGCCGCTCTTAAGAAAGTCTAACTCTTTTTCCAATGAATAAATTTAAATATTTAAAAAAAAACTTTTAGCGTGCTAAATTTCAGCCCGATAGCTTCAGTGGAAATGGACTGAAATATTGAATGCAAAATTCCAGGACACACTTACAAGTGAAGTTTATTAAAAACTTTCAATTAAAAAGTCAACGTCGCAGCGTAAACAGCAATGCTTAATTTTTATCGTGTGGGTCATCCATGGACCACTGTAAGAACACTTTTTTCAATAATACTATAAATTCCAAATTCCATTCTCCCAGTGTTATCAAATCATACCACGGTGCTTCAAATAGCACATACATTTATTAAAAAAGTCTCATATCTCATGTCTTAGTAATATAATACTTTTCTGCATAAAACATTCCACATGTTTTAGACTTATAATACCTTGGCGTTGCGTATAAGAACAAACTATGTAATAATTACATTCTTTCCATGATAAGAAACTTTTATCTTTTCTAGGAATTATTTTCTAACATATTTAGATTGCTTTTTTCTTTGCTAAGACTTGTCTAGACGTTATAACAACGCGTAGGAAGAATGTCCCTGTTACGTAAACTCTCTTTAAAAAAAATATAAAGCCTTTTTTATCCCTATTCTGTAATAAAATAAAAACTGGCTGTGTTGGGATAAAATTAAAATATCGGAATTCGGTGAGAAAAGAAAGAAAAGCCACCAACTTCCGAAATTAAAGTTATTTTATATTGAAGCTAAATCAAAAACTACTCACCAGAATTTATCCACAATTATACGGGACCACCCTAGGTACCTATATATTCAATTTCAAAGATTTTTTTTTTTCAAATCTACAATAAATACCCGAGTAGTACTGAGAAAGCAAATATGAAAAAATCAACAGAATTGAGAACCTCCTCCTTCTTTGAAGTCGGTTAACAACTAAACCATATCGTAGTATCGCAGGCGTAATTCTCACTTTATGGAGACTCAGTAAAGAAGCGATAAATCTAGTGAATTTATGATACCCATTGACAGTGCATTAAAATATTCTTGACGAGTGACATACTTACCTAAATGTAAGCCTAGCGCTCTCTTGGCAGTACACTTCGCTTCGCTGATCGACTACAAATTGATTAAGGCATAAGAAAGAAAAATAGCTTTATTTAGACATTAGAGCGTTCCACGAGCGACCACTTAATGATTCCTTACTCGTAACCACGTCAATCACACACGAATTCTTAATATCGTATTAATAATATCGACAAATTGTCTTGGAACATACAGAATATGACATTTCGATTCCTTACCGTTACATTGGTTTCTAAAAAACGATATTGACGTAGTTTGAACGTAGTAAGATTCCGCGAGGAATCAATATAACGATACAGAATTAGGGCCCTGGGCGTTGTTAAAACACGCTATTTGAATTTCAACTTTCGGCGCTAACCAGTGCATTGAAGATCCATTGTAATCCGTGCGAACGTGAACTTAATTCGTGTGGCAGTAGAGACCTGTCAACATTCTGGTTTAAAAAGAAAAATATAGTCAAACCGGTTATTTAATTAATGCCGTAGATGGGCAAAAGGCGTCTGCAACAAAAGTTATCAGATTACTTTTGACACCACAAATATTGCAAAAAGACAATAATTTCGAATGTTGAATTGTATATCAGTCTGTAAAACCACCTACAAAATAACACAATTTTCGATATTAATTAAGTAAAACACAACGATTTAATTTAATGCCAACCTTTCAGATTTGTCTGTCCGTTCTCAGAGTTTATTATTTTATGGCTGATTTTTCAATAGTTAACTTTTACCTGAGAAATAAATATGTCCTTTTGACAGCTTTTTAACCGACTTCAAAAAAGGAGGAGGTTCTTAACTGACTTCAAAAAAGGAGGAGGTTCTCAATTCGACTGTATGTTTTTTTTTATGTTTGTTACCTCATAACTTTGGACTGGGTGAACTGATTTTGATAATTCCTTTTTTATTTGAAAGCTCGTTCTTCCCGTGTGGTTCAATTTGAATTTCATATAGATCTGATGATGCGTTTCGGAGACAGACAACGGAACTCTTCAAAAAATAACAGTAAATGAACCGCGATTGCTGCTATTGCATGAATATGCATTGTTTTGACCCCAAGGATGATGAAATTTAGAATTAGTGGGGTAGGTAATATAACTTAAAAGTGAAAAATAAAAACTTTTTCCAAAAAAAACAACCGACTTCCGAAAATGCACTACAAAGTGAAAAATAACTTTAATTTCGGAAAACGGTGACAAAAAATTGAAATACATATCCAAAGTCACCGCCTTCCTAAATTAAAGTTATTTTTCACTTTGTAGTGCATTTTCGGAAGTCGGTTGTTTTTTTGGAAAAAGTTTTGTATAGAAAATATGGCCAAACTGTCAGATCTATTCTTGAGATAAAAGTTAACTGACAATTGAAAAATTGCCCCTTAGTCAAACTTACTCATTAAAGAATACTTTTTTTAAAGAAACTTTTATCTGATTTCCGTTTCATAAACTCGAGTATTATCGATACATACATAAATAATAATCAAAGTTGCCTTTTGTGTCTGTCTTAGGGACCGCACCGTGTTGTACTTCTAAACTACGCAATTGTTTTTGATGCGGTTTTCATGAATATTTAGAAAATATATTTCAGAAGGCTTCATTATCATCATCTGCCTAGACCTTTCCCAACTATGTCGGGGTCGGCTTCCAGTCTCACCGGATGCAGCTAAATATCAGTATTTTACATGGAGCGACTGCCTATTTGACCTCCACAACCCAGTTACTGGGTAATACGATACCCCTTGGTAAGACTGGTTGTCAAACTTTCGGGGGTTACGTGTACAAAATTTTGACGATGTGGCGCCATCTACAATGCCACATGCGAACTACTCATCTAAGATTTGACGTCACACAAATCCTAAATCGCGCAATCAGAGTTTACCGCGCGACCCGTATGTATACAACATCCCGACATCAATCGTCGGGCAGTAGCCCACCAGACACAACACCCGTCTGGTCGGAGGATCCTCCTTTACCAATAGAGTATGAGTGAACTTTACACCCGGTTCCTCTCCTCTCTGCTTCCTCCCTCTATACTGATCTAGCTTTCTTAGAATAAAAAATATCAAACCGTGCGAAGGAAAGGTAAGTCGCTAGTTTAAATAGAAAATGCTTCAGCTAACGGTTCTTGGGTTACAAGTAAATTAGATTTACTAGTTAATCCGATACGTATCGGTAAACTATGATTACGTGCAGTTAACTTTGCGTTTTATCTCTACGATATTAACTGATTTAGAAACGGTATCAATATTACTTAGATAGAAATAGTATAAACTAGCTTTTTTCAGCGGCTTCGCCCGCGTGGAGGTAGAAAATTATCCCACGGGAACGTCTTACCGGGATAAAAAGTATCCTAAGTGTTAATCCAGGTTAGGAACTATGTGTGTGCCAAATTTCATCCAAATCCATTTTGCCATGATCGAGTAACAAACATCCAAATATCCATACATCTAAACATACAAACTTTTACATTGATAATATTAGAGGGATAGGATTATGAGACTAAGCTCATACACTGCTAAAGAAATTTGTCACAAAACAAAATACTTCGAAGTCATGTCCTTAGCATAAGCATAATTAGCCTGTAACATTCCCACTGCTGGGACCCAGGCCTCCTCTCTGTAAGAGGGAGTGGGACAGCAATCCACCAAGCAGCCCAGTGCGGGTTGTTAGATGTCACATGTCATGTCTTCGTTTTGTTCTAGTACACACCGGTTTCCTCACGATGTTTTCCTTCGCCGTTTCGAAAGCAGTGGTAATGAAATCATTTACGCGAAAATCGCGAAAGTTACCATTAGGCCACCACTGCTGATAACTATGACTAAATCTAAAATTCCACACAATCTAGGACTGAAGGATGTCGCTGTACTAACAACTCTAATTTCTTCCCTTACCAATTCAGTATGTAAATCTGACACACAGCAGTACTGACGTAGATACTCAAAAACACACACACACACTTTATTTCGGCAATCAATAGTCGCAATGAGAAATCACCAGTTCACAACTTATAAATACCCATTCACACGGTAATTTTTGGGACTTTATGTAGAACACGCGACTAAAGGCGACATGTTTTTAATGTATTTCATACCAAAAAAAAAGTCAAGAAGAGTATTTTTTATTTGTGTTAATTATTTTTTTTTTTAATTTAAATTTAATACAAGTAGGTAGTTGTATGGGATGTTACACAATATTGGATAAAGGTACAATGCAATTATAACCCTAAGATGTGTGTAAATCTTGTTTACATTTGCTGTCAAATTTAAAATATTTTCTGGCATTTATATAATTTCAGAAACATAGGTATTTATATTATTATTTCATACCTTCTAGATATAACTAATATTGTGTCTGTATTTATACTAACGGGCCACAGTAGTTGATAATTCACTGAGCAGCCACACAGCTCGCCTATATTGATTATAATCGTGACATGTGACACTATCGCGATGAAGTGCGAGTTTTGAACGCGCTTTCCTATCGATACTGTATCAATTCTATCGATGGTGGTTCCCGTCTCTATTAATGCCACTGAACTAGTGTGGAGACTATCGAGAAAAATCGCTACGCTGCGAGTGCACAGATAAATGACTAGCAATATCAATTTACATATTATTTTAACGATTTTATTACGATTAACAAGGTAATTTAGTCCTATCAACTACTTTGCTGGATGTAAATTAAAGGAAAAATAAGTAACTTAGATTAACGAACGATATCAAGCCACATCGTACATTAAAGATGGTTTTTTTTAAACCGGACAAGTGCGAGTCGGACTCCGTACAAATTTTGTTGATGTTCTGAATGGTGGGGGATACTTTTTATGATTTTATTACAAAATTATAGTTTTTACTTTTTTCCCAGCACTAATAGTCTATGATAATATTACTTGACAAATTTTATAGTTCTAGGTCAACGGAAAGTACCCTATAAATTTTGGTTCCCTTGAGAGTGTCAAAATATACGTTTTTTGCAGCATAAACGGCCGTATTTTTTTTCACAGCTTCAAGAGACTGTAAACTTGAGCATATCGTTTTAATTTTAACTCGACAACTCCTCGAGTTCCTGAGATAAACACAAACATACAAACAAACAGACAGGCGGACGGACAACAAAGTGATCCTATAAGTGATCCGATTTTTCTTTTGAGGTACGAAACCCTAAAAACATTGCAAATTGCATTTAACTACTCAACTATGGTTCTGTCTGGTGGCGGACGTAAAGATTACCACCATTCCATTTCTTCCCGTGGTTTACTGAGAATGGGCAGCAGCGTTCTCTATGCATTTTAACACCATACTGCGATCTGCGATCGCCTGCCTGCATCAGCGTGGTCATTATAGAAACTCCCTTTTCGGCTGAAATAATGATACTGACTCAACTATGTAACTATCTAATCTTTAGCGATTCAGACATTATTATCTTCTCGTTCTTTAAAGATTCTTAAAAGTTCAGCACGTATACTTACTTTGACAGTCTTCACAAGTTCGACGACAACGCGACTTGATGCGGTTAAAATCGCCCCAAATAAAACCGTGTGTTCGGGTCCTAATTTCGGCAGTACTAGCATAATGACACCTGCGAGGCTGCATGGAAGTTGAACATTGCAACAATAGAGTACGCAGTCGTAATAAATATTTGCTCTGCTCTTCTCCTAATCGATACAGACTGTGAAGAGGTATTGTACTAAATAGAGGTTCTGTTTAGTGCGGATTATGTCGGTAGGGATGGGTGATAGGTTCGGATTCTAGTTCAGTTGGGGCTTATTAGTCGTTTCGCACGAATTAACTCGCACGAAGTTAATTTATTTTTGGGCGAATCGATCACTTTAGAAATGTGTTTTAGCACTTTTAAGGTACTTTTGAATTTTACCCACAAATAAATTAACTTTATGCGATTGGCCTATGGAAAATAATGTATTATTTAAAGGTGTTGATTCGCCCGATTCGGTCGAGTAAAATCGTGCGAATTGACTTATAAGCCTAGTCCGAAGCGAATAACAAATTATGAGGGCTTATTAGTCGACTCGCACGAAAAAACTCGCGATACTAATACAAATTTCTGGATTTGTTGATTCACCCACAAATAAATCAACTTCGTGCGAGTCGCCTATTTAAAATATTATATTAAAATGACAATTCACCCGATTCGGGCTAGTTTTTTCGTGTGAGTCGACTTATAAGCTCTAATGAGTTGGTAAACGGCAATTATTTAAAATTGGACAAACTCAAACTCAAACTCAAAGCATTTATTTCAAATAAACCAATGGGCACTTTTGAATTGTCAAGGTCGCACACTGGTCCCAAATTAAAAAAAAAGTGGACATTGATAGTAGACCGCTGATATTTTTTTTTATTGTTGATACAATGATAACAGATAAGGCATAAAAATATTATTGTCCTACTTCAAATACTTTTCTGTAAAAAAAATATTTCTTTTTTTTTGTATGGGAGCGATTACATTTTACTCAATTTCTCAAAAACTTTAAGCGATGTCGAGATGGCAATCACATATGTTAGAAAACTAATAATTCTGAGTATTTGGCTCGAAGAAACTTATTGCTTATCTCTGCGTACTTTCGAGATAATAGTGACAGAAAATAACATTTTTTTTTAATGTTAATTTTTTGCTTTTTTTTAATCATAGCCTTACTTTAGCACATAATTATAATGTATGCGTAATGTCAAATAAGTAAAAAGAGACTTCTCTGTAAAAGAGGTTATGGGGGCTCACTAATGACTGAAAAGCTATGACCTTTCTGAAGGAGTACTTTCATCAGTTCTAAAAAACAATCAAAATGAAGACATATTAAGCTGCAAACATAAAGTTGAATATGTTCACAAACGATTCTGAAAAAATATTATGGTGAAAGATTAATATTTGGGTCTATATTCTCTTGAGAAATCTCTATTTCCTCGTTTTCCAACGAAAGCAATTCATTGTTCAAGATCAAAGCACTAGCCTCTGGAAACAACTGTTTATGTAAACGAGCAAACTTTGGTTTGATATGGCTGATGTAAGGATCTGAGCTAATTAGAAAGCTGTGGATAATGTCTAAATTAGTCTGAACTCTACCGATTTTTCTTGTATGTGCCATTCTAACATTCCGGAAATCTTTATTCCTCGCTTCGGAAGCTTCTTCGGAAAGCATGCCTATCGGAATAAAGGAGAAATTTTCACAAATATCAGCACCGTGTATCAACAATTTATGGACACTTGAAGGCATGTAATACCATGGATATAAGTTTACATATAGCATTGCTGTTTCTTTACAATATTCCCTAAACAAGTTGGTATTAATAAGTTGACCAGATGAAATTGTTTGTAAAATGACTGCAAATCTCTTGATTAAATCAGGGTGGATACCCGTTATTTTAGCAGATACTTCATAATTTTCAAAAAACCTTCTTGCCGTGTTACCGTCATTGGTTGTACCAAATCCCTGTTTTACTATGTCAATTAACAAACCAGTTCTTTCCCGGAATTCTTCTTGTGTCAAATTCTTTTTAATTTCTTTTAACAATTTATCTTCTTTTCGTGCAGCCCACTTTTTGAAGTCTAAGTTGTACGAAATGTGTAAAATACATTCCATACATCTTATCCACATATGAAGCGAAGACAGACCATATTTATACATATCTTCTCTGATGAGTCTTTTGGATACAAAGTCCAAGTCATTCATTTTGCTAGGTGGGGTATTGCAAATATTACAAACAGCTGCAGAAGAAGTATTGGAAATCACAGTAGAAATTTTCCCATCAATCATAGTCATGTACAAATCATGTTTAATATCAAAATTATCTACAATTGTGGGAACAAGATTACGAATTTCTTCCTCTAAGGATGCACTTTCCTTCTTTATCAATTCATTTGTTTCTTTTGCAAATATAAAGCCAATTGGACGACAATAGTTTGTTGAAGAGGGAGCAGGATTTTGCCACAAGATAGTACCACTCTCTTCTTCCAAACGAAGCGGAACCAAACTAATCATGAAAACTGAAGAATCGTCAATTTTAGTGTCGGAGTGTGACTTTTGTTTATAATTACTTTGAGAAGATGACCCGTCAAAACCCCATTTGCTTATTAGTTTTAGCGATTTTTTGTCGGCAGAGTTGTGCTGAATTGTTTTTAATATCCTATTAGTTGTCAAATCTAGAAGCGATTGAAGTCTTATCTTAGCATCAGATTCAGTTACAGTTATGTCTGACTCTGGAGGATAACAAGTTTTTTTAGCTTCCAGGAGCTTTTGATAGGATGGAAGACCATACATTTTTCTGAAGCAAGAATAGTTCTTAAATTTCGATATTGCCATTTTGACAAATTTGTTGAGGTGTAAAGCGCTGACGTTTTATCATCTGGTAAACACGGTTTGTCAGTCTTTTTAGCGAATAGTACATCATATACCATCTCACATTTTTCCTTGTTTTGGCTGAGTTCGTTTAATATAGCTGCTAATTTTGTTTTTTTAGACTCTTTTAATTTGGCACATAAAGCATAAACTAATTCCTCCTCTGTGTGATCTAGAAGTGTTAGAGAACGCCTTTTCTTCTGTTTATCAGATATATCAACAAATGGTTTTTTACTTGTACCATAACTTAATTGATGAGTATCCACTTGCGTTTCGAAATTTGGAATTACTTCCTCGGCAACTTTAAAAATGCTGCTTAAATCGATATTTTGACATTTTGGCCAAACTATTTGGGATTGTAACCAGTCTGAATTTTTGTTAAGAAAGGTCTTTTGAGCTCTACTGGAAGCAGACCATCTTTTTGAGATATTACTTGAAAAATTACGACAAAATAATTTAATATTACTCAAATCTTCGGAAGACAATTCAACACCAATACGTTCAATAAGGGCATTAAATAAAAATTCGACATTTTTAAAACCACCTCCTGATTTAAGAACAACGTATAAGTCTAAGTTGGTGACAAATGCGGACATATTATAATTTTAAGGAAAATTGAAAACAAATTAGAATCAAAGATATCAAAGACAAAGTGACTTTGATTTTAACAAAAAAAATTACGAAAACAAATTCGACGAAAGAAAGACAAACAAAAATTATTTGATTTTAAAATCCAAAGATTCAAAATACAACAATAACAAAACAAACAAACAACAAGCATTTCTTCAAGCGCACAGAAAAAATAAGGACACGTCTTATCGCAACCACATTTAGTTGTACACTGAGTGAGGTGTACGCGCGCGATTCGTGACCGTATTACGTTACGTCATGAGAGGCGGCCATCTTGTTATCCCGGCAAACTCGCGTCGAAGCTCCATTTTGCTGGCCAGCGGACCTATTGCGATATGAGTAAGGCTATGATTAAAAAAAAGCGAACAATTAACATTTAAAAAAAATGTTATTTTCTGTCACTATTATCTCGAAAGTACGCAGAGATAAGCAATAAGTTTTTTCGAGCCAAATACTCAGAATTATTAGTTTTCTAACATATGTGAATGTCATCTCGACATCGCTTAAGGTTTTTGAGAAATTGAGTAAAATGTAATCACTCCCATACAAAAAAAAAAGAAATATTTTTTATAGAGAAAAGTATTTGAAGTAGGACAATAATATTTTTTTGCCTTATCTGTTATCATTATATCAACAATAAAAAAAAATATCAGCGGTCTACTATCAATGTCCACTTTTTTTAAATTTGGGACCAGTGTGGGTCGGTGAGTTAGAAAGATGAAGCTATTTGCCCATTCCAAAGCGTAGGTACCTATGGAGAAGAACGGGCAAGAAACTCCATGGACACTCTTTTAAAATCATGGTATTGTTACAAAAAGTTGGTTACATCATTATGTTGAAATTATCAATGTGAGAACGATGTAAAAAGACGTGCACATTAAAGCGTCCGTAATTAATATAAAAAAACACATAATCACAATCACTTGATATAGGTTTGTACTTACGTAGTAGGTTTCAACCTCAATAAAAATATACCAAAGATGATGCCAACCAGACAGCCACTTAATTTGATCCCACCCCTTAACCCCTCGCCGCCGCGGCAGCTAATAACAAGCTTGATACAAAAATAAAATCTACCCGCATTTACACAAAAAATCTTCACCGAGGTAACAGGTAATTACTTCCCGTGTCGGATCCAAACGGGGACTTCCCACGCTAAGACTGCTAGGAGAACCTATATAAATATTATATACCTACGTACCTGTGTGTATGCATATTTATGATCTACAAGCTGAGAATGAGTATATAAGGGTTGCGAAAGGCTAGGGTTTCTTTGCAACTTGAAAAACAAAGCAACGTAAATGTCATTGTAATAAGCAATGATATATTACCTTTAGATGCGTTACCAGCGCTCAATTTTGGTAAGATAAATGACAGGTAATTGCCTGTCGTGTTGTTAGTCACGTACCATCCAGTGACGCGGCGCAACGCTAGTGACGTAACTAAATATATATGTTTATCTCAAACTCAAAGCATTTATTACAATTAAAACATTTACAGGCTCTTTTGAATTGTCAAAAACTCAATCAGTTGGAAAGTTGAAGCTAGTTGCCCATTCCAAAACGTAGATATCTATGGAGAAGAACGGGCAAGAAACTCCACGGACGCTCTTTTAAAATCAAGTTGAATATTACAAAATCTTGGGAACATTATTCTTGTTGCTTCTGTATGTGAGAACAATGTAAAAAAAAAATTATAAACAATTCTAAATACAAGATAAAAATAAGCCCTGGAAGTTAGGAGATGACCAGTCTCAACTGACAGTGCCCGTTCACGAACTAGACGCGTGGATCAGCACCACCCAGCTGAACCATTTTGTAAGGAACCGAATGATCCAACACACGCGCCACCTTCAGTGAGACATTTAAGTGAGCATGACATACTCTCAACTGCCATGACTTTTTTGACCAAGTTAACGTACATCATAACAACACAGTAAACGGATGCAAGGTACTCACATTTACAAAATTTAAACAAAATGCTTCTAAATTATACAAAACGATAGTTTGCAATCTATTTGAGATATTAATAAAATTTATTTCCTAAAAGAAAGAAAAACATTTAATATATTTATATTGAAGTATTCAATAACTAACACTTGGTTCAGCAAAAATAAAACATACTCCTAATGTCACAAAAATTATAATATTATTAACAAAAATGTTCTTAATGTCAGAAAAAAATAAAAAAGAGAAGCTTCTAGATTTAAAATTTAGGTATCTAGTATGCCATCACTTTCTAACAACAAGAATCTGAAAGACCTATAGTCTTTCCTGTTCTTCGCGCACTGTATGATTGTACATACTAGTAGCTAACTATAAGTCAATTTAAAACACTTTTAGCACTGCAAAGCAACTTGAATTCAAAGCATTTATTTCAATTAAGCCATTTACAAGCACTTTGGAACTGTTAAGTAGTCGGTCATTCAGAAATATGAAGCTTGGTGGCCATTCCAAAATTCTTAGCAAAGAGATGAGATAAGGTGAGCAATATCAAAATAATTCCGTCATAAAAAAAATTTAATGATAATATTATCATGAAATTAAATCGCTCGTAACAAAAATAATCTGTGAAAAGTTATGCATTTAAAAAAAAATATCCCGATAATCCCATTAAATTACTAGCTGCCACTGGCGCGCTTCTTCTGCGATCCAGGAAAAGTACCCATGTCATGGTCTATGTATGACAAATTTCCTTACAATCCGTTCAGCCGCTATTGTCTGAAAGCGTTATAAACTGTCTTAAGCATTTTTAATATTCCGGATTCCCCAAGTAAAATCCTTTGCCTAGCCTAGGTGTTTTATTTTTGACGGCTCAACAAAAAAAAAAACAATCATTCCCTTCAAAAGCCGCTTCTACCTCAATCTACGAGTAACGTCGTCGGTTCAAACTAACCTTAGTTTAACGTCACCCAATATCCCACTCCATGAACTACGACGGTCCTGTAACCACAACCACTTCTATAAGTAAAGGATCGCGCTCCCCCAAACTTCGCTGTAAATATATTTAAGCCATCCAAGCGCTTCGGCTTAGCTGAAATTACTGTGGAACCGTGGCACACCGGGAAATACAGAGAAAACAATGATCGTGAAAATATTTTTCAAAAGGTTTATAAATATTGCAAGCAAAGTAGAATGAATGTGAAAGCGAGGTTGTGACGCGAGGATGTTTGTTTTTCGGATGTAGAATGCGGCTTGCTGTGGAGTGTGGTAGATTTTTAAAATTTTGGGTAATTGGTTAAGAATATTAGAAGGGGCTAGTGCAACAACCGCACGACTCGATCGACCAGGTTAAACGATGCTTGCCACGGTTAGTCCATGGATGGCTGACAATCTTTACATACGTTGTTACCAAGGGGTATCGTATGACCCAGTAATCGCGTTGTGGAGGTTAAATAGCAATCGCTCTATGTAAAATACTATTATTCAGCTGTAACAGGTTAGACTAGAAGACGATCCTAACATACCTGGTAAAAGGCTATGCAGAAATGCCGAAACAAACTCATCATCTGCATGATGAGTTTATTTCGGTATTTCTTCTCAGATTAGTCAGATAGGAAAAGCTGATCACATCTAGTTTTTGAACTAAGATTAACGTGTCAAAGGATTTTTGTACAAACCTACTTACAGAACTAAAATAATTTATAACTCGCCACGTTTTTGGTAAATTTTTACAACTAGATGGCGCCGGGTATTCCAAGTGTTATCTATTCAAAAATATATAGCCCAAACTTTACTACGTATACGTTATTAAAAACTTTAATCCCCCACCCATAGCATCGCCTACATTCCACATGACCCCGCACTATCGACCAGCTTACAGCTACTAAATACGACACTACCAACAAATGTATGGAAATTATTCTGTACCGTAACCCATTCAGTTTGCATTTAATCCCAGATTATGAAGGGATTAAGCCCAAACCCTTGAAAGTTTCTACGTCTTTGCGTGGTTATGCATGTAGGATAATTATTATTTTAATCCTCGGTTTGTGTGGTGTTAGCGAGCGTTTATTGTTAAGCTATTGGTTAATGTTCAAATGTTGTTTTAGTGTTCTTTTCGAATACAGTGTTTATTTTAACTAGTGGATCGCGGATCTTTGTCAGTCGTTACGGGTCTTCGGAAACCCGAAAGTCTGACAACCAGTCTTACCAAAAGGATATCGTGTAACTGAGTTGTTGAGGTCAGCTAGACTCCATGGAAAATACTGGTATTCAGATGCATCCAGTTAGACTGGAAGTCGATCTCAGCATATTTGGGAAAAATCAAATGGCAGATGATGATAAGTGTTTATTATGTATAACTGTTCCGTGTGGTGCCGAACGTAAAGAATAGCACCATCCCATTTCTTCCCGTGGGTGTTGTAGAAGGCGACTAAGGGACTTACTAGAGAATGGGCAGCAGCGTTCTCTATGCATTTTACCACCATACTGCGATCGCCAACCCGCCGGCCAAGCGATTACGATTATGGCAAACCACCTCTTTTTTATGGAGGCCTATGTCCAGCAGTGGACGTCTTTCTGGCGAAAAGTGGGTGTAAGTTCCATAGGTACAGCTTTGGATGCATGTGGAGCAGCATATCCTGCCTTCTGTGGCCAGTGAGCTAGTAAGTTGTAGGTCAGAAGTCCAAATCCACACAGTCGCTTTAGTTGGTGTTTTTATTTCATCGCCACTGCAACTTCAACGGTGAAGGAAATCATTGTGAGGATTGCGGCAGGTCCTAGAACCAAATATTGAAGACATGGTACAGCCATCAACTCGTACTAGGTCCGCGTGGTAGATTACAGCTCACTCCCTCTCACTAAGAGGAGGCTTTTGTCCCAGCAGTGGGAGAACGTTATAGGCTGATTATGCATTTATTTCAGAGGAGGAGGAGATTATGCATTTATTTCAGAGGAGGAGGAGATTATGCATTTATTTCAGAGGAGGAGGAGATTATGAATTTATTTCAGAGGAGGAGGAGATTATGCATTTATTTCAGAGGAGGAGGAGATTATGCATTTATTTCAGAGGAGGAGGAGATTATGAATTTATTTCAGAGGAGGAGGAGATTATGCATTTATTTCAGAGGAGAAGGAGATTATGCATTTATTTCAGAGGAGGAGGAGATTATGAATTTATTTCAGAGGAGGAGGAGATTATGCATTTATTTCAGAGGAGGAGGAGATTATGCATTTATTTAAGAAGAGGAGGAGATTATGCATTTATTTAAGAAGAGGAGGAGATTATGCATTTATTTAAGAAGAGGAGGAGATTTTGCATTTATTTCAGAGGAGGCGGAGATTATGCACTTATTTCTTTCTTTTCATGCCTTTTTTTTTTAGACACAAGTTGTCTGGCAGTGTGCTGACCTGGGCCTTTTTAACGCAGCCGTGAGGCATACTTTTTTTTTTTTTGTGGGTGGGAAATCATCAAATGACTTCTCCCGCTCTGGTTGGAGCAGGAGGGCGTGTCAGACTTTTACTGACTAAAACCCACCCATGTTCCTTCAGCTGCCCGTATGCCCTGGGGCCGCGGTATCTCTTTCGAACAACCCGCACCCCTAGCAGGCATCGGCCCTTGCGGGCCCCACCAGCTGCTGCTGACGTCCTCCTGCGACGGGTCAGTACAGTGGCCCCGCCGCCAACCACTTTTCGGCCGCAGGGGATAGGGAGAGCGGCCAACGCTATACCGACACTCCTCTTCCCCTGCGGCCCCACCGCGTCCGCCATCAAACGGTGGCGGCCCCGTCCAGGCTACGGAAAGGAAGAGCGCTACTCAGAAGTACCGGCACTCCTCCTCCGCCGCAGCCTGTAACCCTCAGCCGCGATGCCTCCCATTCGACATCGCGGCCCGCCTCAGTTGCGATGCACCTCACCGCAACCTACTTTTTGGCCGCTACGTCGTCGGCTTGGAGGCACAAGCCCTGACGAGCGGCCCCACCTTGGGGTTCCTCTTCGCTTCACCGTGGGAGGGTGACCACGGTTACTGAGCCCCCCCGCAACGACAATGCGGGAACCCCACTGGGGGGGGCCGTGAGGCACACTTTAATGCTAGTTTCTGACATCGCACTTCACACTTTTTTTATTCTGTTGCTGTATATTGTGTACCTGTTCAGTCTGTGCTAAATAAATGTATTTTCTTTCTTTCTTTTCTTTCTTTCACCAAGTTGCGTATTTCATTTAGCATCAGAATATTTTTCAGGAATGAAAAACAAACAATACAAATGTATGGGTTTGGTTCAAGTCGCGCAATCGCGCTATAGGTACGGACAGCAAGAAAATCGAGTACCCAACACTTCAGTTTTTTTATTTTAATTATCGAGCAAAAAAAACATAAAAAATCAAAAAAAGTGATACAAAATGAGTAGAGTACCTATTAACTCTTCTTTTGCTTCTAAGATGAAAGCCCCATGGTAGCTCACGAAATTTTATTTTTCTTACATTTATTGCAATTTGCAACGCCAAGCTGTCATCATCATCATCATTTCAGCCGATAGATGTCCACTGCTGGACATAGGCGTCCCCAAAAGAGGGGTTTTGTCATAATCGCCACCCTTGGCGGGCGGGTTGGCGATCGCAGTATGGTGGTAAAATGCATAGAGAACGCTGCTGCTCATTCTCTAGTGAGTCCCTTAGTCACCTTCTATGACACCCAAGGGGAAGAAATGCGATGATGCTATTCTTTTTACGTCCGGCACAACACGGAACAAGTTAGATGTTGAACAAAATATTATTGCGACCGTAACAAATATGGCTTAACATAATTATATCATTAACATAATCAAAACAAGCCTCTAAGTTCATTTAATTCTATTAAGGCGAATCTAGTCGCGGGCTCGAACTCACTGGAGGGCCTGGCTAAAAAGCACGCTGTCTCACCAGGCATCGTGTCCGACAGAGGTAGTATCAGTGATGAGCAGTCAGACGCTAGTCTACACGCACAACGTTATTGAGTGAGATGCAGGATCATTTATAGTAACACAGGCGCATAAAAAATTAAGAAAAGTTTTTCGGAAGATCGGGTTTTATGAAAAAACTACTGCATAAATCAAACACCAATAAAGTTTATTGAACTTTCCGATATTTAAGCTTTGTCGGTACCGACTTGATTTTGGAGATTTTATACTTTTTTTACCTAAAGTTAGATTAAATTAGCAAGATTAACGAATCTTTGTTGGCTCCTAACCTTTTCATGGCTTTTTATTTTAGTATTCTGTTTCCGTACAGACAATATTAATAATAAGACAAAACCATGCCATGTTCAATTTGTGATATACATTGTCGATCAGTGGAGTAATACACTCCCGAAGTTTGTATGGTTAAAATGTCGACTAGATTCACCTTAAATGGCGATTTCATTAAAAAATTGTTAGAGGGTTCTATTCATGAATCGAATGATTATAATTCTGTAATTCCATACGTGTATGGTCGCGAATCATATTTTAATAAAAATACAACCTGGCGCTGACCTACAAATTGCAAAAAACCTAAGAAAATTTTAATTTTCCGGGTTACCCTGGTGCTGTTACGTTAACATGAAGTGTATCTGTCACCGTAAAATTGTAAATTCCGTTAGATTATAATCTATCTCGCGAGATTGTAAACTGACGAAAGATTGTGTACCGTAACATACTGCTTACGCCCCCTAAAATCCTATCTTACGTCCAAGCTGAACACCTGGCTACGTGGGAGGCGGACACGCGTACTGTACAACTGTACAAAAACTTATGCGGCTAACAAGGAAAGGTAACCCCTTTATGCGAAAAACCTCAACAAAAAGACAGTGTCCGTATCCAATCGCAGACACTGTTTAAAAATAAAACACAAACATGTACTTAATCTAAAACAAAAAAACCCAAAAAGCGAAACAACAAATAAGGCAAAAAAAAAAAAAAAAACATACTGCTTACAATTTAACGCGTTATTTTTCGGCAGATTATAATCTATCGAAGTGAAACCGTCAAATTGTGAACTGGTATCAAGACGGATAGTACCTGGCGCTATTACTAAATAGTCAAGTAACTGCCACTAACTTGGAAGTAGCGCTCGCCGGCCTAACCTATTCGGTCGGTAAACAGTATGGTTCAGTTCACAATTTATGGACAGTTTGTAATCTCGCGAGATAGATTATAAACTAACGGTGTTCACAATCATACGGTGACATATCGTGTATGAATGTAAAAAACGATTTTTGTTGCTTCCTGTATCGTGACTTATGTCTAAATCGCCAGAAAATCCCGGATACGGAAAAGGTTAAAGGATATTCCGGACACCTACAGACTTAAATAAATCCGTTGTCTTCAGTAGTACATACAGGGCAAATTTTGACGTGACAACGTCTTATAAATTGGTTTGCCGGGTGACACTTCAAGAAACTGCGTTACGCTCCGCTCACGTTATGCGCTCACAATGAGAGCGAGTGAGAGGCACGCGTCCCTTCCACTCGGGCATGGTTAGCCCGCCTAAGAGCGAGAGAGACAGACATAAAAAGTGCAAGTTATTGTATGTATATTTGTATATAAATACGTATGTATGTGTAAAGGTAAAAATAAAATTTTGTTAATATAAAATTCAGTGCGAGATTCTTTGTATAAATTAATGTTTTAAATATAATTCTTTGTATAAATAAATGTTTTAAATTGTTACTATTATTTCATCCTTCTTCCTACTATACGAATGAATATTCACATTAAAATTATTTTACCACTCAAAGTCGTTGTCACGTAAAACTTTCGCCCGTATACCGACTTTACAGGCAACCAATTTTTTTAACCAGTGCGCAAACTGTAACCATGAATTCAGTATATCATTCTAGACCCCCAGCGCAGAAATTCTTCGTCGAATGAATTTAAAAATTACGTCCAATAAAAAAAGCAACTGTTTTATAGAATAGTGCAATACTTACGCGGTCAAAATGTATGGAACAGCTGATTTTTTTTTTATATAACCGCCGAAAAATGTATATACTAGCAGGTCTAGAATGATATGCTGAATTCATGGTTACAGTTTGCACACTGGTTAAAAATGTATCCTGTATAGGGTGGCAGGGACATCGACGCATAACCCCTTGTCTTGGATTTAGTACATCATCTGGGACAGGGGTCCTTCTAGAAGGACTGCTGACTTACCTGCTTTATTATATTTTGACCGCGTAGGTATTTCACTTTTCTATGAAACAGCTGATTTGAAAAAAATCCTGACGACATTTTTTAACGAAGGGGGCTCCAGAATCCATGTACCGAATTCATGATAACAGGTCGTGCGTGGAAAATCAATATGGGAATTATTTTGAGGATCGATTATTTAGGTACTTTTTTTCGGTGTTAGATTGGCACACAAGTGTTCTACTGTTGGTTTTAAAATGATCTATCATCATCATTTCAGGTGAGGACCACAGCCATTTCTGCGGCGCAGTTCTGTGCTTCCCTTATCCAACGGATCCCTGCAGCCTTAACCAGGTCATTGGTTCACCTTGTGGGAGGCCTTCCAACCCTACGTCTTCCGGTACGCGGTCGCCACTCCAGAACCTTTCCGCCCCATCGGGCAACTGTTCTGCGGAAATATGCCCTGCCCAGTACCATAGTTTGATCTATCTTAGCATTGTAAAAAAGGACCGCGGTCTGTTTTACCGAGCCCAAGAAATACTGTGTGTAGGTGACGGGCAACCATGTAAAGTCACGAAAATAAATTGTTAAGCGATTTGACTATCAACTTAACGTGTCCGCATATTCAAAGCACAACCTTGAGAGGCTTGTGACTAAGTAGTAACAGCCGCATGGGTCGATCGGTCAGGTTACGCTTCGCTTACTGCGGTTGGTCCGTGGATAGGTGACCATTTTTAACCGACTTCCAAAAGGAGGTTCTCAATTCGTCGGAGCCTTTTTTTTCCAACCGACTTCCAAAAAAACACTACATAGTGAAAAATAACTTTAATTTCAGAAGGCGGTGACAAAAAATCAAGATACATGTCCAAAGTCACCGACTTCCGAATTTTTTTTTTAATGTTTTTAACATACCAAGACCCCTCCGTGCTTCGTAAAGTACGTTAAGCCGTTGGTCCCGGCTGTCATCCGTAGATCTTTGGCAGTTGTTACGGGTCGTCAAAAGCTCGAAAGTCTAACAACCATTCCTAATAAGGGGTATCGTATAACACACGGCTACACCTCAGGCTATACATTTCCAGTATAAGCTGATCTGGCATTGTGTAGGATTTCCGTACAATGCGAGATCAGCGTAAACTGGAAATGTATAGCCTGACGTGGAGCCGGTGCGTTCCTGGGTTGTGGAGGTCATATCGGCAGTCTGTATCCGATAACACTGGAAGCCGACCCTAAAATGGTTGGGAAAGGGCTAGGTTTTTTTTTGATTGGGAAATCATCAAATAACTTCTCCCGCTCTGGGTGGAGCAGGTGAGCGTGTCAGACTTTTACTAACTAAAACCCACCCAAGTTCCCTCCCTCAGTTGCCTGTGTGCCAGGGGCCGCGGTATCTCAACAACCCGCACCCCTGGCAGGCATCGGCCCTTCCGGGCCCCATCCGTTGGTGCTGACATCTCAATACTTAATACTCAACACAACGCGCCGTCGACCCGGGCTTGGTCCTTACCGGATAGCAAGCTACCCATTACTCGCCGTCCGCAAGCCCGCGCCTACGGTTGAAGGGAATCAGCCTGGGATTCCCGACGCCAAGGGCGTCTCGACGACTAAGGCCGTGAGGGCGCATGTACTGCCTCTCCCTCACTCACGTGCGCCGCCTCCCTCTTCGCAAGCATTACTGCTTCGCAGAAGGAGGTGACGGCTACCCATGCAATCTCGTTCCGTACCATGGCCTGGACCAGGGCAGGACGCGAGAGACCGCCGCCGCCGATCGCCTCCACGAGGATACGGCGGTGCTCTGCCCAAGCCAGGCAGACCTCCACCGTATGCTCCACTGTGCCCTCAGGGCGATCTTCGCAGCGGAAACACCCTGGCGGTTCTTCCCGCCTTATCCAAAACAGGAACCTCCCGAAACAAGCGTGTCCGGTGAGGACCTGCATCAGGTGGAAGGTGAGGCCGCCATGACGCCTCACTCCTCAAAGAGGGGACTTACCGCCGCAATTGTGGCGTGCCCAAGACAATGATGATTCAAACTACACTCTCATTCTTTGATAGATGGAAGAAATATCTATAACACGGCAAATTTACGTAGTATATCAATTTTAAACACAATTAATAGCTCTCACTGTTCACAGAAATGACGTCAGTCCAGCACTATAAATTCCACACAATTTCCTCCCACAGTACACAGTGAAGTACGGCAGTAACCGGATAAAAGTAATTTAGTTAACAGGCAAAGTCGGGGCGTTTGTAAAGTTTGCACCGAACGTTAACCGTCGGCGTTGCGTGCGTTAATTACCTTCAAGCGTTGCGTTCTACCGATTGCGATGGGGTTAAATAAGAGTTTAAAATTAACTCGTTTAAAGTAGGTGAGTTTTGAAAGAATTAACCAACATACATAAACTCTTCTTCCCATGGGGATAGGCCGAAACTACACACCTACTATTACAGTCGCCCACTGCTGGACATAGGCGTTCCCCAAAAGGGGGGTTTCGCCATAATCGCCACGCTTGGCAGTTGGGTTGGCGATCGCAGTATGGTGGTAAAATGCACAGAGAACGCTGCTGCCCATTCTCTAGCTACCTGCTATGCTTTTTAACTAATACTCCTTTTGCCTATTTTACGTTCATACATCAAAGAAAGAATTAAATTATTATAAAACTACCGTGTGCCCGCGATTTCGTCCGAAATTTTGGCCCCCGACTAGAGGCGTCGCATCCCTAGCGTTCTTTCCAACTTTATTTATTTGTAAAAGCCTGATGTTAAATAGCCCTTATGGACTATTAATAAAACTTTTTTCATTTGATAGCCTGATATTCTTGGGATAGGTAAGGTAAAGATTGGAAAATTAAAGATTAAGGTTGGAGGACCTGCCAGGGGTGCGGGTTGTTCGAAAGAGATACCGCGGCCCCTGGCACACAGGTAACTGAGGGAACACGGGTGGGTTTTAGTCAGTAAAAGTCTGCCACGCCCTGCCGCTCCACCCAGAGCGGGAGAAGTTATTTGATGATTTCCCAAAAAAAACCCTTCATGAGATTACAGGCGTGATGTTATGTTAATAACTGATCAAAAACCATTTTCAACCGTGGCTGTGAAGTTCAGTTTTCGACTTCTGTACACATGCAATGTACACAGAAAAACATTTACCGTTTATTTTAACTAACTTCCCTATTTTATTTCAATAAATTACATTTTTGCACACGCAAAAAATAAAACGCAAAACTGGCACACTGAATTTTACACCTTGTTTTAGGAACAATACAGTTTATTTTCCAATATGTGGCAACACGCGTTGTAAAACCTACTAGAGGTGCGGCAAACTGATCGATATCTTGTTAATGCAAGTAGGTACGTAAAGCTTAAATCGCACCTCTATCCGCCCACCTTGTAAATCTTTACCTGTTTTAGTGCGGGATTATTTTATCGATATAACCTGGGATTATCGATACTTATACTGTGTGTTCCGTGTGGTGCCGGATGTAAAAGAGTAGCACCACCCCATTACTTCCCACGGGTATCGTAGAAGGCGACTAAGGGACTTACTAGAGAATGGGCAGCAGCGTTCTCTATGCATTTGACCACCATATTGCGATCGCCAACCCGCCTGCCAAGCGTGGCGATTATAGCAAATCCCCCTCTTTTGGGGGAGACCTATGTCCAGCAGTGGACGTCTGTCGGCTGATATGATGATGGTGGTGATGATGATGATACTGTCTAAAAATAGGTTTTAATGGGAGGAGGAATTGATGCGTAGGTATGTTTATGGCTGAAAATTAACATAACATCACGACTGGGTTCCCCGAGGGGCTGAGTAGAGGGGGTTTGTTATTACACGGTATATTTTTTGGAGTAAAATATGATGTCTTTTTAATCAATATTAATATTTTCATATCAACAAAAATAATCGTCGCGATGCGACACCACACTGTTCAATGCGAAATAGAAAGACGAAACGAAAATAACTGGCTTGCTTTCTATGAGAGAGAAAGAGAGAGAGAGACAGACAGAGAAACACGCGCACCCCGCACGGCTTAAAACTATAGCAAACAGTGTCGTTACAACTTTTGGTCTTAACTTCGTTCCAACTTTCGGATCTATTTTGACAATAATATTATTTCACGTCACTGCCACTTCTGGAATATTTTGCCAAACAAGGCGTTCTTAGTCTCAGAACCATACGACAAAATCGTTTACCTGACTGCAAACTTCCAACAGACAAGGTTATATCTAAAAAATAACGTCGTGGCTACACGGTTGAATATGTTGTTGGAAACGTGGAAGGAACAGACTGATATCGACAGTAGCCTGGAGGAAAGACAACAAAAAAATCTTCACACGCGCCTCAAGTTTCTTGGGAGATCTACCGTCAAGGTACAACAAGCTGAACAAAAGATACGTGACTGTCGACCGACCCCATATCGTAGGAGAATACGACCGCCATAATATGGATGGTGTCGATTTGATCGACAGTATTATGGGCAGGTACAAAATACGCCTGCGAAGCGGGAGATGGCAGATTCGTATGTTTTACCATTTCTTAGATATTGTTATGTCCAATGCCTGGCTCTTATATAAAAGAGTACATAAGGCCAAAAAAAGAGAAGACGCAAGAGAAGATGCAGTCAGCTGATTTTCGTCAGGCTATTTATTGCCTTGTATTCTGTGTAACCTGGGGACCAAAACCAATCAAAAACCGCGAACCATTGAGCAAGACATACTTACAGGCCAAAACACATAAAGGCCTAGCTCAGGATGTGCCCCCAGCAGCTGCAGCATTGGCCGATATGGATGAGAAGAGGATCAGGTGCAAATATCCAACTGTGCTGGCGTATCACAGACGATTTGTGAGAAATATGGAGTTGCTTTGTGCTACAACAACCAAAACAACTGCTTCAAGGCATTCCATACGTTGAGCACGCCACGATTGCGGCGGTAAGTCCCCTCTTTGAGGAGTGGCTTGAGAGGCGGCATGGCGTCCTCACCTTCCGCCTGACACAGGTCCTCACCGGACACGGCTGTTTCAGGGGTTCCTGTTTCGGATAGGGCGGGAGGAAACGCCCGGGTGTTTCCATTGCGAAGATCGCCCAGAGGACATGGTGAAGCATACGGTGGAGGTCTGCCCGGCTTGGGCGGAGCAACGCCGTGTCTTCGTGGAGGTGATCGGCGGCGGCGATCTCTCGCGTCCGACCCTGGTCCAGGCCATGGTACGGAGCGAGAGTGCATGGCTAGCAGTCGCCTCCTTCAGCGAAGCAGTCATGCTCGCAAAGAGGGAGGCGGCGCACGTGAGGGAGATGCAGTACGTATGGAGAGACGAGATGAAGTATCACAGCCGTGGCCTTCGCAGGAGACGCCCTGGGCGTCGGGAATCCCAGGCTGATTCCCGGCCACCGTAGGCACGGGCTTGCGGACGGCGAGTAATGGGTAGTTCGCTGTCCGGTAAGGACCAAGCCCGGGTCGACGGCGCGTTGTGTTCCATGCGCGCCTCAAAGAGATGTCAGCAGCAACTGACGGGGCCCGCAAGGGCCGATACCTGAACAAATGAGGTATCGTTGGAAGCGTCTTAACCGTTAAACCGCTGGTAGTAGATTAGCATCTATAAAACAGCATGCACATACTGAAAAGCATAAATCGAACTTGATAAAATATAAAGGCCAGTCAAAGGTAAGCATAACTCGCTTTACTTACCTAGTTCAAGGAGTTTGGATATATTTTAATTTAAAGTTAATCATCTTAGTTTTGTTTCTCAAAATCAGTTAGGTAACAGCTATGAAATGCGGCGCTGTTAAAAAAATACTTAGCAACCAAGTATTTTTAAAATTTCAGGTTGATACATTTTTCAAAAAGGCCCCACTGAAAGAAGAAGTCAAGAAAGCTGAGCTGCGTTTATGCAGTTTTCTGTCGGAACACAACATCCCATTTAGAGCTATGGACCATCTTAGTGACGGTCTAGTGAAGTGTACCGATACCGATATTGCGAAAGAATTTTCCTGCAAGAGAACCAAAGCAGCCGCTATAACTAATGCTTTAGGACCCAATTTCGAAAAGCATATGATTGAATCATTCACTTGGTACTGCATCTCCTTCAGGTAAACTAGTATATTCAATTATAATCGATGAGAGTACAGATGTTGCAACAGTCAAAGTATTGGCAATAGTAATTAAATACTTCTCTGAAACTAAATGGACTGTACAAACCAAATTCCTTGATTTAGTTGATTTAAGTGGTGAGACCGCAGATCAATTATTTAATTCGTTGTCATCAAAATTATCCGAATTAGGTTTAGAAATAAAAGACGTAATAGGATTCGCTGCTGATACTACGAATGTGATGTTTGGTCAACATTCTGGCATTATTGCAAAAATTGAAGAAGTAAACCCAAAGTGCTTTTTCATAAAATGTGTTTGTCACTCTGCAGCATTAAGTGTTAGCCACGCCTGTAAAGTACTGCCTAGAAATTTAGAACAAATAGTAAAAGAAGTATATGGATATTTTTCTCAAAGCAGCAAGCGTCAAAGAGAATTTGCTGAGTTCCAAAATGTCACAGACACTGAAAATCACAGAATTTTGCGTCATTACGACTTAGGGTGGCTTTCACTTCATGCCTGTATTAGTAGAATAATTGAGCAGTGGAGGGCATTGCAATTGTTCTTTCAAGACCAATACTTGAGTGATCGCAATATGTCATCAGAATTTTTATTTAATTCTTTTACCACTGATATAAACAAATTGTACTTTTACTTTTTGGACTACATTTTGCCGATTGTAAACAAATTTAACATAATTTTTCAAGGCGACTATCCGTGCATTGATTGACTGTATGATGATGCATCTAGTATGTACTTGTCGATTTTGGGTTGCTTCATGAAAGCTAATTACATCAAACGTACGGACAATGTATTTACGTTAGACCCAAAGTCTAATGTAAATTATTTGCCATTGAAAGATATGTACTTAGGTATTCAAGTATTTTCGACATAGGTTATGTATGTGTCATTACTTGTCATGGTATTCGTGGCCGCTGATCAAATTAAAAGTCCATGATGGCGTATGCAAATTTTATTGAGTTTTCCATCATGGGTGTCTTTTTCAGGGTTTTTCGGGTTGCTGAAGCCGATGGTGGAGTCAAAATGAAAATCAAGATGGCGGCTGCGAAACTTTTCGAATTTTCCATCATGGGTCTTTTTTAGGGTTTTTCGGGTCGCTAAAGCCGATGGTGGGGTCAAAATGAAAATCCAAGATGGCGGCTGCGAAACTTTTCGAATTTTCCTTCATGGGTGTCTTTTTCAGGGTTTTTCGGGTCAGTAAAGCCGATGGTGAGGTAAAAATGAAAATCCAAGATGGCGGCTGCGAAACTTTTCGAATTTTCCATCATGGGTGTCTTTTTCAGGGTTTTTCGGGTCACTGAAGCCGATGGTGGGGTCAAACTGGAAATCCAAGATGGCAGCTGCGAAACTTTTCGAATTCCCCATCATGGGTGTCTTTTTCAGGGTTTTTCGGGTCGCTAAAGCCAAAACGAAAATCCAAGATGGCGATGGCGTTGGTTGGTTGACTGGTTGGTTGACTGGTTGGTTGACTGGTTGGTTGACTGGTTGGTTGACTGGTTGGTTGACTGGTTGGTTGACTGGTTGGTTGACTGGTTGGTTGACTGGTTGGTTGACTGGTTGGTTGACTGTTTGGTTGACTGGTTGGTTGACTGATTGGTTGACTGATTGGTTGACTGGTTGGTTGACTGGTTGGCTGACTGGTTGGTGGACTGGTTGGTTGACTGGTTGGTTGACTGGTTGGTTGACTGGTTGGTTGACTAGTTGGTTGACTGGTTGGTTGACTGATAGGTTGACTGATTGGTTGGCTGATTGGTTGGCTGATTAGTTGGCTGATTGGTTGGCTGATTGGTTGGCTGATTGGTTGACTGGTTGGTTGACTGGTTGGTTGACTGATTGGTTGGCTGATTGGTTGGCTGATTAGTTGGCTGATTGGTTGGCTGATTGGTTGGCTGATTGGTTGACTGGTTGGTTGACTGGTTGGTTGATTGGTTGGTTGACTGGTTGGTTGATTGGTTGGTTGACTGGTTGGTTGACTGGTTGGTTGACTGGTTGGCTGACTGGTTGGTTGACTGGTTGGTTGACTGGTTGGTTGACTGGTTGGTTGACCGGTTGGTTGACTGGTTGGCTGACTGGTTGGTGGACTGGTTGGTTGACTGGTTGTTTGACTGGTTGGTTGACTGGTTGGTTGACTAGTTGGTTGACTGGTTGGTTGACTGATTGGTTGACTGATTGGTTGACTGATTGGTTGGCTGATTGGTTGGCTGATTAGTTGGCTGATTGGTTGGCTGATTGGTTGGCTGATTGGTTGACTGGTTGGTTGACTGGTTGGTTGATTGGTTGGTTGACTGGTTGGTTGATTGGTTGGTTGACTGGTTGGTTGACTGGTTGGTTGACTGGTTGGTTGACTGGTTGGTTGACTGGTTGGTTGACTGGTTGGTTGACTGATTGGTTGGCTGATTGGTTGGCTTATTAGTTGCTGATTGGTTGGCTGATTTTTTGACTGGTTGGTTGACTGGTTGGTTGGCTGGTTGGTTGACTGATTGGTTGACTGATTGGTTGGCTGATTGGTTGGCTGATTGGTTGGCTGATTGGTTGGCTGATTGGTTGACTGGTTGGTTGACTGGTTGGTTGACTGGTTGTTTGACTGGTTGGTTGACTGGTTGGTTGGCTGGTTGGTTGACTGGTTGGTTGACTGATTGGTTGACTGATTGGTTGGCTGATTGGTTGGCTGATTGGTTGGCTGATTGGTTGACATTGGTTGACTGGTTGGTTGACTGGTTGGTTGACTGGTTGGTTGACTGGTTGGTTGACTGGTTGGTTGACTGGTTGGTTGACTGGTTGGTTGACTGGTTGGTTGATGGTTGGTTGACTGGTTGGTTGACTGGTTGGTTGACTGATTGGTTGACTGAATGGTTGGCTGATTGGTTGGTTGACTGGTTGGTTGACTGATTGGTTGACTGATTGGTTGGCTGATTGGTTGGCTGATTGGTTGGCTGATTGGTTGACTGGTTGGTTGACTGGTTGGTTGACTGGTTGGTTGACTGATTGGTTGACTGATTGGTTGGCTGATTGGTTGGCTGATTGGTTGGCTGATTGGTTGACTGGTTGGTTGACTGGTTGGTTGACTGGTTGTTTGACTGGTTGGTTGACTGGTTGGTTGGCTGGTTGGTTGACTGGTTGGTTGACTGATTGGTTGACTGATTGGTTGGCTGATTGGTTGGCTGATTGGTTGGCTGATTGATTGACATTGGTTGACTGGTTGGTTGACTGGTTGGTTGACTGGTTGGTTGACTGGTTGGTTGACTGGTTGGTTGACTGATTGGTTGACTGATTGGTTGGCTTATTAGTTGCTGATTGGTTGGCTGATTGGTTGGCTGATTGGTTGACTGGTTGGTTGACTGGTTGGTTGACTGGTTGGTTGACTGGTTGGTTGACTGGTTGGTTGACTGGTTGGTTGACTGGTTGGTTGACTGGTTGGTTGACCGGTTGGTTGACTGGTTGGTTGACTGGTTGGTTGACTGGGTTTGTTGACTGGTTTGTTGACTGGTTGGTTGACTGGTTGGTTGGCTGATTGGTTGGCTGATTGGTTGGCTGATTGGTTGGCTGATTGGTTGGCTGATTGGTTGGCTGATTGGTTGGCTGATTGGTTGGCTGATTGGTTGGCTGATTGGTTGGATGATTGATTGATTGTTTGATTGATTTTAGTAATCACAAAGTTCCCTATCGCGCGTATCGAAAGAGGGCTAGACGGAAAAAATTAAGACCAAAAGTTGTAACGACACTTTTTGCTACATTGTTGTAAGCCGTGCGGCGTGCGCGTGGTGCTCTGTCTGTCTCTCTCTCTCTCTCATAGAAAGCAAGCCAGTTATTTTCGTTTCGTATTTCTCTTTCGCATTGTTTTTGTTGAGTGATTACAGGTTTTTTTTTACATAATAAATAATAAAAAGAAATAAAAATAATGAATCCTGACAGTGTTTCTGCACAAGTTCCGGTTATTGCCGATGGAGTTAGGTAAGTAGAGATTTTATGTAAACAATAATAAATGCTTATGTATTTTTAGCAAGTACGCATTACGCTTAACCTCTCTTTACAAATGGCCAACCAAGTCATATGCGTTATAATCTCTCCATTATTTTGTGTGTTTAGCAAGGTGCACGCGTCATAACTTTAATAAATTTAAAAGAAAATTAAATTTTAATATTACAATATCTATGCGTATGTATTTAGCAAGCCGTGCGTGTTCTAACGTATACGCTGTTGTGTTTACGAAGTCGAGAGAGTATATGTACACACGTCCCGCGCATCTATGACGTGTACGAAAGAATAGACAGACAGAGTGTGTGTGTGTATGTATATGTACAATTTTTAAAATTGTATTACAATTCCTTCACTAATTAATCGAAAGGAACTTCGTTCCATCCTCATTTCGCTAGTTATATTTAAATCCTATGCGATAGGGCGCGAGTCTATTGCCATCCACCCAGCACAAATCCTTAGGACTGTGACTGTGAAGTTCCAGATAGTCAAAATCAAAATCAAAAGTCATTTATTCAAACTAGGCTGAGAGTCAGCACTTTTTCAACGTCAAAATTACATAAGACAGTCCCCCAAAACGCCCGCCCTTTTACCACTTCCTAGAGCATTAGCTGGGAAGAAGTGGCGCAACAAACTCCCCAGCAGCACAGCTGTCTGTTAAGTTAGAAGAATTGATGAATGATTTCATAGAATATTAGTAAAGTAATTAACATTACTAAACACAAACTTAGGCTTGGTATAACCTTTTATAACAAGCTTCCCTCTTCTTTTCTCTAGATTTACATTTTAATGCGTTTAAAGCGAAAGTAAAATCAAATCTTTGTTCGAAGGCATACTATTCTATCAACGACTACTTAAACGATAAGAATTGTTGGTCACTGTGATTAACTCAAGACGTTTGTGTTCTTTCACCAGAATTAGCTTAACTACTGACAGGTCATATGAATTTCTTCATATCATTGTTTATGCATAAACCATTCTTTTTTTATCAATTAAATTTTCATTTGTTGTTGAATGTTAATTATGTTTTGGGGGACTGTCTTATGTAATTTTGACGTTCAAAAAGTGCTGACTCTCAGCCTAGTTTGAATAAAAGACTTTTGATTTTGATTTTGATTTCAAAACCTAAACTGAAATGATTTGCCATATGTCAGCTTGTCAGCTAGCACACGCCAATATACCATCAAAACATTGTAATTACTTTCCTCTTTAGGAAAAATCCCTAATCCTTTAATTTGGTTATCAAAAGCAAAACGATTTTTTCAAATCAGACGTACCTAAGTTAGAAGAACTTGATTCTGTACAATAATAGGTAAGTAATATACATTACTAAACACAAAACATAAAATTAAATTATTTGCCTTAAGTGAGCTAGCACACGTCAATATACCAATAAAATATAGTAACTAAACTCAAGCAGATATAAATAATAAAAACAAAACAATAAACGTAAACAGAATTCAAAATCCACATAAAAGCCTCCAGGCATAAAGGGTGTGCTCGCTTACAGTAAGTAACAGTACAGTCCAGTAACACTTTTCGCGACCTGGATATCGAACCCAGGACCTCATACCCAGTACATACTCAGCATATAACGTTCCCACTGCTTGGACACAGGCCTCCTCTCTGTGAGAGTGAGTGGGCCGTAATCCACCACGCCCAGTGCGGGTTGGTAGATGTCACATATCTTCGAATTTGTTGGTTCTAGGACACGCCGGTTTCCTCACGATGTTTTCCTTCACCGTTTTGAGAGCAGTTAAGGCGGAGATTTCTGGAAAACGCTCAAAAAGGTGTTTCTTTCAAGCTGTGTATCTCTTTAACCGTAAATAATTTTGAAAACAGAAAAATGTATGATATATATTCAAGTCTTTTTTGCATACAGTGATGGAACTAAAAACATAATTAAACATACTTTAATGCATCAAAAAAATCATCAAAGTCACCTCTTAATTATCTTTAAAATCGGTTTATCCCTTCAATAACAGTTTTAAAAATATACCATAAAATTCCAAATTCCAAACTGCATCCAGTGATCGATTATTTATCATTAAATAGTTAATATCTAATTTTATACGATTTTATTTGCATTTTTACGACATGCGCTTGCTCATTTGTTATTCGAATTTAATACAACAGATTTTAACCCGTAACAAATTGCAATAAGAACTGTTATCGCTTATAACGACAATATTTAAAGTTACCAGGGCCTTAAGTAGTGACGAAACGATTTATACAAAGTAATGCGTCTGGCTGGATTCGAACGCACGACCTACAACTCGTAAGTTGCGGCACAGGTCATGCTCAGTAAAACTCCGAAAATATTTTCTGCCAAAAACATACCTACTGTTGACTCACTAGAATTGGGTTTTTTTTCTATTAACCGTGTTGGTTCGTGCTGCGATCATATTTCATCCTTTTACAACTTTTACCGTACTCTTTGACATCTAAGAGTTTTTTTAGGGGCATATACAGGGTAAGTTTTTATCCAGTGAGCAAACTGTAACCATGAATTCAACATATCAATGTTTCGTCGGTAATACAAAAAAAAATCAGCTGTTCCATACATATTGACCGCATAGGTATTATTTATTTATTTATTTAAACTTCTCGCACACAAAAAAGGTACAAAGGCGGACTTAATGCCTTAGGCATTCTCTACCAGTCAACCAAGGGTGGTGAAGAGATTAGATGGCAGGCGCTTTGGCTGATAAGAACAATGATTTTTAAAAAAAACTATGAAATATATCATAATTAAACATAAATAATAAGTTATAAACTTATAATACACATACATGCATACATGTCTACTATAGTATACACTTTTCTATGAAACAGCTGATTTTTTTTTGTTAAACTGACGTAAAACTTGTGCTGAGGGTCAAGAATGATATGCTGAATTCATGGTTACAGTTTGCGTACTGGTTAAAACTTATCCCGTATTTATATTTACGTAAGTACCTACTTGCAGTACCTACGTTGTACCTACTAATTAATTATCTGTTTATTGCTGGACCGTGTGGCTAAATAATAACAGCCGGTTCGTTGGATCCGGTTAAGCTACGGTGGTCGCGATTGGTCCGTGGATGGGTGACCATCTTTACATACCAAGACCCCTCCATTCCTCGGAAAGCATGTTGAGTCGTTGGTCCCGGCTGTCATTCGTAGATCTTTGACAGTCGTTACGGGTCGTCAGAAGCCCGGAAGTCTGACAACCAGTCTTACCAAGGGGTATCGTATTACCCATAAATAAATAAACTGGATTGTGGACATCAGCTAGGCAGTCGCTCCATGTAAAATACTGGTATTCAGACGCATCCGGTTAGACTGGAAGCTGACCCCAACATAGTTGGGAAAAGGCTAGGCAGATGAATATCGCTGAACTGACAGGTGAGAGGGCCTATTTTAACCATTTTCACCTATCATTTATACAATTGATGAAACACTATCTGAGCAATTAAAACTAGGTAGTCATCTTCATAAAAAATATTCCCATCTAATTTCCGCAATCCAAAACACACCGCAAACGGAACGAATAAAAAACAGCCACGAACACAAAACCAAAAGATTCTCAAATATTCTTCCTCAAGCTCATTTTCACCGCGTAACCGTAGTTAAGTTCACACACGTAGGAAGAACCGAATAACCGAAGAACCGGCGAGAGGACTCGTAAAATTTAACCGGCGCGAGAGCTGATAACGTGCGATAAGTTAATTTGAATTTAAAAATGAATCCGGCGAGAGACACCTCCGCATGATTCTTTGTGGGGCTGCAAAGTTCGCGGATTAGTAGCAAAATAGTAGATTAAAAAATCTAAAAAAACACGAGGTATTTTTATAATCAATTAATATCAAGCACCCCACGCTTTTTTTTAAATTATTTTCTGCTTATTTAGTTGAGTTTTTTCAAAACTCAACTAAATAAGCAGAAAATAATTGCGTGAAAAAATAAAGCGTGTTTTTTAGATTTTCTAATCTCTTATTTATTTTCTATTTTTTAGTTCTGCTAACAACAAAAGCGTGATTTTTCATTTTTTGTTTTTTTATTATTAAATTGTCATCGGTCCTCGATAAGTCTACAAAGTTTACATGAAATCTGACCGTTTGAAGTGGGTCAAAATAAAATCCAAAAGAGCCGGTTACAAACAAACATACAGGTGAAGCTAATAAAAAGCATGTAAAAAAGATATTTGTTGTTTGTTTGGCTTATTGGTCGACTCACAAGAAGTAAATTTATTTATGGGCGAATCGACAATTCCAGATATACGTATTAAGCAAGTGGCTCGTACCTTGTAATTCCAGATAAAAAACCCAAAAACATTTTTGCTCGCCCTGGTCATCGAACCCGGGACCTCATTCATGCCAGTGGTGGCGCTTGCGGAGAACGCGTGTCGCTTTGGGTTCTGCGAAATAACAGTACACTCTTACCTACTGCGACATATTCATCAACACTGGGTAGTGTGAACAAGGCAAATGTTGAACGATATTGTCCCGAAAAGTCGCAAAGATGTATCCATAGTCCAGTGACATTTATCGTTCACTAAGCAACCCCTAATCATATATAAAATAACTTTGCCATTGTGATTAATTTTATCTGATATGTTTAACAATTTTATCAATTTTACCAATTTTATTCAATGAATTTTAATATTGTGTCGATCATTTTTAATCATTTTTAATTTAATTATCATACATTTTAATTTTATCTCTTTTTATACACCTGCCACTGTTAATAATGAATTTATCAATTTACTAATTTATTATAAACTTTTAATTTCATTTTACCAATGTTGTCACTGTCATAACTTTATGACTTTTATTATGTATTAGTTTTTCACCAATTTTTACTTGCCTTATCATTTACAATGTCACCATTTTTTTAAATTTATTTGATTGAATACTGGCGCTTATTACTGAGTAAGTTAGCTTACTTCTCTAATTCATTATTTTATGCATGTGGTGTTTACCTATAAGTAATTGTTGCACTGTAATTTAATTTTAAGAGTGTGTTATGTCAATGTATTCAGTGTGAACAATTGTTGGTAAACCTAATTTAAAAAAAAATATCTCTGCGACATGCGACTGAAAAAGCGTCTTAACAGCTTTAATGAATATGGCGACAGATAACGGCTAACCCTTTCAAATCGTGTTCCATAAAAAAAATACGTATCATGTAGTTACTTAGGTATATTTATTTTGTTTTACGCGGAAATCTTTCAATTTCAGGAAAAACGAAACTTAAGATTGGCAATTTTGATTTAGGCCTCTTAAGTATACAGATATATTAAACTGTTTGGAGGAAACAGCAGTTGATAACTACTCATTAAGATGCCGTCGACCGACGTCTATCAGTCGAATTAATCGATGCGAATATTATATTTTAATCGACGTGGTAGCAAGATCGATCGACCGTCGATTGCCACCTCGATCAACGTCGTATAAAATTAATCTAGGTTAGTAATTTATTTTCAACTTATGATCAAAGGAGTGATAACGTCGAATACATTGAAATAAAGTGGTATTAGTGTTTTATATTCTTGTACAGTCAATCAATCTGGCTAGTCTTTTCCGAAATATGTTCGGGTCGGGTTCCAGTCTAATCGGGTGCACCTGAATACCGATATTTTACACTGACTGTCAAAGATCTCGGCTGGACTAAATATCTGCCGTCCTTTAACCAGAAAGGCGTTAACCCTCACTTGGTAATTTTTAATAGAATCTAAGAGAGTTCAAAATTCTCTATCTTTCTGTCTAACAAACATTTTTACAATAAAAATAGTTCCCAAGATATGAAAAGTTTTTAGGCCGTTAAGTAACATAATTTTGGATGATTCCATCACTTGAAAGCGTCTAACCCACACTTCTTAGCTAAATGTACTTTAAAATACTTTACCTGCCGGATGAAACGCTTATTATCTAGTATTAATTGATGTGTCCTACAATCAGTAACGTAAGTATCACAGTTTTTAAGAAATAACGATTCACGCGTTTTTTGCCATTTCCTCGGAAACAACTTTTAGGGCTTAACGCCTTTCTAGAAAAGGACCGCAGATATGTGAAGCACCTTAGATAACGACGTAGATTGGGCTTCTAGAGTTTTTTTTTTGTTTGAGTGTGGGAAATCATCAAATAACTTCTCCCGCTCTGGGTGGAGCAGGAGGGCATGTCAGACTTTTACTGAATAAAACCCACCCGAGTGCCTTCAGTTGCCTGTGTGCCGGGGGCTACGGTATCTTTTTCGAACAACCCGCGCCCCTGGCCCACGGCCATCGGCCATCAGCCTTTGCGGACGGACCCCTTCAGTTGGTGGTGGTAAGAGATGTCAATCTCTTTGAGGCACGCGTGGAACACAACTCAAACTCAAACTCAAAGCATTTATTTCAAATTAACCAATTACAGGCACTTTTGATTTGTCAAGGTCGGTGAGTTAGAAAGATGAAGCTAGTTGCCAAAGCGAAGGTACCTATGGAGAAGAACGGGCAAGAAACTCCATGGACACTCTTTTAAAATCATGGTATTGTCACAAAAAGTTGGTGACATCATTATGTTGAAATTATCAATGTGAGAACGATGTAAAAAGTCGTGCACTTTAAAGCGTCCGTAATTAAAACGAAAATAAGATAAGAATTCAGAAATTAAAATAACCCTTGGGAGCTAAGAGATGACCAGTCCCTACTGGCGGCGCCCGTTCACGAACATGACGTATGAATCAGCACCATTCAGCTCAACCATTTTGAAGGGAACTTAATGATCCAACACACACGCCACCACCAGCGAGACATTTTAGTGAGCATGACTTATTCTGAACTGCCAGGGCACATTCGAGTCAATGAAAGATGTACCCTGTAAATGTTAGCTTTATAGTAGGAACATAGTGCTCGCACATATGCTAGGTATGCAATTATACAATACTAGAAGTTTGAATTTATATAATGCAAAGATACCTAGTCTTTTACAGTCTTCAGCAGCTCCAATAACGTTTTCAAATGCTATTCAATTTAGTTTTAGCTACCTTGTGGAGCAGGACAAGCAGCGCCATCAACCCAGGCTTGGTCCTTACCGGACAGCTACCCATTACTCGCCGTCTGCAAGTCCGCGCTAGTGTGTGTATATTTCTTTAGAATTGTCCGTCTTGTTTGTGCGGAATTTCTCTTTCTTTCCTTGTTGAGTTTATTTTTACGGGCACTCTTTTTATTTTTTCAACTACGTCATTGCTCAGCATTTTGATCTAAAACGATAGCTCTAAAAGTTGTCATGTGCCCGTAATGCGGGTAAGGAATTTCTTAAAAAAATATGGCTGCTTGAAAAAAACGTCGTCCAAAAATCTTAAAAACTGTGAAAATCAGACTTATCAAGGGCTATCGTGTTTACCAGTAACTGGGCTGGAGAGGTCAGATCGCTCCATGTAAAATACCGACCCCAAAAATAAGAGATGTTTATACGTCAAAAATGTATGGTTAATGAGTCGCTAATCACTACTTAACTTTAAGTAACGTTTATATAAGGGGGTACGTCGATAAAAGAAAAAAATTGTCAGAAGAATAATTCCGTATCATTATTGTTTTATAAATAATGGACATCTACGTATTCGTATTCAACCCCGCTCATGTAATGGCTCCAATCGCAAGAATCACCCATTTGAATTGATACGCGCTCCCAGCACTTATTAGAGCAAGGAAAATATCCTCAAATGCAATCCTATTATGTATATTGTGGGAAATAGGACCCCACGTACCTATACGAGGATGTTAATGACTTAATGTTGCCTTCAAGTTGAGCAGTTTTGTAATCAACGAGAGGAAATTGAGGAAAATGCTTTGTTTAAATGACGTTAAGAGTTCATTTGCTTTGTATTGTATTCTTTAAAAGATGTTTCCTTGTGTTTTAAGGTTTCTTCAAACAGCCGCGACGCGACACTTGTAGAACAATTTTCATTAAGTTTTCATAGAAATTTTCGACGAGTGTCGCGACGCGACCGTCGCGTCGCGCTAGTCTGCACGAGCCTTTAATTGTTAGTATTTCGGTAATTTTAGCTCGTAAGAGCCCGCCCACCTTCGCATCCCTTTGGATCATCATTGTTGAAGTGGATGCAAGCCCGCAAAATTATAATTTTCTTATTATTTCCTTTATTTTGCTAAAGACATATAAATTACAGTTTTAAATATTAAAATATAAAAACATTTAAAAATGTTCAAAATAAACGCCCACTGATATCGGGAACAGGGTCTAAACTACTGGTGTTCAGGAGTTAGGACTCTTATTATTATCTCCTTTATTCCAACATATACACATAAATTACATTTTTAAATAATAGAATATAAATTATTATTATTATAAATTATTATTATTATTATTTTCTATAGGCAACTAGTGGTGAGCGTTGAATGAACGAACTGGTTTTTTAGACTGTTTATTCGACCTGAACTGTTCGACTAGTTTACTGTCCACAGATAAACCAGTTTATTCGTGAACGACATTTTACGCATGCGACCGGCGCACAGTGGAACGAATGTATGGGAGCGGTTGGACGTAGACATGTCCGAAAAAAAAGAGTAAAATTATGCCAAACTAATGATGCCATCTTATTCGATTACTTAATGCCTTCATAACTTGTGGTGAAGAATTTCTTCATAACTCCCATATTTCGGGAGTCATTTGAGAAAATGTGAAATTTTACTATGAAAATGAGTGTATCGAGCTCTCTCCCTCCTGATTCCGGGCTTGTTTCAAGTAGCGGTCTCTAATATCATAATGCTAATACTAAGAGCTATATTTAATACTAAGACACATAGTGCGCCAAATGTGCACTTTCTGGGATAAAGAGTGATGTTTATTTTATAACACAATTTTTTTATTTTTTGTTTATTTTGTTGATTAAAACCGTTTTTCTAAAGGTTTACCTTATTACAATAACATTTCTGAGCAGCCAATTAGAGAAGATATAAGCTAATTAGGATATATAATTAGGGACTTAAGGTTTACATATAAAACTGATGCACTAATGATTACTGATAAGAACATTGCTATTATTTAATTACTAAATGGCTCTTAATACACTAATTTAGCATGCATCATTTACTAATTATCACAATAACTAATTACCTTGCAATATTTAACAAAGGATACCTGGGATACCTGGATTTTATATAAATAGGTCACTATTAGTAACTTTAAAATCAGTGTTGATTTACACCTCGTTGTATCCAAGCTAATCTCGCAATGTATTTTCCAAATTTTAATACAAATCTTGATATTCACGTTGCTTTATGCGCACGCGCACATAAAGATTTACGCGACTTTAACTATTTGTTCAGTGTTTTAAAAGATAACAGTTGTGTTCAGTTATGTGAAAGTGCTGAAACAAGTTTAAAAGACTGGTGTCGTCGATTTTGCTACCGCATTTATGCAAAATGGACACAGTCTGGAAGAAGCACAGATAAGTTTCGGAAGAAACATGAGATTTGGCTACAGGCTGCAATTCAATGGCCGGAATTACAGAATGAAAATATGGAACCTTCTACAGAAAATATAAGTGACGTCATCGAGCCCATAATTTCTCCTGCTAAATCTGATGCTTCAACTTGTACACATCCTAGTCCTCGTAAATCTTTTGAGGACCTTAGTAACCGGCAAAAAAGAAGACGCACTGAAGATAGTCTTTCATGCAGCAGTAGCAGCGCTGAAATTATGTTTTCGGCCGAAAGGGCGCTTCAAAAGGCAGGACAAAGCGATACAGCTTATGTTATGAAATACTTGACGGAGAATCCAGAAGAGGCCTCAAAAATCAAAGCCTTCATTGAAGGTAAATCAATTCAGGTACGGGAAATATCCCCTTTGAAGGCATTGGCTCTTTATGTATCGATGAACTTATCGAAATGGCGCTATAACACTCTTCGGGATTTCAACACTCAAGAAGGAGCTCTTCAATACCCGAGTTACTACATGTTGGTTAAAGAAAAAATTAAGTGCTATCCGGCCAAAGAAGATCTCACAGTTACAGAGAGCTCTGCAAAAATCAAATTACAAGCCTTGATGGATTTAACCTCAAGAAGACTTATTAGGTCGTTAGAAACCCCTGTTGATCCCAATCAACAGCTCGTATTGACCAGCAAATGGGGTTTTGACGGATCATCTAGCCAAAGCATTTATCATCAAAGGACGAGTGAAGATGAGCAAATCGATCTTGCTAGTAATTTTATGATTAGTCTTGTACCACTGCGGCTCGTCTCAAAAGGTGTAACAATTTGGGAAAACGAGCGACCATCTTCCACTTCATTTTGCCGGCCAATATTGTTTAAGTTTATAAAGGAAACCAAAGAAAATGTGCAGAGAGAGATGGCTGAAATCGAAGCAGAGATTGAAGCCTTAACTCCATCCACCATCACTGATGGAATTAGTGTCAAACACCAACTGCTGTTGACAATGATTGATGGTAAAATTCATTCCATTATATCCAATACAGCAGCTTCAGTGTGTGACATATGCAAGGCTTGTCCTAAAGAAATGAATAATTTAGAGTTAATCAAAGATAAACACGCAAACGAGGACATGTATAAATATAGCTTAAGCACCCTTCACGCTTGGATTCGCTCAATGGAATGCTTATTACACATTTCCTACAAATTAGACATAAAATCATGGCAAGTAAGGGGTGATATAGCAAAAAGGCAAGTTGATGACAGGAAGAAAAGAGTTCAAGAGGCTGTAAGAAGAGAAACGGGCTTACTTCTCGATGTTGTGAAACAAGGCAGTGGATCCACCAACAATGGCAACTCGGCAAGGAGATTTTTTGAAAACTACACTAAATCTGCTGAACTGACCGGAATAGATGCTATGCTTTTAAGAAAAATCTGTGTGATCTTGCAGTGTATTTCATCAGGAGAGAAGATCAACGTAACTAAATTCCGAGAGTTCTGCTTTGATACTGCTAAGCTTTACGTGGAGTTATACCCATGGTATTATATGCCTTCTTCACTTCATAAAATTTTAATGCATGGGCCAGACATAGTTCAGAACATGTCAATTGTGCCCATTGGTTTTCTATCCGAAGAGGCATCTGAGGCTAGAAATAAAGATTTTAGAAAATATAGAGAGGGGCATTCTCGAAAGCATAGCAGTATCTCATGCAATGAAGATATTATGCACAATCTTTTACTGTCTTCTGATCCACTTGTTACAAGTATCCGTCCAAAAGGAAATAAGTTTGTAAAAAAATCTTCTTTTAAGGAATTTTATGAGCTTACGGATTCTGAGAAAAGTGATATCGAATTTGTTAACATAAATGATTTAGCGGACATCGATTCTGAATTTGAATTAATTGATGATGATGCTGATGACGAAGATAATTAAATGATGTTATTGTTTTAAAATGTGTAACTTAGTAAATTAGAGCTTACATCTTAATTATTTATTGTACTTTTAATGAAACTAGGTAATTTATTATCAACTTACTTAAAAGTCATACTCTCATCAGTTCTTGTGAATATTTTTGTTAATATATATTTCTGTATATATATATAATATATTTATAGACCTCTTAATAAGTCTGTCTGCGGTTTAAAGTAAATACAAATGGGGAAAAAACGTTTTTTTTTTTAAATTTTCATTTCCTTTTATCCCAGAAAGTGCACATTTGGCGCACTATGTGTCTTAGTATTAAATATAGCTCTTAGTAATAGCATTACGATATTAGAGACCGCTACTTGAAACAAGCCCGGAATCAGGAGGGAGAGAGCTCGATACACTCATTTTCATAGTAAAATTTCACATTTTCTCAAATTACTCCCGAAATATGGGAGTTATGAAGAAATTCATCACCACAATTTATGAAGGCATTAAGTAATCGAATAAGATGGCATCATTAGTTTGTCATAATTTTACTCTTATTTTTCGGACATGTCTACGTCCAACCGCTCCCATACATTCGTTCCACTGTGCGGCGGCGGCGACAACTTGATTTCGCCGTACACGTAGTCGACGCTCGACGGAACGGAACGAGTGAACACGAACACTGCCGAAGGCCGTTTGTTATTGATTCTCTCTCTCTCTCATGCAGAAACGAACGTTCATCTCACTGAGCGAACGCTGTTAAATGAAAATAGACTCTATAACAAAACGATAGATACCGATCTCTATTTATTTCGTTGAATTAGTTTATCATACATACAAGTTTATTAGTCAGCCTGCCAGTCCTAACCCTGGAAAAAGTATGAAGAGAAGTTCATTTCGATTCCCAAGTACAGTTCATCTATCCGTCGATTAGTAAACTAGTTTCAACTAAACGACCTAATCTGATCGTACAATAAACGGTGGATAAACTCCGTGAACATAAATTCGTTTATATGCTGTTCAGTCTATTATGTAAACTAGTCGAAAATTAAACTGTTTTATCAACTAGTTTATTGTATGCGGTAAACCAGTTTCGTTTCGTCGACGGTAAATACGTGAACGACCCACTCCTATAGGCAACTCGCTCCAAGGTAATTTATTATTGAGCGAATCGAACACTCCAGAAATTCAAATTAGGCAATTGGCACGTTTTTAATTTTATGCACTTTTTTGCAATCACCTTTTTCATAACTTATTTGCATACCTATTCTTTTTAATGGTTATTTGGGTCTGGCATCCCCAATTCTCCGAAAATACTAAATAATATAACATACTTCAGAAAATAATATATTATTTAAAAGCGTGAATTCGTGAAACCGACTAATACGCCAAAAGAACTTCCAACAAAAATTCTGAAAATAAATACCAAATATATACTTAGGGCTACTAAAATATAAAATACGATAGTACCTGCGAACACTAGCGTTATTAAGATGCCGTCGTCACATGAAAAATCGCGCCGACAATAGTTCCGGTAGGCATCGCTTCCAGGAAATTATGTTGACGTGAATCGGCAATTTTGGAGCTATATAGGTGCACGTTTGCGACTCGACTTTTAGTCGCATGATTTATTAGTCAATCTACCTATGTATATCTCAATTATGGTGCCCATGTTATAAAGAGAGGGGCTTGTGGCTAAGTAATAACAGCCGCACGGGTCGATCGATCAGGTTGAGCTGCACTTGACGTAGTTGGTCCGTGGATGGGTGACCATCTTTACATACCAAGACCCCTCCGTGCCTCGGAAAGCATGTTAAGTCGTTGGTTTCGGCTGTTATTTGTGGATCTTTGATAGTCGTTTCAGGTCGTCAGGACCCCGAAAGTCTGACAACCAGTCTTACCAAGGGGTATTACCCAGTAACTGGGTTGTGAAGGGCAGATAGGCAGTCGCTCCATGTAAAATACTGGTATTCAGCTGTATCCGGTTAGACTGGATGCTGACCCCAGCATAGTTGGGAAAAATCTAGACAGATGAAATGTTATAAAGAATTATTAGCAAATATAAATAAAAGTAGACGCCATAATTCATTACCTTTCCTTTAACAAACTCATCTTTAATAATCCTTCCCACTCTTCTTTTTGTCTCCCTCTCCCTTTATCAACATTTGTAGGTATTCTTCAAACTGTATATGTCACCGTAAAATTGTAAATACCGTTAGATTATGACCTATCGCGCGAGATTGTGAACTGTCGAAAGATTGTGAACCGTAACATACTGCTTACAATGTAACGCATTATTTTTCGGTAGATTATAATCTATCGAAGTGAAACCGTCAAATTGTGAACTGGTATCAAGACGGATAGCACCTTGCGCTATTACTAAATAGTCAAGTAACTGCCACTAACTTGGAAGTAGCGCTCGCTCGGCTCGCGCGCGGTTGGTCGCAATTCTAACCTAACCTATTCGGTCGGTAAGCAATATGTTGTAGTTCACAAATTATCGACAGTTTATAATCTCGCGAGACAGATTATAAACTAACGGTGTTCACAATCATACGGTGACATATACAGGGTGTAATTTTAATCACCGTTAAGTTCATAAGGGGTCATTGTACTTATCATTATGAACAACTTTTACTATGGGCCCAATCCTGAAATCGCGAAAATAAAATGCTGCTGTTCCTTACATTTTGACGAGTTATGCGAACATAAATGTAGGGAACAGCTGATTTTATTTTCGCGATTTCAGGTTTGGGCCTAAATCGTCAAATGACTTCTCCCGCTCTGGGTGGAGCAGGAGGGCGTGTCAGACTTTTACTGACTAAAACCCACCCGTGTTCCCTCAGTTGCCTGTGTGCCAGGGGCCGCGGTATCTCTTTCGATCAACCCGCACCCCTGGCAGGCCTTGTATACCTTAATAATGGAAACATTACTTTAAACACTGCCGCGTTGGTTTAATGGTCGCAAGCGCTACCGCCGAAAACTAGGTCCTAAGTTTGATTGCCCAGGTCGGGCAAAGTTTTAATGGTATTTTTTGTGCACGGTTGATGGCAATATGTTCGTCCCTTATAACATAGGACTTAAACATAAGTGTTGAAACGAGGATATACTGTAAGACACCTCTACTTAATCCTCTGGGAAATACAGGCGTGATATTATGGTACCTAGTTAAACAAATAAGTTCGAAGTTACTGCGACTATTAATCGCAACTGCACACCAACTCTATAATTTGACGGCCCGTGAATAGCTCCAAGCTAACTATTGGAAGTTCTGTTTGCTAATTACTCAAACTTCGCTATTGTGTTGCCCATTCACTGGCTTACAATTTCATCGATGGCTAGCAAATAATGACGGCTATACAGTCTAGATTCCGACAGTTGACTTAATTAGAACTGGCGCGTAAATTTTGGCGGGAATTCAATATGGCGGCGTATTTTGTAAACAATATTTCGTCTGTGGTTGTTTGAGTTTTGATATTATGCTAGTTGTATTTCTAGCTGGGTTCTCGTTTCTTTTGGGCTTATAAGGGCCTGCGCCCACTAACAGCATGGCACGGCAAGGGATTTTTATGCGACGAATAGGAATAAAACTGAAATGTAAGACAATAAAATTCAAATTTAAATGATGATGCCGAAGGATACCGCGTCATCGTTGCCGTTGAAATTTCAATTTTACTGTCATACTATTAAGTTTTATTTCTATTCATGGCTTAAAAATCCCTTACCATGCCATGCCGCCAGTGGGCGATGGCCTTAAATCGATTCGCACGAATTTTGTTGCCCGAAACGGACGGCTCGACACTTAATGACATATTAATATTTTTGTAAGCGTTTCGCACGAAGTTAATTTATTTGTGTGCAAATTGACAACGCCAGATATATGTAGGTATTAGGCATTTGGCACTTTAAGAATTTTATTTAATTTTTCAGTGCCATAATAATGGCCGCGAGGTTGGACTTAACGGTGTCAAAAAATGCTTTCTAGGAAAACAAACCAACTTACTATAAATATCTACCTAACGTTTCAGGTCTTTCGACGGTAAATTGCGGACGCTAAGTGGCGGCCATCGTTCTTCGAGAAAACAATCTCTATACTGTTGATTATTGCAACATTATTTTTAATTGTAACTTTTGGGTTTGTTAAGTGAAAGTGTTTTTTTTTTGTCCTTCTTTGTCGTCTCGGTTTCTTGAACTTTTTTTGACGTAGCCGTCAAAATCAAAGCATTAATTTCGAATAGGCACATAAATAGAACTTTTGAACGTCAAAATTTACATTAAAATATAATTTGGAGAAGAATGGACGATGAAATCTACCGTTACTCTTTTAAAATGTTTTACAATATTTGCGTATATTAAAGAACATGTGAAAACGATGCACTTATAAAAAAATGAGCATAGGTACATTACATACATTATGTAAAAATAATTTAAAACGAGGTAATTACATAAGATACAGTGTGCTTATATATTTACACATATTGTAAAAACAAGAACTATACGATTTTCTTAAAATTTTAACAAGTAATTTTAAGTCAATGTGTGAGCTAAAGTACCTAATCACAGAATGTAGGTATGTCAATGTCATAAAAATAATAAATTATACTTAGATTTTGTCTAGCCGTGAAGCAGACACTATTGTTGTTAAAACTTTATTTTGTACTCAGTTATTTGTACATTGTTTTTAGAACTGTGTCTAAATAAACGGTATTCTTTCTTTCTTTTATAACGGTGGATAACCTACGCATACAGTATAATAATATATGCTGTTGGGACTGCCACGATGGTGCAGCGCGTCTACTATGTTTGCGCAAAACCGAACTGACGGCTTCCACGCCGTCATTCGCAAGAAAAGCGCGTCGCTGTTGTCAAGGTTACGGGCGAGTGGCAACAGCATTCTGAAAACTGTGGCGGAGAGTATTGAATGTCCAATTATTAAAGGTTTTGTGAGAAGGACAATCACTAATCGTTAATTTGGGGATGTCCTTTTCTCAATACTATATCGAGGGGTGAAAGGCTATTTGTTTGAAGCGACATTTTGGACGATATTGAGTTATATACCCAATTACTAACTCAATACTGTTTAGGTATAACTCAATATCGTGCAAAATGTCGCTTCAAACAAATAGCCTTTCACCCCTCGATATAATCAGACTTCTCTATTGTTTTTAACTACTAACACTAGTGATAAGTTATAATATTGTTTACTAACAAAGAATACATACATACATATCGCTGCTTCAATTCAAAAGTACCACAAATCCAAATTACACTTTTTTACAGGAGAGCTAATCAAAGAAAAAAAAACAATGTTTTGTCTAAAACTTCCTTATTTTATAACAAATATTGTGCATATTATATATCGTTAGACGCGTATTTTTAAGTAGCATTCAATGTTTTGAGTAGTTTTATAATAAACTGAATGCTAGAGGAGATATAAGCATATAAGTTACTTTTGAATATAAAAAATACGTTTGAAATATACTAATTATGGAATAAAACAACCATAAGTCAGAAAAAATATCGTATTAATCATTTTTCTCTGTGAAACTTTTAAGGGACACCATAAAAATAGCCAAGCAATTTAATTAAATAACTAAAGTGCTATCTACAACCTGAAACAAATCAAAGCTTTCCTCAAAATAACAAATAAAAATCTTCAGAACTGTAGTAAAATAATCATCAACAATTTTTTAAGTTCTATTCAAACAACGAAAACCTAAAAGTAAAATAATGAAAAAGCCAAGCTAATTAGAAAAACTAACGTAAGTTTTTCAAATCTCAAAAAAAGAAAGAAAAGACTTTATAAACATGAAGAAAACATTAAAAACTTTTTAACAAAGTTCTTTATTATTCTATTCTAACTTTTAAACCAACAATATATATTAAAATGTTATCTTGTAACAATAATAGTATATTAAATGCAATTAGGAACACTTCTGAGATCACAAAATCACAACCATTTGTAAATTATAAACTTTGTTAATACGTATAAGTACGTTAAAGTTACTTAACCTATATGGGTCTCAGTACCCACTCCGTTTCTCTTAATTTAAATATCAGTGTTACAGATTTGCAAAGAACGATTCATAATAGTTTGGAACAATATTTCTATCTTATTTAAATGGCAAAACATGCAGATCTACCTGATATTTTAAGACCTTGCACATTTATTTGATGTATATTCATGTTTTACAATAAATATATTCTATTCTATTCAGTTAATAAGATTAAGAATACAGTTTTTTTTGCTTGCGTAATATTTAGTTTTTGGGTACCCATAAAGTTTCTTTGGTTTACTAATATTTTCAGACTGATTCGTTGTCTGCTGCCTGCCCTTTTTTAGTGTGGATACTGATTTAAATTCATTATTTTGATATGAAGTCTTAAATAGGAACTTGTTCTTCGCGTATTTATCTATTTTTACTACTTATATATCAGACCATTTATTCTTCTCTCTATCTTCTAAGGTTTTAAATCAACAAAACTATCATGAGCAAGTTCGTTAACTTTATAAGGCGAGCCTTTTATTTTTGCAGTTTTAATTAGCGTGATATATTGATCAGATACATAAATAGGCGATGATTTTAAAGCTCGAGTTATATTTTTATGGATAGTGGAATGAACGGCATCTCCTTCGTTTTGTGTGTGGCCCTTAATTAAAAACTTATGCGTAACACTTCGTATTTTTGGTAATGTTTTTGTGGCATATTGGTACATCGATACCATAAACTTATTTTTCTTCTGGCCGCAGCAATTATGACTGTAAAATATCACATCAAATTCCGCAGTAGCTAGGATATTAAAATCTGCTAAATACATAAGCACGCATGATCCAATTTCATCTACTCCTCGAGCCCCTTCTTTGTACCATACAAAACCAGTAGTCTTTGTAGAACCCAGTTCAGTTATAGTAAAACTGAACACATTTATTTTTGATACATAGTAAAAGCTCGATACTTCGCCCCGTGGAGACAAGGCATTACCGTCTGTAAATAATATACTGCTTTTTTTTGAGGTTAGGAAATCATCAAATAACTTCTCCCGCTCTGGGTGTTCTCTCGCGCTTTGCCTTTATAAAATTACTAAACTTTATAAAATAGCATAAAATAGAATATCTAGTAAACGATAACATTAAAATAAATCACCTCCAAATAAAATTAATTTACTTAACGTTAATTAATACCTAAGGAATAATAGTAAAAACAATCCTATAATTTTATAATCAAAATGATTACAATGCCTTGCACAAAAAATGCTAAAGTATCTCAAAACATGACCTTATCGATTACCTTCTGCATGCAAACAACTATTGTAAAATAAAAGCAAAACAAGTTTATTCCTGAATAAGGCCCTTTTGATTTGAAATGATAATAATAGTATGTAGAGTATTTATATTTAAAATAAAACTATTTTTAAATACCGTTCTTCATCTTAAGTAACTTAAATGCAAAACAAACACATTGTGTCATATGTTTATTTTGATTAAAAAAATTAAAGTTCATTTAGGTATATTTTCTGCGCAAAACAACCAGTTTTGAAATATGGTTCTTTTGAATTCCAATTAAAGTCATACTTACGTGAATTCTTCATTCAAAACTGAAGTATTCCGAAATATGGTCGTTTCTTGTATAAAATTAATGAGTAATACAGATAAAATTTCGAGATATGGCACTTTTGCACAAAAGAAACGTGCTTTCAGTTCGGTTGTCGACGCGCAATTGACAATATGGTGGTTTAGATCATAATTCGCGCGTTCAAAACGAAAATTCAAAAGAAACGGTTGTGTTGTTTTTGTACCATATAATGCAAAATCAATGGGTGTTTTTTTTAATATAAATAATATGAAGGTTTACGATTGTATTTTTGCAATAAAAACATTTCTGATTTTTTTTTATTTGTGGTACTTTTGAATTGAAGCAGCGATATCCATTCAGTCAAAACTCGAATATTTTTCTAATAGTCCTAAATGCAATTCGTAGTATTCAAATGGAATACCTACATTCTACTATAACATTTTGCAGCATCAAATATCTTATACAGAGAACCATTTATGTATATTAAGTATGCCACATAAACCGCATACTTCGTTCGATACACATACCTACATACATAAACTTAGGTATACGTTATATACCTACCGTCCAAGCAAAATTATTACTGCAATAAAATATAAAATAAAAATCAGTAAAGTATGGTTGGTGGACAACATTTTTCTAAAAGGTTCCGTAGAGTCATTACTATTTATAAATATTATAATTCCAGTTGCTTCAAATAGTGAAGCAAATAAAGCAACTACAAATATATTTTTTGTTTATTTACAATGAATCAAGAGTGTTATTTTTTTTTCATTTAAACTTTGTTTTAAGTTTAAGTTACTAGCTTAATAAATAATAACTTAATGCAAAAGCGTCAGGATAGCCAAATATTTGCAATTTGCAAGTGAGTGACAGGTCGACTTTCGATCTAAATATGATTTGCGGTCATAAAAAATAATTATTTATAGAAATATAAACATAAAAATCATCAACACATCTGTCAAAGTTCATATTATTATCTTATTGAATTACTATTTCATGAAGTCATGTATTCATGAAATAGTAATTCCCCAAAGAAATTTCAAAAAGACCCCAATTTTAACTAAAGGTATTGCTGATTCTAATGAGTTTCAATTTAAGTGAGCTCCTAAAGTTGAGCTGCACTATTAGTGACAAATGAGTGCACTGACTGGACGGGTCCACTCAATCTTTGTGGTTCTCTCCTCAACATACCATTTCAGACACCAATCTACATCGTATTCACATGATCTGACCAAGATTATGTCTGTACTTTAAAAGAGACGACAGACCTCTGAGTTCGATTCGGCCTTTCTTCTCAAAGTAGTCAGATAGGAAACGCCGACCTCATCTAGTTTAAAAATATGATTGACGTGTAAATGTGTTTGTACAAACCTACTTACGGAAATAAAAGGGCTGAACTCTTTGCTTTGACCATGTAGGTATGTCTTTTTACATCGTTTCCATCGTGACATCATTAATATTGAATTTATAATTATACAGGGTAAGTTTTATCTAGTGCGCAAATTATAACCATGAATTTAGCATATCATTCTAAACCCTAGCGTAGAAATTGTTCGTCGGTTATACAAAAAAAGATCAGCTATTTCATAGAAAACTTCAATATGTATGGAATAGCTGATTTTTTTTTACCCTAATGGATACAAACTTACCCTGTATAATTATAAATTCAACATTAATGATGTTACTAATAATTTGTAACTATTTAATTCAAAAGAGTGTCCATGGAGTTTTTTCCCGTTCTTCTACTTAGGTATCTACTACAGTTTGGAATGAGCAACTAGCTTCATATTTCTGACGGACCGATTCCTTGACATGCAAAAGTGCCTGTAATTGATTTATTGAAATAATTACTTTGAGTTTGAGGATTGAGTTTGACATAGACAACAAGTGTTCCTAATTTTACTACGGTACCCCAAAAACCGTCCCGCACAAATAAAAAATACACAAACATACTTTTACTAACGTCGTTTATTTTTATTTGTACATAAAGAGACAAAATTACTTTGCCTTCTAAAATAAAACTATAAAACAGGCCTATCAAATGTTACGCTTACTTAGATAATCTGAAAGACAGAAAGCCTTAAACCATGATTATCTCCGAGATATAAACCCTTGGGGACCGAAAACTCTGGGGACGTATATACCCCTAAGATCGAAAGCCCCCAATCCCCTTCCCCTGAAGAAAATTGAATTTATACTTCATTCCCCCATAAAATGCCTATGCCAAATTTATTTTAGACCATTAGCATATTAAAACGCTCTTACCTTTGTAGCGTTAGCATAAAAAGTTGTTGGAAATTGAATTGTTGTTTTACAAGTGGTTTCTGAAAGTTTCTTTCTCATAAACGTGTTCTTTTTGTTGAACTGAACACGCAGTAATTTGATTTTTATTAGAGGATCGAAAATATATCAGAAAATGTAGGTACCTACATTTTTTATTCTTGATATTTGGTTCACCACCCATCTTGCACCGTATCACCGCCCTATCACCTGCTTGGACCTATAACGGCTGCGTCAGTCAACGGTATTCGCGTTGCTGAGTTGGATAAACTATATTTAAAAAATATGGATAAGTATATTATTTCTTGTAATTTTGGCCATTGATACGCTAACATTTCAGATTTCTTAAACAATCTACCTTTTTCTTCAGAAGGTGGATTGTATAAGAAATCTGAAAGCTAGGAACTTTAAACCCAGATCTTTGGCTATCACAGACTGACTGCTAAAATAAGATGTAAAGAAAAAATACTCAAACCATACTCGTACTAGGTACTTTTTTGCTGACCATACCATCGTCGTACTTTAAATAATAAGATCAGTACTTTATACGAGGCATAAAAATCTAGATGTGTTCCAAAAGATCGCGCTTAGTACCTTTTGGGATGAGTAGAAAGAGTAACGCCAAGCTAAGAACATTTTGTAAAGAAATTGTTGAAAAAGTTACGAGTCGGTGAGTACATGAAACGCCTTCTTTATGTCATGTGTTGGATAACGATGACCCACATCGTTAAGGGTATCGCAGACAGGCGCGACGCAACAGCGCGCCGTGACACTAGTAGAACAATTTCTATGAAAACTTCGTGGAAATTTTTCCAACACGCACACGTTGAAACACGCACTGTCGTGTCGCGCCTTTCTACAGGAGCCTTTGAAACGAAATGAAATGATTATTAACTAGATCTTTTATGACACTTTTCCACGACAGTATTTTGGTGGTCAATAATTTACAAACTAGATGGCGCCGCATTTCCTAGCTGGCTGATCCTTGAGGAGAAATGCCGAAACAAACTCGAGAGGTCATGGTCTCTTTTAAAGTCCAAACATTGGTCTCTTTTAAAGTAAAAACATATTATATTATTAGATTTTTATGTGAATCTAACAATACAGGGCCATGTCTGGAAGGGTCTTTTGAAGAAAGGGCCATTGCAGCTTTGAGCTGACCAGCAGGCCTAGACAAAACACATTTCTGTTAGCGTTTACGCCAAACGCTACGCCAAAATGTACGGGAATGACATTACCTGCGGAAAGATTACGTCGTGTCCTTTCCGCAGGTAATGTCATTCCCATACATTTTGGCGTAGCGTTTGGCGTGAACGCTAACAGAAATGTTTTTTGTCTCAGGGCCCTGTCTCAACAGACGGCATGTACGTATCAGTCATCGTGTAGCTCAATCTTATTTTAGGGAGCTCAACGATCTGTCACAAGACACACACACTTATCTAACAAATGATATAAAGAATGCATTTAATTACTTTTTTGTTGATAGTGTTTACTATTTCTGTATAGTAGACGTCAACGTCAAGGAAAAGAAGAAACGAATAATTTTCTAAGTTGTTTAGAAAAACTTTGTAAATAGATAATGATTTTGATTATAATACGCGATTAAAAGTTCTATTTTTAATATCAATGAAACCGTGCAATTTTGGTTCTCGTATTGTGCTATAATAATTTAGCAGATACATACAAAAACAATCTTCGACCATAATCTGTATCCTAAATACAGATTATGGTCGAAGATTGTTTTTTTAAATAAACAACTGAATTGAAAACCTCCTCCTTCTTTTGAACTCGGTTAAAAAGAATATGAAATCAGTGACATCTTAATATTCGTCTGTTCAATATTACACACGCAATAATAACCAGAACCCCCATTTTATTAATACACCCTTCAAGACCTATAAATTCTTATTGAAAAATTGCCATTTTATAATAATAATTTACAATTTTCACTCCGTCTGCCACCGCTGAAGAAATCTTACAGGTGAGAAGTTATTAAAAGAAATCTATAGACCACGCGGATGGACGACTTTTGAACGGAATTCATTTTATAAAAAAATTCAAAGATTTCCTGCAATCTGTAAGTGTGAAAAGACTTTAGTTTTAAAGTAAACGTAACATTGACTTTAAAAATATTTTATTTTAATCTCAAGGAAAATTCTTTTTTTGTTTAGTAGTATTAAAATAAAATAAATGTACACATAAATAACGACTTATATACTTAATAACAAAATTATTATATCTTGACTTCGTCGAATCCGATTCGGCTGAGCAGTGTTCGGGAAGCTACGCAATGTAGATGTCCCACATACCGCAGTCTCAAGACGAAAATCTTTGACCAGTGCGTGTCGCCAGTGATGACCTATGTTACTGAAATGTGTTTGGAACAATAGGGTATTACACTCATTTTTGAAAAGTGTCTTAATTAGATTCTACATTGCTAATAAACCACAAAAAAAAACACAACATTTTTATTTAATCGATTAGTGCCATAAAAATGCATTTAAATTTTACATTTTCAGATTTCGCGCGTAATTTGACAAAAACGCAGGACGCAGTGGACGCCATATTGCTCTGTGGGTATGACGTCAGTTTGCTATTTAGACAAATGATCTGATATTTTATAAGACAATTATTTATAATATAAAAATTGAGTTATTTTCCTACTTATCGTTGGTTTGCTGTTCCTGAATGCAAAATATTATTTGAATAAAAATTACTTTGGTTACGAAAATAATAAAAGTACAAAGTTGCTCAGTTGACATGCCGTGTGACGTAATAACATGGCGGCTACTATTTCATGGTGTTCAAAAACAGCTCTAAAAACCGAAATCTTTAAATTGTATTTTATTGTTTCATGAACTAAAACTAACATTTTCCGACTGCATTTTGCCTAAGCTATCTGAATATTACATTTTTCGATTTTTTCTCATTTATAGTACAAAAACCTACAAAATTTTAATTAATTTGAGATGTGCTCTTCTCCAGGCCACCACGACAATGCCAAGATAATGTCACCAAGTAAACATTTACCCCCATATTTATAAACGTTGCCTATAGTTAAGTAATAATTACTGACTGTTTAACCACACATTTTTGACGTTTAATCATCTCTTAACTTTAAGAGCATTGAGTCCACGCGGACTACAACGTATTTATAGTAATTTTTTGTGATAATTTCATGAAATACAAACAAAAGTAAATATTATTTTCAGCCATGTACTAGATCGTTGGTATTTTCAAATTTGTATGCTATTTTTTTACATTTATTTTGGTATTTACTTATAAAAATCGACATACCGTCAATTATTTTCTATTTGCATTACTTAGTACGATTAAAAGATTTTTATTAAAGAATAAATGTTAAAAAATAATTGTAAATACCAACGATCTAGTGCTGGCTGAAAAAAAAAATAGTACTTTTGTTTGTATTTAATGAAATAATCACGAAAAACTACTATAAATGCGTTGTTGCCAGCCCGCATGGAATGAATACTCTTAAGGAGCGTTTATAAATACAAGAGCTAATCTACACCTTAGAAACTAGACAAATTACACGTACTCCTCACCTGAAACTTTATCAAAATAGCCTGCAATCATAGAAGGTAGTTAGGCAAAGTACGATCGGTACCGAGCGAAGAACAAAGGCTACGAGCGTCCGCTCTGAAAATGAGTGTTTTTAACTCACACACACTACTGTATGAGGTTGAACTTCTTTACTCGATACTACTTATTACTTTTTTCTTTACTCAAAGAATATGGAAATGAAGATAGGTAAAATTTTTTTTGTAGAACGTCAAACGAACCCTTTGGAAAATGATTATGTCGTCTTAATAAAATCATAGAGCTCATTCATCGCTTTCCATCAGGCGTAATCGACGTTAAGATCAATAGAAATATATGTTATTAATAACGGGTTTTTAAAAAAGCCCGGTAAAGACTAAGATGTTTTTGGCCAGTAGTCTACTTGGCTATCCATAAATTTACTTGCCGTTTAGGAAAACTATGAATCATTAAACATCTTAAGCCACAATCAGAGTATATACAATTTGTCCTGCCCAAATATACCTAGGTTGTATTAGACATTAATACTTCAGCAATCATGAAATTGTCAAATTGAATGGTCGCAAACAGCCGGCCTATTCTGTAAAAATGTCACCTTTAAATGGTGACGTGAGCTGTCAGGTGTCACTAGTGGCAATCCCTAGCATCTGTCGAGCTATTCTGTAAAAATCTCAAAGTGAAATCTTAAATGAAGCGAGGGTGAAGCTGTCAAAAGTGTCAATCCAGCATCAGGTGGAATAACAGCTCACTTCAAGCACGTCACCTAATTTTTCACGGTGTGATTTTTACACAATAAATCGGCTAGGTTCCTTTTTAACACGCTTTTATTAGCTTCACCTGTATGTTTGTTAGCATGTTTGTTTGTAACCGACTCCTCTGTTTCCACTTCAAACGTTTAGATTTCATTTAAACTTTGTAGACTTATCGAGGACTGATATGCCAATTAAATCATTTCAACAAAAATATAAACAAAAAAACTGAGAAAACACGCTTTTGTAGGTAGCAGAACTAAAAATGAGAAAATAAGTAATAGTTTAAAAAACTAAACAACACTTTTTTTAAACCAAATTGAAAAGTAGAAAATAATTTAATTCTTTTAAAAAGCTTGATATTAATCGATTTTAAAAATACCTCAAAAAGCACCCAGCGCTTTTTAATGGAATTAAATTATTTTCTACTTTTTAGTTTGGTTTTTAAAGCGTGTTTTTTTTGTATTTTTTTAACTATTATTTCCAACCTAAATCGATCCAGGCCCTTCTGTAAACACTACTCTATGCCCTAACCTGTGTTTCTATTTTGCGCACAGTTTTAGTCTCGTTTGTTAACAGAAGTCTTTTGTGAAGCACAGTCAAGTTAGCACGTGGAGTATACAAATTGCATTATACAGTACGATCTCCTTTTTGTTTGTACTGTTACTTTTTTGTTTTCCATAAATATTGTTTTGATTTTAAAAGTCTAAGTTTGAATAGACATTATATACATCATCAGAAAGACGTCCACTGCTGGACAAAGGCCACCTCCAAAAGGGGTTTTGTTATAATCGCCACGTTTGGCAGGCGGGTTGGCGATCGCAGTATGGTGGTCAAATGCACAGAGAACGCTGCTGCCCATTCTCTAGTAAGTCCATTAGAAAAATACGTAATTTAACTGATATAGAGACAGCCCGTTTAGTGTACTTTAGCTATTTTCATAGTGTAATGTCGTATGGTATTCTGTTGTGGGGAAATGCCGCCGACATTCAGGCTATCTTTGTATTGCAGAAAAGAGCTGTTCGATCAATTTATAAATTAAGTCCGAGACATTCTCTCAGAGAGAAATTTAAGGAGATTAATGTAATAACTGTGCCTTCACAGTATATTTTTGAAAATCTTTTATATGCCCATAAAAATATTGAATTGTTTAAAAAATACAGTGATATCCATAGTATAAATACTAGGAACAAACACAAATTTGTTGTACCATCAACAAGGCTCAAGAAAATAGGTGGGTCATTCAGATGTCAATGTATACGCTTTTATAATAAACTTCCAAGCCATGCTCAAGATCTAAGTATCAATAAATTTAAATCATTCATTAAACGTAAGTTGTGCCTGAAAGCCTTTTATACTGTTAAAGATTATATTGAGGACACAAAAGCTTGGGATTGACTTGCTCCAATTTTTGCAAACTTATACTCTGACATTTGATAATTATTATATACACTTTGACATGAATATTTACTTTAGTAGTACAATATTATTTTTGTTTTAATTATTGTGAATGTGAGGACTATTTGGGTCATATTTTGTTTGTTTTTGTGTTTTCTGTTTTGTGTTTCATCTCTTTCTCAGCTAGTTTTAATATTAATCTGGCAGTTTGAGTATTTTATGCGGCCTACCCAAATGTCCTGTCTTTGGTATTGTTCGTCAAATCGTTGAGCTCCTCAAGTTCTGAGTTGAGCTGTATGATTACCGACAAACAGATTGAGTGGACCTGTCCATTCAGTGCACACTGAATGGACAGGTCCACTCAATCTGTGTGGTTCTTTCTTCAAAAGACCATTTCAGACACCGATCCACATGGTCTTCACATGATCTGACCAAGATTATGTCTGGACTTTAAAAGAGACTATGACCTCTGAGTTTGTTTCGGCCTTTCTTCTCAGAGTAGTCAGATAGGAAACGCCGACCTCATCTAGTTTAAAAAAATATGATTGACGTGTAAAAGTGTTTGTACAAACCTACTTACAGAAATAAAATCATTTATCATTAGTCGCCTTCTACGACACCCACGGGAAGAATTGCGATGGTGCTATTTTTTTACGTCCGGCACCACACGAAACATTAAAATACAGTCGAAATAAAAAAAAAACACTTTTGAAATGCAATATCTGAGTCTAGTTTGTGGGTCAAATTTAAAACCCGGGAAAGGGATTCATGTCTATTTTCTGAGTTTATCTTGGACATTACTGACGACACCGGTGAAGCAAAACATCGTGAGGAAAGGACTTAGGCCTAGTCAATCCTTAAAAGACTGAAATTGCCAACCGGTCTTTCTCCTCGTGCCTTCTCTTTAAGAGAATAGGCGTTTGCCCTACAATGGGTAAGTAATAGGCTGGTATGATATTTTTTTGCACTTTAGAAACAGGTTATAATGATGAAGCCGTAGTAGAAGCCCAGTGATAACTTCGCAATGTGCGAAGTGGCGAATTACAGACAGGTGCTTTACTTTGTGTAAATTATTTAATTACCAGTGCTCTCAAACGGTAAAGGATAATATCGTGAGGAAACTGAAACCTATCCAGAACCAAAAATTCGAACAAATGTATCAACTACGAACCCACGCGGAACACGCTTGTTGGAAAACGGCCCACTCCCCCTCGCTAAGATGAAGTATGTGTCCTAGCAGTAGGAGCATTTAATAGGCTAATTTCATAACTAATTTTTTGAGCCTGGTATAACCTTTTATAACAAGCTTCTCTCTTCTTTGGTAGATTTACATTTTAATGCGTTTAAAGCTAAAGTAAAATCAAATCTTTGTCCTAAGCCATACTATTCTATCAACGACTACTTAAACGATATGAGTTGTTGATCGCTGTGATTAACTCAATACAACGTTTGTGTTCTTTCACCAGGATTAGCTTAACTACTGACAGGTCATATGAGTTACTTCATATCATTGTTTATTTTATTTGACTGTTTAATCATATATTTTTTATTTTTTAGTAATGAAATTTTCATTTATTGTTGAATGTTAATTACTTACCTATTATTGTACAGAATCAATTTCTTCCAACATAACAGACAGCTGTGCTGCTGGGGAGTTAAAGCACTAGGAAGTGGTGAAGGGCGGGCGTTTTGGGGGACTGTCTTATGTAATTTTGACGTTCAGAAAGTGCTGACTCTCAGCCTAGTTTGAATAAATGACTTTTGATTTTTATTTTTTTTGAGACTGATTAATCTAATAATCTAAAATGATATTCACTATTAAGATTAACTCCTATAAAATCTTGAACTATGTAAGAAAAAACCTGTAATAAATAAAATGTCAAGTGGGCGACTAGCCGTGACTGCGTGGTTGCTGAAAAATATTTTTAGTAGAGCGTAATAAAAAGCTTCAGAGCAAGCCAGACGTATGTATGGCCGGCTTTAGTTAATAGGTGCGACCGTTCGAGTTCTACAGCAGTTTTACGTAATTGAAACGTAATTTTATAAGTTATTTTGCCAGTTGCATGATAACCCCATGCAGGAGCAAGCCCGTTGCTATGCTCGATACTTAGTTTGACCTCGCTTGAAGAAAGTAACAGACAGAGATATTGCAGATTCGTCGTATAGAATAATCGCCAATTACTGGGGAGAATATTTGCTACCATAGATGACGAAAATGAATGGTCAAATGTTAAGAACATTCAGATTCATAATAATTATATTAAAACTTTACTTGGAAAAATATTTGCTAGCATATATGACAAAGTCGGGAGGAAACACCCGGGTGTTTCCACTGCGAAGATCGTCCTGAGGACACGGTGGAGCATACGGTGGAGGTCTACCCATCTTGGGCGGAGCACCGCCGCAGCTGCGGCAATCTCTCGCGTCTGGGCCTGGTTCAGGCCATGGTACGGAGCGAGAGTGCATCGGTAGCCGTCACCTCCTTCAGAGAGGCAACGCATGTGAGGGAGAGGCAGTATATGCGCCCTCACGGCCTTAGTCGCCGCAGGAGACGCCCTGTGCGTCGGGAATCCCAGGCTGATTCCCGCCACCGTAAGCGCGGGCTTGCGGACGGCGAGTAATGGGTAGCTCACTGTCCGGTAAGACCCAAGCCCGGGTTGACGGCGCGTTGTGTTCCACGCGAGCCTCAAAGAGATGTCAACACCAACTGGTGGGGTTCGCAAGGGCCGATGCCTGCCAGGGGTGCGGGTTGTTCGAAAGAGATACCGTTGCCCCTGGCACACAGGCAACTGAGGGAACACGCCCTTCTGCTCCACCCAGAGTGGGAGACGTTATTTGATGATTTGCCACCCTTAAAAAAAAAGCAATCATGACCAAAAGGAATGGTCAAATGTTCTTACAAAACTTTTCAGTCAATCAGTATCGTGGTTACGGGTGACTTCTCTACTAAAGGGACCCCTACAAGCATAAATAAATACGTTGATTCGATGCTTAGTCAGGCAACAATGGTGGAGATATTATCGCTCAAATTGCGCCAAACTCTAAAAATTATAAATGGTTTTATTTCTGTAAGTAGGTTTGTACAAACAGTTTTACACGTCAATCATATTTTTTAAACTAGATGAGGTCGGCGTTTCCTATCTGACTACTCTGAGGAGAAAGGCCGAAACGAACTCAGAGGTCACAGTCTCTGTTAACGTCCAGACATAATCTTGGTCAGATCATGTGAAGACCATGTAGATTGGTGTCTGAAATGGTATTTTGAATGAGTGGACTTGACCACGTACAGACAGTGGACGCATTTGTCACTAATCGTGCAGCTCAACGGAGCTCAACGATTCGACAAGCAATAACGGGACATTTGGGTAAGCTGCATAAATCAAACTGCCAGATCATGGTTAAAACCAACTGAGAAAAAAAAAATGACGCACATCGTCTTAACATTCTATAAAAAATATTATTATCACTCATGAAGAATTCTTCAACACAACCCAAAATCCTTCGAAAAAATATATTCCATTCTATTTTTACCTCCAAGCCACACAATCAGATAAAAACATAATCCAAATAGCAATCACGAGTAATTGGGTGCCTACATCACGTGAAATTCCGAGGACTATTCCGCCATCAATTCTCTTAAACGGCGCGATTTAAATTTCAAATTTGTCCTCATTCAAATCCAAGAGGCGAATGGCAACTCTTGGTTTTCAGTATTTATTCCTCAATGTCTTCCAGATAGGATGGTTACTGTAATGGGTACTTTAGGTAGGCATTAGTGCTAAGAATTGCTATCTGAGGATGGCTTTACTGCCGCCATCAATATGGGATTTCTATTGAAAGAGATGACTGTGGAGTTGCATTATTATCAGTAAACGCCTTTGCTGATCAATGGCTGATGGTAATAGTGTATATAATCTTGCGTTTATATTGGACACAGTTCGTGAAACACAAAACACAATTACAAAAAAAAAGATTAATACTTAAAATAATTTTAGTTCCCAATGTATCGATAGATGGCGTTGTACATTTAGCACTCTCCGCTGACTTAGGTAGAAGAATAATCTTCTCGAGTATAGTTGAATAAATTGTCTTCTTCAAAATAAACATTGATCACTCCGATCTAGCCCGTCCCTTGCTGCCCACTTTAAGCGAGAGAGGCCCTAAACCGAGGTCCGTATCCCACAGAGGTACCCTTGCGTTTAGTCGCTTAGTTTTACGTTATAAACTCTAGCTGGAGCCCTTACTTTATCGAGGCAACAAGCAAGCATGCAAGTTCAATTAAGCAGCCTACAACCTCATAAGTTGATCAGCGAGATGTTATTTAAAAAGAAAAAGTAAACATTGACTTTTATTCAATTAGGATCAATAATCATCTGCGCTTAAAGTGGATGAGACAAGGTAACCCGCGAAATTTAAATTTTCTAATTTTTTTTTGCAATTTGCAGGTTGTGAAATGAAAAAGTCATTCAATGGTTTATGTCCCCTTAAAATTGTAAATACCGTTAGATTATAATCTATCTCCCGAGATTTGAAACGATTGTGAATCGTGACATACTGCTTGCAATTTAACGTATTATTTTTCGGTAGATTATAATCTATCGAAATGAAACCGTCAAATTGTGAAATGGCATACGACGGAACGCACCTCGCTCGCTGATTAGTTGAACGGCATATGCCTGCGCCGCCATATTTGTTTGTTAATTCGTTTGTAGTCGAATGTAAACAGTGTTTTGATGATTGTAAATTGATTTTGTGTTGAAAATAACTCACAGCTTTAGAATTAGTTACATAAAATTGTTGTGGAAATAAAATGAATCTGTAATTAACCAAAGAAGTGCAGGGTGTAACTCTATGGACACAGAACGACCTACTATAAGACCGACTGTTCGACACTCGACAACTGCCCGAGGATGATGTTTGAAATAAAACAAATCGTTCAAAGCGAGTACAAAAAAAATATTTATTCCAACCTTTATATACTATTCACGGAGAATCTTAACATCGCGATTTACAAAATGGTAAAACGCCATCTATCGAGCACGTAAAAAACTCGCGATCAAACATCCCGCCCACTATGGACAGAATGTCCAGAACTTAGTACAAATATAACAAAAACTAAATTACCGCCCACCATGAAACAAACAGGATTTGGTGGGAATGAACAAAAAATTTAACATTAATGGACTGTATGTGAATTACAAGGAACCAAAGCTAAACCTTGATGACATATAATACTTTACTATAAACTTAAATGGTAACTTAAACAATAATTAAGGCTAACAAAAATAATTAATTTAAATAAAAAAAAAACGTGATAATTAACATGCTAAATGTTTATGAAGTTACAGGAAGCACAATTAACTTCGACACAGGTCTTTTAATTATGGAACCTTTACAGCGCAATGTAACCACTCTTGTGATTTTGTCCGAGCCAGTATGCTTATCGGTAATGAGGCCATCTTGCAGGTGGAAGATCATCTTCCATAACTAACACTACGTCACCCAATTTCGGTTCTACGGTTTGATGCGCCCATTTGTTCCTTTGGTGGAATTGAACCAGATATTCACGCGACCACCTACGCCAGAAGTCCTGAACCAAGCGTTGAGTCAACTGCCATCTTTTCAAGGTACTGATATTAGAGTTCTCGAAATTAATTTCAGGTACGAGAAGCAGAGCCTCGCCCACTAGAAAATGACCCGGCGTTAATGGGCATGAATCTTCTGGGCTAGTGCTGATGGTGGAAATAGGTCTGGAATTCAGACAAGCTTCTATTTGGGCAAGCACTGTCGTCAGTTCCTCAAAAGTGAGTGTGCTATTACCAATGACTCGTTTGAGGTGGTATTTTGTTGACTTCACTCCAGCCTCCCAAAGTCCCCCAAAGTTCGGGGAGTGAGGTGGAATGAAGCTCCAAGTGGTTCCGTTGGTTGCCAACCAATCGGCAATATCAGGTGCTATGCCGGACCTTTCGTGGTTGAACAAGGCCTTCAACTCCTTGTTAGCTCCCACAAAAGTAGTGCCATTATCACTCCACATCTCGCCACAATGACCTCTTCTCGCTGTAAAGCGCTTGAAGGCTGCTAGAAAGGCTTGCGATGTCATGTCACTGACGACTTCTAAATGTATGGCCCGAGTGGCCATGCACACGAACAAACTAATATAACCCTTGGTGGAGTGATGACCGCGCCCTTTGGTAGGCCGCACGCCAATGGGACCTGCATAGTCCACGCCACTTTTAAAAAAAGGTCTGCTTACATTGACCCTAGCAGAGGGCAATGACCCCATTAAAGGATGTACAGACCGTGCGGAATGACGGATGCAAATAACACATTTGCGTACGAAATGCCTAACTACAACCTTTGCGTTTATTATCCAATATTTGGATCGCAAATAATTAAGAGTTAACTGAGGCCCGCCATGCAACGTGCTCTCATGAGCGTCACCAATCAAGAGGTGGGTTAAATGTGACTTAGGCGGAAGAATTATAGGATGCTTTGAGTCTTCGTGAAGGTTAGCCCTGTGTAACCTGCCACCAACTCTCAAAACCTGTTCCTTATCCAGGTAAGGATTGAGCGAGGTAAGTACCCCTTTTTTATTTATTTCTCCTTTTGACTTTAAACAATCCATCTCCAATTCAAAGTGTTCCTCTTGACATAATTTGATGCATGTCAATAATGCCCCTTGAATTTCAGAATGTGTTAGAAAGTTATCAAATTTTGTAGTGTAATTTTTATTTTTAAATTTTAAGAACCTTTTACAATAAGCTATTACTCTGGTAAGTTTTTTAAGAGATGAATATTTTGAAAGTACAGAATCCTCCCTTGTTTTCTTTACTGCGGTGTTGCATGCTACCAATGATTTTTTCTCCTCTAGGTTAGTTTCTTTTATTTCTGTTCTACTATAACTAATACCTTTATTTTTTAACCAACTCGGTCCTTGTGTCCATAACTCTAGGTCAGCGCATTCTGAAGGATTAACGCCACGCGATGCGCTGTCTGCAGGATTGTCACTGGACTGGACGTGCGACCACTGACTATTCTCCAAAACAGTTAGTATTTCAGACACTCTGTTGCCGACAAAGGTCTTCCAGCGACTGGGGTGGCTGCTCAACCAGGCGAGCACCACCGTCGAGTCAGTCCAGGCATGTATGTTTTCTTTACTGATGCCCAAGGTGTCGGAAACTTCACGCAAAAGTTTTGAAAGCAGCAAGGCGCCGCATAACTCCAAACGAGGTATGGATACCTGTTTGACAGGGGCCACCTTGGTCTTAGCGGCAACTAGACTAACATGCACGTGCCCATTGACATCAATACACCTAACATAGACGGCGGCTGCGTAAGCGACATTAGAGGCGTCAGAGAATCCATGCAACTCTAACAGGACGTCAAGCTGACTCGTGTGAATCCATCGTGGCAGACGGAAATCTCTAAGATGGTAAAGGTTATTTCTATAACTAAACCATTCTTTTAACAGGTGATCTGGAAGTTCATCGTCCCATTCCAATCCTGCTAACCACAGGCGTTGAATAAACACCTTGGCTGTTACTATCACCGGCGCAAGCCAGCCGAGGGGATCAAATAAACGAGCGATGTCAGATATCACCTTCCTCTTGGTTATAGGGGTTTCGAGTGTAGGAAGTTGGACAGTATATCTAAACTCATCTAAATTTCTATCATAAGTTAACCCTAAAATTTTCGTTAGTGTATCCGTTTTAAGTTCTAAGTTGTCCTGCGTAACAGTATCCTCGTTTATTTTGTTTAATAGTTCGTTACTATTGCTGGACCACTTCTGAAGCTTGAAACCCCCACGACTTAATAATTCATTTAATTGGTGATAAATTTGTTCACCTTCTGCGACAGATTGACAACCCGTCAACAGATCGTCTACATAAAAAGATGTAAGGACTCGGTCTGCCAGCAGAGGAAAATCATTTCCTTCATCACGAGCTAATTGCTGAAGAGACCGGACCGCTAGGTATGGCGCAGAGGATGTTCCAAAAGTAACACGCAACAAACGAATATGCTTTAATTCAGCTTCTGGATTGTCACGCCACAAAATTCGCTGAAAATCAGCATCCTCCTCTGCAACCTTGACCTGACGGTACATTTTAACTATATCTGCAACCAAACTTATGGGATGACAGCGCCACCGCATGACAGTTTGACGCAAATCAGGTTGTAGGGTTGGGCCAACCATTAATTCCTTATTTAAGGATACACCATTGTGGCCTGAACATGAAGCGTCGAAGACGACCCTAACCTTAGTTGTGCTTTTATCCTCACGCACAACAGCGTGATGTGGTAGGTAGAACGCATTATTACCTAATTCTATCTTTGGGATAACTTCAGCATGTCCCAGTTCAATGTATTCATTAATAACTGCACTATACTGTATCCTGAGTTCCGGTTCCTTCAATAATCTATTCTCTAGGTTGATAAAACGTCTACGAGCAATAGCCTCTGACCCCCCAAACGTGCAACTGGGCGAATTAGTTTTGAATGGTAGTTTTACAACATACCTCCCGGTTGCGTCGCGTTTGGTGGGTTTAGAGTAGAAATCCTCACATTTTTGTTCTTCTTCAGTCAAGATTACACTACGAAATGAGGGCTCTGACTCTAACTCCCAAAACTTACGCAAAAGGTCATTGACATCCGCAGACTGTACTACAGTATGATAACATACGGGCCTAGAGATGGCCGACGATGGGATCTCACCAGACAAGATCCAGCCTAACTTGGTCTTCTGGGCGACTGGAGATCCAGGCGGACCTTTAACTAAACCGTCCAATAAAATTTCTCCGACCACACGCGTACTCAACAATAAATCTATTTTCCCTGGCGTATCAAAGGACGGATCAGCTAATTTTAAGGACGAGAAAGAAGCCGAAAGCTGAACGATTTTCTTCTCAGGAAGATGAGACGTGAGTCTTTTCAACACATAAGCATCGACAACTAACGTAAATGTAGGATCTAGACGTGACTGCAATTTCAGTCTAACCATCCACTTAGAAGGCATTGAGTTTCCCTCGTCATCGCCTAGTCGACATATGTTGGTGCGTGCAGATGTTTTCTTTAGTCCTAGCAACTGAACTGCAGCCTCTGTTATGAACGAGACTTGAGAGCCCTGATCCATCAGAGCTCTTAAAACAACAGCAGTTCCAGTTCTCGACTCAATGTTGACCAAGGCTGTGGCTAACAGACCGTGGTGGTTAACATCCGCAAAACAACAAACAGGCTTGGTCTCGCTCTCACTGGAAGAGGTGGCTGCTTTAGCCGCCACCACCTTTGTTTCTGTTGAACCATCAACAGTTTCAGCAGAAATGGCAGTTGATTTTGGGTGAAGTAGTGTGTGGTGCTTCTTCTTACACAGGTGACATTTGGTATTTTGACGACAAGAATAAACGGAATGGCTTGTTCCTAGACAGTTGTAGCAAAGCTTACTGACTCGTGCATACTCACGACGTTCATCACAATCTTTCTTAGCAAAGGTTTTACAGTGACACAATTTATGGTCTCCAGAACATAATACACACTTTTGAGACGCGACATGAAAAGATTTGGCACTGTTATCACGAGAATTGTTTTGTTTGTGGGCTTTAGGATCTAAATACTCCAAGGCTCTGAACCTAGATTCCATGAAAGTTTTAAACTCATCAAACTTAGGCAAATCATCACTAGAACTAGAACTAATTCTTAGTTCCCACAATTTACGGGACTCTGTATCTAATTTTTCGGAACATAGGTACACAACAATTGCATCCCAAGAACTGACTGACATCAATGTCCAGACTGCGTAAACCATGCAAACAATCAACAGTCGTGTCTAACAGGGTTTTGACGTTGGTCGATGATTCCTTAGTAATAGACGATTGATGGACAAGTCGTTTGAGCATACAGTTAGCTAAAAACCTTTTATTGTCAAATCGTTTATTTAAAATCGACCAACACTAATCATAATTAGACGCAGTCACAGGTATATGTCGAAGCAACTGTTCTGCTTCGCCTGATAGGTGTCCTTTTAAATAGTGAAGTTTTTGAACGTGATCTAGTGAATCATTTTTATGGATCAGCGACGTAAATAAGTCACGGAACGTCACCCATTCGGAATAGAGCCCCGAGAATGTAGGTAAACAAATTTGAGGCAATTTTACATTTGAATTATTTTGAATATTAGAATGTTTATTATTACTAGGATTAGAACTTTCGCACGGACTAAGTTGAAGTAGGTACTCTTTTAATTCAGACTTATAGTTTATGTACAAATCTTCAGTTAAGTCATATGTTTCTGTCGTAAAATAAACATTCTTTTTTAATTCTTCGTCGGTTGCTTTTTCTATGATGCGCCTATGTGTCTCAACAAACTGTTTCCACTGTACCTCTAAAGATTCTAATCTTGTTTGAATGTAAGTTTGTGTAAGACGATCCTTTGGTGATTTTTTAAAGTTGATTCTAGCTTTCTCTATTATTGATTTATTGTTTAATTGCAATTTACCCAAGGATTCCATTGTGCACCACAAAGCGTAATTCAATTTCTTAATGCAACCGACGAAAAATTACAAGACAATGAACAAAAGATCGGTAAACCTTTACAAATGTGAACAAGTTTAATTAAGACAAAATCGGGCATAGATTTCCCGGCACAACAATTTATCAGTAGTACAAAACTACTAAAATCTAAAGTCTCAACACTTGTGATTGTACCAAGTTGATCTTCAAAACTCACTGATTTTACAAGTCTACAAATAAACACAAGGATTGTAACTCACAGTTTTGTCTGCCAAACCGTTCCCAACACGTCGCCGTCGTCGTCACTCTTGATACCGCTGCGAGTGTGTCGTCACTGACCGTAACGTCACACTTGTCGTCGTTGCTGATGCCTCGTCGATGGTCTCTGCTGATGTCACCGTAGTCTCGTGTTGTGGGCCTTAATGTTGGTGGCGCCCCCGGGCGGAGACGGCCGCAAACCTCGTTGCTGCGCTGCTGTACTCCGTTGATCACCAATTCACCACACACCTGGGAATTTACAGGCACTTCAGGGCGATCCACCACTGGTTTCTATGCCTCACCACACGACACCAAATTGTCACTTCACTTGCCGGCGTGACTTCACTTTCGCTATCCGACTCGATAGGACCAAATTTTCGACACTCGACAACTGCCCGAGGATGATGTTTGAAATAAAACAAATCGTTCAAAGCGAGTACAAAAAAAATATTTATTCCAACCTTTATATACTATTCACGGAGAATCTTAACATCGCGATTTACAAAATGGTAAAACGCCATCTATCGAGCACGTAAAAAACTCGCGATCAAACACCGACCAATCAGGGACAGCCTTCGGACAGTTGACAATTTAACGCACGACAGATTGTGATTTAACCGTTCACTTCGATAGATTATAAGCTACCGAAAAATAATGCGTTAAATTGTAAGCAATACTGCTTACAATTTATCGACAGTTTATAATCTCGCGAGATAGATTACAAACTACCTGTGTTCACAATTTTACGGTGGCATATATAATACTAGCTTTTGCCAGCGGTTTCGTCCGCGTGGAAGTCGGTATTTGAATAACTTTGTCTATTGATGAAAACCGCTTTGAAAACCATTACGTCGTTTAAAAGATCTAAGCGTACAACAACGAAAAGCGACTTTGTTTTATACTGTGTAGAGAAGAACTTGAAGAACGAAGGGTTGTGCATATTGATGATTCTTGCAATTATAGTTCTTGCACCTCAGACCAACCGCGGCTAGTGTAGCCTGATCGGTTGACTTATGCGGCTAATATAACTTAGCCACTAGACCCTCAAAATATTAGTTATGAATTGCAATAATTAAATTGCGAACACCGAATCTTCTTTTTTTCGTGTCGATGGCACTCGTACATTTTTTTTTAAATATTGTTAGAGCCCAGTAGGTGGCCACGTTTATTGCGGCATCACTGGCTTTATTGAGATAATCCAACGTGCAGGTGAACGGGTACTTAGGGCACTCCAGCAAGTGAGGCATGGTCTGATCAGAAGCACCGCACTCGCACTGGGTGTTCGATGAGTCAGTAATCCCCAGTTTGACAAATTGTGTCTACAGTGGCCTACTTGGGTACGCAATCGATTGAGAGCTTTTCATATAGGCCACTGCATATCACGCCCGGGAGGCAAATGTTCCTGGGCTTTAACGAAGTCGGGAGGTGGTCGGGAGGTGATGATGCTCCTCTTCCCACAGTTTGCTTCTCACAATGCGTGGTTTATCTTGGATTGCCTACGTAGAGCAAAGAAGCTAGTACACTGAATAACTTTCTTTAAACGTAAGAATAGCATCTGGAAAATTTCCAAAGGTTTTACATCTAAACTCTTACACATAGGTGTAAGAGTTTAGATGTAAAACCTTTGGAAATTTATTTAACAATAATACTGAAATAGTTCAGTATTATTGTTGGTAACTTATAGAACGCACACTCTTAAAATGGTGTCAAGTTTTGCTGACAGATATGCGAACGGAGCTTGGAGGCCTGTGTCCCGCAGTGAACGTCTTTCAGCTGAAATTATGGTACTGATGATGACGCGTACAAGCAGCCGATAGGGCTAAAAGGTTTTTGAGTCGCAACTGCATGCCTTCCACAAGATGGAGCGAGGACTCGGTGACTGTCTCAAAAAATTCGCAGAATGCGAGAAGTACAAAACCCTTCGTTACAGCAATGTTTAGGGGTCTATGTCCAGCAGAGGCCGCAGCGGCGAGGTGTCAATTTTTCTAAGAGCGAAGCCGAAGCGAAGGCAGCTTTAACTTACTGACTTATCAATAAAGAATACTTACTATCATTCTAAAATTAATATAAGAATGTAAAGAATTAAATACAATAAAATTTAACAGCTGAAAACCAACTAAAATATGCAATATTCCTGCATCTCGTTCTCGCAGACGCATTTTTCTATATATATGTCGCCGCGAAAGCGCCTATCTGTTAAGATTATAACGTAATCTTATGCGTAACTATTTAATTTAATTGCGGTATCACCATTAAGCCAGTGCTTCAGTCCTCTGGAATACTGTTATAAGCATTTGCATGCATCAGTGAAGTGTCTATTGGTTTCCTTGAGAGCAACGCCATCTATTGGCCAGGTTGTAATGCAAAACTTGTAGAGTACTGCTGGTTTGTTAAACAGATAAATAACTATGAAACTCATTATGATGTCTTAGTTAAAACAGTCACAATTAAAAGGGAATAATTGTTTTATTGTCTTTGGGCTTTTAGTCATTAAACCTTTTGGTCATTTGACACAGTACATTTGTTTATACATTGCTACCTACTGTGCCGAAAAAATGGCGCGGATTGCGATTTTTATGATCAATAACTGACTGTGTCAGTCAAAATTTACAACTGATAAAGTAACAAGATTAATTTACACACACATTTATTTGTGAGTTCCTGTTGTTTGATTAAATTCCTTGAAAATCCGGAAATGTTGTAAGGTAGTGATATTTGTGATATAAAATGTAATGACGACTAATTAAACTTTCACCTTAAAACGCCATTGGATTTGTGAAAGCTAGCATTGTTTAATTATTAAAGTATTAACTGATAGCATTTGACCATTGTTAGTAAATTTTATAACACTTACTAAGAAATAAGATTCAGTACTGCTTTCTGTGCGATACGCAGTACTTCCGCCCACTTGGGGAGATGAAAAAGAATGGCAGTCGGACAGTATCGATAAGAAAGTGTGTACAAGGACAAGAATTGTAAATTGTGGATTATGAAATCTCTGTAACATAATGTTTTGATTTAAAAGAGTGTCCGTGGAGTTTCTTGCCCATTCTTCTCCATATGAGACCTACCTTAGTTTTGGAATGGGCGCCTAGATTCCCTTCGTAACTCAAACTACCTATCTGATCACTGCTAAATGAAAAATCCAAAGTGCCTGTAAAAGATTTAAGTGAAAATAAATGGTTTGAGTTAAGTGTTGTGTGTGATTGAAAACCAACTACCTATTTACCTACGAAGAATTACACCAGAAACATCAGAGACGGCGTGCATTGGGTTTCCCGCCGTCTTATATATCTCTGTCATAACCCGATGTACAGCGGCTTGCTCTCGTCATTATCAAGTAGTGCGACGTGACCTACAGTGACATTATTACGGGATCACTGGTTGTATGAATTTTTAGTTCCCGATTATGACGTTTTGGCGCCGGGTTAATTTAGATCATTTTTTTTTGTTGTAATACAATGCTAAAATTAATAGTTTTTGTTGTTTGAATGTTATGGTGTATTAAATACCCGTACTGTAACTATATTTTTCGACAATGGTAGCGCGAATATTGACTAGAGTTGCCGATGCGAATCCCCAAAGGGAAGCCGGTAGCAATCGCCACTGAGAGGCCGTTTTTCGGCAGAACTAAAAATAAACTTGCCCTCAATTACAGGGGACTTCATTATTATTCAACTTATTCGAGCTGAATGCCGTGCAATTGGAGAGGTCTATGTCCAGCAATAGATTGCTGTAGGCTGATGATGATGAAGATGGAACTTATACGTAACTTGCAAAACCTGGGTGTACTATAAGTACCTAGACGTCTGTCCCATCCTTCAGGGATCAGAGGCATGATGTTATAAGTTAAAACTATAATGATAATGTCGACAGTTATTAACAACATAATTACTATTAAGTACCACTTATTGTACATTTCAATTAGAGTATAATTATTGATTTTCATGTTTTCCCTTCTTCTATTACACGCGTTGTCTACATCTCTTTTTATCTTCTCTCCTATCAGAGGTGTGCTGGAAGAGATTTCTGTGGAAATACGCATTACCTTTTTTTCTTTTTTGGGTGGGAATTCATCAAATAACTTCTCCCGCTCTGGGTGGAGCGGGAGGTCGTGTCAGACTAAAACCCACCCGTGTTCCTTCAGTTGCCTGTGTGCCAGGGGCCATGGTATCTCTTTCGACCAACCCGCACCCCTGGCAGGCATTGGCCCTTGCGGACCCCACCAGTTGGTGCTGAAATCTCTTTAAGGCGCGCGTGGAACACAACGCGCCGTCGACCTGGGCTTGGTCCTTACCGGACAGCGAACTACCCATTACTCGCCGTCCGCAAGCCCGCACCTACGGTGGCCAGGAATCAGCCTGGGATTCCCGACGCCCAGGGCGTCTCCTGCGAAGGCTACGGTCGTGAGGGCGCATGTACTGCCTCTCCCTCACGTTGGTGCTGACATCTCTTCGAGGCGCGCGTGGAACACAACGCGCCATCAAACATTACCTTTGTATGTATTTTTCAGTTCCTTTCTTCTTGTCTTTTATAATAAAATGTGTGCGTAAATAGTTAAATTAATAAAAAAATTGTACTTATTCAATTCATAAATTATCTTCTCACATTCTTTTTGAGAAGGTAGTAGTTTTTCTGTGAAGTACTCACATGTATTTTTCGTCGTAAATACTTCTCAAAAAGAAAATCTCCAGGTAAACCTCGAAAAAAGGTTCTCAATTATATTTCCCAACCTAAACATCCTACAAATAAGAGTCGGGTATACTAGGAAACCTTATAAGCAGCTCCGGTCCAATAGATTAATACCCCGTCAGACCCCCACATGAAGATTAAGTAGAAAAACTTTAGGGTTAAGTTGCCGGCCGGGTTACGGGTTAACTAGTGTTGTACCAAGTTTGGGGTGTAAATTTTAAGCATCGTTAGGTTATATAAGTGCTGTGTTATCATTTCGGGGAAGTGATTACGTTTTTTGAAAAGGAGTGTTCGTTTTAGTCATCATTAAGAGCATTCATTCCACGCGAGCTGGCAACAACGTATTTATAGTAGTATTTCGTGATTATTTCATTAAATACCAACATTTTTTTTTTGCCAAGCACTAGATCGTTGGTATTTATAATTATTTTAAATATTTACTCTTTCACAAAAACATTTAATCGTACTTAGTAATGCAAATAGAAAATAATTGACGGTATGTCGATTTTTATAACCAGATACCAAAATAACTGTAAAAAAATAGCATAAAAACTTGAAAATACCAACGATCTAGTTCATGGCTGTTTTTTTTTTAACTTTTGTCTGTATTTAATGAAATAATAACGAAAAACTGCTATAAATGCGCCGTTGCCAGCCCACGTGGGGAGAATACTCTTAAGGCTTTGTGTAAATAATTTCATCACCACTGCTCTTAAAACGGTGAAGAAAAACATCGTGAGGAAACTGGCATGTCCTAGTACAAAAATTCGACGACATGTGACATCTACCAACCCGCCCTAGAACGGCGTGGTGGATTACGGCCCACTCCTTCTCACAGAGAGGAGGCCTGTGTCCCAGCAGTGGGAATATTATAGGCTAATTATGAATGTATCCATGTACCTATCTGTGTTTTATTCAAAGTGACAAGAGAAAATCTACTTTGTTTTATGTTCTTTTAGTAGTTTTTCCTGTGACTATAAAACTAGCTACCCATACAACAAAAACTAATGACCCCATAAAAGAGCAACAGCAAACAGAATTTCCTAATTACTAATTAGTAAAGATACCACGTAGTAATAATTAGCACCTGTGCAAGACGTAGCTCTTGGATTTATCGTCCCGTAGTGCGAATCTTGGAGCTCCACTAGAAATTGCACTAAGGTCCAATTTATGCGCTAGTTAAAGATGTGTGTACACAAATTGTAATACTGAAAATGGATACATTATTGGCGGTGTGATTAGGTATTATTAAACTTAATGACAGTTAAGATAACTTGAGGTGTCTAATGAATTGAACCAGACCGCCATAAATAAACAAATGGCTTATTAAGAGCCTTTATCCCACGTGGGTTGGCAACGGCGCATTTATAGCGGTTTTCGTGATTATTTCATTAAATACAAACAAAGGTAAACCTTTTTTTGAGCCATGCACTAGATCGTTGATATTTTCAAGTATGTATGCTATTTTTTTACAGTTATTTTGCTATTTACTTATAGAAAAAGGACATATCGTCAATTATTTTCTATTTGCATTACTTAGTACGATTAAATGTTTTTTTAAAGAATAAATGTTGAAAATAATTATAAATACCAACAATCTAGTGCTAGCTGAAAAAATATTATAGTTTTGTTTGTGTTTAAAGAAATAATCACAAAAAACTACTATAAATGCGTTGTTGCCAGCCCGCGTGGAATGAATGCTCTTAACCGATTACGAATAAAACGTTTAGGAACCAACGAAAAGTTAAGTAAAAACTGCACTAACTTTATTACATTAAAAAAACAACCGACTTCCGGGAAAACACTAAAAATTGAAAAATAACTTTAATTTCGGCAGTCGGTGACTTTGGATACATATTTTAATTTTTTGTCACCGCCTTCCGAAATTAAAGTTATTTTTCACTTTGTAGTGTTTTCCCGGAAGTCAGTTGTTCTTTTTTTAGGTTTTTTCTTCACCTTTTAGTTATAGTACCTACCCCACACCGATTTGAAATTTCATCATCCTTGGGGTCAAAACAATGCATATTTACTCGATAGCAGCAATCGCAGTTGTTTTGCTGTCATTTTTTGAAGAGTTCCATTGTCTGTCTCCGAAACGCATCATCAGATCTATATGAAATTTAAATGGGACCATTTTGGAATAAACCCCTTTCGAACAAAAAAGAATTTTGCCAATCCGTCTATATATGATGGAGTTATGCCCGAACATACATTAAAAAAAAGAATATAAACATGTCGAATTGATAACCTCTTTCTTTTTTAAGTCAGTTAAAAATACAAAACGTGTAAATTCCCAAATAGGTACGTATTAACGGAATTGTCGACTCGCCCACAAATACAGAGTTGCCAATAGAAAATATTGTATTATTCAGAAGTGACGATTCTTCCGTTTCGCGTTTAAACATTTATGCGAATCGACTAATTAGCCTAAAAAATATGCCTTTGCAGGTTTTCAAATGACGTTTAAGAACATTTTGTCAAGTTGGATTTGGGTTTGACAATAAGTAACTAGGTGCTGGCAAAGGACAGGAATGCTATTTCCTCTTCACGTTACAGTAGACCAGGCCAGACCTTACACTAAAAGACTATTTTTCAGTTCCATCTATATTTAGCCTAAAACAAATGCCTCTTTCCCCTCTCTGTGTCTGTCGTCTGATCCATCATCATCATCTGCCTACCATTTCCCAATTATGTCTGACTGATTATCTGACCTCCACAACCCAGTAACTGGGTAATAAGATGCTCCTTGGTAAGACTGGTTATCAAATTTTCGGGCTTCTGACGACCCGTAACGTCTGTCAAAGATCCACAAATGACAGCCGGGACCAAAGGCAACTGAAAAATACGAGCATTTTTACAAAATAAACTACTCGAATTAAAGTAAGCAACATATATCCCCTTACATGTGTATTCACACCCTAACATAGCAAGGCACAGTGCACACGGGACGCTCAAGTTCCACCCCGAGACATAATAATATTACACGATTTAGCACTAGCCGTATAGCTGGACTACGGAAATTGTGGCTAAACCGATTTCAAGCTGTTTTGACGCTTTGAACGGAAGTTATCGCTGAATTAAGTAGCTTTAAAAGCTTTTATACAGCTTTGTTGACCGTCAAAGTGTGCTAGGAAAATAACATTGATAGGTAATTTGGTTATTTGCGTGCCTCGGAAAGCATGTTCCCGGCTGTCATTCGTGGATCTTTGACAGACGTTACGGATCGTCAGAAGCACGAAAGTCTGACAACCAGTCTTAGTAAGGATTATCATATTAAACAAAAATTGGATTGTAGATGACAGATAGGCATTCCCACCATGTAGAATACTGGTATTCAGTTGCATCCGGTTAGACTGGAAGCCGACCCCAACATAGTTGAGAAAAGGTTAAGCAGATGATCGTGAGGTAATTTGGTTATTTGGACCAGCAGGGTAGGTAATTGTCTAACACATTTAAAATGGCAATCAATGGCAAAGCCTTTAATTATGTGAGTTCAGCAACGTTCATCGCAATATTTAGATTGCTAGGCAGATGAATTTATCAAACCTATGAAGAGTTTTGAAGGAATTAGAATTTCCCATAAAACTCTCGGATTGTGAATGAAAGTGTTTTTCGCAATTAGTCTGCAGATTGCACAGATATAATTAGCTGACACCATCATCATCATTTCAGCCGAAACACGTGCATTGCTTGACATAGGCCTCCCCCAAGCACCGCCACTTGGACTGGTTCTGTGCTTCCCGCATAGAAAATGCCTGCGGCCTTCACGAGGTCATCGAGCCACCTTGTGGGAAGCGTCCAACTCTACATCTGTTCTACAAGCAATGTATCCTACCTACTGCCACTTAGGTTCGGTAATTCTTCGATTTCAATTAGCTGACAGGGTGATGTTATTTCTGATTGGACAAAGCAAAGCATTCTCCATGGCCCTTTGGGTGACATTCAGCCTTCTTGTGAGGCCCATTGTGAAGGCCGCAGGAACCACCATAATTAAAATGAGTAAAACCTCACTGACATACAGAAACGCTAGATCTAGATAAAGCCACGAAACCCCTCTACAACTTAATACTAGTTATCTAAAGTTAGATACTCAATTTTTCTTTTGTTTAGCCTATAATGACCCACTCCTGTGCAAAGGCCTCCCCGAAGTCCCTCCAGGAACATTTTCCCCGCGCCACCTCGAACCAGCCCTCGCGGTACGCATCCAGGTCGTTTCGCCACCGCTTTCTGGGCCGACCGCGGCGGCGTCATCCATCTTCACGCATCCATTGTGTGAGACCTTCGGTCCCAGCCCAGCGGTCATCCTGCATGTGGCTGATGTGACCCACCCAATCCTATTTGAGCCTGGCAGCCTTCTTGCCTACGTCTGTTATATCTGTTCTCAGTTATCAACTATTCAAATATAATAATGTTGAGAACGAGCTCTGGCTTGTACGCGGCACAGAAGCCACACAAAACGCAAGTCGTACAGACCTGATGCCTAAGATGTACTAAACCATTAAAATTTGGACATGTTATTTCAATAACACTAGCTTTCGCAACGTTAACGTTAACCAATTTACACAAAACCTTAACAAATTATACATTTGAACCTTGCTTTTGAATCACTGTCTATTGGGAAAACTGTATGAAAATCCTTTCAGTACTTTTTGAGTTTATCGCGAACAGACAGACAGACGCGGCGGGAGATTTTGCTTTTACCCGACTGCGCCAGAAGGAGGGTTATGTTTTTCGAGTGTATGTATGTATATTTCTTTGGCACGCTCTGTAGCCTAAACGGCTTGATGGATTTTCGCTTGAGAGGTGCCGTTAGATTCGTCCTAATTGTGAGAGTGACACCGGGTATATCAAAATTGAAAAAAAGAATAAAAGGCCGAGTTTTGGCGCCATATTTCGTCTTCAAAAAAAAATTATTTTTCTTAAAACCTATTGAGTGAGGTGTCAAAATAAAGTTAACGTTAAAAAATATCATATTAACTAAAAACTGAAATAAAAAAAAAATAATTTACGACGTCAAAAAACCCGACTGCCTAAAAAGTGAACTTAAATTAAAAAAGATGGAAACAAGAAACTCGTTTTAAAAGGATGACTATTAGACTGAATACTATAAGCAATCTCAGGCAGTCGGAGGCATCTTCTTAAATTTAACAATAAAGACCTTTATTGCCTCCGACTGCATGAGATTGCTTAAAGTTATCAGTTTAATAATAGTCATCATTTTAAAACAAGTTTCTTGTGCAACCATTAGGTCCTCACGTGTGCAGGTATGCGATGCAAGATGGGAGGTGAGCCGTTGTCTACGGAGAGACGCCGCAAACACACCGGAGATCTGAGCCGTCCATAAATCCCCACTTGTGGTGGTTGTCCTTACTGCGACCTACTCGGGTTCGAAGTCTATTTAAGGTTTTCCAAGTATGCCACGGTAACTTGTGGCCGGATGAGAGGCTCTCTGGTGGTTCGATGAAGAAATCAGGAAGATTAAGCAGTTCTTGCCAAAGATCGCGTCTCCCTGTGGAGGGGATGTTATCGGCTGGATTCACGCACCCAAGAAATCTTGCGCTTTTTAAGCCTCTGTGACAATGCACATCTCTAGTATTTGATTGATTTCATAATTTCATGGTTAATTCATAATTTCTGCATTGAAGGTACTTTTTGTTAGTCGCCTTTCATTCATCTTCTCAACTTAACCAAACCATCTAAGCTTACTCATACTATATGTATATCCTCTTAGGGCTGATTTTACCAAAGTCAGATATCTTTTATCAGTAGAATAAAATTTAAGTGTGCCAATTCTACTATGGAAGATCTGTCAAAAATTCAAAATTAATTCTCAAGATAAGACTTATTTTATGTATAAAAGTCTGGTGAAATTCGCCCTTACAATAATAAAGCTCCTAAAAATACCTTCTCCAATAGTCCTTACACACTGTTCCGTGACAAAATTTTCCATTAAAGCAAAAATATGAGAGGTATTTACACTGTACGGTAGCCCGAAGCCGGACAAATTAACCTTTGCAGTGCTGACCACCGGAATTTCATAGTTCCTACCTGTACGACAGGTTTTATATTAAAAATGGTGGCACGCGATTTTTTGGATTGGACTTGAGGTTCCGTACATTTGGTACTAGAGTTATGTGTAAAAATGTCAATAAGCCCACCAGCGGATGCTAAAGCTAAGCTGCTAAGCCTCCCTCTTCGCGAGCATTACTGCTTCGCAGAAGGAGGTGACGGCTACTCATGCACTCTCGCTCCAAACCATGGCCTGAACCAGGGCCGGATGCGAGAGATCGCCGTCATCGATCGCTGACATGGCGGTACTCCGCCCAAGTCGGGCAGACCTCCACCGTATCCTCATGACGATCTACGTAGTGAAAACACCCGGGCGTTTCCTCCCGCCTTATTCGAAACAGGAACCTCCCGAAACAAACCAGACGGGTGTCATGTCTGGTGGGAAATTGCTCGAGAATTTTTCTTTTTTTTTTTTTGGGAATGACATCCGGCAGTTGAACTTATGAGGCTGTCGTCGGCTTAACCGGACTTGCCTTTGATAATCCTAATAAACTAAGATTACCAGTTTTTTTAAGCCCTGAGCTTAAAACACTTAAAACTATAGCGACTTCTCGCTAAGGACACCCCCTCTGGGGTACACACCTCGGTTTAGGGCATCGCTGGTAGAGGGCAGCAAGGAACAAACTGAATCAGACTGATGCTCGACGATTGATGGACGTTATATATAATATGCTAGTTGGGGGGTCAAACTATGCTTGCGCGATGAAGGGTTTCGCGTGACGTCAATGTGATTTATAATTCGCATGTAGCGTTGTAGATGCACCTTTTAACGATAACAAAGCCTAACCCAAAGACCATCATACCCTTTTTTTGTTACGGAACCCTAAAAATTACTGTAACTTACACCATATTGTGAAACAAAGGCTTTGAAATTTACTATTTGCCCTCGGCTTTATGTTTTCGACATTACCAAAACATTTTTCCTGGAATATTTCTCAAACAGATATTTTTTTTTTAAATAATACTTTGTCTGGGAGTTAAAGGGAAAGCACGTTAAGCCGTTGGTCCCGACTGTCATTTGTAGATCTTTGGCAGTTGTTACGGGTCGTCAGAAGCCCGAAAGTCTGACAACCAGTCTTTCCAAGGGGTGTCGTATTACCCAGTAACTGGGTTGTGGAGGGCAGATAGGCAGTCGCTCCATATAAAATACTGGTATTCAGCTGCATCCGGTTAGACTGGAAGCCGATCCCAACATAGTTGTGAAAAGGCTGGGCAGATGATGATGATGATTTTGTCTGGGAGTAGTTTTGTTTTTTTTTTTTCAAGTAACGCAAAGTTTTATACACCGTGACATTTTAGTCGTCTTACAACGGGAGCCCACTTCATGTATCTAATGACTACTATCATTTATTTAAAAAAAATATATATTTTAGAACATTTGCATAATTAAAAAAATTTAAATATCATTCACTAAGATGCATGACGTAGTTAGAAACACCCTGTTATGGAGATGCAATGGTAGGTAGGTAGATATCTTCTACCGTTTGATACGTAAACATTATTAACAGGGAGGGTGTTTCATAATTCTAAAGCATTATTTATTTTTCTTTGTACCTATTGTCTTAATTAATGGTAACAATGTTTTAAGTAATCGCGCTTCCTCTAAGCGCGATTACTACATTTTTATTACATTATTTTATGACGGGTACATTGAGTGGACCACCTTTGTAAGACGACTAAAATGTCACGGTGTATAATTACTAGCTTTTGCTAGTGGCGTCGAAAATGATCCCACGGAAACGTACAACCGGGATAAAAAATATCCTATGTCCTATATATCCTATCCTATCCTATCCAGATTATAAACTATCTGTGTGTGAAATTCCATCCAACTGGGTTTAGCCGTTTTTCGTGATTGATTTAATAACATCGAAACATACAAACTTCCACATTTATAAAATACGTAAAAAGTAAACTGTTTCAACGTACTTTGTTACGAGCGACCCATTTTCATTAATTAGACAAATTAAATATAATATAAATTTAACATCACGACTGTATTCCCCGAAGGATAAGGCAGAGGTGTAGTGCCATACCAACATTTCAACGTATTTTTTAATTTTTTTATTCGTAGGTATAGTCTTAATACAAGTTCGTTTATTTGTATCATTAAACCAGAGATGGTTTGTATTGATAAAGCAAAGATTGATACGTTCACTAAATCGATGTTTTTTTTAACGTTGCCCCACACTAGGAATGTCTCCTGTATTATGGGTGCGTTTACAAACATTTTAAACTCACATACACAAACAGCCAGACCCGGTACAACTATTTGTAGGTCATACAAATATTTATTCCGTGCTGTCACTGCGCCAACCGTGCCGTGCGATTACACTGCTTAATCACCAATGGGTTAAATCGCTAATAATTAAATAATGTAGGTACATCCAAAATAATTTGCACGTAACTACGCGAAACTACGATAGCCGTAAACATCTATCAGTAAGTACCCTACGTGAGTCACATGCAATGTTTATAGAATTTGCTCACAAAAGAACGGTTCTAGTCAACCTCAAGATTTCTGTACAGGTTGCTTTTATTTTTGTTTTTTTCATTCTTTCTTTTTAGACTACGTTACTTATGTGTAAGTTACCGGCCCATCAAGCTGCTCGACGAGGTGGGCAAGCATTTGAAAGAGTCATTGCAGACCGCCTCGTCGGGCGGCTGGTGTGGGTGGGGCCGGATTTGGCGGGGAGCCAGTTTGGTTTCGCAGTGGACGCTATCATGCGCGTGCGAGCCCTCACGACGGGGGCTGTTGTGGCCCCGGGTGGGGTCGTCTTGCCATTGCCTTCAACACCCTGCCCTGGAATTGCACCAGGGAGACACTCCAGTATCACCGGATGCCGACCTACCGATACATTTAATATTAATAGTATATTTAAGTATATAGGATATTTAAGTGTCATGTATCCAAAGTCCAGACTGCGGGCTACTGCAAAATCCCAGATGGATACGATAACACTGCCCCACCCAAGTATCGAACTTAGTCTCTAAATAATTATTAAATACGAAAAATACTTAACTGATCCTCTAAAACTTATTAACTTTCTAATGCTGGAGACTTTTTTAAATTAATGAGCGTCTGAAAACTTTTGGCACTCCTAATGATGTAGACTTTTTTTTAACAATTGAGCATATTTTGACTATCTGGCCTTACCTAATTAAGCTAGGGTTCTCCGACTAAACGGGTTTGGAACTGTAACCAACCTCGCGTGAGCCGTGCGAGCGCTACATCCAACTTGGTCACAGTAACTTGGTCAATTAGTACTTTAGGATCCCAAATATATATTATTTGAGATTCACATAAAGAGTCTCAATCATTTTTATATTAGACTAGCTTCTGCCTGCAACTTCGTTCGCGTCAAATTTCTTGCTCCCCGACCCGTCCCGTCGCTCGCCTCGCCTGCCAGTGCGAGTACTTCGTATTCGTGTCGTTTTTCTCTTTGCTCTGCTCCTAAGGGTCTTAGCGTGATGTTATATAATTTATAGCCTTCCTCGATGAATGGGCTATCTAACACTGAAAGATTTTTCAAATCGGACCAGCAGTTCCTGAGATTAGATAGAAGATAGATATAGATATAGATAGACTGTTAAATAATATTTTTAGGAGCGTAACATGGGAATGATTAGAGCTTCAATAAAATACATACCATTACTAATAAGAGAGCAGTGGTGGTCCTGTGGTAACGGCCAAGACTTACGAGGTCGAAGTAGGTTCGAACCCAGATGCTTTACTTTATCTGAATTATTTCATTACCACTGCTTTCGAAACGGTGAAGGAAAACATCTGCTGGGGAGTTTGTTCCACTACTTCTTCTTCCCAGCTAAAGCACTAGGAAGTGGTGAAGGGTGGGCGTTCTGGGGGACTGTCTCATGTACTTTGACGTTCGAAAAGTGCTGATTCTCAGCCTAATTTGAATAAATGACTTTTGATTTTGATTTTGATTTTGATTTCATCGTGAGGAAACCGGCATGTTCTAGACCAAAAAATACGAAGACATTTGACATCTACCAACCCGCACTGGGCCCGCATGGTGGATAACAGCCGACTCCCTCTCACAGAGAGGAGGCCTGTCTCCCAGCAGTGGGAACATGATGATTATGAGAGGTTCCATCATATCCATGCCATTAAATACCATCGTTACGTAGAAAATACATACGAAAAGGAATCCACAAAGCTACAATAGCACTCTTCACTTAAACCCCCCACTAATGACGATGATCGACACAGAACAGTGTCTCGTGTGTAACGTATCAGCACTAAGCTTTGTTCTAGATACACGTCCGTGCAAATTAATGACCCACCCTTATTTGTCTCGTGAAACGTTTACCTTCGTCAGGAAAATGATAAGTTAGGTTTGGGCAGGTGTTGTTGATTTTTGCTTGGAACGTACTACCTATACCAATCTATACTATATAATCTACTAGCTTTTGCCAGCGGCTTCGCCCGCGTGGAGGTCGGTGTATAACGGCGCGTGGCATTATTAAATAACGAAAATCAGTTAATTTCGAGAATTGTAATTTATTCTGTTATTTTAACGATTAATCGATTTGAATTCAACTAAATGGTAATTTTAATTAAGAGCGGGTAACACCGAATGGAGTTGCGTCTGTCATGGCGGGCGAGGTCGTGTCAGTTCATTAAGTTGTTGACAGCCGTTGCACGTGGTGGTCACTCGCAAACCCATTGGCTCTAAATCGTTAATTATTGCTGCAATCCTTAATTGTTGAAGTTATTTAAGTGTCTGTATAATTAAAATAGTGAACAGTCAACGCTACAGCGTATTTATTTCAACGTTTCCTGAAGTTTAACGCCCACTATGAATTCCCGTGCTGACGAAGTCACGAATCAGCAATCAGATGCAACAGCCCGGCTTTCCTGAGATCCCGTTATATATATAAACCTTCCTCTTGAATCACTCTATCTATTAAAAAAAACCCGCATCAAAATCCGTTGCGTAGTTTTAAAGATTTAAGCATATATAGGGATATAGGGACAGAGAAATCGACTTTGTTTTATACTATGTAGTGATGATACATCTCTATATACAGATGAAAAAAATTGGAGTGTCTGTTTGTTATGTTAAAATAACCGTTATTTACTAAATGCACATGGATGTATTCACGGTACATATACCAAAATTTTTTTTTTTTGTCTGTCTGTCTGTATGTTCCGGCTAATCTTTGAAAGGGCTGCACCGATTTTAACGGGACTTTCACTGGCAGATAGCTGATGTAATAAGGAGTAACTTAGGCTTCTTTTATTTTAGAAAATTTCTTTAATTTTATTAATATATACTTTTTTGTTACATTCCACGCGGACGAAGTCGGGGGCACAGCTAGTAATATTATAAAGAGGTAAAGTTTGTGAGTTAGTGAGGTTGTAGGGGGTAATCTCTGGATCTACTGAACCGATTTTGAAAATTCTTAAATAGAAAGCCACGTTATTTGTGAGTATATATTATGTTATTGATTTTATATTAACCCGAAAAATGAAAAGACTTTTTCGTGGTAGTCAGATTTGCAAAGTAAGTCGGAGAAAAAACGAACGAAAACGTTTCTTACGAAAGCTGCCTTAACGATGAGAGATCTTCTAGAAAAAAGTTGTAGAGCTTGATAATGCCTACAAAAAAGTAAGCGACAACATATATCTAACTTTTATATTTAAGTCACAAAAAGTAGATTTTTACATTTAAAAAAAAATCGTTAGATCATGTTTATTGGTCATATTATTAACAATTATGAATTCTTATCAAAATAAGTAAATTTATCGTCTCAAGTATTTAAAACAAAATACTTTTCCATTTTACTGCATATAATTTGGACGAATGGTTAAAGAGATAATGCGACATAGGAATGGAATCGCGACCGTGTCGTAATCTATTGAATAGCGCTCAGTACTAACCAGACCACACTCATAATTTCATCACAAGTAAAAATGTTTTTTTTTTGGGGGTGGGAACTCATCAAATAACTTCTCCCGCTCTGGGTGGAGCAGGAGGGCGTGTCAGACTTTTACTGACTAAAACCCACCCGTGTTCCTTCAGTTGCCTGTGTGCCAGGGGCCGCGGTATCTCTTTCGAACAACCCGCACCCCTGGCAGGCATCGACCCTTGCGGGCCCCATCAGTTGGTGCTGACATCTCTTTGAGGCGCGCGAAGTTGGCATGGGTCAGCTAATAGTAAATATATTGTTGGTGACTAATGGTGACTGCCTCGTTGGTTTACTAAACGCAAGCGAAAAACTGAGCATGTCGTCCTGGATTCGATTCCCGGGTCAGGTATATGTAATTGGATTTTTCCATCTGGAATTTCTCAGTAGCAAGCTGGAGTCTGGATTTGTACCCGGTTGATGACATTAGGGTCACCCCCTATTACATGGGACTTAACATGACTGGCGAAATGTGGGTGTATTATCGGAAAACCTCTGCGGCGACATGGATTCAGAAAAGTGCAGGACAGACTAGAACCCTTGCAGACGAATGGACATTAATTTTGACACCTGCTTATGGATCTTAAGGATCGATGTCAATGTGGCCACACCTACCTTTTACTGTCGGTCACATTTAACTTTTAAAAATATCTTAGTCATTTCAACTATTGTCACGAAAGAATACGACTCTCTCTGCTATATAGGTACTTACTCATATACTTTTAAAAGGGGTACTAATTACCTTAATACATAGGGTATAATAACTTTGAACCAAATTTTGAAATAACCTAAACAAAAATCCAAAATTCAAAACCAAAAACGACCCCACAATTCTCAAAAATAAAACCTTTAATGATAAATGATTTTATTTCTGTAAGTAGGTTTGTACAAACACTTTTACACGTCAATCATATTTTTAAAACTAGATGAGGTCGGCGTTTCCTATCTGACTACTCTGAGAAGACTCTATAATGCACGCACATTCCCACGTTTACAATGATCACTTCAAATTCAGCTCATCTCCGAGAAAAAAGGTGGTACAAATGACCCCAAATTAATTTCACCAAAAAAGTCCCTGGAGTATAATTGACACGCAGCAAATAACAATACGGCCCCAATTCGGTACATGGCCCGAAAAACAAACAGCCACTTTTGGGTCGAAACTGACCCGTAGTCCCGTATAAAGTTTTGACAAACCGACCCACTGTTTTATTATTCAACGATGGTGTAATAAATTATTGAGTTGGTTTTAGTTGTTTTACGTTATAATCAGTTTATTAGGTTAGTCAGTTGTTCGGGAAAGGGTTATTTGAGGCTAGTTAGGACTACCTGATGGGATAATTTTACGGAAAATAGTGTTGGGAAAATCTATGATATCGATAAAAAATATTGGCTAAGGATTTATTATGTTGTATTTTCATAAAATTACGTTCATGAATGAGCAGTAACGGCCGCGACTTACGAGTTGTAGAATGGAGGTTTGAACCCAGAGAAGCGCTTCACTTTGTGTAAATTATCGCATCACATCGTGTCCCAACAGTGGGAACATACTTTGCTTAACTTAATAATCGACCTTAGAACTCAGTCAATTTCAGCCATCTTGTACGATCCCTACAAAAAACGAACAAACACATTCACAATTTGTTATTGTTTGTTAACCAAAATCTAATCCCACCCACATGGAAAATGTGGGTGGGATTCGATTTTAGTTAACAAACATGCAATAATAATAGCGACCAATTAATTACGTCCGACACTGTACTGCAGTCAATTTGTCGAGATTAGTACCGGAGTACACTGGCTGTCAATAGAACATAGTACACTCAGTTATGAAGTGTCACTGTGCCGTGACGTCATTTGTAAGCGTTATGACGTCACGGGTGGCTATTAAAATGATTGATACTGGTATTGCTAATTGATTAATGTGTTGTGTGTGTGGTTATGTTGTGTTGGTTCGAGGTTTGGGTGTGATCTAATTTGATTATCGACAGTGTAATCATTCTTGCTCAGCTTTTGTGTTTTCTGGATTCAAAATGACGTGCATACCATCGAATTGGTAAAAGTAATTAGGTACATACTGGCACTGTAAACATACTCTTATATTTACGGTCATCAAAACAGATAAGTAAGCATGGTCGTCGGATATGATTGAAGTTTAGCACGAAATCAATGCAAAATTTAATTACATTAATATAAAACAAACAATTAATTGATCAAATTAAATTTCAGTCTAAAACATCCATCGGTTTCTTACTATAAACTTTCACTATATCCGATGACCTTTCTTACTTATCTCTTTAGGTGACTGTACATACCTTCATGGTTGATATAACCGAAAAAGTAATATCCATTTAATTTGGAAAAAAAATATAGAGTGAAAATAAAGAGTAAACGTAAGAAAATTAGAATTTCACTACCTACCCTGGACCTTCGACCTTAAAGAAACTCCGTATCGCACACCTAGATCTAAACAGAGTTACCTCAAAAAAGCACTTTTTGCAGAAAAGGTCAAAAACTGTTTACCGTGTTCCTGTGCACTGGAGAAGTTATCTGTATCCATATTTGCTTTGCAAGTTCTACTAGAAAAATATTTTTAAATCTTTTTTATTGGTCGATAGGTAGTGAGTTAAGGAATTCAATGGTAAGCATAAGTCAAAACTCCCAATTTTTGACCTAGCTACCTTTAGAGCTAGGTGTGCGATATTGTAGCTGTGTCGTGTATGTAAGTTAAACTTAACAAGCTGGTTACTGCTCACGCTTGTCCGCTTGACCCGGGTCAACTTAGTTCCGCAGTGATAAGGGTGCCCTGGATGTGGTAACGTGTGGATAAGTATTCAGAGACTAGGAATAGCCGACCACGTAATCGCTTTATCACTTTTGACAACAGTTCCCAGTATTTGCAACTTCACTAATGTTGGAACTGTCACATAAAGAAATGGATCTTGTTGTTTTATGAAATTCAACATAAGGGTGGTAAGGTAATAACGTGGTCGCCTGTATAATGGTGGTAACAGCATAATGACTAAAATACGTTTTTAATATTGGGTAATTTAAAAAAACAAAAAAAATCAGAAATATTTGCTCTCGGTTTATCTTAAGTATCATAATTATGCACAGTCAGCATCAATAAAATCGGGACGAAACATTTGTTCAAAATGATCTAAACAACTATAAAAATTAAAAATTAACTCAACTCACTGACACAAGGAATGTTTCAGAATGAAGACAGTATACGACAACTGTCATTCTGACAATAACTTTATCCAATTGAGATAAAAGTTTAATTTTCTTAGTTGCTGAGATCATTTTGAACAGTCTGTTCGTCCCTATCTTTTTGACGCTGACTGCACCAATTCTACACATACAACCTATGAACTTGTATAGCTATTACAATGTTAAAAATCATGCAAAGGAAAAAATTTTGAGGTCTAAGGCAAAGTCTGACGAATACCCGGAAAAAATTAATGTCTATTGAGAGCCATTCGAGAATATTTTTTTATTTTTTTTCTAAATATTGAGGTAGATTGCATGCACCCTAGTGGTATGTTGTTGAGGTACTTTTTCAATTTTTAACAATAACAATATTCTTTTCGATTCTAAAATAGTACCTTTCTCAAACAATAGTTACAGTGGGGGCACCCACTTAGCCAAAGCACCAATATTCCTTATCCATCCCCTTAAAATCCACGTAATTCGTCCATGAAAGTTGGTCCACTAACATTAGAGTCGTCTCGTTTGCCAGAGCGACACTAGCGCCACAAGTTGGGAAGTGCCACAGTTTTCAGGTCGACAACTAAAGAGGATGTTCTGAATCATAAGCAGAGGTAGCAACTTTTATTTTTGATCATTATATAATCTTAGTTTGGTCGGTTAAAAAAGAAATACAAATGAATTTATTTGCCAGAATAAACATAATAACATAATTTATTTGACCATAATGCCCTGGAAATTGGGCAGGCCTTTGGTGTGGGATGCAACATGTGTCTTCCTACTACGACATGGTGTGCCGGGGCGGCCGCTGTAGGTACGGAAAACCTCAAACGGCGAAAATATTCCAATCTTATTGGGAGTTATATATTCGAGCCGTTTGGGGTTGAAACACTTGGGGCCATGAGGTCCTAGTGCCCCTTAGGTTTTCCGAGACATCGCCCAGTGGTTAGTCAACTCTTCACGTGACCGTGACGTGACCAAGGGCTGGCCTATTCTTTGGCCAAACAATCAGCATCGCCATATAACGTGGCAATGCTGCCAGCCTTTTGGACACTTTTCCCAATGACAGCGATGCGGACGAATTTTTTGATGTTCTGTGATTCTTTTCTCTCTGTGGCGAAAGTACTATATAACACGATTCCTACCGACTTCCCTTCGGGGATTCGCATCGACAACTCTATGGCTATTAAAAAATGGCACGTCAATAGTGGCTACTATTGTCAAAAACTATAGTTACGCTACGGGTAATTAATTCACCATAACATTCAAACAACAAAAACGGTTGTTTTCAGCTTTGTATTTCAACAACAAAAAAGCATTGTTAAATTAACCCGGCGCTAAAACGTCATCATCGGGAACTAAAAATTCATACAGCAGCGATCCCGTAATGACGTCACTTTAGGTCACGTGGCACCGCTTGATATTGACCGCTTTACAACGGGTTATGACAGAGACATATATAGAAAAATGCATCTACAAGAACGAGATGGAGGAATATTTCACATTTTATCTGGTTTTCAGCTGTTCAATTTTATTGTATTTAATTCTTTAGATTCTTATAATAATTTTAGAATGATAGCAAGTATTCTTTATTGATAAGTCAGTAAGTTAAAGCCGAATTTGCTTCGGCTTCTCTCTTAGAAAAATTTACACCTCGCCGCTGACATAGACATACTATTAATATTACTTTTAATTGATGAAAATATACAGTTTTTGTTAGAATATAGGTTAAGTAATTACAGCCGCACGGGTAGATCGATCAGATTAAGCTGTGCTTGCTGCGTTTGGCCCGTGGACGGATCTTTGCACACACCAACACCCCTCCGTGCATTAGATCCCGCCGCTATGTTTTTACGTTCATATGGACGTTGACATCTCCAATCATCATCATCATCACCATCAGTTCAGCCGAAAGACGTCCAATGGTAGACATAGGCCTTCCCTAAGCTCCACCACTTCGACCGATTCTGTGCTTCCCGCATCCAGCGAATACCTGCGGCCTTTACAAGGTCATCGGTCCACCTTGTTGGCCTTCCAACGCTACGTGTTCCAGTACGCGGTCGCTAATCCAGGACTTTATTTGATTGCTTGTTTTTTTATAAGTAAAAAAATTATGTATTAGGTGATGCTTTTATTTTATTTTTATTGTATTATTATGTTGAAACTGTTATGTACTCCTCGTCACTTGTCCCTAAAGGTTCATTAGAAAACCAGCGTGAGGCAGCATCTCTGTCTGGCATTAATGCTGAAATGAACCTTTTTGGCGCGTCCGTGAGGCACACAATATTGTAGCTATTTAGTTTCACTTTTTTTTTTCTTATTGAATTTTGTGTTTCACGGACTGAGTCCAAATAAACGGTATTCTTTCTTTTCTTTCCCATCGGCGATCTGTTCTGTAAGCAATGTGCCCTGCCAACTGCCACTTAAGTTTGGCAATTCTTCGGGCTATGTCGGTTAATATGGTTCTCCTGCGGATCTCTTGATTCCTGATTCGATCTTGTAGGGAAATTTCAAGCATTGCCCTCTCTTTTGGGTGACTCTCGAATGTTCGAATGCAACTAGAGTTTTTTTTTTTTTTATCGCCAGTCTATACAATATAAGGTCGACTTTTGCAGATAACCTTTACAGTACTTTGTGTTGTAATATTAATATTTCTTTACAAAGACCTTATGCAAATGAATCTGCCTAGAACAAAAAAGAATAACAGTTTAACCGCAACAACTCAATCGGGCGTCAAGTGTAAAATAATTGAAAAAGTGTGACAGCAATCATCATTTAAATTTTTACGAAGCTCAATAAAAATTCTGAGAGCTTAAAATCAATTTGTTACACGACTCTACCTCGTTCTAATAAGGACTTATTTCGCTTGGCAGTATTCTAAGAATTTGACCTCAACAAAATTATTATTGCACTCCTAAAAGTGCTCGTCAAGCTATATAAGACCTTAGCGATAAAGTTATAAAGGCTAGTCCAAAGATTTGGATCGGTAACAATAAACAAATCATAGTCAAGTTTTTTGCCAATGATTGTTTAACCATTGAGGCATAACTTATTAGAAACTAAACGGTCGGAACTAGTCAACGTTTTGCAATGCGAAATTGTATACACTTTGTAAATAAATAGTTGATTTACACCGTTAGGGTGGGCACTCATTGAATCGGGCCGCAGCCGTGTGCAACGAGCGCAAAAATTGTGGTGTCAGCCCGTTATAATCAATCAATCAACTTAGTTTCTTAAAACCTTATCAAATCTCGGATCAGTAAACCACGCGGGCCCAGGGCGGGGTGGTAGACGTCACATGATTTCGAGTTTTTGGTTATAGGACATGTCCGGGTTCCTCACGATATTTTCCTTCACCGTTTTGAGAGCCTTGGTGATGAAATAATTTACACAAAGTTAAACGCCTCCCAGGATTCCACACCCACGGCCTACAACCAGTGACTGTATCTGTGAATAAATTGGTCATTCCAATCCAGCCCGTCCCTTGCTCGGGACTCTTCCAGTGATGCCCTTAGCCGAGGTCAATACCCCACAAGGGGTGCCCTCAGCGAGTAGTCGCTCTAGTTTAAAGTTTTTAAGCCCTGGCTGGAGGCCATTTATTAATGTAACCACAAGCAAGTTCGGTTATGCAGCCGACAATCTCATTGGTTAACCAGCGAGATGTTATTCCCAAAAAAAGAAAATGGTTGCCATGCACCTTGAGAGGCAAAGCGATGTAGGTAAATGTCATTGAAATAAGTCCAATTAAAACACTAGTACTGCAATGCAACTCAAGTTCAGAGCATTTCTTTTAATAATACCATTGACAGGCCCTTTTGTATTAACAAGGAGGCGTAATACTATAGACAGGCCCTTTTGTATTAACAAGGAGGCCTAATACTATTGACAGGCCCTTTTGAATTGTCAAGTAGTCGTCATCAACATCATATCAGCCGAAAGACGTCCACTGCTGGTTGACCTGCGAAATGCCATTCCCAAAAAGAAATGACCCCAGCATGGTTTGACCAGCAAGCTTAGTACGACGCTTTCTATTTCTACTCTACCGTAGAATAGAAATCTCTTGCCTACATTTATCTACTTCAAAACTGTCAACAGTCTACACGGAGACGTCATCTTTGTCTACTCTTCCGTTGACAAAACGCTTCTCTACAGCTCTCTTGCTAAGCCTGCTGACTCGATTAATTGAATGGACCCCAGGATTTGCTGTTTCATTGTAACAAAAACAAATTCACCGTTGTTATAACTGTATAGTATACATTTCATTATTTACACAATTCCACGCACTGTCGATAACAAGCCTTAATTTACACGAAATTCTACGCACAGATAGCTCTGCTCTATCTTAATATAGCAAGCAAAACAAGTACCTAGTTCATAAATTCAAAAATATAAAATGGCCCACAAGATTATTTTGGTACGTCATAGTGTGTGCAGACCTTTAGAGAAAAAAAACAGGTTGAGAAGAAATTTATCAAAAGTTCGTGTACGCTTAATATGCATTACTTTAAGCTTACGTTTAGAAAGCGATGATAATTACTGTTTTAAGTTATGCTCACAAAATATTTTCAAGAAATTGATTTACTTCAAATCGTAGTTATCACTATTTATTATTTTTCTACCGACAAGGACAAAGACATTGCTCGCAGATCAGATGGCGGATGGGGCCGAAAGATTCTGGAGTGGAGACCGCGTACTGGACATAGCGTTGGAAGGCCTCCCACAAGGTAGACAGATGACGTTGTGAAGGCCGCAGGAATCCACTGGATGCGAGAAGCGCAGAACCGGCTGAAGTGTCGGTGATTCGGGGAGCATATGCCGATGTCCAGCAATGGATCTCTTTCGGTTGAAATAATGATTGTGATAATGACATGGACAGATCCAAAACTCCAGTCTTTACGGGTCGTCGGAAACCCGAAAGCCTGACAACCAGTCTTAACAAGGAGTTATTAATAGATTAACTTGCTAAGGCTTGCTAGGCTTGTGGCTAAGTAACAATAGCTACATGGGTCGATCAATCAGGTTAAGCTACGCTTGCCGCGGTTGGTCCGTGGATGGGTGACCATCTTTATATACCAAGACCCCTCCGTGCTTCGGAAAACACGTTAAACCGTTGGTCCCAGCTGTCATACGTGGATCTTTGACAGTCGTTACAGATCGTCAGAAGCCAGAAAGTCTGACAACTAGTCTTACCAAGGGGCATCGTATTACACAGTAACTGGGTTGTGGAGGTCAAATAGGCAGACACTCCATGTAAAATACTGGTATTCAGCTGCATCCGGTCAGATTGGACGCTGACCTTAACATGGTTGGGAAAAGTCTAGTCAGATGATGATGGACAGTTCCAAAACTATAGATCTTAGGTTCGAACCCAGATAGACGCTTTACTTTGTTTAAATTATTTAACGGTGAAGGAAAACATCGTGAGGAACTCGGCATGACTTAGAAACTACAATTCGAAGACATTTGACATCTGCCAACTCGCACTGGGTGCACTTGGTTGATGACGGCACACTCCCTCACACAGTGTGGAGGCCTGTGTCCCAGCAGTGGGCACATTATAGACAGATTATGGGCAACATGCCGCTTCTCCTTTAAGTGCAACCCCATCGGCCTTCACAATTTCATCCAATGACTACTACTTAAAGCTAAAAAAAAGTTGGCGTAGGTCGAGACCGCGCCGTTTGTTTTCGTGAAAACGTTTGGTCACAACTGTAACCTAACCTAGTGAGAAAAGTTCCTAAAATAAGGCATAGTCAGTTTTGCCAAGCACAAACCGCACAATCACGCCACGCTTGCTCTATGCCAACTATAAATTAAAGGTCACATTGACATCAAACTAATCTGACTTAACGAGGTGATCCTCTAACTCAGCCCAGTGTACCGAGCACAGTTCCATAACATGCGAGCAAAGCTAGCCCACAGATGTCACGATTGAGCAGATCACTTATTCAAGCAATGACCGAGCGAAGCGAGCACCAATTAAGACAAGCGAGTGCAACACACAAGCATATTCTAAAATCAAGCGAGTGAAGCGAGCCAATCTACTCCATGAGTCAGCTTTCAAACCAGACAAGAGCGAGAGGACGAAGACTTATCTCAAGACCAGCATGCAAAGTAAACCTACCTTCGCCACGAGTGTGCAAAGGTAGGCTGTTGGTAGCGTTCACTATTTTCTCCATATTCAACCCATTGTTGTTAGGTAACTAATAATGACACTAAAGTATTACTGAGAGCAGAAGTGTATTTATTTTCTTTACAATTGATATTTCATAGGGTAAAAAAAGAAAACATGGCTTTTTGGTTAACATTGATCATTATGAGCTACTTGGCGTTTATAATTTTTGACTTTAAACCTGTCTGGGTCGATACGGCTACTATAGGGGCGGTAAAGCGTATAGGACGCTTAGTACTTAAGTCCTACCGGTACTTGCAGGTGTACTACCAGTCGATCTTGAGGTGCAGCGATGTGCTACAATGTAGTATTCCAAACGAGAGACCATGGACGCAAACTTTTTAATACAACATGACCGTGTTATGATTTCTAGATTATTTGAACGGCAAACGGACGTCTGGGAAGAACTTTTATTCGAATGGCAATGTAGGTGGGATAACTCTATCAAGGGCCGAAACTTCCATCACGTCCTCCACGCTTAGAAGTCACGAAATCAAAATTAAATAAACCGCTACTCGTAGACGGAATCTCAGCCATTTTCAGAAATACAATAAGTGTCACTGTCAAAGTCACTTCAATCCTTTTTGTTTAATTATAACTATTAATAAAGTAATGCAATTGTAACGCCTGGCCAACTATTAAAGAGGTAGAATAAACTCATTTGAATTTCAAAGTAACTGCAGAAATATAGGGCAAATAGCTAATAGATAAAACTTTTTCCAAAAAAAAACAACCGACTTCCGAAAAAACACTATAAAGTGAAAAATAACTTTAATTTCGGAAGGCGATAACTTTGGATATGTATTAAATTTTTTTGTCACCGCCTTCCAAAATTAAAGTTATTTTTCACTTTATAGTGTTTTTTCGGAAGTCGGTTGTTTTTTTTGGAAAAAGTTTTTTTTTTCACTTTTTAGTTACAGTACCTACCCCACTAATTCGAAATTTCATCATCCTTGGAGTCAAAACAATGCATATTTATGTGATAGCAGCAATCGCGGTTGATTTGCTGTTATTTTTTGAAGAGTTCCGTTGTCTGTCTCCGAAACGCATCATCAGATCTATATGAAATTGAAATAAGACCACACGGAAAGCACGAGCTTTCGAATAAAAAAAAATCATCAATATCGGTTCACCCAGTCGAAAGTTATGAGGTAAAAGACATTTAAAAAAAATATACAGTCGAATTGAGAATCTCCTCCTTTTTTGAAGTCGGTTAAAAAAAATAGGGAAAGTGAGAAAATGTTTTGTGTTTTACTGTCCATTGAGGGTTGAACGTGGATTAAAGACATTCAAAAATAAAAGTCCATGTTCAACCCCCCCAGGGGTTGAATATGGACAGCATTTAGGGGTTCAACATGGCCGGGGGAAAAGATTGTGGGGTTGAACATGGACTAAACCTATTTTCTAAAGTGTGCACGCTTCGCTCGCTCTACACATGTGAAAGCATGCTCCACCCATTCGGAAGCAGGTTAAGCTTGCTCTACTCGCTATTTTTGATAATATTCTTGCTTCAGGTACTGGTCTAGTGAGGGGCTCACTTCGCTCGCTTTTCCATGTAAAAGCTTGCGCTACCCACTCGTAGGGTAGTTTCGCTCGCTCCGCTCACGCGTTTTGGTAACGGGTCTGCTTCAAGTGTTATTCGTGTGAGGAGGCTGGCTTCGTTCGCTCTTGTTCGGGGGCTGGCTTCGTTCGCATGTGTGCACTCGACTCACTGCCGTAAGGGATCGGCTCACTACGCTCGCTAGTATTAAGTGCTTACTCATCTTGGGGTGTCACTCGCTATCTCCTGTGAGCGTTCGCTTCGGTTGTTCTTCAATCGTGTAAGCGCACTCAACTTACTCGGTTCGTTAAGCAGTTTTCGTAGTTCTAACCTAACCTGCCTTACTGAAGACTGGTATAATTGAGCTGTAATAAACCCCGGCTGTGCAAGCCTTTCACCAGTAACTGCCGTGATATGCTCGCTTTGCTTACTTAGACCAAACCGGGATGTTACAGATCCAATTAAACCCTTGCCTAAATACATAGAGGGGTCCCATTATTCTGTCTACCGTCAGTGAAACCTCCTCTCCTAATGTTCTAGTAATGCTCACACATAATTTATTTAGACGGCGCCACCTATAGATAAATTCGACGGTTTTTATATGTTTTTCAGTTTTCCGATGCTAACTTGGCTTTTTCAGTCGCTCATAACTAGAGTTTTTAAACTTATTGTATTCTTTGTGACGTAAACTTCCTTCGATTGTCTTTTGTCTTTTACAATATTACAAAAATGTACCGTGTGGTGTCGGACTAAAAGAATAGCATAACCCCTTTCTTCCCGTGGGTATCGTAGGAGGCGACTAAAGGACTTACTAGAGAATGGGCAGCAGCGTTCTCTGTACATTTCTAAAACCATACTGCGATCGCCAACCCGCCTGCTAAGCGTGGCGATTATGGCAAACCCCCCCCCTGAATGACAAGCACCAAAAATAAATGGCCCCTAGTGCCCGGCGGCCCACCTACCCTTGGCTACGGTAGCGGTCAAGGCCACGGTGAGGCAAGGGGTGCAAAGAATCCCCGGAAGAGATTCGGCTACCAAAAACAACGAAAACTGGACCTGGCAACATACAACACGCGTACACTCCGGACCGACGAGAAGATCGTCAAACTCGAGGAAGAATTGAGCAGGGTACGATGGGATATAGTAGGGTTATCTGAAGTCCGACGAGAAGGGGAGGACTCGATAATCCTCAAATCCGGTAACCTACTCTATTTCCGGAAGGGCGACCAGCAGTCCCAAGGTAGTGTCTGGTTTATCGTCCATAAGTCCCTTGTGAACAACGTGGTGAAGATCGAGAGTGTTTCGAGCAGGGTGGCGTTCCTTATACTCAGAATATCGGCAAGGTATTCGCTGAAGGTCATACAGGTTTACGCCCCGACCTCGTCACACCCCGATGATGAGGTGGAGACCATGTATGAGGTGGAGACCATGTATGAGGATATTTCTAGAGCCATGCATGGTTCCAAAACTCACTTCACCGTTGTCATGGGGACTTCAACGCGAAACTGGGCAAACGAAGCGATGATGAGTTGCGAGTGGGACAATTTGGAGTTGGATGTAGGAACCACCGGGGCCACCAACTGGCTAGTTTATGGAGAAGGAAGGCCTCTTTATGATGAACTCCTTCTTCAAAAAACGGGAGCACAGAAAGTGGACCTGATAGAGCCCTGATGATGCAACCAAGAATGAGATTGACTTCATTATGTCGACGAAGAAGCAAGTATTCAATGATGTCTCTGTGATCAACGCAGTGAAAACTGGTAGTGATCACCGTTTGGTAAGAGGTACATTGAATCTCAATATCAAGCTGGAAAGATCTCGGCTGATGAAGTCAAAGCTCCGTCCAGCACCGATCCCAAAACCCTAAGAGCTTTCAGCTCGAACTCCAGAATCGTTTCGAGTGTCTAGGCAGCTCACTGGACGATTTTACCGATGGGATCGTGGAAACTGTCCATACGGCCGGGTCTAAGTTTTTCAAGACATCAGTATATCAGTAAAAATAAGAGGCTCTCTGATCTTACTTTGCAGCTCATGAAGGAGAGGCGTGAGATGATCCTGCAGTCTTCAGACGAAGCGCTCGAGTACCGGCAGCTTAATAGACAGGTCTCTAAGTCCTTGAAAAACGACCTCCGCCGCTTTATTACAGAACGTATTGAAGACGCGATAGAGCGGAACAAAGGCTCCAAGGTCTTTGCTAGGGACCTGTCTATTGGGAAGAGCCAGCTTACGAAACTGAAGACCGATGAAGGCAGGCTCGTAACCGAGCCTGAGCTGTTGAGAGAGATTGAGAGGTTCTATGGTTAGTTATACACGTCAACAAGAAACTCCGTTACGAATCTGGCAAACGACCCAAGAGCTAGATTGACCCGACACTATACTGAAGACATCCCGGACGTCAGCCTGTACGAGATTAGGATGGCTCTGAAGCAGCTCAAAAAACAACAAGGCGCCGGGTGGTGACGGAATCACGGCCGAACTTCTAAAGGCCTTAGGCCTAAGGCCTTCTAAAGGGAAACCCGTTCTTAAGGCCCTCCAGAAGCTGTTTGATTCCGTCATTCTCGAGGGCAAAACGCCACAGGCATGGAACAAAGGTGTGGTGGTACTTTTCTTCAAGAAGGGTGATAATGCCCTTCTTAAGAATTATAGGCCCATCTCACTTCTGAGCCATGTCTACAAGCTTTCAAAAAGGATTACAACCGCTATGAGGAGAAATATGTTTTTACATAGGGTTTTGTAACAATTGTTCCTATGGTTTCCGATACTGCTGTGACCATTGTAATTGCCAGATACAAGATTTAGTAGGCTTATTGCATTCCTTATAAAGTAAGCTTCCACCATTTATGATTTTATTCAGTTCTGAGCAGATTTACAGCCACTATTAGACGACATCTTGAACTATTTTGTTATTTGCGACAGAGTTTCTTACGGTTTCAGTTACTGCCGTAGTTATTGTATTTGCTCGGCACTAGAATTTTTAAGCTCATTGTATTTCTCTTGCTGCAAGCTTTCTTTATTGAGATTTTTTTTTCATTTCTAAATATATTTACTACTACTAAATATATGGGCATATGAAACGATATATGGAGTTATTTTGCTTCCGTCAACTTCATATTAATTTTTAACCCTATTTTGGCCTATATTTTTGTTGTTTCTCTCCATGCCCAAGTAATGCTTTATCAACTCTTGATAACGACACCAGAATCAGGGTTCTAACTAAACAGGATTTAACGCTATACCTACGAATTGGAATTTCGACTCTTAGTGAAAAATAGAAGGGCGCGCGCAAGCGCACGCAGTGTGACGTCAAAAAACACTAAAAACACCACATCTAACACTAAAACTCTCGTAGTTATTAACGTTTGAAATCTTACGAGTACATGTTTTTGGGGGTCAGAAATATTTAACTACCAGTACTCCGAGCGAAAGAAGAGCGTTTTCACGTCAAAATAGATATAGAACAAAGACCAAACAAAACAAATAAATCTAGTCAATTTCCCAGAACTGACTACCCAAAGTAAGCAAACGCAGCTATGGTGAAATTCAACAGAGAGTCTGACTGGCCGCCGAAACATAAGCGGTATTGTGGTAGCTAGCTCCTACCCTTGTGTCTACATCCATTCTAGAATTACGTACGTTTAAGGGGCACGCTCGACGGAAACAGGAGCTACGTGTGTGGCTACCAAGCAAGCGTGAAGAGAGTACATTGTACTGTCTCTCATTTAGGTAGTTTGACGTCAACTTGCCATATAGGGTGGCAGTCGATGATCAGATCAGCAGATCGATGCTGGCATTGACATCGATGCGCTAACTGTAACCTATTCAGGACATGAATCTAGAAAAATTTAATCGTTAATCAACAAAAAAATTTTGCTGTTTCATAGAAAAGGTGCAATACCTACGCGGTCAAAATGTCGGAAACAATATTTTCTTTTTAATGTTTCAGAATCTTTTGCTGAAGCAATTGTAACAGGTTGTGCATCAATATCCCTGCCATGTTGACTTCAGCAAAGTAACACGTAACTGAAAATAACAGAAAAAATAATATGATAAGAAGTATTTACAAAAAGGAGACAAGTGCCGATATTTGTCAAAAAAACGCAAATCTATGACTTTGACTGTTGCTTTACTATAACAAATAATCAAACCCTGTGTGTTTCTTATTAGTAGTACTAGCTTCTGCCCGCGCCTTCGTTCGCGTCAAATTTCTTGGTCCCCGACCCACCCCATCGCTTGCCTTGCCTGCCCGTGCAAATATTTCGTATTTGTGACTTTTTTCTCTTTGCTCGGCTACTAAGGGTCGCAGCGTGATGTTATATATACCTATAGCCTTCCTCGATATATGGGCTATCTAATACTGAAATAATTTTTCAAATCGGACCAGTAGTACCTGAGATTAGCGCGTTCAAGCAAACAAACAAACAAACTCTTCTTCTTTATCCTACTAATAGTAAAAGTATAAATGGATGGATGGATGGATGTTTGTTACTCTTTCACGCAAAAACGGCTGAACGGATTTGAATGAAATTCAGCACACAGGTAGTTTGTAACCTGGAATAAAACATAGGATACTTTTTATCTCGGTACTAAGTTCCCGTGGGATAGTTTTCGACCTTCACACGGGCGAAGCCGCTGGCAAAAGCTAGTAATATAATATTATTATACATAAAATTTCCATGTCACAATGTTAGTTACCGTACTTCTCCGAAACGGCTTTACCGATTTTTACCAAATTTTATATGCGTATTTAATAGGTCTGAGAATCGGCTACTATCTATTTTCCATACCCCTAAGTGATAAGGGTTGTTCACCCTAAATAATTTATAAGGCAAAACAACGTTTGCTGGGTCAGCTAATATATTATAATATCTAATATATAATATAGATTAGCATAGACACGTTAACCTTATCAACCACTCACACACAACGAATAAAACAAAACCGTACCTAACTCCCAAAATGGGTACTAAACCCCCATCAAATAGCCCGCTACTTTTACAGCCACACATAAAGTTTACTCAGTCACTATGTTAGACTGATTACGTTATCGAAGTAGGTAGGATCGCAGACAAATAATGCTAGACGAATGTGTATGCCTGACTAGATATTATATTGGTATGTTTATTCCAGGGTCTACTTTAACCTGTACTTTCATGATAATCGGCCAATAATGTTCCTACTGCTGGGTCACAGGCCACCTCTCGGTATGAGGGAGTGGGCCGTAATCCACCACGCGGGACCAGCGCGAGTTGGTGGATGTCACTTGCCTTCGAATTTTTGGTTCTAAGACGTACCGGTTTCCTCACGATGTTTTCCTTCACCGTTTTGAGAGCAGCGGTGATTAAATAATTTACACAAAGTTAAGCACCTGCTTGGGTTCGAACCCATGTCCTACAACACGTAAGTCGCGGCCGTAAGTCCGGCACGTAAGTCTACCACTGGGTAGAGAAATCGATCCCGGGATTTGGGATCCCGAATCCCGGGATCCCAGCCATTTTCTGACCCCGAAAATTCCGAGACTGTACGTGGCTAATTTCGGGATTTTTTGGATTTCCACAAACATGCCTAGTTTGCATTGCGTTGTCCGTTCCGCCTTGACAATGGCTTTGCCTAGAATATATTAATAGACACTATTAATATATTCTAGGCAAGGTCATTGTCAAGTTTTAGGTAGCTCTAGAGTAAAGTGACAGCAACAGCAGCAGGTGCTTTACACGAAATAAAGCACCTGCTTGGGTTCGAACCCACGTCCTACAACACGTAAGTCGCGGCCGTTACCACTGGGTAGAGAAATCGATCCCGGGATTTGGGATCTCGAATCCCGGGATGCTGGCCATTTTCTGACCCCGAAAATTGCGAGACTGTACTTGGCTAATCTCAGGATTTTTTGAATTGCCACAAACATGCCTAGTTTGCATTGCGTAGTTCGTTGCGCCTTGACAATGGCCTAGGATATAGGCAAGGTCATTGTCAAGTATTAGGTAGCTTAAAACATTGACCTTCAAATGATGTACTTCAACCTGTGCATTATTTTTATTAATGCGCCTCTAAAAAAAATCGTCTTCTAATGATAGGATGACACTAGGATGCATATCCGGTACGGCTGGCAATCCTTTGCTATCCTAAGCGGCCCGTCTTCCCTACTATTACGGCACCCCGGTCTACTCCGAATGGAATGGCCTACTTGGACAGTTCAACAATATGTATTGTGTTAGTAACATTATTGAACAGACAAATTGTTCGAATATATGAAGGAATGGATTTGCAATATCCTTCGAGGCTTCGACATTCTTCCAATTAGAATGCAGATTACAATCTAAAAAACTAAATTGCTTGCTATTGCAATCATTACCAAACCTCCATTACCGAACACTCCAAAATTATCCTCGACTGTGTCAAATTTTATGACCACAGAGTTACAAACTTTAAAGGAAGTAACAACACAGTGTTTGTTGTAGGAAAACGCAAAACTTTGCAGACCCTTTCGGTTTTAAAACTATCTCGGTGTAATTAAGTTAGCCAGAATTTCGCGCTAGACAGAATTAGTAGTTCGCTGCTGAATGAAGGGTGTACAGTTTAATCCACAGTTTGTAAAGTTTGAGGCATAGAGCAAATCGGTATCAGAAGGTTGGCTCCGTACAATGAGCGAAAATGCACGCACATGTTATATATGCGTGCAATATTTACGCAAGATCTCATACACCCCAGTTATGAATTAAAATCATAACACAATTACTAAAACATAAAAACGTAAAAAAAAGTTTTATTGTTAAGAAAAACCGCAATTTCACTTCAGCCGAAAGACGTCCACTGCTGGACATAGGCCTCACCAAAAGGGGGGATTTGCCATAATCGCCATTGGTAGGCGGGTTGGGGATCGCAGTATGGTGGTAAAATGCATAGAGAACCCTGCTGCCCATTCTCTAGTAATTCCCTTAGTTGCCTTCTGCGATACCCACGGGAAGAAATGGGATGGTGCTATTCTTTAACGTCCGGCAATACACGAAACTAGCATTACTTGTACGCAATTTAAAATTGTATCTTATTGCCTATGAATAAGATTTCATTTCCTTTGGCTCAATCGGCAGTCAGTGTGGCACATTGTTTAAAAAAAACCCATATTAAAGGGTGAGTAGTGAAATCGTTTCGAATGAATATAAGCATGCATCCTGCACGGGGTTTGTATACACTTTTATTATACACTTTTGGAACAGACTGTAACCGTTTATGTGTGCAGCGACGGAAAACATCTGTCTGGTATGTATGCTCAAATTAATCTGAACCTGAAAACGTTTAAAACATTATTTTAATTTTTTATACTTTGTTATATTTGTATTTTGTGTTTCACGAACTGTGTCCAAATAACGGTATTCTTTCTTTCTTTACATGTTCTCCTTGTAAAGAGCCAACCTTCTGGTCCAATCTGTGTTATTGTTGAAGTTTCAAGTTTGTCTGAGTTCGGTATAATACTAGGAAATGTATTGACTAACGTAAGCTGATCTTAGTTGGTTTGTAGAATTGGTGTGGAAGCGATAGCCGAGCAAGTTGTTATTGATTGATTTCCAGTATCTGCGAGAAGCTTTGAATTTATTTGTTGAACTTTGCTGTTTGGGTTTAAATAAATTGGTAACTTAGTGTCGTGTGTGATTGAATTCAAGGAGCCCGGGGCTTGGGCATCCACGGAGGATGGGTGATCATCTTTAAATGCCAAGACTCCTCCATGCGTCGGAAACGTTAAGCCGTTTACGGTGGAGCATACGATGGAGGTCTGCCCGGCTTGGGCGGAGCACCGCTGTGTCCTCCTGGAGGCGATCGGCAGCGGCGATCTCTCGCGTCCGGCCCTGGTCCAGGCCATGGTACGGAGCGAGAGTGCATGGGTAGTCGTCACCTCTTTCTGCGTAGCAGTAATACTCGCGAAGAGGGAGGCGGCGCACGTGAGGGAGAGGCAGTACATGCGCCCTCACGGCCTTAGTCGTCGCAGGAGACGCCCTGGGCGTCGGGAGCCCCAGGCTGCCCCACGGCTACCGTAGGCGCCGGCTTGCGGATGGCGAGTAATGGTCGCTGTCCGGTAAGGACCAAGCCCGGGTCGACGGCGCGTTGTGTTCCACGCGCACCTCAAAGAGCTGTCAGCACCAACTCATGAGGCCCGCAAGAGCCGATGCCTGCCAGGGGTGCGGGTTGTTCGAAAGAGATACTGCGGCCCCTGGCACACAGGCAACTGAGGGAACATGGGTGGGTTTTAGTCAATAAAAGTCTGACACGCCCTCCTGCTCCACCCAGAGCGAGTTATTCGATGATTTCCCACCCAAAAAAAAAAGTTAAGCCTTTGGTCCCGGCCATCATTTGTGGATCTTTCCCGACTATGGTGGGGCCGGCTTCCAGTCAAACGTATGCAGCTGCGAGTATTTTACATGGAGCGACTGCTTAACTAACTTCCACAGCCCAGTGACTGCGTAATACCTACAATACCCCTTGGTAAGACTGGTTGTCAGACTTTCGGGCTTCTGACGACCCGTAACGACTGTCGAAGATCCATGAGTGACAGCCGGGACCAACCGCCTAACGTGCTTTCCAAGCCACGGAGCGACCTTGGTATATATGGTCACCATGCACGGAACTAGCTTAACCTGATCGATCGACCCGGGCGAAGCCTAAATAAAATTAAATAAGTATAAAGTGGTAGCATGTGGTGCTGGACGTAAAAGAATAGCACTATCCCATTTCTTCCCGTGGGTTTCATAGAAGGCGATTATGGGACTTACAAGAGAATGGGCAGCAGCATTTTCTATGCATTTGCACACCAGACTGCGATCGCCAACCCGCCTACCAAGCGTGGCGATTATGGCAAATAACCCCTTTTGAGGGAGGCTTATGTCCAGCAGTGGACGTCTTTTGGCTGATATGATGCGGTATAAAGTACAAATAATATATATTAAACAATCGACTATCGATTAATTATCGAACTTTCGACATATGTCATGCCAAATCAAATCAAATCAAAATATTTTTATTTCACATAAACCTGCAAGGGCACTTAAGAAACGTCAGAAGCTAGGTGCACGGTTCCAATTTGTCGCTTCCTATGGAAAAGAGCCGGCAAGAAACTCCACGGTTACTCTTTTAAAAATTATTGGGTTTTACAATGTTTTCAAATTACAGTGTTAGTAGGTATGGGAGGACAGTGCAGGCCTGTCAATAAGTACCAGGTACTTAGAGGAATGAAAATAAAGAATACACAATCGTCTATAAATCTAGTCTGTAAGACCTACAAAGCTCTAAAATAAGGCATTTACTACTACATAAAGCTTACGCGGCTTCACCCTTTACAAAAGCAGTGGTGGCGGCTATCAATAAAGCCTTTGAACCTGTAGTGTGATAGTTAAATCAATTGGTCGCATTACTGTAATGACGCCGTATCGCGATGCTCGTAATATCTGCCAGATTAGTACTTTGGATTTTGTGGAGTAAGTTATAAGAGTGTAGCGGCAGAATAACTCCCTCTCGCAAAGAGGAGGCCTGTATCCCAGAAATGGGAACATTAATGGCTGATTATGATGGTAATTTGACTATGAAGACTATTACACAACTGGATTGGAGACTACAAGTGTTTATAAGAAGGTCTTAAGTAAGTAATGTTCTGCTTGTGCTTGTGATAAAGGGGCTTACGTTAATAATGCAACGGGTTAGGATCGTACTCAGGACCTCTCCTTTTGCAATTTTTTTTGGATATAATAACTAAATATCAAGGTCACCTTTCATTTATTTTCGACAATCGGTAGTTGTATATTTTACTAAAATGTATTAAAGCTAGATAAATTTCAACTTTAAAAAACACCCCAAGGAATGGTCGTAGGGATTCGACGCAGTAGTTAAAGATGATAAGAAGGACACTTTTAGGATTTGAGCCCAACTTTGTATGTAACGTGACTGGTCTCCTTTATTCTAATTTCCTATTCAAAGTATTGATTATATTAAAGATCTCGTCTATACTAATATTATAAAGCTGAAGAGTTTGTTTGGTTGAACGCGCTAATCCCAGTAACTACTGGTTCGAATTGAAATATTCTTTTCGTGTTGGATAGCCCATTTATCGAGGATAGGCTAAAGTCAAAGTCAAAGTCAAAGCATTTATTTCAAATAGGCACTTAAAAGGCACTTTTGAACGTCAACATTTACATTAAAATAGAATTGATTCTAGTCGCCCCTTCCAAAATGTAGTTTCGTATGGAGAAGAATGGGCAAGAAACTCCACCGCCAAAATGATTTAACTACAATATTTAACATACATTCATTGTATAATTATGTGTGAAAACGATGCATCCAGAACAAAATTACTGTACCAAAATTGGTAAAAAGAATGAAATTGAAGCAATTATAGATAAATTAACTTTATGATAGATACATAGTGCCCACACATTTACAAACATTGTAAAAGTAAATATACAATTTTCCTAGAATATTAACAAGTATGTAATCAGTCAGTGTGTGAGTTAAAGTAATCACTGAGTGTAATCAATGTCACAGATATAATTAATTACATAATTCAATTAGCAACCAGTTTGATTTTGTCTAGACTCTAGATTGTCCTATGGAGCAGGACCAGCATGTTTCCAAGCATTCTTATCTTGGATATAATCCTCTAATTTGTAATATGCTTGTTTACAAAGTGTACTTTTCATATGAGTTTTAAATTTCCTTTCATTTAATTGCAATATATCACAAGGTATTTTGTTATAACATTTAACACAGTACCCCATAAAAGATGTATGTACTTTAGCTAATCTGGAAAATGGTTGATCTAATTTGTCTTTGTTTCTAGTATTAAAATTATGTCTATCACTTATTTTATTAAAAAGATGTAGATTTTTTCTTACATACATGATATTTTCATAAATAAATTGGCAAGGTACCGTCATAATATTAATCCTTTTAAATAGGTCCCTGAGAGATTCGCGGCGACGTAGATTATAAATGGCTCTGACAGCTCTCTTTTGCAAAATAAAGATGGATTCAATGTCAGCAGCCCGACCCCACAGTAAAATGCCATACGACATAATGCTGTGGAAGTAGCTAAAATAGACCAAACGCGCGGTTTCTACATCTGTTAACTGTCTGATCTTCCTAACAGCATAAGCGGCGGAGCTTAGCCGCCCCGCAAGAGATGTTATATGAGGTCCCCATTGTAATTTCTCGTCTAGCGTGATTCCTAGGAACACCGGTTGATTAACAAATTCCAGTTTTTCTCCATTCAATATGATGTCACATTCGCTACTTCTAACATTTGGTAATTGAAATCTAATGCATTTGGTTTTTGTGCCATTTAGTACCAAATTATTTACCGTAAACCAATCTTGGACCTGAAGAATACAGTTATTCACGTCGTCAAGATTTTGTGACCGTCGGGCTATTTTAAATATCAATGATGTGTCATCTGCAAATAACACCATCTTCGGTTGGTTTAAAAGTAAATAGGGTAAATCATTAATGTAAACTAAAAAGAGGAATGGACCCAATATTGAACCTTGAGGAACACCCAGCTATACGTAGGCTACACTATAACATCACGCTAAGACCCTTAGGAGCCGAGCAAAGGGACAAAAATCACGAATACGAAGTACTCGCACGGGCAGGCGAGTCGCTTCGAAGCGACGAGGTGGATAGAGAACAAGAAATTTGCCGCGAAAGAAGTCGCGAGCAGAAGCTAGTCTCTAATAATATAAGTAAAATCTAACTTCGAATCTGAGTTTCCAAAAAAACTTGAGAACTGAAAAATAAATGAAAAAATTAAACACAAAATCGCTTCTTCCTCACTCCTTACACCACACAACAAGTCTGATTACACGCCGCGGGTACAATTCATGATAAATATCAGCTGTACCGATAAGCAATACATTGCTGGTCGGAGGCAACACTCACCAATTACTATCGTAACGACTACGCAATGTAATCAAAAATTATTAACGATGCCTCAGAATTGAATCCCGATCGCTTTTTGTTTTTGTTTTGTTTTTTTTAAGGTTGATTTAATATGCATGTTGTCAGGTTTTCGCATTACTGCACGTACGTAAACTAGGGTAGTTAGGGTGATTAAAATAATATAGGATTAGTTATCTTAAGGGGAATGTAGTCGTGGGCTCGAACTTCTTGGTGGGCCTGGCTAAAAAGGACGTTGTTTTACCAGGCATCTTGTCCGACAGATGTAGTTTCAGTGATGAGCAGTTAGACGCTAGTCTATACGTACAACGTTACTAAGTGAGATGCAGCTTCATTTATAGTAAGACAGGCGCGTAAAAAATTAAGAAAAATCTTTCGGAAGATGGGGTTTTATGCAAAAAATCAATGACCAATAAAGTTTATTGAACTTTTCAAGAATTGGGCTTTGTCGGTACCTACTTGGTTTTGGAGCTTTTACACGTCTTAAATTACCTAAACACGCCCAAAATTAAGTTAAATTAGCAAGAAAAACGAATCCTTGTTATTTTCTAACCTTTTAATGGCTTGTTATTTTAGTATTCTGTTTCCGTACAGACAATATTAATAATGAGACAAAACCATAACATGTTCAATTTGTGATGTACATTGTCGAACTGTGGAGTAATACACTCCCGAAGTTTGTATGGAAAAAATGTCGACTAGATTCACCTTCATCATCAGCCTTGCTTTGTCTTAACTCTCTATTTTAAGATAATACAGAAACATCATGATCATCGTCATTTTCAGCCTGTCCCTACTGTGGTACATAGGCCTATTCTTTTCGAGAGATAAGTAGCAGGCCGTAATCCACCAGGCGGGCCCAGTGCAGGTTGGTAGATGTCATAATGTCTCCGATTCTTTGTTTCTAGGACATGCTGGTTTCCTCTCGATGTTTTGTCTTACCGTTTGAGATCAATGGTGATGAAATAATTCACACAAAGTAGCCTGCTGCAGTAGTGGGTTGCAGCTGAAAATCAGCGTCAGGTGGTGCATACTGTGTAGCCACTTGATATTATGCTGAGCTGAGGCCCTTTTGGTATTAATAACATTGTTGTGTTTTATTTATAGTTTTAAGATTTTATAAGCTGTAATGCCAATAAACGCATTTTTCTTTCTTTCTCTCTTTCTGCCTGGATTCGAACTCACGACCTACAACTCGTAAGTCGGAGCCGTTACCACTTGGCCACCAGTGCTCCAGGGTTCAGAATCTTGTTAGATATAATCACATACCTGTTTCAAACGGAAATTAGTCTGGAAATTCCCATCACAAATTAATAAGAGATCAAATCATCAAACCACATCAGAATACCTACTTTATTACATGAAGAGAGAAAAAAAAACATAATTTGAAATTTCAATCAAATCGGTTCATTGCTTTTTGAGAAAATTGCTTTTACAAACATACCAATGTAAAAGCCATTTCTTTTTGAAAATATGACAGATAATTATCTAAAGTAATGATGTTGGTATATAATGTAATGAAAAATGTCTTATCGACAAGCTCATCAAAGGCTGGAGACTGATCTGCGAATTTGTTCTTCTTTTCGATAAAATATTTTTGCTGGAAAATAGTCCGCTTATCATGAAAGTGCCCGACAGATGAAAATGTTGTCGCTGCACTTACTGTTTTTTTTTTTGTGAAATAAACTGTTACGCCTTGTTTAATATTTATACCTAAATTAATAAAATCTTAAAATGCTGTTTACGATTTTTTCCGATTTCGCTGATTAATTTATAGACGATATTATATATATATATATATATACAGTTAAGACACTGTATTTCTAAAAGTTTTAATGCACAATATGAAAGATCATTTCAATTGTGATCTATTGAATGAGCTACTTATTTATTTGATTTTTATTAATTGACCTCAAACCGACGACTGCTTTGATGATTCTCCTGTAAGAGGTTACGAATATCGCATATTTAAGAATTGTTTAAACGTCTTCATGGTATGAAAAAATTACAACGTATTGATGTAAAAGTAATCATTATCAGTTTTTACCACTTTCATGTTAGAAAAAATAGTAAAAAGTATTAATTAAACTTAGTGAAATTTTAAAGAAAATGGGCAATGAATTGATTTGAGAATTCTGGTGCCATGAGCTGTATCGGTGGGGTGCCTTTTTTAACCGACTTCAAAAAAAGGAGGAGGTTCTGCAAAGAAAAAAATCTGTGAATAAACATTTTTTTTTTTTATGTTTGTTACCTCAGAAGTTTCGAGTGGGTGAACCGATTTTGATGATTCTTTTTTATTTGTAAGCTGGTGCTTCCCGTGCGGTCCCATTTTTATTTCATATAGATCTGATGATGCGTTTCGGAGACAGACTACGGAACTCTTCAAAAAATAACAGTAAATCAACCGCGATTGCTGCTATCGCATAAGTGTACATTGTTTTGTTCCCAAGGATGATGAAATTTCGAATTAGTGGGGTAGGTACTATAACTAAAAAGTGAAAAATAAAAACTTCATGCTCTTCATCGTCATCACACTCCGTCATGCCTCTTTAATGAAGACTTTTTCAAATAATATAACAACCGACTTCCGAAAAATCACTACAAAGTGAAAAATAATTTTAATTTCGGAAGGCGGTGACAAAAAATTTAAAAACATATCCACCGTCCCCGTCAAGTCCCCGACCGACTCCCGAAATTAAAGTTATTTTTCACTTTGTAGTGTTTTTTCGGAAGTCGGTTGTTATTTTTTTTGGAAAAAGTTTTTATTAAAGAGGCATGACGGGTACCCAATTTATACAAGTGTCTTTATATAACAAACTGTAAACATAGCTCTGTAAGCAGCCTAGTTAAACAATACCACTATGTAATAGTATGCCGCCGTCTGCGAGACGAGACGCGACAAAAATGTACGGCATGCAGAAAAATTGTTACCGATTTACATTAATTTATTATTCCACATTAGAGCTGACAATTTTTATTTTTAACTTATGCTTGTGGAGCCCAGTTCTATGCCTAGAAAAGCACGTTAAGCAGTTGGTCTCGGCTGTCATTCACCTACCTTTAAGAGTCGTTACGTCTCTGACAACCAGTATTGTCAAGAATAAAACTTGTTACCCAGTACCTGGTTAGTAGAGGTCTGATAGGCACTCGCGATCGAAGTAAAATACTAGTATTCAACTGCATCCATTTAGACAAGAAGCCGACCCCAATATAGTTCGGAAAAGCCTGGAATTTTAGAGATTGAATATTGTAGGAGCCCAGAGGATAAAATAATAGTTTATTAAACTAAAAAAACACGCTTTAAAAACCAAACAAAAAGGAGAAAATAATTTAATTATATTAAAAAGCGTGGGGTGCTTGATATTATTTGATTATAAAAATACCTTAAAAAGCACCGCACGCTTTTTTTTATCTTTGTTATAATTATTATTTATTTTCTCGTTTTTAGTTCTGCTAACTACAAAAGCATGATTTATCAGTTGTTTTTTTATTATTAAATTGTCATTGGTCCTTGATAAGTCTACAAAGTTTATATGAAATCTGATCGTTTGAAGTGGGTCAAAATCAAGTCCAAAAAATTCCTTTTTTACACGGTTACAAACAAAAAACATACAGGTGCAGCCAATAAAAGCGTGTTAAAAATACTTAAAGCAATCGAAACGTAATTTAATTAAACAGTTCTAAAGCATTAGTCTTGTGTAGTTCGCGAACGATGAACAAATAGGAACCGTTACTTAGCACTGCACTAAAAGAAACGTTTTCGAATGCTGACTTGTAATCGGTCTATTAGTTCTAACAGCTCCTCGTACATTTACAAATAGCTCTAGCGTATGTCCGAACAAGAACGAGAATGACAGCGACTGATTTGACTGATACGTTAATTTTTTGCTCTGTGATCTTTAAAAGTACTGCTGAGAGCGAAGACCGAATAGAGCTAATAGAACTAATAGAAAGAACTAGTTCACTGACCGAAATGAACTAGTACGGAGCTATCTTAAAAATGACCGAGTAGGCACAAGAATATAAAACATCACTTATATTTTTCTTTCGCAGTCTGTCTGTAAGAGATAGCAATACTCTTCATTTAGTTTAAGAGAGAAACAAAAGAATCAGCACCACTGCCTACCAAAAAGCCCCGATATTAAATGCAAATTCCAAAGGCAATATTACAATTTCTATCCTGCACCCTAATTGCGTAAGGCAATATCAATCATAACAATCCATTGCTCCATACGTTCGAAAAAAATATCTGCTCAACCACGTAAATAACGCAATGAATATTGTTGAATTGTCAAAATGAAAGCCATTCCTACTGTTAATGCGTTACGCAACTACACCGCTGACTTTGTTCCTATCACTTGCATTACCCACCTTTTAAGGTCCGCCAAAGTTGGTTATAAAAGCTCACAACGATTCATTTTTGACGAAACAGCAACCGTTCTAAACAAGACAATTCGAAGACCTAACTATCAAAGAACGGCTCAAAACGAAGTTAAATGCAAACTGTCGTCCTATCCGTACTTACTATACAAATAAAAACGTAGTGCAAGAGAGAAAAGCGCGCGTTTTCCTGTATTTTGTGCAAGAAGCTTGGGAGCTTAATCATGCGCAAGATAAGCAGGTCGAGTCAGGGCTGTCACTTTTATATTTATTCGATTATTGGAAGACATGCTTATTTTACCGATGATTGATTAAGTATTAAAGGTTCGATTGAGTTATTCGCGTGGTAAGTAAAAAAAAAATAAGGCTTTCTATGAAGAAAAAACTTTTTCAGAAAAAAATAACAACCTACTTTCGAAAAATCACTACGAAGTGAAAAATAACTTTAATTTCGGAAGTCGGTGACTTTGGATATGTTTTTAAATTTTTTGTCACAGCCTTCCAAAATTAAAGTTATTTTTCATTTTATACTGAGTTTTCGGAAGTCGGTTATTATTTTTTATGGAAAAAGTTTTTATTATTCACTTTTCATTATTATTACCAACCCCACTAATTCGAAATTTCATCATCTTTGGGGTCAATACAATGCATATTTATGCGACAGCAGCAATCGCGGTTGATTTACTGTAATTTTTTGAAGAGTTCCGTTGTCTGTCTCCGAAACGCATCATCAGATCTATATTAAATTAAAATGGGACCACACGGGAAGCACCAACTTTCAAATAAAAAAAGAATCATCAAAATTGGTTCACCCAGTCGAAAGTTCTGAGGTAACAAACATAAAAAAACATACAGTCGAATTGAGAACCTCCTCCTTTTTTGAAGTCGGTTAAAAATAAGCTCTTGAAGGAACTAAAAGAAATACTAACATCACGCCTGAATACAGTGAAGGGTAAGACACCACTGCTCTCGTCCATCTCATTAAACCCATGTTAGAACAACTGTTTGTTTTGATCAGCTAGGGACGCTGTCAAGTAACAATTTATAAAGCAAAATAAAATCTATGCTAATATTATAAATTTGAAAGTTTGTACGTTTAGATGTTTGTTAGTCAATCACGCAAAAGCCGCTGAACGGATTTGGATGAAATTTAACACACAGCTATTTTATAACCTGGATAAGTACCCATGGGATAATTCCCGACCTCCATGTTGGCGAATTCGCTGGTAAAAGCTACTTTTAAATAAATTTTAAAACCAAAAAACTCGACTGCGTAAAATGTAAACTTTCAAAAAAATGGAAAACAAGAAACTTTTGTTTTAAGAGGTTGACTCATCATTCATCATTTCAGCCGAAAGACGTCCACTGCTGGTCATAGGCCTCCCCCAGGCTCCTCCACTTCGACCGGTCTTGTGCTTCCCACATCCAGCGGATTCCCGCGGCCTTCACAAGGTCATCGGTCTACCTTGTGGGAGGCCTTCCCACACTACGTCTTCCGGTACGCAGTCGCCACTCCAGAACCTTTCGGCCCCATCGGCCATCTGTTCTGCGAGCAATGTGCCCTGCCCACTGCCACTTAAGTTTGGCAATTCTTCGGGCTACGTCGGTTGCCTTGGTTCTCCTGCAGATCTTTTCATTCCTGATTCGTTCACGTAGGGAAACTCCGAGTATAGCCCTCTCCATTGCGGTTCTGGGTGACTTTAAGCTTTCTGATAAGGCCCATTGTGAGCGACCACGTTTCTGTGCCATAGAGGTTGACTATTAAACTGAATTGAAATAAAGTAATGTCATGCACCCGGAGACAATAAAGGTCTTTATTGTTTTTTAAGAAAATGCCTGCCTCCTTCTGGCGTAGTCAGATAAAAATCAATCTGCCTTTTCCCTTGCATGTTGGATAAGTGTCTAGCAGTGGCGAAAGCACCATATAACACGATCCCTACCGGCTTCCCTTCGGTGATTCGCATCACTACCGCTTTTGAAAAATGGCACGCTATTGCCCAAAATTATAGTTACACTACGGGTATTTTCGCCATAACATTCGAGCAACAAAAACGCTTAATTTTTAGCTTTGTATTACTACAACAACAACAAAATGTTCTAAATTAACCCGACGGCAAGACGTCATAATCGAGAACTAAAAACTCATACAACAGCGATCCCGTAATTATGTCACTTTAGGTCACGTGGCACCTCTTGATATTGGATGAGAACAAGCCGCTGTATAATGGGTTACGATAGAGACGGAAAAAGAATGATAGTGAGTATTATTTTTGATAAATCTGTAAGTTACAGCCGGCTTCTCTCTTAGAAAAATTTACACCTCGCCGCTGGCGTTTAGTCTAAGCGGATTTGTACATGAAGCGACTGCTTCTCTGACCTTCACAAACCAGCTACTGGGTTACTTGATACTCCTAGGTAAGAGTGCTCGTCAGACTTTTGGACTTCTGACTACCCATAACGACTGTCAAAGATCTACGAATGACAGCCAGGACCAACGGCTCAGCGTGTTTTGCGAGAAGCGGAGGGGTCTCAATATATAATGGATGGATAACCAACAATGAGCCGACCACGGCAAGCGTAGTTTAATGCTTGATCGGCCCGTTATCATTTAGCTCCAAGCCCAACCAAATAAAAAAATATATAATCTCAAAAAATCAAGAAGCAAGCAACCCTACAAAAAATTTGGCCAGGCCTTTTGTCCCGTACCAATTCAATTTAGTGATAAGGGACAGAAAGACTTGCGATAAACACTAAGACAAATAAAGTGGCCTTCGATTGAAAGACGAGGTCAGGGTGTTAGGGAAAATGGGGGTCGTGCGCCGAATAGTAAGTACTTCATCTAGTACTCTTTATTAATGACGGTAGGCTGCTATCGTGTAGGTATAAAGGGAGGCTGGGACCTCGACGAGCAAACTGTTACGGTGGATTTAGTACATGATTAGACATATTGCATAGATTATATATATATAATTTAGAGATGCGCGGGCGGAAGCTTGTGTGTTACTTTTATAGTACAGATTTCATCAGGATTTTCTCCCTTCACCTTTTATCAGTGATATCCAAGATAAACCTAGAAATAACACATCTGCCAGGGTTGCGAGATGTTCGAAAGAGATACCGCGGCCTCTGGCACACAGGCAACTGAAAGAACAAGGGTGGGTTTTAGTCAGTAAAAGTCTGACACGCCCTCCTGCTCCACCCAGAGCGGGAGAAGTTATTTGATGATTTCGTACCATAAAAAAACAATATCACTAATTGAAAAAGTCACATGGGTAAATACTTGTATTTGAAAATTATAATGATTTGCATTAGTTATTTGACTGCGTTGTTATATTTTGTAAGCATAACATTCAAAGACCAAGAAACCTCCGATCGAAATAAGAAAAGGGCAGCACGATACAAAATGGCGAACGTGAACAGAATAGGAAGTACAGCTTATTAGTGTGAGAAATTGAAGCCGGGGTAAGATTACAAAAGAGGTGATTAATAACGATATACGGAAAATGTAGCAAAACAAAAGAGACCGGGCTTTGGCCAATCAGCGGATAGAAGTTTATAGGAAAACGATGTGCTTTTGAAAAGCTTGATCTAGTCTAGAGGGTCAAATTAAAGAAGCTGGAAATACTTTACCCAGGTGCTGGATATCGATATAGAAAACGAATGACACAAAAGAAAACAAAAAAGTATCAGCATATTCGAACGTTATTCAAAACTTTAAATAACACTGTGACATGTATCTACATTAAGGCAACAAAACAACTGTCATAAATAAATATTAAGTTAATCCACGAAACATTACAAAAACAGCAGAGCGGTCTAAACGTGCCCGTTGACTCGGTTCGCTGACAGATTACGGGCATTGCCCATCGAATGATGAAGGAAACGAAAATCTGAATATCCTTTTAAATTATTGACCATCTTTAAGATAGCCCTATCACAGAACGATGCTGGCAGCTTCTGACGAAACCAATGGAAAAATGACCTTTGTCTATTAGAAGCGGATATAAATGTCAACACAAACAAAAATAATAAAAACCCTCCAATTGAAATAAAAGGACGGAGGTCAATATTAGGTAACAACGCTTCGTGATACGAATAGGAAATACTGTTATTAATGTCCCGACATTGGGTATATATTTGGAATAAACTTATTATGGGGGCTTTTATCTTTACGCCTACTTTCTTTTAAGGAACGGTAGGCAAATTAGGGTTTTATCTTTTATCAGCGGCTTTCCCCGCGTGGAGGTCGGAAATTATCCCACGGGATAATTTCCAACTTCCAAAAAAACACTACAAAGTGAAAAATAACTTTAATTTCGGAAGTCGGTAACTTCGGATAAGAATTTAAAATTTTTGTCACCGCCTTCCGAAATTAAAGTTATTTTTCAATTTGTAGTGTTTTTTTGGAAGTCGGTTGATTTATTTATCGCGGTAGTTTGCTCCCGTGGGATAATTTCCGACCTCCACGCGGGGAGGCAGCAGGTAAAAGATCCATCCTCCACAAATGGGGGAGTAATCGGTGAACATACATTAAAAAAACATACATACAGTCGAACATATAACCGCCTCCTTTTTGGAAGTCGGTTTAGGTAGTTAAATAAAGGTAAACAAATCGTAAAATGGTTTTTTATAGTTGACACTTTCTTGTTTAAAAATACTTTGTAACAAAATCATATTTATTTTCGATTTATACGATAGTTTCCTCTTTTATTAATAAATATTATTTTATTCCTTTTGTACATCAATTCTATATTTAATATAACCAACCATAAATGTGTATTGTTTGCTGATGACATTTCTATTATTGTAACAACTGATAGGAAAAATAATACGACTGAGGATCATGAGACTGATATTAATAATACTATTGAATGTCTAATTGAATATCTAAATAGAAATAATTTATCAATAAATCTTAAATAATCAGTTTTTATACAATTTAATAAAACGAATAATGCTAATTACAATGTTATAATGAAAATAAATAAAATTGATGAAGTGACGCAAACTAATTTTTTAGGCATAACTTTAGATCAAGACATAAACTGGAAATCACATATTGATACCGTCTCCAAAAGAATAAATAAGTTCGTTTATGCACTTAAAAAAGTCAGGAATATAACAAACGTTCAAACGGCAATAACGTCCTACCATGCATACGTTGAATCGGTGCTCCGCTATGGCTTGATAATGTGGGGTAATAGCACAGATCAAAAAGAAGCATTTATTGCACAGAAAAAATGCATTAGAGCAATAAACGGGCTTCGACCTGACGAATCCTGTAGGCCGATATTTAAAAAGCTTGGCTTGTTGCCGCTACCGTCTCTTTACATTTATGAAACATGTGTGTTTGTGAGGAAGCATAAGGAATTGTTCAGTAAGGCAGATGATTTATATCCACGTAACCGACGAGACCCCCACATGCTTGTACTGGATATCCTTCCGAGGCTAGCTAAATATAATAAAAGTTGTATATCCATGTGTGTACGTATATATAATAAGATACCAAGTAATTTCAAGACTTTAAATATAAGATTATTCAAAAATAAATTGCATGAATGGTTGTGTAGTCATAGTTTTTATAGTGTCAAAGAACTCTTTGACTATAAATGTTAAATATGGTTGTGTAAATTTGTACGCTTATGACTGTTAAGCAAAAACATGTATGCTCTTGTTATTTTGTTTTTACCATCTCTTTATACCATGTTTTTACAGCAAATAAATACTATTCTATTCTATTCTATTCTATTAAATTTTATCATTTATTTTTAAACTACTCTTCCTAGATGTAACTACTTGAGCACGATTTTTTTGTTAGATTAATTACAATAATATAAAATTTTGTAACCTGCCTATTGTAAAGAGCCTAAAATTACAGGTTCCCTAAACCTTTTAGAAAATACAACGAATTTGCTAAATTGAAAAGTACAACTGTGTATGATGTAGTATGGCAACTGAAGTGGCAGGTATTAGCGCTCTCAACAATCGGCATTTACGATTTTGCGAATGTGTTTCGATTTTGTAAAATTGTGTTATTATTTAACTATAGGTAGGCAAATAATTGATGATACAACGGAACCATTTCTTAGTAATGTGACAGATAGTTCATCAGATTCTGATTCAGATTCCGAAAAGAGCCTATGATTATATGACTATAAATAATATGATCTTAACATTTGAAATAAAAGGTTTCGCATCTGTGAGTCACGTGGTGTTTTTTATTTATCTTTATTTAATTACCTAAACCTATGGAGTAAAGAAAAAGATCGTTAGAAACGAAAGACAAAATGACAGATTGTAGAAGGATATCTACGGTGGCATGTCAAAAATGGAGAAACGAAATGTCACTTTCTATTGAAAAAGCGCTGTCAATTAATCGTAGAAATAAAAAAGCGTCATGCTAAGCCTACTGGATGCATTTTTAGATGCTTGCCGACAGTCGAAACTGGATTTATTATGATGCCATGTTTATTACAGAACATGATCACAACCATCCAATTTTTTTAAATGTTTTACGCTGCCAATTATGTGTATTATGTAGCTCTAAAAATTACACTAAGAATTGTTATAACGAGCAGTACAAATGTGGTTAATTACGTCATAAAACTTAATTTGAGCACTATCCAACGAACAAAGGTAAGCCATAAACCATAATTCTACACCACACATTAATTCAAACCCGTTACAAAATTCAGAAACAAAACAAAACTAAACGGCCCGATTAATATCGAGTTATCTCGACAAATGCGCGACAATCGGAATGATCGAATGACCCATTTAAATCGACTAAATACCGATACCGTCCATACCATAGTATCGAGTTTAATAGCGATTGTTTGTTTATCGTAAACAAGAATCGATATTCTAGTTCACTCGACGATGAATAATGGGTTTCGCGTTCAGTTTGTAGTCTAAAATCGGGATTTAATCGAATTATTAGATTAGCGAACTGATTTCATTGTAAAAGGAATGTGCGTGTATGTTCAAACTTATAGGACTGTGAATATGTGGCTTAGTTTAATTTTGCTAGGCGTTTCATGGCCGATGTCGGGTTCTTTAATTGGTTTTGCGATTTTTAAAGTAGGCTATGTCTAATATACGGGGAGTACCCACAGTCTCCTCGCGAAGTTCGTTGTTGTTTTTCAATTTTACGCAATAAAAGCATGCAAGCTTTGGAGCTTATGAGAACGACTTCAATTGTTAACCTAGTAAAACATTTTTTTAAGTTTAAATTAGTGTGTGACGTCACTGCATGGCTATGCAGACACGTCGAACACTAATTTTAAAATCAATCTTTCACCACCAAGAATCTCCGTACAAAGTTGTGGCTTAAAAACTGGTGTAACTTATTTACGTCCGCGACAGACGCCGGTTTTTTTGTTCGTCTCGAAACCGATAGTTAACATCCGTGCTCGGTGGATAATCGCCGGATGTTCGGCCGAAAATCGCGTCGTTAGTGCGCGCTGAGACTTAGGCAAGTGATGGCGGAGTGTGGAGACGGATTTTGGGCAATTTATTTTTCATAATCAACTAAAGGTTTGCCAACTTACAATGGAGCACATATTCTAGGCGTCAAATTGACTGACTATGTTCGCAAAACGAAACTGCACTCCAAGACACAGATTACCCCCCCCCAGTGGGGTTCCCGCATTGTCGTTGCGGGGGGGCTCAGTAACCGTGGTCATCCTCCCACGGTGAAGCGAAGAGGAACCCCAAGGTGGGGCCGCTCGTCAGGGCTTGTGCCTCCAAGCCGACGACGTAGCGGCCAAAAAGTAGGTTGCGGTGAGGTGCATCGCAACTGAGGCGGGCCGCGATGTCGAATGGGAGGCATCGCGGCTGAGGGTTACAGGCTGCGGCGGAGGAGGAGTGCCGGTACTTCTGAGTAGCGCTCTTCCCTTCCGTAGCCTGGACGGGGCCGCCACCGTTTGATGGCGGACGCGGTGGGGCCGCAGGGGAAGAGGAGTGTCGGTATAGCGTTGGCCGCTCTCCCTATCCCCTGCGGCCGAAAAGTGGTTGGCGGCGGGGCCACTGTACTGACCCATCGCAGGAGGACGTCAGCAGCAGCTGGTGGGGCACGCAAGGGCCGATGCCTGCTAGGGGTGCGGGTTGTTCGAAAGAGATACCGCGGCCCCTGGCATACGGGCAGCTGAAGGAACATGGGTGGGTTTTAGTCAGTAAAAGTCTGACACGCCCTCCTGCTCCAACCAGAGCGGGAGAAGTCATTTGATGATTTCCCACCCACAAAAAAAAAAAAAAAAAAAGACAGATTACTGACGTTGCCCATAAAGCTGCAAAACTGAAGTGGGATTGGGCTGGTCACGTCTGCCGTATGCCCGATGCGCGGTGGGCCAAAACAACCGCTACGTTTTGCATAGCCAGAAGAAAATTTCGGAACGAGCTGGAGAAAACACACGACCAATGATAACCCAGGTGGTGCCACCAGGACACGGCGGTGCTCCGCCCAAGCCGGGCAGACCTTAGATGGATTTAACTATTGAGGCTGGCCCAGCAGAAGTGGCGATGTGACTTGGACGCACATCGTAAAGGCTGGTTTGAGGTTTTTCCTACTTAGTCTATGTTGATGATTTTATAATAAGTGAATCCCATTGTTATTTACTTAGCAAGTAAAGATATACGAATTTGTGTAAGATAGGTACACAGGGCTACACATCAAGCCATAATCTCCAGTATAACCTGATCTCGCATTGTATAGGATTTTTGTACAGTGCGAGATCAGCGTTAATTGGAAATGATGTGTAGCCATCAGTACAATTAAAAAAGAAAAAAAAATTAAACTGACTTCCTTAAAACACAAGTACGTGAAAAATAACTTTAACTTCGGAAGTTGGTGGCAAAAAACGAAAGTAAAAAGCAACAACAGCGACTTCCGAAATCAAATTTATTTAATAATTTGTAGTATTTTGTTGGAACTGGGTTATAATTTAATTTATTAATTAACATTTTTTAATTTATTATTGGTAATAAGCAGTCCTAAAAAAAAACCTCTCCACACAACCCAACCATAATTTACTCATATGTATGTACATAGAGCTACCATACGCATCTCAAAAACAGTAGAGCAGCAAAAAATGTGACTCTACAATTTGAAATGAAAGGTCCCGTGTTTGATACACGCTCGGTAGTTACCAACGAATTATTGCTCTACCAAATTTGTAGAGCGTGAGCGAGCTACGAATGGTAGAGTCCATATTTGTTTTCTTTTACTCTCAATAATGTAGAGGCCAATTATAATTTGTTTTGTATGTATTCGGTAGTTTAATTGTGTTGTCCTTAGTTAAGTGTGGTTAATTTTTTTTGGTAATTTTTCCCACGAGTGGGTTATAATGTTGGGCTATAAAATGTCTTGTGCTGAACATAGGCCTATCATAAACCGCTATAAGGCATGGCCATGGGAAAACAATGTCATAATTACCAATCTTCGTTCAAAGACGTACAATGAGTTGAGCCACAAAACAAACATTCTGCGCACACAGGCGCGACGCCATGCTGTAGTAGATCGATTTCTATGAAAGTTTCATGGAAATTGCGTCGAACAGTCGCGTTGTGCCTGTCTGTGGGAGCTTCAAGACCCACCAACAAGGCTGATGTGGTCTAACTTTGGTATATACAACGTGTAACGGAAAGGGTATATACATACCAAAGGCACGGCTTATTTGGATGATATCAAACGATATTGTAAGGGTTTTTTAATCCTATCCCTACATGTTCGGAAGTTATGAGAATTTATAGTACATTGATACCAGAAACCGAACTTTTCGAATTGAAATGAACACATCACTCGGAAGAGATTTATCATAGCACATTGGCAAGTAACGTGGAAAGTTATTGACCTACGTAGTGCGGTGACACGTTTGTTATGATTTGAATTGAAGAAACATAAGAAACCAAAAATTTGGTATCAATTCTCAGAGTATTTTATTTTGAGCTGAAACTATGTATAGTGATTCTATACCAGCTGTTATCTTTAGTGCTTAAGGATAGCAATAGAGTTTCTGTTACACCCTGTATAAGTATCTGAAAAAAAAAACCAAACCTAATGTGAGGACATACCTCAGTAAGGTCGAAGAGTTTCCTGCCAGGGTCGCGGATTTTTTCGAAAGAGTTACCGTGGCCCTGGCACAGGCAACTCTAGAACACGGGTGAGTTTTAGTCAGTGAAAGTCTATCTTCGTCCAGAGCGGAAGAAGTCATTTAATGATTTCCAGTCCACAAGAAAAAATATCTCGAAGTGTTTATATTCGACAATACATTTAAATCTAATATTATATTGAGAAAAGATTTGAATTTTCCTATGCTTGTTTGTTACGCTTTCACGCGATATTGGCATAACGACTTTGATTAGTACACAAGTTACTTTTACACCGATATTCTTACGGGATCGAGAACTAAGCGAAAAAGCATTTTGCAAACTATAGCAGCTTCACAAAACTAACAAAATTTGTGTCGACGGCCATGTTTTAGTACAACACCCTCCATTCGCTTTAAATGGACCGCTTCTATTAGTTTTGATTTCAATGGATGTTCGGGTCGGCGTGTAACTATATTGATTTCGGTGTAAATATTAAGCAGCAAGCTGTATGGAAATGTTTTAACAATATACAAACAAAAACACACGGACAACAAACAACCGACTTCCAAAAAACACTACAAAGTGAAAAATAACTTTAATTTCGGAAGTTTTTTTTTTTCACTTTGTAGTGTTTTTTGGAAGTTGGTCGTTTTTTTTTTTAAAAAAAGCTTTTTATTTTTGACTTTTTAGTTACAGTACCTACCCAACACAATTCGAAATTTCATCATGCTTGGGGTCAAAACAATGCATATTTATGCAACAGCAGCTATCGCGGTTTGTTTGCTGTCATTTTTTGAGGAGTTCAGTTGTCTGTCTCCGAAACGCATCATCAGAACTTTATGAAATTTTTATGGGACCATTTCGGAATAAACCCCTTTCGGACAAAAAAGTGTTAAGAACTTTGCAAATCCGTCTATATATGACGGAGTTATGCCCGAACAAACATAAAAAATATATACATATATATATATTTATATATAAACATTCGAATTGATAACCTCCTTCTTTTTGAAGTCGGTTAAAAAGGAAGAGCTCCGAAGATTAGTCCGCATCGCTGTCAGTGGGAAAAGTGACCAAAAAGCTGGCAGCGTTGCCACGTTAAATGGCAATACTGATTCTTTGACCTAAGAATAGGCCAGCCTTCTGGTCACGTGAAGAGTCGACCAACCACTTGGCAATGTCCCGAATTAATCGATGAGCACTCGGACCTCACCACGGCCCTAGTGTTTCAACCCCAAATGGCTCAAACATAGCTCCCAATAAGGTTTTTTTTTTTTTTTCTGGGTGGGAAATCATCAAATAACTTCTCCCGCTCTGGGTGGAGCGGGAGGGCGTGTCAGACTTTTACTGACTAAAACCCACCCGTGTTCCCTCAGTTGCCTGTGTGCCAGGGGCGGCGGTATCTCTTTCGAACAACCCGCACCCCTGGCAGGCATCGGCCCTTGCGGGCCCCTCTGTTGCTGCTGACATCTCTTTGAGGCGCGCGTGGAACACAACGCGCCGTCGACCCGGGCTTGGTCCTTACCGGACAGCGAGCTACCCATTACTCGCCGTCCGCAAGCCCGTGCCTACGGTGGCCGGGAATCAGCCTGGGATTCCCGACGCCCAGGGCGTCTCCTGCGAAGGCCACGGCTGTGAGGGCGCATGTACTGCTTCTCCCTCACGTGCGCCGCCTCCCTCTTTGCGAGCATAACTGCTTCGCTGAAGGAGGCGACTGCCAGCCATGCCCTCTCGCTCCGTACCATGGCATGGACCAGGGTCGGACGCGAGAGATCGCCGCCGCCGATCACCTCCACGAGGACACGGCGGTGCTCCGCCCAAGCCGGGCAGACCTCCACCGTATGCTCCACCGTGTCCTCTGGGCGATCTTCGCAATGGAAAAACCCGGGCGTTTCCTCCCGCTCCCAATAAGGTTTGTCTTTACCAACGTAATAAATAATAATGCATAAGTATCTATAATTATTAGAAAGAGGTAAAATTTGTTTGTTTTTTTTTTCTGTAGAGGGTTTTTTGTATAGTCTCTCGTCCATCGTCGGAATTTTCGTTTTTTTTTTTACTGTTGAATTGGCCTGCTCTTGAACTCGATTAGGTACGTCTGATTTGAAAAAAAATCGCTTTTGATAATCTAATTCTTTTAGAAGGTAATTACAATGTCTTGTTGGTATGTTGGCGTGGGCTAGTTGACATCATCATATCAGCCGGAAACGTCCATAAGCCTCCCCCAAAAGGGGGATTTGCCATAATTGCCACGCTTGGCAGGCGGGTTGGCGATCGCAGTATGGTGGTCAAATGCATAGAGAACGCTGCTGCCCGTTCTCTAGTAAGTTCCGAGTACATTTCTCTAATAAGTTCTAGTGAGTTCTTTGTGGTACCGGACGTAAAAGAATAGTACCATCCCATTTCTTCCCGTGGGTGTCGTAGAAGGCGACTAAGGGACTTACTAGTTGACATATGGCAAATAATTTAATTTTAGGTTTTGTGTTTAGTAATGTTAATTACTTAACTACTATTGCATTGAATCACTCATCAGTTCTTCTAACTTAACAGATAGCTGTGCTGCTGGTGAGTTTGTTGCGTCACTTCTGCTTCCCAGCTAAAGCACTAAGAAGTAGTGAAGGGCGGGCGTTTTGTGGGGCTGTTTAATGTAATTTTGACGTTCGAAAACTGCTGGCTGTTAGTCAAGTTTGAATAAATGACTTGATTTTGTTTTGGATTTTGATTTTGATAGGCTATTTAACATTACGCTACGACCTTTACGAGCCGAGCAAACAGAAAAAAAGAACGCTCAGCGAAAACAAACTAATATCGCGGGTGGACGATAGGATCATGGGATGCAACGCGTTGGGTCGGGACCGAAACGATAGGATCATGTGATGCAACGCGGTGGGTTGGGGCCGAATTGTTACAAGGGTGAAGTCGCGGGCAGAATATAGTAAAATAGAAAGTATATAAAGCTAGACTGGCTTGACCAACGTTATTAATGATAATGCATGATGTGATGTTAAAGTTTCAGTACCTATAAATAATGCTCCATTTACATTTTTTTTTCTAAGAGTAACCGTAGAGTTTAATGCCGGGTACTCTTCTCCATAGGAAACGACCAATTGGGACCGTGCACCTAGCTACTGCCGTTTCAATAGTGCCCATGTAGTTTTTCGTGAAATAATATTTATATTTTGAATTTTAATTAAAATGGAATGACATAATTATATATTATATAGTTATTTAATTACTTATTGTATCGCTGTTGATGTTATTAGAAATGTAAATAGTAATCAATATGTTATGGACGGAGAATTTGAAGAACGCATTGCCAATAAACTGGATCGTGAATATATATTCATGTAATCACTCCTACCGGCCTATCTACAATATATGTAGGTATGTACAAAATATGTCTTATGTATTTTGACGTTCGAAAAGTGCTGATTCTCAGCCTAATTTGAATAAATGACTTTTGATTTGATATGAAATCAAAGATGCGATCTTTTTTCATGCTTGAGCTTTTATCGAATTTATTATTAGAAAGTTTAGCAGCAATAAGTGGTTTGGAACCAATAGATGAACCAATTAATAATATTTTAATATTTTGACTATAACGTGGAGATGTGATTAGCCGATAATGACGTTAACGATGTTAAAATTGCAGATTATATCTGGATGCTCAAACTCAAAGCATTCATTTCAATTGAGTTATAGGCACTTTTGAATATTGTGACCTTGTCTACTTATAAAATATGTAGAAAAAACTAATCATTAGTGTTATCAAATTAACTTTTATGTTGATTTAATTAAAACTGTTATCAATGTCGTTCATTTATTTCAAAGCAGTTCAGCTGATATTTGTGTCTATATCACACGTGTTTGTGAAAACTACCAACCATATTATTTTGATTTTGTTGTTCAAGAGAGTTAAAATCGGTAATAGAAGTATAATAAACTGCTTAAACAATTCCTGGAACGGTATTAAATGATCAAGTATTCATACTACAAAGTTTGTTCCGATACGAAAAAATAAACAGCTACATGAAATAATTGGTGGACAAAAAGGAGGATAAAGAACATCTCGAAGCTTCAGTGACGAACCGAAGAACAAAATGGATGCTGTAGAAGAAAATCTGACCAGATCGGACCTGTACAACTACAGTGGAATGAACATCACACTACCAGAAGACGTTGTCTTCATATTCCCCTGGAGTCTTGCAATTGTAACTATTCTCTTGGCTGCCTTGGTCGTGTATATTGCTATATGTTCAAAACTTCCCGAAGAATTGTACAGAACCCTCGCTTTAGAGCATTTAGCATCGAGCTGGTTACAGGTCACGTGCCTTACTTTTTACAACTTAAAATTAGATCTAGATTTCTTAAATTATGTTCTAGATGAAGCATACTCAACTCTAGATCTAGTAATAACATTTGGAACAGCATGTTTAGCTTGGGTAGTATTTTTAAGAGTGTTCTTGTTCAGAAATGGCGAAGAAGTGTATACTTTAAAACAGTTGACGATATTTTCAACGTTGTCTATAGCAGTTATAGAAGCGTATGAATTTTTGATGTCTACTATTGTAATATCAGATTCATTGCTTCCAGCTTTAAGATTGACATCGGTTTTGTTGATTATGTTTGTACCCGTTGTTGTCTTTAGTATATTATTAAAATCTTTATTAACTCCATCTTCTGAAGTGCCAAAGTTTCAAGCGTTATTTTTTATGGCTTATCTATTAATGTTCATGGCAAGTGATGTATTGCTATTAAAGTTTAATTTACATTGTGCATCCAGTTATATGTTACTCTGGAGTATATTTTTGTATCTTAGGTTAGTGGTTGAAATTATTTTATACATCGTTTTTGACCGTTACCTCTCACATTTCTTTTTAAACTGATATTTTATTAAAGAAGCTGTGAACTGATCTAATTTTGTGTTTTTATTTGATTCATTCTGAGTCTAGGTCAGATAGGCATTCAACTGCATCCGGTTAGACTGGAAGCCGACCTTAACATAGTTGTCGTAGTTTGACGGCACGGTTGGCGCAGTGGTTATGCGAATGACTGCTGTGCTGCGTGTAGCGGGCTCGATTCCCGCACGGAACAAATATTTGTATGACCTACAAGTAGTTGTTCCGGGTCTGGCTGTTTGTGTATGTGAATTTAAATATTTGCAAACGCACTCACAATACAGGAGTAATTCCTAGTGTGGGGCAACGTTTTAAAAAAATGAGTAAAAATAGTTGAGAAAAGGCTAAGCAGATGATGATGATATGATTCTCTTCAAACCAATTACTTTTTTATATACATACAGAGTCCTGTGTGACGCATTAGTCAGGACTCATCTGGAACATAGTGCTGTCATATGGGCCTCACATGACGCTAAGTACTCAGTGATGTTGGAGCGAGTCCAGAACAAATTCACGCACCACCTGTACAAAAAACATTATGGGGTATACCCATTTTACCCTTTGATGTACCCCACTCTATTCATACTGGGTATAGTGGGGTACAATCAACTCCGAGTGCGACGCGAATTTACACTATTATCGTAGTTGGTGAAACTGTTACAAGGCATGGTGCACAACCCGAGAGTGCAGCAGCGATTGCATTTGTACGTACCCGACCATTATGTGTGGAGGTGATGGCCCCCACCACTGCTGGTCGTACAATCAGCCAAGACACACTTGCTGGCTAAAACCCCTCTCACTCGAGCAATACGTTCGATACATTCAGGTCGAATTGGATATATTAACATGTTACTAGAGTGAATTCGCAAAAGTACTATTGCTTTTATTAATGATTTAATTTAATTTTGCTTGTGTGACTTTGCTATCGTATTAGATTAACTGCCTGTAGGGATAGTTTAAAGGCCTTTAATAAATAAATAAATAAACTTTAACTACCTACTGTATAAATATAACTGTTGATACATTCTAAAGTGTAAAATTATATAATTATCTAATTCTTCACAAAAATACGATACCCCTTGGTATGGTTAGTCTCTTAGACTGGTTGTCAAACTTTCGGGCTTCTGACGACCCGTAACGACTTGCAAAGATCCACGAATGCCAGCCGGGACCAACGTCTTAACGCGCTTTCCGAGGCCCCTAGGATTCTCGGTTTGTAAAGATGGTCATCCATCCCATGACCAACGGGCAAGCGTAGCTTAACCTAATGGATCGATCCGTGTAGCAGTTATTAATTAGCCACGAGATCTCGCTTTCTCCAAGGCTTCGCAATATTATTCCAAATCTAATGATGAATCTAACGATGAATATATAAGCAAACAAATCAGCATCTCGGTAGAAATAAACATACTCTCCGTGCTTAAGCACACAAAAGATTCTTTGCCAACACTCAACCAACACAGTGTCGTAAACGAAATACCGTAAGACACATATATCACAAAACAAAGGTTGAAATGTTAACAGCTTACGTACATACAACACAGTAAGAATGTCGGGGTTGTAATTCTTCAGGGCACATTAACGATGCCGCTAAAAGTTGTACCACAAACACAAACTCTATGGTGAAACTTCCAAGTCGAGCTCCCGAGTGTCGGGACTAAATATATCGATTTTGTTTAAAATGTTGAAATCGTGGGTTTTCAAGAGATTGTGGGGTCGCTTTTAGAGGATTTTATCGTTAAAGTCTGTAGTTTTGATCCATAAAGTTTTGTCGTTAACATCTGGGTATGCTAAAATCTCTATTAAAGAGTACACTTATAAACCTGATTACTAGCATTTCCTATACGATTAAGTCTTCGATCCGGTTCGTATGCCCTGCGCACACGTTATTTGTTGATACTGTGCTTTCTGATCTAGCTGGGTACAGTGATTTATATCAGCCTATAATTTTCAGTCTCTCTGTGAGAGGGAGTGAGTGGACTGTAATCTACCTTGGGGGCCCAGTGCAAGTTGGTAGATGTCACTTGTCTTCGAATTTTCGTTCTAGGACATACCGGTTTCCTCACGATGTTTTTCTTCACCCTTTTGAGAACAGTGGTGATTAAATTTTTTACACAAATTAATACATCTGTGTTCAAACCCACAACCTACTCTTACTGGGCCACCGCACTTACCTATTGGTCATTCCACGACCAAAAAAATTACCATATAAATTATACAAAACGAAAACATCTGACATCTTGAAACAACCAAACACCTAAGTAGCTGATTATTGTGGATTCAAGATCACAGGAAGTCTAACATGATCGTTCGCTGCTACCAAACTACTAGCCAGCACGGGTCTACTTATGACTTCCTGTGATCTCGAATCCCCAATAATCAGCTACTCACCTAATTTAAGCTTACCGAGTCATCGTATGCCTAGCCTTTTCCCATCCATATTGAGGTCGGTTTCCTATCTAACCTGATGCCGCTGAATACCAGTATTTTACATGGAGTAACTACCTATCTGACCTCCCTCAGTTACTGAGCAATACGATACCCCTTGGTAAGGCTGGCTGTTAGACTTTCGGGATTCTGACGACCCGTAACGACTGTCAAAGTTCCACGAATGCCAGCCGGGACCAACGGCTTTACGTGCTTTCCGAGTAGCGTTACCAGATGTCAGGAATTTTCCTAACATGTCCGGAATTTCAGCTGTCTGTCAGGGAAACTGGAAAAATTGGAAATTGACAGGAATAAAAAAAATGAGAAAAATATAAGAAATCCTACTATAATATTATAAATGTGAAAGTTTGTGAGGATGTTTGGATGTTTTTTACTCAATCACGCAAAAACGGCTGAACGGATTTGGATGAAATTTAGCAGACAAATAGTTTAGAACCTAAATTAACATATAGGATAGTTTTTATCTCGGTAGTACGTTCCCGCGGTCCCTTGCGGCGTCCCACACCCCACCACACCGCATCTCACACGCATATATTCAAGCTTACCCGCGAGTTTTTTAAATAAGATAGTTTTGCTGCCGAAATGTCAGGAAATTTATTGCTAAGGCAGGGATTTTACCAGGAAAATTTATTTTTGGATCTGGTAATCCTATTTCCGAGACATGTAAAGATAGTACCCATCAAGCCTAGAGGTACCTTAACCTGATCGATCAACCCAAGTCGCTGTTATCACTTATAGCCACAAGTCCCTCCTGAGCTTACCAAGCGATACAACAAAATTAACAATTGACTATCAACCCAACAGTCAGAAATAATGAAATTCTGAACTGCCGAGCTCAATATTAATCTGCTGGAATGAATATGGCGTAATAATTCGATCGTTCATTGTAAGTGCTATTCCTATCGTCAAATTGTGGCTTTGCATTGCCGTTGATGGTAATTTGATTATTAATTTATTTGTTGTATAGTGACGTTTAAATTGGATTACTTTTGGCGTGTTTTATCATTAGGTATGGCTTTTAATGATTGTTGGTTTATTTAGGGCCTTACCTCTCATACACGAGGTTATGGGCTCAAATCCTACTAATGTAATAATTCAATGATAAATGATTTTATTTCTGTAAGTAGGTTTGCACAAATACTTTTACACGTCAATCATATTTTTAAACCCTGATGAGTCGGCGTTTCTATCTCAGTACTCTGAGAAGACAGTTTTACGAAAGAAACTCAGTGCTCAGTCTGTTCTCTCATCTTGGTCGCATCATGTGAAGACCATGTGGATTGGTGTCTGAAATGGCCTTTTCAGGAAAGAACACACACAGATAGAATGGGCCTGTCCTGTCAGTGCACGCATTTATCAGGGGTTGGTCCCGGCCGTCATTTGTGGATCTTTGAAAGTCGTAACGGGTGACAACCTGTCTTACCAAGAGGTATCGTATTACCGAGTAACTTGGTTGAGGAGGTCAAATAGGCAGTGGTGCCATGTAAAATAATGGTATTCAGCTGCATCGGGCTAGACTGGAAACCGACCCGGACATCGTTGTGAAAAGGCTAGGCAGATGATAATAATGAAAGAAATAAAGAAAGAAAGAGAAAGTATTTGTTAGACTAGCACAGGAATATCATAAACTTAACTACACAATATTATGCTTGGCAAAAAATTATAATTTATAATAAAATAAAAATAAAATAAAAAACAAATAATAAATTAAAATTAAAATAATAATTTTATATAATGAAAAAGTTTGCATGCCGAATGGTGAAATGTGGCAGGACTCTGTATTGTGATGCCTACATCTACTTTTGTATTACCCATATTTGCAAATAAATTCTATTCTATTCTATTCAAAGTCCTTTATGAGGCCAAAAGGGGGCCTTTTGGCCTCATAAAGAACTTTGAATAGAATAGAATAGAATTTATTTCTGATCTCAGCATGATGCAGCAACATTTAAAAAAAGTGTTGGAGCGGTGGTATTCTGATAGGGCCCACTGTGATGTCACGGACAGATACAGAAATAAAATAATAAGTAAAATAATAAAAAATGATGGCCAAGACCCAAAACATTTAGGCACCTACTACCTATGCGTGTGTAGCATACTGTTGCAAGTCAAATCGAGACCCAATTTGTATGGTATTTTTATGACGATCATCTGTCACTTTCACTGCTTGCCTATAACCGTATCTTGTCTTGTGGGAGATGTCACAACAATCTTAATAATATGAACATTATTTTAGGAAACTGTTCTTATTTTGCACAATAAGGAAACTGAAGTGGCAGTGGACTGATCATTTTTGTCAAAGGATAGATGGCCGGTGGAACGGGCAAATTCTGCAGTGGAGAGTGGAGACCGCGTATCGGTAAGCGTAGTGTGGGACGCCCCCCAGCTAGATGGGCCGAAGATCTGAAAAGGTGGCTGAGACGGACTGGATGCGGCAGGCGGAAGACAGGCTGTTTTTGCGCAGTCTGGGTACAGCACTAAGAATGTGATGGGCCGAGTTGATTGAACTGGATATCATTTGTTTAAATATATGGAAACGACACCTGACACAAGACTTACTAAGCAGTCTCACAGTTAAATCTCAGATTCGAAAAAAAAATCACAAAACTTCCAACTTCCAAAAAAGACTACAATGTGAAAAATAACTTTAATATCGGAACTCAGTGTCTTTGGATATTTAATTTTTTTGCCAACGAGTGACTTCCGAAATTATGTTTTTTTTTTTTTGTAACAGTGATTTTATTTATTTAAAGGCCTTAAAACTATCCTTACCTAATGCGATACCAAAGTCACACACGCAAAATTAAAATTAAATCACACAATTAGATCATTGTTTGTAACATAATATAAACAATAGTACTTTTGTGAATTCACTCCAGTAACATGTAAATATATCCAATTCTACCTGAATGTAATTTATAGTGCGAATTGCACGAGTCAGACGGGTTTTAGCCAGCAAGTTGGTCCTGACTGATGATACGATCAGCAGCGGCGGGGGCCGTCGCCTCCACATATAACGGTCGGGTACGTACAAGTGCAACCGCTGCAGTACTCCCGGGTGGTGCACCATACCTCCGAGCAGTTCCACCAACTACGATACTAGTGTAAATTCGCGTCGCATCCCGAGTTGATTGTACCCCACCATACCCAGTATGAATACAGTGCGGTACCCATCCCACACCAATTCGCATACCTACTACTTGCTATATAAACTACAGTGACAGGAAGTAATAAATCATAGCATAATAATTATCATTACGATGCACAACTTCCTATAACAAATGAAAAATAATAGTCAAAATCGTTCCGCAATAATTAACTGACGAAACTATCGATGAAGATACATAAAAAAAACGCTGAAATGAGAAAAATAACTTTAATTTCGGAAGGTGGTGACTTTGGATATATTTTTTAATTTTTTGTCACCGCCTTACGAAATTATTTATTTTTTTGGAAGTCGGTTGTTTTTTTTTTGAAAAAAGTTTTTATTTTTCACTTTTTAGTGGTTCACATGTGCTTACCCCTTCACAGCGTCCCGGCGTGATGTTATGTTATGAACTGATGTAAACAATAGACAGACATGAGATTTCTGCAATTCCAGTCCATTTGCTATCATTTATTGAAGAGTTCCGTTGCCTATCTCCGAAGTTCTTTATCAGATCTTCACCAAATTGCAATGGGATCACTCCGAGAAAGTATTCTTCCAAAAACTACCCAAATCGCTCCAAATGTGCCTTTAAATTTTAAGAGTTATCTCTATTTCTCCAGAATCCCATCATCAGATCCTGACTTGATGACCATGGGACCACCTGGGACGTATACCCTTTCAAACAAAAAAAAAAGTAATCCAAATCGGTCCAGCCATCTTCGAGTAATCGGGGAACATACATTTAAAAAAATTAAATAAAACAAAAAAACGTTTCCGACGAATTGAGAACCGCCTCCTTTTGCAAGTCGTTTAAAAAGAAACACATGCACAACAACCTCCTCCTCTTTTGAAGTCAGCTAAAAGCACCAACAGACATGATTGCGATTTAAAGTAGGTATTTGTGGAGTGATCGATTGATCACTGCAAGCCAGGAAACGACCATTATGTACAAAGCTTTTGTAAATTATTGATGGCTTTCAATTTAATAATTTAACTGCAACAATGAATGTTCGCACGCGTTAAGTTGTGGATTGAAATTCTGTTTTATTATTGTTTAATGAATTCATCGACTTAATGTAGGTTTTATCTGTATTAACATTCGAGCATTCATCATTTGCCTAGCCTTATCCCAACTATATTGGGCTCGGCTTCTAGTCTAACCGGATGCAGCTGAATGCCAGTATTTTACATTACTGCCCGTCTGACCTCCACAACCCAGGTACTGAGTAACACGATACTTTGGTAAGACCGGTTGTCAGACTTTCGGGCTTCTGACACCCGTAACGACTGTCAAAGATCCACGAATGACAGCCGGGACCAACAGATTAACGTGCTTTCCGAGGCACGGAGGGGTCTTGGTATCTAAAGATGGTGGACTCACGGACCCACCGCGGTATTAACATTACAGCAATATTTTTCAAAATGAATTAAGTGCTATGGGGGTAAACAGAATCTACAGAACGCCAACTGCTTCGATCCTTGTATACTCCTACGAATTTATGTACATATGTGTATGAATGATGAATGAAGGTGATTAAGGGACTTACTAGAGAATAGGCAGCAGCGTTCTCTATGCATTTTACCACCGTACTGCGAACCACCTCCTTTTGTGGAAAGCCTATGTCCAGCAGTGGACGTCTTTCTGCTGAAATTATGACTGACGTATGTACTTTGGATTCACTTGTCAATTACTTTGACAATCGTTTAATCAATAATATTCTTTTGTTTAAAAACTTGTTCCTTTTTAAGCTGCACCTAAGCTTAAAAAAAAGATCAAAACCTAGTATGAAATACCCGAATTAGGTATTTTAATTTCTTGTGTCAAACATACCACTTAAAAATCTCACCGCTTCAAATAAGGTAAAATAAGAGCCAAACCAATTATTAATAATCGTTTTACCGCAAACGAAAAATACCCGGACTGTCAGCCCACGCGACAATTCAATCTAAATACTTCATTAGTCACAAATTAATTCAATAAAATACACTTTTATGATGGCGCCAATAGTCTTGTTTTGTTATAATAATTGTGGTGTACATTAAGGATATAACATTAATACACCTGTTTATTCAAAAGGGCAAGGCAGTGCGGCAGTGATACAAATCTAGATACCCCTATATGGTGGGGTAGGAAAAAAAGAAAAATAAAAGTTATGTATGTATTTACAATGATTATACTTAGGTACAAATTTCGCCGGATTATTTGTCGCAGTACTCGCAAAAATATAATATGTCACTAGGCGACTCGCACGAAGTTAAATTATCTGTGGGCGAATCCACAATTCCAGAAACACGTTAGTTTTGAATAAAACTTTAAGGAAAAACGAAAAGTAACTTTATAACATAATGAGTACACATGAGTATACATAATGAGTATACAATGAGTAGACAAAAGAATGTCCATGGAGTTTTTTGCCCGTTCTTCTCCATAGGTACCTACGCTTTGGAATGGGCAACTAGCTTTATCTCTCTAACTCACCGACCTTGACACTTCAAAAGTGCCTGTAATTGGTTTATTTGAAATATAAATGCTTTGAGTTTGAGTTTGATACAAAACGCGCCAATAATATGCATTTCTGGAATTGTCTATTCGCCCACAAATAAATTCACTTCGTGCGAGTCGCCTATTCATTATTTTTTACGGAACGAATAACGACAACAAAAAATGTTTCTTAAAAGGTCACAAAAAAAACTACCAATCTAATAAAAATGTTAGTATTTGTATAAATAGTTAGTTTTGCCTGTTTTTATTGCAACCAGAGGGCCTACTCCCTAAGCGAAATCCGTAGTATCGGCCGTCGTTACGAGCGCTTCGCTCTCTGTCTAACTTACGATATGTCCGTAAGTGAGACGGAGAACGAAGCGCCCGTAACGATGGCCGATACTACGGATTTCGCTTAGGGAGTAGGCCCCCTGTATTGTTATTGACGTATAATTATTAACACAAATAACAGACTATGTCATAAAACTACCATTATTCATGATTTTCTCCGGCAACCCCTTCGAGTAATAGGCATGATGATATATCGCTATGTTTTTTGCTACTTAGTTGTTAATAATGAAGAGCCAGTAGATAATTGACGTGTTCTGCTGACCTTACAATCGTACAAATAGCGTTGTGTATATGACGGTTTGACTGGTAACAAAGATTTGGCCTTATTTGGCGACACCTACGCAAATTCTACAAGATTTTTTGTTAGTTAGACGTTTATATTAGTATGGACGTGACTTCTTAGTTGTTGGACTTGTTTTTTAAAGCTCTTGGATAGATATTAGATTTTGTTTTTAATTATATATCTATGGCTGCAAATAGTTAAGTAGGTAAACGCCTTGAACAAGCAAAAAAGGCTTATTTGTCGATTCGCACGAATTTACCTCGTACGAATCGAACGAATCGACAGAGTTAAATAATCTATTATTTTCATAGACAGCTCGCACGAACTTAATTAATTTATATGCGAATCGGCTACTCCAGAAATACCTATTGGCACGTTTTTAATTTTATGCATTTTATTACATGCACTTACAGTTACCTGTTCTCATAACTTTATTGCATAAAAATGTGCCAATTGTCTAATACGTATTTTTGGAGTTGTTGATTCTTCGTGCGAGTCCCCTATAGAAAATAATAGATTATTATTTATCGTTGTCGAATCGTTTGATTCGGGCGAGTTAATTTAATAACCGGCACAAAACTAAACTAGTATCTAGTAACAACTTCTAAAGTTATTTTTGCTGAATTTCACTATTGTATGCAAGCTATTTATCTACACACAATGCACTTTCTGTCCGATAATACAACTTGATTAGGAACTTAAACAATCTAATAGTAAGGTCCAACTAATGGGAATCGATTTTAAGCAATTATTTTCCACAATTTAAACTATCAAAAAGTAACAAGGAAAAAGTAACAAAAATAATATGTTAATCTAATCGCCAATCCACACTAAACCATCGTACCGCTTGCGCTCGCGCCGCTTGGCGCCACGAAGTCGCAGCCAGATCGCAAACACACCGTTATACACGCCACGGACGCGAGACACAGTCGACAGCGGAAAAGGAAGCGGAGATTGATTGCGTAGATATTAATCAAGGACTGATAAAACTAGATTTTTTGTTATATCTGACCGAAAGTAAGTCAGCCGCACGGTTCGATCGATCAGGTTAAGCTACGTTTGCCACCGTGGATGGGTGGATCTTTACATACCAAGACCCCTCCATGCTTCGGAATGTACGATAAGCCGTTGGTATCGGCATTCATTCGAGAATCTTTGACAGTCATTACGGGTCGTCAGAAGCCCCAAAGTGTGACAACCAGTCTTACGAAAAGGTATCGTATTACCTAAGAACTGGGTTATGGAGGTCAGATAGGCAGGTGATACTGCTATTCAGCTGCATCCGGTTAGAATGGAGACCGACTTCAACATCGTTGGGAAAAAGTAAAGCAGATGATGATGGTTGATTGTAAATTCTGTAGACATTGTATCCATGTAGTTATTTAGCCTTATATGTATATGTATATATAATTTGTTATACACCGTGACATTTTAGTCGTCTTACAACGGCAGCCCACTGCATTAATCGAATGACTACTACATTTAAATAAATAAAATAAAAGAAAATTACGTATGAATGATTTAAAAAATCATTCATACGTAATTTATTTTTATAGATATCTTCTACCTTTTGATACGTAAACATATTTAACAGGGTGTTTCATAATTCTAAAGCATTATCTATTATTCTTTGTACCTATTATTTTAATTAATGGTAACAATTTTTCAATCGCGCCTGTAGGTATTTTATGTCGGATACATTGAGTGGACCACCTTTGTAAAGACGACTAAAATGTCACGGTGTATAAGTTTGTCTACAAGAAGATTAACATACGTAACGTTAGGACTATCTTCAAAATGTACCAACTTAGCCAGCCTGGAGGCTGTAGGCAAATCAAATTCTTATTATGAATTCCTGATTATCTTTCCGAGCTGGTAGACCCACTGCTTGTGTGAACCCCCATGATATGAAAAGGGTCACCAGTAATTTATCCGATTCATGTTCTTGCGTAAGTATTAAAAAAAAATTATTGTCATTAATACAATTTCAATAACATTCAAGTCACAATCACAACAATACACACAATCAGCCTTTTTATGGATTTTCAACTTTCAACGCCTAGCAAAACGTTGCAAATCCAGCGCGCGATAAAATTCCACCGCGTTTGGCAACGATGCGAACGTGGACATTTTTTTTTAATTATTTGTTTTGTTACTAAAAATGGATTAATCCTTTCATTACGATGGCACAAGGCAAGCAATGCCTCAAACTTATTCCAACTTATTCGAGTGAAGCTACGGCCACAACTACTTGTCATATAATTTCAAAGTTTATTTAACAACAAATGGCTTAAACTAGCTAAGAATTTGTAAATAAGCTTTGTGTTCAAATAAAATAATAAATACTGATATTTTGGCAACGTTGCGAACGTGGACTTTTTTAAATTATTTGCTTTGTTACTAAAAATAGACTAATCCTTTCATTACGATGGCACAAGGCAAGCAGTGACTTAAACTTATTTCAACACTTGTATAAACTAATACATCACGCCTTGCTTACCCGAGGGATTGAGCAGAGGTGTACCCATAATGCAGCCACATTTCACCAGTTATGTTGAAGTCCCGTGTAGTAGAGGGCAAGCTGATTGTCATCAACCGGGCATTGATCCAGACTTCGGGTTGCAACTGAAAAAATCCAGATAGAAAATTCCAATTACACTTTGCCCTGCCTTTTATCGCTTGTGAGCACTAGACCAACGAGGCAGTCCTCTTGTATAAACCCCTCACAAACTTTGTTCTTCAATATTGATTACAATTTGACAAATAACCCCGCGCTAACAAAATATATAAGAACTGATCTCTCAAACCTCGTTATTGTTTAAAAGTTTGTAACTTGTACCCTCGACCCGTCCAAGTTTCCGTCGATGATTTGTTGAATAGTTTTACATAAGACTGTCACTTCTGATGCAAGAATTTGAGATAATTGAATGTCTATTATATAACAGAGATTTATTCGAAATCGTGGAATGGTGCTGGGGTACATTTGTACAGGAATGTCCGGTGGGTTTTACAAGTTTACATTACCTCCACGCACTATTATAGTATTTACTTGTACTAGTCGAAATGTTGGTGTATAGGTCACCTCTGCCTAACCCTTCAGCGATTACAGTCGTGAAGTTATGTTATTTAAGTTTACAGATAAAAAGATGGGTGCCAGTAAATACTTAATAAAAAATCTTAAATCTTTTTGTTGATTTAAATTTTCATCCGTCACAGAATATACAGGATAAAATTGAATAGGTGCGCCAAACTATAATATTATAATTACGTGTTATAAAGAAAATCTCGAGTACTCGTATGTCATTAAGAAAAAGAATGCACATAAGCGCGCATAAGCAAGCGATTTGGCAACGTCGTCGCGCGCCGTTTTTTCGTAGAAACGGTCAAAATTAGGCAAGTAAATGACTACTAACAAAATGCGATCCTTTCATTTTCTTACTTGTTTTCATAGATTATGATATATTTATTCACTGGACCGCTGATAATTCCTGTCTATTTGAAGGCAATGACTTAGTTTGCACTCTCTAAGACGATCATTATGCGATTTTTTTCAAGAATTGACGCAAGTCGTCGATTTCATTCTGTGTTAGGTGTCATTGAGCATCAATGAGGGTTTATCTACCCACTTTATATATTTTTAAGCTCTCTAACTCAAAGAACCGTTTTGCTCGACTGACGTGAACATACACTTGTGCTACGCACAAATATTGTCAAACAACTTAAGTAGTTTTAAACTTTAAATGTTTTAGCAAATAATTGAGTGCTTCCACTACATTTGGAGCACCTTGAGAAAATGTGTGTATGTGACAAATTACTATCTTATGTTTGTTTAACACTTAAGTGTGGAGAAATCATATTTTAGAAAATGTTGCATCTTTGGATACAAGTCGTAAAGCCGGCTTGAAAATGTGCAGAAAAATATTTCTATCTGTTGGTGTTTGGCATCGCCAGAAAGCTGTTATATCTGTTGTCAAAAGATAAAATCCTATGCGTTTTCACTGTTGTTCATTAACAACAATTAATTAACAGCGTGGAAATGGCCGCGACTTTCTAGTTGAAGGTCGTAGGTTCAAAAGGTGCTTCACTTTGTGTAAATTATTTTATCACTAGTGCTCTCAAGACATGTGACGTCTAGCAACCCGCACTAAGCCCGCGTGGTTGTTTATGGCCCCGTCCCTCTCGCGGCCAGTGACCGAGCAGTGGCAACATGATAGTCTGATTTCGTAAATCTATTTTTACAAGAAATTTAAATCAGATAGGTTCTCAATCTAATAACTTATATCGTGTCCAGCGTGACTTTTTGGACGTTATAGGAACTGATGGACACTACTGAAGGTGCCACCCTCGTAGCTAAATTCTGGGCTGACTCTAATTTATATTGCCATAAGACACGCTTGGAAGGCAAAATCCTACAATTTTTTTTATTTTAGAATGTTACATAGATGTATAGAGGGGCTTGTGGCTAAGTAATATAAGCCGCTCGGATCGATCGATCAGGTTAAGCTACTCTCGCCGCGGTTGGTCCGTGGATGGGTGACCATCTTAACATACCAGACCTCTCCGTACATCGGAAAGCACGTTAAGGCGTTGGTCCCGGATGTCATTTGTAGATCTTTGACAGTCGTTACGGGTCGTCAGAAGCCCGAAAGTCTGACAACCAGTCTTTCCAAGGGGTATCGTATTACCCAGTAACTGGGTTGTGGAGGTCAGATAGGCAGTCGCTCCATGTAAAATTCTGGTATTCAGCTGCATCCGGTTAGACTGGAAGCCGACCCCAACATAGTTGGGAAAAGGCTAGGCAGATGATGATGTTACATAGATGTATCCATTCTTAAATAAAAATAGTAGGATATAGATATCTATGCCATTTAGTACACTCTCGGCCCCTCGTAAGGTACAGGACACTTTGGGGTCGAGAGGAAACTAAAAACCTGGCTGGAAAATAAAATTCACTCTCGATCTCCAAGGGTCCAGAATAAACCATAGTCAGGAGTCCAGTTGACACATTATTTATTGGGGGTCGAGGGGCCGAGACTGAACTAAACGCTCCATACGGGGTATCGTATTACCCAGTAACTGGGTCGTGGAGGTCAGATAGGCAGTCGCTCCATGTAAAATACTGGCACTCAGCTGCACCCGGTTAGACTAGAAGCTGACCCCAAGATAGTTGGGTAAAATAATAGCTTTTTACTAAATGCATGTGAAGGTGTATACCTACGCCACCTAAAACAAAAACATTATTTTAAAATTTGTATCTGTCTGTTTGTACCGTCTAATCTCCGAAACAGCTAAACGGATTTTACGAGACTTTCACTGGCAGGTAGCTGGTATTATAAGCAGTAATATTGGCTTCCGTGCGATAAACTCCAACTTCCATTCGGGTGAAGCTACGGCCACAAAACTACTTGTTATATAATTTCAAAGTTTATTTAACAACAAATGGCTTAAACTAAGCTAAGAATTTGTAAATAAGCTTTGTGTTCAAATAAAATAATAAATACCTACCTAGGTTAACAGTTACTTACCAAAACTCTCTGAAAAATACCAGACCGAAAAACAAAAGATACTTAATCGAAATCTCGCAAAACTTAAAACCAAATTCAATATCTGAACAACAACCAAACGTAAACTGTACCGGCAGTCTTTAGAAAACTAACCCCGGTTTTAAAAGTTGACGAATACATCCCAATACGGTCCCCCAATCCCCCCATTTCCTCCACATCGGAAACAAATCTGTTCTACGCAGAGCAATTGAATCCCCCAAGCCCCCGACAAATAAATAAAACTTATATATTTTTCCATTCAAATCCTGCAATGGTGAAATTTAATCTAAACTTGTGGCATATTCAAATAGTATTTCCATTTTGTTTCGTTTTGTATAGAGGAAATCAAGTTGTAAATGAATTTGGTGCAGAGAAATTGAATTGGATAATGTTTTGAATTGAAGAGATGAAATTTTTTATGAAAGGGTTTAAGTACTTAGTAGTTTTAGGTCTAACATTCTTTTGCACTCGATGTTAGTCATAGTGGGATGATAGGCAAAGACAGTGTTTATTTAGAAAAAACAACCAACTTCCAAAAAACACTACAAAGTGAAAAATAACTTTAATTTCGGAAATCGGTGACTTTGGATATGTATTTTATTTAATTTTGAAAAAATTAAGCATCATTAGACGCGGAAAAAGTTTTTAGATATAAATATTTCCTCATATAATGGTTTTACCAGTTACCTGACTGTGTAAGTTTATAAACTTCTTTTTAAATGAACATACTCACAGTTCAAAACTCTTGTTTCTCCCTTGTTTAGTGCTTTCGAAATCTAATAACTGTGAGTAATAATCATGAAATCTAATAACTCTCATTATAACCTTATAAAGTTATAATTTTGAATGAGACAGGATTTAAAAAAATAAAGTTCCGTGTTTCAATACTTAGCGTATCTGTTGCCAAGGCCATTAATAATAAGCTTAGATATGCGCCCACGCAGGATTAGCAATACATGTTGTATTGTTATTATTTTTCACTGTCAGTCTAGGCTCCGAACAAAGCCGGTATTGGGACATAGGGCTATGATTAAACTGTTATTCTTGACGGTCGGGAAAAAAAAATCTCCTTTGTTTTAGTATGATCGGTAAAAAACTGTGTACGGTATGTGGTGTTTTATACGGCGCAAGCGCTTTTCAACCGACTAAAAAATCTGTCGACTGGCTGCTTGAAGAATGAAAAAAATGGCCAAAGTAACCTATGTTTAAAGTCAACCGGTACTAAAGTGAACATTTACCAAAGCTGCTTTGTCTACTCTCTACTCTGTCTAAGTAGTAGTTTTTTTTTTTGAGGTTGGGAAATCCTCAAGTAACTTCTCCCGCTCTGGGTGGAGCAGGAGGACGTGTCAGACTTTTACTGACTAAAACCCACCCGTGTTCCCTCAGTTGCCTGTGTGCCAGTGGCCACGGTATCTCTTTCGAACAATCCGTACCCCTAGCAGGTACCGGCCCTTGCGGGTCCCTCTTTGCGTTGGTGCTGACATCTCTTTGAGACGCGCGTGGAACACAACGCGCCGTCGACTCGGGCTTGGTCCTTACCGGACAGCCAGCTACCCATTACTCGCCGTCCGCAAGCCCGCGCCTACGGTGGCCGGGAATCAGCCTAGGATTCCCGACGCCCAGGGCGTCTCCTGCGGAAGCTAAGGCCGTGAGGGCGCATATACTGCCTCTCAATCACGTGCGCCGCCTCCCTCTTCGCGAGCATTACTGCTTCGCGAAGGAGGCGACGGGTACCCATGCACTCTCGCTCCGTACCATAGCCTGGACCAGGGCCGGACGCGAGAGATCGCCGCCGCCGATCGCTTCCACAAGGGCACGGTGGTCCTCCACCCAAGCCGCGCAGACCTGTACCGTATGCTCCACCGTGTCCTCTGGACGATCTTTGCAGTGGAAACACCCGGGCGTTTCCTCCCGCCCTATCCGAAACAGGAACCTCCCGAAACAACCGTGTCCAGTGAGGGCCTGCATCAGGTGAAAGGTGAGGACGCCGTGACATCTCTCAAGCCACTCTTCAAAGAGGGGACTTACCGCCGTAATCGTAGCGTGCCCAGCACTGGGTTGCGACAGTCGCACTCTCCATGTCGCCATGAGATCCCGCCGGAGTTCTGTCCGCTGTGCCGTGAACTCTCGCGGCAGCGGAGTTACGCCCCGGCGTTTGGCCTCCTCGCGCCATTTCCGAGTGTGTGACCTTAGCCTCCAGATCCCATGGCAGCAATCCGGCAAGGAGGCTCATGTTTATAAGTGCACTATAGCAACATTCGATAGTGTTATTAAAAAGCTGCTGTATCACATCAGTTTTTCAGGCATCGACGACTTTTACAAGTCAACTCAAAAGCAACCTTTCCGCTTTTTGCCATTCCGAACTTGCCCCACAAAAGCCCCATATGTGCAGCCTCCAAAGTTTGTACCAACCGTTGCCCAACATAATTCCTTTTAGCACAAAAACGGGCAACTTGGTCAAAGGATTCTGTTGTATTATGAAATCGTATTATGTTAGTTTTTGTTTGACTCAACTCAGGAATTTGAGGTTAGAGGAAAAATTCTGTTGTCGAGTATAGTCTCAGCATTTCGTCGTTTTTTGATAACACTGCTCAATATCCTGCTGCACTATCTGAAAAGTGTAAAGATAAAAGATTTATGTTGGTAGGAATAAATCGAAATTTTACCATGAGATATCTTTCATCATTATCTTCATCAGCCAATAATGTTCTCACAGCTGGGACACAGGCGACAGGCCTCCTCTCTTCGCCAATAATGTACCTCGCAGGCCCAGTGCGAGTTGTTAGATGTCACTTGTCTTCGAATTTTGTTTTTAGGACATTCCGGTTTCCTCACCATGTTTCAACACTCAATACTTTATTGCATCCCACAGTGTATTTATTTATTTATTTATAATAAGCACACCAACAGCACTGTCACTTACATTTCAAATAAACTTACATCTAAGATCGGCATTTCAGTAACCGTGCAAATAACAGGCATGCATGGCATTGACATAATGAGAATTAGAGACAAGAAGAAAAAATAAAAAGTGTGTCCAGTAAACCGAAATCTAGAACACTACAGAAAACTAAACAGTTTGAGGCGTACATTGTTCGCACTGTTTATATAGGGAGCGTCTGATTGAAACGAAACTCATAGAGAAAACCTCATTAGGGAAACCGTCAAGTTGGACCTTTCATTATATATCCTTGCCATACGTGTTAGGGGACTATTAAAAGTGGTGTTTAAGGTAGATGTAGGCAATTGAAAAATGCGATGATGTCGTTTGGTACGTTGGCTAGTCCTAAAGTTAAATAAAATTATCAATTGCGCATCTATGGAACCATTAATAATTTTGTGGAGAATCAGTGAGTCAGAAGTGCACCGTCTTTCTTTTAAGCTAATCATCTTATAGTGCCTTAACTTATCATTGTAATCAGGTATAGCTTTTCGGATCCCATTCTTCACACATAGATACCTAACAAAACGGTATATGCTTGGGTGGTAAACATTAGCTTTGTGACTCCATCGTGGACACTGTCGGGCACAGCAAAATAAATTTAGAAGGTAAAGATGAGGACCTATAGTTTATCTTATAATCTAACTTATTCTAAATACAATAAAAAAATAAAAATAGGAATAATTTTTTTGGGTATTCTAAATTAGTTTTAGGGATTTATCATTTGAATATTCGTGTACACTGTAATAACGTTTCCTTAATAACAGATTTTTTTAATTTGTTAGTGAATATATGGAGTGTTTTTTTTCTCTTCTAATTGATTCTGGTAACTTATTATATATTTTTATTGACATATCCAGAGGGCTTGTTGAATGTATTTTTAGGCGGGATGTTGATAAGTTCAGTCAGTTCGTATGCCATCTCTTTTGGTGTAAAGTGGTGATTTCAAGTATATATATATACTTGAAATATTCAAATTCGCTCATAAACACCAAGACAAGGCACAGTTAGGATATTTAGGTTTATAAAATGGGGTTTGCAGCTATCTATCTGTTGTATATTTACTAAGATACGGATAAATTTCTTTTGTAATGTAAACAGTGTTAGTGCATCTGTTTTGACCAGTGGTTACGAAATTATTGTAACAAAGGAAAGCGCCTGCCTGACTTCGAACCGACGACCTTTATCCCGTAAGTCGTGGCTGTTACCTAGGGCCATCACAGCCACCGCTGCCCAGCTGCCGAGATATCTTTAGGCTAGTATAAAAGTACAAAGCCTCCTGCTATTACTTGAGTAGGTAATAGTAGTGCTATTCTGCAAAAATCACACCGTGTTAAGTGAAGTGAGCTTCCAGTGAACTGTCATCCCAATGCTAGAAATTGACAGTTCACTTCAAGCTTACCTGATATGGCATGACTTCCTCGTGTATCTCGTGCTTACACAATAGGATAAGAAGTATACGGTACGACATGTGACTTCCTAAATTACCCTGGGCTGATACATTTTTGTTAATAATTGTAAGTAATGCGAATCAGGGAATTACTTGAATTTGGGACGGCCTATTGTAATAATATGTAATGTTTCTTTCGCTCCAAATGTTGCCTAACTGTATCTTAAGGCGACATTAACTTCAGGGCTTTCTGAAACCAGCCAGAAATTCTATAAATAGACCTTATAGAAGGTCAACTTTAGGACATAATTCTAAGCTTCCACCAATCTTATTAGACCTGTCCAACCTTCAGGATTGTGTTGAAAACACTAACTTAAAGCACTTTTACTATAGTTCAAAATATACTAGCTTCTGTACTATAAACGCTCACCTTGCCAGACCAATTTCAACCTTATTAGTGGGGCATAACATTGGTTTTTCTTCTTCTAGCAGTGACATGTGAATCGAGTTTCATTCATTATCTACCATGACTGATGACAAATGATGTGTCGTAACCCGTACTTAGATGATGAAAAGGACGGTTTATGCGGGATGTAAGCATGAAATGAATGGAGCGACATTTTTCTTTAAGAAGTGTTATAAGTTTTTGTCACATGGAAAATGGTTGACGATGGAAATTTTTGGTTTATTTTATGGGTTCATTTAATATAAAGTGAGAATTCAAGAGTGGATGCAGGGTTTTGTTAAAAATAGAGTTTATTGACTGACTAGATCAGGCCTTTCCTCGGCTTTAATATAAGACTAACAATGATGGGAAGTATTAGACTACAGTATCATTAGGTATCTCGATTATGAGGCCATATACGATTTCTTTCCGATTTCGCTGATTTATGTGATTTTTCAATTAAAATAATGTATTTCCATAAGTTTTAATACAGCACATGAAAGATAATTCCAATTATGATCTAAAGAATAAGCTGCTTCACTTTTTTAAAATTAATAATATTAAATTTATTTCCGAGTATGGTACATTATGATCTTAATATTATTAAAAAGTTTCACATATACTACCGTTGTCGGTGTAGAATTATTAAAATTTAAGTACAATTAGGTAATAAAGAAGTATTAATTAATATAATTAATTAATAATATTACTAATATTACCACTTTTTGTCAAGACACATGTCCACGATGTTTCATTTAGTTGTTTTTCCATGCACAGACCTAGATCCAACATATTTTCGATCGATAAAAACAACAGTCCTTGAAAATTTTAACTTACACAATACACTTTCGACCCTTACTATAATATATTTATAAATATATATTTAAATATAAATATCTAATATATAAAATTCTCGTGTCACAGTTTTCGTTGCCATACTTCTCCGAAACGGCTTGACCGATTTTGATGAAATTTTAAATGCGTATTCAGTAGGTCTGAGAATCGGCCAACATCTATTTTTCATCCCCCTAAATGTTAGGGGTAGTCCACCCCTAAATAATTTATAAGGCAAAACAACGTTTGCTGGGTCAGCTAGTATAAGTATATAAGTTTGTATGTATGGATGTTTTTTTACTCTTTCACGCAAAAACTACTGAATGGATTTTAATGAAAAATAATATAGCGTATACATCAGAATAACACAGACTATAACTTATAAAGATATTGTGTGAATTGTCCAAATTATAACGATAAGTGACAAGTAAGTAGGAAAAAATTCTGCCATCTGCGAGCTATTCTGGCGTGCACTGCAAAAACCGTTAAATTTACACGTATATAATGTATTATGGAAATGTTTATCTTAAATAGTCCTACAAAAAAGCCGCGACAGCATTTTCTATCTTTTATGTGTAAGCCATTATCGCCAAAATAGTGAACCATAAATACAATAAAAATAAGCTACTCGAAGTACTAAACCTGCACAGACGAAGTCGCTGGCACCAGCTAGTGATTAATAATTCCCCAAAACTTAAGGCTTCATACTGAAGAATGCGGACCTACCTAACAAATACATGATTAAACTTACCTTCCTACCTCCCTGGATCCACGACGAGACACCCATCAATTTATCACAGGAGTTCACGTTAATATCAACATTGCCGTTACAGTTATATTCTTATTCGATGGCTTTTTGATCGGAAAGTGGAAAGTTTTGAGTAGAAATAGGATGGTGTGACTACCTCGTTGGTCTAGTGGTCGCCAGCGCTACTAATGAGCAGGAGGTCTGGGGTACGGTTCGTTTCAGGCAGTGTTATTATGGTCTTCCATTTGGAATTTCTCACTAGCTGCACGGAGTCTGAATTTGTGACCAGTTAATCGCAATAGAGTCGCCCGTAATTCATGTGACATTGTACATCGACATGTAAACATTGTTGGGCACGCCACAATTGCGGCGGTAAGTCCCCTCTTTGAGTTCCTGTTTCGGATAAAGCGGGAGGAAACGCCCAGTTGTTTCTACTGTGTAGTTTGGCCTGAGGACACGGTGGAGTATACGGTGGGGGTCTGCCCGGCTTGGGCGGAGCACCGCCGTGTTCTCGTGGAGGCGATCGACGGCGGCGAACTCTCGCGTTCGGCCCTGGTCCAGACCATGGTACGGAACGAGAGTGCATGAGTAGTCGTCACCTCCTTCTGCGAAGCAGTAATGCTCCCGAAGAGGGACGCGGTGCACGTGAGGGAGAGGCAATATATGCGCCCTCACGGCCCTAGTCGCCGCAGGAGACGCCCTGAGCGTCGGGAATCCCAGGCCGATTCCCGGCCACCATAGACGCGGGAAAACGTTGAAGGAAAACATGGTGAGGAAACCGGCATGTCCTAGAACCAAAAATTCGAAGACATGTGACATCTACCAACCCGCACTGGGCCCGCGTAGTGGATTACGGCCCACTCCCTCTCACGGAGAGGAGGCCTGTGTCCCAGAAGTGGGAACCTTAGGCTGATTATGATTATGAGTCTTGGCTATGAAATTTGAAGCAAAACAATTTTCAGTTTTTTTTTAAAAATGGCCATGGATTAATGTCCATTATTTTTATATGACTTATTTAATAACAGACGGTAAAGGGGATTCCAGGGAGGCTTCCCAAAAGATCGATTCTAGACCTGGTCAAGACTATGATACATTGTTGAAAGGAGCATCACCAAAAATCTAAGATGATGATGGCAATTGTATTAAAGCCGGGGAAGAAGAATTTTATTCCCTACATAAAACACTTTTCTGGTGAAATTTCCACACGTTATCCGTAAATGTCAGCACAACTAACTAATCTGAATCATTAACTTAATAATTACTATGTTTTAGACAATGTGACTGGTTTACTGAAAGCCACAGTCAACTATGACAATAAACAAAATGAACCACCTAACACGCACCACATATTTCCTTATAAGATTGAGTAATCACAAACATAATCGAAGAAATATGTTGTTTACTATTGTCATACACAATGTTATTGTTTTATTATAAACGTTTCTACACTAAGAATGATAATACGACACTTATATATATAGTAACAGATAATTTAGTCGTCAGTGTGCTTTGAGATGTGTGTCCTGGAATAGTACGCGCAGCTGTGTTGTGTTGAGTTTGAATATTTTGTGAAAGAAAGGTACTGGTTTCTCTTTTGCTTTTATTGTCGTGTCGTTGTGTGGCTTAGAAAATATTACCATAAAACTGGTTATGGTAGAATCTGTAGGGTAGCCCGCAAAGTTAAAACTTTCTTACGTTGAATGCTATTTGCAGGCGGTCTAAAAAGGTATATTTGGCAGAATCATAAAATAATCATATTATGAATTGAGTAGAATTAGATGAATTCCGTGAAATTAATAATCCATATCTAATTCAAAATCAAAATCAAAGCCATTTATTCTAATTAGGCTGAGAGTCAGCTCTTTTTGAACGTCAAAATTACATAAGAAAAAACGCCCGCCCTTCACCACTTCCTAATGCTTTAGATGGGAAGAAGAAGTGGCACAACAAACTCCCCAGCAACACAGCTGTCTGTTTAGTCGGATAGACTTGATTCTATACATACATAGCCAAAGTAATCAACATTACGAGACACAGAACTTAAAAATTTGTTACTTATGTCAGCTAGCCATGCCAATATACCAACAAATAAAATTAAAAATTAACTCAAGCACAAAAAATAAAAAGTAAAGAAAGCATATACCAAAATAAAAGTCTCCTGGTATAAATGGCGTGATAGCTTACATAAGCAACTGCGTACAATTGTATGCAGCTCATATAACAGACAGCTGTTATATGAGCTGCATACAATTGTACGCAGTTAACTGTGTGCAACTATATAGGTATTACTAGAAGAACAACTATAATTTATACATTTTCAATTTGTAACCATTTCACGATTTTTTATGATTAATAATATGATCCTTTTATGATTCTACCAAAGTGGCTTTTTAGACCCCCAGGTCAGTGCCAGGCAGTATGTTGATTATTTGATGAAAATGTAATTCATATTGATGATTTTAATGATTATAATTATGTAAAGCCATGTTTGTTACGAGCGCGAATCATATTTTGTGTGTGTGTAAGTAAGCCCATGCATGCATGCATGAGAAATACGTAAGACTTGTATCGTCCAGTCCTTGATGGTTAATTCATTTTACATGTATCTAGGCACTATTGTCTACATGCAAAATTGTATGTTCAGAAAGTCTTATTACTATTTATTATTTATTTATCCTTTATTTCAGGCAACTAAGGCCCATAAAACACAATACATATATTATAAGTATAAAAACAATAACTATAAACTAATACATATTTTTTATACAAATTTTAAAACTACTGCACACGAAGTGACGGCGCGGCGTCGTGTTACGCTGCGAGGTGTCGCGTAGCTGGCCGCGGAAACGCCGATACAACACACCTTTCAATCAGGCTTCCAAAACTGGAAGGAAGTCTCATCGCCATTAATATCTACAGCTCTCAAGGTTGCTTATAAGAGTTATAAGCCTCTTTTCTCTTGCACCAATTTTCAATTATCTGCAAAGATTGCAAAAAAAAACCTATTAAAATAAAAATTCAATCGTGATACGTAAGATACTTACGGACGGAGAAGGTAGAGGGAAACATTATGGAAACAGCCAAGCGTTAAATTTCCACCGCGTAAGCCTCCACAGAGAAAATTAACAATGTGTATAATTGAAATTGTATGGTTCTATCTCGGGTTTACCTTACGGAAATCATGATTACTTTATCATCATCATGCAGCTGAGTACCAGTATTTTACATGGAGCGACCGCCTATCTGACCTCCACAACCCAATTAATGGGTAATACGATACGCCTTGGCAAGACTGGTTGTCAGACTTTCGGGCTTCTCACGACCCGTAACGATATACTACGAGAATAGTACCTACTTACGATACTCTAAGTAGAGTTTCTACATTGCTAATCAGCCATGTAGAAAATGTAGGCACCATAAATAACCCCTTATTTATAAACGCTGTTTAAAGTTCAGAGAAGTTTAAACCTCAAAACTTTATGGTTAAACAGTCACTAATCATTGCTATTTTAAATAAGGGGACAAATATACAGAATACCGAATAAATTACAATGGACTGATCAGCACTAAGCTGAAAGTATTGGGAAAAACTTCTATGTAGGAAAATATTTGAAGGATTATCAACACAGTAAACAAAAATAACTTTATGCTGAGGAAACTGCCTTGTTTTTAAAAGATTTTCTTGGAAATTGATACTTTATCTTAAAGTAAACAAATAATCGTAAACAATTCTACTTAGTTTATTACTTATCATTGATATATAAGATTCTTACTAATTAAATATTATATAGTTTTTAAGTGCTTCTATTAAAACGTGAAAAGTTCTTGATCACAAAAATATGTCCGATGTTATACATAAATATCATACTAGTATGAATTTTAAACACAAACAGATGTACCTGATACCTTGGTAGAAAATGTCGTTTTTATTATGTGCACTTTTAAACAAAATATCACAATCTACTCTTATAAATGTAATCACAATTTCTGCTCGTTTAACTTGCAATTTACGACTTTTTAATAGGTACTTCTAATCTTGCAACTAGAAAACAATTTACCTTCATTATCTACCTAGTTGACTGTCCACAGACCAAAATGTTTACATCACTCCATTTGATTTCAGATGGAGAAACTAATACTGGTACTCCTGTCAATAGTGACAACCATCAGCTCAAGCCCAGTGATGACCAGGCAGAGGCTCGCACAACAGACCAGCAGGGACACCTTCTGTGCCACCCTCCTCAATTTCAACAACTTCCACTACCTTTTAGAAGAAAAAAGGAACGTTACAGGCATACCCGCAGACATGAGTATTCATTGGAAGACCGGCAAGGTCTTCTTCACCCTCATAAGCGACGAAATGAAAATGAGTCTCCAAGTTATGCATCCAAGCGGAGAATTCGAAATCATAAAAGTCGCCGGACTCGGCCAGTCGACTTGCGTTGATAACCTAAACGACATCGTGTATTTAGCCACTGATAACGGTGTCTATAAGTACAAAGATGACAGCTCTATCGAATTGTACACAGCTTTGGGAGAAGATGTTATGTACATAGCAGTAAACAGCGATGGCAGTGCAATGTATATAGCAACATGGCCTCAAAACCGAGTCCATAAGATCACGAATGAAGGTCAAAAGCAGGAAACATTTTCGGCTATACCGAACGGCCATGGTTTGACTGTGGATCCGAGAAATAACTTATACTTCGTAGCTACAAAGACTTCGTATATTCTGAAGAATGGGAACACGATTCCAATCAAAATCAAAGGGTTACCCAATGATAAAATGACAGGGGTTTTTGTCAGTCGATCTGATGAAGTGTTCGCCATGGATGAGAATAGTAACTTATACGTAGTTGACCCTGAAAACACAAGTGCCAAACGTCTGGGATCATTTGGCATCTCAGGCGTGAATTCGTTTGCTATGGATTCAGCGGATAATGTGCTTGTTGGAGTAAAAGGGTCCATATTGAAATTCAATGCATATGAAAAAACTCCCTGCCCGGAATATGAAAAGTAATTTAAGTGTTGGGACTAACTGGACTAGTTAAATTATTGTTTGTAAATAAATTCATGTACTTCGTTATTAATACTGAATGGCTTTCTTCAACCTGTTATTCTTGAAATTTCATCAGTCTGCTTCAGACCTTATCGCTCTTATTTTCTTATTACTTAGGTAAATTATATGTTATAAAGTTTAATTGTATTTCTTCAATTTATACACTACTCTTGTTAATGAAGCATTTTTTTTTTTCATTCTGTTGAGTTTTATCTGGCTCTTCTGGATCTATCTGTACGTCACCACTTTAACTTTCTTCTATATGCTTATTATAGTGATGTCGATTAATTAAAATAGCAATTGTTCTTTCCATTTCTCTCTATTATTAAACATTATGTTTCTATTTTCCATCTTCTGTTCTTTCTATCCTCTTCTGTTTCTTGTTCGTGTCCTTTGGTTTCTTATTTATGCTTCATCAGTATTTCATTTCAAGGTAAAGGTGAGTTTCATCAATTTAGATTTTCAATTATTACCTATTAAAAGTAACACTTCTTAAATGAATAATGCATCTCTCTTCGAGTCTTAAACAAGATGATAATTATCCTTGGATCTATCCTTCGTCCATAGAATACGTTAACCTGAGAAGTTAGTAGTTCTTTTTCATTCCGTGTGTAATGCATTCTTCGTACCTGAGTTGTGTTACGTTATCCCTTCACATCATAACACATGTCTCGCCTTCTTTGCTGTAATTCACTAGCATCTTTCCGGATTCAAATGAGGTAAACGACAGGAGATGACTACAGCCTATAAAAACTTAGGTGAGTATTTTTAAAAGGGATCAATACTTAATGATGGCCCACTCAATTTATTACAAGTCCATAAAGACACAAACTACAAGAAAAATAAAACATGGTACATCTCGTTTTTGTGGTAACAATTTAGTACTGACAAGCTCGCGGGCTGGCAACGGCGCATTTATGGCGGTTTTTCGTGATTATTTTATCATTACAAACAAAAGTAAACAGTTTTTCTGCCATGCACACATTTTTTATACAGATAGTTGGTATTTTCAAGTTTGCATGTTTTTTTTTTACAGTTATTTTGGTATTTGCTTATAAAAATCGACATACCCGTCAATTATTTTCTATTTGTATTACTTAGTACGATTAAATGTTTTTATTGTAGAGTAAATGTTAAAAACAATTACAAATACCAACGATCTAGTGCTTTGCTGAAAAAAATAGTACTTTTATTTGTATTTAATGAATTAATCACGAAAAACTACTATAAATGCGTTGTTGCCAGCCCGCGAAGACTCGGTAATGTCAGTAAACTCAGTAGTGTCCACTGCCTATGCCTGCACCACCTTAGCAATTTGTACTATGGTAGATGCGCTAAGGTCATGTACAGACGCCAACACATCAAGCTATCCCAAACTGTAAATTTTTCCCAATTGACATGAACCTTACGTTTTGGTAATAAAGTTGAAAATCGATCAAAGAAATTTGACAGTTTGGGGTAGCTTGATGTGCTGGCGTCTGTTCAGCTCAGTATCAGCCTGTAATTTGATTAAATAAAATATGATTCGCGACAATAAATATAGACTGTACAGACGTTTAATCATTAAAATTATCAATCTTACAACCCTCTAAGTTTATTTAATCCCAATGAATGACTTTTCCATGTAATTAATTGCAATTCAATGCGATTTATATTGTGTTGTTTATTTGAATGATTCTAATTCTGTAAATTACGTTTTACGGCCGCGAAGGTCGCGGATCATAGCTTTTTTTAACATACAGCCTGCCATACCTGCAAATTGTAAGAAAAAACTTGGTAACTAGATAATCTGTAAACCTGCCCAGATGAAAAAAAATACGGTAAGTACTTAAACCGTTGTAGTACAGTTTCGGATTGTCGGTTTTTTTTCCTCCCATTATGTTGAACGTCATGCACATGACATGCATAGTTTTAGCTTTCAAAGGAAGGTAAAACCCTGTTATGTTGTATTCACATTTTTTTTTCTTACATAGGATCAGCAAGAAAGGCAAGAGACACAGTCGCAAGAGGAAGTCCAAGAAACGAACCACTACCACCCCGGAACCCAATGAAGAAGAAGAAGACGAAGAATAAACTATTTTACTCATAAAATAACTATCTTTCTTTTTGTCACCACGGTGAAATTTAAGCCTCATGTTATTGGACGCTATTTTAACATTTGTCCCTGCTAAAAATAACCTGTCGAAATAAAATGGTCCCGACAATAATTGGTTTCAATGACATCTATGCATAAATGAAAGAACTATTTACTTTGAACGTCTACTACGCCATCTGTTATAAAAGTCTAGAACGAATACGAAAAAGCTTCAATCACTGTTCACGAGATGGCGGCACTGAGTTACTGCGTTAACTTTTTACCTCGGATAAAATTTTAAGATTGAGATTTTTAACTTTAATATTGAACTTGATAATCGCATTGTTTTTTTTTATTAAACTCTGGAAGCTTTGGAAAAGATAAATTACAAAATCAAGCTGCTATGGTAATAGCTGTAAGCAATATCAAAACGTGGTAACCGCGTTATTGCCAAATCAAAAATACATACTGCGAACACTGGGAAAATTAAATTTATTGGAATAAAATGTTATCCAAGTTAATTACTAACAATTTCATTTTGATTATTATGCTTGATTTAAAACAAAACAAAGTACTCCCTATGATATTGATAAACATCAACATAAATAAGAAACACAAAAGACCTTAGTTGGTAGGTTCTGTGAATCTGTGGAATACTCGACAAGAAGACTCAACGTGGTTTCTCGAAAGCTGCCTAATCCAGCTGAATTAATCTGTTAGCCTCCTTCGCAAAGGATGATGTTAGTCACCACATGGGATTTTTTGTCTGCTCAGAGCACGATAAGGTTTGCACACTCAATTTTTTATAATTATTAATTCGTCGTAATGTCAATACAGACCGTGACGACAAAAATTAAATAAAAAGTGGTTTAATGAAATTGCCAGCCCATTAAAAAGGTTTTGGTTAGACATGGGTAGTTCGCGAACGATTGAAGGAAATGAACTAAGTACTTCATATCACAAAATAAACTTATCATTCAATCAGTAGTCATTCAAATGTGTCTCGACTTCACTTAGTTCAGTCTTTCTTTTCGCTATTTCAATTTTAAATACACCAGCTGAGACAAAAATTTCTAAGTATCAGTAACAAAAAAAAAACATATCTACTACTTAAAAAAAATAGTTTTGCTTAAATTCATATTTCTAGGCTGACAGTCCTAAGCCTGTATATAGCATGAAGAAAAAACGACTTACGTATAAAACTGAACTAGAAAAGTGCATCATTTGTCGTAACTTGTCAATCACTATCGTTATCCTACGATAGGGACTCGTTCTGATTCGCTGAACTAAATGAAGTACTGAAGGAAATGAATGGACTACTTCACTAAGCGAAAAGATATACTTTATTCATTTCTTTTTACTGACACATTTTGCGCATCTCTAGTTTTGGTTAATGTCAACTCGACATTGGTCAAAGGTATAAACTATTTTGATCTTCGTTAACTAGTTATTTTATTAGGTATACTTGCTATGCAAAAATCTGCTCAGCTACAAAAGGTATTGAGAGTTCTAAACGAAAAATTTCAAATCTGACGAAGATTTAAAAGACTTGTCTCCACAATCAGGGAAAATCAAGAAAATTTACAGAATACCTACTTTAAACTGCTGCAACTTTTGAAATATAGGTAGGTATATAATATTAAGGATAGTAAACACAGTTGTAAATTACAAATCTGTGCAAGTTAAGTTAACCCGTTTCAACTTTGTCATTTAAAAAAAACTCATAATTTTCTGTTGCGTTCTGTACTTTCTGCACCATAGGAAAAATGCGTTGGTTTACGTATTATTTTCTTGGGAAGCAGCCAGCAGCTGGTTCAAATCGACTATTTCATCATTCACATCATTTTAATAAGCAATGATGACTGTGTAATGAGTCTATAATTTAACTTGATCAAAGAATGTAGAATTAACGGCTTCAATTATAAAATTAGCCACCAAGCTTTATTTTCCTTAACAAAAGGTTCATCAACTTTACTTCTTCCCCCAGTGGTTTACCAGTCCCGTTTAAAATCTAGTCGCGATCTCATAAATGTCAAATATTTTATGTAAATTAGAAGTATTTTTGACAGATTACGGCTGAAATGAAAAACAACAGGAATTACCGTCAATATAAATCAAAGTTACTTACGGTAAATATATTCATTCACCGGGCAACACCAACTCGTCCTCAAAACCAACCCATTTTCTTTCCTGACACTTGGTTCATTCATTCATAAAATTGTCAAATTGTCATACGCGTCGCCGATGTGTCAGTGGGCGATCGTTTTAAAGCGTGTTATTTGTGTCGTAAATGTGTTTCGATTATGTGATAATGAGAAGACACGCGCTTTACAACATTATAATTAAGTGATGCGTGTGTTTTGAGTTTAGTGTCGTGTTAAAAAACGTTGTTTTCATTTGTATGTCATCGGACTCTTCAATATGGCGGCCCCTCGTCACAAATCACAACAGAAAAATATATCTTCGATATTTTCGAAGTTGCATGGGGCGTTCTCGGACGCCGTATGCCCTACTAAACTGGCGACCGATAAAAGGACATTGGATAAGACTTGGAAATTGATGGATAAAGTGGTGAAACTGTGTCAGCATCATAAGATGAATTTGAAAAACAGTCCACCGTTTATCCTGGACATTTTACCGGATACGTATCAGCGTTTGCGTGTTATATACTCAAAGTACGAGGACAACATGCTGGGGTTGAATAACAACGAACATTTTAACATATTTATAATTAATTTGATAAGGAAATGTAAGCAGGCTATTAAGTTGTTCAAGGAAGGTAAAGAGAAGATGTTTGACGAGAACTCTCACTACAGACGTAACCTGACGAAGCTTAGCTTGGTGTTTAGCCACATGTTGAGTGAGCTGAAGGCGATGTTCCCGAACGGCACGTTTGCCGGTGACCAGTTCCGTATCACCAAGAGTGACGCTGCCGAGTTTTGGAGGACCAACTTTGGAAACAGGTGAGTTTCACCAACCTTACTAAATAAGCCGTTACATTGTGTCTTCCACGATTGTTGTGATATTGCATGTATACATGGGAGAGTCTGGCAACTTTTAAATAAGGAAAAGTTTATGCAACTGATTGGTATCCCCGGTATCCCTAGGACAGGGTTGGCAAACCAATGGCACGCGAGCTTTTGGTGGCATGCCACAATAAATTGAGCACGGCAGCCTAAGTCACAGCAACAAACATAGACATCTAAGCGTGCTCAAAATCAAAATACTTCATTTCACATAATCGTGCAAGGGCACGTATGAAAAGTCAGAAGCTATGTTCACGGTTCCAATTTCTCATTTCCTATGGAGAAGAGCCGGGCAAGAAGCTCTATGGTTACTCTTTTTTTTTTAAATTCGCTTTTACAATGTTTTAAAATTACAGTGATAATAGTTATGGGAGGACAGTGCAGGCCTGTCAATAAGTACCAGGTACTTAGAGGAATGAAAATTAAGAATAGAAAATCGTCTATAAATCTACAGTCTGTAAGGCCTACAACGTTCGCTCATTCACAATATGTAAAAGAATCTACCTAAGTAAAATCAACCTATTTAAATCAAGTGACATGGTTTCCATGAGAATCATGAAAATTTCATCTTCTTAAGCCTTACTTTCAGAAACCGTACCTATATCGCATGATTCCAGTTCAGCTTGCATTTTGCTAAAAGTAGTATAAATAAACCTAATACTAGACACCAGAAGTTGCACTAATTTGTTCTTTCACATAAATAAGGGGGTGTCATGTTGATTACTGTGTAATAATACAAGTGTATTTCTGTAGCAAACAGTAAGTACCTATTGTGAAAGTATTTAGCCTTTTTCTAGTATAACAAGTCAAGATTATTTGTTGGCACGTCAATGCCATATTCAATATTATTTTGGAAAAATGGCTCGTAGAGGTTTAGTGGTTTGTCATCCCTGCCCTAGGATGATATTACATTAACCAATGTTATTGTTTGTTCTACAAAATTACATTTTGCTCACTATGTTTATATCATTGTGTACCCTGATAAGTTCAGAAAGCATGTGACTACCGAGACGATGACTAAACGAGAAGTGTAGAAGAAAATAGAAATGTTCTGCCCACCCCAAATAAAGTCAGGTAAGGGCAGGAACTTGATGATGGTCGTTAGAAGCTCGAAAGTCTGATTACCAGTCTTACTTAGGGGTATTGTATTGCCCATTAACTGGGTTGTGGAGGTCAGATAGACAGTCGCTCCGGAATTCAGTTGTATCCAGTTAGACTGGAAGCCAAAGCCAACATATTTAGGCAGATGATGATATATTTAAAATCCACATGAATACAATATTCCAGTAAATGTACGCTAATGAAGAAATTAGCTACAACTGTAGCCTGTTTTATCTTAAAAATATAATTTGTTAAACATTATTGGTGCTCCGAACTTAAAACAGGAGTATCTATTCATTCGATAATGACAATGTATCAACTACCTAAACTATACTTTCAAATAATTAGTAATATGTAGGGTATTTTCTCTGTTTGGCATTACCAGTACATGTTAGCTCCTAATGATATCATCAAACTAAAAATGGTATCATTAACACATGTAGAAAATAGGTGTTAATCAAGATATCGATAACATAATTTTCTCAATTTCCTGCCTGTTTAATTAAATTAAAAAAATTTACTTAATTGAGTAGGTATTATTAATACAAAACTAATTTACATATAGAGTGTTTGTACAAACTTATTTACAGACACATGAAATATGGACTATGCAAAAGCTTTGTTGGGCCCTCATATAATACAAAAATATACTATGTATTACGTTGGGTTCATTATGAATTTTTTTGTAATAATATTACATTTCACCTTGTTTACCCGAAGGGTTGAGCAGAGCTACAATATCTTGATCTTGATATATCTGATAAACGAAACCACAGCCCAACCTTATTGAACCCAGGTCCTCATGCTCAGTTGTAGCATTTGTGACCACTAGACCAAAGAGGTAGTTAATAATATTATGTTAGTTGTAAAAGACAATTGATCTCTTCTTAGTGTTTATAAAATGGATTCCTTTAAACATTAAGCCAATCAACCCAACCACAAGCAAAAATAGCAATCTGCCCTTCACAAAAAGTGAAAAAAATGGGCCACACTATGGGAAAGTAGGTTGTATTATTATGCAGGCAAAATATGACATGGAGTTTTAGAATGTGACACACACGTAACATGCAGCACCATTATTAGGCAAAAAAAAAAAAAACTACAAAGGTGAACGCAATTTTTATAAAAATCTCATTTTTACTGTACTGTCCTAAAAACTTCTCCCTCTTAGTGTCGATGGCAAATATTGATTGAATAAAAAAATAAAAACAAATAATATTTGAATCAAGCTAAACAGCTGGCAACCAGCCACCAGACACTGTAAAAAAATTAAAGATAAACCTTTATCGCAATATTTAAAAACTGAAATGGCAATGACATGACCTAAGTGATACCATTTTCCTCCTAGCCAATGTTTTTTCCTCCTTCATTGCAATTTTACATGAGGAAAGTACTGCATTTTATGAGTTTACAAAGTATTTACATGTTATTATGCAGAGTTTTTTAACTAAAAAATTCCCAAGTAATTGTTGGAGTAGTTATTACAAATAATTATCATTAATGGGATTGGAACTAACCACATTTGTATATGTGGTTTAAATTTTTTTCGTTAGTAGAGAATCCTACTAAATCCTACTAACATTATAAATGTGAAAGTTTGTGAAGTTGTTTGGATGTTTGTAACTCAATCACGCAAATACGTCTGAAGGAATTGGATGAAATTTGGCACACAGATAGTTTATAACCTGGATTAACACATAGGATACTTTTTATCCCAGTAAGACGTTCCCGTGGGATAATTTCCTAACTGCAAAAGCTAGTGTTTAATAAACTCATTTCTTGGGAAGGTAACACTAGCAGTTTTTAATTCAAAAAATTAAAACCAACTTAATTGGTAGGTAATTAAACACAAATTTTTTAATTGCTAGATTAAAATAACAGCTGCGGTCAACCTTTTTTTCGACATAACCGTTGAGCGAAAGTAACAGCTGTAAATACATGTAATTTATTAAAACATGTCAACAGAATTTCACATTTTGCATAATTTCTTTAAAGTTTCAGTATATTTTGATTGACAGTAAAGGTTCATAAAAATGTTCATACTTAAAAAAGTCCTTTAAAAAATAGGCCTTATTTGTTGAATGTTACAACGTAAATGAGCATAGTTTTTATAAAACATTTTGTAAAGTATAACAATAACTCCATATGTAATATACTATTCCTAGTGCCTCTAACAAGAAATTACAACTCATTTAGCTGTCAGTACAACACTATTGTCATACAATCTCTCTTACAATTAATACTAAGCCGCAGTTAACAATGGGGGTTTTAATTTCTCACACATGCCATGCGACACTTCCTTATTGAATGTCATAGCTTTCTCGTGGGAAAAAGAAGATTTTTCCTATTATAATCTAGGCTTGAAAAGCATGCTATCATGTGATATTTTTTACAGAATGTCAAATGGGTTATAGTGGGTAGGTGGAGCACTGATTTCCCAGTAGGGACAGCTTTTCTTTCTTTTTTTATCCTATACTAGCTGACCCAACAGACATTGTCCTTTTTTTTTATTACGGGGGGAAATCCTCATGGATGTCCTCCGCCCCGGGGAGGGCGAAGGGGTCTGTCAGACTCTTACTGACTAAAACCACCCCGGTGTTCCGTCTCTCACTTGCACCGGGGATAAGGGGAACTAGTGTGACTTTCGCGATCCCCGGCTAGTGCCGGCCCGCCTCTGCGGACCAGCTCGCGACCGTGGGAGAGTGAGGTGTTAAACTCCCCCCTTACGTCATAGAGAGGCGCGCGTGGAACACTACGCGCCGCCATCTCGGGTCCTAAGAAGTAGGGGGTGACAGATTTCCCCAGATCTGTTGCCCCTGGACCCATTTAGGTGAGCTGGAAGAGGGCGTTATCCGCCCTCCGCCGACGCCCGGTGCGTCTGCTGCGGATCGGGTTAGCGGAAGCAATCCGCCTCCCGCTCCCTCTCCGCCGCCTCCTTGCGACATGATTGCGATGCGACATGACTGTTTCGCAGAAGGATACCACCGCGTCCCAGGAGTCCTCGCTGCCGACCATCGAGTCGATAACGGCCGGCAACAGGACAGGTCACTGCCGAAACAGACATTGTCCTGTCTTAACTATGAATGTTGAAGTCGCATTGGTATTAATATTAGAAAAGTTTTCTTAAATTTTCTAATGTTACGCGCCACTTTCTTAATATTTTTCTTTCATAAGAACCTTCTCCTGATAATAACAAACACAACACAAAAAGAATTAGCAAAATTGGTCCAGCCGTTCACGTGTGATGAAGGGAAATAGGGATTCATTTTATAATATATTAACTTCTGCTCGCGACGTCGTTCGCGTCAAATTTCTTGCTCCCAAGAATATTACACCCAAAGAATATTCCAATTCGAACCAGCAGTTCCTGAGATTAGCGCGTTCAACTCCGTCGCAAATAATGCATTATTTTAGAACAAATTTGGTTAGCATAAAAAAGGTTGTAGTGAGCCAACCTTAAAAGATAGACATATGCTGTCACGGACTTTTTTTAGAACTTTTAAAGGGAAACAATTCTGTCATACATGATTTTTGCGAAACTTTAAACCGTTTACGCAGCGCACGCAGCGAAAGCTCTCAAAAGGAAAAAAAACCCCAATTTTGGAACATTATTCATTGGTGCTCCGCTCCTATTAGTCTTGTCTCCTATTGGTCGTTCTTTGTCTATATAGGCTTCCTCAATAAATGGGCTATCTAACTCTGAGAGAATTTTCAAATCGGACCAGTAGTTCCTGAGATTAGCGCGTTCAAGCAAACAAAGAAACAAACTCTTCAGCTTTATAATATTAAGTATAGATAGATTGTATCCCACTGCTGCGATAAGGTCTCCTTTTCCTTCCAAATCTCTCTGTATTGTGCGTTATCTGGCCATGTTGGCCCTGCAAAACTTTTCAGATCTTCACACTAGTTACCCATAAATTGTTTGCTGAGGCATTCAACCTACTTGCATTCCATTGTGCAAGGAATGACGTGTATCCCCAGCTTTGAGTGATGATGTTTGCCTCTTGCTTGTGAAGTTACTTATTCACATGTTAAGTAATGATACCCAATTATGCCCAACCTATGCAGTGGCAAGGCGTCCCAATCTATCGTTTAAATCTACAAAATATTTCTAAATTTTATAATAGATCAATCCATTTCAAGCCAATACCTACCACGCATAAAAAGTCTCTAAATCTAATCTGATTGACGCACCAATTTTAGGTAATAATAGATTCATTCATTAAAAAAAAAACCGAAAGGAAACATCACTTTCATGAATGGGCCGAATTATCAGTATTTTATCGGACAAATCGACAAATACGTTTATCGATACTTAACTTAACCTTTATTTAGAAAAAAAAAAATGCGCAAAAAATGTCACAATGACTAGTCAAATAACACAAAAAAAAGATAACCGGCTTTAGAAATAGCAAGTATTCTTATCATTTCCTCTGATTGCTTATCAAAATATCAAATGCAGACGTATTTACGTTACTTATCAATATATCGTTTTCATTGAATCGCACTCTGAAATGTATTTTTTAACAGCGAATGTAATAATCGAATCCCAAGATCATCATAATAAAAATACCTGTTCCTGAACAGGTATTTAGACGATAATAATTCAGTAGGTAAATTAAGACATGGCCCTGCGTTGTTAGACTTACATAACATAACATTCTAATAATATAATTTTTGTACTTTAAAAAAGACCATGACCTCCGAGTTAGTTTCAGCATTTCTTCTCAGGGATCAGTCAGCTAGGAAATGCCGACGCCACCTAAATTTAAAATATTGACCTACAAAATTTTGACGTAAAGTGTCCTATAAGATCTCCTGTACATAAATAAACATTTATTTTCAAGTACAGTGATCAATTTATTATTGCCAATGGAAATATCATATTTCGCCTCACTAGAACTGACATCATCTACCTCCTGCACTTATCCCAATTTGTTTGCGGTTGTCACAGCATGTCTTCTTCCTTGTAACATATCTATCAACTGTATATCTCCACTTTTACCCCCTTTCTAGCCATAGCATCTTTGCATCTTTTTTTTTTTTCTTTATGTTCTACAAATAAAACAATTTTTGCCGCTAATCCATCGACATACTCATAACTTTTGCCTTTTGTAAAATTGGTCCCAAAAAAATAAAACGACATCAAATCCTGCAATCTCTGCTAAAAATATTTAGGTCTAGCTATTTCATAAAATAATCCTATTCCCAATACGATTGATTGAAACTGCACCAGTACCTCAAAAATGTAGCTCGAAACAAAAATAAAACTCGAGTGGAAACGCCGACACAAAAGCTTTTCGCACCGTCAATTCCACAATTTGGAAGCTCAAATTTCGCCGAAAAATGTTTGGTTTTCCAGTTGTGGTATTCGTAGTTAGTTAGTTGTTTGTTGTACGTACCCTCTCTAAATATAGACCTGCAGTTAGTTTTCAAACTACACGAATTCGGTGTAAGTTGAGAATGTTTAGTTTTACTCGTTATTTATTTTCAGAGCCGGGAGTTTTGAACAACTTTGACCCTATACAGGATAAGTTTTATCCAGTGCGCAAACTGTAACCATGAATTCAGCATATCGTTCTAGACCCCCCCAGCGCTGAGATTTTTCGTCGGTATAAAAAAAAATCAGCTGTTCCATTGCGTTCTATTGCACTTTTCTATGAAACAGCTGATTTTTTTTTTTTTTGTAAAACTGACGTACAATTTCTGCGCTAGGGGCTCTAGAATGATATGCGGAATTCATGGTTACAGTTTGCGCACTGGATAAAAACTTATCCTGTATACTTTCTCGTTTCCAATTTATTACATTAACGCGTCCTGGTTCAGGAGATGGCAATTCTATTTGTTGTTAAACGTCCACTTCTGATGACAGACTTCGCAACTGACTACTACCAAATCCCGTTGGAGGTGATATTGCCGTTATTCGTACTTACATGGACATTTTGCCTTTGGTTTGGTCTCCCAAGAATTACAAACCATTTTCGGAATACTCTTATGATTTACCTAGATGACCTTCTCGTAGCTCCTTGCAAATGGCAGTTCACAAAATACCTCAAAAGATGCTTCCACTCTTCGCAAAAGCTGTGTCGTATGCTACATTTACCTACGTAATGTGAGTATTTAAGACCCACACAAATCTTCCCACTCGATTTATAAATATACCATGAAATATTATTTGAACACAAATTATGTAACCGAAATTTATTGATAAGATTTGCGAAGGGAGGGAAAAGTGTAGGTTCTTATTTTTACTGCGTAGATTTTATATTCGGGTTCACAACACCAATGGAATCAAGGGCAGATATTTTTTATGCTTCTGAAACGGTAGAACTCGAAATGAGGACATCACCCGGGGCTTACAATAACTATTTGCAGGACAATTGATTTGCAGGGCAAGTCAGAAGAAAGAAGAAAGAATGGTTAGCAGTTGCACTGCCCATGGTCCAAAATCGCTTAACACTTCACTCGTCTTATATTTAACTGCTCTAATTGGGCCTAGACTGATCTAGCCATGTTCCCAAGGCATACCTGCCAGAAAAACATTACCAGGCAAACTAAAATACTCACTTGAAATTGCTACATAGTCAAGAGGCATTACGATTTCAACCCTTCCACCTGCTCCATTACATGTTCCACATTAAGTAACGCCACATAATCCTATACAACGGAAACCAGTTGATACATTACTGTTGTTCGAGCTCATCCAACCGAGTCGTTTCCAATCCAGTGACACAACTCCACACACGCTAATGTTGGTTTAGATACGATAGATAGTACGTTGGATATTGTGGGCTGAGCAGCGTCCGATAGAGTACCTACCCTACGACTGAAAGCTCTACAAATCGTTTTGGCAGATTGTATCCAGAATGTTCTTAAAATAAAGACGACGAGTACAATAAAATGTTATTCCGTTTCGCGTTGATTCTGTCCCTAATTGCCTTTAAGTACCTGTAAAAATGGAACGCAAATTATCTTTCTAATAAAATAAGTTGGTTCTTGTTCAATACTTAGTAGGTGGAGTAGACGATTTTAGAGCACAATTCCGTGAAAAATAACTAATTTGTCCGTCATGTTTTAATATTGGAACGAGATACGAAAGTTGATCACCAACTTACTTCAGTTACATCCGGTATTATTTGAAAATCTGATTCGGTATGGTTTAAAAAAAATGTTGGTGTGCAAAACTCATTTGCACTTTTTGCTGACTCCCTCTGGTTTTAATGATCCCGATTAAAGCTTTGACGAAGCGCAAAATGTCAAAAATGATTAAATGCATGATCTTTCATGTAAGGTTCAAAGAAAACAAAGAACCCTATTATAAAATTTGGATGCCCAGAAGAATCCTTTTTGTGTGTGCGTTATAAACTCGAGTCAAAATAATAACCCCGCTCATAAAATTATGCTGGAAGCAAATAATTCCCAACATTTCGTATATTTTCCTGACATGCCACCTAAAAGCTTGTTTTACCTGAAATTTAATTTGGGAAGAGGTCTTGCTTTTACTTGCGAATGTATTTCATTATGCTCTCTGTGTTACAAGTACGTACCTAAACATGTACTTGACATACTCGTATACTTTTCGAGAGATTGTCAGAATCCACACGACATTCAGAATACAGAGTTGGAAAAACTTTTGACATGTTATAAGAACAAGCAAGAACTCCGAAGCGTAGACTCCTAACATAAAATAATTAATTCATTATAGGAGTTTCCCTGACTTATTCAAAGAATTAGAAATAAGGCATCAACGCATTCTGAAGCCAATATAAAACTGCGTCATTTTATGAGGCGAAACACAGTGTGTGTCAGAACCCAAATGGATCAAAACAATTAAGCTGAATCAGGGAAGTCCAGAGAAGTCTTGAACATTTTGCAACTTCTCGGCAACATTGTACTTCAATTTTGAACGTTGTAAGGTCATTAACCAGTAGCAACTCCAAGCATGACGGTCCAACCGTTAGTTTTTGCAAAAAGTCATTAAGGAAGTCTTAAACAGGATGACAGGTGTACTTTGAACACCTTTGTAGTCATTAAGGGGAAAGTATGGCCACTTGAAACTTTCTAGAAGGGTTATTACGATTGCAACCAGTTTGCGAATAAATGAACATATAAAAATATCAGCGAGTTCATTACCTTTTAAACTATTGAAGTTTTTACGTATTCAAGACGTTGAGAGAATTAATGCGTTTTTTTCATCGGCAGTACGTGATTGTTGTGGCAAACAGTGAAATCAATTCAGGAAACTTTTTGTACCGTTTTAGGGATGTCTTGGGAATTAAGAAATGTATTTTCGGCGCTGATACTCCTACTACTGATAAAAATATAGATTCGTAGTCTACGATGTAGGAAAACGTGTGAAAGATGAGAATTTCAATTGGCCTTGTACTAAGAAAATTGAAGAAAATTCGCATGAACGATTGTTTGTCTCACCTTCATCAACAATTCTACATAATCTTTCAACAAACTCGTGAGGAACGGATGATGGAAAAGGGATGCCAACGACGACTACGGAAATGCAAACATTCCAAACATAGTTGTCGTTGGTTCCATGATTTTTAAGTGTTCCGCTGACTTGTGTTAAGTTATCGTCGGCTATCATTTCCTTCAGCATTATCATGATCATTAGCAGCCTTTTCTTTTACTAAGTATCCTGTTTCTTTTATGCAATTCTTCTCATTATCAGTCGCCTTCGCTTTATAAGCCCATTTAGTCATCTATGTCTATGACCATTGGAATGCAGAAAGCTTTTTTGGTATTGTGAATTAGTTGTTCTTAAAGTAGGAAGTTTAACTATGAACCCACCAGAGAGAACGTTACATCCCAAAATCCGTCTCCACAAAAAGTGGGGCATTGCTAAACACTATCTGATCAAAGGTATATCTTTTTACTTCCCAATCTTAAGAGGCGTTTCTGGATCTCGAAATGCAAACTGTCAATGCAACTGACAACTATCGCTACATACATTAGCATTCAGAGAGTAAGACAAGCAATTGACAGAACCTCTTAGATAAGTTCAAGCGCTTTGCTATTTGTCTTGCTTATGCGAACTTTCTTTGTCAAAGGGTGTTCTGTATGTATGTTTAATTTGCTATTGTTATGCGTATGCGTAATGTTTGATGAGTGTCGTCTTGTTTATGTTCTGATATGGGCTTTTCAAGTATGAAGGATGAATTCACATATTATATTGTGGTTAAAATTCTTGCTCTGGCTACAGTATTACATTCATGGTCCTTTTCCTTTGTTTGTCAACAGAGAGAGACATTTTTGACTATTCATCTCAGTTACCAATATCTTCTTGGTTTAGTCTCGCTTTTCACCCTTTGATACGACAGAATGACCTTGATTATATCGCCGAAAAGCGATACATTAGGTTAGCTAAAAATAAAACAACGAATATGTACACACGTAATTGCACACAGCTATCTCCATCAGCCGCTGACGGCGGATGGGATAATTAAAGGTCTGTTTATTGTCCTAAAAGGGCAAAAACGGGGTACACAGTCGTCCCATTAAACAATGCTACATCTCTATTTTTGGGTCGCGTTTTTATGTTAATAAACAATGCGACATCTCTATTTTTGGTTCGTATTTTTGTTCCCCACATTAAGTTTTGCTTTATCATTTTAACGACATTCGAAAATTCGTTTTCGCACGCAAGGTTGACGCCTACACATACATTAAATCTCGAAATTATGTAGGTACTATGATGTTTTATTAGCCACACTAAGGTAGCTTTTATTTAAAATACTTCACATTAATTATAGAATTAAACCTTTCCCCTTGGGGTAAATAGGGATTACAGAAAGCTTTGTGCTACGTTTGTTGCTTGTTGCTCTGCTGTTTTCTACATTGATGTGTCCTTGTGTATCAGCATATTTCATGTAACTTGTGTGCATTGCATGAGCATCGTTCCGAGTAAAACGCAATTGACCTTATTTATGTCAGTCCTTGTCCTTTAGAATAAGCTTTATCTAGTTAACGTTTATGTCTCGGTGAATTTGGGTTTTAGAGAATGACCTGATGATAATTTTCAGAATACTAGCTTTTGACCGCGTTGAGATTGGAAATTATACCACGGGAACGTGATACCTGGACGTCCTCCAGTATGTATTAACCCAAGCCATGGTCTGCCTACGTGCATCTAAATCCGCTCAGCTGTTAAGACGTAATGTAAACTAAGTATGGAAGTACGGATTATATAGTAGTGACATATTTTTAAGAATTAAATGAAAACCCCGCTTGTAAGGAGTGTCATCCCAAGTTGTGCGAGTCATTTCAAGGAAACATAAGAACGGCGTAGGCGACGGGTCAGCTGCAGTTTATGTATAATGGCAGTTTTGTGCAGTATAGTGTATTTACCCATACTATGCTATCTTCAAGGGCTTAAAAACGTAAAGGCTTGTGAGAAGTCATTCTTCGTTCAATAGCAAGCGCTCTCATAAATGCACAAAGGCTGTTGGTAATTTTGTTTTTGTAACGTCTGAGTGGTAGCACATTTCGGCTTGTAGTTGCAAACAATTTTTGCATGAGTGAGTACAGGTTAATTCAAGATCTATGAGAGACTTGTAATCGATTATGCCGAATCGTAATATATGCTATATGCGATGCATTTCAGTACAAAAATACCAGACTAGATACGCCAAGCAGTTCATTGCATTGCAGGGTCAAATCTGGATCCTGACGTCACACTAACGATCGTCCGTCTGAATGGGCTCGTTAAGTCCGCCGGACGCATGGAGTAGAAAACGAATGGAGAGCGAACTTGCGTGCAAATCCAAACACTGCTCGTCTTTCTGCTGCAATTCTTAGCAATGAAGTACCATACCATCTGTTACGATATTGGAGTTTGTCAAAATATAAGCTAAATCCACTGCGTACTTTTATGTTCCTTCACTCCTTACTTTCGCGAGCCCGCGCTTTCTGCTTCCAGTTTTGACGGAACGTATCCTCCATCTCCTACGTGGTCTGTTGCGACCCCGCCACACTGTCTCACTCAGGGCACCAGTTCTGTGCGGCTCGGTCCCATTTAAGTTGGGCAGCTGCATACTTACCTAAATATTTAGCACGGATAAAGATTGTTGTGTTCTCTGTTCTGAGCCTATCCAGAAACGAAGGACTTGCTGACTCTGTAAAAATATGTCGGTGTCATAAATTCCGTTTAGTTTACAGCTTGGCCAAAAAGTCGTGAAAATAATGGTGGCGCCACTATCGTGCATGTTGTAACCCTATATAGTACAACGAAAACGCTGTTGATACTTAGTTTTTTTGACAATTAATGTGAATATTGGCGGGTTTTATGAAAAAAAGAAAAACTCTGAAACGCTTGTTCAGCCACTGCCTAGAACGATAACATTTGCAGTTATTTATTTTAATGAATTAAAAATAAAATTATTAGGTATTTATAAATACCTTGATGTCAAATAATCCCACATTATGTGAGACAATTTTCTGCTTTACGAGACCCCAGATTAATTCAATAGGGTTTAGATCACAGTGACAAATTGGAAGCCTGACTATTGTGTGACTGTGTCCCACAAATCCAAGTTCTCCTCTAACGACTGGCAAAATGTTCCATAGTTGGTGTTCTAAACAAAAACTTAGAAAATAATCAGAATCAAAAATTTTAATCAGAATCAAAAATGTTTTTCTCTAAGTATTCCACGCCCGAAAAGTCTTCATCCACGTCTTGTTGTGAGCTTTCACCAAAACTGTGCTGGCTGTCTTCAGATGTCACTACTGCTGCTTTCATCTTCTAGGTTTATGATGTTTCTTTCAATGTCACTATACGGAGTTTGCCCCCTTCGAAAATAACCTTTTTCTATTTTCATGACATGTTGACAAGAATTTTTCCAGTCAGTCTATGTTTCCCTGGCGTGGAGAAAACACCTTTGTTTCTTTGTCCTTCTATTGCAATTCGCCATATAGTACTGATGGATTTACCTAAAAAATACCACAGTTATTTTATTTTTGTTCAGTGATTTATGCAATATTAACAAAAAGTATCAATGTTATATGAACGCGCTGCATTCCGAATGTGTTTCGTAAACATAACCTCAAATTCGTGAATGCACATTTCAATAATTGTTTTAAAGGTTTATACTAGATATTACACCTTGAAATACACACTTTACATGCGGTTACATGTAAAAAATATAATTTTACCTGTCATTTCAGCGGTTCTTTTATACAAATCGTTGAAATCGGATAAAATTTGTCCGGTCTCGAGTTTCACCAAACTTCTCACGTACACTTTTAAATTATCGCTCTTGCGGAGCTGCGAATAACAGATCTGTTCATTATGAAATGAATAAAAATAAACACGAGAAACAGACACCGATTACAAGAAATGACAGATTATGTACCTTACTCGACGAGGCAGAGCGAGTGTTGCCAATAGTTAAATATTTTAGTTCCGTTTCAGGACTTTCTTGCCAAACTGTATGTACGAAAATTTCTATTAGCGTTTCATTTGTTATCTTCTCCGTGGCCGGATGTTTTGAGCGGATAACACCCGGACGGATTCTGTTAGGACGCCAGTTTTAGATAGCGTTTTATTTTTAGTGTTCCGCACCGGAATTGTGTAAACGGAACTCTTCTCGGCGTGAATAGCTGTCTTTACTGACTTTTTTTTCTTAATTATTTTTGGAGATATGGGGATCTAAAATAGTTCGTTAAAATATTAGAAGTTAAATGAGATTGTAGAGTCTGGACAGAACTTGACTGACAGTATCTTGTGTGTTTGAGCATATTTAAGTAGTGAAAACTTTACCTACTAATAATGTGGTATTCTATCGAAGGTATCAAGGAAATGATTAATTTCATTACAAAAATGTTTACCCGTAGCCACAGTAGACGAAAGGTTAAAGTTATAGCTATCTATTGGGTCGCGGCAAGAATTTGAAAGGCGATATAGATTGATGCTTCTCTTGGTAAACAGTGTCAGAATTTTTGGCGGAGACGCCGCTGACGGTAAATTGCCTGTCTACTAAAGAATGTTTATTTTTCTTAATTACATTGATGTTTACTTTGCCATTAATCATATTATACTGGCGAAAGTTTGTTGCTTCCTGGCAAAATCAAAGGCTTCTCTAGTTGTAAAATTGAAGATATTTCGTATATTATAGATATTTTGATCTTCTTCCCAAGTTCCGCTTACTACCAAGAGGCCTGTTTGGCGCAGCCGTGAGGCACACAGAACTATTTTAAGCAATTTCTGTTTCGTGTTAATATTGTGTGCCGTCACCTGGGTGAAATAAAATTTTCATTCTTTCCAAGATGGACCCATACAAGGTCTTTCTTCTAAGAGAGTGGTTGCTATTAAGGCGATAGCTGCACCAGTCGAAGCCTTATCCCAACAATGTTGGGGTCAGGTTCCAGTCTAACCGGAAGGACCTAAATTCCAGAATTTGTATAGTAAATATCTTTACGCAGCCAGTATTTTACCGTAGATGTATCCTTCACCCATCGATCGATATTATCTAATACCTTGTCTCACAATTTAATCCTCCACAATTCTCAGTTGCTACCCTACCTAGATTGAAATCGGAATCGTAAGTACCCACCTACCTATCTGGGTAGGTAGGTGGGTACTGACATAATTTCTGCAATTTCCCGGTAGCATCCAACGCAAATATTAGATTCTAGCGCAATCAGCCCGAGGAAATGAAGCCCTTGAAAGTTATGATGTTATTTGAGCTTCATTGGATCTGATTTCTTTTTGAATCTAGGTAGCCACTTTTCTAGTTCATTGCACAGGAAAATAAAACAGAAATTTGTCAATAGAGTTAACTTACGGAGTATCTCTGTTAAGTTTTTGTCGAAAATTAAATGTTTACCAGAATCGGTCAAAATGGTAATGCCGATCTTGATGTTGTTCATGATTATTTTGTTAGTTTTTTTCCTACGAATCTACCAAACGAATTCCTCGTAATGTTTTCCAACTTCGAAGTACGCACTCCAATGAAGGACTATATAATACCTAGAGTGGGCGTCCCTTACTGTTTCCTTTTATTCAACTGCGTAGCAGATATAACAAACGAAGTAATTTATCGTTAGGATATTTATATTGTTATCTTGTTTGCTCAGCTATATTTTTGTTAATACGGTAGGTATACGAAAAATGCCGTGTTTGCGTAACGCCGTCTACCACTGGGATGTTGTCGAGAAAATTGGCTGTTCGCTGGCCCGAAATGTAACTGAATGACTGTGCTTTAAAAATAAATTGTACAAATATAAACAACGGGGAATAAAAAAAGGTACCTTAATCCCATAGGCCCTGCAGATAAGTAAGTCAGTAAAACGTATCCTTCTTGGGTAGTGGGAACGTTGTTTCTGGCACAATGTACTGTTGCAGATATGCAAAAATTGTTTGTTTGTAATATGAAAATAACAGCTTTTTACTAAATACATATGAAAGTATTATGCAACAGTACTTATAACGAAAAAAGATTTTTTGTTTGTCTGCTTGTTCCGGGGTATCTCCGATACGGCATTTTTTTTTTTTTTTTGGGTGGGAAGTCATCAAATAACTTCTCCCGCTCTGGGTGGAGCGGGAGGGCGTGTCAGACTTTTACTGACTAAAACCCACCCGTGTTCCCTCAGTTGCCTGTGTGCCAGGGGCGGCGGTATCTCTTTCGAACAATCCGCACCCCCGGCAGGCATCGGCCCTTGCGGGCCCCATCTGTTGCTGCTGACATCTCTTTGAGGCGCGCGTGGAACACAACGCGCCGTCGACCCTGGCTTGGTCCTTACCGGACAGCGAGCTACCCATTACTCGCCGTCCGCAAGCCCGTGCCTACGGTGGCCGGGAATCAGCCTGGGATTCCCGACGCCCAGGGCGTCTCCTGCGAAGGCCACGGCTGTGAGGACGCATGTACTGCATCTCCCTCACGTGCGCCGCCTCCCTCTTTGCGAGCATAACTGCTTCGCTGAAGGCGGCGACTGCCAGCCATGCCCTCTCGCTCATCTCCGATACGGCTGGACTGATTATTACGAGACTTTCACTGGCAGATAGCACACAATTTTTGTCCCACGTTCACATTCATCGCACGTCATCGGACGTCATCGGTATCATTCACATGTTCCCGTGGTATAATCTCAGATATCCACTCGAGCGAAGTTGCGGGCACAGCTAGTAAATAATACGAAAATGACACTAGCAATATACAATACTAAAATCATCAGCATACTTATTTCTGATCCCTTACGTACGCGGTAGAATGAAAATGAAGGACCTTTAATACAAATTGATGTTGAAAGGACAGGTGACGTGGATGGCGAAGACCACCCTAATGAAACTTTACAAACCACAAAATCAAATAAACAACACGTCATCTAACCTAACGAAAATTATTATACAAACAAGTCATTGCCACTAGGACTCCAGAATCCCTGCGGCTTCGCTCGAGTACAATACAACTTGTCAAACTTTGACACTTGCCAACTTCAAACATGTTCTCGTCGTGATTAGTTGGAGCTTTTGATGCTAAAATTTATGACAGGCTCGCCTTAAATGCTGCATTATTACTTTGTATCTGTTAATTATGGTTACGTCTTGTCATCTCTGACTAAAGGTTTATTAAAAGATAATTTTCTCTGTTTAATGACTGGCTGGTCTCTCATAATCCTTTGTGTATATTATTCATATTGTCGTGACCTTTGCAGGATGTTAAACCTTATTTGTAGTAACAATTGATTGAATAGGTACTTTAAAGAGGTTGTATAAATATTTGCATTGATGACTTTCTGCGTGCAAGTTCACATCCTGTTGTAGATTTATTTTTGGTTCCTTATGAACTTGACTTTACGTAAACGTAAACAGGATCTGAATACATGAATCGAGCACTATTACGATATTACTGTTAATTTGAAACTTTAGAAAGTTCTGGCTGTAACATGGTTAGCTCAGAAATACATGATTTACAGCCCAGATTTCCGTGGCATAAATTCGGACAAGCGAAGTGGAACAGTAAACATTATTAAGTACGACATAACAATACTGATATTGATAAAAATATTAACCATCAATTTTTACAGCCAATATTTTATTGACTCCTCATTCCTCAAACAGTTAAGTTATGAAATGGTTACTTGCACGTCGTAAGTTATTATTGGAGCAGTTTTATAACTCACTAAACATTAACGGCGCTCGTGATCGGGTAAATGCCAAGTTGTGTGCTGATGCTGACATTTGAGATCGTCCAGTCGCTCGGAAAATGTTGGGTATATCGATATGGTTTAGTGTTCCCAAGGCTTTGTCTGTTGAGAGGCTAGCGATGGCTCTATTAAGTGCCTCTTGTGTAGAATGTTACTTCGCCTATAAGGTTACTCCTTTCTCATTATCTTTCTGAACTGTGTCATTAATGTGGACATCTTTATCTTCATAATCAAAGTTGTCATGGTTTATAGAGAACAGTGCATGGTCCCATATGTACCCAAAAGTAGGTACATTAGAAAATATTTGCCCATATGCTTACATAGTATTCATATATTACTCCACCTCGATTCTCTGAAACAAATTCAAATTGTACCTCTTCTATTGCAACATTTCACAGAATCAATCACGGATGAACTTGTAACTGCAGCAATTGTTCTGTTACCAATATACCTACTATCCCTCCCACGCAAGTAATCATTGCAAATGTTAATAGGTTACCCGTGTATATACTTTGTCCACATTTTTCCCATACAAACTTCAGGAGTGTATTAATCCACTGTTCGACAATATACATCAAAAATTAAACATGGTATGGTTTTGTCTCATTATTAATATTGTCTGTACGGAAACAGAATACTAAAATAAAAAGCCATTAAAAAGTTAGGAGCCAACAAAGATTCGTTTTTCTTGCTAATTTAACGTAACTTTGGGCGTGTTTAAGTAGTAAAAGAAGTGTAAAATCTGAAAAACCAAGTCGGTACCGACAAAGCTCAAATATTGAAAAGTTAAATAAACTTTATTGATTTATACATGTAGTAGTTTTTTCATAAAACCCGATCTTCCGAAGGACTTTTCTTAATTTTTTACGCGCCTGCTGTACTATAAATGATCCTGCATATCTCTCAATAATGTTGTGCGTGTAGACTGGCTTCTAACTGCTCATCACTTTTCCTACCTCTGTCGGACACGATACCTGGTGAGACAGCGTGCTTTTTAGCCAGGCCCGTCAGTGAGTTCCAGCCTGCGACTAGGTTCCCCCTTAATGCGTGCCCCTTTCGCAGAAGGACCTTTTCCGACTCCGTAGTAGTTGGCAACTCAATCAGAGATTTTCGCGCCGATGTGAATAGGTGGAGACACGACTATAATAATTATATGAATGCGCGCTGTATATTTATGTACGATTTTAAAAGGAAAACTACAACTAACCGAATTTCTTTAGTCTGCAAGTTGAAAGAAACTTGAGTTAATAAAATACTCTTTAAAGAAACATCATTAAAGAGTATTTTATTAACTCAAGTTTCTTTCAACTCATCGATGTTTTTTTTTTTCTGTCTTGCAAGAAAGCAGTAGCAGTAATGTATTAAAAATCTGCCCTTTGTGACTGAAGATTATTATATGTAACTATTCTACAGTGTTTGGGAATTTTCTTATTCATCATCCTTTAGCAGTTCTTTACTTGGCAAAAGTCACGAGCCATTTTAAGGTATTTTTCTTTTTTTGCTGTAATGCTGATAAACACCTTTTTCTCGCTTTTTTTCCTGCATTAATGTGTTGTATAGAGAAACCAATAAACCAATTTTACGTATTTCGAGAGCTATAAAAATTTCCAGCTCCGCTCAAAAGTTTTTTAACGTATCGTCTGAATCTTTCATTCATAAAACATCCATTGATGGAATTCAAATGAAGTCCTTGATATTGGCATTCTACGGAGAGGGATTTAAACCGTTTGATAACCCTGTTATCCCATCAATTGATTCCGGATGGAAAACAATTTTAGCTCCTTTATCCGATTTATTGTTTTATTTCGTGATGTAATAAAGTGATGTATAGAGATCGGATATTCGGATGCATATTCACCTAAAGTTGAGAGGTTGGCTAAAATGGAATGCGCTTTTGTACCGACTTTTTTAAATTTAATGTAAAATAAAATGTTTTTACTAACACACACCACCCCTACTCTTACAGACTTACACCCTAGGTACATGGTATAGGTACCAAATTTCCATCGGAGTTAATTTTTTAATAAATATGCGTCTGAATAGTTATGCAATCCTAATCATTTAGAAGTCGCTTCTATACTATACAGCTGACTAGTTATGCATTCCCGGTGTTCAGGATTTATTAAAAAATATTTTAAGAAGCCGCTTACATATTTTCATAACTAAAAATTAACTTTAGGGAAATATGCATCCGATTATCCGATCCCTAGTGATGTAATATTTTTGTGCCTGATTGAAAACGATCTATCGATTTCAATAAGTCTACATATTTCTTTAGGTTTCGTCAGTCTCCTATTATATATTAAATATTCATTTAGATCATTTTTCTGCTTCAACGTCGTTTTGATTACCATATTTGTCGGTGCTATGAGCCATATGCATCGTTAATGCCTACAGGATCGGAATTTGCTTTTCCAACTCCTGTTAAAATAGCTCACAATTTTGCATATTTTGGATGCTCATCAACCATTCGCAATTAACTTCATATAATGTTGCAAGCATGATAATAGCCCTCCACTCTTGCCTGTTTGTTATTAGCATTTTCATTATAGGCTCATGTTAATTCCGCATTAAACTCGATCTTTTAAGCACTTCGAATTAATTACTTCAGTATCGCTTTAATTAATTGGCGTACCTTTGGTTGAATATTGCTTTTCATTGTTTAGTAAGTCTAAGTCATATTAAAATTGTATCCCCTTTAATTTTATTAGCGTTGAATCCTATATACAAGTGTTTAGTTTTGTTATTGTTTGAATTAATTTCAAGAAGAGATTCATGAATGTCATTATGCGATGGAGACAGATAAAGCACGGTCAGTTGGTTAATCATACTTGCACTAATATTGCGTTATCATCATCCTTTGTTCTAATATTTGAATGCTAACCATTGTCAAACCAATAATTTGCTTCAATAAATTGTCTTCCATTCATTTTATATTTATATTCCTTCGCTGAAACGAATTGAAATAAATGTAAATAACCCTCTAGTGACGTTATTACTTACGTCATACCTTTACAACGCAGTAAATTCTTTTTTGCCGTAATGTCTTAGAGTTTGACAGAAAAGAAAAAGAAATAACTCTTTCTTTCCCATGGGTGTCGTATGAAGCGACTAAGAGAAATGGGTGATAGGAACAGTCCAATAATGTGGTGCTATGTATTGTCTTATGTGGTCATGATGCAAACATTTTCTTGACGATCGATCAGTAAAATATTCATCAGTAAGCTTTTTTGGCTATGTTCAAGAGAATATTGCTAAAATCATTCCATCCTCGTATCTGTCCATTTCCAAGCTCAATACATTGCCGTATATCCATGGTTAAAAATATCATCGCCATGTCCCGCTAAGCAATAAAGCAATTGAGTTCGCCTGCGTGAACTTGACCCCTCGTAAAATTGTAGCGATACGCTCTGCTTGCAATTTTTGAACCATGCTATTGTCATTCAAATGTCGTCTTTGTCTCTAGAAGATTAGGTTCGATATAGGATGAAGCTTATTTCGGGATTTCAGTCTAGAGCTCGTGTCATTCTATTCCCGACCTTATTGCTAGAGAAATTCTGTATAGTTTCAGTCGTGCCAAGTTTGGCGTTCATTGATTCGTTTATTCTACCTTGCGTCTTGAATGGAATATTTTTGCTACCATTGTGGGTGCTTCATATATCGTACTGGACTTGTGCCAAGGGATTTCCGTTATCGAATACAAACGCCACTTTTATATTTTTTTAGTTTTCGTTATTTATGTTTATTGTACGTACTCAATTCGGGATTTGGGTGTGCGAATAAATGTGAATGTTTGGAAATAGACGACTCTCTTCGAGAATGTCTTTGATGAATGAAAATGCACGTATGGTGAATAGAATTTATGGTAACCGGGTTATTATTTTATTAGGGATTTTGTAACTCTTTAGCAATACAGTAGAGTGGCTTACTACTTATATCCTTGTGAACTTTTAGCTCTAAGGAACACGTGGTATATCCTCCTGTCTTCCAATTCTCCTGCTGAGAGCTGAGGTCAAGGTATTTCATCATGATAGCAGTGGTGGCCCAGTGGCAACGGCCTCAACTTAAGAGTTGTGGTTCGACTGCGAATCTAGGCAGACGCTTCACTTTGTGTAAATAATTTGATCACCACTGATCCTAAATCTATGAAGGAAAACATAGTGAGGAAACGGACATGCGCTATAACGAAAACTTCGAAGACATGTGACATCTACCAAACCGCACTAGGCCCGCATGGTAGGTATATTACAGCTCACTCCTTCTCGAAGAAAGAAGGCCTGTGTGATTTATTTTTCTCGTACGATTTCTAAATAATTTTCAAAGATCCTGTTATATTTTCAATGTTCAATGAATAGTTTAAAAGTTTTTACTAAAACTCAAGAGTGCAGACATCGAGCGATGGTTTTCCTTTGTTCAGAAAAGAACCTAAAGTTAAAACTCGAAGCGCATCGATTTTTTTATTTTTTTAATATTTTTGAAATGATTTCATAAAAACTGTTTTGATGATTTTGTTTGATGACTGTTTTGAAACTTTAGTAAGTGACTATGTAAGGTATTTTATCAACCAATCCTGATCCTGATACCATTTCTAAAAGGCTATAAGTAGTAAGGAGGATTGTATAATTATTTACAACCGATTTCAGTAAAAACTTAATCGGTAATATTGCTTAAACGTCAATAAACATCTCGAGTACAGGTTTATGGACAATGATCACTTAATGGAGGTGCTCTAAGTGCAGATCCAGCCTCTACCATTAATAGTTTGTTAAGTGAAATTAGGATTTAGTAAGGGTTGGAGTTGATTTAGTGATTGGGGGTTAAAATTTAAACAAATTCAACATGTATGATACTTGGTAAACTTGGTCAGTTCTTGAAGAACTGTTTCGAGACTTCAAGAAAAGCACCAAAATTAAAAAATCTAAATCAAAATATTTTATTTCACATAAACCTGCAAGGGCACTTATGAAACGTCAGAAGCTAGGTGCACGGTTCCAATTTGTCGCTTCCTATGGAGAAGAGCCGGCAAGAAACACCACGGTTACTCTTTTAAAAATAATTGGGTTTTACAATGTTTTCAAATTACAGTGGTATTAGGTATGGGAGGACACTGCAGGCCTGTCAATAAGTACCAAGTACTTAGAGGAATGAAAATAAAGAATAGAAAATCGTCTATAAATCTAGTCTGTAAGGCCTAGAATGTTCTCCCATTCACAATATGTAAAAGAATCTACATTAGTAAGATCAACCTATTTAAACAAAGCGACATGATTTTCATGACAATCACTAATAAATAGTTGATATTTGAAGCGATGTGTAATGTCAAAAATGACGAGAATATGTCAGAATCACCTGTCTGGTAGACATGGGTAGTTCGCGAACGATTGAAGGAAATGAACTACTTCATAATCACAAAATAAACGTATCATTCAATCAGTAGTCATTCAAATGTGTCTCTACTCCACTTAGTTCAGTCTTTCCTTTCGCTATTTCAATTTTAAATACACCAGCCTAGACAAAAATTTCTAAGTATCAGTAACAAAAAAAACAAAACATACCTACTACTTAATAAAAATAGTTATGCTTAAATTTATATTTCTAGGTTGACAGTCCTAAGCCTGTTTAAAGCATGAAGAATGGGCACGTCGCGATTGCGGCGGTAAGTCCCCTCTTTGAGGAGTGGCTTGAGAGGCGGCATGGCGTCCTCACCTTCCGCCTGACACAGGTCCTCACCGGACACGGTTATTTCGGGAGGTTCCTGTTTCGGATAGGGCGGGAGGAAACGCCCGGGTGTTTCCATTGCGAAGATCGCCCTGAGGACACGGTGGAGCATACGGTGGAGGTCTGCCCGGCTTGGGCGGAGCATCGCCGTGTCCTCGTGGAGGTGATCGGCGGCGGCGATCTCTCGCGTCCGACCCTGGTCCAGGCCATGGTACGGAGCGAGAGGGCATGGCTGGCAGTCGCCTCCTTCAGCGAAGCAGTTATGCTCGCAAAGAGGGAGGCGGCGCACGTGAGGGAGATGCAGTACATGCGCCCTCACAGCCGTGGCCTTCGCAGGAGACGCCCTGGGCGTCTGGAATCCCAGGCTGATTCCCGGCCACCGTAGGCGCGGGCTTGCGGACGGCGAGTAATGGGTAGCTCGCTGTCCGGTAAGGACCAAGCCCGGGTCCACGGCGCGTTGTGTTCCACGCGCGCCTCAAAGAGATGTCATCAGCAACTGATGGGGCCCGCAAAGGCCGATGCCTGCCAGGGGTGCGGGTTGTTCGAAAGAGATACCGCGGCCCCTGGCACACAGGCAAGTGAGGGAACACGGGTGGGTTTTAGTCAGTAAAAGTCTGACATGCCCTCCCGCTCCATCCAGAGCGGGAGAAGTTATTTGATGATTTCCCACCCAGAAAGAAAAAAAAAAAAGCATGAAGAAAAATCGACTTACGTATAAAACTGAACTAGAAAAGTGCATCATTTGTCGTAACTTGTCAATCACTACCGTTATCCTACGATAGGGACTCGTTCTGATTCGCTGAACTAAATGAAGTACTGAAGGAGAAGAGTGGACTACTTCACTAAGCGAAAAGATATACTTCATACAATTTCTTTTTACTGACACAATTTGCGCATCTCTACTGTCTGGCGAACATTCTCTGGCTAAACTATAGATTTTTAACCGACTTCAAAAAGGAGGAGGTTCTCAGTTCGTCGGAAACTATTTTTTATTTTTTTTTATGTTTGTTCCCCGATTACTCGAAGATGGATAGACCGATTTGGATTTATTTTTTTGTTTGAAAGGGTATACTACCCAGGTGGTCCCATGATCATCAAGTCAGGATCTGATGACGGGATCCTGTAGAAATGAAATAGAGAGAACTCTTCAAATAGGTTAAGGTAATCTTATAGGCACACTTGAAGCGATTTGGGTAGTTTTAGGAAGAGTACTTTCTCGGAGTGGTCCCATTTCAATTTGGTGAAGATCTGATGAAGAACTTCGGAGATAGGCAACGGAACTCCTCAATAAATGATAGCAAATGGGCTGGAATTGCTGAAATCTCTGTCTATTGTTTACACCAGTTCTAACATAACATCACGCCGCTTCACTAAAAATTAAAAATTTAAAAAAAATAAACAACCGACTTCCAACAAAACACTAAAAGTGAAAAATAACTTTAATTTCGGAAGGTGGTGACAAAAAGATTAATATAAATACATATCCAAAGTCACCGACTTCCGAAATTAAGGTCATTTTTCACTTTGTAGTGTCTCTACTAGGGCATGTAATATCGGAAGGTTTTCAATTCCGATACTGATTTCCAATATTAGATCTCAATATCGGAATTCCGATACTAATATCGGAATTACGCTATTTCGTTAGAAATTGCACATTTTATTTATAAATTGCAAATTCGGTATGAGGTTGGATTGAGTACCTGCAATAAAAACATGTTTAAATCGTATTCTTTAATTTGATTTAAACATTGGTAGTTTTAAGTATGTCTAGGTCTACTGTATTAATTAAATCACATTTTCCCCTTACTTTCCTATACTTTTTATTAATTAAACTACCGAACTCACAATCAACAAAACTCCTTACAATTTATACCGATATTGGCTGAATCCGATATTAGATCACTCAGTATCGGGATTACGTTCCGAGATTCCGATATTTCGATATTCCGAGATTCCGAGATAACGAAATTCATGCCCTAGTCTCTACGCGAGTTTGAGAATGGAGACTGAAATAATATTTTGCGATGATGTTATTTATACTGACTCAAATTGAATTAGCTAGCGAAATGGGTAAAGATATCTAACTAAACATGATCAAACAAAAATAAATTAATTTGATGACCGCAGATTGTGGAGTCACTTCAAATAACAGTATTTAAAAAAAAAACCAGTTTTCTTTGTGTAAACTTCACAGACGTGATTGGCATCGATAACTAAACATGATAAAACAAAAACAGATTTTCTAAACTCAATACTTCAAGCTAGCTTATTTAATTTGACCCTGTATATACATAAAGGTTGATAATACTGTCCATCTATACGTCATAATCATAATACCTTACTCGCCTCTCACCACACCCACGGAAATTTTATTATTAGTCGAAAGCCAAACTGCTGGATTTTCCTCAGATATTTATCATACTTCAAACTACTAATAGATACAAATATACAGACCATTACAAATATACAGACCATGTATTCATTCATTTCTCTACGTCAAAACATTCAAAGGAAACATTTATAACCTTGTTCCGAACCAAACAAACTCAAAATGATTTGAAGCCAATATCTACTCAGAATACTTGTCTAAAAATACTCATGTTTTATTGTGCTTATAGTAAATAGCTATCAATGTTTCACTCTTGTTTCAGAGGCCCTAGTGTGATTTTCATTTAACCATCTACACCAAACGCAGGCCCTGGATTGGTGACGGACCGATTGGAGCGCCAAACGCGTTCACTGCGTTTGGTGTAGATGGTTAATAATGAAACTCACACTAGGGCCTCAGATCAGTAAATATGCTCCAATATAACTACACGTGACGTAATGACTACGTAAACAAGGTAAAGAAAAATGCGCATATAAGATAACGGGGAGGCAGAAAAATAAGTTGTGTTAAGAATATACGAGCCTCATCTATTAATGTATTAATAGTGGCAGGAAGCGTATGTCTATCGTATTCGCCCTTGAATTGACTTTCGCGGTTTTGAACGCACGCTAGCTCATGAATGGTAGAGTCTCATTGATACTAGCGAATGGGCGTGTCTTGTGTATTAATATCTTTTATTCGACGCACCCATATCGCTAAATGTTTATTATTCATTCAGGTTCATTCCATTATGCAATGTTGATGTTCTATAAACAATCTTTGCTTAAAAATTTTGACTCTGTTCTTTCTGATTCATAACATTGGGGAATTAGATTACGTTTCCGAAAAATACTTTGACATGTTTGAACCAATTTGTGTTTGAAAATTTTGTTTACTCTGAATCGGTAATCATGTTTGTTTACGAGAAAATTTTATTTCGTCGTTTATTTCTGTGTAACACGGAATAAATCAATCATTGTAATGTATGCCAATCTTTTTCCCTTGGGCTTTGTAAAACAGTAAGCAGTCATAGTAATATTCTGTGTTTGTGGATTTGCGGTGATGGGCAGATGCTGGGAATTAATCGCCCGCTTAAAGTACTCCATTTAGGTATTCTACTCTACCATGCCTATCCGGTTCGGCTCGTAATCCTTTCTTATCCTTAGAGCACATCTTCCTTATCATAACAGCGCCCCCCGGTCTACTGCTTGATATGCAATAGTCTCTGCAGCAGAAAGAAACATGAGGCCTCAAGGGCTAGTGCAAATCTCGGGGTTCATTGATTAATCGATGGGGGTTGGTGCATTTCCTTCATTCATAAAGTAGTCCATAGAGGTCTTAACAAGGAGTCATGTATATTGTCATCATCAATAGGCTTATAGAATTCTCTAATCATCTGCAATTCTGCATGGCTGGCTAGCAGAAGTAATCCATTTTGCGTGGAACCAAAAAATTATATTATGTTCTGTTATGTATGATTTTTATCGTTGACTCTCTGCCTAGAATAATCTACTGGATTATAGAATATCGCAATAGCATTTAAGTGCTTATCGATAAAGTGATAAGATTGCCCACGGCTTTCGAGTGCTTGACTCACTTCCGTTTAGTCAGCTTTCCTATTGACAATGGGCTGATACAATATCCTGTACACTTTCACGTTTACAATCCAATTCATAACGGCCATTATTTTCTTTATTATCTAGTTGTAATCATTTTGCGAACCCGATATCTCATATGGGATAGACCTACTCCAGTATTAAACTGCGATATACTGTTTTTGACGGTTTTAGCTGATCTACATCTACCTGCACATACCCTTTTTCAAAGTCTACTTGCTGAACTGTCGCAAAATGATCTTCTTCGTAGATATCTTATATCTGAAGATCGATGTGTGTATCTTTATAACCCTTCCGATTGTAAGCATGTTTTTTAATGCCTGCCCCTTTCCTCCCATTATGTTCCTTGACCATCCAATGTCTATCCATCTTCATACGGTCCTGCTTTATTTTCCTCTTCTATCAGTGAAGAGTTTATATAAAACATAGGTGATATATATTGGTTTTTACTTGCAAAATACGGAAGTATTGTTTACGAAACTGACTACTTACATGTTATTTAAGTTACATTGTTAAACAAAACAACGCGTTCTTATGAAATTTAGGAAGTATGTATCAAGGTTGATATAGTTTAACATAAATCAGAGATAAATCCCTGAAATAATGGTTTCCCCGAACATTGCAGTTTTGTATCTCACAAATTCTCGATACCCTATTTTGTTTTATTTCTAGTAATGCCTACGGCTATAAGCATATTACAGATATTCAATGTGTATGGAGTTTCCCGCTCATAGATCAGTTTGAATTATTTGCTTACTTGGGTTATTACTGAATTTTACATTATTTTAATGTTGTTTTTTTGAGAATGTACTGGGGATTTTTTGGTGGTTTAATGCAGCGGAAGTAGATGTTTTAAAGGGAATATTTAATTTGGATTTTGTTAAAAGAATGAGGCACGGATGCAAGAGTTCGGCCTTCAAAGATTTTATTTAAATCGGCCCTACCTGCTCGGTATACTAATAGAATATTGATTAATTAAATAATGAGTTATGTGGCAAATAATTATGTAACGTAAGGAATACGATACCGTCTAATTAGTGTCCATATTAATTGTGATAACATTTCATTTATATAGTTAATTATACCTAAGGCGATCAGACATAATACATATATATTTAAAATTCATGAACCTGTAATCGTGACTAAGATAAAGATAAAGGTTCATTCAAAAAGATTACCTGAGTACATTTGTCATCAATTCATTCATTTATGTAGATACACGTATCATGAATCATGATTCATTGTGTCACCTCGTTCAATTATTAAACGTTATACAACAACAAACTGTTCTTATAATAGAACGTTGTTTGTAATAAAAGGTTGTTAGAACAACTCTGACGCGCGAGGAAGTTGAGAGGAAGTAGCTGGTCGTCCATGACCGAATAAGAAAAAAAAAATATAGGCAGTGGGCATTCTGAAGCTGAAAATAAAGACTCATACACGTCCTTGGCGCGCGAGAAAATTAGAACAAAATCATTGTGGAGCTTTAGAAAAATCTAACCCCGGAACTACTCGTTTCACTTTGAGAGTAATTGAGATGTCAGAATGAGATTCTGAAAGTGCCATCCGTACAAATTACAAAAAACAAAATTGATGTATCTGTTTTTGTTGTCAAAATAACAGCTTTTTACTAAATGCATGTGAAAGTAAATATGATACTTAGATAGCCAGATTTGCCTTGCCCCCGACATCAAACAGCTGTCGGAAGAATAGCGGCCGCTTATTTGATATACGAGGTGCATTCAATAAGTACCTAGCCTCATCGCCAGAGGGCGCTGTACATCAATTTTGTTGTCAAAATAACAGCTTTTTACTAAATGCATGTGAAAGTAAATATGATACTTAGATAACCAGATTTGCCTTGCCCCCGACATCAAACAGCTGTCGGAAGAATAGCGGCCGCTTATTTGATATACTCGTACATTGACAAAATTTTGGGATTTTGGATTTGTGGGATTCTTTTTGACGATTCAAAAGTGCCTGTGAATGGTTTAATTGAAATAAATGCTTTGAGTTGAGTTGTGAACAGCGTTTAAAGGACTCTTACGGTAACATTGATTGATTTTTGATTCGATAGGGAAGCCTATCGTATAGTTGCGAGTAGCCATACTGTACAGATTTGCCTACGCATCGTAAGCCGTCATAATCTCGTAACACCATTGTAAAACCATAAAACAACCACATACTGGCATCAATAAAATTTCGGATGTTTGGAATCAACCCACATTAGCTTATTACCAAGCCCAGGATGTTACTATTTGATAAAACGCAACTACGCGCGTGGGATATCGGTTGATTGTTTACGTCCTTTAGCGGCGCCATCTTGTATTTTTGTTGTTTTTATTTTCACGAGTGAGTGAGCGATTTGGATGAATGAACGGGTGAGTCATCGTGGGAAATGTTAAGAGCCAATTGAAGCAATTGAGTCGGACATTTTTTTGCACTGGTGTTGCATTTTGACGTGACATGACTTCAAAATATATTTAACGACTAGCTTTTGCTAGTGGCTTCGCCCGCATGAAGATCGAACATGTCTCACGGGAACGTATTACCAGGATAGAAAGTATCGTATGTGCTAATCCAGGTTATAAACTATCTGTGTGCAAAATTTCATGCAAATGCATTCAGCCGTTTTTGCGTGACTGAGTAACAAACATCTAAATATAAAGTTTTCACATTTATTATATTAGTAGAACAGGACAGCCTCACGTACTGCCTTGATAAGGAAAGATCAAGTCATTCTAGCTATAACTTTGGCAACGATAAACTAGGACTTCGAAGGTAGTTTGTCCAAGTCCGTTCCAAGTTAGATCGATGTACCATTTACTTATTCATGAGCCTCTTTTGAAAGAACAAGAAAATAATTAAAAACTCCTGGCTTTATTTCAGCAAATGTTTAATTTAAAAAGTGAACAGAAATAGTCCGGACATTTCTGCTAAAATCCGGGGCTTAATAGGAAATGTTCGTATTTCAAGCTCGTTTGCGAATGAAAAGGAAAACAAAACGATTGTTTTTTTGTCTTCAAACCAGCGGAATTAATTTGGTCGCACTGGTCTAGTGAGCAATAATGGAAAATCAATAGCCCAGTTCCTTACAATTTACGAAATGGTTTTTCTTTTCTTACTTTACAATACAACTAATGTCTGTATTCTGTCTCAGAATCAGACAGAGTTATAGAATCATAGGTACTGCAACAATGGTCTGAACAATCTCAGTGTCCATCTTCATTACAACATGGCACATGCTAAAGTAATTCATATATTTCCCACACCATAAAACAAGTGGGCGAAACCGCAGCGGAAGCCAATTAAAAACGCTATCAATACAACATTCCAAAAGGTAATTGATTAAAATCATCACATCAAAAAGCACGTGCTATCTAATAATACACCACCAGACTATCGGTAGAAGTCTAGACGAAAATTCCATCTCTGTATGAATGGTCCTACGCCACACATTCGTTGTATTGTACGCCACTAACCTTGCACGAGAAACTCGCCGATCGGATGTTACTATTTTAGTTTAGTAGGTCATTAAACGAACGTGCTGACGGTTCTGGCACGTTTTTGGGGCTGGTACTTAAGTATTATTATGACTGTTGCTATTGGTAGAAGCAGATAGCTCTTTAATGAACGGAGGTATTGTTCGGGAGGGGTCAGTAACGCGAGAGTGACGTGTGGTTGTTTGCGATAACTATCTTCCACCACTAGGTTATTTCATGACCACTGCTCTCAACAATGAAGGAAAATATCGTGAGGAATTGATCGGCTTGTTCTAGAACCAAAAATGTGAAGACATGTGACATCTACCAACCTGCAATGGGCCCGTGTGATGGGATGGCCCACTCCCTCTCACCGAGAGGGGTCCTGTTTCTCAGCAGTGGGAACATTATAGGCTGATTATCTTTATTCAGTACGACTTCCCATTACTGATGATGACGAGCAAAGTACCTAGTGTAGTAGGGATAAATGACGTGTTGTCGAATGAAAAAAATACAGGTTGAGAAGCATATGCGAATGGACTGGAGTCACAAGTGCTGCTGAGCTGTTCCACTTCCTAAAAGACAAGGAGATGTCTTCTGAGCTGATGGCCAACCTTCAATAATTGGAGAAGCCCAAACAAGCAGATGATGGATATTATTATTTAGTAAATGGAGTGCGCGAGTCGCCAAAATGATCATGTCTTGGTTTCTGCGCCATCCTGCCTGCAGTGGACTGTTGACAGACATTTGGAGCATTTGGTGAGGCTTCTGACGATGTGGGTAGCTTTGGGCAGTCTTCGGAAAGGTGTGTTGATATTTGAAAGCTCCTGGTTGGTGGTCTGCCCTGCGAGTAGAAAAATAGGTAACACGTACGAGTAATTGTGATGGAAAGCTCGTCAATTAATATATTATTTTATGCTAAACACTTTGGCCATGACTTTCGCGTTAACATGCTAATAGCATGACTGATGTAAGGTAAAGTTTTATCCGTATTTGTCATTGAAACTTCTGAAAGCATTTCACCACCTGATGAACTTCGTTGTTTTGTTCCGTCAGTCACTTCTATAATCATCTGCCTAACGTTTTTCCAACTATCTTAGGGGTTGGCTTCCGGTCTAGCTGGATGTAGCTGGATATTAGTATTTTTACATGGAGCAACTACCTATATGACTTACAACAATTTACTGGTTAGCACGATACCCCTTGGTAAGACTGGTTGTCAGACTTTAGGGCTTCTGACTACCCGTAACGACTGTCAAAGATCCACGCATGACAGCCGGGACCAACGGCTTAACGTGGTTTCCGAGGCACGGAGGAGTCTCGGTATATAAAGATGGCTCCCCATCTACGGACCAACCCTGGCAAGCGTTGCTTAACCTGATTGATTGATCCGTGCGACTGTTGTTATTTAGCCACGTGCTTCTTCCCTCAGTCACTTCCTTTCTATCAATTAATGTGCAAGGAGGTCCGTAAGAATTTGGCACCTACGAGAAGATGCCGCGCTACCTATTGAGCCAAATAAATGTCATCCTGTTGGAAATATCCGAAAAGGACGTAACGAAATAATTTCCGTTTGAAAAGGTCGTTTTGTGGGAACTAAAGTTCAAGACGGTCCCAATAAAGATCAATTTGATTTACCCTGATGACAGTTTATCTTCAAAAACGTATTGAAAAAGCAGAAAAACAACCTTGGGAACTCCACAGTCTATACTCTTTCATTAGTATCTTACTGTTGAAATAAAGCTCCGAATAATTGAACCGAGTATTTATCCAGAACGAATTCAAAAACCTGAAGCTCAAATTGGCACTACTTTTATATTTGACATGCGAAATCAAGACCGATTTATTCCTACCAGTCCATTCAAACTTTCGTAAACGAACCACAAAGAGTAAAAAAGGACAATGGATTGCAGCAATTTGTATGTCGATGATAAACGCAGCGTATTTAAAAGGAAAAATGAAACGGCGCCCCTTACGTTTGGTCTCACGCAGCCAGTCAGACACGGAACGCTTTCCAATTTAAACACCGTGTTACCGGCTGTAGTAAAGTTGTGAGTTGAACGTTTTCCAACTAAAAACACAGTGTTGCCGCTCGTAGTAAAGTTGTGTGTTTGGGAATTCTGTTTGAACTTCGAAGTATTTGCTCTTGTAAATCGAATAAAAGCAGTACTGCTTTCTAGTTCCTTTGAGTACAGGTTAGCAATTCAAATGTACTGGGAGTTGTTGGGATAAGGGAGGAGATTAAATCAGTTATCCAGTGATTCTGGATATTCACAATCCTCTTAAAACTTTTAACAACCAGATTACGTTATGTTTAGAGTAACGAAGATGTCCTAAGAATCATTCAGTTCCCTGACATAATATCTGTCTTTGTAATTGTAACCTTCACCTATATTTTTTACATATTCGGTATTTCACACATTCAAGTTCTTCCAACATTCATTCACAAGCGTCAGCACCGAAAAAAAAAAGCAACTGCATACGCGGACGCTGCACTCGAAAATAAACACAGCGCAGCTCATCGTAACGCAAAGGTCACGCACTGTTCAGCCTCCCGCCAAAAGAGCAAAAAGGCGCGAGCGGTAATGGTCGCGTTCAGAGTCATCTGCTCGACGCGCGCTGTTTCCGCCGCGGCCATGTTAGATTTATGGTGGCTAAAAGTGTTAGCATCCGTGTAGCCCTTGTAAGTTCTGATGATTGAATCGTTAGTCATTGTAAATAAACTATCCATAACTGCAATCAAAAAGATTTTATTTTTATATTTGCTTTTTATAAACACCTTCGTTTCACGTCTTAATTAAAAGAACAGAAATACCAAACGGTAGTCATTCAACAGTAGCACTTTATAACCCTCAATAAAAATAAAGAATGTTACACCAAAAGATCAAACACCTGTCAGTTGCCGTTGCATTTATCATAATTAATGACATGTTCCGTAATAAGCATCATCGTCTTTTTTCATCCTAAATAAGCTGTTATTTTTGAAGAGTAAGGGACTAACCACTCTTATTCAGCTCTGTTCAGCTTTTGTCCATAGAAAACAACGATTTTGTATGTAAACTGAAAGACGCGGAAAGCTGAACGGATGCGTACGTATACATATCGTACAAAATCGTTGTTTTCTATGGACAAAAGCTGAACAGAGTTGAATAAGTATGGTTAGTCCCTTAGTCATCGGTATATCGGTGCTTAATGACCCAGAAACTTAAAAGGCTGAATGCACAGTTTCCCGCCAAAAGAACAAAAAGATGACCGGTAATGGATGCGTTCAGCGTCATCTGTTCGGCGCTATGAACGCATACGTCCGGTTCCGTTGCAGCCATATTGAGTTTATGGTATCTTCATGATCTTTATCCTGTATCACGTCATCAGATCTGAGAGATAGCCACTTTATACCACGTTTGGAAATTATTGCATTGCGTTTTGAGAACTCTACAATCTACTGTCTTCTAAAATATTCAAGCAGGTTTTAATAGCAGTAACGAAATTTTTATTCTTAAGGGCAAAGGTCTCGTCTTCGTCCTGCCTTTATCCCAATGTATTTGGGTCTTTGCTGTTAGTGTTCTCCTTAAGTCGGTACAGGTCTAGTTGCTTACTATTTTACAGCCTATGTATTTCCCTCCTAGATTTTAGCCTTCACGTCATATGCATTTATAATAATAGCCTTCACAATACCCTTTTCATACCATTCGTTTACGTTTCATGTTTGATCAAACATTATGTCAGATGTTTTCTGCTATTGTACAATAATGGTAAGTTTACGCCCATTGTTTTTAACACAAAGATAGCAAGTTTAAAAGAAATCATCATCTTCGCCTTCAATCTCTAAATAAATCGATTTAAACATCGTTTTCGTTAACTATGTGAACAGAATCGCGTGTTGGATGTTCGCGAGACGATTCTTTGTTGGAATATATTAAGTATAGAGCTCTAATTAGAATCGTTTCGCCGACAATAGGTCTGTTGCATGATTGTTCTGAGACTAACGAAGAGATGTTTATTTTTTATACGTCATACACGTCTTTGTGTTTTTCGGTTTTTATGGTAGTTGTAGGAATTTTTGTAAAGGATTGTGTGTGGAGCAATTATATTATTGGTTGTATGCTTTTTTCTTTTAATTTTAATGGGAATGAGAATACACGGGAACGTTTAGATCTCACGAAAATGTCTACTGCTGAATATTTTCGTGAATTGATTGCTCATGCCCGTATGTTAATTTAATTATGATTGACGCAGTGTGATATTTCTTTGTTACATCTCTATCATCCGTCATTCTAAAATGACGGATGATAGAGACTTCGTTCACCTACTTTCTAGCCAATCTTTAATTCGTTCTGGATTCTGCCAGTCATTATAATCTGCCCAGCCTTTTCCCAACTATGTTAAGATCGGCTTCCAGTCTAACCGTATACAGCTGAATACCATTGTTTTACATGAAGCTGGGTAACACCTTGGTTCTTACCAAGGGGTATAGTGTTGAGGTTGTCAGACTTTTGGGCTTCTGACGTCTCGTAACGACTGTCATAGATCCACGAATGACAGCCGGGACCAACGGCTTAACGTGCTTTCCGAGGCACGGAAGGGTATATAATTCACAACCCATCCACACGGACCAACAGTAGCAAGTCTAGCTTAACCTTACGATCGATTGATCGTGCGGCTGTTATTACTTAGCAACAAGCCCTGGATTTGGATTCTGACAGTCAAATACCATAATTCCCATATTAGACAGGCATACATTAATCAGCATTATGACATTTCAGTTTAATTCATACTGCAATAATGTGCAGAGCTCGGTAATTTATCGCTGACAAACGTTTACTATATGAGTAATGAAGTCTTGCGAAAGAAATACCCTTCGGCTCCTTCGCAGATGATACAATTGGGCCACAGAGCATTGCATTGTCATCAACAAAATTCATTGACAGTGTGATTTCCAGTAAGAAAATTATGTCACCCTTTGTTTTGGTGTCTGAAAGGTGACTAAGGGATTAGGACAAGACAATAGGCAGAAAGATCCACCTGTAATCAGCAACGTCGATTTAATTGGCGAAATTTTCCCACTGCACACAACCATTTTTGACAAGAAGCGTCACAGGGTCATGTTCAATGTTCATCATTTTAAGGTTGAGAAAATTAAAACTAATCAATTCTGCTCTGAAGTCTCAAGGATGAGCCCTATTAGACGTAAACATGTAATTAAATAATGCATCAACAGCAATCAATCTGCTAATATGCAACATGGTAGCCGATCCAAGGTACAAGCAGCCTTTGTTACAAATGCCTAATTAAATAAACCTACTTGCATATTCTTGCACAAGATTCTTGAACATCCTTAGACTAATGATCTTGTCTCTATTTACTTCAAAACGCTCTTATTATTCTAGCGTATTACCAAAAGCTATATCATCTTCCTGTTTATTGTAATCACAATCTTATTTATGAATAGTTAAGAAATCTTATTCTTTGAATTAAAATAATTTCAAAATGACTTATTCTGCATTTTAGCACCAGCATCTTTTACGCGCATTTGTTGTATGTACCGGATGTAGAATTTTATGGAGTGTATAAAGCGCTGGCCTAGAAAAAGCCTCTTAAGTACACAACTCCAATAAAAATGTTTTATGGACTCATCAGATTGTAATAGCCAAAGCATTGCAGCACAAATCCATTACTATTGCAATCCGTATCTCCATGCAAAGTAAACTGATCTCTAAGTGGTATACAAGGTCTTTTGGTACCTAAAGCCATTTGAAATTCTGTTCATAAACTATTGACTGACTATACATCATTAAATTAGCAAATATTATCATGTTCATTAACTATTATTCTATGTGCGTTGGTAAACGCATGAACGCGTGGAGGTTGCGTGTCCGTTGCGCTTGTTAGACTCGATTCTGCAATATTTAGGCATTATCTGTAATTTTGCCTTATCATCTACCTTGTAGAAAACCGCTATACCATGTCTAACAACGCAAAATGCTTCAATTGACAATTGTATTGCTAATATTGTCTCTTTTTATCTTTGCTATTGTAAATTGAGATATAAAATATTTTATAGAAATTCTAGCTGCTGCGAATGAATTCAGAATAAGTAAAAGAAAACTTGAAAACGACAATGATAAATGTCTTTTACATCTAATTGAGCTTAATAATTCTGAATATGAGAGTCTCAGTGACATATTTCAACTTATTCAAGTTTAAGAACAAGACGTAAAGTTCACTCTAATCTTAACTCGAAATGTTGGTTGTTCAAACAAAGATGATTTTCTAAGACAACGCTGAATAACGAATCAAAGGCTACTTGTTAATTAAGCAGCCTCTCGGGGCGATGAGTGTACGCCTGTTATCTTTGTTAATATTCCCGCCTGGATTTTATGAAATCTGAACTTTATCCTTTATTTCAAAGAATTTATTTTTGTTTGAAGAAAATTCGTTTCGGAGAACGTTACATAAATTTTCTTTTCGTAGACTTTGACGTATAATCCTAATATTGGGTTGGGAAGATTTAGCTTATCCCCCACAAGCTTACCAAATTGGGTATTTATGGTTTTCTGTCAAAGCTTAATTTCACGTTTGCAAAAACAAAAGTGTTTGAGTACATTTCTTTTCATAGTTTCAATTGAATTCCCGAGACTGCTAAAAAATACGGCAGACTTAATTAGCAAGGCAGGTGTCGAAAGAAATATATATTGGGACCTTACCTTTTGGGACAGGTGCATTATTGTATATTATTTTCAAGGAAAATTTTGTCACGTTTTGTGTTGTAAAGTTTCTAGTAAAATCCTTCATTATAGCGTGCCAAATGGTATCTCCGCAAACATTCCAATTAAAAATAACTTAGTCACCAGCAGAGCATTGTGGTCCCGATTTCCAAAATTGAAAACAAAACTCAATATTTATTTTAGCGTGACGAACGAGGATTGATTAATTCAGCTTAATAGTGTTCGTGTCCAATTTATTCTGTTACCGTAAGAGTAATTTCTGTCCCCCCAGAGCGAACATATTCCCAATGATTTCTCCAGAGGATCCAAAAAGCCGGGGGCAAGTGGCTGTGAAATTTATCTTTGTGATTTATTTAGCGATTGTGTTCAATATTTCTGGTGCTTTAAGCGCTTTTGGACATTAAAATGAATTTAATGTTAGTGTTTTGGGGTTTGGATGAGTCTTTACATATTGATTTAGGACGATAAATTATGATTATCTGATGAGTCGGGAAGAAAAGTCTCTTTAAGGGGAAGCTCCGTCAGTTTATTTAATCTCATTTAATGACTATTTCATTAAAAAATCATTCAACGGGGTTATATGAACCTACAGGGTTATATTATTGACTAGCTTTTGTAATCAGCGGTATCGCCCGCGTGGAGTTCAAAAATTATCCCACGGGAACGTACTTTCGGGACAAAAAGTATCCTATGTGTTGTGAAACATTTAAACATACAAACTTTCACATTTTTATAATAATATAGTAGGATTTGAATGATAATAATTCTGTAATTATACGCGAATCAAATTTGGTTAAACATGACAAAATATGATTCGCAATTCCTGACTCCTGCTAATTGCAAAAAACGGGATACAATTTGAATTTCCGGGGTTACCCCCTGGCGCTTCCACCTAAAATTTTCATAATTATGTCTTCTTTTAATTTTATTATTCTAATGTTCTTTTCTGTTTCTGTTTCAGGTATGTCTACATTTACATAATTTAAGAACAAGAGCTTCTTTCAGTTCTTCTGGAGTAACAGAATTGGTAAGTGATAATGGTGTATGTAGAACGTATACGCATAAGACAACGCTTAGCAATAAACATCCGTAATCAATGTAGGTGAGATGAGTTGAGCTGCTTGATTACTGATAAATGTGGTTCTTTCCAGAGACCAATTCAGACAGCAATCCACATGATCTGACCAAGATTATGTCTGGACTTTAAAAGAGACTGTGCCCTCTAAGTTTATATCGGCCTTTCTTCTCAGAGTAGTCAGATAGAAATCGCCGACCACACCTAGTTTTAAAAATATGATTTAGGTGTAAAAGTGTTTGTACAAATCCACTTTCAGAAACAGAATCACTTATCATTTATGTAAAACAACGAAGCTAACTGAATTATGTCCTACATATTGGAGAGATCGATTTAAATATATCACCAGACGTACAATCTTAATTAGCATAATAAATTGCGTATTGTAAAGAATGCCTAGCTGTGGAGAAATCGTTTATAAAAACGTGGCTGTGTATTTTGCATCAACTTTAATCATGTAGAACTGCCTTGTTGGTCTAATGGTCGCAAGCGCTACTGTTGAGCATGCAGTCTTAGGTTCTACCACCAGGTCCGGCAAAACATTATTAAGTTTTTCTATGTGGAATTTCTCAGTAGCTTCACGGTTGATAGCAATAAGCTGGCCCCCTATTACATGGGACTTAAGCATAACTGGCGATATTTGGAAGGACTATACGTACGGTTGCCAAATGAGAAAAGTAACTAGGCTCGTCGGTTATAGTTGAAGTTTAGTAAGAAACCTAATAAAATGTAATGTAATTAAAAGAAAACATACAGTTCAGTTCGAAAACAGCAATCGCATCGGTTTCCTAATATCCGTCGAGCCTGGTTAATTATCAGTTTGGGTGACTAAACCTCTGCCCATGATACATCGGGGAAACAATACGTGATGTTGTGTTTTATTCACGGTATACCTTGAGCTTCTAGTTGGAACCTTTATAACTTCATGATTGAAATAACAGTGTTTGAACAAAAGCTTCAAAGTTAAGCGGTGTTATACGGCCGGTAACTATGCCATGTATTGTCGATACCATACTCGCTACGTCAACGTGTAACTTGCTCCGCAAACTTTGTGATGTTGTTTCACCAGTCTTGTCGGGAACATGGTTAGGTAGCCAAGTTATAATGTGTATGATGAGTTTATATATGCGGAGTTTAATATTATGGGTACTGTATAATCGGCATAATATAATATTTAAATTACTCGGTGCGTTAAAACGCAATTTAGCTTGTCCATAAAAGAAAATTTTGGCAATGGGTTTAATTAACAGCTAGATATAGGATGGGCTTTCTAAAAACTTAGTTAATACAACAGCAGAAGATGATTCTGCAGAATCGTCTATCATCTTTTGACATATACATATAAGTGTGTCCAGCAGAATCGTCAAAAAATTCTAAAGAGCACATGCTCTTGAAAGCTTTACTAAATAACTTAAGACCTTTGTCCACCGATGATTATGTTTCCATATCTTCTAAAAACGATGTATGCTAATTATCATCATGATTAACAAACAGATTGATGATTCCAGTTTTGATCTTAACAGTAACGATTGATTCTCCTCAACTAACAAACTCTTGCTAGCATGACTAAGTCACTTAAGACCTTTGCCAACCGATGCTTATGTTTCCATATTCTCCCACCTAAGAAACCAATTAGCTTTTAGTTAAAATTACAAACATTTGACCTAGTTTACATCTGTAGTTTCAAATCACAATTCCCTCCTCTATTAACATTGTTATTGTTACTGCGACACAAGCCTTGACGTGAACATAAACTGATTTACGCCGTGCTGTGTGAAGATTCAGCTCAAGTTTGGCGTCTATTGATACAGAGTTGTATAACCTCCTTATTCATCAACGTCTTGTAACTTGTTAACTTCGTTGCTGTTAACATAGTTTTGATTATTATGTTCTGATTTCTCTATATGTGGTTTATTAAGATTGGTTCGAGTCCTTTGTGATGTGTTACCTCTTTCATCTTAATAATTGATATAATTTGAGTTGGTTTCACTGAGAAACGTTTGACTTCCCAACACACATCTTTGTTCATCGAATTCCGTGATATTAGTACCACGATGTCTTGCATGTTTGTTCGATTATTTTACCTTCGAAGTTTTAGTGTAGGCTTCTGTTCTGACATACAAAAGTTTGGCCGTTCATAATGAAGCCATTATAACTTGTCCTTGAACTAAAAAAATTATTCGAAGAAAATTTTACCAGAGACGTAAAATTTCTTCTAATTTTCTTTCTCCTACCGTTTTCAGTTGCTACCCTGATCCTGTTTGTTAAATTAACTGTCTAACGACTTTAACCTCTCTTTAACCTATTTTCAAAGCTTTTTTTTTCCTTTGACTCATTAAACTCTCGTTATTACAGCTCCCAACCAACCTTGCGTTCAACAGTAACGTTATTAGGTTCGATACAGAAATGTCATATTTTTTCTTTTGTACCGTGTAGTAATTTCGCTGAAACCCCAAATTGCTTCGGGGTTCCTTGTTAACACAGATTACAGAGTTGCGTACAGAAGGATCATTTTGCGTTAGTGGCAATTTTTACTCAGAAGATGTTTTCGAGCAGATATTATATCACAATACAAATACTAACAATATTTTGTTGTATTGGTTATATGAACGTTTTCGTTTTCATGGGCGCCGGCAAGTTTATTTTCAGAGGATGGACCTCGATAATTTTTGCATTTCACATCGGATAGGTAAGGTTTGTCTATTCTAACAATGAGTAACTTTGTCGAGTTATGTAGATATTTTAATATCTCTTATCTCTTCTCAAATTGGATAGGTTTTATTTTCTCCATGCAAACAAAAAGAGAACTAACTGTAGATTTATTTAAAGAGACTTAAGACTTAAGATATAGCAGGATGCAAGAGCGAGCGAAGCAAGCTCGATACCGCCTAGGGTCTATTAGATTTTAGGATTCGGAAGTAAGGAGTGCGAAACTTGATTGACTAATGCACAAAACCTATATCGAGATTTCACTCGCAAGCTCAAAAATTTTAGGATTTTCCTCCAATAGGTTGAATTCTCCATTAGGCATTTTTGGTTCTGAATGTTTTTTACACTTATATTTTGAAGCCAGGGTGGGTGCAAAGGGGTGGAAGTGTACCACATTGCACCCCGCTCCCGGCGCACATGCACTCATCAAGCAGAGGGGTACATAATATAATCAGGTCGCTTCTAGATAATTAGCTATGCAGAACTTACTCTCACACTGATGCCATACATAATTATAATCCTTTAAGGACATAGGTTTTTATCCTGTGACTATATTTGAATTGCTCGCATGCGATTATCATGGCCGTACATCGCTGATTCCATAGTACTATTTAAATCGTAGTATGTAGGTATTGATTATCATTGTACCTTTAGGTATGTAGTTTTAATAGCTTATTGTCTACTAGCTGTAACCGCAGCTTTGCTCGCGTGGATGTTGGAAATGATCATACAGGAGATGGCTCCTGGGAAAAACCTTAGTTACATAGACAAATTAAGCCGATTTTGCCGATACTTAAAAAAGAACGTCTCGTTAATTGGTCAAGCCTAGGGGTCACAAAACCGTAGGTATATTAGAAAACCGGTTTTACGATTATTATTTAATAAAAAACCCGTTTTTTTCGGTTATTTAGATTTTTTTAAATAAAACCAATGTTTATGATTCTAAATTCTTTATTAGTCCGTCTTTATCATCAGCTTTCGTGCCGAATTAGAAAAACTAGGATAAAACGAAAAACTCCCTTTGAGTGAATAAACTAAATAAAAACAACAACAATTATACCATCTGAGAATCAACAAAACTTCTGGCTTAAACCAATGAAAAATTAAACTCTGTTCTTTGTTTTGATGCCTTGGTAATGCGACCGTAAAATTTAAAGAATATCTAAGTGTCATCATTCAGCTAGTTTCTTAAGTCGTTACAAAGGTAAACCAGCTGATGAGAAGATTCTTTCGGACTCGACATTCATGGGAAGAACTTTCAACAAATTATTGTACACATGCAAAAGGTTTTTACCTTTTATAGCTCCATTTTCATAAAGGGTCATCTCTACTTTGATGATGGCAGTTAAATCATTCTCGAATTCCGTATCTATAGCGGTCGACGTCCTGTTAGGTTGAGACTCAGACAAAGACTTCTCAATTGCTGCTTGCAATTCTTCTTTAACTCCAGTTACTGTAGTGTAAGCTGTAGAAGATAATACAAAGTCATTGTCGTCACTTGAGCTGTTTTGACTGCTGGGCGGTATTGTTATAGTCTGGGATTGCCCGATCTTTTGTAGGTCACTAATGATATCAGCGAATTGTTGGCCATTAAGACTCGGAAAAGTAGCACTCTGAGCTTTCATACTAAAATAGTCTGATGAGTTCTGTAAATATTTCGGAATAGAGGTCAAATTAATGCATAGCTGTCTAATGCGATATGTAAATTGTGCAGGAAATTTGGCACTAAAACGCCCTTGGTGTTCCTTTAATTTGGTGAGCATCAAATTCATAGCTATATTTGCAGTAATGAGATTTGCGTCATGGTGACGAAGAGCTTCGCCTGTCATCTTAGCTATATAGCTTAGTACCTCAAAGTAAATTCTTCTGAAATGTTATTTCGAAGTTTATGACAATAAGATATTTCAATTTAACAAATCAGTCACCATTACACTAGCACCGTCGGTGGTTATAGCAAGGTCATTGAATATGTGTACATTGTAAAAATGTGATATCTTTTAATAAGTAATTATTAAACAAAACAAAACCGAAAAAGTCGAAAACTCGGTTTTGGTTAAATTGAAACCAGGTTTCTAAAAAGGATGTGAAACCCGGCTAACCCGGTTTTTGTTTTTCAATTTTAGTGAAACCGGTTTTGTGACCCCTAGTCAAACCGTTTCGGATATTAGCCGGAACAAACAAATAGACAAACAGACAATTTTTTATTTTTTTGTCATATGTACCGTAATTTCACTTGTCGTTAGGGACATTTAGATTCGTGTCCCGATTTTCACCGTCGATTTAGTATAAAGCTGTTATTTTGACATTACAACAGAGAGTTAATATTATTTATTTGTATACATGATAAACTAGGAAAATATCATAATATAAAAAAGACCGTATCGTGTAACACCTGTTCACATACTATCCGAGTCACGTCCAGTCGTATACTTGTTATCATCTCTTGCTTCATATTGTCATTCTGAACAATCCTACTCTATTGTTCTCTATAGGTAAAGGTCTTGTAATTTGTCAGAATTTCCACAAGTACAACGGTATCGTGGTTGGATATTATTTTATATAATACTGGCAGCGCTCCGCAGTTTCACCCGCGTACTTCCCGTTCCCGTAGGAATACGAGAATATAATATAGCCTATGTTAGTGATAATGTAGCTTTCTAACGGCAAAAGATTTTTTTAAATCGGTCGAGTACTTTTTATGTTTATTCGTTACATACAAAAATACAAATCTTTCCTCTTTATAATATTAGTGTAGACTAGCTTTGGCCTGCGGCTTATTTTGCGTGGATGTCAATAATTATCGCACGGAAACGTACAGCCGATTCATAAAGCCTATTTATGTTACTCCTTATAACATCAGCTATCTGCCAGTGGAAGTACCGTCAAAATCGGTCCTGCCGTTTCGGAGATTACCCAAAAGAACCAGGCAGACACTTTTTTTATTGTATTCTTTTTCGTTATGAGTAAGTACCGTATATAATTTCCTATGCATTTAGTTAAAAGCTATTTTGGCATTACAAACAGACAGATCAATGTTTTTTATTTGAATAGATGTTGTTGTATTCATCAGACTTGCCATAATCCGATGTAGAACAACAGATTATTATTTTATTGGTGTATTTTCCTGGTGCTCTCGTTTTATGATAAAATAACGAACAAGTTGTTTATATGTGTATAAATTCAGGCACAAAATAGCTCTCTACTAACTAGGATTAAAATTTCCGTCCCACTTAAGGTCTAAATTCGGAACTTTAAATGGATTTAGTCAAGGATTCCTTTGGTACTCTTCGCTCTTCGAAAAGTCTACTTCGTAGCCGCTTAAACTCAAAATCAGTTTTGATTTTGAGTTTAAGCGGCTTAAATAAATGCTTATTTATTTCAATAAAACTATTTACAGTCACTTTTAAGTTGTCAAGGAGTCGGTCAGTCAGAAAAATGAAATATGAAACTTTGGAAAAGAATGGGCGAGAAACTCCATGGTCACTCTTTTGAATTATATTGTTACAGAAATATTATTTATATCCCTAATGTTATGTATTGATAATTGTATGTGTTAAAAACGTCCAGAGTACAGCTAATATAGGAAAAAAAATACTTGTGCAGCCGTGACAGCTTCTTAGCTGTCTTGGCTGCACCAGTCCCAACTGACCGAATCAGCACCATTCAGGGCAACCATTTTGAAGGAACTAAATGATCCAACGCACGCCACCTCAAAACTAGGTCACTAGAACTTCCAGCATTCAAAATCAACAAACACACTTCAAACCACATATACCGTCTCAAGCACCGCTCTACTTATATCGCGACACAATCCAACAATTCAACTGTCTCCTTTCCTAACCTGACACTATTGACACTTATTTACGCTACAAGATAAGCTTTCGACACTCCGTTTTTCATTCCAACATCTGCACGGAAATTCGTGACTGTCGATTACACCATAATACCCCCATAAAACTATTATGGTGACGTAATGTTGATACTAGTTTCGCATGGTATGTTAGGGAAGTAACCACTGCTATGTTTGTGTTTAAAGTTATTGTTCAGAGATTTAGGAAAAGGCAGGGGCGTTTGAACTTTGAACTAACTAATGTCTTAGAACCGAAAATTCGAACACATGTAATATCTACCAGCCCGCACTGGGCCCGCGTGGTGGATTATGGCCCACTCCCTCAAATATTAAAAACAAGCTGGCATCTTTACAGTATGGTTTTTGGGTCTTACAACACGATCCCCTTCCTAATCTATAAATACTTATTGTAAATATTAAAAGACTGACATGTTATTAAACAACCGACTTCCAAAAAAACACTAAAAAGCGAAAAATAACTTTAATTTCGGAAGTCGGTGACGGATATGTATTTTAATTTTTTGTCACCGCCTTCCGAAATTAAAGTTATTTTTCACTTTTTAGTGTTTTTTTGGAAGTCGGTTGTTTATTTTTTTTTTTTTTTTTTTTTTCACGTTTTAGTGGTTCACATGTGCTTACCCCTTCACAGCGTACCGGCGTAATGTTATGTTATTAACTGGTGTAAACAATTGACAGACATGAGATTTCAGCAATCCCTGTCCATTGCTATCATTTATTGAGGAGTTCCGTTGCCTATCTCCGAAGTTCTTCATCAGATCTTCACCGAATTGAAATGGAACCACTCCGAGAAAGAACTCTTCCAAAAACTACACAAATTGCTTCAAGTGTGCCTATGAAATTTGAAGAGTTCTGTCTATTTCTCCAGGATCCCATCATCAGATCCTGACTTGATGATCATGGGACCACCTGGGAAGTATACCCTTTCAAACAAAAAAAAATTTTATCCAAATCGGTCCAGCCATCTTCGAGTAATCGGGGAACATACATAAAAAAAAAAAAGGTTCCGACGAATTGAGAACCTCCTCCTTTTGGAAGTCGGTTAAAAATACAGAATTTTTCTAGCGGAGGGGGGGGGGGTCGCCTGTAGTTCCTTATAAAGTCCTATGCTAGTTTGCCATAGTTAGTACAACACACATTGACAATGACCTTTTAAAGGCTTCTTCAAACAGCCGCGACGCGACACTTGTAGAACAATTTCCATTAAGTTTTCATAGAAATTGTTCTACGAGTGTTGCGACGCGACCGTCTTGTCGCGCTAGTCTGCACGAGCCTTAATGAAGGTGACGCTCGTAAAAAAATACTGGCCACCAGGTAATCCTCGTGGATCGAAGAACATCTTACCTTTTTAACCGACTTCAAAAAGGAGAAGGTTCTCAATACGTCGGAACCTTTTTTTATATATATGTATGTTCCCCGATTTACCCGACTTGGATTTTTTTTGTTTGAAAGGGGTCCCGGGGGGGGGGGGTCCCAGGTGGTCCCATGATCATCAAGTCAGGATCTCATGAATCAGATCCTGGAGAAATAGAAAGAACTCTTAAAATTTTATAGGCACACTTAAACTTTTTTCAAAAATAAAAACAACCGACTTCCAAAAAACACTAAAAAGTGAAAAATAACTTTAATTTCGGAAGGCGGTGACAAAAAATTTAAATTCATATCCAAAGTTACCGACTTCCGCAATTAAAGTTATTTTTCACTTTTTAGTGTTTTTTTGCAAGTCGGTTGTTTTACCTTTACATAATCAAAATTTTTGTAGTGCATCTTGTAATTTCTAACTTACCTACAAAGACTGCATAGCACACTCTTTTGAAGTTATTACTACAGAAATAGTCCCGTGTTACACGAGCGTTAACTTTTGAACAGGAAGCTAAGTCGCCATCTTTATTATTCGGAAAATCACTTAAGTAACTTTTTATATAGTCGTTCGTTGTTAAGGTGTGAAAAATAAAAAAGAAACGGGCGTTTGTGGAAAAATACATGTGGGTAGATTGTCCCATTTTGCGTGGGTGTGCACTCACACCCACCACGCTTCCTTTGATGCGAAGTGGCATCAAAGGAATCGTGGATTTCGTGACGACAGGTTTACCTGAACTCAGGATATTAAACCCGGTTTACGATGGTTTTTTCGAATACTGGCAAAATAAGGTGTTTCTTGCTTAGTCGCGACAAGACGCTGACGACAAATTTGATCGTCCAGTTTCTTTTTGGATCCTTATGCCATCCACTGTAAAAAAGTAAATCTAACAGTCAGTTCGATTAAACCGCAAAATGCTGGTAAAACTGCCAATCATGTGTAACTCCCCTACACCTTTCAGGATTTAAACGAAGCTAATGATAGAGGTTTCCGGGTGGCTAGACACAAGTCGAGCAAAATTTGTGTCGAATCGAAACGAAGAAACCATAAATAACATTTTGCCAAGTCAATCACTAATATAAACAGAAATCTCATCCCATTTTCTTCTCCAACCTGTGCCAATGTGTCTTTACGACAGCCATTCCACGTTAAGTGGGTTACACACAATATACAGTCTTCCTTGGTTGTCAATCCACCGAAATTGTTCCAAGTAATTACTTTCACTTCCCTGATTACGGCTCTGTTTTGTAACAAAAAGTGCCTTACTGGTGTTGAAACTAATTTGTGACAGACGAAGGGAACACGAGGAAAACGTTAATTAATGTGAAAAAGGGTTTTTCAAAGAATGGGATTATGGGATTAAGTACACGAAGTTCGAATTTACACGCTCGTTATTTGTATGTTTATATGTACAAAGTTTGATAAGACAAGACTAATCATGAGGCCAAGTTGCTTTAAGTACGTCACATCATCCATTTTCCTGTCGTTTGCATTTTCCTAATCTATTTGGGGTCAGTCTGCCTTTCATACTTCTCCATGAATCGTCTTCTCGGTAGTCAAAATTCTAGATGTCAGTTGTTCTAAATGAAAAATTGCGGAATCATTCATTCATTCTAGAATTGTGGGAGCAAAATTCAAAAATAAAGTTACTAGTGTTGTTGAAAATAGGATGTATGTTACAAAATACCCGGAAATTGAACATGCAGTGAATGTAGCGTTTCAAAGCAGACATTTTGCGCTGCATCAATATCAGTAATTTAATCACTGAATTGAACGCCTCCCATTGAAGCTTCGTGCCAGCCTTTTCAATATCGCACAGGTATGCCCGCGGAATTCTCTACCAGTACGTACCTACCGCAGATAGCTGTATTATTTTTTCATTTTCTTTTGCGCTTCTCTATTTTATTTATTGTTTGTGTGGCTGTGGATTGAATTATTCACTGTGAAGTTAGGAGTATGTTTCTTATAAAATATTGTGTCTTTGTGTCCGTGCCATACCGTAAACCGTAAATAAATGAACTCTTGTTTTTACACGCTTTATATTAGCTTCACTTGTATGTTTGTTTGTATGTAACCGACTCCTTTGGACGCTATTTTGACCCACTTTAAACGTTCAGATTTCATTTAAACTTTGTAGACTTATCGAGGACCTGTGACAATTCAATAATTAAAAAAAAATAGAAAAAAACACGCTTTTGTAGTTAGCAAAACTAAAAAATAGAAAATAAATAATAGTTTAAAAAAACTAAAAAAATACGCTTTAAAAACCAAATTCACGATTTTTAATAGAATTAAATTATTTCTACTTTTTAGTTTGGTTTTTAAAACGTGTTTTTTTTTTTGTTTTTTGAAACTATTATTTATTTTATTAATTAAATTAAATTTTGTTCGACGACATTCATCGGTTTCTCACTAAACTTAAACTATATCCGACGACCATGGTTACTTATCTCTCTTGGTGACCGTACAACAGTTTTTACCTTTTTATTTCGCCCTCGCAGTTCCTAGTCAGTGTAAAATAACTTTAACTTCCCACATTTTTTTTCCACTACCAGTACCTACTTGAATTTACGTTACTTACACGTGTTCTGTTGCTACAAAATTTTGTTTTTAACCCACTTCCAGTATTGCTTGAATTGGTCACAAATTAATCGGGGGACTTTCGTTTTCTTTGATACTTACTCACACTTTTAAGTATTCTTTGATTATTATTTTTGCTACCCTTGGTTTGAAATTCTTAGTAACAGCTATCGGAGCCTACTATCTACTACCTATGTTAACTTGGGCTTTATAGATATTGAAAAGTACCCAGCGTTGCCGTTTTGATCACAATGGAGATCAACCATATTGAGCCCTAAATAAAAAAGTGCCGAAAAAAAGTCATTCTGATTAGACGAGTCCTTCTTATAATTTTTTAGTATTGCGCTGAATCTTTACGACCATCTTGAACCTGTAATTACCTAGTATGATAAGAAACCTCTGCGATTGTTCCTTTTACATTTTTTTTTTGCAAATTAATAAAATATCCTGGTCACAATTTATTTATTTCAGCCAATAAGTCTTCCCCGACCAGGGTAACACGATTTTTCTCTGGTGCCCGCCCACTTTGCCTTTTGGGCCTAACTTCGTGTGAAACGTGGCTTGTCTCCTTTATCGGGCGTCTTTTGGTTTCTTTCATACTTACACTTTTAAGTATTCCTCAAATAAATTTTACCTTTATTTGAAGTTCTTAGTAAACCCAATCTAGACCCAATCTTAAATGCTGCCCAGTACTTAAATGCTTGTAAATGTTGATGGGCTCCGGCTAGCATGGATAAACCTTGCGTATTGCGGCAACGAAGGGTTCATCAGTCATCACTCATCACACATAGCCTATAATTAAAACTTGAAATATCAATGACAGCCAAGCCAGCATAGTTACTACCTTGTCTACTATAGAAAGGTGTAGGTCAAACTTATCATCATTAAAATCGACACTGAACAATTCATTTAAAAAAATGAAAACCCATCAATTAAGATTTAATAACATTAACGTCTTCATTAACATGACGTAATACCAAAAAAGAGGTTTTAATAAACCCTTTTATTCTTAATTTGACGACGGCATGTCAAGTTAACTAAAATTTATTGCGCAAAAGGGCTCATTAAGAAGTTACTGCTGCAGCAGTAAATCAAACCGTTACTGTGGTGAAGTGGAATGACAAGGAATAATGTACAGAAAGTCCAGGTCGTGCCACAACATTCAATGGAGCACAATCTGGCGTAGACTAGGATGCAACGCTAGATTTTCCATGTGGCAGGGTAGGCCCTCATCATCATCATCATTTCAGCCGGAAGACGTCCACTGCTGGACATAGGCCTCCCGCAATTTGGGGGGGCTTGCCATAATCGCCACGCTTGGCAGGCGGGTTGGCGATCGCAGTATGGTGGTAAAATATATAGAGAACGCTACTACCTCTAATAAGTCCCTTAGTCGACACCGACGGGAAGGGATAGGGTAGGCCCTACGGGTCCATAATGTTCTCAATTATACAACGTGTAACGGAAAGGGTATATACATACGGGCACGGCTTCTTTGGATGATATCAAACGGTATTGCAAGGGTTTTTAAATCCTATCTCTACATGTTCGGAAGTTGTGAGAATTTTTAATACAAATAGAAACAGAACTTTTCAAATTGAAATAAACACATCACTCGGAAGAGATTTATCGTGATATTGGCAAGTAACGTGGAAAGTTATTGACCTACGTAGTGCGGTGACACGTTTGTTATGATTTGAATTTAAGAAACATAAAACGGAAAATTTGGTATCAATTCTTAGAGTATTTTATTTTGAGCTAAAACTATGTATAGCGATTCTATACCAGCTTTTATGTTTAGTGCTTAAGGATAGCAATAGGGTTTCTGTTACAGCCTGTATAGTTACCACCTAAGTACACATTATGGTAAAGCAATATTGATATTGAGTATTGAGAAATAGATAGGACGAAAGAAATTTGGTTTATTTGTCACAGAAATACGTGCATACAAAAAGATAAGTCGTGCATAAATAAAGATAATAAATAAAATAAAAACAAAATCTAATACCTTTAAACGAGCAACTCTTGTATTTATATAATCTGAATCTCGGAAACGGTTCCAACGATTTTCTTGAAATTGAGTATGCAGGGGGTTTCGGAGGCGATAAATCGATCTAGTTAGGTTTCATTTTTAGAAAACGTCAAACCAAAAAAAAAAACCCAGCAACGCTCGGTCGGTCATCCAGGTACTAGATCTTTAATCACGAGAACAAAATAGAAACAGTCGACAGCTAGTGATGCTGTACTATGGGAATCCAAAGCACAAATATATAGAAACATGACATGAAATGATAGATTCGTACCACATGAGTAACTAAACACACAGGTGCCCGTACTCATAAACCTGCTTAACCTTATTGCGTAAGGGTAGCTCGCTGTCCGGTAAGGACCAAGCCCGGGTCGACGGCGCGTTGTGTTCCACGTGCGCCTCAAAGAGATGTCAGCAACAACTGATGGGGCCCGCAAGGACCGATGCCTGCCAGGGGTGCGGGTTGTTCGAAAGAGATACCGCGGCCCCTGGCACACAGGCAACTGAGGGAACACGGGTAGGTTTTAGTCAGTAAAAGTCTGACACACCCTCCTGCTCCACCCAGAGCGGGAGAAGTCATTTGATGATTTCCCAACCAGAACAAAAAAAAAACCTTATTGCGTAACCGACTATCAATCAGAATCTGAATCATTTTAAAGGTCAAATTTGTCTGCTCAACAATAAAAATAACGCAATTAATGTTGTTGAACTGTCCAAATGAAGTTCTGCCAGGGGTGCGGGCTGTTCGAAAGAGATATCGCGGCCCCTGGCACACAGGCAACTGAGGGAACACGGGTGGGTTTTAGTCAGTAAACGTCTGACACGCCCTCCCGCCAAAACCCCCTCCCAACAAAAAAAAAAAAAAAACTGTCTAAAGGAAAGCCTTTCCTACTGCTAGTGTTTTAAGCAATGACTTCTCTGATCTAGATCCCAATAGAACCCCTGATAATCAATATTCCCAGTCTTCAATGGAATCTGATTTGCTGTATTTAGGCAAAATAACGACAGCCTATGTGATTACATTTGACAGTACAATCAAATATGCTTCCAGATTCCTGTGGTTGAATCTGCTATGTCCGAGATTTCTAGTGATCAGCGTCTGTGGTGAATGAAGAGGTAGTTATTATCCTTCTGTAGATTGTGGGCCTTCTTCCCCGTTATTTTTTGTGGTGAATCGTAATGAAATCTTATGTTGCCATTTAAGAGTGTAATTGAATTCATCCTCGCTTGGAGTGACCGTAAAAGTGTCGTTTTGGGTTTATAGTGGTGCATTCTGTTCTCTTATTAAAGTGTCACTTTGTCTGTTATGACTATTGTCTTGTAGATAGTTTTCAGGACCTAGTTTCGAAGTTCTTTGAGTTTTTTCTCAAACTGAATTAGGAACTAAACTGTTGATCCTAAAAACTTCGTGTGATAATCTACCATTTTTGATCTAGTCTAGCATTATGTTCACGAGTTTGGCATTTATACAGTCTGTTAAAATGCAATAGCTAGATAAGTTTTAAGTCTCCCATATCGCAGCATCAGTCATTAGCCATCAGGAATGCGAGTTAATGCCAACAGCCGGTTTGATCAGTCGCTGACACCAAAAAATGTCATAATAAAAAACAGAATACCTAATGCTGTGCATTTAAAAAGCAGTTTTGGCTTTTTGTTCAGAATATTATTAGCCATTCTATCTAAAGCTGTTCACGGATATTAAATTCTAATGCGCATTTAGATGTCCTGGCGATTAAGAACCAGACTATAAGAAAATCATTCAACGAAAAAGCTGTAGATTTATTCATCGAAGACATGATTAGGAGTCCACGAACCGGGGTTTTTAGGTCGAAGAATTAATATGATAATCCTAGTCATCACCATCATCATCATCATTTCAGCCGAAAGACGTCCACTGCTGGACATAGGCTTCCCCGAAGTTCCTCCATATCGACCGGTTCTGTGCTTCCCGCATCCAGCGGATTCTTGCGGCCTCATTGGTCCACCTTGTGGGGAGGCCTTCCAACTCTACGTCTTCCCGTACGCGGTCGCCACTCCAGAACCTTTCTGCCACATCGGCCATTTGTTCTGCGAGCAATGTGCCCTGCCCACTGCCACTTAAGTTCCTAAACTCCTAGTTATCCTAGTATCATGATAAGAAAAGATACAATAACTTATTGTTTGCTTGTACATTAATATGGATTTGCCAAAGACATACTCGTAGATACTATAGTTAAATTCGCAAACCAGATCATGTCCAAAAACGACCACATTAGAAACCATTTCATAACCGCAAAACTACCAACCAATTTCAAAACAACATACAAAAATGATAATACAATGTCCTAATAAACCTACTTAACCCATTTAGACCCAAATACAAAATAACGATAATTTTTTTAAAAAATCTTTATTGGCGTAACTATTAAAGGCTAGTAAGACATATTATTAGAAAAAACTAAAAAAATAAAACTTCCTTATGTATAAAAAAACACCGTCCTCAAATGGGGCCAATGGGCGCTTATGAGTGTTATTTTTCAAAACATAATTTTTGATGCACAATGTTTTAAAACATTTTTTACATTGCCAATGTGCTTTCATGTGGCATACTATGCATCGTAGTTGGCTCGTCAGTTTCTGAGGGAAGTGTCGAACGCAGTCTTGACTCATACTTGGTAGCATCGATGAAGGTTTACGGCGTCTTCCATCCGGTGTCTCTGTGGTTACATTTCTCAAATAAAGTCGGGCAACACTTCGGCGAAACTGGAGCTGATCTATTTTATCTTCAGCGACCAGGACGTGGAGATGCCAAGCATTAGCCATAGCCAAATCGAGCATGTAGGTAAATAGAACCCACCACCATATTTTTCCTCGTATGGCTGGCTGGCTGGCCTCGTATAGTTGATCAGTTTGATCAACTACACCCATGCCATTGTTATAGTTCTGGAACACAAAAGGGATGTCCAGATCTACCTCCCTTCCTTCCGCAGAGCTCCATCTTTTTACCTTACCTAAGGGATGAACAATCATAGTTTGTACCCATGGTACAAACACTGTTGTCAAGCCATCGCAAGAATAAAATCTTATCCACCGTATCGAATCGGTAATCAAATTCTGCTGTTCTTCTTCTTCATGTTCCGAACCTCAAAAACTTCAACTCGACCTGGAATATCACGTAGAAGAATATTTTGCTAGACATCATCTTCGTCGCCTTCTTTTTCATCCGTCAGAACACTGGGGTCGGGAGGGATGGTCACTGTATCGTAACTGACATTACCGTCTACTTCTTCATTCAAAATATTTTCGATAGCTTTCTCCAACCTTCGATACTCACTTGTAACATCAAACGATCGTTTAGTCATTGTTTATGCCAAAATAAACCTGCAAAAAAATAATAAGAAAATTTACTCATTAGCCCATTGGACCCATTTGGGGACACCATACTAAATCACCTATGCTCGTTGTCAAATATAAAAAAATACTCAACAAAATGTGATTAGTTACTAGTAAAAACTATGGCCTAATGAAACATACAGGAAATGTATAATAAAATTCAATATAAGAATAAAATCTTATGACTTACCTATGGTTAAACACCAATTTACTAAATGAAGTAAATTAAATCACTGTTTTTGGCCACTTTATCCATAAACTCATAAAACTACAATTTTTATTAGAAAGCCACACTCGTTGACACTACAAATTCGCCTTCAGACAAAACATAGCTAAAAAAAATTTAAAAATGTGGGTACTTAAGCAAATGTCCCCAAATGAGGACAGCGGGCATAAATGGGTTAAGTGAACGTTGAGGTTGGCATGCCGTTGTATTAGCCAATGATATAACTGGCATCCTCTTTACCGCAGACCGCGATATGGGCGGATCAATGTTAATTAGTACTGATGTAAATATTTGTGGAGTAGGATTTGTTTTGAGTGTTTTGTTTTCGGGAACATAAACCCCTATAGACATAAACTTGATAATTATTAACTTGTTTTTTTTTCCAATCTTTTCCTGCCAAAGATGGGAAGTTAAGACGCTTATGAATAAAAAATAATGTTGATTCTCGGTTTTTCTTAACAAAATATAGTGATAATCCCCATGACTTCAAAAGAGATGACTTAGCCAATTTCAGGATGCTTTCCAATATCCGTTCCCAATATGTGCTGAGGCTGCGATCACTAATCTATCCGTTGCTTTCTTTTATCGTACTACTTATATTGCCATAGTTATACGTCTGGACAGCGCATTCGTCCGCGCTATCAATTACTTCTGCATACAAATATTGCTCGTTTAATACACCAACAGGATTCTCATCCATCATCACTTTATCCTTTACAACATAACATTTCAAAAGCCTGCCTGTTATCTTTAAATCATGTACCATAACTGGTATCATCAAGTTGTTGACCGCCTGTATCTATTCCTGTCGCAGCTGCGTCGATTGCCAACCACCCATCAGACCTACCTTGCAATACCAGTTTCCCTGCAAGTCTAACTGTGCCATCTTTACCGTTACCCACCACAATCCAATATGGATTTTATTACTTACAATTTACGACAGCTATTTGCGTACAGCCGTATTGACTATAAAAATTCGCGGTCTACACGAAAGTAATTGAGTTTATGCTTTATTGAAACGGTCGGTTTCGTTGTTTTCGATTTAAAATCAACTTTAGTGTCGCATCTCTGAAACCTTTGATGGTCATGGAAGAACTCTTTTCACTTTACCGAATTTTAAAGAAATTCTTGTTTGTCTGCAACAAGATATACTAAGGTAGATAGCTACAACAGCACTTCAATTATTAGTGGATATCTAAAAGACAGAGAGCAGTTCGCGGCCTAGTGGTTACAGCGACGACTTAAGAGTGTCGTAGGTTCGGACCCAGACAGTCTCTTTACTTTGTGTAAATTATTCACCTCACCACAGCTTTCAAAACGGTGAAGGAAAACATCGTGAGGAAACCGGCATGTCCTAGAACCAAAGTTTAGAAGACATGTGACGTCACATGTACGTCACAACAATTCGCTTAGTAGATAACGGCCCTCACCGAGGGGAGGACTGTGTCGTGGCAGTGGGAAGATTTTAGGCTGATTATGTGATCTAAAAGATACAGTCTTGCATGCTTCACGTGTGATTCGTCCACGCCTAAGCCAGGGCGGCTTAACTATCCTGTAATTCGGCCCAGGCGACTGATCCTCTAGGGAGTCCAACCATGATGCTTTGATACGCCTATCTTCATATCCCAGAATTTATACATAAGAAAAGAGGATTTCATGTTCCACAATAGTGTTTTCTCAACAATGTAATTCCTTAAGTATAAGTATTCATCTCTTTCTCTCTCATGCATTCAAAAGAGACAACACAATATGGTACCTGTTGGCAGGTTTACGCGAGTTTCATGGCTGGCACGATTACATGCGTTTTACGTGTACATAAGAGTTTTATTGTTTTTGTCTTGTAAAAGGGGTTTACTGCTCAATCTTATTTTTATTTTCATGCCTTTTCTCTTTATGTAGGAAGATAGAAAATGTATTTTTTTGACACAAGGAATACTTTCTACAAATGCCATAAAATGGACCTATCAGTAACATTTTGAGTCTAAATGGTTGTTCACACATTCGATTTAGTCTCCACACAACCTGAAGATGGCCGGCGCTGCAGAGGACGGTTCTGATAGCAGTGGCGAGATGACTAGGACGCGTACCGCTAGGGCGGTTTGAGTTTGCTCGGGAGTCCAGTTTCTAGTAGGACTTGGGGGTGGCTTTTGGCCAGCATTAGGAAAGTACAGGCTAAACAAAAAACAAATCATTCGATTTTTATGTGCTTAGTCGCGACTTCCCGAGTAGTGCTAAGGTAGCTCGGGACATTACACAGTATTGTTTTCATTGATTTTGGTGTAATTTGAAACAAAAATTCTGTGCTAGTAATTTTCAAATCAAATGCCAAACCACCATACAGATTCTAATCCCGGATCTTCTTCGGTATAATTTCTCTATCTCGCATTTAAAAAACCGCCTAACCCTTTTAACTTGCTTAAACCGAATAAATTAACAATAATTCTCCTCGATACCGTCTTATTTGCATACCGTTAGGAAATTATCATACGATTAGTTCGGTCAACTTCGGTCCATGTTCGTTCCGTATTCGGTTTTATCAATCGATTTCAATCACATTACCGCTCCTTTGCTTTATTGGGTTCTTTAGTTACATGATGAGGTTTGTTTGTTTTAAATAATGGATTTGTTTTTTGGAATTAATGAGCTTAAGAATTCTTGTTTATTCCCTTAATGCCTTTTGTTATGTTCAGTAACAGACATTTTTCTTACAACTACTTATGGATAGCTATATTCGAAGGTACATCATATTCATTTGTCTCTAGCTTATTTTGACTATACTATGACTCCAGATCAGAAGCTTGCGTGTTCAAATCACGTCGACGTCACCACTTGTTGTGCGTGTTATTATTTGGGTCCAGGTAATCATATGCGAATTTCGTTTATGCTGAATTTGATCAATATTAAATAAAGGTTCACAATAACTCGGTTATAATTAATACAGTACATTAAGACGTGGCAGGCGTAAGCGACTGGCGAGCCCGGCGCGGGCGCTCCTGTACAATATCAAAAATGCAATTCAGCAATCGCATCGCTAGGGTCGCTACACTTATATTATTTATAATATTATCCTGCTTATTGATACCATGGGCAAAACTCCAGTAGCAGGGGTTAATTGTAGAATTTCGATGTAATATTAAAAAATGTTCAAGATGTCATTTCCCAAAAGAAAAACACAATTTTTTTTTCTGACCGGCACTTTAATTTATAGGTAAGAAATGAATGATGTTCTTTAAGGGTGAGGTAAAGGTAATCAAACGGAACAACTTTTTTCATGGGACCTACATCGTAATCAATAAAAAATACCTATCAGCCAAGGAAAACTTATCCTTTAAACCGACTAAGATAAGTAACAATGTGACCGTAATATCTTGCGTGTGTCAGAATTTGTGCAATTGAATTGCGTTCGACGGGAGACCCCGGGGACTCCCATCCTTATCTGGGAAGTGGGGAGAGCGGGATACGCTGCACCGTTCGATTTTAGCCGGTATTAGCCTGATATTTCCGTCCACGCCAGTCGGATGTTCTACGAAATGATTATTATCATACTTCTCTCAAAGGGTTATGAGAACTAGCAGTAGGCTAACATTCACTGTAACACTATGCATGTATTGCGTTATGATAACGTCAAGACGATGCTTTTTAAGTCATCACTGCTGGAACACAGGCCTCCTCTCTGTGAGTTGGTAGATGTCACATGTCTTCGAATTTTTGGTCTAGGACATGCCGGTTTCCTCACGATGTTTTCCTTCACCGTTTTGAGAGCAGTGGGGATGAAATAATTTACACAAAGTAAAGCGCATGTCTGCCTTCGAACTTCGACTTACATCTCGTAAGTCGCGACCGTTACCACAGGGCCACCACTGCTCTGCTTTTAAGTACCGTACTTAGATTAAACAGTAACAGTATTCACGTATAAGTACGAAATTCTTCACTCATTAGTAAAATGCTTGTCACGAAAAAAATCTCAGCCTCCCGTTGAAATTAACAGTTCAATTAAGCTGCTGAGTCATCCATATAATTTCTTCGAGATAATTAAATGACTATTCAATTTCATAAAGATTTTATGATTGCGACGAGCTTTAGACATCCTACATATTTTCTTTTCGTTTTAAAGAAACTAAGCGGATACAAATGGAGAAATAATCCATCATTAATGAGTTCGTTTCTACGAGATCCCTGCCCGCGAATAACCTTGTCTCTTCATGTGGGTGTATCTAAAGGAAACTATGGAATCTTCTTGAAGGTATCCCCCTTACTGAAATAAATTGTTGTCGAGCACTTTGCGTAGAATGTAGACATAACTGCTTATGAACGGAAAAATATAGAGAGTCTTAAAACGGTCTGGATTGTAGTCTGCCTAATGCTTTTCAATTGTCATCTTATGAAACCTCATGGCTTCTCAGTCTTGGGAAACAGTGAGTTGGTGGTATTCTACCGACTAAAACCACACAGGACAGGTTGTCCTTAACCCTTTTAAGACTATACGCTTGTGTCATGTCGAGGACACGATCTCGAAAAAAAAAAAGCGTGTGCGGTCGGGGGACCCATGAAAACTAAAGCTCTCTCTGTCTGTCCGAGCGAACTGCGCATGGAGGGGCATAACGCTTTTTTGTTACGTAATGATTTCTACCTGTTTACTCCTACCCCAAACCGCGTTAAAGAACTTCGTTCCAATGAAGTGGTTACGCACAGAACCCTTCAAGAGCACGACAGCACGTGACCACAGCGTACGTCTTCTTCACGTGCTACCAACGTGCTACCGACCCCTGACAACGTGTTAGCCAGGTAGCACGGGCAAGAGATCGCACACTGTATTTTCAACTCTCGGTGTTGAGCCGAGAATTGCAATCCTAGAGAGTGTATAGAGATATAAGGGATAGAAAAGGGAGGAAGCTCTCTCTCGGTTGTTGTATCTGGTGGATTAATGTCGGGATGTTGTGAATAGCCTAGTTGCGCGGTAAACTTCGCTTGCGCGATGCAGGATTTTGCGTGACGTCAGTGTGATGCGTAGTTCACATGTGGCGTTGTAGATGCCGCCACATGTGCATTCCAGCGCATCAAAAAAGACACTGCGGGATTTTCAGCTCTTGTCGCGTTTAAAAATTACCTTTGTGTACGAGCCTACGGTGATACTTACATTTTCCACTTTTCTACCGTTATCTTCATCTGCGGATTGTCTAATAATGTTGTAGTAGGTGTGTGTTAGCGTTTCGCCAAATACTCTATTAATGTTGATTGTTATTGTTCTCAATGATAAGCAAAAGCATTCGTGGAATACCGCGGAATGTAATTAAGAACACATGCGTGAATACGTTCGTGTAAATATCGGTTAATTACTGTTGTTTAAGGATTTCTAGTAAACGGTATCAACTGAAGCGCTATATTAAGAAATACTTGAGAGCAGTTAAACTTGAAAGTGTGTAGGTGGCATGTAAGTTACCAAGTCGATGCTTAATTTTCTTGGAAATCCAGAACTGTACTGGATTCACGCACATTTGTTTAGTGGTGATATTTAGTCTTATTTTTAACTAGCTGACCCGTGCCCACTTCGCTGGGCGGTAAACATTTTTATATATCTCAATAGATTACGACACGGTCGCGGTTCCATACCTATGTCGTTTTATTTTCCATACCTATCTCTTTACCTATTCGTCCAAATTATATGAAGTAAAAGGGAAAAGTATTTTGTTTTAAACACTTGAGACGATTAAAAAAATTATAATTGTCGATAATATGACCAATTACTCTAGGATTTAAATTACTTTTCAATATACAAAAACTACTTTTGTGACTTAATATTAAAGTTAGACATATGCTGTCGGTGACTTTTTTGTAGGCATTATCAAGCTCTACAACTTTTCCGTAGAACTTAATCATATAATATATGATTAAGTTCTACGGAAAAGTTAGAGAGATATTATCTCTCATCGTTAAGGTACGTGGATTTCTATTGGTAAAAGAATTTTCAAAATCGGTTCAATAGATCCAGAGATTACCCCCTACAACTTTTCAACCTGAATGGAATATTTGTTACATTTCTCAGGACTAAACCTCACATACCTACCTCGTATTTTATTAATCTGTACTCTTTATTTACTCTCTCTGAAATCAGAAATACTCCACTTATTCTAGAAAAAGTGGGTAACCCTATTTACAGATGACACTAGATCGTATCCTATTCCTAAGACCTTTTGATCTATCCGGTACATCCTGGTCTCTGGGTTCTAACTTCCGTTACAAACCTCACTTACTGCCTTATTTTTAACTGCGCCCTGACCTGTTTACACATAGCTCGTGCCGCCACTATAGAAAAACAACTACCTCACCGTCTTATCGACAAAATAATATCAGAAACAAGTTTCATCCTACGCTTTAGTAGGTTTAGAACTTATAGAGATGTTACAACTTACAAGTTATAATATAATAGAGATTTGACGCGGAAACATATTCAGCTTGCGCTACGCTGATTACGTGGGGCGTGACGGAGACCTCAACTAATGGATTACGTTCGGTTTTATTATTTTGTAATCATATTATTCTGTGTTTGTGTTGTATGGTTTTTTTTTACAAAGGAATGGTGTTTGTTGACGAGTACAACAAAAAAAAAACTGTGCTATCCGGTAACCCGAACCCCCGTCGGGAACGAAGTTCTTGACGCGATACTCGCACGCACACAAACTTTTGCATTAAAGATATAGTAAAAAAGAGAGAGAATATAAGAGAAAGAGCATGCAGTGGGCATTAACGCTTTGTCCTAACGTTACGATTTCTACCAATTAACTCCTATCGCGGAATTTTGTTCCAAAATGTAGTATATATGGGTATATGATAGTAAATTGATTGAATCAAAATTGAGTCCGAACATTCAGAATATTATTGGATTGGGTAATGCTGTCTGTCACAGTCGTGACAAGCGACCACAGGCATTAAAAGAAGACAGAAAAAGATAATTCAGCTGAATGTTTATTATTGGTTTCGATGATTTCTAAGATTAGTCTTGACAATATGGATTTGAGACTAAATACGTTAAAGAGGTCAAAACAAAACAATAACCCGACTGCAACCAAAAGTTCACAAAACAAGATCACTTACCAAGCTTTGTGATGAAGTTGGTGGCAGTTAAGTATTTTAGTTCCATCCTAGTATTGGGCTTGGTTAAATTATGTTTTACACAAAAGCATAATCTATCTATCTATTTCATAACCTGCATTTTCACCACGTGCAGCAGACTCATCCCATGAACGTTTTTGTGAAATAAAATATTTTGAACGTGCTTGAAAAATTCAGGGAGAACCCTATATACTGCCACGCAGTCAGGTAAAAACAGAGCTATACTGAGTTTCTTGCATTTTACCTATGTACAATGTGTATGTTCTCATTCATCCAGAACTGAAATATTCATACACCAGCGACCAGCCCATGCTACGCGCGGTTTTTACTGGACAAAACATCCAGATTTCTTTAATATACAGGATAAGTTTTTATCCAGTCCGCAAACTGTAGCCATGAATTAGAGCATATCATTGTAGACTCCCCAACGTAGAAAATTTACGTCGGTTTTACAAAAAAAAAATCAGCTGTTTCATAGAAAAGTGCAATACGTAGGTAATGCACTTTTCAATGAAACGGTCAAAATGTATGGAACAGCTGATTTTTTTTGTTGTATTACACAGTAATAAACACAAACATTCCGGAAGAAATTCTCTAAACTATGGTGAAACCCACCCCAAAATCCGTTTCGTAGTTTAGAAGAACAAAGCGGTCACACAGACAGACACAAAAAGCGACTTTAATCCCTACTTATAATATTATAAATGCGAAAGTAACTCTGTCTGTCTTTTTGTTTGTTACGCTTTCATGCCTAAACCGCTGCAATAATCGTCATGAAATTTGGCAGAGATATAGCCTGTGATTTGGAGAAGGACATAGGCTTCCTTTTTACGCGATAACCGACATCCACGCGGGCGGAGCCGCGGGCTACAGTTAGTTTATAATATTTAGATATATAGAAAACCAAGTACCTACCCGAAGACCTTAGAATCTCAGTCGAAACGGTAACGGCTCTCAACCAGGTAACGCCTGCTAGGTATACCGTTCGAGATGAAGCGAGATGCGCGCATAACGGTGCCTAACATTAATTGATACAAGTAAACGGTGCCGTCGATGTGGAATCGCGCACTAAGCTATAATGCGCACTGTAATACCGTAATAGCTGTAATGCTGTGGCTGTATTGTTTCCTGAGGTAACGGGGATTGAGGAGTTTGTATTCTAAGGGGATATGTTTCTTTGTTCTACTCTGCAGCGAGTTCCTAAGAAACGATTGTAGTCATTTCTGAAGTGTCTTTTGCTTGAACGAAAGTAAATTACATACACAATATCATATTTTATATCTTTACATACCAAGATCCTTCCGTGCCTCAGCAAGCACGTTAAGCCGTTGGTCCCGGTTGTCATTCGTGAATATTTGACAGTCGTTGACGGGTCATCAGAAGTCCGAAAGTCTAACAACCAGTCTTACCCAAATGGTACAGTATTGCCCAGTAACTGGGGTGTGGAGGTCAAATAAGCAGTCGCTCCATGTACAATACTGGTATTCAGATGCATCCGGTGAGGTTGGAAGCCAAGCTCAACATGGTTAGGAAAAGCCAAGGCAGATTGACAACATCACGCCTTGGGTTGATGGGACTTAAACATAACTGATGGAGGGTGTTCTATAGAAATACCTCTGCCTAACCTTTCAGGCATTACAGGCGGGATGTTATGTCACATGACAATGTAAGTACTTATTGAATCAGCCTTGGCAGTCAAGTTAACAACTAAAACATGCTTGTTGCTCTAAAAAAAAAATCAATTAAATATTTTCACTTTAGTAAAAACTAATCGACGCAATTAACAAATTAACACAAACACTGTTATTATAAAACACTCAAATACATTAAAAATACAACTTAAACTTAATCATAACTTAGCTCAACATAAAACCGACAATTAATCTCTTAACACCCTGTATTTAAACAGACATACACATACGGGTGTAATGTGTTTCTAACTACACAGTCCAACAAGTTACTAATTATGAATGATGTGTAAATGAGTTAACTATTAGTGTTAGTAGCTCAACGGCTAGCTTGAACTTTCGCTCGCTCGGTCACTAGGATTTGACCTCATTGGTTTATTTTAATGCGAAGTAGTTAAGTAAGTGCTCCTTGCAGATACGGTTATGGGGTTACTTTAGTATTACTTATAATATCATTCGAGGTTTGCCAATACTTGAAGTTTTATGGGCAGCTGGAAAAAGTCTGAAAGAATAAGTGATTTGTTTGACCTACTGCTTTAACTTAACTATGACAAAATTTTATGTTAGTAAAAGAATATTTGATTTAAGGTCCAGTTCATTTTGACCGTTTGATGTAAATTAACTTCTTGGCCTTTGATTTTTTGGTATTTACTTATAGTAGGCAGGCCTTTGCCCACCAATGCGACATTAATGGCTAATAATGGCGCACGTGAGGGAGAGGCAGTATATGCGCCCTCACGGCTCTAGTCACCGCAGGAGATGCCGTGGGCGTCGGGAATCCCAGGCTGATTCCCGGCCATCGTAGGCGCGGGCTTGCGCACGGCGAGTAATGGGTAGCTTGTTGTCCGGTAAAGACCAAGCCCGGGTCGACGGCGTGTTGTGTTCCACGCGCACCTCAAAGAGATTTCAGCACCAACTGGTGGCGTAAGGGCAGATGCCTGCCAGGGGTTTGATAGAGATACCGTGGCCCCTGGCACACAGGCAACTGAAGGAACACGGGTGGGTTTTAGTCAGTAAAAGTCTGACACACCCTCCTGCTACATCCAGAAGTTATTTGATGATTTCCCACAAAAAAAAAAACTCTGTTCCATACATACTGACCGCGTAGCTATTGCACTTTTCTATGAAACATAAGAGGGGCAATTCTCGTAATTTTCAAATCAAATCAAATCAATTTATTGCATTCATGTGTACATTTCGTTGTTTTACATTTAAGTAACCAAAAAAAAACCAGTAATCCGCTGGATGCGAGAAGCACAGAACCGATTGAAGTGGTGGAGCTTGGGGGAGGCCTATGTCCAGCAGTGGACGTCTGTCGGCTGAAATGATGATGATGATGAAACCTAGCTTAATTGGCGAAATGTGTGTACTATTGTACAGCTCTGGCTAACCCTTCGGCGCAACAAGGCGTGATGTTATGTTATCTCAATAACTTAGTAACGCATTTTTTTTGCAATATCTAAAACAAAGTTTTACTGGTTTACAGTTTAAATTTTCTGATAAATCATCAATAGTTAATTTAGCGGAGTGTCTACTCATGGATTTTATAGTTGCCTAGTACTCCCAAAAACGCCTTGATGCATGGTACCTACCACCATAGAAAAAAAAAAGTCCCACAGAAAGGTGCAAGATTAAATCCATCAACATAGAGGTCACGACTAGGTTTTCTACCTATCTCTTGAACCAGAACAGTCGACTCGTCATACTTAGTAAACAATCTAGGGTGTCCCATTAATCATGCATATGCATTTAAATATAAAATGCAAAAACAACAAGTTTCACATTTCTTGCGTTTGCAGTGGGAAATCTCGCACTACAAATATGCATGACACTTTGTTTGTTATTCATATAATGCGTGTTTTGTTGTGCTTAATTGGCCAGGGCAGGGCTTGTTAACTGCGTTTTTGTTGTGATTCTGCTTGCTTTAGAATTTAGGCGAAAATTGGTACATTTCGTCGTTTACATGTAGAAATTGCGCTTGTATATCTGCACTTTAGGATACCAATAAGTACTCAACTGTGTAAATAGTGTGCAAAACCTAACAATCAAAATGTCTGTCATTTCGACAATTCAACAACATTAAGGGGAACCTAGTCGCGGGCTCGAACTCTCTGATGGGCCTGGCTAAAAAGCACGCTGTGTCACCAGGCATCGTGTCCGACAGAGGTAGTATCAGTGACGAGCAGTTAGAAGCCAGTTTACACGCACAACATTATTGAGTGAGATGCGGGATCATTTATAGTACAACAGGCGCGTAAAAAATTAAGAACAGTCTTTCGGAAGATCGGGTTTTATGAAAAAACCACTGCATAAATCAATGCCCAATTAAGTTTATTGAACTTTTCGATATTTGAAGCTTTATCGGTACCTAATTTGTTTTTCAGATTTTACACTTCTTTTATTACTTAAACACGCCCAAAGTTAGGTTAAATTAGCAAGAAAAACGAATCTTTGTTGGCTTTTTAATGGCTTTTTATTTTAGTATTCTGTTTCCGTACAGACAATATTAATAATAAGACAAAACCATACCATGTTTAATTTTTGATGTACGTTGTCGAACAGTGGAGTATTACCCTCTCGAAGTTTGTATGGGAAAAATGTGGACTAGATTCACCTTAAATGCGTCATTTACGCTGTCGAGCAAACGAGTCTTTTAAGCATAATTATGAAGCATTTTATTAACACCAACCTTCAAAATTATTCAAATTCTGACTGATAGTATGTTCCGAACTTCGGTTGCTGGTGGGGCAAATTGTTATTGGATTTTCCATCTGGAATATCTTAGTAGCAGCCCGGAGTATGGGTTTGTCCCGATTGATTTCAATTGGCTCGCTCCCTATTCCATGGGGCTTAAACATAACGGGTGAAATTTAGGAATTTCCTTCAAAATCGTGACTGAAAGCGTGTAACGCTAATGGGTTACTTTGCCCCTTCTGGATCTCATTACCCTAGGAAGCACCTAGGATGTCCTTTAGAGCGTTTTACATTTCCCCTATAAAACTATGTGAAACCTTTGGAAAGACAGAAAATTTATTGAAATAGTCAATGTAAAAATGTTGTAAGGACAAGCACACAACCACGACTGCAGAGAGTAGCACGAATATCAGACAAGCGGTTCCGTAGTAACAAATTGAAAATACAGACGTTCCAATTTATAATAGGAGGCTAAGAATTATTGCAGCCATCAATATTATTTATGCATTCACTAGTTTAAACTAAGGTGTGGCCGAGATGCAAATGCCAGGCCAGGATGTTATTTTGAAGTCTCCGTTATTTATTGCGGATTCGACACGAAAGGAGAAATTACTGTACGTGTTTTTTAATGCCTAGGTATATTGTTAATATGTTAGCTCTTTAAAAAGAAAAGGTCTCATCGTGGATACGATGAAGGGATTTTTACAGGTCACCGGGCAGCTAAATACACCTTGAATAACAAGACCAAAAAGTAACGTTGGAAGCTTTAATAGGATACCTAAACAGGCAAATGTATGTAATCGATATTAAAAGATAATAAAACCTCATCAGCTGTTACGATCATGATCTTCGCCATGGCAATGATATGCCTTCTTATTGGGAAAATTTATACATGTCGCAATCGAGTGTATCCGGTACTACAGCGCCATCTGGTGGCGCTCGATCGAGTTGAGTATGTGTCTACCTATCTGCTGGGTTGTGACTGTTGGATTGGAATTACAATTTGATTGAGTATACGAATCGATTTTCTTCATCCAACACTACCCAGCGACGCACATAGTTAAGAAGACCAACGATGAGTACCTACTAATAATAATGGAAAGGGCATATATGTATAGGTATATATACGACTATATGATGCCATCGAAACTGCGTATATCTTCGCAAATCCTAGATGTACCTCATTTTTTGGAACTGAAATAAGTGCATAATACCCTACGTATTATACACTTATTCAGTCAGAATCAGTGTACCACGGCTTATCGCATCGGTGATTTGATGGAAGTCTACACTGATGCAGATATTAGGGCACGATGAAATAATTACTAAAATAATTTACTAAGCTGAGTCCTGCGGAGGAACGTAAGTCTCTTGAAGATGATCCCTAATGCGTAGCATAACGAATCAAATTCGAATAAATATAGAACAGCTTCGTTCTTTATTTTTAAAACATTATCCATTCTTGGCTCCGCTAAATAAATGCTAAATTCCTGGCTAATGGGAAATCCCTTGTGCATGAAATGTACATATTTATGAAAATTACCCGCGTCTGGCTCCTGTAGAAATATTTCATGCCTACGTTTTTGTTTCAGGTAATTCATGAATTTCACATTCTGCTTCCCCGCGAGTATTGTATTCGAGTCCTCGGTGAGTTTTTGTTTCGCCAAACCTTTTTCCCATTTTGGGCAATATCATAGTATTAAGTATAATAACGAAACGACGTAAGTACCTATTTATAAAAATAATTACCAAAAATATTTGACTTTTTTTTGTGGTAAAGGTAAAATGGCCTAAGGAAACATTACTTTTTAGATCAAAGACGGTTCTAGGCTCTGCCTTTTAATAATAACGGTGTATGCTGACTAGAAAACAGTTTAACTTGCAATATCCTCTCCGTTTAACGGTACAAAAAGCCTAGTTAAAAAACTACGAGTGGTATCAGAATTCAGAACGACGTGCTTCCGTAACCATTCGACGGATTAAAATGCCAGTTAATTGGTATTGCGACAATCTGTTAAAATTTAGGTCGAGTTAACGCGTGTGTAAACTAAATGTTTTCCCACCTTTTGTTTTGTTATCGCTACTGGTTAACCTTATTGATTGAGCCATAAAACCGTAGGGTAAAAAATGCAGTATGACAACTTGAGGCGGACAAACTTTGTAGAGTACGGTGCCCATACTTGTCAATAGTGTTTGTGACAGCGATAGAATAGCCCATTTTAGGGGGCAATCAAATACGAAAATAATTTAAACGGCCTTCAAAGCATTTATTTCACTTAAACCATTTACGGGCACTTTTGAATTGTCAAAAAGTCGATCAGTTGGAAAGTTGAAGCTAGTTGCCCATTCCAAAAGTACATATCTATGGAGAAGAACGGGCAAAAAACTCCACGGACATTCTTTTAAAATCAAGTTGGATATTACAAAATCCTGGGAACATTATTCTTGTTGCTTATATGTGAGAACAATGAAAATAAAAAAAAGCGAGGTGAGGTGGCCCAGTGGTAACGGCTCATCTTACGAGATGATCGTAGGTTCGAAGTCAAACAGGCGCTTTACTTTGTGTAAATTATTTAATCACCACTGCTCTCAAAACGATGAAGGGACACAACGTGAGGTCCGGTCAACCAGCATGTCCTAGGACCAAAAAAATTAAGACATGTCACATCTACCAACTACACTGGGCCTGCGAGGTGGATTACGGCCCGCAGACTATGCAGATATTAAAAGCCCTGAAGACGATGAAATAATTACTAAAAAATTGACTAAGCTTGTTGGCGCAAAAACTGTGAAGTTTAGAGTCCTGCGGAGGGACGTAAGTCTCTTGAAGATTATCCCTAATGCGTATGCTAACGAATCAAATTCGAATGAGTATAGAACAGCTTCGGTCTTGATGGGACACAACGTGAGGTCCGGTCAACCAGAGAGAAAATTAAGACATGTGACATCTACCAACTACACTGGGCCCGGGAGGTGGTTTACGGCTCGCACCCTCAGAGTGGAGGCCTGTGTCCCAGCAGTGGGAAGTTTATAGGCAGATTATGAGAGCCCTTATTCCTTGCTTGAGCAATATAGGTATTATGTTTTGGCATGAGTAAGAAATAGTTCGGTTTTGAGCATTGTATGTATTGTTTGGAGTTAATCTTCTGTAGCTTTCTATATGATGACAAAACTAAATCAGTGTGGGAGGTTTTACTTTTCTGACGGGTCTGACAGTATCCGGAAATTCATACATGTCTTGTTTATCGATAACATCATGACGTTTTCCGATAGAGGTGGGTAGACACTGATTCACTGTCTCTGTGTGTGTCTGACTGGCATCCCATTTCGAATTGTGTACAAATATGTAGTTGATTTTCCGTGTGTGTTAAATATTGCCTACGACGGCCTCCTTTTGGCCACCAAGCCTTTATTTCTAAAAAAACAATCTATCTAGTCTTTTCTCAACTATGTTGTATTTGGCTTCCAGTCTAACCGGATGCAGCTTAAGAGCATGCATTTCACGCGGGCTGGCAACATCGCATTTATATAGTATGAGAGTTTTTCGTGATTATTTCATTAAATACAAACAAAAGTAGTATTTTTTTTTCAGCCAAGCACTAGATCGTTGGTATATTTAATTATTTTTAACATTTACTCTTTAATAAAAACATTTAATCGTACTAAGTAATGCAAATAGAAAATAATCGACGGTATGTCGATTTTTATAAGTGAATACCAAAATAACTGCAAAAAAATTTCATGCAAAATTGAAAATACCAACGATCTAGTGCATGGCTGGAAAACGATACTTCTTGGTAACTGGCTGAGTAGTTGTCATAGTTTTTGGTGAGCGTCAAAATGAAGGGACCAAATCTCCAATGTTTGTCATACATATTAAAGAAATAAAACCATTAATCTACTATTTCCTACCTTTGCTATAATTTTAGCTACCTCATCATGTACATAATATTTTAACAAAATGCTTGGTCCCTCCGTCATGATATCAAGGTGGAGGGACCAAACTGATAGACTACTCCCTGGAATGTTCTACCTACTTAGTGTTATAATACCTTAATATGATTGATTTTGGCTGCCCGAAACATACATCGTTTTAAAGTTATCGATTAAATAAGTTGGTCCCTCCAAATTGACGATTCAATTGTTTAGTGCAACAGGTTAATGGGCGGTTTTTTTTTTTCGATCTTCGAAAGATACATATTTAATACCTATTTACTACCTTCTAATCGTGCAAAATTTCTTACGTTAAAGTTTATTTTAATTTTAATAAGCGATTTTATATCTATACAACTTGTAAACAAGATGAAAACAATACAAAGTATACATTAGATTTTCAAATACCTTTCTCTGTTACAAAGTACGATGTCAAATAAATGATTCAAACAGCATTTCCGTATACGAAACGGTCGATAACATTATATCTATACAAACGTTTATGTATCGCACTGTCGATGTGTGGCTCTTAATTTATTCATTGCGAAAGGCTTTGCCCGCCCTGTTGTATAAAATGTGCTTGGTACACTGTTTGTTTTTACGCTGTGGTTAGGTATTTTTTTGATATGGTTGAGGGGTCGGTATGATTGATCAGGTTAAGCTACGCTGATCCGTGGATGGGTGACCATCTTTATATACCAAGAACCCTCCGTGCCTCAAAAAGTACGTCATGCTGTTGGTCCCGGCTGTCATTTGTGGATCTTTGCCAGTCGTTACGGGTCGTCAGAAGCCCGAAAGTCTACCAGCCAGTCTTACCAAGGGGTATCGTATTACCATGTAGGTACCTAACTGGGCTGTGACGGTCAGATAGGCAATAGCTCCATGTAAAATACTGGTATTCAGTTGTATCCGGTTACACTGGAAGCCGTCGCCAGCATAGTTGGCTAGGCAGATGATGACGTTTGAGGGGCTTGTGGCAGTATAGCTGATCGTACAATGGATCAGCTATACTGCCGCAAGCCCCTCAAACGTCATCAGTCCAGCTTGGTTGTCGCATTGTCGTCCCATCGGACTATGAGAGTGATAGAAGAGAGAGTGCACCTGTGCCTGCGCACACACATATGCACTATAATATGTCCCGCGTAGATGGACTAGTCTTCGCTGGGATTGGCCGCCATGCCCGAAACTGTCTACATGGTTATAATAGTAATGTGGTCGATCCCAATTAGTGTGACGAATGGTCTTCCCATTAGGGTATTCTCAGTGATTCTCCACGTCTTTTAGGAAGTCTTTGTCGCGAGTGTTTTCCTTAAACTTTACAACATGCAAAGGACTTGTAACACCCACTGGAAAAGCCCGTGGCAGTCTATACTTGGACGTAAACCTCATTCCTAAAATAGTCTACTCATCCAACCATAACCACTTGCTCAAATACAGAATATTGAAATTCCACTTGATGCCGAACACTTTTGAAACAATCTTCGGGGTTCAGACCTTCATGACGCACATAGTTACAGAGCAATGTCCTACGTTATATTATTTTGGTTAGCTCTGCTAGTACCGAATTTATAAAGATTACCATAGATAAAGAAGAAGGCGATGAAAGTAAGGGAATCTGGGAAATCCACACCATTCTTCTTCTTTTTGCCAACCAATTAAAATCATTGTATTACCACACCACTGTTCCGTTCTTCTTTTCTGTTATATGTGTTTACATGAATGGTGAAATACATCATAAATTTAACATGAAATGTTCAAAACAGAGCTTAACTCGAAACTTCGGCTTCCCGAAGGCTTCGGCTTCTTTTCGGGAAGCCGAAAGATATTATGTTGTTAAGACCCTTAATCAGTTTTTATTGATTTTAGACCCAATAAAATATTTTAGCTCAACTTCTTCCCATGTAATCACTACATAGCATAAAACAAAGTCGCTTTCTCTGTCCCTATATCCCTATATATGCTTAAATCTTTAAAACTACGCAACGGATTTTGATGCGGGTTTTTTTAATAGATAGAGTGATTCAAGAGGAAGGTTTATATGTATGATACATCCGATATCCACGCGGGCGAAGCCGCTGGCGAAAGCTAGTATGATATAAATCTAAGCTAAGGCTTCAGAGAGACACCTACACACCTTTTTCCACAAGGGATATTTTCATAATTATGAAGCAATTTTAACCTTGTCTCCAGTGACCTATTTATAGCTTAATACCTTTAGCTAGGTGAGGTGTCTTACACTGTTATAAACTCTCGTAGGCAAAATAACGAAAAATTATGAAGCGCTCATCCCCAACATCAGCTGATACCAGCCACCCTGTGAAGATCGTCGCTTCGCCTAGTCAGAGCGCGTCCTTCCTTAGGTTTGCCGATTTGCGATCTCCACTCAAGGACATGTCTTCCCCAACGGTCACCGGTTCTACAGCTAATATGGCTGGCCTATTGCAACTTCAGTTTGCTCATTCTGTGTCATCCGTCATAAATAATAAAGTGCCCACTGCCCAGTTATCCCAAAAAATGTTTTATCTACATCAGGCAGTAGTTCTCACTATGTGAATTTATATAGTTCCGAACTGTTAGTGCGAGAACCATTTTGGAAGAACGTTTTTTTGTTCAGCCTCCTATCACCATCACCAGCAGGAGCAGTTTAGTCCTGAATGTATTCACCAAACACACGGATAGACTCACTTCCATATACATGTTAGGAGTGTAGATAACCCAGTTATCGTATTTCACTCAGGCCCTCCAGCCAGTCTTTATCACCGTTCAATATTCTAAGGCTCACTCCAAAAGCTAAATATGGCCAGTATCAAGTCCTCGGCACAACTTTTTTTCTGCACAAATACTTTTTAAAAGTCTTGCAACAAAGTGGACGAAATCAAGTTGCCAGCACTTTGTATTTTATGGAACGAGCATAGAGATAAAACTGCAATGTCCAAGTACTTGTTGATATCGGCTTTCGTGCGAATGGCGCCATGCCAAACGAGGCATGTATGCACCATTTACATTTTAATGTAGTCTGGGATTTAAAAAATACAGGTGTGCATTGTTTTACTAAATGTGGATTGTGGGCCAGCCATATTAGCCGTAGAACTGATGACCGTTAGTGGGTAGACGTGTTCTTGAGTGGAGACTGCGAATCGGCAAACGTATGGTAGGACGCCCTCAGGTAAAGTGGAGCGACGATCTTAGCAATGTGGCTGGTACCAGCTGGATAAAAGTTGCCGAGAATACAGCTGAATGGCGTGCGATTGAAGAGACCTATGTCCAGCTGTAGGATTATGATAAAGTATGCATTGTTTTACTGAACTTGTCAGGTTGGTTTGTAGCTCATCACAAGGGCTGACACCAATGATGGTGATAAAAGCAATTTTAAAACCTTGAATCGGTTTTTAAAAGGCTCATTGTTATAGTTTTTTAGGTATATAATAGCCTGTCTATATTAGGCTTTCCACGGAATGAACTATTTATATATCAGCACCAATGACCCCTACCGAATATGGGTTTTTGGCTTATTTTCCTACACAATACTAAGGAAAAGAGTTGAGCCTCACCGTCAACATTATGACTACGTATAGTCTAAAATTAAAAGCTACCCAAATTTGTATGACAACAGCTTTTAAAACTTGCGTCACCTTTATCTCTCATTTCCAATCACTTAATAATTTCCAGGCACGCCTTTCCCTTAACACAGCAACTTAATACTTAAGCATAATTACCGTAATCGAACCTTTAATTACCTTAAATGATCCATAAAACTAGGAGTGGCTATAGCCATCCACGCCCTAAGCTAAGAAAGGTATAACCATAAATTACGATACATTTTCATCTAATTAGCTGGTAGCCAACATGGGAGAAATTTGCGTAGGCATTACACATGTTTTCCTTTGTGAATAAAACCTACGCATCCTTGATTTAAGTGCTACACGGTATAAAATGAACAGAAGATCAACTCAAGCCAACGGGCGATGACGAACCCACACAAAAAGTAGAAAAAAGGACGAGCACATTTGTTGAGTTGGTCGTCACATCGACTGCCGTCAAGGGCTAATGCTCGTAGGTAGGTACATAAAAATAAATCATATTTAAAGTCTTAGCCATAATCAATGTCAAAAATGTAGGTAGTAATGAGGTATTTTTGACAGATTGAGACTGAGATTAGAATGCATTCTGTTATAAAAATCCGGGAACTACCCCTCAGGTCTACCTGGGCTTGTGTAATTTCATCTACAATGACTGGTTCTGATAATATTTTCCTTTTAGTCAATGTTGAAGCTGCTGCTCTCCTCAGTTCCTTGTAATTTTTCCTTTTACGAAACCCACGTGTTAAGAGGATTTTTGCCACCATGGATTCAGGAAATATTTTCGAAACACGGAAGCTTCATAATAGGATTAAAAAGCTAATCTTTCTGCTGACCAAAATAGATCTTCTGTCCCTATATCCTACGGTATAATGCAATAAAGTGTGACAAAATCAAGTCCGCCCCAGTTGATTTTATGACTGATATTTTTATTATGTGGCTTTATTACTTTATTGATGGAGTGATGCTAGAATGTTGTTAAGAGAGCTCGTGCTGTGATTGTGTGGGTGTTACTTAGGTTAACCTATGTACCAGCTTAGATATGAGTACCTCTTCTTATATATACTTTGTCGGCTTATGTAGGTGATTAAGCTAGATTGCATACGTCATTACCAAACTTCTTGGCATTTGGGAGCCTACTCTCTAAGTCCGTCAACGAAGATACGGCCTCGTGTGAAAGTAGTGAACCCTTCTTCCGATTAATTAACTTTTTCGTACGGGCAATAACATATCGGGTGTAGGGAGAGCGACAACTGTCAAATCTTGTTGTTATTCATTTTAAGGTCTAGCCCCAAACTAATCTTACATCCGTTGGTTTTACGGAATAGGAAACGGTCGAAACTACGCATATCGTACATACAGACGGCTCCTGTAGTGCTATTCTGTAAAACTCTCACTGTGAAATGTTAGGTGAAGCGAGCTGTCTATAGTGTCAATACCTAGCAGCAAGTGATATGACAGGTCACTTTTTGCTCACTTCACCTTTGTTTTAACGGTGAGATTTTTACAGAATAGCACTGCTGGTATAATTCTGAGCTGACGCAGGATTTAGTAACAGGTTTAATTCCTTTTTTTAATCTATTTTCGGAGATCACAGGAGAAAGGCTTTGGGATTGTCAATCGTGAAGTCTTTTCTGTTCCACTTCTTGGTGAAAACCTCTTCCAATAAGGTGGTACAGCGTTAAGGAGGCAAAAGAAGTTTTAGGTAGAAACTGTCACACAGGTACGAGTGACAGAGATGAAACTTAACCGTCATGCCCGCGTCGTTGACGCTGAAGGCGTAAGTTTTAAGAAGGCTCCAGTCGTAAGTTTTCACTTCTTTCGATAGGTTTTACACCGTTGTTTTGTACTTCCTGTATTTCCTAGAAATAACAAAGTGTGTGATAATGGAAGTGAGAGAACCTTTTAAGTGCTATTTAAGTGTTTCCGTTCTTTGTATTTTCCCAATACACAAGGTTTCTAATTCTAAAGGCACTACTACACTTCACCATTTGACATAAGTACCTACGATAATAATATAAGTAAGCCATTTATTCAGAACATTTTAAACTTCTGCTACTAAAATTAAACGATTAACATGTGGTACAAAAAAGTTAAAGATTAAATACAATAATAATACTAACTCGTGGTCGCCCTTAATTTATTTTAATTTAAATAAAGACTAATCAAATCAAAATTTAAATAAAAATCATTGAGACACTATAACCCTAAAGCAAATCTATTATGCGCTTTATCAGTCACTCATTACATATAAAGGGAACCTCTGTGCAAAATTTCAGCTGTCTAGGTCCAAGAGTTTGGCTGGGCGTTGATAAGTCAGTCAGGACTTTTCTTTTATTTATACAACGTGTAACGGAAAGGCTATATACATGCCAAGGGCACGGCTTCTTTGGATGATATCAAACGATACTGGAAGGGTTTTTTAATCCTATCTCTACACGTTCTGAAGTTATGACAATTTTTAATACATTGATACCAGAAAAAATTGAAACAAACACATCACTCAGAAGACATTTATCGTGATATTGGCAAGCAACGTGGAAAGTTATTGACTTACGTAGTGCCACGTTTTTATTATTTAAATTTAAGAAACATATGAAACCGAAAATTTGGTATCAATTCTTAGAGTGTTTTATTTTGAGCTGAAACTATGCATAGTGATTCTATACCAGCTGTTATCTTTAGTGCTTAAGGATAGCAATAGGGTTTCTGTTACACCCTGTATAGAAGATAGATAGATAGATTGAAATAAGATTGAATTTTCTTTGGCTCAGTCGGCGCTAGGTATGGCAAAATACACAATTACAAAAAAAAAGGTATGTTAAAAGTTACTTAAATCTATTCAGTAGTCCATTATGAACAAACTTATTGCAGGACTTGCGTTCGTTCTGTTACACCTTGTATAGGTAGATGACACCAGCTGTCTTGGTCTATATGCCCATTAGCAAAGGCCTCCATTTCCTACCATTTCTCCCTATCGACTGCTATTCGAGTCCATACGTTTCCTCCTGTAAATTATTAATTAAGTATACCTACAAGACCTACAACTATTTATTTACTGAATACTTAGAAAATACGTGCAATATCAACAGTAGAGGTTGGCCCAGAGTTACCTCATCCATTACAAACTAGTGTTGTGCCTGAACTTTCAAATATATCGATAAAGTTCCGTGAGGAAATGTTCAATTTAATTAGTTTTGTTGTTTTGCAGTTTATACGGTTTCCTAGCTTTTGATTAGCTTTTTGTAAAGAAATAAACTTAATTACCTAGTATTACGTAAGCTAATGTTTTTCAAAGTCATAAGGAAGTTGGTGTTGGTGTGAATTCACACAATGATTATAGCATCGTAAGATTTCTTGGATGTAAAATTTTATATTTTGGACATGTAACTTTAAAATAGGTTGCATTATCTTTATTGAGGTCGATACGTAAACAGTTTGAGTATTCACAGAAAGATGTGTAAAAACTCAATTAACAAATGTATCATCAACATATCACCCAAAAGACGTCCCATTGATAAGGCTTCCATAGATTTCCGTAACAATGATTCGTCTGCCAATCGAACATGCGACCTTCACAAGATCTTCTAAAGCTTCACTTATTTAAGAAGAAGGCGCTGAGGAAGCTGGTAACCTCATTTATTCTTCAAAATGAAAAGTCATTCAATGCAATTTTTTTTTTTTGACGTTGGGAAATCATCAAATAACTTCTCCCGCTCTGGGTGGAGCAGGAGGGCGTGTCAGACTTTTACTGACTAAAACCCACCCGTGTTCCTTTAGTTGCCTGTGTGCCAGGGGCCGCGGTATCTCTTTCGAAAAACCCGCACCTCTGGGACTCAAGTTAAATTAGAGGTTTGTATTATTGTTTTTATTATAATTCTGTGAAACCAAGTTACGGTCGCAAATCATATATACAGCCTGCCACGGACCTACAAATTGCAACAAATCTAAGAAAAAAATTATTTCGCGGTCTAACCTGGTGCTTCCCCCATAATAAATGTAGGTACACACGGCTACACATCAAGCTATTCATTTCCAGTTTACGCTGATCTTGCACTGTACGAAAATCCTATACACTATATATATATATATTTAATAATGTCGCACGTTACTTTCAGTGAATTGTGTAATGTGCTAAATTTCTTAACCATAAATTTGACTTCCACTCCACTGAGAACCATGTCGCAATGCCACCAGATCAAAGCCTGTATATCAACATTGAAACTGTTAAAAAACGCTTTGCACTCATCGACTTTTGTAATTGAAGTAAACCGGACAAGTCGTTAACCTAATCCACATCTTGTTTATACTTTTCACTACCGACTGCATCACCCAGATTACTCGAAGCATAATCCTCATGCGCTTTCGTTCTAGTGATTTTTAAAACGAGGCTCTTTCCTCCAAGAGGGAGAAAACCTCTTTAGTATAAATATTTACAATCTTTCAAACGTGCACGTGACGTTGCTGGCTGACTATAGGTTGAAAAACTGTCCAGTGTATGGCAATCAGTTATCAGTACAGCATTTCGGGTTTCATTTATCATTCGGCCGAAATACGTCCACTGCTCGTCGACATACATACGCTAAACATCACCACTTCGACTAGCTTTGGCTTCCGCTTTGAGAAGCTGGATCCGCTGGATGCTCACATCCAGTGGATTACCGCGGTCTCACAAGGTCTTTGGTCCACCTTCTAGGAGGCCGTCCAATGCTACGTCTTCCGGTACGCGGTCGCCAATCCAGAATCTTTCTGCCTGTTGACCAGCTGTTCCGCGAGCCCTACCCACGGCCAGTTAATTTTGCCAATTCGTCGGGCTTTGTTTGTTACCTGTGAATCTTTTCATGTTTGATACAATCACGTAGGGAAACTCCAAGCATAGCCCTCTCCATTGCCGTTTTGGTGACTTTCAGCCTTCTAATGAGGCCCATTGTAAGCGACCACGTTTCAGTGCCAGAACCGTTTTTCTACCAAAACTGCTTGCGTAACTAACAACACACACTTATAACAATCGCTTTCAATTAAACCCTATGCATTGATATATGTATTTGTCAACGGACCAACTTTTTAAATAAAATAAAGCAATGGAATTCGCATTTCATGCATGCTCAATGTTTAACATAGTCACGCAAGAGGGAGGCGGCGCACGTAAGGGAGATGCAGTATATGCGCCCTCACAGCCGTGGCCTTCGCAGGAGACGCCCTGGGCGTCGGGAATACCAGGCTGATTCCCGGCCACCGTAGGCACGGGCTTGCGGACGGCGAGTAATGGGTAGCTCGCTGTCCGGTAAGGACCAAGCCCGGGTCGACGGCGCGTTGTGTTCCACGCGCGCCTCAAAGAGATGTCAGCAGCAACAGATGGGGCCCGCAAGGGCCGATGCCTGCCAGGGGTGCGGGTTGTTCGAAAGAGATACCGCCGCCCCTGGCACACAGGCAACTGAGGGAACACGGGTGGGTTTTAGTCAGTAAAAGTCTGACACGCCCTCCCGCTCCACCCAGAGCGGGAGAAGTTATTTGATGATTTCCCACCCAAAAAAAAAATCCACAAGTTTGAATACCGATATCAAATACAACGTGAAACGTGAAGACACGACAATTTTTTGATATTTGTAATAGCCATAATCTTGCTTCATTGATGTGGAAAATCATGCAAAACAGTAAATAAAGCGTGTTGAGATGCAATTTACTTAACAAACTCCATTAATATACGGGTAGCGTACATCTGCCTCATTTGTTATGAAAATCATGTGTAAATTGAATGAAACAAAGGAAGTAACACGAGTAAAATGAATAAAACATGTTCAATATCAATCGAGTATCAATTTACCGAATGAATGCTACAATTTTGATCAATTTACTTATTCTCGAGTTTCGGATAGGTATTGAATCAATTGCGAATCCCCATGTTAATTTATTTGATTAGTTGTTGTATTTCGGTGACCCAATAACATTAAGCTTACTAAAGAGGGCCTCGTGGTTAAATAATAAAAGCCGCACGGCTCGATCGAAGGCTTCCCGTGGTCGGTTCATTGATGAATGACCATCCATTATATATCGAGACTCCTGCGTACTTCGGAAAGCCCGTAAGGCCGTTGGTCCCGGGTCCCGGCTATCATTCGTAGATCTTTGACGGTGGTTATGGGTAGTCAAAAGGCCAAAGGTCCGGACAGTCACTCCTATCATCGGGGTATCGTGTTATCCATTCAGTGGATTGTTGAGGTCTAACTATAAGCCGACCTGGGAAAAGGCTAAGCAAATTGATTTTGAAGTTATTTGTATTCAAACTTATGAAGACTTGAAATCGTTTGGTCTGTCAGAGTTCTCATCCATACACCGTGTATCGGAAAGGTATGGTTACATTTAAGGATGTGGTACAGACTATAAAACTGAACAACTTTCTCTATGGGACCAACATCGTAATCGAGAAAAAATAATTAGCCGTTCCATACATTTTCATCGAGTAGGTGTTGAGTTTTGTATGTATAGTTAAGCGTGTTATAAACATTGCGAATTACAATCACATTTTTCCAAAAAAAAACTTGAACTACTCCGTTGTCCGATATTTTCTTGTTTAAATGAACCCCTTAACGGACCACTACCGTAATAAACATTTATCGACATGTCCCAACCCTCTTTCTGCTCGTGTCAGATGTCTAAAGACACGGTGTACAGCATTAGACCTGTTGACCCATTTCGTACCGTCTTGAAGTGAGATAGCGTTTTAGAAACTGATCCTGCTTCTTACTACAGATTGGAAATCTGTTTAATATTCTTTGAAATGTGACTGTTTGGTTTTATTGATTTTGGAGTGTCATTTTGAGCTATGCATTGCAAGTGTCCGTGTGGTGTCGGACGTAAAAGAATAGCACCACCTCATTTCTTCCCGTGGGTGTCGTAGAAGGCAACTGAGGGGCTTACTAGAGAATGGGCAGCAGCGTTCTCTATGCATTTTACCACCATGCTGCGATCGCCAACCCACCTGTCAAGCATGGCGATAATGGCAAAACCCCCCTTTTGGGGGAGGTCTATGTCCAGCAGTGGACGTCTTACGGCTGAAATGATGATGATGATGATAATTGCAAGTGTGTGTGACTTCGAAACTTAAACAATTTATTTCAATTAAACCATTTACATGCACTTTTAAATTGTCAAGAAGTCGGGTCAGTCAGTAAGACGAAGTTAGCTAAGAAAAGTATTGTGGCAGGCCCTACACAATTTCCAGATCCATTTCCACCATATCTATCTACCAGATAAGTCCAAAATATATACAAAAGGAAGTCCTTTGATATGTATTTTATGGCGGGAAGTATCTCCTTATCTTCCAGATATCTTCACCTAATGGAAAAACAAAAGTTTTATATCTACTTATCATTCTCCTGCCATTATCATCAATTTATTTGTAGTCGGCGCAATATCTTTTTCTTTCATACTTCTCTATCATCCCATTCCTAGCTATATCACACAGTCCATCCATCGTCTCTTTGGTCTTCCCCTACGAGCCATCCACATTCGTACTCAAAACCCTTCCGACATTTTTCTCTTCAAGTTTTATATCTACTATCGTTTTCTATTTGAAACATCCGTGGCTCCGTTTGAACCCCACATCTACTGAAGTGTTGTATATCTGATAGACATCGTTCAGTACATTAAGTAGTCCTTTTTTCCCATTTCCTCGCTTCTTGAAGTGCGTAACAAGATATTATAGGTGTAGTACCTGCTTCACTGCCTTTTCTTCTTGTGAAAATAGTTCCTCTTTTAAAACGGTTTCGGAGAATATTTATGATTAATTTATTAGAGTAATGGTAGCCCAGAGGTAACGGCCGCGACTTACGAGTGTTTGTCGACTTTGTGAAAATGATCATCGCCACTGCTCTCAAAACGGTAAAGGATACCAGCATGTCCAAGAACCAAATGAAATGAAATGAAATGTTTATTTATGTAAGTAGATCTTAAAAGACACTTTTACACGTCAATATTTTGTTGGTCAATATTTTTTAAAACTAGATGGCGCCGGCATTTCCTAGCTGACTGTTCCCTGAGAAGAAAAGCCGAAACAAACTCAGAGGTCATAGTCTCTTTTAAAGTCCAAACATTATATTATTTAAATTTTATGTGAGTCTAACAATGCAGGGTAATGTCTGGAAAGGCCTTTTGAAGAAAGAGCCATTGCAGCTTTGAGCTGACCTGTCTCAACAGACGGCATGTATGTAGCAGTCACCGTGTAGCTCAACCCTATTTTAGGGAGCTCAACGACCCGCCACAAGACGCTACCAGATTTGCAGGACATTTGCGTAGGCCATTTACAAAATGCTCAAAACCACCAGACGAGTTATAAAGTAATGTGTTCAATCTAGCCTGCATAGTACTCACATTCACAGTTAGTTTTTTCTTTAAATGTCATTAAAAATCAATACCTAAATATAAAATGTCAACAGTATCTATTAAACACTTAGCTTTTATAACAGTTTGTTGCTTGAGGGTACATTGGAGCAACTAGTCCCAAGCTTTTTTGTCATCCAAGTAATCTTTAACTTTATAGAAACCTTTTTGACAGAGTTTCTGTTTAATAAATAGTTTAAATTTATTGAAGCTTAGTTCCTTAACATGGCTTGGGAGTTTGTTGTAAAAACGAATACTTTGGCACTTAAATGAATTGCTAATTTTTTGGAGCCTAGTCGTGGGCACAATAAGTAAATCTTTATTTCTAGTATTTATGCTATGAACGTCGCTGTGTTTAGAATATAGATTAATGTTCTTTTTAACATAAATTAGGTTCTCATATACATATTGAGATGCGACTGTCATTATATTTATTTCCTTAAATTTATCCCTCAGTGAATGTCTACAACTTAGGTTATAAATTGCTCGAATGGCTCGTTTCTGCAGCACAAATATAGCTTGAATGTCGGCTGCATTTCCCCACAGCAAAATGCCGTACGACATTACACTATGGAAATAACTAAAATATACTAATCGAGCTGTTTCTTCAAAATTTCGACTTGTGACGTGTGCCAACCTGCACTGGGCTCGCGTGGTGGATTCCGGCCTACTACCTCTTACCGAGACCGTGTCTTATCTGTGAGATCATTATACGTTGATTATTCATTATTAATTGCATTGAATTCGTCCAATTCTCAAGTGCATTAGTGTCTACTAAGTGAATTGACGGCTTCAAATCCCCTTGCCATTTGTGAAACGCTGTAATTTCGGTTAACATCGGTACATATTGCAATTTCCATTTTGTTTTTGAAGCTATGTCAGGTCATTGCGGGTATATTAAAGACTAAATATGTTCATTAAATTGTAATACGAAAATATTGCACTTCCTTATCGATATTTCCCACCCCTTTCTCGCCAGTGTCGGGTATTCCAACTAAGCGACACCGTGTTGTTGATAAGACGCTCTGACCCACAGCATCTCCAACCAAGAAGTTGACACTGCAATTAATTAGCCAGCCAATTTGCTTGTTGTTTTATTTTTATTGTTGTTAACTGAGAATGTTCTTGTTAGACTAACAAGGTCTTTGAAGTATGATAGTTATGCAAGGTACAAATTAATTGTTGAATGCTAGTACTTGTTTAGTTATGAAATGTTTTGTGAATTTGATATCTAAAATGTTGAAGCTTGCTTGTTTATGAATTGCGCCACTACTTCCCTTCACGGCTGAACACCGCAAAATAGATTGTAATGTCACAGATTTCTCTCGTAATTTTAATCGACGAGGTGGTTACCACTATACCCCTCCGTGCTTCGGAAAGCACGTTAAGCCGTCCCGGCTGTAATTTGTGGATCTTTGACAGTCGTTACGGATCGTCAGAATTCCGAGAGTTTGACAAGCAGTCTTACCAAGGGGGTATAGTCATCATCAGCCTAAAGCAGTTCACTGCTGGACATAGGCGTCTCCAATTGAACGCCATGCAGCTCGATTCTCGGCAACCCTCATCCAGTTGCTACCAGTAACCCTGCGAAGATCGTCGGTCCACCTAGCCTGAGGGCGTTCCACCTTACGCTTGCCGATTCGCGGTCTCCACTCAAGAACACGTCTATCCCAACGGTAATCGGTTTTACGGCTAATGTGGCCGGCCCTTTCAGCTTGCTAATTCTGTGAGCTATGTCGACAACTCGACAAGGACTGTTGACAGGGGGGGGGGGTATAGTATTATGCAGTAACTGGGTTGTGGAAGTCAGATAGGCAGTCGCTCCATGTAAAAAACTGGCATTCAGCCGCATTCGGTTAGACTGGAAGCCGACCCCAACATAGTTGAAAAAAGGCTAGGCAGATGATGATGATGTAGTAACCAGTATCCGACCCAACATAATGAATATTGATTACAGTACATTTCTAACTAACAATTACTATCCAACAATTTTCATCAAATTCATTTACAATACTATCTCTATTTGATTAAACCCCTTTGACAACCAGCCAAGGAAGTTCCCTAAAACGTCCCCAGCAATTTAAATTCAAAGGTACAAACCCAATTCCAGCTTGAATGGAAACTTTCCGAGTCTTATTCGCGCCCAAGGAAATCTCGGACGAAAAGTCTAAAAATGTATTCTGGAAATTCAAAAGACGCGGGAGTAAAGTCACTCGATAGCTCGAAAATGGGTCACGCTCTGTATTCTGGTGTTGGATTCACACTTAAAGCTCCTCTATATGTAAGTTCTGGACATGTTATGAGGTTCTTGTGTGGACCTTTAAGCCAGTTAGATGTCAGAAAAAAAAAAACCTTGTATAGTGTCTTTGATTACTTTGAGGTTGGACCTCATTTTGCAACTCTACTGATTTCTAGAATATTTCATCGCCCATATATATGAGGGGCTATAGATATCAGGGGCTTGTGGCTAAGTAATAATAACGATACCATGACGCCTCCATGCATCAGAAAGCAGGTTAAGGCGTTTTTCCCAACTGTCATTCGTAGATCTTTGACAATCATTAGGGGTCATCAGAAAGAAGCCCGAAAGTCTGACAACCAGTCTTACCAAGGGGTAGTGGGTATACCTGGGTTGTGGAGGTCAGATGGCAGTCGCTCCATGTAAAATACTGGTATTCTGCTGCATCCGGTTACACTGGAAGCCGACCCTAACAGAGTTGGAAAAGGGATAGGCAGATTGATTCGTGATGCCGTAGACGTCCACGATAATAAATCGTCACGTTACACATGGTAAACGCTCAACAGAATATGGATGAAGACACGTGTTAACAAAGCTGTCCAACTAATATTGTAAATGTGAAAGTTTGTATGTTTGGATGTTTGTTACTCAATCACACAAAAACGGCTAAACGGATTTGTATGAAATTTGGCACCCAGATCGATTATAAATTAACACATAGTACGTTCCCGTGGGAAAATTTTTGGCTTCCGCGCAGACGAAGCCGCTGGCAAAAACTAGTCATACATACATCTAACAACAACACCCACAATGAAACTTATGACGTCTTCCCGAAACAAAAGCTCACCCTTTATAATGCCCTCGAATCCATACAAATTTGCCCCACATTCAGAATAAGGCACACTGAAGAACATCGTGCTAAGTAATGCTTCAGTGCATACCATGTACTATGCTAATGCAGAATACATTATATGACTTGCGTAACTACTCTTCGCGTAGATTAATACCTTTGCGTTCGCCTCGACATGGCCTGATTAAGCAGCATTACAATGATATGTTGCTGAATATGAAATAAGACCTTTGGGAATAGGTTTTGGAAGACTGAAGAGACAGACTTCTAACTGAATAGACAGCTGTGCTGTTGGTGAGTTTGTTGCGCAACTTCTTTTTCCCAGATTACACTAAAACGTGGTGAAGGGCGGATGTTTCTGGGGAACTGACTGTCTTGTAGTTTTGAGGTCCAAATAGGGCTGACTCTCAGCCTATTTTAAATAAATGACTTAATTTTGATGTAAGTATTTAGATTGTTCTTACTGTTTTCGAGTTTTAGATTAGATAGCTACACAAATTGTTCGGACATAACATAACACCCCATGGATTCCCCGAAGGGCATTGTGTCCATATCACCCACATTTCGCCAGTTATGTTGTAATAGGGGGCGAGCCTATTGCCATCAGCCGGGCACAAATCCAGACTCTGGGCTGCTATTGAAAATTTCCTGATTGAAAAACCCAATATCACTTTGTCCGACCCAGGAGTCGAACCCGGGAGGTTATGCTCAGCAGACCACTCGACCAACGAGACAGTTCGGACATAGCTGATAAATTTTTCCACATAAACGTCCAACAATGGATGAAAACCGTTAAGGCTTTCTTTCTCCTTAACCTAATCGAATGGGAGACCTGTCAATAACGAAGCAATATCAATTTGTGGCGCTGTCCCCAAATACCAATAAGCAAAGAACCTTAACATGATTCTGTATCCCGTTTTCCTGTAGTTTTCCTCATAAAAACTCCAATATTTTGATATATTTTCTTGTCAATGTCCTCAATTTGTTTTGATGCTCCCCGAATTGGGTCAGTACTCCCGGGGATATTGGAGTAAAAAATATTGAAAACATCGCTAAGACAATAGTCGCAATACTTTTTCTCATTTGCTCGGCTTTTTGTGTGATGATATTTTATAGGGTGGCCGTCGTAACAATTTTTTTTTTGTAATTATGTGAAATTAAGTGATATTTTCTAAGGGGTTTTTATAGTAAACGTTGCATCAATCAATTGAACTCTTTATTAAAACGGAATAAAAACGTTTATCAATTGAGAAAATCGATCTTTAGGATACACAAGACATCCTACATTAAAGTGAATCTAGTCCCCACTTTTCCCATACAAACTTCGGGAGGGTATTACTCCACTGTTCAAACTGTACATCAAAAATTAAACATGGTATGGTTTGTCTCATTATTAATATTGTCTCTACGGAAACAGAAAACCAAAATAAAAAGCCATTAAAAAGTTATGAGCCAACAAAGATTCATTTTTCTTGCTAATTTAACCTAACTTTGGGCGTGTTTAAGTAACAAAAGAAGTGTAAAATCTGAAAAACCAGTTCGGCACCGACAAAGCTCAAATATCGAAAAGTTCAATAAACTTATTGGTAAATGATTTATGCAGTGGTTTTTTCTTATAACCCGATCTTCCGAAGGACTGTTCTTAATTTTTTACGCGCCTGTTGTACTATAAATGATCCTGCATCTCACTCAATAATGCTGTGCGTGTAGACTAGCTTCTAACTGCTCATCACTGATACTACCTCTGTCGGACACGATGCCTGGTGAGACGACGTGCTTTTTAGCCAGGCCCATCAGTGAGTTCGAGCCCGCGACTAGGTTCCCCTTAAACTGTCATGGTCATGTCACATATACTACATCGTTTGACACTTGCAAACAGATGATATCGCCAATTTCTCAGTAGCAGCCCGGGGTCTTGATTTGTGCCCAATTGATGGCAATAAGATAGCCCCTATTTCATGAGACTAAAACATAACTGGCGAAATGTGAGTAACATGCCGTCTGATGAGACAGGTCAGCTCAAAGCTGCAATGGCTCTTTCTTCAAAAGTCACTTCTAGACAGGACTCTGCATTGTTACTCACATAAAATCCTAATAATACACAGTGACATTTTAGTCGTCTTACAACGGCAGCCCACTTCATGTATCCAATGAGTACTAAAATTTATAAAAAGAAAAAATATAGATATTTTTGAAAATATGCATATAAAAAAACAAAATATCATTCACTAAGACGCATGACGTAGTTTGGAACACCCTGTTATGGAGATGGAATTAATTGGTAGGTAGCTAGATATCTTCTACCGTTTGATACGTAAACATTTTTAACAGGGAGAGTGTTTCATAATTCTAAACCATTAATTTTTTTTCTTTGTACCTATTATCTTAATTAATGGTAATAATGTTTTAATCGCGCCTGTAGGTTTTATATGACGGATACAATGAGTGGACCACCTTTGTAAGACGACTAAAATGTCACGGTGTATAATGTTCGAACTTTAAAAAATACCATGACCTCCGAGTTAGTTGCAGCATTTCTTCTCAGGGATCAATCACTTAGGAATGCCGGCGCCATCTAGTTTTAAAATAATGACCAACGAAATGTTAAAAATATTTTCATTTCATACTATTAGGCTCTGCTTTGCCCTCAAAGGAATACAGGATTGTAATGCTGTCCATCCGCTTGACATTAATTACGCAAATCTTCCTCTAATTGGCAGCTAAATTATTCAATCCACGCACCCAACTTGTCAGGCCATTTTAAGCTTACCCCACTTCATAAGGCAACTCCTTAAAGTTTTACATAACTGTCGTATTTTCGGAACCGCTTGGCATATAGCCAAGGACGGACGGAAACTTGACGGGGTCACACTTGTCGTCATAACATCCCCTTAAAACTTAGTTGCTAGAGATATTCGGGGATGTTTTGAATATTTTAAGAGCTTCTAGTTGAAAGTTGAGTCTTGTTTGCTCGTTACTGGTTTTGGATATAGATGTCTGAATCTCTCAAAGGTGTCAATACTGTAAGCGGAGTAGCACTCCGAAATAAAGGGGTTCGCAATATAAAACTTAACATATTATTTATACTTACACACTTTTTTTTTCTTCACAATAATTGTAAGAACACAAAAGTATCACCAAAATAATAAGTCCAGCATCCTAACCCGTGACACTTCAGAATGAAAAACTGTTACATGTGGACTATTTCAAATACTTGCTACGTGAAGTAAACTAATGCAATAAATGAAATATCAGCCAGTAGCCCCCCGCTACCACCGCTGAGTGTGTAATATTTTACATGAGCCTAACCTAAAAAAATGGAAATTCATGATAACCAATTTATCATGGGGGGATACCCCATGATAAATTGGTTATCATGAATTTCCATTACTAGCTACTAAAATCCCTGGTGAACGCCAAACATCGAAAATGAGCATAACTCTAAAATATTCGCAGAAGTTTGTATGTACACGAAGAACAGTGTTTGGAAAACACCCCGCATTCCCGCGTATTGACGATGTGGCATCGAAATTCGTGTTGATGATTGTCAAGTGTTTGACAACTGCCCTTTCAATGGGTTTTGTAAACATGTGGATTTTCTGTTTTCCCCTTCGATATTTGCTTTTGCAAGCAATAAAGGAAACTTGCTTTGAGTATGATGATTTTTTTACACGCTTTTTATTAGCTTCACCTGTACGTTTGTATGTTTGTTTGTAACCGATTCCTTTCGACTTGAATTTGACCCACTTCTAACGGTCAGATTTAATTTAAACTTTGTAGACTTATCGAAGACCGATGACAATTCAATAATTTAAAAAAAAATCTGAAAAATCACGTTTTTGTAGATAGCAGAATTAAAAAATTGAAAATAAATAATAGTTTAAAAAAACTAAAAAACACGCTTAAAAACCAGACTAAAAAAGCAGAATTTTTTTTTTAAAAAAGCGTGGTGTGCTGTTTGAGGTATTTTTATAATCAATTAATATCAAGCACCCCACGCTTTTTTGAATTTATTTTCTGCTTTTTCACGGTATCTGCATCGTTTTAAGATTTGTATTATAAGTAGAGTGGAGTGGAGAGCAGTGGTGGGCCAGTTAGTTGTAAGTCGTAAGTTCGTAACCAGGCAGGCGCTTTCATCATCATTTCAGCCGAAAGACGTCCACTGCTGGACATAAGCCTCCCCCAGGCTCCTTCACTTCCACCGGTCTTGTGCTTCCCACATCCAGCGGATTCCCGCGGCCTTCACAAGGTCATCCCGGCAGGCGCTTTAGTTTGTGTACATTATTTCATCGGTACTGCTCTCATAACGATGAAAGAAAACATTTTGTGGAAACCGGCTACACCTAGAACCACAAATTCGAAGATATGTGGTATCTACCAACCCGCACTAGGCCCGCGTGGTGGATTACGGCCCAATTCCTCTCACCAAGAGGAGGCCCGTTTCCCTGCAGTGGGAATATTATAAGCTGATTATGCTATTATTAAGCAGAATTATCACTTCGGCATCGTAAAAAACCCGGATTGAGAGGAAAAATTCTGATTATCAATGTTTTTATAGGTACCTAAGTATTTAAACGTCAAAATGATAGCGGATTGACATTTATGATCTTGTGATTCTAGATCTATGAACGAGTGCGTTAAGTACTCATATTTCATTCACAGATTTTAATTTGGGAAAACCTGTTCTGGAAAAACTCAACGATTATGTTACATTGTAAAGAATTATAGCGTCACTGATAAGCGCCAAACATTAACATAAAACTATACTTAATTACTCGATAAGCACTGATTTTCGTTCATTCAATACTCTTGAAACCACAAACGATTATCTTTAACGTCCAACCAGTATTCCACTCTCCAGTTTCTTTGAAAAATTAATTGTACTCATCTCACTGAGCGAAACGACGATCTTCGAACTTCAATCTAAGCCTTAGGACACACAAGAACGCAGCAGAACGAACGAAACGACCGAAGCTGTCGTGCGAAACCCGTTCACACCTTCAATTTGTATAATCGTTCACGTTTAGCCGATTTGTTTGGGATATTCACACGGCACACCGAAACTGATCTGATTATCTGTGCGATTTGGTATACTATGACACATCGGTTGCTGGGCCAATTCGTGCGTGACTAAGTGGCACAAAAAGGTATGCAGGTAATGTAGTGTTGAGGGCATTCATCTTTGCACCTGCAGGCCTGGTACCCAGTATACCGTGACATGTTCGTCTGTTGTTTCTGCAACTTACTTCGTCTTTGCAGTTTTAGCTGCTGTATGCGTATGCATCATTTTGCGAATGAATATGCACTTATTGCATTTTCCTTTTTTGCAAAACAGTATATAAGTAGGTATGTTAGTAACATGCTTGTTTTATAGTCGCTTTTACTTGCTTTTAATCGCTTGCTTTTAAGACCTTTAACGATAGAAACTGCATTAAGTGACGTCATGGCCCACCCGCTGTGCAAAAGCACCATACCGACTTGACCTAAAACGAAATAGCTGTAAAAACAAAACCATACATTTTCCAAGTAAAAAAAATATCTTCACATTTCTTATCATTTTCTCAAGAGTCGAAGACGATTAGCGATCGTTACGCGTTTCTGCGACACGCTTCGGTTCGATGCGGTCCGCCATTAAGCTCTAGGCCTTACGTTCATTCACCTTCACGCTTTATCGCCTTGTAAACTCAATGGATTAGCCCTAATCTGGACCATATTGTGTTGGGAAAAATGCAGAAGTACAATGTGAATTTACAGAGTGGCAGAGACAGCCCAACCTGCTACCATGATTCTGAACCTCCTTCGTTGGAATATTTAAAATAAAAAATAGCTAGCTAGCATTTTGACCTTTAGGTATTCCACTTTTCTATTCATGGCTTCAGCTTGCGCGTAGTCCCTGCCTCCCTGTAAATCTGTCACATTCTGATTGTTCTCTTAATATCTTCATCATTGTTTGGTTAGTCCTGCGACACGAATGAATATCTACCAGTACCCTTTTCTTTTAACATAACGTTAATATCTTTTTGCCACGTGTCTGCACCAGAGCATATTGCTTGAGGCGTAATAAAAAGGTTAGTCAGTTAACAAGGTTTATTTCCTGGGCTGGCATGCGAGGGTCTCACTTGTGGAGGGCTGCAGGCACTTCGTATATTCATGCAGCCTTTAATATCTTAGCGATGAAGTCAGGCAAGTGATTTGTAACTGGTGGAAGTTGTAAACCACGCGGTCTTTTGCCTATTGCCAAAAAAATTAATGTGTCGTACGTTCGTCATATATTTTTTCGTGTAATTAATTGATGGACTAACATAGTTTTTTAAGCACTACTTTAACATAATTATGTGGACCGAAAGTAGTCTTAATGTGTACAATAAATAAAATTTAAAAATCTGTTTCTAATGTCAAAATACAAGTCTTTACTTAGACCTTCAAGTGTCAAGTAATTAACACAATTACTTTTCTATTGTTATCAGACTCAATGAGTCTGCCTAACAACCGAGGGGTAGCATATAAAAGTTTGTACAGTACTTATTTCAAAGAAAACAGTTTTAAGATTTTTGTTCCGGCTAATCTCCGAAACGGCTGGACCCGTTTTGACAGGACTTCCTCAGACACCTAGCTACATTTATACGGAGTAACGTAGGCTACCTTTTTCTTCCCGTAGAAAGCACGTTCCTGTGATAATTTCCGACGTAACCGCGGTCGTAGCCGCGGGCACTAAATATTATTTTTATAATTTCTTTAACCACTACTTTTCATTACCCAACACCGTCTGTATCAACCCGACCTTCGTATCCTTATCTGTACTCTGATAAATACTTTTATATCACCATTCATCTTCAGCTATCGATTCAGATAACATATCTGTTTAATCTCTGTTACGACCCTCACCTCAGCTCTGTTATTTATTTATTATCTTTGCTTGTAAAAGTCCATTGAGAACGTTGGATTTTGTTACTGATAATCCATTTCCTTTGTGATAGTGAAGTATGAATGAAATTGACATTTTCTAGATTGTTATTGTTGTTTGCATCCAAATATCCTGCTAATATTTGTAATGTGAAAGTTTGTATGTTTGGATGTTTAGATGTTTGTTAGTCAAGCACGCGAAAACGGCTGAACACGGATTTGGATGAAATTTGGCATATAGATAGCACAGGCCTTTAAAAAAAAATTTTTTGATGCCGACTTTTCTATGTTTTAATTAAGCATCAAGAAGTCGTACGGAGTCGTCAAAACAGTAAAGCTACGTACAAGTTTGTATCGCAAGATAATAATACTGTTGGAGTATCACACGGGAGTGCCCCAAAGACAAGACTTTCATTGTAGAAAATCTAAAAAAATAAGTTTCTAACCTGTTGATTATAAATTTAATAAAATGTTTCCAACATATAAAATGGTTTAAAATCGTTTATTTTCGATACACATTACACCTGCGATTTCTCGAACACTACACGTAGCATTAAAAATATTAGTATATTGCTAGAGTCAGGGTATCTAATATACTTAAAATTTGCTTTAGTTTTAGCGGCACAAAAACATTGTAGACCTGTGTGGTTTTATAACCTGTAAACACGCGGCTTCGCGTGGATGTCGGAAATTATCGCACGGGAACTTGTTACCAGGACAAAAATCAAAATATTTTATTTTACATAAAACTACATGGGCACTTATGAAATGTCAGAAGCTTAAGAAATTTGTCGCTTCAAAAAGTATGTTACTTCTTATAATATCACCTATCTGCCACTGAGAATCCCTTCAAAATCGGTCTAGCCGTTTCTGAGATTTGCCGGACAAACGGACAGACAACAATTTTAAAAATTGTTTTTTTTTTTTTTGTAATTACCGTAGGTCTATATACATTTAGTAAAAAGGTGTTATTTTAACACTACCCACACACCTCCATTTTATTTATTTGTATAGATTTTATATCTGTAAATTCATCTCTATGGCTTTCATAGTAAAGTGTACCTAACGTTCTATTCGATCTTTCTCACAAAAGCCATATTTTGTCAAGAATTCGATTTCCAATCCAAAAATGTTAGTCGAACCTATTAACAAATATTAATTGGCTCCGAACATTTCACACTAAATGAGTCACGGCTTTGCAATACGAATCTATGTCACGTTGTTTCTCTATAAGGTGCTCTGCATTAGGAATTCATACAATACTCCTTGACTTGTCACGGAATGGTGAGTGAATGGAGTGCCTCTGAAGGGCGGGCGTTTTGGACTTCCTTCATTTTGACGCTCAAAAAGTGCTGACGCTCAGCCTAGTTTGAGTACGTGACTTTTGATTTGATTTTGTCAGTACTTAAAATTGTTCTGTCACACGCTCGGCATCACCTTCAAAAACGTAAGATCAAGCTCACACTATACTTGCTTTCTAATTCCTATGCTTTGCAAGGCACTTGCAACTATAAATAAGACCGGGTTACTAGTCAACCATTCGACAGGCTATCGTATCGAAAACGTCACATTTCAATAACCTGACTTGCCTTGGCTTCTAACAGCATACAGATGTCGGAAGAATAGCGGTCGTCTTTTGATTTAAACGGACAAAATTTTCAGGTATTGGATTTCCGAACAGCTTTTAGGGGACGCCTAAGATAACATTGATTGGTGGTTGTGAATACGTATGCAGTTATGGATTGAAGCTACACCGTTGTTGAAAGCAGAGGTCTCATCCTCGTTACTCTTCACACTTTTTATCGTTCTACTTCTTCCTGCTAGCCACAAAAAATAACACTGCTAACACTCTGCTTCTACTGTATTAGCTTTTTCATAACCGTCAACCTCACAAAATCATCATCTGCCTAGCCTTTTCCCAACTATGTTGAGGTCGGCTTACAGTCTAACAGGATACAGCTAAATACCAATATTTTACATAAAGCGACTGCCTATCTGACCTCCACAACCCAGTTAGTTACTCTCAACATCATACTCCTTAATCAGTTGAAGGTCACTGAAAAAGACAACGACGCGTTTAGGTGTACCTCAAATGACTTTTGATTTTGATTTTGAATCAGTTGAAGGACACTGAAAAAGACACAACGACGCGTTTAGGTGTACCTCTTAGTCTTAACACTCCATTTTCTGCCTCCTCCATGGCTACCCATATACAGTCAGAGTGGGCTGCTTGTGCAACAATAGCCGTCGTATTAATATAACGAAGCTCACAATGCGATATTATACATGCAAACTGATAAGCCTGCTTGTAATGTATAGTATTTCCATTCGTTTCGCGTGTTAGAATAATATGTGAATTGTGAATGCAATTGACGGGATGTTGCTATGGCATGGCAAATGGTAATGGCTATGGGAAAATTGAGAAATATTGGCGGATTGTTTGTATAGTTCTGCTGGCCTAGTTGTTGCGACACTTCTTCCCAGCTAAAGCACTACGCACCAGTTGGTGATGGGTGAGCGTTATTATGTAATTTTTACGTTGAAAAGTGCTGATGCTCAGCCTAATTTTCCGGCTACAGCGAAGCCAAGAGGAGGGTTATGAATAGTTGTGATTTAGACCGGTATGTAAGTTCATCTGTTCCTTTATAATTTCTAAACTACTATATCATAATTTGGCAAGCCCATAGATACCTAAACCTTAACCTAAACATGTGATGACTGTGTCGGCGTCAGCGTCGCCGCACAGTGGAACGAATGTATGGGAGCGGTTGGACGTAGACATGTCCGAAAAAAAAGAGTAAAATTATGCCAAACTAATGATGCCATCTTATTCGATTACTTAATGCCTTCATAACTTGTGGTGATGAATTTCTTCATAACTCCCATATTTCGGGAGTAATTTGAGAAAATGTGAAATTTTACTATGAAAATGAGTGTATCGAGCTCTCTCCCTCCTGATTCCGGGCTTGTTTCAAGTAGCGGTCTCTAATATCATAATGCTAATACTAAGAGCTATATTTAATACTAAGACACATAGTGCGCCAAATGTGCACTTTCTGGGATAAAGAGTGATGTTTATTTTATAACACAATTTTTTTATTTTTTGTTTATTTTGTTGATTAAAACCGTTTTTCTAAAGGTTTACCTTATTACAATAACATTTCTGAGCAGCCAATTAGAGAAGATATAAGCTAATTAGGATATATAATTAGGGACTTAAGGTTTACATATAAAACTGATGCACTAATGATTACTGATAAGAACATTGCTATTATTTAATTACTAAATGGCTCTTAATACACTAATTTAGCATGCATCATTTACTAATTATCACAATAACTAATTACCTTGCAATATTTAACAAAGGATACCTGGGATACCTGGATTTTATATAAATAGGTCACTATTAGTAACTTTAAAATCAGTGTTGATTTACACCTCGTTGTATCCAAGCTAATCTCGCAATGTATTTTCCAAATTTTAATACAAATCTTGATATTCACGTTGCTTTATGCGCACGCGCACATAAAGATTTACGCGACTTTAACTATTTGTTCAGTGTTTTAAAAGATAACAGTTGTGTTCAGTTATGTGAAAGTGCTGAAACAAGTTTAAAAGACTGGTGTCGTCGATTTTGCTACCGCATTTATGCAAAATGGACACAGTCTGGAAGAAGCACAGATAAGTTTCGGAAGAAACATGAGATTTGGCTACAGGCTGCAATTCAATGGCCGGAATTACAGAATGAAAATATGGAACCTTCTACAGAAAATATAAGTGACGTCATCGAGCCCATAATTTCTCCTGCTAAATCTGATGCTTCAACTTGTACACATCCTAGTCCTCGTAAATCTTTTGAGGACCTTAGTAACCGGCAAAAAAGAAGACGCACTGAAGATAGTCTTTCATGCAGCAGTAGCAGCGCTGAAATTATGTTTTCGGCCGAAAGGGCGCTTCAAAAGGCAGGACAAAGCGATACAGCTTATGTTATGAAATACTTGACGGAGAATCCAGAAGAGGCCTCAAAAATCAAAGCCTTCATTGAAGGTAAATCAATTCAGGTACGGGAAATATCCCCTTTGAAGGCATTGGCTCTTTATGTATCGATGAACTTATCGAAATGGCGCTATAACACTCTTCGGGATTTCAACACTCAAGAAGGAGCTCTTCAATACCCGAGTTACTACATGTTGGTTAAAGAAAAAATTAAGTGCTATCCGGCCAAAGAAGATCTCACAGTTACAGAGAGCTCTGCAAAAATCAAATTACAAGCCTTGATGGATTTAACCTCAAGAAGACTTATTAGGTCGTTAGAAACCCCTGTTGATCCCAATCAACAGCTCGTATTGACCAGCAAATGGGGTTTTGACGGATCATCTAGCCAAAGCATTTATCATCAAAGGACGAGTGAAGATGAGCAAATCGATCTTGCTAGTAATTTTATGATTAGTCTTGTACCACTGCGGCTCGTCTCAAAAGGTGTAACAATTTGGGAAAACGAGCGACCATCTTCCACTTCATTTTGCCGGCCAATATTGTTTAAGTTTATAAAGGAAACCAAAGAAAATGTGCAGAGAGAGATGGCTGAAATCGAAGCAGAGATTGAAGCCTTAACTCCATCCACCATCACTGATGGAATTAGTGTCAAACACCAACTGCTGTTGACAATGATTGATGGTAAAATTCATTCCATTATATCCAATACAGCAGCTTCAGTGTGTGACATATGCAAGGCTTGTCCTAAAGAAATGAATAATTTAGAGTTAATCAAAGATAAACACGCAAACGAGGACATGTATAAATATAGCTTAAGCACCCTTCACGCTTGGATTCGCTCAATGGAATGCTTATTACACATTTCCTACAAATTAGACATAAAATCATGGCAAGTAAGGGGTGATATAGCAAAAAGGCAAGTTGATGACAGGAAGAAAAGAGTTCAAGAGGCTGTAAGAAGAGAAACGGGCTTACTTCTCGATGTTGTGAAACAAGGCAGTGGATCCACCAACAATGGCAACTCGGCAAGGAGATTTTTTGAAAACTACACTAAATCTGCTGAACTGACCGGAATAGATGCTATGCTTTTAAGAAAAATCTGTGTGATCTTGCAGTGTATTTCATCAGGAGAGAAGATCAACGTAACTAAATTCCGAGAGTTCTGCTTTGATACTGCTAAGCTTTACGTGGAGTTATACCCATGGTATTATATGCCTTCTTCACTTCATAAAATTTTAATGCATGGGCCAGACATAGTTCAGAACATGTCAATTGTGCCCATTGGTTTTCTATCCGAAGAGGCATCTGAGGCTAGAAATAAAGATTTTAGAAAATATAGAGAGGGGCATTCTCGAAAGCATAGCAGTATCTCATGCAATGAAGATATTATGCACAATCTTTTACTGTCTTCTGATCCACTTGTTACAAGTATCCGTCCAAAAGGAAATAAGTTTGTAAAAAAATCTTCTTTTAAGGAATTTTATGAGCTTACGGATTCTGAGAAAAGTGATATCGAATTTGTTAACATAAATGATTTAGCGGACATCGATTCTGAATTTGAATTAATTGATGATGATGATGATGACGAAGATAATTAAATGATGTTATTGTTTTAAAATGTGTAACTTAGTAAATTAGAGCTTACATCTTAATTATTTATTGTACTTTTAATGAAACTAGGTAATTTATTATCAACTTACTTAAAAGTCATACTCTCATCAGTTCTTGTGAATATTTTTGTTAATATATATTTCTGTATATATATATAATATATTTATAGACCTCTTAATAAGTCTGTCTGCGGTTTAAAGTAAATACAAATGGGGAAAAAACGTTTTTTTTTTTAAATTTTCATTTCCTTTTATCCCAGAAAGTGCACATTTGGCGCACTATGTGTCTTAGTATTAAATATAGCTCTTAGTAATAGCATTACGATATTAGAGACCGCTACTTGAAACAAGCCCGGAATCAGGAGGGAGAGAGCTCGATACACTCATTTTCATAGTAAAATTTCACATTTTCTCAAATTACTCCCGAAATATGGGAGTTATGAAGAAATTCATCACCACAATTTATGAAGGCATTAAGTAATCGAATAAGATGGCATCATTAGTTTGTCATAATTTTACTCTTATTTTTCGGACATGTCTACGTCCAACCGCTCCCATACATTCGTTCCACTGTGCGCCGTCGTGTTGTGCTGTATGGTGTCGCGTAACCTTCCACGAAAACATTGGTACGCCACACCTTTCGGCCAAAACTCTTCCTTCATGAAGGTTTCTAGGTACTGAGTTGGAACCCGCACCACAAACGACTTGAAGTTTATGTTATGGCGCGATTCCAATTTCTCTACTCTCAAGGTCCACTTAGTCTTGATTCGGATGTAGTCCACGATGTCTTCAGCCATCGTGGAGTGATGCAGACGGGATACGTACAGCTTCGTCGACGGTATTGCAGAACGCAGAAATATATTTAGTCCCGCCAGAGCAGTGCACATAGATTACAGCAAGTGGGCTTCCCTGGCTTCGACCCCGTCACGAAACCTTCCTCGTCTGGCTGCCCTTTTTTAGGGCCCGGGGATACAGTGCTGCATATATCAACCAGCACTGAGCCCGCGTGTTGGATTACGGCCTACTACTCTCTTTCACAGAGAGGAGTCCTGTGGCCCAACAGTGGGAACGTAAAACGCTGAAAATGCTGTACAACATCCAGGAACTCTTTTCCCGTGCCACCTCGAACCAGACGTCTCTGTACTAACTACCATACTACGTATAGTAACCATCTACTGTTTGGGCTTGCGGACGGCGAGTAATGGCTAGCTCGCTGTCCACTAAGGACCAGGACCGGGTCGACGGCGCGTTGTGTTCCACGCGCGCCTCAAAGAGATTTCAGCACCAACTGGTAGGGCCCGCAAGGGCCGATGCCTGCCAGGGGTGCGGGTGATTCGAAAGAAATACCGTGGCCCCTGCCACACAGGCAACTGAAGGAACACGGGTGGGTTTTACGAGTCAGTAAAAGCCTAACACCGATCCACCCAGAGCGGGAGAAGTTATTTGATGATTTCCCACCCAAAAAACATCTACTATTTCAATATTATATCAACAAATTGAAATACGCAGAATAATGGCAGAACTGTCCTTTATTGAAAACTGTGTTTTTGTCGTCCGGGAAACCGCAAATAATGTTAGACGAACAATAAATTTGTTCGACGAACATTGCTCTGCGGTGAAATTGTTCATCTAACTAATACATTGACAATTGTGACATCAACATCACGCCTTGTTTCGCCGAAGGATTGAGCAGAGTTTTACTTATTCACATTTCACCAGTTACGTTTCCCGTGTCATGCAATAGGAGGCGAGCCTATTGCCATCCACCGGGCATAGATCCAGATTCCGGTCTGCTACTGAGAAATTCCAGAAAGAAAAATATAATAAAATGATGAATGCTTCCATCATCATCTGCCTAGCCTTTTCCCAACTATGTTGGGGACGGCTTCTAGTTTAACCGAATGCAGCTGAATACCAGTATTTTACATGGAGCGACTGCCTATCTTACCTCCACAACCCAGTTACTGGGTAACACAAAACCCTTTTTCAAGACTGGTTGTCAAACTTTAGGGCTTCTGACGACCCGTAACGACTGTCAAAGATCCACAAATGACAGCCGGGACCAACTTAACATGTTTTCCGAGGCACGAAGGATCTTGTTATGCAAAGATGGTTACCCATCCACGGAGTAACCGCGGTAAACGTAACTTAATTTAATCGAGCTACCCGTGCGGCGTATCGTGCTACCAAGGTAACCGACATAGCCCGAAGAAATGCTAAACTTAAGTGAAAAGTTCTGGAGTGAGTCCGCCGGAAGACGTAAAGTTGGAAGGCCGAAAACCTTGTGAGGGCCGCAGGAGTCCACTGGATACGGGAAGCACAGAACCGGTCGAAGTGGAGCTTGGAGGAGGCCTATGTTCAGCAGTGGACGTGTCTCGGCTGAAATTATGATGATGATGACCCGTGCGGCTGTTATAACTTACCCTGAAGCCGATCAGATGACGAATGATTTGGCGTATTGCCCTGGTAACATCAATGTCTCGGCCAACCTGTATACCCTGCTCATTACACGCTTTATATTAGCTTCACTTGTATGTTTGTATGTAACCGACTCCTTTGGACGCTATTTTGACCCACTTTAAACGGTCAGATTTCATTTAAACTTTGTAGACTTATCGAGGACCTATGACAATTCAATAATTTTAAAAAAAACTATAAAAAACACGCTTTTGTAGTTAGCAAAACTAAAAAAAAGAAAATAAATAATAGTTTTTAAAAAACTAAAAAAACACGCTTTAAAAACCAAACTAAAAAGTAGAAAATAATTTAATTCTATTAAAAAGCGTGGGGTGCTTTTTGAGGTATTTTTATAATCAATTAATATCAAGCACCCCACGCTTTTTAATAGAATTAAATTATTTTCTACTTTTTAGTTTGGTTTTTAAAGCGTGTTTTTTTAGTTTTTTTAAATTATTATTAATTTTATTTTCTCTTTTCATCCACCATGTACAACAGTAAGTAAAGTATTTTTAGTGCTCCATATCCCAGTCCTTTTCACAAACGAAGGTATAGAGGGTTTTACACGAGCAGTCAGAATGCTAAAATTCAAGTACAATTTTCTTGTGTGATCTGGTTGATGGATGAAAATTTAAATTGGAGTGGGCGGGAGGACTCACCTCTACCCTCTACAAATGTGTCGACACGACGTTTTAACTATACGAGTGTACGTCGCATCGACGTTTGTTTGTGTACGTCGCATCGACGTTTGTTTGTGTACGTGCGTCGCATCGACGTATGTTTGTGTACGTCGTTGTGGCGTATTTGTGTAAAAATATGTGTGAGCGTGTGCGATGGCTACGATTTTTCATTTTTGAGGACTGTTGTAGTGTTAATTGGTGCATCGTGCAAACACTGCACGTAAGCAAGGGTGACGATCATTTATGATATATTTGGGACAGGTCCACTTTCGATTTACAATCAAATTTCGATAAACACGTATAAACATAACTTGAGCGGTTTGTGCCTAAGTAAGCCGCACGGGTTGATCGATGAGGTTAAACTTCGCTTGCCGCAGTCGGTCCGTGGATTGATGAACCAATCGTCAGTAGCCCGAAAGTCTAACAACCAGTCTTACCAAGGAGTATCGTATTACGTAATTGGGTTCTAGAGGTTAGATGCGGTCGCTCCATGTAAAACACTGGTACTCAGCTAATTCCAGATCGAGTGGAAGCCGACCCCAATATAATAGGAAAAGGCTAGAGGCATATGATGTCGTATAAACGTAGCTTCAAACAGTCATTAATGAGAATACAGAGAAACCTAAATATTAACGATTCAGATAAACAGAAATTTTCCTCATCTTTCTAAGAAAAATATTGAGGTAGTCCCATTCGTAGACTAAATCACACGTCGGAATAGCGATGTGACTAGAATATTTTAATATTTTGCCGGATTAACCTGGATCGTGTGAGTGAAACATAATTCGGGACGGCACGTAGCCCGCAGGTACCTATCAGTTTTTGCGCAAAGTCGACTATAATAAATAGGTATTTTATTGGTATTTGATATTTAATTTCTTTATTGTTTAGGTATGCTTAGTTATTTTCGGAACTCACATGCCCAATAAAAACTTTTGATCTACTAGAATCGCGTCCCGCCGTTATAGGCGCACAAACTATTATCAGTAATCAGTTTCATTTCGACAGTTCATTAACACTCATTGCGATAATTAGGTACGTTGCTGAGCAGACTTCGAAATATGAAGCAATGGATTAGCTTCCATCATCATCATCATCATCGCCTAACCTTTTCCCAACTATGTCGGGGTCGGCTTCTAGTCTAACCGGATGCAGCCGATTACCAATATTTTACATGGAGCTACTGCCTATCTGACCTCCATAACCCAGTAACTGGGTACTACGATACTCCTTGGTAAGACTGGTTGTCAGACTTTCGGGCTTCTTACGACCCGTAACGACTGTCAAAGATCCACAACTGACAGCCGAGACCAACGGCTTAACGTGCTTTCCGACGCACGGAGTAGTCTTGGTATGTGAAGATGGTCACCCATCCACGGAACAACCGCGGCAAGCGTAGCTTAACCTGAACGATCAACTTGTGCTGCTAATATCACTTAGCCACAAGCCCCTGGATTAGCTTTATTAGTCAAAATTATTCTGATTGTGACTGATACCGTGTTACGAAATTAGGGCGCAGTTCATTCACCAAAGTCCTTGGGTATATCGTTTTGGACACGTTTTGGCCGACGCGTCACCACCATTGTTTTAATTTTATTAAACGTTGGCAGAATCTTTGTATGCAAATTAAATTATATTAAAAGGGTGTATAAACAGCACCAAATGTAATTGAATAATACAATGAAAATTCATACCGCAATTAAGTTAAGCCATAAATATTATGCAAAAGATTATTTTGTAATTAGCATCCTTATTAATTGTTTCCTTGTAAAGGAATACCAATCACAATGGAAACTTACCTACATAAATTGACATTTTAATTGAATAAATAATTCTTCCATAACTGAAGAGAGCAGTGGTGTCCCAATAATTACGGCCCCGACTTTATCATTGCTCTCAAAACAATGAAGGAAAACATCGTGAGGAAACCGGCATGTTCCAGAACCAAAAATTTGAAGACATCTGATATCTACCAACCCGCACTGGGCCCGTGCCGTACATTGAATGGCCCACTCCCTTTCACCGAGACGAGGCCAGTGTCCCAGCAGTGGGGATATTATACGCTGATTATGCCAACCTACTGCAAAAAAGTGAACATTAATAATCTCCTCTTTTTTGAAGTCAACATTAATAATCTCCTCTTTTTTGAAGTCGGTTAAAAAACATTGGCGATTATCTCCACAGGTGAAAGTCTCGCGGTGATAGTCGCGCCGTGCCATCATACTCGTGATAGTTTCGTCCTCGATGGTCATTGAATACAAGTGTAAAAATCAAATAAAATAAATACGGAAATATGTGACGCCGTTACGTGACATAAAAACCGAGTGAAGATAGTTACAGAGGTAGATGGCAGCACTCGTCACGATACGTCCCGTTTTTTGCTTATTTTCTTTTTAGTGTACGATGCCAATCAGATACAGCCGTGTGTACACTTGGTTTTGTATTCAATCAACGTCTTCGGACGAGTTAACACAACTTCATATACTTACCGTCGAACTTCACCTACAGGTAAATTTGACTCTCCAATTATCGTCGTATGGAGATTGATTCTAAGAGTTTCTTAAGAATTTGATGGCACGGCCCGCCTATCGCTGAGATTCTCTCTTTTACGAAGATGGCTTCTCCAGCTCTTAAAATTGGTTCAGCAGTTGGTATACCTGTTTCCGCGAAAATAAACAAATAGGTATAGCGCACTTTAATAACCAAAGTGACTCGGATTAGTGTCTCTCGCTTTTGTACATTACTTTGCAAATAATACAAATATTTTATTGTGTACATAAAACAATAAAACCCAATTAAATTGCTTAGTTTCTACATCATGCAATCATTTGAGTAAATTGCAATAATTTCCTGATATTATATGCTCCATTTCATGAAAACATTAGCTAAAAATAGCACTGTTGACAAACAATAGGTTTTATTAATTGTTACCTGCACTCGGTGTAGGAAAATTACCCACGTTGTAATTATAAGTAGGGATAAGGATAAAAACTAAACTGTTTTTACGATACAATTGTTCATAATGTATGCTTTTAACACTATTTATTACACAGCTGATTTATAACTACTAGTGGTCGCCTAGTAGTTTCTGACATCGCACACTTTTTGTTGATTTTTATTTTATTTAAGTTTTTTTTTTTTGCATATTGTGTGCCGTTTTAATCTATGCTAAATAAATGTATTTTCTTTCTTACTTAGTGGTTGAAATTCGACCAAAATTCATTTAAAATGTAAGCAATAATAATAAAAAATATTAACTTTCCGCACTCCTCCATACAAACCTTAACTGTGCCAAATTTCATAACCCTGCGTTCACGTAATTTTCTTAAAAAGGTATACAACGTTCTTGCTTCACGTATTTTAATATATAGATTCACTTACGGTTTTACTCACAAGCATTTCTGCTTTGGCGATTGCTAGGTACTTTGTAAAAAAAATATAATAATATATTTTGATACAATTCATGGTCACCCTACATAATCCCAAAAGTCTGATACAGTCATCGATGCATATGAAAAGCCTTTCAGATCCAATAAATGAATATATTTTCAAGAGTTGTACTACATAATTATGTATTAATGAAGTATTATACCTAACGCCTTTAAATAACTAAGGGCTGACTTTTCAATAGTCAGATAACTTTTATCTGAAGAATAAATTTATCAGTTTGGCATCTCTTCTATACAAAAGCTGTCAAACCGAAATATTTATTCCTCAGTTACTGACTATTGATAAATCAGCCCTAAAACAATAAAGAAGGAACAAATCGTTTCGTAACTAATAGTTTAATTTCTACAAAGATAATTAGACTTAATTATGACCTTCTATTTTACAATGCTAACAAAGGAGAACCGCTTTCCAATTGGATTTTAACCCTTTACTGAAAGCGCTAGGGGCAATTAAATATTGTAGGGACGTAAAGAACTATAGTAATTAACCACCAAGGCTAGAGCTAGCTATACGGACTTTGTGCCCTAAAAAGTTTCCCATGTAGTTGGCAGCTTTTATTTACAAGGTAATGCTGACAAAGTACGACTGGGCAGTTTTATTTTGGGTTGTGCTAAAAAGGTTTGACCATGTTTATTTGTTGAGCGCGATTCGTATGAGATTAATTTATTTGTGGGCGAATCGACAACTCCATGAATACTTATTATGCAATTGGCACGTTTTGATTTTTATGCAATACGATTACGAAAAAGATACCTACTTCTCTTATTAGAATATAGGACAAAATCGAAGTTTGGGTGATTTTTGGCATTCTAATGACGCCCATTGTGAGCAACCACCCAACCCACTCCTATATCGTGCCGGCCAAGTACGAGTTGGACTCACACACGTAGGGTTCCGTACCACAAGGCAACAAACGTTTCTTCTATCGATACCCTTTAATCTTTAACTTTATTTAATTTGAAGAACCAGGACGGCCTCAAGGCTCTTCACCAGAACTCATCTTCTTCTAATTACATATGTGGGTAGGTGGGCGCGGAAGTAGGAATAAATGGCTTCGGATCACAATCGACGCACTTTAATCAGTATTCATAGGAATCACGATGTAATTAGGTAATTAGCGATTACTACTATACGAAATCAACTTAATTAAATCTTGAAATAGCGTGATAGCGAATATTCTGAGCGATTCGTCACAAGCGTGGTGCGCGGGTGCCGTCTCATTCAAAAAGTGCGTTTAAGATGGCCGCCCGCACTACCATCGGCAATGACGCTTCGCTAGGTTGACATTGACAGTCCTGTCAACCTGGCGTTTGACTTACGTAAACGCCGTTATATTTATATTATATTTGTTGTTATAGCGGCACCAGAAATACACATTCTGTGAAAATTTCAACTGTCTACCTATTACGGATAATGAGATACAGCCCGCTGACAGACACACGGACAGCAGAGGTTTAGTAATAGGGTCCCGTTGGTACGGTACCTATTAGGATTACAAAAGTGTAACTAGATGGCTTAAAAAAAACATCAACCTCTCAATACACTTCCGCGTCGGAAAACTGTGTGAACCGTCAGAATACACCGCCAGCTCGAAATCAATACACGCTGATGCATATTCAATTAAACCTGCAACAGCCCTACCCTCATTGGATATGCAAGCTGAGCAAAACTTCACGCTGCCGAGAGCTCGTGGAACAGTTTTCATTGGTAGTGTGATATTTTCTTTAGCTGACTTTTCGTAAAAGCTGTGAATATGCTTTTGCTACATATAGGTACATATTATACATTAAAGTCGCTTTTCGTGTGTCTTTTAGAGGATTTATTTAGGAAGGTTTATTTGTAAAATACAATAATATCGCGTTGCTTTGGCAAGTCTTTAAAACCGTGCGTAGCTGGAAGTGGTCGAATGTATTTAAAAAAAAGATTGTTTCGGTAAAAAAAATATAAGACGCGTAAGAAAGACGATATTTTTTCCATTTAAAGTGAGTACTTTCACCAGATGATTAATGAAAGAATGCCAATAAATTTAAAGTCAACCAGAATAATGTATTTGATTCGATATCTAGTCAATAAAATGCACTTATAAAGAGAATGCAAAGAGGTACTACTACTTTATTATTTTCTTTCTGTTGGAGAAAGTAATCTTAATTCAAAGAGTTTATTTACCGTAAACATAGAAAGCAAAGTACGAGAAACTACTTTTCTGTAGGTATCGATAGTGCTACGTCCCCTTAGACCACGCTAGCACGGACCTAAACATATCCCGGCGGGATTTATCGCGCACTAGAGTTTTAGCTCTCTGTATTCAACCGAGCATAGAGAATCCGACAAAGTGCACGGCACCAGCGGGTCGAAAATACACACAATATACTGTTCGATTTTCAACTCTCGGCGTTAAGCAGTGCGTTTAAGATCCATTTTTGACATGCCACCGTAGATATCCTTCTACAATCTGTCATTTTGTCTTTCGTTTCTAACGATATTTGTCTAGAGCCTTTTATAAGTATACTATTTCAGAAAAATATTTCTTCCCTAACTGTCAACATTCCACTGCCAACAAACTTTCTACTCGACGGCCACAAAGTATATACGATAATCTACAAAATCATGATTCGTTTAGAACGCATAACTGTGATAATTAATAGAAAACATAGCTATCTTCTCCTATTGTACATCATTTAGTCAATAGTCATGTCTATTCTTCCGTCGACAAATCGGTGCTCGTGCTAAGCCTGCTGCGACGTCATCATCTCTCTTAATAAAACTCCTGTCTCAGTCCTGACGCCCACAGCAATACAAACAAGCCCATTTCATTGCCACTTACATAGGTACATAAAAACATAAATAATCCCCCCTCAACATTCGAGGGGATGCCCAAATAATCGTTACGTCTGCCCACTGTCAATGCCAACCGCTCCCCCTCAATCGAATATAGGAAATTAATTCGGCTAATTGGAAAACACGCGCCGTCCCACTCCTATTAACATTTTGTATGGGGACCATTGAATAGGTGGGTGCAGAAGATCTTCTCTATATTATCCTACTTAACTACTAAACTCTATATTATAAATGTGAAAGTTTGTGAGTATGGATGTATGGATGTTTGTTACTCTTTCACGGAAAAACGGCTGAACGGATTTCAATGAAAATTGGCGTACAGATAGTTTATAACCCAGATTTACACATACGGCACTTTTTATCCCGGTACTACGTTCCCGTGGGATAGTTTTCGACCTCCACGCGGACGAAGCCGCTGGCAAAAGCTTGTACAAATGAAGATAAAAAATCTAGGAAGACGTCATATCAAACAAAGATCAGCTCTATGGGCTCCTGGTTATGTGATAACAGCCACAGGGGTCGGTTGAAGGTTTAGCTGTGGTTGCAGCGGTCGGTGTGTTCGGGTGACCATCCATTAATATGGTGACCCCTCCGTGTTTAAGAAAGCACGTTAAGCTGTTGCTCCCCGCTGTCATTTATAAATCTTTGACAGTCGTTACGAGTAGTTGGAAGCCCAACACGCTGACAACTAGTCTTACCAAATGCTATCGTGTTACCAAGAATGGTCCTTTGTAAGTAAAAGAGATACATATATATTAATAGTTGAACACCGTCTGCCGGCGAGTACTCTTTTGTCGCTGCGGCATGAGCTATCAAAGAGAGAACTCGCCCAGCGACGCTCGCGTGGCAGGCAGATCACTCACGCTTGGTATTATCGAGAAAGCTAACATCTATACACCGTAAGGACTATTATTGCTTACAGCGCTCAGCCGCTATAAGTAACGCTTGCTAACAGATGTGGTCATTGTGTGCACGGGTTTTTGTTTTCAAATTGGTCTTTAGCATTTAGTCCACTCTTGGCCCCTCGACCCTCAATAAATAATGTGTCCACTGGTCCCCTGACTATAGTTTATTCTCAACCCTTGATGTTCAAGTTCAAGTTGTTTTCTAGTCAAGTTTTAGTTTCCTTTCAGCCCCTAAGTAGTCTGTACCTTACTGTACTAAAATATTAATTTTAGGTTCTTACCGAACTAGGGGTTGAAAGTGGACAAGGTATACCTTTCCTTTGTATGAAAATTCAGTCTCACCCCTTGGCGGTTGAGTGTGAACTATGTTTAAGGGTTGAGAGGAAACAAATAAATACATTTTTAGGGGTCGAGGCGCCGAGAGTGTGTCCACTCTCGGCCTTTAGTTGCTAGGTCTGCTCGCTTGTCCCCAGGTGCCTTAGCAGTTTCATGCGCACAAAATTCCAGATGTTGTACTTCTTTTGTTATTGTCCAGTACATCGATATCAGCAAAGCGCGGTCACGTTTCGACTTATCGATTATCACTTATTCAGACCTAGCGTGATGTTTGACTTTGTAATTGTCGCGGCTCCCTTTGTGGACTTAATATCTGCATGATAATATGCTTATGTTGGCGTTGTCTTCAGGCAAGAAGCTACCTCTCTTCGCGAAATCGGGGTTTTGGAAATGGCAGGGGCTGTGAAATCTATGATATAAGCTACATAATCCTCATCCATCTAACCTATTACGAGTAGGGTTGTCATTTCGATTTTTTTAAAGTCCTGATAGTAATAGGCCGACCAATTGCAAAAAAAAAAATTGTTTTCGTAATTTGTCAATAAGAAAATCTCCTAAATCAAAAGGTCCGGACGGGGACCACAAAAACTAGACAAAGCCGAACGGATGCAAACCTTAATTCCGAGGCACATGTCTAGTCAAAGATCCCTCCTCTGGGCCTTTTAAGTCATTTCATTTCGTGTCCAAGTTTGTCTATGCAGACGGTAATCTAATAATATTATGAACGTTTTTAACGTTCATATATTTTTGAAGCCTGAGAGAGCCAATATATTAATGAACTCGACTGTACCTATGTATATTTAATATTATAAATGGGAAAGTTTGTAAACATGTTTGGATGTTTTTAGCAGCTATATGAACTCAAGAGCTAAGTTTTAAACCTCCAGTCCAGTGGAGAGGTTTTACGTGAAGCGGGATCCTTTGCGCAGTGAGCCTCTTGTGCGATGCAACAAGATTACTTTAGCTTTAAGGACTAAGCCAACGTAGATTAATCTCGCGAACTCGTGCTTTTGTTCTTTCGTGGAGAATGTACTTTAGATGTAACTAACTAGCTTTCGCCAGCGGCTTCGCCCGCTTTAACCAATTTAAACGAAACCTTAACATATTAGACACCTAAAATTTCCTCCTGAGTCACGCTGCTATTGACAGACGACTCGGCGGGGGACTTTGTTTTATAATATGTAGTGATACTCTGTGCTAGGAACATATGCACGTTAAGCCGTAGGTCCCGGCTGTCATTCGTGGATATTTGACAGTCGTTACGGGTCTTCAGAAGCCCGAAAGCAAGGGGTATCGAGTTACCCAGTAACTGAGTTGTGGAGGTCAGATAGGCAATCGCTCCACGTAAAAAATAACCGACTTCCAGAAAAACACAACAAAGGGGAAAAAATAGTCAGCTGCATCCGGTTGGACTGGCAGCCGACCCCAACATAGTTGGGAGAAGGCTATGCAGATGTTAATGTCGATGTACTCTGCGCTACATCATGTTTTTAATCGACTTCAAAAAGAAGGAGGTTATCAATTCGATATGTTTATATACAGGGTAAGCATTTATCCAGTGCGCAAACTGTAACCATGAATTCAGCATATCATTCTAGACCCTCTAGCGCAGAAATTTTACGTCGGGTTTACAAAAAAAATCAGCTGTTTCATAGAAATGTGCAATACCTACGCGGTCAAAATGTATGGAACATGTGATGTTTTTTGTATTACCGGCGAAAATTTTCTGCGCTGGGGGTCTAGAATGACATATGCTGATTTCATGGTTACAGTTTGCTCCCTGGGTAAAAACTTGTCCTGTCTACATATATATTTTGTATTTATTTTTTATGTATGTTCGGGCATAACTCCGTAGTATAGACGAATTCGCAAAAATATTTTTTTGTTCGAAAGGGGTTTATTCCGAAACGGTCCCATTTCAATTTAATATAGATCTGATTATGCGTTTCGAAGATAGACAACGGAACTCTTCAAAAAATGACGGCAAATCAACCGCGATTGCAGCTATCGCATAAATATGCATTGTTTTGGCCCAAGGATGATGAAATTTCGAAGTGGTGTGGTGTAGGTACTATAACTAAAAAGTGGAATAATTTTAAACTTGTTCTTGTGACCACATCTCTCAACGAAAATGATCTCCATTAAAACTAATGGGTTCTGGGAGACCTCACCAATTAGGATTCAGTTGAAAACCAGCGTCAGGCACTAGTTATCTGGCATTTATGCTGATCTAGGTCTATTTTGTGTTACAACACGTGACGCACACAATACTATTTTAAGTTTTTTTTTTTTTGTTTTGTGTGAATATTGTGCGACCTAACCTGGTTCCAATAAATTTATTTTCTTTCAGTCATTGTTTTCATTACTTGGTTAATGATTTTAAAAAAAGTCGAACCTCGATCCTGGGCCAAAATGGGCGAATCCCAACTATAAGCGATAAGCTCGTCCCGCGCCATCTTTGTTGGACCTGCCGCGATGCCGTTGGATGTTTGTCAAAATTTTACTAACTTGAATTTTCTTTTGTCCATAGCACTCTGGTCCCTTGGAAGATCTTCCGCGAGGAGCTAAACAACGTGCATCCCATATCATCAGGGTTGGAGACGATGGCGTTGAAGACCACCATAGATCTCACGTGTAACGACTTCATTTCCAACTTTGAGTTCGATGTTTTCACGAGGTGAGTGATTTACTGTAATCTTTTGGGGTCCAAAAATGGTTCCCAAGATTAGTCGACCTTGAACGTCTTGGGTAGTCCGTGTGCCCGGAGTCTAATATCGTAGCCATAAACAAACGTAGTTCATCTTTTAATAAGTGCCACACCCGTACCCTGACATATGCAGAACATTTTTTTTTGGGAAATCAACTTCTTCCGCTCCGGGTGCAGCAGGAGGGCGTGGCAGACTTTTACTGACTAAAACCCACCCGTGTTTCCTCAGTTGCCTGTGTGCCAGGGCCACGGTATCTCTTTCGAACAACCCGCACCCCTGGCAGGCATCTTGCGGGCCCATCAGTTGGTGCTGTTAAGGCTTCTTCAAACAGCCGCGACGCGACAGCGCGACGCGACACTTGTAGAACCATTTCCATTAAGTTTTCATAGAAATTGTTCTACGAATGTCGCGACGCGACCGTCGCGTCGCGCTAGTCTGCACGAGCCTTTATCTCTTTGAGGCAACACCTCACGGTTGCAACGATTCTAACCTTAGCCCTTAGTTAAAATACCAGATTCGGCTAAATTCTTAATGGTAGCCAAGCCAAACTACAGCAACATCGCAGCATATACAGTTAACACATTCGATGCCAAGCAAGAAAAATAAAAATAATTAGTTCGTGTGCCCACAACTCGCATCCGAGTCGTCGCTATAAGTAGTCTCGCTAGTCGGGTCCTGGGCATGAACAGAATCATCAATAGCTACTTATTGCGACGACTCGGATGCAAGTTGTGGGCACACGAATCAACTATTTTTCGACCCATATGCTGGGTGCTTGGCATGGAATGTGTTAAGTGAGATACCGATGGACGTTTTCGAATAAAATAAAACAAACAGTTAATTTATCAAATTTAATTTAATTCGAAAACATCGATCGGTTTCTTACTAAACCACAACTATATCCAACGACCCTCCTTACTTATCTCTTCTGCTGATTGCACTTAACTTTCAAACCGGAATTTGATGTTCCTAATGTTTGTTACAAATGTTCATGCTCTTTCACCAACACTCGTTCTCAACAATTCCAGGTTATTCCAGCCCTGGAGCACGTTACTCCGCAACTGGCAACTGCTGGCGGTCACACATCCTGGATACGTGGCGTTTCTCACGTACGACGAGGTCAAGGCGAGGCTCCAGAAGTATATCCATAAGGCTGGCAGTTATGTGTTTAGGTAAGGTCTATGCTTCCTTACACTACCATACTTGGTCATGTTCGCAGACCAGCAGATCCGTCTGATGTGACCGAAATTTGTACTTTGGGGTCTCCTCAACTCCGTCAACGAAAATACGGGCCCGTCCGAAAATAGTTCGTAACTTCAAAGAGACTCCTACAGCTGATTAATTAACTTTTTTGGAAGAGTAAACCATATAGGGATTAGGGACAACTGTCACATCGTGTAGTAATTAATTCTTAGTTCGGGGCCCAAACTAATCATAGGTCCGTAAGAGATACGGAGTAGGAAACGCCCGTAACTTCGACCGAGAATACGGATTTCATGCTTAGAGAGTAGGCTCCCTCCCTTGTTTGTGACTGTTACGGCCCAAGAGATATCTACATACAGATACATAATAAACTCAAGTGTTCTTCCCTTGCCTACTTCCAGGAAGAAACTATAGAACGCCACCTGCTACGATCCTTGCATACTCCTTTTGCCTCGTTTACATTCATAATCTGTGGCCCTAGTGTGAGTTTCTTTGAACCATCTCGATCTAAAGCATCGAGCGCGTTCGGCATTTCGATTGGTCCTTCACCCATCCAGGGCCAATCGGAACGCCGAACGCGCTCGATGCGTTTGATCGAGATGGTTAAATAAAACTCACACTAGGGCCTCTGATCGAAATGGCGGAGATTCGATTTTCTCTATATTTGGTGACACCAAAGAGGGATCGATTCTGCGCCAGTTTTGCATCCGGACTCTAGAATGCAGGCTATTCTCTTATGTAGTTTGGTGTAATGAGGGACACGTGGCTAAGTATTCAGGTTACGCTACGTTTGGTGTCATTACATACAAAACCCCTCCGTGCCTCGGAAAGCACATTAACCCGTTGGTCCCGGCTGTTATTCGTGGATGTTTGAGAGTCGGAGAGGCTAGACTAGGACGACTATCAGCGGCCCTCCCGCATGCTTTGATACATATGTGAATGAGCCCGACCGATATGACCGTCCCAGAATTATCGATAAAATTTTAGCTAGAAATGGAATACCATTTTCCACATTCCAGTACTCTCTGTTATGTTATGCGGAACGTAAATCAAACGACAAGCTCCAGTAATGACTGCCATCTTTAATCATTGTTCTATCACCCACCACCTACAATATTAATCTACCCACTTATGAATATCATCACACTCTCTATCGTGGGAAATATCCATAAACCATTAGCAAGCAATAGAATTTCCAACGATAGAGCGTTAACGTAACGTTCGTGGAATTTATTTGCAATGCGTCCTAGGTGACCTGATTTTAGTGAGGTGATACTTTTTTATTGCATAGAAAAAGGTTCCTGTTTGATTTTATTTTTAAACTAGCTGTCCCTATGTATTTCGCCTTAATATTTTCATATTAGAATACCTTTATTAATTAAAATAAAGTTGCTCCGGAAGAATGCAGTTTTCTATAGGTTTATTTAACCTCCGGAGTAACTTTAAATCTGTAATTTTACAAATAATCAAATCTTTCCTCTTTATAATATTAGTGTACATGACAGGCCTTTAAGGCTACTTCTAATTCATCATTTTCGTTCAATTTCTATGAACCAACGAACACAAAAAAGGGCCGCGATCGCTACGCAATGTTTTGTAAAAATAAAATGCGTTGCGCTTCGGCCCGTTCCCGCTGTTATGAGCGCTTGGCTTAAGGGGAATCTAGTCGCGGGCTCGAACTCACTGATGGGCCTGGCTAAAAAACACGCTGTCTCATAGAGTCGTGTCCGACAGAGGTAATAGTACCAGTGATGAGCAGTTAGACGCTAGTGTACACGCACAACGTTATTGAGTGAGATGCAGGATCGTTTATAGTACAACAGGCGCGTAAAAAATTAAGAAAAGTCCTCGGAAGATCGGGTTTTATGAAAACACCACTGCATAAATCAATGACCAATAAAGTTTATTGAACTTTTCGATATTTGACTTCGAGTGACTTTTATTTCGACTTGGTTTTGGAAATTTGACACTTCTTTTTTTGTTTCCCAAACACGCCCAAAGTTAGGTTAAATTAGCAAGAAAAACGAATCTTTGTTGGCTCCTAACTTTTTAATGGCTTTTTTTTTTCAGTATTCTATTTCCGTACAGACAATATGAATAATGAGACAAAACCATACCATATAAATTTTTTATGTACATTGTCGAACAGTGGAGTAATACACCCCTGAAGTTTGTAAGGAAAAAATGTCGACAAGATTCACCTAATTCAACAAAACAAAATAAACAACAATTCAACAATGTGGACATGACATTTCAATCACTTTGAAATCTCATCGACAGAACGTTTAAAATTCGCTTTACGCCCAAACTATTAATCATTCCCGTCAAATTTCGTCGAAACGTGAATAATTTCAGTTTCCAAATATAGTCCATTCACTGAAAACCGTTATCTAACAAAGTGACACCTGTCACTATTAATCTAAAATCACGTTGAGCTTTAATTTAAATCCTACAGCAAATCGCTGAAATTTGTCACTCATGAACATTGTAATAGGGTCCAAATTGGATTGAAGCTAGCGTTTTACATATGCCACTTTTAACGCGATGAGCTCAAAATCCGTCAGCAAATGGATTTAAACTGTAGCCTATTTGCAAACTAATAAGGTCTAAATTGAATTGAAGTTGGCGTATCACATATGCCAATATTCCGTACACCTGAAATGCAACGGATATACCAAATAGGTTGGGATCGGTTTGACCTTTAACCACGTTTGTCGAATGGATATATATCTATCCTTAATATTAGACACTAGACAGACGCCTACGGCATATCAGTTCATACTTGAACTGTGTAGGTGGTTGTGCTTTTACCTATATGGATCCAAATACTGCATTGTTTTATAATCAAACGGTTTCATGGAAATTCTTATTTCAAACTAACTTTTAAAATACAGGATAAGTTTTTTATCCAGTGCGCAAATTGTAACCATGAATTCAGCATATCATTCTAGGCAACCCCTAACGCAGAAATTTTAGGTCCGTTTTACAAAAAAAAAACAGCTGTTTCATAGAAAAGTGCAATACCTACGCGGTCAAAATGTATGGAAGAGCTGATTTTTTTTTTGTATTACCGACGAAAAATCTCTAAGCTGGGGTCTAGAATGATATGTTGAATTCATGGTTACAGTTTGCGCACTGGATAAAAACTTACCCTGTATTGAAGGTGCACATGACGTATTTTCTTGTTTTTTTTGGTGTCGACACGAGCAATACTAAAGTTCATGTCGTGGACTCGTGGTATGCAGATTGACCTTGTAATGAAATGCGTGCAATTTACCTGTCCGACCTGTTTGAGCTTTTCCACTAGGAATTTTTCAGTACCAGCCCGTATTCTAGATTTTTGGGCCCTGTCTAGATGTCGAAGTCTAGGTTTTTGGGCACTCCCATCTACATGGAGGTAAACACTGATGAAATTTGAGCCTTTTCGAAGAATATAGAAGAGATATTATTTACTTATTAACAGTGAGTTGCTCTTTCACCAAACTTCTCCAAACCAACCGCTATATCGCCTTTCAAACACAAATTGAACCAATCACCTTCTGTTTCCAGGTTATCATGTACACGACTAGGCCAATGGGCGATAGGGTACGTCACGGTTGACGGAGAGATTCTACAGACAATACCACAAAACAAGAGCTTAGTGCAGGCGTTACTGGACGGATATCGAGAGGGATTGTAAGTTTATACCAATTTTGTTTTTCGTCTTTATTTGTTTAGGGGTTTTTATCAATGAAAATTATATTTGGGAAGGATTTTATTGGAGGGCTTATGACTGAGTAATAACGACCGCACGCATCGATCGATCAGGATAAGATTCGCTTGCTGCGGTTGTTCCGTGGATTAGTGACCATCTTTACACACCGAGACCCCTCCGTTCCTCGGAAAGCATGTTAAGCTGTTTGCTCCGGCTGTCATTTGTGGATCTTTGACAGTCGTTACGGGTCGTCAGAAGCCCAAAAGTCTGACAACCAGTCTTACCAAGGTACAATGATGATTTTAACACTCGATATTATGATCAAGTCGCAGATCAGTAAATCCGCTGTCATTCAGGTAGCGATTTGTTGACGGGAGGAAGCCAATCAAAGTATTTAATAGATTTGCTAACAGATTAATTTTACATGCCTTCATCCTTCCCGCTGTAAACATTCTAATCTTTGAATCTTCAATGGCCCTAGTGTGAGTTTCATTTATCCATCTCGATCAAACGCATCGAGCGCGTTCGGGGCTCCGATTGGTCCGTCACCAATCCAAGGCCAATCAGAGTGGAAACGCGCTCGATGCGTTTGATCGAGATAGTTAAATGAAACTCACTAACGCCTCTGATCAATTTTAAAACAATTGCCCAGTCCGATTCTAATGCGTCAAAAGTCTAGATTTCTTCTAAGTTCTCAATGAATTTCCTAAACAGCTAAGTATACCAACACAATTCGGATTACCCTAGCAATAAAAAAAGCCCATACTATGCTTTCAGCTACCTATATCCGGACGGGCGGGACGTGAACCCGGATCTAAGCAGCGCCATCATATCACCAGCTGAAGACCATATCACCGTCACCCAGGAACAGTACGAGTTGTATTGTGAAATGGGTAAGTAATCCTACTCATCATCAGAATCAGCATAGAACGTTCCCACTGCTGGGACATAGTCCTCCTCTCCGCGAGAGGGCGTGGGGGCGTGCGGGTTGGTAGATGTCACATGTCTTCGAATTTTTGGTTCTAGGATATGCCGGTTTCCTCACGATGTTTTCTTTCACCGTTTTGAGAGTAGTGGGGATGAAATGATTTACACAAAGTAAAGGGCCAGTCTGGGTTCAAACCTACGACCTACAACTCGTGAGTCGTGGCCGTTGCCTCTGGGCCACCACTGCTTGGGCTCTATGTATTGGGGTTTTCCATTAGGAACTTCTTAGTACCAGCCCGGAAGTGTGGTAGTTGGCGGTGTGCTACTCCCGTGCCTCGGAAAGCAGGTTAAGCCGTTGGTCTTTCGCTTGATCTGTCTCCTATGAGAGTAAGGGAAGAGAGAGTGCACCTGTGTCAGCGCACACACACCTGCACTATAATATCTCCCACGCAAAGGCTTGTCTCCGTTGAGATTGGCTGCCATGGCCGAAATACGGTCTGAAATACGTACTATTATTAGTGCTTCGGTCCTAGAATACTAGTTTTGCGGATTTTTTTTTAAATATCGTATAATTATGCTGAGGCCTTTTTGGCCGTGCACTGGCCCTTTTTTATTGTTTATTTTTAAATGTTAATTTCATTCGTTTTAAATGCGATTATTTTATTTTTGGTATTATATCTTGCCCGTGTACCAAAAAGAAAAACTTTTTCTGTCTTTCTAATTTTTTGGATTCGATCTGATAAAAATGTCTAAAATTTCAGGCAGCACGTTCCAGTTATGTAAGATCTGTGCGGAAAACGACAAGGACATCAGGATAGAACCTTGTGGACATCTGTTATGTACACCCTGTCTAACTGCGTGGCAAATTGTGAGTAGAATTCATGTTCCAGCTTTGCATTGATTCAAACTGTCACTACAAAAATACAGTGGTTTTTTTCATCAGACCTTTATCTTTACTGAGTAGACCGAATTCTTAGTAAGCGTAAGTATATTCGCCTATAATGTGCCACTGCTAGGACAGAGGCTTCCTCTCGGAAAAAAAAACAGTGGCACTCCAGGAGTTGCCGACAGAAGTGAAAACTTGAACAATTACGCATTAAAGACATAAACGCGCGACTCAGCCTCAGTGCTCGCTGGAAAGCGTTCGGTGTCGATGACGTGAGTTCCAAGATTTTTGTTCACCCAAAAAGTGCTGAAAGCGCCTAAAGAAGTTTTCACTTCAAAAAACAAATTACATTTTTAAAATTCTTAGTACCTATTTTAATTTATTATAATTAGAATATCACTGTGTACGCCCTCTGGTCTTGAATTTCAGTCCTCCATCATAATTCAATGAGGGTTACATATTTAACGATACTCATGCAATGCATCATTAACTATGTACTGACATCATTCTCGACTGTTCCAGGACTCAGAAGGTCAGGGCTGTCCGTTCTGCCGAGCAGAGATCAAAGGGACTGAACAGGTCGTGGTCGATGCGTTTGTCCCGCCGCGTCCTCCTACATGTTCAGACAAGTAAGTTGGAAATATTAATCGTACGGTATTCTATCTCACGAAACTCTCGTCTTCACGGACACATTCACAATGTGTGCAACGTACAGTGTGACAAAGAGATACCGCGGCCCCTAGCACACAGGCAACTGAGGCAACGCGGGTGGGTTTTAGTCAGGAAAAGTCGGACACGCCCTCCTGCTCCACCCAGAGCGCGGGAAGTTACTTGATGATTTTCTACCCTCAAAAAAAAAAAAACATGGCACTGACCTGCAAATTGCAAAAAAAACCATACGAAATTTTGAATTTCGCGGGTACCCAGGCGCTTCTGCCTTAAGACAATATTGACAAAACTACATACTTACTTAAAAAAATTCGCTATCTCGGTGTTGGTTGATAGGAATTTTGGAAAGCTAAAACAGAAAGTATTAAACTGTTGTGCTTTGAAAACGCACAAATGCACAATGTGCCTAAAAATTTCGTTTCGTCTGTGCTTACTAACATAGTCGTTAATTTTACTAACAATCTTGTCGAGCCTTGGTTACTCCAATAAATAAATATTATATTCTAAGCTGCCTAAATGATCATAAATGGAAGCAGTTAAACATAATGGAATGGGTCCTCGAAGAGATGTCAGCACCAACTGGTGGGGTCCGCAAGGGCCGATGCCTGCCAGGGATGCGGGTTGTTCGTAAGAGATACCGTGGCCCCAGGCACACAGGCAACTGAGGAAACACGGGTGGGTTTTAGTCAGTAAAAGTCTGACACGTCCTCCTGCTCCACTCAGAGCGGGAGAAGTTATTTGATGATATCCCACCCAAAAAAAAAAATATATATATATTATATATAATGGAATGGGTACTCGCTTTAACTAATTAAGTCTCAAACAGTCTCGAAACTAATTAATTAATTGTTGATTACAGAAACACAAAGACTGCTGTGAAACCGGTGTCATCAAACTCGTCCGGGTCATCTGGCTCGTCCGGTTGTAATGGATCCAGTAAGTCCATTTTTTTTTTGGGACTGATATCTCGCCTGTCAACTTGGGAGGTTGTCGGATTCCTAACCGGAATTGCCTTTAGTTGCCTCAATAAATTCTCTTCCAGCCAGGTCCAGTCTAGTCATTATCTTTAAAAATATATATTTTTTAAGTCCATGTCATTGAATTCCTAAACGACTGGACCGATTTTGATGAAAGTTTATGTGTGTGTTCCGTGTGGTGCCGGACGTAAAAGAATAGCACCATCCCATCTCTTCCCGTGGGTGTCGTAGAAGGCGATTAAGGGACTTACTAGAGAATGGGCAGCAGCGTTCTCTATACATTTGACCACCATACTGCAATCGCCAACCCGCCTGCCAAGCGTGGCGATTATAGCAAAACCCCCCTTTTGGAAGAGGCCTATGTCCAGCAGTGGACGTCTTTCGGCTGAAATGATGATGAATGATGATGATTATGTGTGTGTTTGTGTGGGTGCCTCTATAGTTTGGATTCACAATTGGATCCGGTAAGTGGAGGACAACTTCTGCCGGGCAGCTAATTATTTATAAATACTTGACAATTAATAGACTCGCCCACCTATAACGTGGGACATTAAAATAAAACCACCTAACTACTTTAACATAGGTGCACTGACTTCCAGGTATGGACGTGACAATATCCGGCGGCGCTAACGGATGGGCGCACAGAAACACCACCTTCAACGGACTCACAGATGACATCGATGATGCTGAGGTAAAAGATATGCTATTTTTATTTAAATTAATTGATGTACAGACGAAAGGATTGTCTTTTTGAATTAATTAAATAGAAAAGCCGTGAGAAAAAATTTAGATTTGCTTAGAAACTGAACGACACTGGGACGAATAGAAAGGGGGCGTTCGTTAATTACGTGAGGCAATTTTGGCTATTTTTCGACCCCCACCCCCGCTCTGGTGAGATGTCGTGAGATTTGGCTCGGTCCTCCCCCACCCCTAAATCTCACGTGAGATTTTTCAAAATGCGTAGTTTTAGTGTATAAACTGTACTTATTTACGTTGGATTCATGCGTTTGGCTGGCTCGGCTGGCCGGTGGCGGTTTAACAATCGAGAGGCTACTGTGCTACTACACAACTTAAAAAACACAAACAAAAAAAGGATTTAGGATTTAGCCATATTGGCGGAAAAACATGTTATACTTAATTTAACCCGGTTTTCTCGCTATTTTACACCGTTTCTTTGTGGAAAAAAATAAATTACGTGATATTTGCCCAGACCCCTCTCTCCACCACATGATATTGGGTAAGATTCGATTCGACTCCCTCCTCCCCTAAATGCTTCACGTAATAATTGACGCCCCCAAAGGTATGTGGGAAATCTTAACCATGCAGTGAGGCAGTAATTGAGCAGTGGTGGCCTACTGGTAACCGCCGAGTTGTAGGTCATAGGTTCGAACCACTACAGGTGCTTTATTTTGTGTTAAATTATTTCATCACCACTGCTCTCAAAACGGTGAAGGAAAATATCGTGAGGAAACCGGCATGTCCTAGCACCAGAAACTCGAAGACATGGGACATCTACCAATATGACCGTCGTTACGGGTCAAACAGAAGCACGTAGTCTTACAACCAGAAAATAAATCAAAAGTCATTTATTCGAACTAGGCCGAGAGTCTCCCCTAAAACGCCCGCCCTTCACCACTTCCTAGTGCTTTAGCTGGGAAGAAGAAGTGGCGCAACAAATTGTCCAGTAGCACAGCTATCTGTTTACTAAAGAGGTATCGTGTTATCCAGTAACTGGGTTGTGGAGGACAGAGAGGCAGTCACTCCATGTAGAATACTGGTATTCAGCTGCATCAGGTCAGACTGGAAGCCGACCCCATAATAGTTAGGAAAAAGCTAGGCAGATTGACTGTATTTTTTGTTTTGTTGACGTGACAACCGCGAGGCAAAAGAGCATGGAACAACGGCTTTTATGAAAGCAAAGAAATCAGCACGATCGATTGAATGAGATAAAAATGCAGCATTTTTATCAATTCCAATCATTCGTAGAGATTATTGCGTATGTCAAAATGCTGCATAATAATCTTATCAACGACTATAAATAATACTTCCCGTGATAAAACGTTATGAATGAAGATCTTTATCTGATAGTGACTTTTGACTTTTGTGAATGGCCCATTTTTATCCTTTCGTCTGTATGTCAAACGAGAAATTGAATAAAGGGAAACCAGAAAATGTTTGCGCTTCGGTAACGTTCGTGTTTCCGAATGAACACGAATGTCGCACCACAAAGTAAGTCCCACAGAGGTAGAACTTCTAAGTTTTGTACTGCCGCGTTTTGGAATTGCATAGAGTTGTTAGTCTATGATTTTATAATCACGATACAAAATAGACAAATACTTCCATGGTACAGCCATAGAAGTACTTGCTCTACATTAGATCACATGATCGCGCGTTCGTATTTTCGAAAATTTATTATGATTCCCGAAGTGCAAACTTTTCTTGGGATATCTGTACTTAGATCAGGTGTTCCCTGAAATTAAATGAGCGTAAAGCAATAATAGATCTTGTCATAATCGCCACGTATGCCAAATGGATTGGTGATCGCAGTACAATATTATCTTGCCATTGGTTAGATCAAGTTAAACTGGTTAAAAACCAAGAATCTTGACTGTAATCATAATAAAATTGAGCTTTTTCGCGTTATAAACTTTTCTATATTGAAATAAAATAATTGGATTCGAATTTGGATTTGCCAAATGGATGGAAATTTTGCCAAGTCCAGACCATACCAGGCCTCAAGCAAGACCGAATTCTGAGTGAAAAATGGGAATAGAATTGTGTAAACATCACGTTTAGCAAGAAGTAGTAAGTAGCTTAGTTGTTTACACTATGCAAGTCACTCAATAACACGATCGAAATAAGAATAGTGTTTTAAGTTCAAGAAACATTGAAGTAATACCAAACAACACAACAACGTATACAAGAATATGTACAAGATGTGACATAATTAACGCAAGACCCCCAACCCCAATTAGAGTATAAGTTAAAAGCTCATTACAATGACCATTTTTTTAAACTTGTCTAATTATTTTAAGAAAATCGTGTTGGCCCCAGAAACCTTTAATCATTTCAAATTGAGTCTTATTGCCTTGATATAAGATCCAATTTTCTTTGGCTTAATCGGCGGTCAGTAGGTACGGTAAATTACATAATTATGTCATTTACACAACCATGTTAAAAAAAAACCATATTAAAAGTTACTGAAATCGATTTAGTAGTCGATAATGAACAATTTTGACAGCACGGTTGGCGCAGTGGTTAAGCGATTGACTGCTGTGCTGCGTGTAGCGGGTTCGATTCCCGCACGGAACAAATATTTGTATGACCTACAAGTAGTTGTTCCGGGTCTGGCTGTTTGTATGTGAATTTAAATGTTTGTGAACGCACCCGCAATACAGGAGTAATTCCTAGTGTGGGGCAACGTTTTAAAAAAAATATCATTTCAGGACTTCCGTTTATTCCGTTGCACCTTGTAGATGTCATACCAAAGCTCTGCCCTACTAATTGTAAATGCAGTACTTGCAAACAAAGCGGTTTTGAGAAAAACGCGGAAATCTAAAAGTAAAATTTTCATGCAAGTGCTGTGAATCTCGTTATCAAAAAAACATACTTCCAGTACCCAAATATTTTTATTTTTCCCATATAGGTTTGCCCTTTAGGATGCCATTTCTGCAAAAAAGTGAAAACTCATAAGTGTTGATTACTGCAGATACAATTAGCAGGGCAGAGCTGGTCTCCTGTTCTTATTTTGATCGTAGGATACTAGTTTATATTTATTACTTTTTCAAATCAAATCATCATGGTGTTTTCATACAAGTATAGCATGGTGTGCATTTTGTTTGTCTGGCTGTGTGGCATGTTTGTCGTCGTTTGTAATTATATCTATGCGTTTTGTATCATTTATCTGTTATTTATTTTAAAAGGAATGTTGGTTATCTGTGACTACAATATATCATGTCAGTTTTTTTTTGTTTTGTAACAATTTTCAAATTAAGTACCGTCAGCTATGGCATCTTTAGTTTCCATGACCAATTTTACTCATAAGTAAAATGTGAATGAAATATCTCTCAATTACTAAAATTCTTGTACAAATAGCGATAACAGATGTTTAGTAATTTTAGATATATTTAGATACAGTACTCATGGGTAAAGTTGCTCATAGAAACTAAAGATGTCACAGTTGATCGTGTTTTTTTCTTCAGTATAAGCGTTCAGTCAATTTACTTTACTGTTTAATTTGCAAGCTAAGTAAGCTTCGTTATTGGTATAAATATAATAATTGAATTCCTTTGTCTTTAATAATAGTGATAAATTATTTTATTTCTGTAAGTAGGTTTGTACAGTTAGCGTCAAAAATATCGGGACGAACAGACTGTTCAAAATTATCTGAACAACTAAGGAAATTAAACTTTATCTCAATTGGATAAAGTTCTTGTCAGAATGACATTTGTACCGTATTGTATTCACTCTGAAACATTCCTTGTGTCATTGAGTTAATATTTCATTTTCATAGTTGTTTAGATCATTTTGAACAGTCTGTTCGTCCCGATATTATTGACGCTGACTGTACAAACACTTTTACACATTTATCATATTTTTTAAACTGGATGAGGTCGGCGTTTCCTATCTGATGACTCTGTACAGACAGCTCGTAACAAACTCATAGGTCACAGTCTCTTTTAAAGTCCAGACATAATGTTGGTCAGATCATGTTAAGACCATGTAGATTTGTATCTGAAATTGTCTCGTGCAACTCAAAACTCAGCATTCCTCATGCTTTTTATTGCAATTAAGACTACGCTGACATATGTACTATGAAATAAACTGTAGCAGTAAACTCAAAAAACAAGGAAACAGGAAATAAAGTAAGTTACTTCCAATTCAAGATTCAAGAATAATTTAACCTTACTCCTTGTGATCTTGTAAAATTGTTGCTAATTTTCTTTTTTCTCAAACTTGTAAGTTTGATTTAATATTTTAATTAAAAAGAGTAGCCAAGTGTCTTGTCTGTTCTTCTCCATAGAAACCTACCTACACTTTGGAATGAGCAAATAGCTTCATGTTTTTGACTGACCGATTCCTTGACAATTCAGAAGTGCCTGAGATTGGTTTAATTGAAATGTTTTGTCTTTCGGTATTATTACAAAACAAGGTTTTTTCTTAAGGTATGGTTTAAACCATACCTCGAGCCTGTTTTTGAAATAAGAACCTAACAGTAATCGAACTTCAGTTATTTTTACAAAACGGGCAACAACAGCAAGACCTGTCGGTGTTAAAAAAAACTTATGAAATATTGACACTGACAGTTCTTGAACGCGTTTTAGAAATGCTGACTGCGTTCCGTTTTTTCGGTGAAAATCTGCACTGAGTACGGTACTAAGTTCTCATTTTTGTATTAAGAACTTTACCCAAACTGAAATAAAGTTAGAAATACAAAAACTAGCTCAGAGCTTGAGGCTAGAACGAAAGTTAGATCGCGTTTTGTAATAAGACAGTTTGAGTTTCATTCAAGAATAATTCAACCTTATTCCTTGTGATCTTTTAAAGCTATTGCTAATTTTGTTTTCTTTGAAACCAGTAAATGTCACAGATAACCACCATACCCATGCATGCCATCCACATAAAAACATAATGTATGTTTATTTTGCAGAGACAGCGGCGGAAATCACCGCATGCTTAGCTTGCTCTGGTTGTTATGTTTGCTTGACAATGACGACGGCACCGCCTCGGATAACACATTCCCTTTGTTTGTTTTTTTTTATTGTTCGTTTCATATTGTTTGTTCATTAAAAGTGTCGGAAAGTGGGCGGGGCCTGTTAGGATGGCAAAATTATGGCTTTAATCAACTTTTGGCTTTATATCTTTAATAAAAAGTTTGTTTTACAAATTGTTAAAAAAAAAAAATGTAAAACAATGATTATGCTCTTCGAAACTCGAATAAAATTTCAAATCAAAATTATTTTTAAAAACCACCGAGAAATTTTAATGGTTGTTTTCCCGCAGCGAAATGGTTTTGTCTTGGTAATACAATGGTTTTATGAACAAATAAAATTTTAAAAACAAAAAAATGGCAGATTTAATCAATGTGAAAAATGACCACATGCGAGAGTTTATTTTCCTTTGAACATTTATGGATGCTGTTTCCTTTGTCGGCAGCGCGTGCGATTCGAGTAGTTCCTACAAGTTACCTCTAGTGTTACTATTTCTTCTCACGTTTTCGAGTTGATGAATATTTTTTAATTATTTTAAAACAGAAACATCTTTATTTTTTTACTTTTACTCTATGCTTCAACAGTACTCCTTATGGCAAGTTGTTCTGCCGCGGGAAAACAATCATTAAAATTTCTCGGTGTATATAGTCACCAAAAGAGATAAGTAACGATGGTCGTCGGATATAGTTGAAGTTTAGTAAGAAACTGATGGATGTTTTCAAATGAAATTTTATTTGATAAATGAACTGTTTGTTTTCTATTATTTAAATAAAATTCATCGGTTTTTTACTAAACTTCAAGTATATACGACGACCTTTATTACTTATACTATTTGGATGAACGTACAGTATTGGTACATAGGCAGAAATAATGCCACAAAGCATTCTCAATTATAACCGTAGTTGCCTATTCGTGGCCTGTTTTTGAGTTTCGAAAACTTTATATCTAGACCCCGCCCAGTTTTTAACGTACGCTTTAGTTTTTGTCGTACAGCATGAATTTTGTGAATGAATGTTATAATTTTTATGAGAATTATCATCATGGTAAGATGTTTGGCGCCATTGTAGGATAGAATTGTGACTGCGGAAAAGCTGTTTTTATAGTTTATTGAGCAACGTCATTGCGTCGCGATAATTTATCTATAAATAAAAAAAAATCAATTGATTTTCGTTAGTCTCGCTAAAACTCAAAAACGAATTAACTGGTTATACAGTTGTGGTTTAAAAACAAGAAGACCCAAGGAAACAGCCGAAAAATCGGGGAACTGAAATTGTGTTTTCGATGAGTTTTTGAAATTTGGACAAGATTACGTCTGTCGGATCAGTTAGTGTTGATTAAAAACCGTTATAATCTTGCATGAAATTATCATGTACGCTAATTAATACTTTATAAAAGCGTTTCATTCATTTATACTTATTGCACACAAAAAAAGGCACAAAGTACGGAGTTAATGCCTTAGGCATTCTCTATCACATAACCAAGGGCTAGGCTGGGGCGGGGCGTTTTGCCTTCAAAAAACGGTTTTGATTTATGGACTGTCCTTTCAAATAAAAAAAGAATTTGATAAGCCGGCCGGTCTTTTTAATAAAAAAAAAATGGTAATGATCTCTGGCCCGTCATTTTAAATTTAAAAATTAAATCAAAATACATTTTCCTCGTTATTTTCTCACAACAGTGTTTCCACCTTCACAGCTCTATCCCCGCTTGTAGTCTATGTACGGTTGTAACAGAGTTTCTTTATCTGTATATTGTAAGTAATTTGGAAGTAATGTTAAAGCTTAGTCATGATTGCGTTTGTCTTAATATTGAGTGACTTTTCGCGTTGGGACTTGGGTCATACACGTATTCTTTTTAATGAAGTTTTAAATTGTTTTTTTAGCTGGAAGCGCACAAAATATAAAATTACATGCTGGTGCTAAGTCTCAAAAGTTTTAAACTATACTTGGACTCATAATCGTATTCAGTAACATGACAGTTGAAGGGGTAACAGATTATTGACAAAAAAAAAAAATAGTGAGGTGGTGTAAGAATGAATGAAATTGAATGTACTTACATGCAAAACAATATATTTTAAATTTAATATCTTGTCTTAAAAACATGCTATGCACTATTAAAAATAGTACAATTTGTTATATATTCTCATATTCCACATGTTACAAACGAATTTTTAAAATTTTGTAACGAAAATGAAATTAAACCATTTTTATCATTCGTTCTTTACGCAAAATCGTTCACTACCCCAACACTATTAGTTTTAGTATGGTAACATTATTTTTCTACGAACTGTGAAGTTACTGAATGTTATTATACTTGGACTCATAGTCGTAACTATGAGTCCAAGTATAATAACATTATAGGAGGCTCGTCAGGAGCAGTCTTAACTCAAGCCGGGTCCAGACGTGTGTAACGTGTAATGTAATGTATCGTGAAATGTAACGCGAATTCTGTGTGTGGACGGCACTACGAGCATTACATATAACGCTTGCGCCGGCGCTCGCCGTGATCCATCGGCTGTCGGTTTTTAGCGCGAACACAAAGGCGCTCGCAGTGCTGGTTTGAACGGCGTTCGTGACGGTTCTGTCGTGTGTAAATAAAAGTAGCACCAGCTATTATGACCTTCCTATTCGGCATGTTCGTAGCAACTAAGTGGAAACAGCTGTAGAAAAAGATTCACTTACACGATTCGCGTTGAGTTCGTGTGCCGTCTGCACTGTTGACGCTAAATTAAACGAAATCTTACATTACGCGTTACACACGGCTGGACCCGGCTTCAGTGGTAACGGTCGCGACATACGAGTAGTAGGTCGTGAGTTGGAACACTGACAAGCGCTTTACTTTGTCTAAATTATTTCATCGCCATTGCTCTCCTTCGCATGAGCTCTTTTTACCGACATCTTTAAAATAATCTCTGGTCTGGTCCACAAAAACGCACAAAAGTCACTTATAATTTGGTGTAATCGTACCGAATATAATTTATTGGCATTTACACGCTTGTTGCAAAAGTGGTAAAGCTTTGATTATTATTTATTTATTAATGTTTCTTCTCATTCAGTTGAATCGCGTTTGAAAGCAGTTTTTGACAGTAAAATGGGATTATTTTAACCACAGATTTGTGGGTAGATACTTAAAGATTGTTTCATTGCAAATAACGGTTCTATTTTTCTTGAATTTCTATCGCTTTTGCAGCCAATAAAAACTTTTTTTTCTTATTATTTAAGGCACTTTACATTCTTTGTATAATAGGAAATATTTTCGTAAACAAATTGTTTGATGAATTATTCCTCATTTTTTTATTTATTTTTTGTAAACCTAATGCAATAGTATTAATTTAATTAATTATTTATGATTATACCTGTGACATTGTCCGATAAAAATAAAATTACTTTCGGAATTGTTGTATATAAAGTTATTGTAAGTCTTTTGACAATATTTGATGTAGTTCTAGTTTTTTTTATCGAAATATTTTTCTAAATTATTTAGGGTTGTAAAGACTGCTTCAAAGTGTAGAAAAAGACTACACTGCAAGCTTTTATCGTCCATTTGAAATAAAAGAAGTTAAAGATCTGAATACACTGAATACACTTTGTTTATCATATTTCAGCCCGTATTAATAGAAGTATTTAATAAAATAAATAAAGTTCTATACATATTGTTATGTTTACGCTTAGCTTGTATTAGTCGTATTATTTTGACAGTAAGCAATAATTTAATTATTATTATTTTTCGTATTATTGTGACGATTTAATGATTTATTTATTTGTAAGTGTATTTTTTTATGTTGAAAATATACGCTTGGTGATATGTGCTTTTGTTTTTTTTGTTTCCTTTGCCTGTTCGATTTGTTTTATTTTTTATTTTTAAGTACACACAATTCATTTTGCCGCATGTTAAAAAGTGCATGCATTTGATTTTCTACACAATTATGTACTGATGGTACAATCATACAACTCGTTGATTTTTGCATGTTTCGGTTTAAATATCATTTTAAGAAATTATACTTAAGGAGGAAGTGCCAGGGTAACGCGAAGTTAAAATTTTCTTACGTTTTTCACAATTTGCATGGCAGTGTTCTGAAAATACCCTATTCTGTAAATACATACGTGAAGCGGTCGCGAAACATATTTTGTTCAACAAACAGTCTGCTGTTTTTTGAACAAAATATGTTTCGCGACCGCTTCACGTATGTATTTACAGAATAGGGTATTTTACTACACCTATATAAAAAATATAAAAATATATATTGAGTTAGCTTAGGCAAAACCAGTCGGAAAATGTTGTTTTTAGTTCATGAAATAACAAACTAAATTTTAAAATCCAATTCAAAGATTTGAGTTTTTTAAATCTGTTTTTGAACACATTTTTTTTAAATAATATCGTACATTTAGGAACTGCAAACCAACTATAAGTAGAATAAAAAATATTTTTTTTAAATTATAAATAATTATCATACAAAATGTCAACGCATTTGTTTATACAGAAAACTGACGTCATACCCACAGAGCAATATGGCGTCCACTGCGTCCAGCGTTTTCGTCAAATTACGCGCGAAATATGACAATGTAAAATTTTAATACATTTCTATGGCACTAATCGATTCAATAAAAATGTTATTTTTTTAGTGATTTATTAGCATTTTAGAATCTAATTAAGACACTTTTAAAAAATGGCTGTAATGTGTAATACCTATTATAATCACTAGTGTTCGCCCAGTGATCGAAATTCGACCATAATTAATTAAAAACTCAATGTAATTCATTATTATGAGGGGTTTGTAGCTAAGTAATAACAGCCGCACGGGTCGATCGATCAGGTTAAGCTACGCTTGCCGCGGTTAGTCCGTGGATGGGTGACCATCTTTACATACCAAGACCCCTCCGTGCCTCGGAAAGCACGTTACGCCGTTGGTGCCGCCTGTCATTTTATACACCTTGCTAAGACAACCAGTCTTCCGAAGGTGTATCCAGTTACTGGGTTGTGGAAGTCAAATAGGCAGTCGCTCCATGTAAAATTCTGGTATTCAGCCGGTCCGAGTCAGATTGGAAGCCGACCCCAACATAGTTGGGAAAATGCTAAGCCAATAATGATGATGTAATGCATTAATATGTAAAATGTTTAGCTTTCTTTAGTCTTTCTCCATATAAACTTTAACTGTGCCAAATTTAATACTCCTGAGTCCGCGTAATTTTCTTAAAAAGGGGTACAAAGCTTTTGCTTCACGTATTAATATAAAATCATCAATACAACTTGGTTTCGTGTGGTGCCGGACGTAAGGATAGCACCATCTCTTCCCGTGGGTGTCGTAGGAGGCGACTAAGGGACTTACTAGACAATGGTCAGCAGTGTTCTCTATGCATTTTACCACCATACTGCGCTCGCCAACCCGCCTGCCAAGCGTGGCGATTATGGCAAAACCCCCCTTTGGGGGAGGCTTATGCCCAGCAGTGGACGTCTTTCGGCTGAAATGATGATCAATATAACCGTCTTAGTTCATAATTATGATTCCATTGCAAATGCTCATTCATTTCAAGAAAAGTGCAAAAAAACGTAAGAAAATTTTAATTTGCGGGCCACATGAGCGCATCGCCTTCCCCTTAATGAAAAAATGTTGTATCGCTACGCTATCAATACTCAGTACCCAAGGCTACATTGGGTCAACTTATAAACGTGAATGCTCCTCATTATATACGACAATTGCCTTTTTTACTATAGTAAAGGTATTTCATCACTTAAAATGAAGGAAGGTAATATCGTAGCCGGTGGCGTTCTGTAGTTTCTGCCTAGGGCCTTGGAAAGAATGCGTGAGTTCATTTATTCATGTTATACTAACTTTGCCCGCGACTTCGCCGACGTGCTACCGGGACATAAAGCCTTTGTTGTTCCTTATAACATCAGCTTTCTGCCAGTGATATTTCATCAAAATCGGTCCAGTTGTTTAGAAGATTAGCCGGAACAAACTGACAGACAGACGAAAATTGTGTTTTTTTGTGATAAGTACCGTATATACATTCATATGCATTTAGTAAAACGTTGTACAACAAACACTTCAATTTTATTAATTGTATGGAGTATAGCTAACGTTGAGATTGCTTGACCATCTAACTGCCAGTAGCTTATACATTTTTTTTTTTTAACTTTGCTTGTTAAGCAATCGGTACCAAATAAGATTGTTTTAAAAGAAGCAGTGATCATTATGTTGTAGGCTCAAGATATTCAGCCAATTGGTGCATTCTTAATTGGACATCACAGATTACCTATTGGTAAAGAATATTTTTCTCAACGAAAAGTCTGAAAAGTCTTAAAATTTAGTTTTGCTATTGGGACCCAAATGGTCCTTTCATTTACACAGACCTTACCAAAATCTCCTACTAGCAAATCGTCTTACTAGCAAATCATCCTAAGTATTAGCAAATCGTCCTAATAACAAAATGGAAATGGTACAGTTATACCACACGTTTTTTTCTTTTTAGCCTCTACCGCCCCATTGCCGGGCAACGTCCTCCCAGGAACTCGTCCCGTGCCACAGCATGCAGGTCAACTCGCCACCGCTTTCTGGGCCGGCCCCGGTGGCGTCGTCCATGTGTGGGCGCCCATTGTGCGGACACTTTTGCTCAACAGTCATCCTGCATGCGGCTGGTGTGACCAGCCCGATTACATTTGAGCCTAGCAGTCTTCTTGCCTACGCGTACTTTACCCCTGGAATTCAGCCTTCTAAATTCTGGCCTGTATTTTTACATACTTACATAAATGTGAGATTTGTTTTTATTAATCATCTGCTCGCAACTTTAAAAATTAAAAACCGCTTAAAAAAAGTTTATTTTGCATTTTTCACTTCATATAAATAGGTACGATACGTACGTCCACTTACAATACGTAAACTAAACAACATCTTTTTGGTAAGTGACTACAGTAGTCGTTGCTAATTTGCTGTCACAGATTGTTCGGATATCTTTCTCCTAAGACTTAATAATTCCCATATTACATACATTCATACATAAAATCTCGCGTTTTCCCAACGGGGCAGAAACCACAGAACGCCACCTGCTACAATCCTCACATGCTCATTTTGCATCGTTAACGGTCATACAGTCATCTGTAAGCCAATTTTAGTAATAAAAAACGTTCAAAATCTAGTCGCAGTCTCATCTCGGCGACAATCAAACGTCAAAAACTGATAAAAAAAATATTCGAGGAAATTCGAGGTATTTTTGACAGATTGAGACAGAGATCAGTTTGTGAACGTTCTTAAATTTGCGGGAATTGCTCTTCTCTGATCGTACACGCACACCGGTAGCCTGATATCACCAATAAATAAAGTCACGATATGACCTAGGGCGTCCCCTCCCGGCATTTCCACTCACATCTACGTTGTAAATACCTTTTGTTAGCTGCCCTCCATTCATCTTATTTCGTTGTCCTAAAATACTAAATGGCCACTATCTATGAGTAAAGGCGAAAAAGTAAAAAAAAGGATTTATAAAATAAACGTACCTACATCATATGAAGATTGATAAGTTTTTAGAGGATCAATAAAATAAATTTAAAGCCTTCATTTTTCATGAGCTTGTTCGTTGTTTTTACATTCATCATCATTTCAGCCGTCCACATTTTTCCATCAAACATGAACTTCAAATTAATATAAATAATTTACGGCAGCAATTCAGTACAGTTACAAAATTGTAAAACGACATCTGAAAGCCAATTCTCGTAATAAAAAACGTTCAAAATCTATTCGCAGTCTCATCTCGGCGACAATCAAATGTCAAAAATGTATGGAAATTCGAGGTATGTTTGACAGGATCAGACTGTGAACGTTCTTAAAATTACGGGAATAGGGTATTTTCCAATTTATTAAAAGCTATTCTAATTTGAAGATTGGGACGAAATATGTAACAGAAAATAAAAGTAAATTTATTTATATCCATTTTCTCAATTAAAAACTAAGTATTTATATCAAATGTATTTTTCGTTGTTTTGAATTTACCGCCAAAACGCTCCTTACGATAACTTTTTATCACATGACGTCAACTTTGTGTAAACTAAAGGAAACAAGTAAATGTCGAGGTCTTAATTAGCAAGATTTTTAATGGATAGATACTGGGGTGCGGTGCCCCTGTGCACAAAAACTTCTAAAACTGCGCCAAACTAAGTATTTGTACTGGTGCCTACTGGTTTTGCACAAAGCTGACGTCACGATGTCACGTGATAAAAAGTCATCGGAAGGAGCGTTTTGGCGGTAAATTCAAAAACCAAGAAAAATAAATTTGATTTCAATCGTTTTTAATTGAGAAAATGGATTTTTCTGTTAAATATATCGTCCCAATCTTCAAATTAAAATAATTTTTATTAAATTGGTAAATACTCTATTGCTCCTTTTCTGGCATTGACACAAAAATGAATGATTATTCCTTATTGAAAACCTTCCAAATAAATGCTACAATGAGCCGTGACGATAAAAACCGAGTGATTTTTCTGCATTACTACTACTACATTACATACTAAAGTGGTGCAAATGGTCCAAACAGAAGCAGAACGTCCAACTTGTAAAATGTAGGACGTTCTGCTCATAGGACCATTTGCTCATATGACGATTTGCTAATAGGACATTTTGCTAAAGTATCGTTTTGATTATATGGCGTTTTGCCACTGGGACCGTTTGCTTTTAGACTGATTGATACGGAGCGGGTTAGCGAATGTCTGTATTCAGTGGCATACTGACTCATGTGTCAATTGCTGAATGTGGTTATGGCATATAACATTAGCTATCCCCTCTATTGTAAGAAGTTTTGATAAAAGGTTTTCTAATGACAACATACTAGGATCACCAATTCACCCTTCAAGTGTGGTGATTATGACAATACATCCTATATTCATACCTTTTTTTTTTCGATAATAACTTTTGCTTAAAACAACGTAACCCGTTACCTGAACCTCTCCCCAGGACTGGGCGGAGTTCAACGCAGCCACGTCCACAATCGCCGCGCTGCGCCCTACAGTGCGCTCCCCGGCTGCGTCGCCGCGCCACAGCCCGCGCGCCCCGCGCCGCCTGCCGCAACCTGCTGAGAACGCCTACGGGGAGCTGCGGGCACCGCCCCTGCCGCCCCGGAAAAGCTTGTCGCCCGCTGAGAATGTCATCGTGGCAGCCTCTAGTGTGCAGGATATAGCTGCAGCGAGCAGTGCGCATGGTAAGTGTCTACATACAGTCACCACACCACAGACGCGCGCCTGGCTTCCCACCTTCGCTGCTGCCGCTCAGGAAGAGCTTGTATTTAAACCCATTTTTATTTCATAAAGGCACATTTAAAAAACACGTTTATGTGCCGAAACTAGAAAATTTTAGTGGGGCACTAGACTTCGAAAAAAATATTCACTAAAAGGTAGACACTCCAAAGTTACTTGTAGGTACCATTCATTGGCACAAGATGCCATAGGAATCTTTTGCGACTTCTCTAAGGCGTTCGATTGCGTAAACCATGAAAATATTGTTTTACTTCTGATGACAGTAAAACACCATAGATTAGAAATATAGCTCTTGTTTAACTAAAATCATACATAAAAGAAAGTAAGGTTAAAGTTCGGTAAACGTCATAAACGCACTAGGTTGTGAAATGGCAATGGGCGTTCCTCAAGGTTCAATATTGGGTCCATTCCTCTTTTAAGTTTACAGTCGTGTTTTACCCCATTTACTAAATCATGTTATTTGCAGATGACACATTATTGATATTTTTTAATATGGATATTGAATGTAAATGTTGACGTCCAAAAGCCCCTTTTGATGTGCCTATTTGAAATAAATGCTTTGACTTTGTCATAACATTATATAAAATAATGACATGTCAAGGAAATATTGTAATAATCAACATGCTAATGTTTACAATATATCCCTTTTTTTTTGGTGGGAACTCATAAAATAACTTCTTCCGCTCTGGGTGGAGCGTGTCAGACTTTTGCTGACTAAAACCCACCCGTGTTCCCTCAGTTGCCTGTGTGCCAGGGGCTGCGGTATCTCTTTCGAACAACCCGCACCACTGGCAGGCATCGGCCCTTGTAGGCCCCACCAGTTGGTGCTGACATCTCTTTGAGGCGCACGTGGAACACAACGCGCCGTCGCCCCGGGCTTGGTCCTTACCGGACAGCGAGCTACCCATTACTCGCCGTACGCAAGCCCGCGCCTACGGTGGCCGGGAATCAGCCTGGGATTCCCGTCGCCCAGGGCGTCTCCTGCGAAGGCTGCGGCCGTGAGGGCACATGTACTGCTTCTTCCTCACGTGCGCCGCCTCCCTCTTTGCGAGCATCACTGACAGACTCACAGGAGGTGACGGCTAACCATGCACTCTCGCTCCATATCATGGCCTGAACCAGGGCCGGACGCGAGAGATCGCCGCCGCCGATCACCTCCACGAGGACACGGCGGTGCTCCGCCCAAGCCGGGCAGACCTCCACCGTATGCTCTACCGTGTCCTCAGGGCGATTTTTGCAGTGGAAACACCCGGGCGTTTCCTCCCGCCTTATCCGAAACAAGAACCTCCCGAAACAACCGTGTCAGGCGGAAGGTGAGGACGCCGTGCCGCCTCTCAATCCTCAAAGAGGGGACTTACCGCCGCCATCGTGGCGTGCCCAACAATATATCCCTGAGGCAACTAAATCTGAAATATCAAACATCATGAATCAACAAACTGACTGCCTCGAAGCCAAACCTCGAAGCTTTCGTGGTGACTTCTGAGCGGCTGCTAAGGTTGACCCCTCATAGGGTGAAATGTTATTGGGTTTTCCATTAGAGAAATTCTACAGTAGCCCATAGTTTGAATTTGTGGTTCGGTTCGTTTGAAGCAATGGGATCTACACTCCCTACTATATGGGTCGTAAAATTTCGAAAGTTGTGTACTTTAAAAATGTGCATAGAATATGGGACAGTTTTGAGATTTACAGGTTTGCGATATGTTATATTATTTAATATCTCTTTTCAGTGGAACCTAGAAGACGTTCATCATTAGAACCAGAGCCGGACTCACGACACCGACTGACATCTATCATCACAGGATCTACGGAGACCATCACCGGAGTTATTGACACGAGACACGAGGTACCTACATTAGATAGTTGAATTAGTATATCACGCAAAATACGGGTTTGGACATGGAGTTGAGCGAGAACTATGTCGGGGTCGGCTTCCAGCTGAATACCAGTATTTTACGTGGAGCGATTGCCTATCTGATCTCCACAACTCAGTTACTGGCTAACACGACACTCCCTGATAAGACTGGCTCTCCGACTTTCTGACTTCTAATCGCCATCGCCCGTCGTTTTAGCGAGGTGCTGATAAATTAGAGGGACTTGAGACATTTCACCTGAAAGTGACAATTTGTCTACAACGTTGTAGGAGTGACAACTCGTTCTACGTTGTAGGTGGATGGATGACTTTCATCGATACCTCCCCAAACCTTTTGGTGTTGCAGTCATTTAGCGATCGGTCCCACGGACGTAATAAAATCTCAGCGGGATTTTTTCGCGCACTGGATCTGCAACGCACTGCTAAACGCCGAGAGTTGAAAATGGAACACTGTGTTTTTCTACGCGCTGAGACTCACTCGCGCTGCACTCTGTTGAATTCTCAAAGCTCCGTTCACGATATTGAATGGCGTAAAAGTTAAAAATCCAGTATGCGATAAAAATCCCGCTGCGATTTTATGACGTCTGTATGGACGTCGACTTATAAGTGATCAATGTCGGTGGAAAATACCATGTAAACTCATAATGACCATGTAAACAATAGACGCGTTTTGATCTTAAGTGTAAATTAAAATGATATAAAAATAATGTATATTTCTCAAATCTCAGGTGCCACCCGACCCTCGAGCCTTCGAGAAACCTCGCCGCGCGTGCACCCCACAATCCAACAGCCGGCCCCTCCCCGCACCCCCTCCCGACCGACCCCACACCCCCACACCCACAGAACCAAAACCAGAACCCCGAAACATACCCGACAACAGATACAACTCCGAAAGACCCGAACCGCCGCCAAACAGACAAGAAAAACCACAAGAAAACAGACAACACATGCCAGAAAACAGGCAAACTGACCGCCATGTTCCAGAAAGACACGTGCCAGAAAGAATAACGCAAGACCGACACGTGCAAACAACGCAAGAGAGGCCAGAACGGCTCGAAAGTCGGCAAGAACGTCACATCCCTACTCCAGAAAGACAAGAGAGGCATATACAGCCAGATAATAGACACGAAATTAGAGTAATGGACAACAGGCAAGATAGGCATGTCCCTGAAAAAACAGAAAGGCATTTGCCGCTATCGGAAACTCGGCATACAGATTTTCGGCTTCCCCCCGAAAGGCCGCCTGATAAACCCGAAAGAATTATCGAGTCTAGGAATAGTTTTGACCGAGAAACCGTTTTGTCGAGGCTAGAGAGTAGGGCACCTCCTAGGCAACGGTCTTTGCCCGCAACGACCAGTGGGAGTGTGGACCAGCCTACAAAGTCTACCACTATGCCAAAATTCCCCTCTGAAGACACGAAAGACCCACCGTATGAGAATGTAGCTGTGGAGAAGAACGAGCTGGCTGTTCTACGTGAGTATTTGAATTATACAGGGTTTAAGAGGAACGCTTCCGAAGCCAGAACGTAGGTTATATACAACCTAAATGCAAACGGATACCAATAACCTTTCGCCTTAAATAGGTTATCTTGCATCAATTTAAAACGTTTGACGCTTCTACTTATTTTATTTTGGCGGCACTTTACAAAGGATGCCTAAACCTAAAGTCGCCGCCTGGACTTGGGGTCGTTTTAAATGTGTTTAATCTCAAATAATTGTTCATTTAATTGTTCTCACAGCATAGTGTACAAAAAATGCTAAAAATAAAACGGGAAAATTAAAAAAAAACTAGATTTTTTTGATGGTACTGAGTCAGGGATCACTAGCCCTATCACCTGTCTTCGTTTTCGGAAGCGTTTCCCTTACACCCTGTATTATTTTTCAGTATAATTATTTAATTAGCTTGGCCATAAAACACTCTAAAATTCTGAATGATAATTATTTGTCAATTTATACTTTACCCCAATGACTCAAAGGGAACCGCCAGAGTAACCCGCGAAATTCAAAATTTCTTACTTGTTTTTTTGCAATTTACTGGTCAATGTCAGATTGTATGGCTTCAACATATAACTTGACAATGAATGCATATTGATTGCACTGATTCCATATCATTCAATGAGATTATAAAATCAAATAAATAGTGTTTTATTGCAAGCAATATACAAATATATACAGTAAAAAATAAAACATAGAGGTATGTATGTAGCTACCCATAGTCATCAAAAGAACATTAATTCTGTCGTAATTTTTTGTTTACATAAAACATACTTGTTAGTCTTGATATGGTCGAAAATCATATTTTACCCAACATTGAATTTGCCACTGACCCACGAATTGCAAAAAACGTACCTAATTTGAATTCTGCGTGTGCTCGTGAATTGTATTATCTTCATCAAAATTTCGCAATGCAGATATTGAAAGCTAAAAGATTGGAATTTCTTTAAATACTGTTTTGAGACATATTATTAACTCCGAAATCTGAACCACCAGGGGGTCTAAAAAGGCCACTTTGGCAGAATCATAATATGATCATATTATGAATCTAAATATTTAAAATCGTAAAATGGTCTCAAACTGACAATTCATAATATTATCTGCGTAGACAGCAAGCAATTCATCTATTTGACAGTTTTGTATGGAAGTTCGTAAAATGGTCACCAAATTGTGAATTGCTTTGTTAAAGTAAAATGTTAAATAGCAGAATCACAGGAAATGAATCACTTTTAGAGGAATTGCTTAATGTGGCCTTTTTAGACCCGCTGATCTGGGCTTCAAGTCTGATATTACAATAGTGTCAGAATGGTCTATCATTGATTTCATAATTGTTGATTTTGACAAGTTTGGTAATCTACTAATATAGCGGCGTCATTATGACTTTCCAATGGTCAGCCACTGACACTCCATTGAAAGAAATGGCATTTATTGGTAATCTTGTACATAATGACAAATGAATGACTGACTTAGGCGGTACCTAATCCGCTAAGATTTAACACTAATAAACTAAGAAATAATATCTAAAAATACATATACATGAAATCAGGCATGAATAAATGTTCAAATTTTAGTTTTTGTAAAATCATTTCTACTAACGGGTTTTATAATAATGGCAATACGACAATGCCATTATAACACAATTCTATTACGAGACCATTGACCGACCAATGATCGACCATTATGATTTTAGCAGATTACGAACTTTTAGCAAAGTGACAATGGGATCGTGTTGGAATGACGAATTTATAAAAATAGCAGACTTGGGCCCGTGAAAATCTACTATCATAATAGAATTCGCTGTTGTATCTGATTGCATAAAGAAAGCAACCAGGCATAAATCTAGGATCAGTTTCCGAAACAAAAAATAGGTAGCAAATTCTCAAACGGATGTCAACTGCTGTGGTGGAATGATTGAATCATCAAGCGCCAGTCGGATGAAATTAGTTTAACTTGATATTTTCATTCCAAAAAAACCGGGTGCAAGTATACGTACCCTGCTTATCCCTCAAAAACTGTTTATTTTGAACTAACCTGCGACTTTGTGGTCCAAGATGAAAAGTAGCCTATATCCCAGATCATGGTCTATATGTGTCCCAAATGTCATGCAAATCGCTACCGCGCTATATACCAGTGCTGCGACACTTTTAAATGTTCGCAGCATCATCTTTTGGCGTCGTACAGGACTTTTTTTTAATTTTATAAGATCTTTTTTATAATTCTGTGCAAGTCACAATATATTTTTTTTTTATTTCATCATCTTTCCAAAACTGTTCAGCCGTTTTAGCATGGTACCGTAACACACAAACAAACTTGCTTTCGCATTTATAACATTATTAGTTAGGATTAGAATGTGAATCTTGGTATATTTATAATAAAGTCTTTTTCTCTTTTTCCAGCAAAAAAAATCAACCCCCTAACACACGACAAGCATGGCAGAAAATACGGCGACAACGTGTCGTATGAAAACATAAACTTAGACTACATTGCGCGCTTGGTTGGCGAAGGATACCCTAAAGACATAGTCGTACGCGCATTGGGGATCACACGGAATGACCTCGAGATGGCGTGCGATATACTACACGAGTTTGGATCTAAAGTACCTAATAAGTGTTAAACGTAGTTAGTTTGTTTGTTCTTTAAATTATTTCGTTTGGTGAGGTCAGTGGTCTTTTTTAAAGAAATAATGAATTTAGTCAATTCTGGGTCATTTTATGTCATGTTTGCACTTCGTAAAACTGAAACACAATTGCTATTTGTTGGGAATATTTTATATCGTCAGTCATTGGACAGATTTACTTATTCATATGATAATTAAGATTTTAATGATATTAACACAATAATAAAACCTGTACTTTTTATCCACAAGATAATTCTAATTATCCTTCGCCATAAAAAAAGTTTAAAAGTTAAAAGTGACCACTTACTTCACCAAATCGACACTACAGGTTTAGAATTCGTACCTTATGAACTAAATATAAGTCTGATTTTAACGTGTACATATTTCAGTGTCATCGTTTGTTTTTTTGACATAACTTTACATAGGAAATTGACCGTTATCACGCTAAAAATAGCCACTATTTTATTTTGAACAATAGCAGCGAGTATATTTGTATAGTCAGTAAAGAATACTACGGGTTTTATATATTTGAGCAGCATTTGGTTGATCATTTCATTGGTTTCTGGTAGCTTCATTCATTTGTCTAATCAGTGATTTCAGCTATTACATACATGCATACATAATACCACTACTGGGACACAAGCCCACGCTGGCCCATTAAGGTTTGCTGGATGTCACATGTCTTCGAAGTTTTGGTTTTAGCACATGCCACGCGATGTTTTTTCCTCCACCATTTTGAGAGCAGTGGGGATAGAATAAATTATACAAAGTAAATTGCTTGCCTAGGAACGAAGTCACGACTGACGTTTACGCAAATTCGGGCCGTTACCACTAGGCCACCAGTGCTCTCGTTGTGATTAATTGACTAAAATAAAAACAGCTAATCAAAAATGAGTTTTGACTGTAGTTTAAATTGGATCACCTACCAGAAATCGAAGAGTTGTTTCGTCTAGCCAAATCGTCAAAAACATTAATATAAGCATAATCTTTAACAGCACGTTTCCATGCTCGTCCACGTTTGGACGGACGTGAAAATATTGTGGCGGGATTTTTTCGCGCATTGGATGTTCAACGCTCTGCTTACAATCTAGAGTCGAAAATCGAACAGTGTGTTTTTTCAATGACCTGGGATGCACTCTGTTCGGTTCTCAATGTTCGGTTAAAACCGAGAGCTTAAAATCCAATGCGCTAAATTCCCACCGCGATATTTTTTATTCCGGGCGTCAAAACATAAACTTAAAGGAAATATGGGAATAATTTTTTACATAAAGTATTTGTAAGTACTACGTGCACGTTATAATGTTATTGTAGACGGAAATTTAAAAGCGTCTTGTTTATATTTCCATATATTTTACGACATTATTGCAAATATGCAACACCAGGTTTTAATTATTATTTGACGCACATACATATTCCATGCCTTGGAGCAAAACATATTACTTAAATTATTTTCTCTTTATTAGCAATTGTAATATTTTCGGGAGAGTAAAAATTAAAAAATAATTATTTTAACAAACGATCATTAGAATAGGTAAAAATATCACTAAGGTTGAATTTGTTAAAAACAATCGTCATACTATTACCTTGTAAGTGAAAATTAAAGTTCTATTACGAAAAAATAATTTTTAATAGTTAATTAATTACTAATTGATTCTTAGAGTACCTTAGGAACACCAAAAGTGTTACATTAATTATTGTTATGGGCAAATCGTGGAGTGGGCAAAGTGAGCTTTGTTCGGGCATTGTCGTCTTGCCTCGACTTTCTGGGTATATGAATAATTGGCTCTTGCGATTAGCCATTATAATTTAGGAATTCTGAATGCCCAACTTGGGAACACCAAAAGTGTTACATTAATTATTGTTATTGGTAAAATTGTGGTGTGGGCAAAGTCAGTTTTTATCCGGGCATGGTTGACATTGCCTCGACTTCCTGGGTATATGAATGATTGACTTATTATGGTTAGCTGTTACAATTTGGGAATTATGAATGCCCAGCTATGTATTGAATTTCTACTTTGCCTGGGCATACGACTTTTAATGGCTCTCATACAACATGATGAATTTGCCGTTGGATGCAGCTAATAATTGTGCCCAATAGGTCCTAGTGTATACAGGAACCTGTCAAAATGACAGAATGACAGACTGTCAACACGGATAGGTAGTGTTCAAATATCACCCTTACGCGCCTACCGATCGTAACTGTCATTTAAAAATCTAAAATCGTGTGATAGTATTATAGATTAATAAATAAATAAACTTAATATTAAGGCACATCTAATGTATTTATTTCGCATCATTTTAGTGACAGTAAAACTTATATTCCAGTGGTTTTTATTTTAATCAGTATTCATTTTAACTCAATAAATTTTTCTTTAAATAATAAAATGCTTTGTAAATAGATACTTGTACGAATAAATAATGCCTATATTTTCATATAAAATCACTGTCTCATAATGTTTACTTAATAGTGGTTCATATAGAATATATTTTTTCATATTTATGTATGGAGATAATACAAATTTTGACACTTCGACTTATGACACTTGCAATATTTAATGTCTAGTTTATAACACTTAATATTGTTGATGTAAATAATAATTCATATTTATATTTTTCTGAAAAAAAAACTCGTACGTGTTGCATTGATCTTCCTTTTTGGTATAATATTAGAAAAAAAAAGATGTAGCTAATTTGATAAGTTTTTACTAAATAATAACAATTCTTTTGAAATTCGAAGAGCTTACAATGGCACCAACGTTTCCTGATATTGTTCTTCGTATTTTTCTATATAAAACATATTTTGTAAAAGTGCAATTTTCAAATTGTTCGTCTTTTCTTTTTATATTGCTTATACACTTGTAAAAAACTGCTTCAAATCCTAATTATTATACGTTTTTTGTTCAACTGTTAATGTTTTGTTTGGCCTTTTCACGGTTGATTTCAACTGAATTTTGATGCAGTTTTTGCAAGGCGATTAATGTGCTTAGTGAATGACTTGACTGAATTTTTAGGTTATAATCTATCTAGTCTTAATATTTCACTTTTTTGCTAATTTCATCTGTTCGTTTATAATAGTTAATTAAAAGAGGATGTTATAAATTGTAATTAATGCCAGTAATTCTAAATATTACAACTGTAATTAATAGTTTCTAGTATCCATTGACGTTTTAGGTACCTATTAATTATGAGTGAATACATATCCACCACACTACTAGTCAAATTTCACGTTTTACATAAAAATGTTATGCTTTTTTTGCATATACATTTTTATCTAAAACGCTGTAATGTTAGTATTTTGTGATTTAAAAGTTGTGTGTACATTTAAAGATTTAAAGCGCCAACACCTTTTTACATATAATTATTTAAATAATGCACGAACCCATACTTAAATCAATTTATGAAGCAGGGATAATCTCGTATTGTATATAAAATATTAAGTAAATGAATAAGGACATAACACATTAAATTAATTTCAAAACATACGACACTTAAATTGTTGTAAAGCTCATTAAATATTTAAATCACGAAGTGTACACCAACTTAAATAAATTGTAATTCCCATATAACTTAAATAATCGAATACGCAAGCTGTAATCATTATAATTTCCTTTAAGAGTGCGTATTGCTTCTTATTATTTTAGTTATACTACGAAATATTAGTAATTATTTATATTTAGTCAAATAATTGTGTTATAATCTCACGGACATCACAAAATATTATTATTTTCGAGTAGTTCAATTTAATAAATGAAGTATTTAAGAATCAATTTACGAACTCTTCAAATGATTTAAATACTAAGAATTCAAAATATTAAGCAAGCTGTAGCGTATTTCAAAAGTGACCGGTTATTATACGAAATCCTGATTTGGACAAAGTGACACATTGTTTTTAAAATGACTTAAGCTGCGGGTTTCTTGAAGAACGGTGGCCGTAAAATTATAAATTATTTTATTTCTATAAGAAGGTTTGTACAAACACTTTTTCACGTCAGTCATATTTTTTAAACTATGAGGTCGGCGTTTCCTATCTGAGTACTCTGGGAAGAAAAGCTGAAATAAACTCAGACGTCACACAGTCTCTTTTAAAATCCAGACATATTCTTGGTCGGATTATGTGAAGACTATGTAGATTGGTGTCAGAAATGGTCTACCCTACCAGTGCAGCGTAGACCATTTCAGCCGGCTGCGGTGACTGGCCATCATAAAAATTATAGCCGTGGTTTGACTTTACGATGTCAAAAAACTCTCTAGAAAACAACTTCCACTTCTTTACATAATTTGCCGGTAAGTTGCGGAGGCTAAGTGGCGGTCACCGCAATCTTAGAAAACCCTAGCTTAAGTCAACACTGATATTTGATTTTTCATACATGCAAGAGTGTTATTACTATTAAATTCTTTTTTACAAGAGATATACAGTACTAGTAGAATTTCATATCATGGGACAATATTTTGCGGTTGCCACAGACCTTTATGTACATTGCACTTTTACCAGTGCTAGTTGTTACTGGCTAAAGGCGGAAACGGACTTGCAACGTTTATTTGTAATGTATCGAAGTTATGTCACGCGTTACAGTAGTCAGTGCAGCGAGCCGAGCGCCGCTCGATGCGAGCGTTGCGCACAATGTATCACTCGTTTTACTCTTTTAAGTAAATGCACAAAGAACCTCTACTTCCGCCATTCTGAATAAAAATGGAGCACGTTTGACACAAGTGCTAGAAGTGAGCGTTCGCCGCCCCTTGTGTATCGCCGTTTTATAACCAAGCTCGCCTCAAATGATGCATTACAAACAAACGTTGCAAGTCAATCTCCGCCTTAATGTCGTTAATATTAGGGCGTCTGGAGAAAGGGGGTAGCGGCAATGGTAGACATTTGACATTGCAGGAATTATTTCAGATATGTCAGGAAGAAAGACAAATTGAATGAAATATAGCTGAGCGTTTTTGGCTTACAATTTCATAAAGCAAATTATCAGTTTTTCATTAAAATATTACAGTTTTAGGCCGCGTTCAACTAAGATCGGTCGTCGCACACGCACGGGATGGTCGCGTTCATTTTAGCTATGTCACTTTTTGTTCGGAAAATCGGATGGCGCCCTCTGTCGGAGCGACCACGCGTTCCGGTTCGCCGAACAAAAAGTGGTAATTATAAACACGACGTTCGCTATTGATTAGGATACGGGAATAGACACGGCTGAAATATTTTGTTTAATTTTTGTGTCATAAATTGTAATCACATTGTTATTAATTTGTTTATTTGCGTTATACATTGAAGTTTCTTTTGGTGGATTGTATAAATTATATAGAAATGTAATTATTAATGAATAAATTCAGTAATGCATTAACGATGAAATTGTAAAATATTATTTTTGAAAACAATGGCATGTATCGGATGATTGTCAACGGAATGTTTTGGGGGAGGCTACGTTTTGTTTTACGCTTTAGTAAAAATACGTTGCTAAATATATTTAAGTAAAATTACATTTGTTCTTTTTATTTAACTAAGTACCTACGTCCTTACAAATTAAGCGCACGTCGCAGCGCCTTAGTAGCACTAAGGCACCTGCCCCGGGCCCGCCGAAGAAGACGCGACGAGCTATCAACGATATTTTCGAGTAAGTAAAAGAAATACAGAATAATAATAGTTGATCGCCGACTGTTAACACCGTGTTTTGGTAATAAAATAAGAGCAAAATGTGAAAAACCAAGACAGTACCGACTAAGCCCAAATATCGAAAAGTTCAATAAATTTGATTGGTCATTGATTTATGCAGTGGTTTCTTCATAAAACCCGATCTTCCGAAGGACTGTTCTTAATTTTTTACGCGCCTGTTGTACTATAAATGATCCTGCATCTCACTCAATAATGTTGTGCGTGTAGACTAGCTTCTAACTGCTCATCACTTATACTACCTCTGTCGGACACGATGCCTGGTGAGACAGCGTGCTTTTTAGCCAGGCCCATCAGTGAGTTCGAGCCCGCGACTAGGTTCCTCTTAAAAACATTAATCGCAAATAACTAAGTAATTGCGTGCGGAGCGGGCGGCTAGGGACCCCCCTAGCGCACAGGTACCTATTATTTAACTACAGTAACCTTCAAAACTCAGTACCACACTTTTAAAATTGCAATAATTTTTAAAGTAGGTAAGTACACAAGATATATTTTTGAATTTTATTTTTCAAATTGCTGTCTTACTTTTGACATTTTTGTTCCTATTTTCATCAATCAAGAATTATTTCTTGATCGATGAATTTGGGTCGTACAAGAGGACACTCAGGAGATTGGTATCAACTTGATGGCTAGGCCACCAAGAAGTCCTAATCTCAACCCGTTGGAACACGCCTGGGATGAGCTCGGGAGGCTGGTAAGTAACCGCAGACCACCTCTTATCACCCTCAGGGCCCTAAAACAAGCCCTGGTGGCAGAATGGGAGAATATTCACCAACATCGCCTCCGAAACCTCGTTTTCAGTATGCCAAGCCGGCTCGAAGCTGTAATCAGTATACCAGTTATTAAACTGTAAATAGGCGTAAAATATACACGAACTTGTATGCTTTTTGTGTTTTATGCCAGTAAATAGGTATGTTAAAAATTGCTGTTTTATGAAATTTGCTATAAAACTGTTTTTGTTCCAAAACTCTGACTTCTACAGTTTGGGAGAGATTGCAGTTTTAAAAGTGTGGTACTATGTTTTGAAGGCCAGTGTATGATATGCTTGAATTTATTATAAACCATTCAATTAATCGGAATTCCCCTAACACAAAAATTAAATTCCTATTTAAACACGCCGCCCGGACGCTCCCCGGAGTCCTTGTGGAGGAGATCGGTGGCGGCCCAGGCTATGGTATGGAGCGAGAGTGCATGGGTAGCCATCACCTCCTTCTGCGAAGTAGTAATGCTCGCGAAGAGGGGGGTGGCTCACGTGAGGGAGAGGCAGTATACACGGCCACACGGCCCTAGCCGCCGCAGGAGACGCTCTGGGCGTTGGGAATCCCAGGCTGACTCCCGCCCACCGCAGGCGCGGGCTTGCGGACGGCGAGTAATGGGTAGTTCGATGTCCGGTAAGGACCAAACCCGGGTCGACGGCGCGTTGTGTTCCACGCGCACCTCAAAGAGATGTCAGCACCAACTGGTGGGGTCCGCAAGGACCGATGCCTGCCAGGAGTGCGTGTTGTTCGAAAGAGATACCGCGGCCCCTGGCACACATGCATCGGAAGGAACACGGGTAGGTTTTAGTCAGTAAAAGTCTGACACGCCCTCCTGCTCCACCCAGAGCGGGAGAACTTATTTGATGATTTCCAACCCAAAAAATAAATCACGTTAACAAAATACATTGCACGTATTTAAAAATTATTATTTATTATGGTAAAAGTTTCTGTAGAAAACGAACAAAAAATATAATTCTCAAAAAACGTGGACATTGAGCTATTTTATTCCAGCTATTTTATTTACGTCCCAAGACGAGAATGCTATTTGACGACCTACCTTTGCCCCGAGCCCATAAAACACTAAGGCACATACTTTAATATAGTCTTTCAAGACTTATACCATCATATCATATAGTCATTGGAAAAAAACTCAATTTATCTCATAGTTTGTCGGTGGACCAAAAATGGTGGAATTTTGTCGTGGCACCAACGCTGTCGAAGTGGCAGAATTCTTGTCGAAGTTTGTTTTAGCTAAATTGGAATCATCGACACGACGAAGAAGAACAACAAACCAATCCCAATCCAATGGCTATCGTCCAATGTCTACCAATTGTAATGTAGGTATGTATGTGTGTTGTATGTTGTAATTGTGGTTGTTAATTTAACACCCTTAATCCATATTTTATTTTGAAGCCAAGGAGGTGCAATTGCACCCTTTTGCAACCTGCTTCCGGCGCCGATGGCTTGCAGTCGCGCTGTGATCCAATCATGTTTTTATTTTATGTTTAGGGAAAGTATAAACTGGCAATCAGCCATGAATGCTAAAAGGTAAAGGTAATGAGCAGAATTAGAGTCTGTGCTGGTCTCCGTTATGTCCATATTGATAAGGTAATTATTTATTTCTCACCACAATTTAAAAGTACAAATACATCACCAAGAAGAATACATATTAATTGAATTATACTATGGGAGACTGGTGCCTAAGCGAGACGTAAGGCCTGTATTTCAGGACACCAGGTCTCCAACCCCCTCAATAAGCTCCTCTCCACATTTAATTCGTATTATGCACTCTTACACGAATGCGGTAAGTTATATAAAACCAGAAAAATTACAGATTACACAGATTATTACTTACTAGCTGACCAGGCGAACGTCGTACCGCCTCGCGTTTTCTAGCTGACACAACTATGTTAGGTATGCTCCTACCGAGTTTTGACAACCTGGAATTCGAAGGCATAAATCGTTTTCTAGCTAACACAGCTAGGTACCTGTAAAGTTTGCTCCTACCGAGTTTTGACAACCTGGAATTCGAAGGCATAAAGCGTTTTCTAGCTAACACAGCTAGGTACCTGTAAAGTTTGCTCCTGCCGAGTTATGACAGCCTGATGGTACTTCGACGACATGAAACGTTTTCTAGCTGACACAATTATGTTCGGCTTCGGTGTGCTCCTACCCGAGCTATGATAGCCTGGTACTTCGACAGTATAAAGTGTTTTCTAGCTAACACAGCTACCTGTAAGATGTGAATTTCAAAACAAATTTCTCACTGACCCCACCAGAGAGTTACCTAATAGAAATCGTCCGCGTGCTTGTGCCGTAAAATCCTCGACTTCCTCGAGTATCTCGGACTTTTATCACGAATCTGCCATCCGCAGTTCTAAGTTTCGTCAGACGGGACCTCCGGACCGGTTCTGCTCAATCGCAACCTCATCGTCGCGGGTTAGCGGATCACCGAAGGTCGCATCGCGTCAGCAATAAAACTAAATAACAAATTAGCTCCAGTCCATATGGTGTCGATGTAGTGTGACTAGTGTGGTTGTGGTACGTGTAATTGGGCCCTTATTGTCGTTAAAATAAAGTTGCTTTTGGGTTGCTGCTGTCAGAGGTAATTAAGGTGTCAAAATCGACGGATCGCAGAGCAGGGCCTCGGTGCCCGCTGCCGACGACGCAGAGATTCCGTGCTGTTTTTTTTTTTTGAGGGTGGCAAATCATCAAATAACTTCTCACGCTCTGGGTGGAGCAGGAGGGCGTGTCAGACTTTTACTGACTAATACTCAACCATGGGTCTTCAGTTGCCTGTGTGTCAGGGGCCACGGTATCTCTTTCGAACAACCCGCACCCCTGGCAGGCATCGGTCCTTGCGGACCCCACCAGTTAATGCTAACATCTCTTTCAGGCGCGCGTGGAACACAACGCGCCGTCGCACACTGGTCCCAAATTAAAAAAAAGTGGACATTGATAGTAGACCGCTGATATTTTTTTTTATTGTTGATACAATGATAACAGATAAGGCAAAAAAATATTATTGTCCTACTTCAAATACTTTTCTGTAAAAAAAATATTTCTTTTTTTTTTGTATGGGAGCGATTACATTTTACTCAATTTCTCAAAAACTTTAAGCGATGTCGAGATGGCAATCACATATGTTAGAAAACTAATAATTCTGAGTATTTGGCTCGAAGAAACTTATTGCTTATCTCTGCGTACTTTCGAGATAATAGTGACAGAAAATAACATTTTTTTTTAATGTTAATTTTTTGCTTTTTTTTAATCATAGCCTTACTTTAGCACATAATTATAATGTATGCGTAATGTCAAATAAGTAAAAAGAGACTTCTCTGTAAAAGAGGTTATGGGGGCTCACTAATGACTGAAAAGCTATGACCTTTCTGAAGGAGTACTTTCATCAGTTCTAAAAAACAATCAAAATGAAGACATATTAAGCTGCAAACATAAAGTTGAATATGTTCACAAACGATTCTGAAAAAATATTATGGTGAAAGATTAATATTTGGGTCTATATTCTCTTGAGAAATCTCTATTTCCTCGTTTTCCAACGAAAGCAATTCATTGTTCAAGATCAAAGCACTAGCCTCTGGAAACAACTGTTTATGTAAACGAGCAAACTTTGGTTTGATATGGCTGATGTAAGGATCTGAGCTAATTAGAAAGCTGTGGATAATGTCTAAATTAGTCTGAACTCTACCGATTTTTCTTGTATGTGCCATTCTAACATTCCGGAAATCTTTATTCCTCGCTTCGGAAGCTTCTTCGGAAAGCATGCCTATCGGAATAAAGGAGAAATTTTCACAAATATCAGCACCGTGTATCAACAATTTATGGACACTTGAAGGCATGTAATACCATGGATATAAGTTTACATATAGCATTGCTGTTTCTTTACAATATTCCCTAAACAAGTTGGTATTAATAAGTTGACCAGATGAAATTGTTTGTAAAATGACTGCAAATCTCTTGATTAAATCAGGGTGGATACCCGTTATTTCAGCAGATACTTCATAATTTTCAAAAAACCTTCTTGCCGTGTTACCGTCATTGGTTGTACCAAATCCCTGTTTTACTATGTCAATTAACAAACCAGTTCTTTCCCGGAATTCTTCTTGTGTCAAATTCTTTTTAATTTCTTTTAACAATTTATCTTCTTTTCGTGCAGCCCACTTTTTGAAGTCTAAGTTGTACGAAATGTGTAAAATACATTCCATACATCTTATCCACATATGAAGCGAAGACAGACCATATTTATACATATCTTCTCTGATGAGTCTTTTGGATACAAAGTCCAAGTCATTCATTTTGCTAGGTGGGGTATTGCAAATATTACAAACAGCTGCAGAAGAAGTATTGGAAATCACAGTAGAAATTTTCCCATCAATCATAGTCATGTACAAATCATGTTTAATATCAAAATTATCTACAATTGTGGGAACAAGATTACGAATTTCTTCCTCTAAGGATGCACTTTCCTTCTTTATCAATTCATTTGTTTCTTTTGCAAATATAAAGCCAATTGGACGACAATAGTTTGTTGAAGAGGGAGCAGGATTTTGCCACAAGATAGTACCACTCTCTTCTTCCAAACGAAGCGGAACCAAACTAATCATGAAAACTGAAGAATCGTCAATTTTAGTGTCGGAGTGTGACTTTTGTTTATAATTACTTTGAGAAGATGACCCGTCAAAACCCCATTTGCTTATTAGTTTTAGCGATTTTTTGTCGGCAGAGTTGTGCTGAATTGTTTTTAATATCCTATTAGTTGTCAAATCTAGAAGCGATTGAAGTCTTATCTTAGCATCAGATTCAGTTACAGTTATGTCTGACTCTGGAGGATAACAAGTTTTTTTAGCTTCCAGGAGCTTTTGATAGGATGGAAGACCATACATTTTCTCTGAAGCAAGAATAGTTCTTAAATTTCGATATTGCCATTTTGACAAATTTGTTGAGGTGTAAAGCGCTAACGTTTTATCATCTGGTAAACACGGTTTGTCAGTCTTTTTAGCGAATAGTACATCATGTACCATCTCACATTTTTCCTTGTTTTGGCTGAGTTCGTTTAATATAGCTGCTAATTTTGTTTTTTTAGACTCTTTTAATTTGGCACATAAAGCATAAACTAATTCCTCCTCTGTGTGATCTAGAAGTGTTAGAGAACGCCTTTTCTTCTGTTTATCAGATATATCAACAAATGGTTTTTTACTTGTACCATAACTTAATTGATGAGTATCCACTTGCGTTTCGAAATTTGGAATTACTTCCTCGGCAACTTTAAAAATGCTGCTTAAATCGATTTTTTGACATTTTGGCCAAACTATTTGGGATTGTAACCAGTCTGAATTTTTGTTAAGAAAGGTCTTTTGAGCTCTACTGGAAGCAGACCATCTTTTTGAGATATTACTTGAAACATTACGACAAAATAATTTAATATTACTCAAATCTTCGGAAGACAATCGAACACCAATACGTTCAATAAGGGCATTAAATAAAAATTCGACATTTTTAAAACCACCTCCTGATTTAAGAACAACGTATAAGTCTTAAGTTGGTGACAAATGCGGACATATTATAATTTTAAGGAAAATTGAAAACAAATTAGAATCAAAGATATCAAAGACAAAGTGACTTTGATTTTAACAAAAAAAATTACGAAAACAAATTCGACGAAAGAAAGACAAACAAAAATTATTTGATTTTAAAATCCAAAGATTCAAAATACAACAATAACAAAACAAACAAACAACAAGCATTTCTTCAAGCGCACAGAAAAAATAAGGACACGTCTTATCGCAACCACATTTAGTTGTACACTGAGTGAGGTGTATGCGCGCGATTCGTGACCGTATTACGTTACGTCATGAGAGGCGGCCATCTTGTTATCCCGGCAAACTCGCGTCGAAGCTCCATTTTGCTGGCCAGCGGACCTATTGCGATATGAGTAAGGCTATGATTTAAAAAAAGCGAACAATTAACATTAAAAAAAATTGTTATTTTCTGTCACTATTATCTCGAAAGTACGCAGAGATAAGCAATAAGTTTCTTCGAGCCAAATACTCAGAATTATTAGTTTTCTAACATATGTGAATGCCATCTCGACATCGCTTAAGGTTTTTGAGAAATTGAGTAAAATGTAATCACTCCCATACAAAAAAAAAAGAAATATTTTTTATAGAGAAAAGTATTTGAAGTAGGACAATAATATTTTTTTTCCTTATCTGTTATCATTATATCAACAATAAAAAAAAAAATCAGCGGTCTACTATCAATGTCCACTTTTTTTTAATTTGGGACCAGTGTGCGTCGACCCGGGCTTGGTCCTTACCAGACAGCGAGTCACCCATTACTCACTATCCGCAAGCCCGCGCCTGCGGTGGCCGGGAACCAGCCTGGGATTCCCGACGCCCAGAGCGTCTCCAGCGGCGGCTAAGGCCGTGTGGCCGTATATACTGCCTCTCCCTCACGTGCGCCGCGTCTCTCTTCGCGAGCTTTACTGCTTCGCAGGAGGTGACGGCTACCCCTGCACTCTCGCTCCGTACCATGGCCTGAACCAGGGCCGGACGCGAGAGATCGCCGCCACCGATCGCCTCCACGAGGACACGGCGTTGCTCCACCGAAGCCGGTCGACCTCCACTGTATGCTCCACCGTGACCTTTCGTGCTATGTTTGACTCATTATATGGTTGACAATCAAATTTAAAAGATTTTAGTAACTACTAGTGACTCTTTGGTCTAGTTACTAGTGATGAGGTCCTGGGCTCGATTCATTTCAATTTCTCAGTAGCAGGCCGGAGTCTGGACTTGTGCCCGGTTGATGGTAATAGGCTCGTCCCTTATTACATGAGACTCAAACGTAACTGGCGAAATGTGTGTGTACTATAGGAACACCTCTGCTCAACCCTTCGGAAAACAAGGCGTGATGTTATATTCTTTTAATAAAACAATCACATGAAAAAAAGGCATTTTATTAAAAAAGAGGAAAAATAAAATTACATAAAACACGTAGCGCAACATTTATAAATAATAATAATAATATTTATATACGGATCCACATAAAACATTATGCGTTAACAATCTTAGTATACAAAGATACACTTATGGTTTGTCATGTATTAATTAATATGAACCTTCCATATAACTTAAAAAAAAAAAAAAACATTTATTGCTACAAATATTATGTACTGGGCGGCTCTACAGAACAACACTAATCGAGTAGGATTCATAAAAATTAAACTAAATATTAAAATATTCGATATTTCGTAGACCATGTGTATAAAAACTTAGTCGATAAAAAATTACACATTTATTTAGGCACACACTGGCAAAATAATCGACTAAAAACCTGTAGCATTTGAGTTTAGTGCAGTCCGTATTTAGTACCATACTGTTGCTAGGCCTATACTTAGTTTATGCCTTTATTGGCCGGGAGGGAAACTAAGGCACAGAATATTTGTAGCATGACATTACAATCAGTCACTCTAATGAACAAAAATCAACATTACGCGTTCTTAGTTCTTACATACAACGAGAAAATTCTATATTATTACTGGAGATTGACAAAGCCGTGTTTTTTAATGGTCCACGTTGCTTTTTTTCAGATAAAAGCTTTTTAGTTTGACAATAGTTTTTCTAATATTAGGAGATCGTTGTTTTTATCTCTTCCGGTGGTATATGAGCTGAACAACGGATACGTCAGAATTTTTTTAACAAAAATTTGACGATTCTGACATTAAGTTTAGTCGAATAATAAAATCGACGTTTGGCGAAGTTTTTTTTATAAGTAAGGTATTTTTTCATTCTCCAGCAATAACTCCCAAAAACTACTAGGTGGTCACTGTCAAGTTATGGCCAAATATTAATTTCTAAGATAGTAAGGTATAAATTTGAAAGCTCAAAGCGCGTGTTTATTATTAAATATTAGACTTATTGCACATTCGACGATTACAGATCACAATTTTGTGCGAAAAAGCACATTTATTAAAACTAAAAAATAAATATTTCGAGTTATACAATTTCATTTTAAATAAAACATTCAGTGTTTTTAACAACAAAAAACAAAAGGAAAAATGGTAACTATAGGTAAATACTTTTAATATTGTCGTAACTTTGAAGAAATGAGGTAGAAAATTTTGTGTGAAATTCTTAATTTTTGGCTGACATTTATTATTATTACTATGTGGTAATGAAATCTAATATTTGCTTTGAAATTGGCTTTGATGGTGGGCTCTAGCGATACCTAAACTAATTCTAACAATTTAACGCCAAGGGAAGTTAGTATACTCAGACGGCAGCGGCGCAATAGTCGGCCATCTTTTAACTGTCAAATCTATCAATCATTCAACAGTATATTTTTCAATAGCATTAAATATTTTGTCTTTATTCCATTACATATGAATAAAACATTTTCCAACAGTGAAATTTTTAAGCGGGTAACATTTTAAAGATTTAAATAGTCAGCGACGCTTAGAAATCCTACGGTACACTTAACACTAATTTTAAACTTCATTTTTTCATATAAATATATGTAAAAAAGCCTATATATTGTATTTGTCAGCAGGGTACATAAGTGTTGTACTTATTTTTAATAATTTAAGTAGATTTTGAAACGATGCTTTGTGCATTTCGCAAGCTTTTTTGAATAATCACAACATCCTTATATTTTTATCTGTGTACGGAGATGCGATGTAAGTCCTGAAAAAGAAAAAAAAAATTAAACAAATCAACAAAAAATAAAATAAAAGTTCGTAGTTAAGTGTTACTTATTTGAGGTGGTATATTAGCTGAAGATATGGCAGTTCCCAATGAATAATGAATTAAAACTAACTACAATATACCTACTATTTTGTATATTTATCCATACGTTTTATAATCTGCGTACTTCAGCCAAAGTAACACCTCTTCTGTAAACAAATATATAATTCTGGCTAAAATCTATTTACTACATAAAAACAATAAACATATAGTTACAGATTATGCAATTCATGAACGGAATCGTTGCGTCGATCATTTTAAGTACTATGCCAATGATATTATTATAAGAGTTGCAAGACGCTTGCTTATGAATTGCATTATCTTTAAGGCATGCAAACGACATCAAATATAGAAACAATAAATATATACATAAGTGAAATTATTCGCAACTTATAATCTTACAAAAATAGGTGAGTTTCATAATAAAGCTACATTTAATTACAACATTTTCCTTCAGCGAAAATAATTTATTCGCATTTTTTTTATAATATCGGTAATTTGTGTTATAGAAAATACGTATTATTAAAAAAAACATGCAAAAAAAGCTGCTAAAAATCACGAAAAAAATAAATATTAATTACAACATTCTACGATTTTATTTAGTAAAATCTAACGGAAAAAAAGAACGCCATGCATAACACACGAAAACGCTAAATAATTAAATATTGACTGACGACTACAAACTTCAATAGTTTTAAAGAACCTGAGTGAAAATTGCTTGTTATCATTTTTTTGTATTTTTTTATATTTTTCTTGCAGTCTTCTCGCTTAGCTTGACTATTCACTTAACACAGGGAGCATGGATCTAGAAAAACAGTATTTACTTAAGTTAATAAATTATACATATTTTAATGAATGTCACATACAATATATATTTTGAATGTTCATTATTTATTTACACTTATTACTATTTCTTTTTACGATGTATATAATATAATCTTTGAAAAAATAGTGTAGATAAATAATGAACCGTTTATAAATAGTTCTCAAAAATATATAAAAATGTATTAATCAATAATAAAAGGTGATTTCTAATCCTATTTTCTTTCGACGAAAACTATCATGATTTTTCATATTATTATGATAGTGAATACATACATTTTATAAGCAAAGCGAAGTATAGTGATTTATTCATGAAAATGTATGGCACACGATTGATGCTGTTATTTTTTTATTGCATATTTTATTTATTTATGAATTCCTAAACGGTTTTTGTGGAGAGACAAAGTCTATTACTTTTCTTGTGCACCATTTTACAATTTTTTTATTATTGATATTTTATGCAAGTTGTGACTAATAAATACATGGCGCGCGGTAGTTGCCAGCCTCAAAAATAACAAAACATTGGTCGAGCTTCTGAAAAAATTCTAGTTAAACGAGTCCTAAAATTGAGTTTTTTTAGAATAGTGGGTTTAAAACAGTTTTTTGGCTAAAGTTTTGCTTTAAATTAATGTTTTTTTTTTTTTTTCAAAAACCTGACCACATGAGCTAGTGCTATAGGAATATTTTAAAATGATAGAAACTAAACGAGTACCTTCCATTTCCAAAGCTATGGGAATGGGACCTTGGGCAGCGTAAAAAAATAAAAATACATAATATAAGCAATACAGCATAGATGAAATCAGTTTTATGAGCCGACCAAAAATTATAAAGCCGATTCACTGTTTTTTTTTTAACTTGCATACAGGGTCAAATTAAATTAGCTGGCAATACTTTACCCACGTGTTGGGTATCGATATAAAAAAATAATGGAACAAAAAAACAACAAACAATTTTTTTTTCATCATTTGATGGGCGAAGGTCCAATGCCCCGCAAGCTACCAGCTCTTTTTGTAATTTTCAGTGAACAAACCAAAACACAACAGTCGTTTAAACGTTTAGAACAAAGTAGGATGATGAAAAAACGTTTTTATTTGTATTTTTTTATTGCTCTAGTTTTCTATATCGATTTGGCGAATCTAACGATTTAAATATTTGCTTGCCTGAATAAAACAGAAGTTTTATTTGTAATTGACGTTTTCGCAAGCTATCATTTCAAAAGTAATTTTTGGTCGGTTTTTTATGTTAAATATGACTAAGTAGGTAATTGCGTGTATACTGTTAAATGCATATTTGTACTTTTATCAGAAATTAATATTTTTCTTATTATTTTTACAAGGCAAATAAATTACAAATTTATTTCCGATCATTCTGCCTAGCCTTTTCCCAACTATGTTGGGGTCAATATTTCACATGGGGTGACTGCCCATCTGACCATGACAACCCAATTACTGGCTAACATTATATATTTCTGATAAAGGTATAAAACATAATGGAGGTTCGAACGCCATAAGCTTTTTAATCTTTTTTCATCTAGTATTGAATAATTATAAAAGGCAGCATTAGCAGCTTATGTTTCGAATAAAATATACCTAAATATAATAGAATAATGTCATAATTACAGAACTAGTGTAACTACAGATGTCATGAAAGATTATAAGGATTGTGTTTGTAAATTAATGTGACAAGGACTTGAACGATTTCATACAGTGTTTTATTTAAACCATCCAGTTGAGTAGTCTGTTTTTTGTATCAGCTCATCTGAGTTTGAATATTAAAAAAAAACTCTTTCAGCATTTTTAATATTTGTTAATATAAAAAAATATTAAGTAATGTCAGCAAAAAAAAGTGTAAACAATTTTATATTCAAACTCAGCTTTTTTTTTCATTTAATCACCAGTCCAGTGCCCGGTGTATTCTACTTTAAAAAATCTTACTGAATATTTCTTTTTTGTAATGTATGTTGCTGGCGCATTATGTGATTTATTCATCCATCCAAGCAATGAAGAAAATAGAAAATATGTTTGATTTGATTTCTCCTTTAGCATGGGACTGCGGTGTGTTTTGATATTAAAAGAATATCAAGCGAATGGAAACAAGTCCTTATTTGTTATTATTACACACCTTGAAACTTTACTGGTCCTCGAACAGAATAGGAGGACTATAAAACGTCAAAGTGTATTTAAATATATTAAAAATATTAAGAGTGAAAATCTTTAGCGAGAGTTAAATTGTAAAAATCTGACAGTCAATCTGGGAATCACGATTTTTTTCAATACCTCATGTTCATAATATTTATCGCAAAAAAGAAACATTAAAATATATCTTTACTTCCCACGTTGACTGTGCCTATCGTTAACTTAAAACTGTAGCAGACTATTTAATTTTCTTTAATGACTCCAAATGTAATAAATAGGTACCTAATTATTTTGTGTAAATAATTGACTAGATGCTAATTACTTTATAACATAATTTGAGAAAAAAACTTTTCAATTACATCTGATCACTTACCGTAATGGCGAAACGTAAAATAATAAAATGTTATGGCGCCAATGTTTGCGTTAGTCTTGCCTGTTAGTAAATTTCTTCTAAAATGGTAGAATTTGGGTCAAGTTAAGATGCAATGATTCTGTTAAATGATGATATGAGTAAATAAATTAAATAACATGTTTAATACGTTAGCAATTTTCACGGTTAATTTTCTCCCCGTATTCTATCAAATAATAAAATAGGTAATATTGTCGTTACTGATCTTGTGTAGTGAATATTATTACTTTGAATAAACTAACATTTTAAACTGCTATGCATAATTACTAGCTCTGTCAAGTAGAAAATAATATATTATGAAACTTTACCGAGAAACGTACAAGAAATACTGTAATCACGGTGTTTTAAGTGACCACATAAATCTTTATGCGTGTGAAACACTGTTCTAGCTTTTCAAAACCCTACATATATGTTGTCACTCTACACTAATAATAATAAATAATTATTAAAAGGTAAAGCTTGGATGTAGCAGATAAACTCCGAAACTCCTCATCAGATTTCTAAAATTATTTCACTGCTGGAAAGCTACGCTATTGCCGAGCTCCACATTTGATGGTATATTCGTCTTCCACGCGGAGCCGAGAGTATAAGGTAGTGCTACATAAATAGGCAACTTACAGCTCCATATTGTGCACGGTGGAGCGCGGGCAGTTGGTGGCCACCTTGACGTGGCAGTGCTTGTGGCAGCGCAGCATACAGTCGCGGCACTCGTAGCCTTGCTTGCCGAGCCGCCGCGCTATAGTCTTGGTGCACACCTCGCACACTGTGCCACTGGAAATGTATAGGATTGTGGGGATTAGGTTAGTTCAGGAGACGTGTACGGTTTTTGTTTTCTCTATCAACTTAAAAAGCTGAAGAGTTTCTTTATTTGAACGCGTTAATCTCTGGCACTACTAGTTGGACTTTAAAAAATGTTTCTGAAAATAAATAGCTTAAAATAGCTTAGCAAGAATTGCTTGAGAAAACACACGGTACATTAAAATCACAAAACGCGAAATAATGGCGCGTGTGAGCCTTTCCAAGCAACGCGGTGGGTCGGGAACCGAAACTTCACGTCGCGGGCAGAAGCTAATCTTGGGATGACATCAAAATTTTCCGTTTTTTCAATTTTAATGTTTATAATTTCAAAGAGTCATTGAATCTCAATAAATCGCAAAGAATGTGCGCGATATGGATGGAATAGAGTTATGGAACTATGGTGAAGTGTCTTGACGCTGCGTAAGCGTGCGTGATCCATCGTCGCCCGTTCGATGTCCACTGCGCACGAATACAGCACATGAAGTAATTTTTTTGCTCCGGTGGTGTAATTGCTGTATGGCGTTCCAGATAAATAAAATAAAATTAAACTATATGACGTTGGCGTTGGGACACCTTAATTAACACTTAGCAGTGGATTATTTAGAAGTACTAACTGAAGTACAGATCATCACCAGGCCGTTTCAACCAGCAATTAATTTATTACTCCTTCTTGACCGTTTTTATCTCACTGCAAGGCCAAGGTGTCTTCCTATCATACATAAAATATCTGTTTGTTTTTAGAACGCAATAGCAGTCTTGTAGTTTTAGCCAGGACTTTAAGACATAGGGCTTTTTTTAAACCAAACAGTAATTATCAATAGGTCTTCCCTATTACGTGTGTCAAGTTTCAAAACTCGGCACACAGATAATTTATCTGCAAAAGTGTCCTTTGTGTTACAAATGTGGGAAATCAAAACACTTTTAATACCTTTGAGCTATTTTATTTAAATATTAGTCTTTACAAAAATCTTTACGTCTTTTCCGTCTTACGTCAAACTCTACTCTCCTCACATTATTGAAGTAATCCTCTTTCTCTCTCACACATTCTCGCTCTTACTCACTCAATACTGTCATCCCCACATTCGGCCGTCCTGCAATTAGTCTGTCCCTAGACTAATACAAATAAGAAATCTTTAAAAATATTACATTGTTTTTTAAAATACTTAAATTATAACAACAAATCATTAAAACATAACTTAAATAGCTACGACGTAAACAAAAAAAATCTTAACATTAAAGGGATTAGGGAACATACTGTTTCACCGTCTGAACTGAAAAAATAAAATTGAATCCTAACTTTATGCTCTAACGTCAGTCATTTGCAGCATCGCTTTCCTGCACACTAGGCCATAGCTTCATAGAATCTGCCGCACTGCTCGTCTTATTCGGCCCTTCGGTTGCAGAATCCAGCTTAGCTACATCGTATCTATCGGCACCCTTCACTTTGGTAACCCGATAAGGACCTAAATACTTTGGTCTAAGCTTCATACCTACTCCAAACTGCGTGCGTCGAATAGCCACAATATCTCCAACTTTATAGACTCGACTTTTCTTCCTAGCTTTATTAAAATCACGTCTATTTTCGTTTTGAACTTTTAAAATCTGCTCTTTCGCCTTCATTCGCAGTTCTTCCCGATGATTCATAAAAATGTTTTGATTCTCCTGTTCAATTAAGTCCAAAATCTCAGGATCAGCTTGCCGTCTCATCTTTGTGCCAATCAGTAACTCATAAGGTGCAGCGTTGACACTTCTCTGATAAGTGCTGTTCAGCGCTTGTTGCAAACGACTAACATGTTTGTACCAATTACCTGGTTGCTCTATACAGAGTTTTGTTAGTACAGAAACCATTACTCTATGAATCCTCTCCACTTGCCCGTTTGCTCTGGGAATACCCGTCGTAATAGTAATGTGTTCAATTTTCTCGTCTTTGCAATAACCTGTGAACTCCCCGCTAGTAAAAGCAGTTCCTCTGTCAGTAATAATACGCCTGGGGTTACCAAAAATTTGCTGGTGAACCTGTAGTTTTGCTATTACCTCTCGGCTTGTTGTGCTTTTTGTAGGAAATATCCAAGTGAACTTTGTGAATGCATCTATCATCGTCAAAATATGATTGTATTGTTTTTTCGTTGCAGTCATAGGTCCAATGTGATCTAGATGCAGTGTATCCAATGGTAATTCGCCTTTTTCAATTGGAGACAACAATCCTTCTTGCTTTCCTGCTTTACGACTTGCCAACAAACAAGGTATACACGTTTGAATGTATTCTTCAACTTTTCTGTCTAAACTCTTAATGTAGTAATCTTTTCTTAGCAATTCTATAGTCTTTTTCTTACCGAAATGTCCATTCTCATGAGCGCTACGAATTAATTCCATCTCCATATTCTTTGGTACTACCAAATGTTTCTGAGGACCCTTAAATAAAATTTCATTTTCAAGCCAAAAGTCGTCATAGGGCTTGTCTTTCAAAATTTCAATTATCGCTTTCAAAGCAGTATCTTTAGCTTGGTTATCTTTTAAATTTTCGTAAAAATCTGATGTGATTTGAGCTACATACGGGTATCTACTCAATGCATCGGCATGTCGCATCTGGCTTCCACTCCTGTGCTCAACGGTAAAGTCGTATTCTTGAAGTAGTATTATCCACCGTGCAACTTTTGTTGAAGAAGCCATATCTTTCTTCTCCAGTGTCATCTGAAACGCTTGGCAATCCGTAACTATCTTGAATTTTTTACCAAATAAATATTTCCTAAACTTTTTAATCCCTGCGATTACAGCCAGTGCCTCTAACTCATAACTAGAATACCGACTTTCTGCCTCTGACGTCTTTCTACTCATATAGTAAATCGGATGTAAACTTCCATCATCGTCACTCCGTTGCATCAGAATAGCAGCATACGCAACTGCTGAGGCATCTGTGTGTAGTTCAGTATACGACTTAGCATTATAAATCTTAAGTACTGGATTATTGGAAAGTTTTTCCTTCAATGTCTCGAATGCAATCATTTGTTCTTGATTGAACTTAAAAATACTATCCTTCTTCAGTAAATCGGTTAACGGCTTTGCAATCAGTGAAAAATTTTGTATATATTTACGAAAATATGACGTCAGGCCAATGAAACTTTGCAATTGTTTGGTGTTTTTAGGTTCCGGGAACCTTTTAACAGCATCAGTCTTTTCAGGTGAAGGTTTTACTTGACCATTCTCTATGATGTGGCCTAAATACTCTACTCGTCTTACCACAAGTTGTGATTTCTTCCAGTTGATATCCAACCCGTATTGTGACGCTACGTTTAACACCTCTTTCAATCTTTCCACAGCTTCTAGTTCATTCTGAGCTGTAATTATTATATCGTCTATAAAAATCAGTACTATACGTCTAGAAATCAATTCATGGAAAATAGTCGTTATAAATCTTGTAAATGCTTTTGGACAGATCGTCAAACCAAATGGTGCCTTTAAAAACTCGTATTGTCCATTGTGCGTGACAAAAGCAGTGTACTTAATCGAGTCTTCATGTACTGGTAAATGAAAATAAGCATTTTTTAAATCAATCGTACAGAAAATCTTAGCTTCTGCAAGTCTATCAATGTGGTCGTCAATAATGGGCAAAGGATATTCATCTTTTAACATCTTCTTGTTGATTAATCTGTAGTCCACACAGATTCGGATAGCTCCATCCTTCTTCCGAACTAAGACTAACGGACTAGCATACTCTGACCAACTCACCCTCACTATTCCTTCTTTTAGCCACTGTTCAACCTGTCTTTCAACCTCTTCTTGTTCACTGATAGCTAAACGGCGTGGCCGCTGTGCTACCGGGATGTCGTCTTTCAAAATAATATGCAACCTTACCGGGGCGTCTTTCGTCTTCATCGGCTGGTATCCCTCGACAAGATGCTTTACCTGCTGCTGATGTTTACTAACTTCACCTCCGATAACATACGGAACGTCTGTAAAATAACAAGAAAGTTTACGCAACCAATTCTCATCCGACGGTAAAAACGTTATGTTTCCTTCCTTCATAAACAATGTTACATCTTTTAAAAACTCATGTCCTATTATAATCTCATACGGCATAGAGTCATTAGATACCACATGGAAACACACATCACTATAGCTTTGTTCGTCAATTACAACAGGAACTGTAATTTTCTCCATGGAACACACTTTTACATGTCCAAAGCCAAATAACGAAAGAAAATCATTTTCACTTTTCGGTGATCCAATCATCGTGTAAAATTCTTCAGAAATCAAGTTAACGTCACTGCCGGTGTCGATTAATGCACACGTCGCCTTCTCAAAAATTTTCACGATTTTCCGGGGTTTTCTTATCAAGATATCTTTGTTTACATCGTTGTCGTTGTCAAGCAAGACGTCATATTCTTTTTTATTCGTGGCTGACAAATCAGTGCTAAAATCTTTTTCGTTCATAGTTGACAACACAGCGCTGCCACCCGCGGACGTAAAATTAACGTTGTCGGCCTCCTTGTTAAACATCGTGCGTTTCGTGTCGTTCAGCGCACTCACACCACCTGGTGTTTTTTCACCAACAACTTGCCGGGTCGGGTGCTGCTGACGTCTTGTAAAAGTCGCACCTGCTTGGTCGCCGCCGCTTCGAAATTTGTTCGGTGCCTGTTCGGATGTTTCCGTCTTGTTACACTGTGGCGCAATATGGCCAAAATCATTGCATTTGAAGCATTTTAGCCCGAGATGTTTATTTGGGCAGTCCTTAGACTGATGACCTTTTCCACCACAACTAAAACACCTGATCACTTTTTTTTCTACCACGTCACTATTTTTCGACTGACTTCGTCGTATCTTTGATTCTTTTATCTTATCTTTCAGAGTTTCGTAAATTTTGATTTTTTCTTTTAAATCTGGATACGTGGTGACTCCGTATAACATTATTTTATGTGTTTCGTCGTCTTCTATCCCATCAACGATATATTTAATCGCAACATAATCCGGCATTTTTCCCCTCTTCCCCAGTTCGCGCATTACTAATAAGTAGTCCATACAGCTTTCATTGTTTTGTTTTTTCCGGCTACTCATCATTTCATGGACTGTCTTTTGGTCTAAAACATCAGGAAACTCTTTGGCGATCGCAACCTTCAGCTCGTCCCACGACTTAAACGGACGTTCAGACTGGAGCCACAGAGCCGCTGTTCCCACCAGGGATCTTCGAGCTATTATGAGCTGTTGTAAAGGCGTCCACATAAAAATTTCAGAATTGTCATCTAATTCCTGGATCCATTTCGGTACCGTATAAGTTTTATCCTGGCCACTGAAATTTTTGACCAGATCGTCTGCAAAATAGGGCGCATTGGCTTGAATGATAGGGTTTTGGCTTTTCTCTGCCCTCGCCATTTCGTCTTCTGGATAACTGTAATTCAAACCCGTTGTGTCTGTTGCCAAAAAAATGGCCGCCTTCAAAACTGAAAATTTTCTACGTCGTCGGCACGTCGTTATATTTTTTTTTCTGTTTTACCTTGTAGGCCCGTCTTTTAATGATTTCCCAGCTTTTCCACTTTTGTGGGCGTGAAATGTGGGAAATCAAAACACTTTTAATACCTTTGAGCTATTTTATTTAAATATTAGTCTTTACAAAAATCTTTACGTCTTTTCCGTCTTACGTCAAACTCTACTCTCCTCACATTATTGAAGTAATCCTCTTTCTCTCTCACACATTCTCGCTCTTACTCACTCAATACTGTCATCCCCACACAAATGATATTTTTTGTTTCGGTAGTACACTCCTGTGGGATAATTTCCGATTTCCTCGTGGGAGAAGTCGCTGGTAAAAGCTAGTCTAAAGAAAAATATATTTAAAAGTCTAAACTCACCCACTCAGATGTTTAGCAATAAAAGTATGCTCATTATAGATATGCAGCTTGATGCCCTTCCGCCTCCATCTTGAACGCTGGGCGATGGTCAGAGGCACCAGATAGTGCTTCTTAATCCCAGCCTCTATGGTCTCCAACACCAGGGTCGAAGCCTCGTGGATGAAGGTCCTGGCTGATGCTGTACTGAATCCTGAGACCTCGCTGAGAGATGACCTTGAGGGTTTAATTTTTTTTTCTCGAAGGACGGTTCGTGTGGTTGCAAAGGAAGGGATATCATGCTTATATCAAAGTGCAGAGGGGTGTAGGATAAAATATGGGTATCAAATTTTAGAGGGTTGCCAAAACAAGGTTTGAATTGGAAAAATTATGGAATAGAAAGTTGCATGATGTAACGAGCATGATATGTAATACAATAAAAAAAAACAAAAATACAAGAAGAAAAGAAATCAAAAAGTGCAAAAGCATTGAACAGATCATAGTAAAATCAAGCATTTTCATTCACGCATACAATGTAAAAATGTAGGTAATGTAAAAATATTTTAGTATGAAAAACCGGTGTTACCAGATTGCAGAGTGCCATTACCCCCAGCGCATTGTGAGTGTTGACAGATGGAAAAAAGAGAAAAATCTTTGATTAGTGTCGATGTTGCCATACACTAAATAGTTTAAAAAATACTATGGCAAGACAGCATTATTTTAGTTAAGCGGTGAAGTTAGTATTAACTAAAAATATATAACTTTTAGAATAAAATGTTAAAATTAGAAATAATGTAGTCTTGCCAAGCATCTACGTTTTTAGGTAATTAAAATACCCAAGGATATATTAAAATATGTTTTTTTTTATAAGCTCGGGTTTTGCCAATTGGTTATTGAAAAGCTAAATTCAATTCGAACTCAATTTCTACACACAGAAAAATTGGTAAATATACAGGGTGACAGGCCCCACCGACGCGCAACTCGTTACTATGGATGCAGGATGCAATACATGACACTGAACCCTCCTGGGTTTCCATTTTACGTCAGTTATAAAAAAAATCGCTGTTCCATATATTTTGACCGCGTAGGTTACTTTTGTATCTTACAGCAGTTTTTTTTAATATTCGACGAAAAATGTCTGCGTTGGAATCATGTGCTGAATCCATGGCAACAGTTTGCGCGTCGATGTCCCTGCCACCCTATATATTTTTTATCTCTATAGCCACAAAAAGTTTGCGACCATGTTTTGTTTCTACTTTCGAAGTCTAGATAGTTGTATGCGTTTTCGATGAAGGAAAATATTCTTTACCGATTCAATCTTTTCTTTAATACTTTAAAATGACCATGATCATAATTAAAAAAATATTGGTTGAATTATTGAACCGCCGTCAAATCACGTCGAAATGGAATGACAATGACATGGAAATGAGAAAATAGTATATGAACAGTTTCCAGAACCACCTTATCTATGTACATAGGTACAACATTACTCCCAACCACCAAAGTGACACGATGTAGAAAAGCCATTATATTTTTAATGACAAACATATTTGCAAAAAAAAAAATCCTGGAACCTACTTATATCTTTATATAGTAATCGGAGGCAATAAAGGTCTATAATGTTAAATTTAAGAAGATGCCTCGGACTGCATGAGATTGCTTATAGTGTTTAGTCAAATAGTTATCCTTTTAAAACAAATTTCTTGTTTCCATCTTTTTTTAAATAAAATTCAATTTTTAGCAAGTCGGGTTTTTTGATTTTGTATTTTTTGAAATCATTATTTTGAAGTAACCTGCGAAATGTATTTTCTAACTTTTCTGCAATTTGCAGGACCAGTGCCAGTTTGTTTGATAATCAAAATATGATATGACCATAAAAACAAGTATTTCAAAATTAAAATTGTTACAACTCAGAATATCAACACAACACCTAAGGTCAAATTACGGTATTGAATGACCATTTCGTGGCACGATGAATATTTTTGCTTATATACCAAACTCTACTATATGATTCTGTACTATATAGGCCCTACCAGGGTAATGAAATGATGATCGTACCTCCTGGAGGTCCGGGACTCGTCTCCGGACTGCGCAGGCGACGCGCCAGCTGAGTACACGTTCCTGTTGGGGATGGATAGCGCTTTCTCTGTTGGGGGTGAAGATTTAGAGTATTTAGTATTAGGACAAAATTAAATTACAGCTGCTCAAGACTGGCTAAAAATGACATGTGTCAGAACTGACAGTTGAAATCCTGTTGTTGTGTGTTGTGTGCTGTAAGTTGTTTAAGAAGCAGTAGCCACTGCTATTCCGAGGATTGCAAACCCCGCAGAAACTCAAATACCAATAGATTATTTTATTATTTTGTTTTGATTTAGTCGAATCTAGAAGTCTTCTTTACTAAACATGAAAGTCCGACAGAGGAAGGTTCTATTGGTTGATTTTACGATGATCCTTTTTGTTATTTAGCTACATGTAAAGATCCTTCCTAAACATCGCCTAACTCTAGCAGAGGAAGTTTTTCGCCTGATAAAATACCGATGTTCTTCCATAGAGGTTCACAGTACCATGTTCACAGTACCAATATCAACATAAACTCACCATGTGCATTTCTCTCAGCGCTGATGCTGCGGATGCGGCTCTGGTTCTCGAGCTCCGAGTCCGTGAGGTCCAGAGACGCACCGCGAGTGCGGGACCGGCCTAGTCTGGAAACAATATACATAAGATATGAGTTAATAGCCGCTTCCCTTAGTCTAAACGAAACCAGCGAAGCGGTACTGCCTGATGGCGCCTATGACAGCTTGTGTGTTAATCCATTCGGCAAATTATAATCTCAGCGGTAGGTACCGACCCGACAACAATGTTACATCATATTTCTCATATTTAGCAGTCATTATTAACGTTCAAATGTCAAATAAACGTTGTTGAAACGACAGAGAGGTACACAAACTCGTATTTGAGGATAGTTTATGGATGCATCGGCAATTCGGAAAGAACTGAATTGGCCATAAAATACCAAGCAATCATGTTTGGAATACGTTAGACGCTACATCCTAGATGGAACGCTGATCTTCAGCCGAGTAGCTGCTGGATGGAGAGTAGCCAAGGATCGAATTAAATGGATTGCCATAGCAGGTTCATATGTTTCCATACATTTGACTTCCCTGTGTTAACGTGAAGTGATGCCGTGACGTAGACATTTCACGTTAAAATCGTCACTTTAGAAATTATAAAAGCGAACTATGGTTACCTTCTCTTAATAGTCCCAAAGAAGTCCCTTCTCCTCTTGCGAGGCGCGGGCTCCGGTGGGACGTTCTCATTCTGCTGTTGTACGTAGTCACCCTGCTGAAAGGATAATTTTATTTGAATTGAGACTTATACTAAGATATGGGCTCCCCCGAAGTTAAGACAAAAGGCAATCGGATAGTAAACAAAAAATAATTAAATTGTTCGAATAAATACATAATAGCAAAGTGGAGTTTTATTGGGCATTGAATTAAAGTGAGAAAGAATAAAAATCCCCATAAATAAATCTTGACTCTAAATCGAACGTCAGAAAGATAAACGAACAAAAAAGTTCAGATTCTTACACAAACAAAAATACAACTAATCTACCAAAGACTGTGCACAAAAAAACAAAGGAAAGTTAATAATTTTAGTACGTATGTAAAAAAAAGAAAAAAACAACCACAAACAATACGTTACCTCGGTATCACCATTAGCTTTGGCACCATTCTCCTTTATTCTCACCGTCTTTCCGGGCGAGGCATTAGGAGTGACTGTGACAGGTATATCATCTGTCTCATTTTCAGTCTCATCAATTGTGTCACTCTCTTGAGGTACTTCGGAGTCCAATTCTGCTCTCTCCACTTCGATGAATTTCCCGGAGTCGGTAATTTCCATCTTTTTGGGTAGATTTTTGCGGGGTTAGTATGGCAACACAGCACACGGGGTTTTGAGAGGTATTTTGTGACATTGACAGATTAGAAATAACTCGAAAGCATTTTAATTTTTGGTTATCTTCTTATTTAAATATGCAAACGTATCGCGTTTAAAATAATAAAAATTTTTAGCAGTGGAAGGCAAATTTTAGGTATTTTGTTTTAAATTGCCATCGTAGTATCGGCCATTATTTGGGCTGATCAAAGACTGTTAAGGTGGCCATGTCACAAAATATCTCCCAAATTAAAATGATCATGCTTAGGATAATTAACTTACATACAACATGGTTTTAAACTAGACTTCGTAGCGCTAAAAGCTACTCTAAGAGTTAAGTTCTAACGCAGAGCGAACCTTAGCAGAGAACAACTTTATTACAATCTAAAAGCATTAAAAATGTTACCTATTTGTTTTGTTTTCAATATTTAGATACTAGCTACTTAGACTACGATTAGGCCAAGTACGTAAAGATTTTTACACTACAAACACAAAACCATTTTTCCTATACAATCATGATAAATTCTTCTAAATCATTTAAGGCTCGTTTACATGAATTCAGCCGGCAAATAAGTTGCCCAGTATAAATGGGGGCTTAATAAAGTGTGCTTAAAGTTTCAGTCGGAAACGAAAACTATCAGATTTTAAAGTAAGCAAGCTGACAAGAGACGGGCTGTCCAAATTTCAATATTTTTACTAAATTCCCATTTCAGTTTCCGATTTTTCGCCTGTTCATTTCTTTTCAGACCACCCCTGTATTACAAAAAAGGCGGTTATGCCGTTTTTGAGGTTTATCGAGACTATCGAACAGTGATAGATTTTTATGAATATAGCTAGATTGTCTTTCCATTACGTCTCGTACCTACTTAAACGTAAAGTATGGTATTTCAAAGCTCAATCAAACTGAATTCAATCCTAAAATAAACTAAAAGCTAAATAATTTTAGTAATACAACTCACCTTGATGGATTTCTTCGGTTCCTGTGTATGTTATCACAGCAAACGCACGCAATGTAAAGGAAAACCAACAACTTGTTAATGTTTAGGTACATTTTGTAAATGTGGATATGATGGGAAATTTTGGAACACACTAATTACAAACAGTGTATGGGTTAGACAGTTGCTTAGGGGAACGCTTATTTCGCTACTCTACATCTAATAAAATATAACGGTTTTTGATCTGAGATAAAAGAAATAAGAGAGTGAGATTTTCGACTAAAATGTGACAAACATGATTTTGCTGTTTTCTACCACTTTAGTAGGATTTCTAGGAACTCCTTTTCTTTTTTTTTTTCAAGATAAAAATAATCACAGCACAAAATAATAAGAAACAATAACAGTTGTGTGTGTTAACAATAACAGCTGTCAGCAGAGAATGATTGTATTTTTTTTTGCAATAAGTATTGCTAAATGTTTTAGTTCAAATTCAAACGCGTACAGCGTTAATAAAAGTAAAAAGTATTGTTTTTTTTTCCAAAAAGACCTATTATTAACGTTCTCCTAAACAAAATGCCCTAAAAATAAAAGTAATATATCATTATTACTCTTAGTTCTTATTTCTAGTCGGTGTCTGCACGACTATGAAACTCAAAAGTACACATCGCAAAATGATAAAGTATGCAGTCAACTAGCGACATCTATGCAATGCAAATCTACTTTTTTTATCTGACCATAGATAATTAATTGACTATAAATTAAGCTTTTGCTGCAAAAGGCATTTAATTGAAAGTTATATAATGATTTAAATCCACGAAACAATGCTTGATGGTAGCAGGTAGTCAGGTAGGCGTGAGTTTATTGATTAAATTAATACCAACGGAGAGTTCATGTGATGTTAAATACTTTACTGCCAGTCCTTAATTTCTTTTTTCGCATTTTGCACGCTCGTAAAACTACATTTTTCATTATAAAACTACAGATGTCGCCAGTCATCTACACCATTGCTAGAGGTGTGCTATATAAATGGTATCTCACCCTCTGCACAGAGTGTATGATGAGTGTGGACTTGTTGGCTGCGTTTGTGGGGCTCAGCTCCAGTTCGCGTAGGGCTGATTCTGTTAGCTGAGAATTGTCGTGTCCTGAAAAGTAAAAAAAAGTACTTAAATGATAATTATGTAATTCTGGCCAGAGACCAAATACGTAGTCCAGAATGTTCAAAATGTTAACTAAATGATACAAGTTAAAAGTGCTCGCCTAGCACTGAGAGCAGCATCATTTTGTAATGATACCCCGCATTTATGAACTTACTCCCTATCTAATCTAGGTATCTTCAAGCTCGGTATTGAATGGCTCAACATGTTTATGCGGGTTGATAATATGATAACGAGAGGCCAGTTTTAAGATATTCATATCTAAACCGTCCAGATTTGGAAAATGAGCCGATAAATCCGTTTATCTTACATTGACGAAGGTCCAGAATGGAAGAAATCGCCGTGGGTACAGCAACAGTCAAGTAATAATGAGTACCAGTAACAATTTCAGGTATTAATATTTTTGCAGGTAAACAAACCATTTTGTTTGAAGATAGTCTTGGTGGTGGTGGTGGTGTGTCCGTGTGGCGACATGGTGCGGAGACTCTCCTTGATCTTGACGGGGCGGGAGCCCAGATCTGGGATGTCCGCTCCTTCTATGAAGAGGAACTGTGGAGGAATTTACATGTTATGTTAATATGATCGAAGATTAAAAAAGCATAAACAATTTATTTATTTAATACTTCACGCACAGAAATGTACAGAGGCGGTCTTAATGCCAATTGAATTACAGTCCATTCAGAAATAACAAACAAACCAACTACCCATCTTATAGAAAATAGAAAGTGATTTCCGCCACCTATAGGGTTAGGCTACTTCAAACAGTACTTGTTTGATGGCATTTTCAAGCATTGAGAGTTTATTTTGTGTTTTTTATTTCATCACTACTGCTCTCAAAATGGATAAGCTAACACCAAAAATTCGAACACATGTGGCATCTACCACCGCGCACTGGTACAAAACTGTCACTGTCTACACGGAATCGTCATTTTTGTCTACTCTTCCGACGACAAAACGCTTCTCTACGGTTCTTGTACTAAGCCTGCAGTAGGAGCATGTTACAACAGTACAGGACTGATTATGTTGTCGTCCAGAAGCGGACATTTTTCATGAGAACCCACACACACTAAAGAAAATGTAATGAAGTTGTTTTCATTTTGTAGGCGTAATTACCTCAACAGTAAGTGTACCGCTGACATCATGGTCCTCCATGGGGCGTGTCTGCAGAGCGATCTGTTGTCGCTGTGACGGAGCTGCTAACAACTCGTCTATACCCACGAGACCGAGACCTAGGAACCTGCGGGAAGATGTAGAGAGATTTAACTTAGAAGATTACTGTCGTTCATGACAGAAGACATAAAAGGAGGCCAACGTATGTTTTTTTTAATAAGCTATTAGGAGCCCGCTAAATATTTATTCAGAAAGAAATAATTTCGGTATCAATTTACCAAAGCCAATTTAACTTGCCGTCATGGGATACTCAAATTACTTAAAGTGTGGTGGACTAAAATTAAAACAGCCAATAATGAGCTGAAAGACAAGTCGACAATAGAAATATTTAGTACCAGCAGCTTTGCCTGCGTTGAGGTAGAAAAATATCCCGCGGGAACGTAATACCGGGATAAAAAGTATAATATGTGTTAATCCAGGTTGTAATCTACCTGTTTGAAAAAAAAACATCCAAATCCGTTCAGCCATTTTTGCGTGAAAGAGTAAAAAATATCCATACATCCATACATACAAACTTTCGCGTTTATAACATTATAAGTAAGGATTAATTTTTATCAGCCTCTTCGCCTTTCACAAACTGTGAGCGCGAAAGAGTATAATTCTATTGACTGCTAGAGTTCAATAACCTATGTATCCTGCGTTTTGCATTTTAACTACTAAGAATTAGTAAGAAGGACATATTTACCTGTTCTGCGAGGCCCCTCCCCCGGGTGACGGAGGCCCAGTGCGGTCATACACCTCGAACAAGAGCTCCGCTGTTTGCGGGGACAGGTCACTGTGAACAAACGACAACAGTTCATACATCTGAGGAGTTTACACTATCATACCAAAGACATCATCATCCTTCAGATAGAACTGCTGTAAATAGGCCTCCTTCAAGGGTAGCCACTATGAATGGTTCTTTGCTTCTCGCATCCAGCGGATTCATCTGGCCTTCAATAGGTCATCAGTCGACCTTATACCCCGCCACCTACTATCATCATCATCCACAGCCCGACATCACCTAATGCTGAACATAGGCCTCTCTTTTCATGTGCTAAACCCTCCTTTGTCAGCCTCATCCACGTTTAGCCCGCTATAGCAACAATGTCGTCCGTCCTTTTCGTACGGCTGACATCTCATCTCCCAGTCCTTAGTTCTGTAGTTCCCACTCTGTCACTATAGCAAGTGAATATTTGTTCAAAAGTGACGTGATAAACGATTTTTCAGCATTTGTTGTGCAACTATTAGCTGTTGTGAACTTAAACTGACCTGCATTGGTACAAGTCCTGAGCACACAACACCAGCGTTTAGATTAATGTTCGTCTTCACCAACCATCTCTAAAAACTAGGAGCCTTCTAATGAAATAAAATACAGCCATTAACTAATTTTACTTCATTAACAAAGACTTATGAAACTTGAGTAAGTAAACAATCAGAACATTTTCCATTGCAAGCTAGCTGCCTGTATACCTAACTCTTTTATTGACTGTACCTACATCAAAAGAAAGAAGAAAGAAAAGAGACTACTGCTTACAATAAGAAGTGTTCCTCCCACTGCGGACTGGTGGTGTCCTTCTTGAAGGCTGTCTGGTTCTTCTGTGGGGGTTCGTCCATCTCCACCACGCAGTATGGCGCTATGCAGCCGGTTTTACCTGGAATGAAGAGACAAAGAGGTTAATATCAAGAACTTTTTGATGAACTTTTGAATTCAGCTGCATTTGGGTGGACTGGAACTGACCCCAACATTGGGAAGGAAGAAAGAACGTTGGGAAGGCACACTGACGATTGTCGATTAATTGTGTTCCAAACTCTGTCATTAAAAGCCATAAAAAAATATGTAAGTTGGTTACTGGTTGGCAACAATAGGTACAGCTCTTCTGGATTTAAAATTTTGGGCTGTTTTGCTTCGTTGCCCATCTTGAATTTTGGCTAAAGCACTATTATTTAACACAGAACAACTTAGATGCCCATTAAATCCTTCAAAATATATTCAAAACTAAACACGAGGAACGTCTCAGTGGTAGCCCGGGGTCAGGATTTGTCACGGAATAAGGATTTGTACTTGGTTGATGGCCCTCGCCCTGTGTCCCAGCAATGGGAACCTGATAGACTGCTTATGCTGTCTTCCAATGGCGGAGATTTTTCACACACACACACACACTAAAGAAAATTAATTGGGTTCAGGCTGATTATTGAATATGTTTTGTTGGTATATTGGCGTGTGCTAGCTGACATAATATATTGCAAATAATTTAATTTTATGTTTTATGTTTAATAATATTAATTACATACCTATTATTGTATAGAATCACGTTCTTCTAAAATAACAGACAGCTGTGCTGCTGGGGAGTTTGTTGCGCCACTTCTTGTTTCTTGCTAAAGCACTAGGAAGTGGTGAAGGGCGGGCGTTTTGGGGGACTCTCTTATGTAATTTTGACGTTCAAAAAGTGCTGACTCTCAGCCTAGACTTTTGATTTGATTTGATTATTTGGCTACTTTGTAGACAGTGAAAGACTGTTTCCTTATCTTCTACTCAGTTCTTTAATAACCTGAAAGGGTAGTGGCTATGCTTACCCCCCAGATCCTTGGCACAAACGAGTTTGACGAGTAGCCTCTTGTCTCCGTGAAGGGTGACTCCGCCGGCTGTTGAGTTAGGAGTCGACGTGTATAGTTGACGGTCTTGTTGCAACTGGAACATGGAGAAGAATGAATTAATTGTGATCTTCTTCATCATGTCGATGATTCCAATTGTTGGTTTTAAATAAGCTTCGACCAGAATTCAGCCACGTAGACAGCGTTATCGTTGACCTCGCAAAAATCTTCCATAGTGCAGGTCTTAGTGCACAGAGAGCACGACAAGAGGTGGGGCATAGTTTGCGATGTGGCTCCACATCTTACTGCAGCTCATTGGAGTTCTCTCTATCTGACTAAGTTGTCCGGCAGCCTCCTTCTTAGTCGATTAAGGGATTTCCAAGTCGGACAACGCCCTGTTCCAGAGGTCGTCTATTTGCTGACCTTCATGCAAATATTTTTTTTAATAAACAAAATATCATCCTTACCATGGCGTCATAATGCAGTGGCAGCCTCGGCCCAGGGGTCTCGAGGTATCTCCGTAGACGCGGGCAGGTGGGGTAGTGCGCTAGATTGAAGTGCAGGTTGGTACTGCGCAGCGCGTTGACGACTATGTCACTGGAAGAGGAGGGTAGTTTGTTAAATTGTTGGTGGTTTTGGTATTAAGGTAGGAAAGAAAAACTAGGTATCAAAAGTGTGGCGGCATCTACTACGCCAAACTGACGTCACGCTAAATCCTACATCGCGCAAGCAGAGTTTGCCGCGCAAGCAGAGTTTGCCGCGCAAACTTCCCGATGTCTATCGTGAAGCAGTAGCCCACCAGACCCTCTCATTCATTCTATGGAGGATGAGTGAACTTCACACCCGGATCCTCATACCTCTATACTGGTGAAATACAAGAAGGGTAATACTCCGAAACTACTTTTGGTAAAATTGTAACTCCTGTCGAATTCGATTGTGGTGGGAAACGATTTGTGTACGTAGATACAACAATAAAGTTCTTGGAAAACATTGAATAGTAAAAGCAAAGTTTTTGCAAACAAAAATTACGAAATAAACTCTTTAGCGAATATAGTAATTACTCATCGCTATTTTATTTAGTGGATTTAAATTTTAATGCAGGTCAATTCTTGGTAACTAAAGGCTCCCACAGAAAGGCGTGACGCGACAGTACTGGTAGAACAGTTTCCATGAAGTTTTCATAGAAATTATTCTGCGAGACTCACGTCGCTTCTGTGTGCTGGGAGCCGTAAGGCATAGCTTGGTTATTCTGGGAATTTTACTGATGAAGAAAACCTATAAAATTCACAGTACCCGCTGAATGGACAATCTCTAAAACAGTAAACTTTAGAATACCTGATAAGTTGTTGCAAGTTGCTCTCGGTGGCGTTAGGCCTCAGTGCCCCCACTGGCGCCAGTGCCACCTTAACTTCAGGCCACCCGTCGCACTTCAACTCGCCCGTCAACTTGTCTGTCACGCAGACTATGTTCAAACGAGCCCTGAACCTGAAATATTGAGGATGAACACATTAATAAAAACGTAGTTTTAATAATTATGTTTAAAGTATTTAAAATGATTAATTAGCGTTCAAATGAAACAATTCAATAAACCATTTTTTTATGTAAAATGTGCTCTGTGATTTTTTTAGATAGCCGCGTATTTTTTTATTTGACATTTGGAATGTCAACTGTCAATACAAACTAAAACTAGAAAAAAAGAAGTTGAGGAGAAATACGACCATGAAGGTTATTCTGAATTCGAATATTTTATTTGGATGTTGTAAGAAATATTTTATCAATATTTTAAATTGTCTTTCATAACTTCGAGATAAATGGCGGTACAAACAGTAGGTACCTTAATTTTTAAGAATTTCATTCATTCAGTCATTGATTTTGATATTTTCGCGCTATCGCAATCTATCAAAAGAATGGTTACACAATTTCTTGCTAGTCGCCTATAAGATGGATGATCTTGTCATCCGCTTCCTTCGATTCGTCGGTGTATAGTGTTTTTCTGCTAAATATGTACGTTTTTGAAGTGAAAACATCTATAAGCGCGTTGAGCACTTTTTGGGTGAACAAAAATCATGGATCTCACCTCACGTCTTCGACACCGAACGCTTTTTGATTTAAGAGTGGTTGGGTACATGGATGAGTCGCGCGTTGATGTCTTTTGGAAAATTCCCTTTCTTTCATTAGGAAATTCTAATTCTTTTATCCCTTTCTTTCCCTTTGTATTTTTATCGTAAAATCTGTGCTGTTACCTTTAATGGCTGAAGTCGATCGCTCGTTTATCATTTTTTACCGGGAGCAATCAACACCCAAGGACTAAATGTGAAATCCTGTATTGACGATTTAAAAAAATACACACGTAATTGTTCAAGTTTTCACATCTGTCGGCATTCCCGGAGTGCCACTGTTCTTTTGTTAATCTATTCATTTATCATGCGTTCGTTTTCAATCTCCGGTGTCGCTTCGATGTTAATACTGTTGGTTATACGTTTTTTCGACTGTAATACAACTGCTTTTTGACCCAAATAATAAAATAAAATGAAGATGGTGATGCTGGACATACCATAAAGGACTCACCTATTAACATTTACCCTGTAGTGCGACACTTCTACTTTCTCCCCTCGTTGACTGAAAGCCTTCAGCTGGAAAGCGGGGGTAGCTTCACAGTCACACGTGATTGTCTGGAATTAGAAATAAATAAACTTTTAACATGGATATACATACATACGCATAGGAAAAAAAAAAGTAAATATAGGTATCAGGTTTTTCGTCAAACATAAAGGAATATGCCACAATAGTAGGCGGAGACTACAAGCATCAACCCTACATTGATAAACTCACATAAAATCCTACTATTATAATGTTTGGATTGTATAAGAGAGCATGACCTCTGTGTTTGTTTCGGGATTTCTTCTTAGGGATCGGTCAGCTTAGAAATGCCGGCGCCATCTAGTTCTAAAATGTTGACGTATAAAACTGGCATAAAAGATCTACTACTGTAAATAAACATTTCATTTCACGATGTCACATCTACGATGTAATTCTTAGATCTACATAAGTACTCCTTTTGCCTTGACCAGGCGCAACACACTTATAAATGGCTTGCATTTTAACAGTTCAACAACAACCGGTTCCAACTGATGGGGCCCGCAAGGGCCGATGCCTGCCAGGGGTGCGGGTTGTTCGAAAGAGATACCACGGCCCCTGGCACACAGGCAACTGAGGGAACACGCCCTCCCGCTCCGCCCAGAGCGGAAAAAGTTATTTGATGATGTCCCACACAAAAAACAAAACGAAACAGTTACAAGTAGGTACCCAATAAGTCCCTGACTTAAGTCAGGGTCAAGACAACTGAAATTACACTATCCCTAGAGACCAGAATATAATCTTATAACAGATTGAAACTTATTGCAGAACAAATATCTCTTCTACAAACAAGAAAAGAGCTAAGGATATAACAATAAAATTAAATAGCTTCATCGGAATCTTCCTCTATCACATTATTCAATCATCTTTCTGCCTATTACACTATTCACAGACTAATAAAGTTGATTTTTCATATTTCGTTTTCATTTTTGGTTTTTATACCGACAGACTGTTACTATTGCATTTATAGTAGCCAAACGTACACGATATCTTACAATGGAAATAAAATTGAATGCAATTTCTTTTAAAAGTTTAATAAATTAGTTATAATTAGTACGATTACTAACTTGTTTGCGATCTTTTTTACCGTGATTTCCTTCACCTGATTACCAATAGTCCAGAAACAGTATTATTTTCATATCCTGCAAATATTTTTCCCCAAAAAAAACGAAGGCCAGAGAGAGCTACATGGATAAGTAAATGTCTTCCCATTACATACCAACATCAGCAAAAGCAAATAACATCCTAATTTATGATACCTACTTCCATTTTCTGAAGAAAACAACAAATAAAAGTATTCCCACGAGAATTCTCCGGATAAACAAGTTCAGTGACCCATGATATCATACAATCAACTATTTTAACATGATCTTTCTTCTCAAACAAATTGATAGCTCATTGAAAACAAATGAAGAGATCAAGCTATGCTGGGTTGTCATATCTTTCTTCCTACGCAATGTCAGTATCGGAATATGAACCCGTATTTGGCTGTGTCTTTCAACGGGGATATAGCTCAGTGGCAGAGCAATCGACTGCAGATCGATAGGTCCCCGGTTCAAATCCGGGTGTCCCCTCAGCTTTCCTTTTTGTGTTTGTAAGGATTTCGAACTTGAAAGGATTTCTACGTAGTTTACGTGCTACGCAGTTGCTACGAAAGTGCTACGAGATTGCTACGCAGGATTTTAAGTTTTACTTTTTGTGTGCACCTTTTATTCATAATTCTTTGTTATTTTATTTTACGTTTTATAGAAATAGATCAAAGCAAGCGTATACGTAGCAATACGTAGGGTTAAAAACAATCAACCGATTATAATCAATGGGATTCGGGAGACAATCTGTCTGGTACCGACGATTAACAGCGAAGGTAAGTAAGGGTCAGTTCTCCCAAATCTGCACAAGTACGTAGGTATGTTGCATCGTCCCGCATTGTTTTTATCCACGTCTGTTATACTCTCGTCCGTTGTCACTGTTTGGTCAGTTTTTTTTTTGCATTGCATTCGGAATTTTTAAGGGAACGCTATACTACATGTGCCTACATGCTATAAGCGATTCCATGATGTAGATTAAAAACCCGGTATTTATTTATGAAGACTTCTACTTTATAACGAAAGTAATTTCAAAAGCAAGCGGAAATTATGAGGCATGTTAGGAGAAACACATTGTAGTAGTTCTTTCTTTACTGGGGAGTTTGTTGCGCCGTGTCTTCTTCCCAGCTAAAACACTTTTAGGAAGTGGTAAATGGCAGGCATTTTAGAGGACTATCATGTAATTTGGACGTAAAAACTTCTTGATATTCAGCATTGTTTGAATAAATGATTACTTTTGATTTTTTTAAAGACATTTGTTTGTTATTTTGAACCACGAAGACCCATAAAAATGACAAACCCTGTCTAAACACTAACAAAAATCGCCTGCGAAATAGAGAGCTTAAACCCAGCAAGTAAACAAAATCAGAGAAAGAAGAATAAAGTTTTCTTGAAAACTCAAATGTAGATACTTTATTAAAATCCCCATACTGCGGAGCTATTCTGTTCAAATCTCACCGTGAAAACGTAGTTGAAGTGAGGTTAAAGTGACCTCTCATTCCATTTGATCCTAGGAAATAACACTACTGACAGCTCACGTCAAGACCATTTCACCTAAGTTTTCACGGTGATATTTGTACAGAATAGACCGGCTGTTCTAGTTAAATAAAACAGTCGGTATATTTCGTAATAACAACTGACCTATCATAAACCCAGTAATAAGATTGTATGACTGATTTCCGCTTGAAGCAATCACAACATCCGTTCAACAAATTAAGTAACAGAACGCTGCATGTGGTCCTGTTTTGTGATATTGATAGTAATATTGCTTATATCATTCATCATTTCAGCCGATAGATGTCCACTGCTGGACATAGGCCTCCCCCAAGCACCGCCACTTCGACTGGTTATGTGCTTCCCGCATCCAGCGAACTCCTGCGGCCCTCACAAGGTCGTCGGTCCACCTTGTAGGAGGCCTTGCAACTATACGTCTTTCGGGACGCGGTCGCCACTCCAGAACTTTTCGGGCCCATCGGCCATCTGTGCTGCGAGCAATGTGCCACTGCCACTTAAGCTTGACAATTCTTCGGGCTCTGTAGGTTACCTTGGTTCTCCTGCGGATATCTTCATTCCTGAATCGATCACGTAGGGAATCTCCAAGCATAGCCCTCTCCATTGCCCTTTAGTGACTTTAAGCCTTTTTATGAGGCCCATTGTGAGCGACCACGTTTCGGTTCCATATGTCATCAACTCATCACTGGCAACACGCACTGGTCAAAGACTTTCGTCTTGAGACACTGCGGTATGTGGGACGAGAAGATATAATAGGGATAGGATATTAGGATAGCGCCAGGATAGCCAGATTTCATATTTTATTACGGTTTTTTGCAACTTGCAGGTTAATTTCAGACTACATGTTGATTAAAATATGATTCGCGACCGTAACACGTATATACATATTTTCATAGAATTATAGTCTTTAAAATCATCTACCCAATCCTCTAAGTTCGGTGGCGCCGATCTCTCGCGTCCGGCCCTGATCCAGGCCATGGTACGAAACGAGAGTGCATGGGTAGCCGCCACCTCCTTCTGCGAAACAGTTATTCTCGCGAAGAGGGAGGCAGGCGGCGCACGTAAGAGAGAGGCAGTATATGCGCCCTCACGGCCTTAGTCACCGCAGCAGACGCCCTGGGCATCGGGAATCTCAGGCTGATTCCCGGACACCGTAGGTAGGCGCGGGGTTGCGGACGGCGAATAATGGGTAGCTCGCTGTCCAGTAAAGACAAAGCCCGGGTCGCGTTGTGTTCCACGCGCGCTTCAAAGAGATGTCAGCACCAACTGGTGGGGTCCGCAAGGACCGATGCCTGCCAGGGGTGCGGGTTGTTCGAAAGAGATGCCGTGGCCCCTGGCACACAGGCAACTGAGGGAACACGGCTGGGTTTTAGTCAGTAAAAGTCTGACACGCTCTCCTGCTCCAAGAGCGGGAGAAGTTATTTGATGATTTCCCACCCAAAAGAAATCCTTCTAGGTTCATTTAATCCCTTCAATGATTTATTCATGAAATTTTTATTCAATGGGATTAAATATTTCTTTGGTACCTGATAAAATCTGCGGCCTAATCCCGAAATCGAGTTGTGATTCCACAACTCGATTAACATCTACACAATGTATTCACGTTTGAGTTACACCTACCTCATATAAATGCATGGGTATGCAGTGGTAAATTGTATGAATAGGTATTCGAAAATCGGACTGGATGTAGTCCAATTTACAAATATGACTGCAAAACCTGTATTCCATGCATTTTGTATTAGATTGTCAACTGTTTTCTCATGCATTGGACGTAATATATCGCCTGTAATTTGCGAAGGGTTAGGCAGAGTTTTACCTAAAGTACACCGAAATTTCACCGTTTCATGTTTCAGTCCCATGTAATAGGGGCCAGCCGATTGCCATCAACCTGGCACAAATCCAGACTCCGGGCTGGTACTGAGAAATTCCTGATGGGTAAACCCAATAACGCTGCTTCCACTCACACTCTTGACCTGGGAGTCGAACCCAAGACCTTGTGATCAATAGAGCAACGAGGCGAGTTGTTCAACAATAATATGCCTAATATTGACCCCCATGCTTCCAAGGTAAAATAAAAACTTTTTCCAAAAAAAAAACAACCGACTTCCAAAAAAACACTACAAAGTGAAAAATAACTTTAATATCGGAAGTCGGTGACTTTGGATACGTATGTATTTTAAAAAAAAAATTAAAACGTTTTTATTTTTCACTTTTTAGTTATAGTACCTACCCCATTAATTCGAAATTTCATCATCCTTGGGGTCAAAACAATGCATATTTATGCGATAGCAGCAATCGCGGTTTATTTACTGTTATTTTTTGAAGAGTTCCGTTGTCTGTGTCCGAAACGCATCATCAGATCTATATGAAAATGAAATGGGAGCACACGGAAAGTACCAACTTTCAAATAAAAAAGAATCATCAAAATTGGTTTACCCAGTCGAAAGTTATGAGGTAACAAACATTTTAAAAAATACAGTCGAATTGAGAACCTCCTCCTTTTTTTGAAGTCGTTTAAAAAGCCAGGACACGAGGGCTGAATTTGACAGATAAAAGGAATTGCAGGTATAGATACCAGGTGATTGTCAGTAGGAGAATTGAGGGTCGAGGATTGTATAAGGATTTGTCCACAGAAAAAAAGTGTTAAATATAGTAGTGGTAAATACTCACGACATCATCCTTGGAGTCGCACTCACAGAAGACGTTGGAGATGCTGGGCGGGTGGCTATCCAGCGCACGGACCATCTCCACGCCAATACCTTGCTGGAACAAAGAAAACAACTGGTTAACGGGTTGTCAGTAGAAAAATTATCCAACCCGCCTGCCAAGCGTGGCGTTTATGGAAACCCCCCTTTTGGGGGAGGCTTATGCCCAGCACTGGACGTCTTTCGGCTGAGACGATGATGATGATGAGAAGGATCATGGGCCGGTAGACGTGAACGGCTAAAAGAGGTAGCATTAGATTGGGTAAAACAGAAATTGATACACCTGTGTTTAAGATGGTGGATAGAGCATTAGACAAATTAGCGTATTCTCAGTCAAACTGCCTAGTCTTTCCCAGTTTAACCGGATTCAGCTGATTACCAGTATTTTAGAATAGAATAGAATAATTATTTATTTGCATAGAAAGTAGGTACAGAAAAAGAGATCCTTATACATTCTACCTTAAATTAGGCATGCAAACATTTAGCACAAGTGCTTAATAGTCTATAATAATGTCAATATGAAAATTCTTATGAAATGGTCAATAAAATAAAATATAGAATTAAATATGTCAGGATTAATTCGGTGTTTAAAAAGTTTTATCATTTAGAAATTCACAAATGGAGTAATAACATTTATCAATTAATAAGACTGTCAATTTCTTTTTAAACAGGGGAATGGACTCTATTTTTAGTCCATCGGGTATTTTGTTAAAGATAATCGGGCACATACATTAAAACACTTTCTTAATAATGCAGTGTTATGACCACTAACACGTAGCATGTTTGTATACTGCCTTCTAATTGGTCGTGTTCTATTGTCAGACGATTTATTAAAAAGATGCATATTTCATTTCACAAAGACAGCTATTTCGAAAATGTAAAGTGATGGGAATGTTAGCAAATTTAGGGACTTGAATACAGGTACGCAACTATCTGTTACTTTCATGTTACATTTCATTTTATATGGCACTTGGCATCTGACTTCCACAATCCAGTTACTGGCTAGTACAATACCCCTTGGTAAGACTGGTTGTCAGACTTTTGGGCTTCTGACCACTTTACGTCTGTCAAAGATCTACGAGTGACAGCCGGGACGAACGGGTTTCCGAGGTACGCAAGGGTCTCGATAAATAATAGATGGTCAGTTAGTTACCCATCTACGAACCGATAATTTTTTATAAACGACCTTTTAACTGTAATTTTGTGAACTAACCTTTTACTGTAGTTTTATCATCGTCATTATTATTATTTTTGCTGGTCATGTTGTGCGATTACGCTTTAGGTGATAATCAGGTCGAAACTTACGATGTTAACTTAGGGTGAATTTAACCAAACTTTTATATGAAATGAAATGAAATGTTTATTTATGTAAGTAGATCTTAAAAGACACTTTTACACGTCAATATTTTGTTGGTCAATATTTTTAAAACTAGATGGCGCCGGTATTTCCTAGCTGACTGTTCCCTGAGAAGAAAGCCGAAACAAACTCAGAGGTCATGGTCTCTTTTAAAGTTCAAACATTATATTATTTGAATTTTATGTGAGTCTAGCACTGCAGGGCAATGTCTGGAAAAGCCTTTTGGAGAAAGAGCCATTGCAGCTTTGAGCTGACCTGTCTCAACAGACGGCATGTGTGTAGCGAAGCAGTATGTTAACAGTATACCTAGAATAAGTCTTATCCTGAGAATAAATTTTGAATTTTTGACAGATTTTCCTTATTAGAATTGTCAGACGTAAATTTTATCCTACGGACAAAAGATATTTGACTTTGATAAAATCAGCCCTTACTGAAATAATGTGATTGTTACCTTTTGTAGTTGCCTTGTGAATAAATAATTAAATAAACGGATTTGGCATCCATGAACTGGATTACGACCTGGATAGGTTTTTATTCCGATATTCAAACGGGATCTAGACTAATGCGGGTGAAACCGCGGGGCGCAGCTAATACAAAATAAAGTTATTTTTAAGTAAGTTTTTTTACTTAAGTAGGTATGTGAAATATTGAGTATCATAATCTTTTATTGGATAAGAACCCGGATAAACATTAAAATCGAATTAAAACATTAAGATTATACAGCCGCTATTCGATTATAAATCGATTAAGCATAATGTTGGTCAACACAATTGAGGTTACCGATTCTTTGAATCGATTTATTAATAAAATGGTGTATTTATCTGATTTCTCTAATTGTTTTATCGATTTTCTCATAAATTGATTAGATGGTGGCGATAAATGAAGGGGAAATGGTTTTTTCATTAGTTTTGATTAAGTTCTATGAGATATTTATACCTAGTCTTTATTGATATAATAGTCTTATTCCGAGTGGATTAAGAAATAGGGTGTTAAGATAGGTCATCACCATCTGCCTAGCCTTGTCCCAACTATGTTGGGGTCGGCTTCCAGTCTAACCGGATGCAGCTGAATGCCAGTATTTCACATGGAGCGACTACCTATCTGACCTCCACAACCCAGTTACAGTACCCACGATACCTCATGGTAAGACTGGTTGTCAGACTTTCGGGCTTCTGACGACCCGTAACGACTGTCAAAGATCCACGAATGACAGCCGAGATCAAGGGCTTAACGTGCTTTGCGAGGCACGGGGGGTCTTTGTAGATGGTCACCCATCCATGGACCAACCGCGGTAGGCGTAGCTTAACCTGATCGATCGACCCGTGTGGCTGTTACTTAGCCACAAGGTAAACTTTTGTGGGCACGGTTGGCGCAGTGGTTAAGCGATTGACTGCTGTGCTGCGTGTAGCGGCTTCGATTCCCGCACGGAACAAATATTTGTATGATCTACAAGTAGTTGTTCCGGGTCTGGCTGTTTGTGCATGTGTATTTAAATGTTTGTAAACGCACCCACAATACAGGAGTAATTCCTAGTGTGGGGCAACGATCAAAAAAAAAAAACTTGCTTTATGTTTACTTCATTCGTCTTCTTTTGTTTATATAAAGGTTATCTTTGCCTTTTCCCCTTACACCCCTCTCTATCCTAAGAAACGTTTTCAGTATCTTTACGACTTCCACACGAAATTGCGAGGTCATCAGAAAACTGAATATCAGCGTCAGGTGGTGCATACTGTATTGCTGACATTATGCTGAGCTGATGCCCTTTCGGCATTAATAACATTGTTCTTATTTATTTGCTTCGTCCACGTGGAGGTCAGTGTATTATCCAAATAAACCTTCCCCTTGAATCAATCTATCTATTGATGAAAACTACATAAAAATCCGCTGTGTAGTTTACAAGATGTAAGCGTACAAACACGAAAAGCGACTTTGTTTTATACTAAGTAAAGATTTAATAGTTTAAAGGTTCTATAAGCTGTAATGCCAATAAACGCATTTTTCTTTCTTTAAAGCTTTAAATGCCAATGCATTCCACAACATTCTGTTCAGGCCGCTCGTTTGTGGAATGTATTGCCAGTTCAAATAAAACGCGCGCAATCGATACAATTTTTTATTTTTATTTTAAGAGACTCGTGAAGGATCATTACTTGTTGTTGTGAGCTTATATGTTTAGTATGGATGTATATAGGTAAGTATCTATTATACAGCATATATACAGGGTGTATTTTTTAATGGATTAAAAATTCTCATAACTTCCGAGCAGGATTAAAAAACCCTTCCAATATCGTTTGATATCATCCAAAGAAGCCGTGCCCTTGGTATGTATATACCCTTTCCGTTACACGTTGTATAGTTATGATCTTCAGAAGGGACATGTGCGTAGTACTCGCACGGGAGTGCGTCTATGACCAGTGGCCCTAATGTGAGTTCCTTTTAACCATCTAGATCTAACGCATCGACCGCGTTCGGCGCTCCGATTATCCCTGGGTTGTTGGTGAAGGACCAATCGGAGCGCCCGCTCGTAGTAGACGGTGTTCTGTAGTTTCTGCCTACCCAGATAGGAAGAAGGCCTACCTACCCAAAAATGGCACAATAGACCACACACCAAGACAATAAATATAACAGCAATCTAAAATTACGTAACAGCACAATAACATACTATGTATGGGCACGTACTTGACATAAAATAAACCATTACCTACGACAAAAAAGGGACAACGCAATACATTAATAGCACTTTCTCTTTCACATAAGCAATGTTAATAACTGTTTTGACTGTTTTTTTGAGCAATTATTGCTGGGCTAATGGAGCAATCTGGAGCAACAACAATAAATTGCCGATGTGTTTCGGCATGATTGCTTCTGATTGTTCCATATATTTCATAAGTTGCCGAATATCGAATCGGTTTGGATTTTTTTTGTCAATTTTCGTTCTATCTCGTTTGTACGTTTAACTACGTCTCGTTTTTGCGAGAGGAACCGGCCGGCGGCGGGGCAGGCGCATTGCCTAGTTTTTTAAGTTGCTCCATATTGTGTGGCCGTATCTCTGGCAACAGGTTGCTACATGTTGCCATTGCCTTAAATATCTGGATGTACTCGTGACGTCACAGTTGACGAGAATTGCCCAAGATGGAGTAATTTTAGTTGCTCGTGTAAGCGCACCTTAACACCACGTTCGTTCCGACGTAAAAATATCGCGGTAGGATTTTTCGGGCACTAGATTTTCACTCTCAGTGTCGAACCGAGCATTGAATCGCTTCAAGGCTTTCATTTTGATAGCTCAACAACTTTCATTGCGTTAAGGAATATTCTTCAAAATGATTAAAGAAAGAAAGAAAGAAAAAGTATTTATTAGACTCGCACAGGAATAACACAAACTTAACTAAATAACATACTTATTTTAATAAATTAAAATTAGAGAAAAACAAAAAGTAAAAATAAAAAACAAATCCCCGTACGAGGCCAAAAGGCCACTATCTCAGCATGATGCTGCGACATTTAAAAAAAAAATGTCGCAGCGCTGATTCAGATTAATACGTGTGTTATGCAATTAGGGTACTGTTTACTGTACGCCACTCATCATCGTCAGAATGATCAAGATCATCGTATTATACATAAGACTTCCATTACTGCAGGCTTCGCATGACGCTTTCTATTTCTACGAAAAATAGACAGTGCTTTTTCTATACAAAGTCACATTTCGTTTCTCCATTTTTGACATAGAACTGTAGATGTCCTTCGACAATCTGTCATTTTGTCTTTCGTTTCTAACGACCTTTGTCTAAGTCCTTTTATATGTAGACTGTTTTAGAAGAATATTTTCTTCCTAAACTATCAAAATCACACTGACAGCAAACTTTCTACTCGACGGCCACAAAGTATATACGATTATCTACAAAATCATGATTCGTTTAGGAAGCATAACTGTGATAATTAATAGAAGAACATAGATATCTTCTCCTATTGTACATCATTTAGTTAATGTCTTTTCTTCAGCAGGCTTAGCATGCCGATTTCCATTTCTACTCTATCGTAGAATTGAAATCGCTTGTCTACATTTCTCGGTACAAAACTGTCAATTGTCTACACGGAAACGGTTATTTTTGTCTACTCTTCCGTTGACAAAACGCTTCTCTATAGTTCTCATGCTAAGCCTACTGGTCATAACATTCTCTTGGAAGTCTCCGCTACTACCTGGCAGCGCGGGAAGAAACATTTTTTTTTTGTATTTGACTCAAATGAAAACACAATATTTTATTTCACATAAACCTGCGTGGGCACTTATGAAACGTCAGAAGCCCAGAGTACTTTATGCCATACTGGAAGTCAGAAGCTAGGTGCTCTACGACTATAGCGCATCGCGGCAAAAAACACGGTTCAACACAACGATGCTTGTGATGTTAGTTAAATCGAATTACCACAAAAATAAATGTAATTTTGCAAAATGCACGGCTCAGTGGGATTTTTTTTTTTTGGTTTTTCGTTAGTTGATTGAATTGCCTTCATTACATAAGATATCACAGATTAGGTACGCTCAATATGTTGAGAATTATGCAGCGGAAAATATATCCTTCCGTGAGTGATAAAACCACAACTTGGTTGCAAACATTGTTATTTTTTTAAGTGTCTATCAGCTGTCCATATGTTGCCGTGAGGCCAGCACCCTAATTGCGTAACACACGATCAATCATAATCGGTTTCATGTTGACAGTTCAACAATATTCATTGCGTTATTTACGTTGTTGAGCAGACACATTTATCGAACATATGAAGCATTGTATTAGCAATCTGTTTAAAAATCATCCAGATTATGATTGATCGTGCGTTACGTAATTAGGGTGCTGATCGAAAGCGATCCCTTCAAAGGAGGTAAAATACTTTTTTTTTTATTATGGTATTTTAGAACAAAAGTTATAAATAATTTTCTACTGCATTTTCCACGTAACTATTTCCGTTATCCTGCACGTTTAGCATCAATTAACACCGTGCTTCTAATTATAACTCAGCGGATTCCCACGCACTTTTCTTGTGTGTTACATAAATATCGCAACATTCGCATCAAACAATCGATTGCCGTGACTTTCTCAAGGTCAAGGGCGAGGAACAAAGTCATATTGACACTTGAAACACGTGCTATGACAGGTAGTATACTTTTCTTGCTCAGAATTTTTGAAAAGAGGTTTTAAATACTCAAATAGCCCTGTGCCAGGGGTGCGAGTTGTTCGAAAGAGATACAACTGAAGAATCACGGGTGGGTTTTAGTCAGTAAAAGTCTGACACGTTCAAGTTATTTGATGATTTCCCATACTAAAAAAAAAACACTCAAATAGCGATCCATATTGTAAAATCTCACCGTGAAAACACCGTGAATAAGTGCTGCGGTTTTTGTTTCTTTTTTCAAATATCGAAGCCTCTTTGGCCTCGCACATCGTCTTCCTTTTTGTTTTCATAATTTTGTTAGATTTAAATTTTTCTCCTTTTTTGTTTTTATGATTTTATTAGATTTTATTTTCTATTTTATTTGTTGTTATGATTTTTATTTATCTTATTTTCTCTTTTTAACCGACTTCAAAACGTAGGAGATTCTCAATTCGTCGGAACCTTGTATTTCTTGTGTGTCTCCCAAATAAAGTAATTTTCTGAATTTCTTCTTTCAGCTGTCGTTCTACCTGATGCTGAGGTTTCCCACTTCACCTAAGTTTTCACGGTGACATTTTTACAGAATAGATCGGCTATATGATAGATTAAAACCTCTTTGAAAACATTTTAAGCAATAAACAAAAACTACCTATTTCATGTATCAATGTGTCATCGAGCCCTCGCCCTTGTCCTTGTTTAGGTGAAGTGTAGTGAGCTGTCATAAATAATGGCTGAATAGACAAACTGGATCAGCAATTGGTAATTCAATTCGTTCTTTGGTTATAATGTAAAAATTACACCGTGAACGCTTAAGTGAAGTGAGCTTAAAGTGACCTGTCATTTTATCTGATGCTAGAAATTGACACAATTGACAGCTCACTTCAAGCTCACTTCACCTTCATTTTCACGGTGAGATTTTTACAAAATCAAAATCAAAATTCATTTAATAAGGCTGAATCAGCACTTTTCGAATGTCAAAATTAGATAAGACAGTCCCCCAAAACGCCCGCCCTTCACCACTTCCTAGTGCTTTAGCTGGGAAGAAGAAGTGGCGGAACAAACTCCCCAGCAGCACAGCTGGCTGTTTAGTTAGATAGACTTGATTCTATACATAGGTAGGCAAAGTAATCAACATTACGAGACACAGAACTTAAATAATTTGTGATATGTCAGCTAGCCATGCCAATATACCAACAAATAAAATGAAAACTTAACTCGAGCACAAAAAATAAAAAAGTAAACAAAGCATATACCAAAATAAAAGCCTCCTGGTATAAATAAATGGCGTGGTAGCTTACATATGCAATGCTGGATTATGTTTACAAATGATAACTTAAGACCATCGACGCAAAATAAATAAACAGGTAGGTAATTATTAGGAACAATAAAAAAATCATGGCCAGCAAGACGACCACAGAATAGCACTAATGATGCCAGGGATTTAGACTATTGACAACTCACTAAAAGCTCACTTCACCTACATTTTTAAGGTGAGATTGTGTACAGAATAGATCGGACCGTGGAATGACAGCTCATTTTGCCGGTTTCAATCACTTAACATAATATCACGCCTGAATGTTCTCCCGAAGGTTTAGGCAGAAGTGTAAGTAAGTATATCCACTTTTCGCCAGTTATGTTTATGCCCCCATGTAATAGGGAGCGAGCCTATTGCCCGGGGACAAATGCTACTGAGTGAATTTAGATAGAAAAACCCAAGAAAACTGCCCGACGCTGCCGGTTTTAATCAACCAGTGTTTGTTTTTTGCCGGATCTGTATCGATAGCAAATCATGATTTGCTATCGATACAGTCTGTGAAGTTTCGCTAGGTAACATAGTTTGACCATGTTTGACTATTGTCGGTGAGCAAAAGCAAAAAGGGTAAGAAATTCCACTGTCCACAACACTGTGAAATTACTCTTTAGATTTCCAGACTAAATAAATATTGTAAGTAATTTAAATGGAATATGTATTGACTCTCTTTCATATAAATATTTCTCTTTATCGTCTAGGAATTTCAGCGAATGCATTGTCAACGTAATGACATCTATCACATGTAGTAAATATCTATCAATTGAAATCCCTATTATTACTACCATAAAGTTTATTTTTAAGTGGATGATTACACGTGTTCTTACAACATACTTAGCATTTTTATCTCTTTCAATTTGGGACAAGCACGCAGATATCGCCAACGCTGTAGGTTGATAGATGTTCTTTTAAGGGGAGACCTAAATCCAGCAGTAGACGTCTATCGAGTAAGATGATAATGGTATTTAGATATAAAAATAACAATAGGTAATAAAAGCGTGGTAACTTGTATTTTCAACGGTCGGCTCAACACCGAAAATTGAAAATCCAACAAGGCAATCATCGGCGAGTAATGGGTAGCTCGCTGTCCGGTAAGGACAAAGCCCGGGTCGAAGAGATGGCAGCACCAACTGGTGGGCTCCGCAAGTGCCGATGCCTGCCAGGGGTGCGGGTTGTTAGAAAGATATACCGCGGCCCCTGGCATACAGGCAACTGAGGGAACACGGGTGGGTTTTAGTCAGTAAAAGTCTGACACGCCCTCCTGCTCCACCCAGAGCGGGAGAAGTTATTTGATGATCCTCAAAAAAAACACATGGCAATCATATTTAGACGTTCATTTAGGTCATCCACGTTCGAAACGCTCCCCCCAGTGGGGTTCCCGCATTGTCGTTGCGGGGGGGCTCAGTAACCGTGATCCCACCTCCCACGGTGAAGCGAAGAGGAACCCCAAGGTGGGGCCGCTCGTCAGGGCTTGTGCCTCCAAGCCGACGACATAGCGGCCAAAAAGTAGGTTGCGGTGAGGTGCATCGCAACTGAGGCGGGCCGCGATGTCGAATGGGAGGCATCGCGGCTGAGGGTTACAGGCTGCGGCGGAGGAGGAGTGCCGGTACTTCTGAGTAGCGCTCTTCCCTTCCGTAGCCTGGACGGGGCCGCCACCGTTTGATGGCGGACGCGGTGGGGCCGCAGGGGAAGAGGAGTGTCGGTATAGCGTTGGCCGCTCTCCCTATCCCCTGCGGCCGAAAAGTGGTTGGCGGCGGGGCCACTGTACTGACCCGTCGCAGGAGGACGTCAGCAGCAGCTGGTGGGCCCGCAAGGGCCGATGCCTGCTAGGGGTGCGGGTTGTTCGAAAGAGATACCGCGGCCCCTGGCATACGGGCAGCTGAAGGAACATGGGTGGGTTTTAGTCAGTAAAAGTCTGACACGCCCTCCTGCTCCAACCAGAGCGGGAGAAGTCATTTGATGATTTCCCACCCACAAAAAAAAAAAAAAAACGTTCGAAACGCTGTTCGGTTTTCAACTCACGGCTCTGAGCACTGTGTTGACGATCCAGTGCACAATAAAAATCCGCCGCGATATTTTTACGTCCATGCGAACGTGTAATCTTTGTCTATCTGTCAGTCACAGCAGACTTAGCATGCTTTCTATTTCTACTCTTCTGTAGAATAGAAATCGCTTGTCTACATTTCTGGGTGAAAAACTGTCAACTTTCTATACGGAAACGTTACTTTTGTCCACGCTTCCGACGACAAAACGCTTGTCTACGGTTCTCGTGCTAAGCCTGCTGGGCTATATCTTTGGAACTATCAAACCTACTCACACAAACAAAATTGACAGGACAAGATTGTTTTCACATAAAACGGAACGTTGTATTGGAACTAGTTGATCCCACATTGACAATTTATCTTCAGATATTATGTATGAATGACAGTTACCTACCTACTACCTACATGAGTTAACAATACGTAGGTATATAATGAACCAAGAGTCGAAGAATGACTTTCAAAGAATGGAACTACTTTGTCATGTGCCTTAACTACTAGTTATAAACGACATCTAAATCAAAAGGTTATTGTAATCACAGGTTGCCCGTCTATTATCTATGGTTGTTCGTTTTCCATAAAAAAATCCTTTTACACATTCGTTTAATTTACGCGAACATAATTATATTCTTGCAGAAGGAATTTAACAACAAACAAACAAAATTAGAATGATGCCTGATAAGCGTGATTAGTTTGGCGGTGGAACTATCTTCATGCTTAGCTGTGGCGGTGTCGTCCGGTAGTCAATGATGGCACTGCGTTAACATATTGGCCCCCGGAGAGCCATAGCTGTGAACCTTGGCTGCCTGCCATCTTCTGGCGACGATGATGAGACTGGGAGAGGGCAGATCTTCGAAAACGCCCTCTCGACGACGGTGTATTTAAGCATCGTAGCAGGTGGCGTTCTTTAGATTCCGTCTACGCCCATGCAACGAAGACGCGAGTTCATGTACATAATAATACGTGTGTAAATATTCATTTGTTTTTTTGATGTTCGAACATGCATGATATTACTTCAAAATTCGAATTTCGAGTTCGAATGACTTTATAAACAAATGAGTTCGCTTTCGAATTGCGCGCGGTTAATTAGGTGAGGTTGTAATTGAACTTTACAGAAAACTTAACAAGAAATTATACGTGGAAGAAGTCGAGGGCAGAAGCTAGTTCTTATATATAACTCAATAGGTTTATATACACAGCGTCATCTACATTAGGCAGAAGTTACCGCTTAACGTCAGTTAGGCTAACTGCCAGTTCCGATACATCACATCAGCTTCCAAAAATGACAATGCGTTCACCCATCGCGCCTTTGCCCTGCAACTGGCTAATCTTTTCACTACGTCACTTTTGCATAGTCCATCTTGTGGCTATGTCATAACAGCCGCACGAGTCAATCGATCAGATTAAATTACGCTTGCTGTGGTTGGTCAGTGGATGGTTGGCCATCATTATGTAGCAAGACCCCGTGGGAGCACATTAAGTCGTTGGTCCCGGCTGTCATTTTTGGAACTTTGACAGTCGTTACGGGTCGTCAGAAGCCCGAAAGTTTGACAACCAGTCGTACGTAACGGGGTTTTGTATTACCCAGTAACTGGGTTGGGCAGGTCAGATAGGCAGTCACTTTTTTTTTACACTAGCAATTACTCCAGTATTGTGGGTGCGTTTACAAACATTTAAATTCACATACACAAACAGCCAGACCCGGAACAACTACTTGTAGGTCGCTCCATACTGCGGTATTCAACTGCATCCGGTTATACTGGAAGCCGACCCCAAGATTTGAGAAAAGGCTAGACAGATTTTTTTTTCTATTACTAAATGAGCCTGCTCTTGACCTCGAACACGCCTGATAGAATGCGACGATGAGTTTTTCATCGTCCATAGCAACGCGAAAGAAATATAACCATACGTACATGCAAAAAAATGCCCTTCTGAACCTGCCAATAACTGGCACAAAATCGACAGTTTTCATCATCTATTTTTAGTCACAGAATCAGCTATGTACTTGAATATCCATGACATTGATTGAACACATAGATAGACAACTTTTTATATGTCGCCACAATTTGTCGTGGCTGTACTGTCAACCGCTTTCCCTGGGAACAATTTGACACTAACAGCGACTTTATAACATTGTAATACGGATGGTTTTGGTAGTTCTAACGAGTGGTTGACCCTACTACTGTTGGCAAGCTATGTAATATGTTGGCGGGATGCCAGAATCGTATTGTTGCTAGTATATTGTCTTGTTCGTTGTCAAACTTGGTAAATAGGAACGTTTCTATGATCTCGCTGTTGGTAGGATAGTTTAGTATTGATTTTGCGTTTGCCTAGTTTCCTGGTGGATTTAAGACAGAATCTTTTTCGTTTTCTGCTAGATTCCTATGTATTACTACTAACAATGTTGGTTAAATGAACTCATCGTCTACCTAGGCCTCCCGAACTATGTTGGGGTCAGCTCCAGTCTATTCGGAAACAACTGAATACCAGTACTTTACATGGAGCAACTGCCTCTCTGCCCTCCACAACCCAGTAACTGGGTAACAAGAAAACCTCTTGGTAAGACTTTATCAAATATTTGTTAATATTCGTACATAGTCTGGTACAAAAACACCGGCTGTGCATCCCGCATCCTTATGCAGGATGCACAGGACTAGTCAATGTGACAATGCTTGTGGAGCAGGCCGCACAGTGGAACGAATGTATGGGAGCGGTTGGACGTAGACATGTCCGAAAAATAAGAGTAAAATTATGACAAACTAATGATGCCATCTTATTCGATTACTTAATGCCTTCATAAATTGTGGTGATGAATTTCTTCATAACTCCCATATTTCGGGAGTAATTTGAGAAAATGTGAAATTTTACTATGAAAATGAGTGTATCGAGCTCTCTCCCTCCTGATTCCGGGCTTGTTTCAAGTAGCGGTCTCTAATATCGTAATGCTATTACTAAGAGCTATATTTAATACTAAGACACATAGTGCGCCAAATGTGCACTTTCTGGGATAAAAGGAAATGAAAATTTAAAAAAAAAAACGTTTTTTCCCCATTTGTATTTACTTTAAACCGCAGACAGACTTATTAAGAGGTCTATAAATATATTATATATATATACAGAAATATATATTAACAAAAATATTCACAAGAACTGATGAGAGTATGACTTTTAAGTAAGTTGATAATAAATTACCTAGTTTCATTAAAAGTACAATAAATAATTAAGATGTAAGCTCTAATTTACTAAGTTACACATTTTAAAACAATAACATCATTTAATTATCTTCGTCATCATCATCATCATCAATTAATTCAAATTCAGAATCGATGTCCGCTAAATCATTTATGTTAACAAATTCGATATCACTTTTCTCAGAATCCGTAAGCTCATAAAATTCCTTAAAAGAAGATTTTTTTACAAACTTATTTCCTTTTGGACGGATACTTGTAACAAGTGGATCAGAAGACAGTAAAAGATTGTGCATAATATCTTCATTGCATGAGATACTGCTATGCTTTCGAGAATGCCCCTCTCTATATTTTCTAAAATCTTTATTTCTAGCCTCAGATGCCTCTTCGGATAGAAAACCAATGGGCACAATTGACATGTTCTGAACTATGTCTGGCCCATGCATTAAAATTTTATGAAGTGAAGAAGGCATATAATACCATGGGTATAACTCCACGTAAAGCTTAGCAGTATCAAAGCAGAACTCTCGGAATTTAGTTACGTTGATCTTCTCTCCTGATGAAATACACTGCAAGATCACACAGATTTTTCTTAAAAGCATAGCATCTATTCCGGTCAGTTCAGCAGATTTAGTGTAGTTTTCAAAAAATCTCCTTGCCGAGTTGCCATTGTTGGTGGATCCACTGCCTTGTTTCACAACATCGAGAAGTAAGCCCGTTTCTCTTCTTACAGCCTCTTGAACTCTTTTCTTCCTGTCATCAACTTGCCTTTTTGCTATATCACCCCTTACTTGCCATGATTTTATGTCTAATTTGTAGGAAATGTGTAATAAGCATTCCATTGAGCGAATCCAAGCGTGAAGGGTGCTTAAGCTATATTTATACATGTCCTCGTTTGCGTGTTTATCTTTGATTAACTCTAAATTATTCATTTCTTTAGGACAAGCCTTGCATATGTCACACACTGAAGCTGCTGTATTGGATATAATGGAATGAATTTTACCATCAATCATTGTCAACAGCAGTTGGTGTTTGACACTAATTCCATCAGTGATGGTGGATGGAGTTAAGGCTTCAATCTCTGCTTCGATTTCAGCCATCTCTCTCTGCACATTTTCTTTGGTTTCCTTTATAAACTTAAACAATATTGGCCGGCAAAATGAAGTGGAAGATGGTCGCTCGTTTTCCCAAATTGTTACACCTTTTGAGACGAGCCGCAGTGGTACAAGACTAATCATAAAATTACTAGCAAGATCGATTTGCTCATCTTCACTCGTCCTTTGATGATAAATGCTTTGGCTAGATGATCCGTCAAAACCCCATTTGCTGGTCAATACGAGCTGTTGATTGGGATCAACAGGGGTTTCTAACGACCTAATAAGTCTTCTTGAGGTTAAATCCATCAAGGCTTGTAATTTGATTTTTGCAGAGCTCTCTGTAACTGTGAGATCTTCTTTGGCCGGATAGCACTTAATTTTTTCTTTAACCAACATGTAGTAACTCGGGTATTGAAGAGCTCCTTCTTGAGTGTTGAAATCCCGAAGAGTGTTATAGCGCCATTTCGATAAGTTCATCGATACATAAAGAGCCAATGCCTTCAAAGGGGATATTTCCCGTACCTGAATTGATTTACCTTCAATGAAGGCTTTGATTTTTGAGGCCTCTTCTGGATTCTCCGTCAAGTATTTCATAACATAAGCTGTATCGCTTTGTCCTGCCTTTTGAAGCGCCCTTTCGGCCGAAAACATAATTTCAGCGCTGCTACTGCTGCATGAAAGACTATCTTCAGTGCGTCTTCTTTTTTGCCGGTTACTAAGGTCCTCAAAAGATTTACGAGGACTAGGATGTGTACAAGTTGAAGCATCAGATTTAGCAGGAGAAATTATGGGCTCGATGACGTCACTTATATTTTCTGTAGAAGGTTCCATATTTTCATTCTGTAATTCCGGCCATTGAATTGCAGCCTGTAGCCAAATCTCATGTTTCTTCCGAAACTTATCTGTGCTTCTTCCAGACTGTGTCCATTTTGCATAAATGCGGTAGCAAAATCGACGACACCAGTCTTTTAAACTTGTTTCAGCACTTTCACATAACTGAACACAACTGTTATCTTTTAAAACACTGAACAAATAGTTAAAGTCGCGTAAATCTTTATGTGCGCGTGCGCATAAAGCAACGTGAATATCAAGATTTGTATTAAAATTTGGAAAATACATTGCGAGATTAGCTTGGATACAACGAGGTGTAAATCAACACTGATTTTAAAGTTACTAATAGTGACCTATTTATATAAAATCCAGGTATCCCAGGTATCCTTTGTTAAATATTGCAAGGTAATTAGTTATTGTGATAATTAGTAAATGATGCATGCTAAATTAGTGTATTAAGAGCCATTTAGTAATTAAATAATAGCAATGTTCTTATCAGTAATCATTAGTGCATCAGTTTTATATGTAAACCTTAAGTCCCTAATTATATATCCTAATTAGCTTATATCTTCTCTAATTGGCTGCTCAGAAATGTTATTGTAATAAGGTAAACCTTTAGAAAAACGGTTTTAATCAACAAAATAAACAAAAAATAAAAAAATTGTGTTATAAAATAAACATCACTCTTTATCCCAGAAAGTGCACATTTGGCGCACTATGTGTCTTAGTATTAAATATAGCTCTTAGTATTAGCATTATGATATTAGAGACCGCTACTTGAAACAAGCCCGGAATCAGGAGGGAGAGAGCTCGATACACTCATTTTCATAGTAAAATTTCACATTTTCTCAAATTACTCCCGAAATATGGGAGTTATGAAGAAATTCATCACCACAAGTTATGAAGGCATTAAGTAATCGAATAAGATGGCATCATTAGTTTGGCATAATTTTACTCTTTTTTTTCGGACATGTCTACGTCCAACCGCTCCCATACATTCGTTCCACTGTGGGCCGTGTCAGAAAATCAGACGTTTTTTGACAGAATGATAAACATGTGTTTTATGCGTCGAAGTATTGGCACTATCGGCAGCCAGAATTTTCAGAAGAAGGTGACATCTATGATTTAAATGAATATTAACTTATTAATGATAGCGTTGCGTATTCTTTTTTAATTGTCATCTTTACACACTGTCAAGCAATGCCATTACAATATAGGATATACTAATTCCATGCTCGCAATTCACTTCTTTTATTAACATTTTCATTCGATCATAGACTCAATCACGACATAATAGAAAATCTATATTTGAATCGAGTGAAAGTAATCGAGAACGGATCACACCGGCCGGAGATCCGTGTTCTATTTTTAAATTCTCGCGCCAATCGACCTACATTCCCAGTTCCTGAGGGACGGGCGATTTGACAGATTTTTTATAAGTGCAACGAACTCGGGAAATGTGGTGTAAATCCTATGTCGGAAAATATAAAATGTCGTAAATCATTAAAAGCTGTGGGATTTTACAGCGGTATAAACCTAGATAAATGTTTTGAAGTTGTCTTTGTACCTACAGAAGCTTGTAAAAAGAAAATGGAAAATCCGCCAACTAAGCGACGCCATTTTTAATCCGCTTTAAATTGCTCGGTCTGATTGTAATGAAATTCGATTGCTTCCACTGAACTTGTTCGGATTTGCAGATTTTTTATTCGCCAGCATTACTGCTGAAAATTACCGTCTTTTTAGTAGATAAGCTATGAGATGCCAGTTTGTAAAATTAACACATAAGTAAGCAAATCTAAGAGTGATTAAATACAAATAAATAAATAGATAATTTAGTTACTTTATTGTTTAAATTATGTAGTTGGTGAATATGGTGCACGGTAAAACTCCAATTAGTTTTTTGTTTACATCATCTAAAATGTACTTAGACATGTACGTAAATATTATATTATATATTATATTTAAACCCAACTATTATAGAATAGTATAAATAATTAATAATACGTAGCTACGAAAAATTTGGTACCTACTCTTATCATGCACTTGTGAAGTGATTTGAAAATGTTGCCTGAACTGTCCACAACTCCATTCAAATATAAAAATATTCTATATGCATTGTATGAAACGCTAGAACGTCAATTAATATGCACTGACACTCTGTGTGGGAGCAAGTCATAATAAAAAACAGCTGTTTTACGCTCTTTCGAAATTATACAGTTTCAGTAAATAGTTTTTTTTTTTAGAGTAAGTACACGAGGTACGAAAGCAAATGAATAGGTAAGTATATTTATATAGATATGTTTTTGAGTAAACAAATATTGTAAAAGTAAACTAAAATATGCAATAAAATCGTGTTTACTTAGGAGCGCGAAAATTGGAAGTAAATATTATTAAAAGGCTTTAAACATAAAACCGATTGGATCGATATCTCTATGAGTTGTATCACAACGTTTTCGAGAGCACATTTCCCGATTTCGGTCACCAGTGTGAGTTTCTTTTAAACCATCTCGATCTAACGCATCGACCACGTTCGGCGCTCCGATTGGTCCGTCACCGATCCAGGGCCAATCGGAGCGCCGAACGCGCCCATAGACAACCAACAGTTGTCGTTACAGGTAACTGAAATCAGTTATAGCCCAGTAACCGAGTTATCTACAGAAAATAGAAATTAAAAATTACAAAACATCTCAATCAGCCTCTATTGTTGCCACTGTTGGGATAGTGCGGATTGGTGGCTGCCACATGTGTTTAAGCCAGTTTCCTAACGATGTTTACCTTCACCATTTTCATGCCTAAAAGTTCTGATTCAGTATAGCTAGACTGAAATAACCGTTTAGCAGATTATTATTAATAATTGATAATCCAAGATGGCGCTGTAGCAGTACCTAACTACCTAAAGACTCTTGTGAACAGCTTTTTCCCTGAAGTGTGAACTACATTCATTCGAATGATATAGGTACATTTAATACTACTTACTCACTTTTATGGTCACACTTGGTTAAGATTACACTACAAGTGGTGAAGGTTTGTGTCCTACGATATTTGATTACGAAGGGTCGAAAATATACTGCGAATAATAGTATAATCTTTAGCTTATTTCCCGTGAGGTTAACTTGAACTCTATTCGACAGGCTATGTTAATAATGTGGCAGTTATGTTTAAGTCCATGGGGAGATATTTTGTTGACAAAGAAGACGCACGCATCATTTAGCATCTTATTTTTGGCTTCTCAATAATAATCTGACTTTTCCCAATAGGGTATTTTCCCATTTATTAAAATCTATTGCAATTTGAAGATTGGGACGAAATATGGAACAGAAAAATAAAAGTAAATTGATTTGTATGCATTTTCTCAATTAATAACTATTTAAATCAAATTAATTTTTTGTTGTTTTGAATTTTCCGCCAAAACGCTCCTTACGATGACTTTTTATCATGTGACCACACGTGACGTCACCTTTGTGTAAACTAAAGTAAACAAGTGAATGTCGAGTTTATAATTAACAAGATTTTTAATGGATAGAAAGTGATATTACTGATGGGCGGTGCCTCTGTGCACAAATACTTCTAAAACTCAGCCAAACTAGGTATTTGTGCCGTTGACGTTTATGCAAAAATGACGTCACGATGTCACAAAACTAAATTTTGATTTGAATCGTTTTTAATTGAGAAAATAGGTATAAATAAATTTATTTTTATTTTTCTGTTATATATATCGTCCCAATCTTCAAATTAAAATAGTTTTTATTCAATTCGTAACTACCCTAATATGTAAGGGTCTTCAGTCTAACTGAATGCAGCTGAATACCAGTCTTTTAAATGGAGCGACTGCCTATCTGACCTAAACAAAATAGTTAATAGGTAACACGAAACCAGATAAGACTTGGTTAGACTTTTGAGCTTCTGACTACCCGTATATTTTGGCTTGTTAACAAAAAAAAATTCCGTCCTAAAAAGTTAAAGGGTTCACTCTCAAGTACCAAACTATTTAAATACGAACTGGCCCGTATCTTCGTTAACGGACTTCGAGAGTAAGCCCCCAGAGTAAGCTAAATAAGTAAAGCATTTACCGATTTATGTTACTTCAATGTAACTTAAATTATTATTCTAAATAATGCCAACAGCCAATAACTCAATAACTGATGATCGATTTATCTCAAGATATCTCGCGTCTTGATATTTATCGATCATTCAAGGAATGCTGCGCGTGAGTGCGTCCATGTGAAATGTGATAGATTGCATGTATTATGTGATCTTTCGCGTAGATGGGATCAATAGCATTCCATGTTAATTATATAAGTGAGACATCAAAATAGTGCTCAAGAAAAACCATGTTACTGCACACAAAATGCATGTTTTGATTTTTTAATCGGTACGGTCACCAAAAGAGATAAGTAATCAGGATCTTCGGCTATGGTTGAAGTTTAGTAAGCAACCGATGCTTGTTTTCGAATTGCGAGCAGGAGGTCGCGTTAGACTTTTACTGACTAAAACCCACCCGTGTTCCCTCAGTTGCCTATGTGCCACAAACATAAAATAACAACAGCACGCCTGTAATTCACAAAGGATTAGGCAGAGGCATACCTACAGTACACACACATTTCACCAGTTATGTTTAAGTCCCATGTAACTGGAGTCGAGCATATGGCTATCAACCGGTCACGAATCCAGACTCCAGCAGGCTTAGCACGAGAACCGTAGAGAAGCGTTTTGTCAAAGAGTAGACAAAAATAACGTTTCAATGTAGACAGTTTTGTACCGAGAAATGTATGTTCAGCAGTAGCGGTTGCGGCCACTACACCAACGAGGTAGTCTACCTTATAACATTCACACTTAATAAAACTTTCCTCACAACATATATATCATTCTTCTACATCACTTAGGCCCAACCCATAATTCATTGAGCGTACTGATGTTAAGTAAATTGTATGGTCAAACATAAATAGCAAGTAAGTAACTCTACTGCTTAGCCCATAAAACTCAGTGAAGACATGTAAACACGGAACTAAAGACCATCCGTTTTATGCATTTCCTGTTTTTACCAGTGATTTGTGGCGTAAGGCGTGCTGCACACTTGTTCGGCACATTTATTCGGCAGCATTTGAAGAAGAAAAAGCCGACCCGAGGCAAACTGTTCCAAAAGTATCTAATGAAACAAATGGATCAGAAAACGTACCTGTGAATGCCGATTTCTAGTGCTACTGAAATGCTACCCGAAATTCTAATTTAAAATCACCTTAAAGATGTTTTTAATTTGAATTAAGGTTTGGTTCAAATAACACACTTAAGTACTTAACTTGCGAGATACAAGTAAATCGTCATTATAAGGTAACATACTAACTCCGTGAGTCAAAACAAAATATTAAAAGTAGGCTTCTAAAAATGGAAAACAACGGACAAATGGACAAATTGGAACCGTGCACCTAGCTTCTGACGTTTCATATGTGCCCTTGCAGGTTTATGTGACATAAAATATTTTGATTTTTGAAAAATTTTAAAGAGTGATTCTATCCACCATTTGAAAAAAAAAACTTATTCTTTGAAATTCTTACCCGATTCGTGAAACAAATAAATTAATATACCAGAGTAGACAGACCATTTCGATGCATGTATGAAATTTTGTTTCATTTTACAATTCGACTACGACTTTCATAAGTAGTCACCATCTCACCACCCTAAGTGTGTAAATATCCCTTTGATGGATGCAGGTGACTAAATCGCCACCCTCTATTTTCGATTTCGACCCCGACTCAACGGATTCCCGATTCCGACTGCGCCGATTAATGCCGACCCGAACAAGTGCGTAGCAGACCTACGGCAGCGGCATACATAACACTATGCACAACACTTAGGTACGACGTAATCGTTGTTATAAAGAAATAAATTCATCACACGCATTGTGTAACGCACTTCCAGTCACAATAGCTTTCTTACTATGTTTGTAATATTATCTTGTATAATTATAAATATCGCCCACAAAATATTTAAACTTTAGATTTTTATATAGGTAGGTATTTGGCAAACCTACGGCCCACATGACATAGGACATAAGTAATTGAAGATATTTATTTTATTTCATCAATAAAATTGGGCCAAGACCAGAGCCCTGCGAAACACCTCTTATTATAGTGACAAGATTAGATAGATATTTTTGATGATATTTGATTTATCGACTACTACCGACAAGACACATCTGCAACTCTGCAATACAAGTCTTAAATATCTTGTCTTGTTATGTTGGCTGCCCAAATACGGTTGACAATGGAACACAGCAATCAAATGCTGCTTGGTGACAACTTTTTAATCTTCTTCGAACTTCCTCAGACGATTTGTTTCATTTACCCAAAGATCTCTGACACCATGCAATTGTCTCATGGTAGCATATAGTTTCATTGTGTAGCAATGACAAGCCTAAGAAGATATAAAGACCACTTGTCGAGACGCCATCACTTCTCTGTTTAATAAAGAAGGCGCCACTGCCGACATTTAAGATTGACTCAAAAACATACACCCTGAAATTATGTTACTCTTATTATGGGGGAAAAATAAATCAGTTTATGGATATTGTTTATTTTTACTGGATGCGGAAGGCGGAACACCGCGTGTTCTAGCGTAACTTAGAAGATGAATGTTGAGCTGTGGAATGCGATAGGCAGATTAACTTTTTGAATTAACTTTTTGAACTATTAAAACTACCTAATTCGTCTATTTTCTGTTTTGTTTCCTACACGAGTTCTTGGGTGGAAAACGCGACTCATATTAATCGTAAGGGACAGGAAGCCTTCAATCTAGGTGGAATGAAAATTTTGGCAAGGTGACTGATATCGCGAGTCGTTAAACTCGATAGTTTAATGGCTCGCGATTGGGGTGACTTATGTATGTAAAGCAGCGGACTGAAAAAACCGGCTGACTTGTTATTCCGCGTATTCCTTTGAGGACGTCATAGTGTATCCCTAAAACCGCGGCAAAAATCCCTGGCATTACAGATAATTTCCAAAATTTGATATTAAATATCATTTTTATTTAAATTATGCCATATTGAATGGCTTCCATCACTATTTTATTTGGTAGTTACATTATTGTACAGGCTGATAATGAGGGTCTAAACTAAAATCTGGTCATTTACAATTTAAAAATGTTGACTCAGAAACACATGTTTTATCCTACTTTGCCATCATTGTCGGCAGCATAACCTTGACATACCTACTTAATAAGTTATTGATTAATAAATTAAAAGGTTACTTGACTACTGACTTCGCTGGCGGAATAAGTTGGCACAAAAAGCCCATATTACAATCCAAGAATACATAAGAGACATATAATACTTTTTTTCGTTCTTTAACATCTAATAAAGAATTACCAGTTCTCAGCCAAAACTAAAGAGGCTGTTCTATTTTTTCATAAGGCATAAAAGATACATCACATAACAGTCGCATTCACCATATTCAACAATGTAGATAGATTACCTGCAGATAATCTTACGTCGGTACATATAAGATGTAACACTGTTAATACGAAAGAAGAGATTAGATAAAGCCAAACTCCAAGATAATGCGTTAAGAGAGTCAGTGTGTCATGAAATATTTCGAGAATATTTACCTTTAATATTTTTAACTAAAATTAGAAAGAATGAGTCAACTGAGTGAAGGTCACCATGGCATTATAGAAATAACACCTGTACCCAGAATACTTGATTCCAGAATCTAAGATTGAAGTAAAATAATTGCCACCAACTGTATCAGACTATAGTTGGGTTTTTTGAATAATTGAATGACAATATTTTATATCTTCAATCAAGCCAGACTTAGTCACAAAAGATAAACTATAATGTATACGTCTTCATATTCATACTTATTTTACGCAACCTTTTCTATTTGCATATTATTATCTGTAATACTTTTATCACCGAATGACGTCACGGATGACCTCATCATGGCGTCACCTACTCAAACTTGCGTGGTCGTGTATTTATGTATCGGTAATGGCAAACGCATCCAAATGGAATCTGTCGATTGAGTGACGTGGAATGAAGAGCGGAGGTTTCGTCTTTTAAATTTATGATGTTATAGTTGTTGAGCGTGACTTTGTTAGCGTAGGAATCATCTTCTTCCATTCGACCCACCTCCTGTGTTTTGAGGTTAAGTTGAATCTTGTCGACATTTTTTCCATGCAAACTTCGGGAGTGTATTACTCCACTGTTCGACAATGTACATCAAAAATTAAACATAGTATGGTTTTGTATCATTATTAATTTTGCCTGTACGGAAACAGAATACTAAAAAGTTATGAGTCAACAAAGATTAGTTTTCCTTGCTAATTTAACCTAACTTTGGGCGTTTTTAAGTATTAAAAGAAGTGTAAAATCTCTAAAACCAAGTCAGTACTGACAAAGCCCAAATATCGGAAAGTTTAATCAACTTTATTGGTCATTGATTTGTGTAGTGGTTTTTTCATAAAACCCGATCTTACGAAGGACTTTACTTTATTTTTAACGTGTATGTTTTACTATAACTGATTCTGCATCTCAGTCAATAATAATGTGAGTGTAGACCAGCGTCTAACTGCTCATCACTGATACTACCTCTGTCGGACACGATGGCTGGTGAGACAGCGTGCTTAGCTAGGCTCACTAGTGAGTTCGTGCCAGCGACTAGATTCTAAAAACTTCAATAAGAGGTTACGTTTCAAAGGGGTTTAGAAGGAGAACAGTAAGAAACAATGTCATTTTTGTATTTCACTCTCACAATAAATTGTAGTAACTTTTCTTGAGTAGTTTTTGCATTGGCTTTGATAATACATATTTATTCCACTTTTTGTATCTTGATGATGTTTTAATCTAATACTACCAGTCACTGTTGTTTAGGTACATTTAACGGTTAAACGAATAGGTGGGAGATAGGTACCATAGCTAAAAGCGAAAAAAAAAAACATCCGATTTCCAAAAAAATATACTACAAGATGAAGAATAACGTCCTTAATTTCGGAATTCGGTGGCAAACACCAAAAATTCAAATGTAAAAACACCGACTACCGAATTTCAAGTTATTTTTCACTCACTTTTATAGTGTTTATTTTTGGAAGTCAGTTGTTTGTTTTTTTGTAAAAATAAGTTTTGTGTAAATGCCACTGAAATTCTATTGAAAAACAAGATGGCGGCATTGGCTCGAATTATCCCCACGCGCAAAAAAATCCTTGTCGCGTTCTACATTGTCTGGAACACCCCTAGAAAGATTCATTCTACCAAACTTGCCTAGCTAATCTTTCCACCACACCATGAGCTCATAACAAAAGAATGGCGCCCTTTCCTTTCTATAAATAAGTACCACATTTCTAAACAGCCTAACTTTAGGCCATTCCCCGAACTATTAGGCCATAGGCGGTGCCTTGGTCACGGCACGCTGTAGACGAGTTATGTCATCGGGCGTGTCTCGAGCGTGCCGGCACGACCGCGATAGTGATGGGGCTATTATTTTTATTTAAGTAATACATTTAAATAGGCTAGAAAGGTAGGTATTATTAAGTTAGTCAGAAAATTTATAATAGTGTCCTTCTTTCGAATCGGCACGAACTGAAAAAACCCGTCTGCGTAAAAAGTGAACTTTAAACAGAAGGAAACAAGAAACTTCTGTTTTAAGAGGTTGACTATTAAACTGAATACTTTATGAAATCTCATGCAGTAAAGCCTATTATTGCCCTTGAGACTTTTTAGTATATTTTTGACGTTAATAAGACCTATTTATGAAACCCTTTATTTTGATAACCCGAGTGGGTTATATGTATGGGCTATATGTATAGGTCTTGAGATTTTTTTAAATATAGCGCCAAGAATCAACATGTATAATTTTCATAATTTTAATATACCCAGTGTCACTTTCACAATAGGGTATTACACCCATTTTTGAAAAGTGTCATAATTAGATTCTAAAGTCCTAATAACCACAAAAAACACGACATTTTTATTGAATCGACTAGTCCCATTAAAATGCATTTAAATTTTTCATTTTTAAAATTTCGAGCGTAATTTGACGAAAACGGAGGACGCACTGGACGCCATATTGCTCTGTGGGTATGACGTCAGTTTGCTGTGTAAATAAATGCGCTGATATTTTATATAATCATTCAGATCATCAAGATCAGATCAGATATTGAGTGGCGTCTCTGGGTGTCGTATTGTATGACTACTTTTATTACCTTGGGTTCTGCTTGTAAAAATAATTGTATGTGTAAATGAATAAATAAATAAATAAATAATAAGTTGTTCAGTTGACAGTAATTGGTAGTATGAGTAATAAAGTTTGAATTTCCAAGCACCCCGTATAAAGCCCATCATCATCTGCCTAGTCTTTTCCCAATTATGTTGTGGTCGGCCTCCAGTCTAACCGGATGCAGCTGAATACCAGTATTTTACATGGAGCGACTGCCTATCTGACCTCCACAACCCAGTTAGTGGGTAATACGACATAAAAACCACTTACTTACACCCTCCTTACACCTAATAAATAAAGGCAACAAAATCCCATTTGAGTAGTTACTAAGGACCACAAAATTAGGTCATCCATAATCAAAAGACTAAGCCCTAGTTAGTTGACCTAAAACTGCCCAGGCAAAGCTTATAACCTAGATATTATCCAGCCCAGTAGCGTGTTCCTAGAATAATGTGGATAATAACACTAAAAAGCTGGGGTAGTAAATGGATTGCTTGAACTAATTTAAGAAATTTGTAGTTTTATGGACCAGTGCACGAGTTAATGCAGTTGTCGTAAAAATATTATTTACGGTATTAGAGTACCTACTTAATTCTACTATTCTTAATAGTTATATTAAAAATGTGCAAGTTGTGATGTTGGATATCTGTCACTTAATCACGATTAAACATCTGAATGAATTTGGATGAAATTTGGATAGTTACATAGATAAAATTGGTGGGATATTTTTTATTCCGGTAACACCTTTCCATGGGATAATTTCCGACGTCCACGTGGGCGAAGCTGTCGCCACAGCTAGTATCTTATAAAAGCGCAATTACAGTTTGACTGAGAAAGTAATTGTTTTACTTACTATTGCTATTTAACACTTTGACTTTTCAAGCTGGTTTTTTTTTCTATGAGAACTTCTGAAAATGTAAAGACATGGACTTAGGTATAAAGAAGCTTTTATTTCTCATGTATAGGCTACTAGTTCTGCTCGTTATTTCTTGTTTTAACATAAAATATCCTAAGACACTTGGCAACACTAGCTTCCCGCAGGAGAATTTTCAGAATCATACATATAAACTCTTTATAATATTGGTACAGTTCTACTATTTTCTTAATGTCCCTCGGTAAACTTCGTACTTCGTTAGTCGTCGGATTTCTATAAGTTCAATCAGTTGCCTTTTGCACTTGGTGCTGATCGGACGCTCTCAATCGACTTGGAAGTACAGAGAGTTGATAATACTCTCTTCACTTAATGTAATGTATTTATTAAATGGCAGGAAAGCTGCTAAAGCTGCTAAGATGCGATGATTCCCGAAGGACATTAAGAACGTAGTTGTACTGTACATAATTTGGAATGCAGAAAACATTAATAAGCGCTAAAGTATTTAAAGTCGGAATAAATGCATTCGGTTCCAATTTGTAGTTTCTTATGTAGATCAACCGCCATGACACTCCACGTCACTATTTCAAAACCATAGACTGTTTACAATATTCGAAAGACTTTTGTGAAATTAGGGCTGCCACAAAACTCAACTACCTCGCTTTATTAGTTAGGTATGTCTATTAATAGTTCTTTGCATGTATACTATGTATGTACCATCAAATAATCACAATGTTAATTACCATGTCGACCTCACCGCTGCTCGGGGCGTCACACAAAGGTATTTGACGCACGGTAGTCAGTAAAACATCAGATAAAAATGGATACAGGGTGTATCTATAATTATATTATTAACAGGTAACATTTGTTTGATTGTAAGTTTGTATGTAGGGTAGGGCAATATCTGAAACTACGAATCAGATTTGAAAATTATAGGCTAATTAATACCACGCTACGACTTGGAGCTGCGTAAAAACAGAAAAAAATAACAGATATAACGCTAAGACAAAATGAAGTAAAATCGCTAGTGGGAGATGCGATATAAGTTAAAATAGGAAATTACACGTGGACGAAATCACGACTGAATGACGATAGAACACAGAGCCTGGGTACTATGCGATGATACTGAAGCACAAATCTCAATAGGATATTTTACTATAGATGAGAAAAAATCTAAAAATATATGATTGATATAGCTTAGGCAAAATGCAGTCAGAAAATGCTAGTTTTAGTTCATGAAATAACAAAATAAATTTTAAAATTCAATTCAAAGATTTCAGTTTTTAATCTGTTTTTGAACTCCATGAAATAGTAGCCGCCATGTTATTACGTTATACGGTGTGTCAATTGAACAACTTTGTACTTTTATTCTTTACGTAACCAAAGTAATTTTTATTTAAATAATATTTTGCATTCAGGAACAGCAAACAAACGATAAGTAGAATAAAAACGTATTATTTAAATGATAAACAATTATCTTATAAAATATCAGCGCATTTGTCTATACAGCAAACTGACGTCATATCCACAGAGCAATAGTGTCCACTGCGTCCAATGTTTTCGTCAAATTACTCGCGAAATTTGGAAATGTAAAATTTAACGGCACATTTTTACGGCACTAATCGATTAAATAAAAATGTTATCTTTTTTTTTAGTGGTTTATTAGCACTTTAGTATCTAATTAGAACACTTTTCAAAAATGGGTGTAATACCCTATTGGAACTAGCCTTGATAAGATTACAAGGAAATCTGTCAAATTGTGTCAGCTTCGTACTGTTGTTCGTATTCAGGATAAGGTGCCTTGACTGCGTTTCCCTTCCGTACCAGGACAAGTATCATAGGTCTTTCCAGACCATAGTTAGGTGAACGCATAATATGTTCGCAAAAAGTCACGCTCCTGGCATAATGTAGATAGCCGCTTGGTGATGTTGAGTTCCACTAGTATGGATTAATTCGTTCTCATTGCGGTCGGTCAATTATCCCTAATAAAAATAAAATTATCTTTATGTAAGTACCTATTGTCTCTTATATTTCCATCGATTTGATTTGATAAGGCTTTCAGGAAACTGAGAGACTAAGCATAATCTCGGCGATCAATCTCGCTTCAGATATAAATACACCCTGTATAGAAGCGAGTAGAGTCAGTCACGGCCGGTCCGTTCCGTGTACGACATGCCAGAAGATATAAATTAACTGTGGATAGGGCTGTCAATACAAGTATTTATATAAACATCTAAATGAGAATTATTTCAAATTTATTTATTAATTATAAGTAATAATATTGTTGAGGGGCTTGTGGCTTAGTAATGACAGCCGCACGGGTCGATCGATTAGGTTAAGCTACGCTTGCCGCGGTTGGTCCGTGGATGGGTGACCATCTTTACATATCAAGACCTCTCCGTGCCTCGGAAAGCACGTCAAGCCGTTGGTCCCGGCTATCATTTGTGGATCTTTGACAGTCGTTACGGGTCGTCAGAAGGCCCGGGGAAGTCTGACAACCAGTGTTACCAAGGGGTATCGTATTACCCAGTACCTGGGTTGTGGAGGTCAGATAGGCAGTCGCTCCATGTAAAATACTGGTATCCAGCTGCATTGGAACAGGCTAGGCACATGATGATTGTCCAAAAAGAGTGGGCGGTGACCCCAAACTAGGCATTTGGCTGTATCTTGGGGGTCTTTATGGCATGATACAAAATCGTAAGATAGCTAGACTAATAATCTGTATTAATAATATACTAGAGAATCCATACTAATATTATGAAGAGGTATTTGTGAGTTTGTATGTAGGGGTTATCTTCAAAACTACTGATCCTATTAAATTATTTCACTAATCGGAAGCTACAGTATCGCGGAGTGTCATTTGATAGAATATTTTATGTAAAACAAGAAATTTCTCGTGGACAAGCAATAAAATGATTTTATTGGTGGCAAAAATGTGAAAATGCGTATTAAAGTTACCATACAATAAAAACGTGTATGGTAATTTCCTGGTTTGCTGGTGAACATCGGCCCCGTGAATCAGACCGCTTTGAAAAACGAGCTCGACAAATTAGTACCTATAGGTATTACAATAATAACCAAAGTTGATCGTTATCGCGTTTGGTATACCCGCGGGTTGACGTGGTGTTGATGATAAAGAAATAACCAGAAAACGAAGAAACCATATAATACATACGATAAAGGTGTGGCGATTAATTATTGTCAACATATAGTGTGTCAGCCCTGAACATTGCCTAGACATGACGTAAGCAAACCTTTGTGCCAAAACCGATGGTTACTAGGCTTCTTTTAGATAATTAAAATACCTAATGTTATTGTTTATATCCGATCAAGGAAAATAAGTGCATTTTTCTGTTTTTTAGGGTTCCGTAGCCAAATGGCAAAAAACGGAACCCTTATGGATTCGTCATGTCTGTCTGTCTGTCTGTCGGTCCGTATGTCACAGCCACTTATTTCCGAAACTATAAGAACTATGCTGTTGAAACTTGGTAAATAGATGTACTTATTCTGTGAACCGCATTAAAACTTTCACACAAAAATAGAAAAAAAAACAATATATTTTGGGGGTTCCCCATACTTAGAAATGAAATTCATATTTTTTTTCATAAAACCCATACGTGTGGGGATCTATGGATAAGTCTTAAAAAATTATATTGAGGTTTCTAATATCATTTTTTTCTAAACTGAATAGTTTGCGCGAAAGACACTTCCAAAGTGGTAAAATGTGTCTCCCCACCCCTGTAACTTCTAAAATAAGAGAATGATAAAACAAAAAATATATATGATGTACATTACCATGTAAACTTCCACCGAAAATTGGTTTGAACGAGATCTAATAAGTAGTTTTTTTTAATACGTCATAAATCGTAAACCGCAATTTACCTTTCATTCAATCAACTCAAATATATTTAAAAAAAACATTTAATTTCATAAACATAAATTTTATGCAGAAACCGTGAACCATTATTTTCTAATAATAAAACTGTAATAGGTGCCTAATTAAATTATAATTATAATTCGCGCGTTACTTGCTGCTACGGAACCCTTCATGGGCGAGTCGGACTCGCACTTGGCCGATTTTTTCCAGTATTATAGCATTGATTTATCGATACTTTTTCTGTATTCATTCAAATCAGACAACATTTTAACAACTCGAAAGAATTTTTATAGTTCTCATTTTAATATGGGTCGTGTTACTTGCTGCTACGGAACCCTTCATGGGTGAGTCCAACTCGCACTTGTTTAACTTTTTTTTTACATTTGCATCCTTATTCCGTAACATTCGCAATGGCTTTCATTTGACAGTTCGGTAATGTTCAATAATAAATGCATTTTTTGGGCAAAAGTGTTGATAATGTTTTTACTTCTGTAAGTAAGTTTGCATAAACACTTTTACGCGTCAATCATATTTTAAAAACTAGAATAAATCGGCGTTTCTTATCTGACTAGTCTAAGAAGAAAGGCCGAAACTAACTCAGAGGTAACCGTCCCTTTTAAAGTCCAGACGTAATCTTGATCAAGAATTGAGCTGTCAAATGTAAAAGGATTTTTAAAATCCGACTGGCAGTTCCGGGGTTCTCCTACATACGAAGTTACGAAGCCGCTGGTAAAAGCTAGTATTATTTACTTATATTGGCAACAAAAACTATGGCTCATTTTTTGTACTGGTTTTGAATCTATTAAAAACACAACACTCATCACTGCATTTCGATCATTGTCAAATAAAGCTATGACCTAACAGCACTACGTCATGTCACATCGCATTCTGCTCAGGCTAGAATGTGATCGTGCAAACGATGCTAATTAGGAACTAATTACAATACTATTGACCCTACTATTACATACGGTAGATGCAAATTGACACTACTTAACATTTTTATCGGGATATTATGCAGGCATCGAAAGCACGTACATCGAAAGCTGTTAAGTCGTTACGGGTCGTCAGAAGCCAGAAACTCCCTGTCAGGATCGGGGATTTGTTCGAAAAAGTTACCGTGGCCGTGGCACAGGCAACTGAAGGAACAGGGGTGGGTTTTAGTCAGTAAACGTGTGACACGCCCTCCCGCTCCACCCAGAGCGGACAAAGTCATCTGAGGACTTCCCATCCAAAAAAAAAGCCTGTAACTCTGAGACCCAGTCTTACCAAGGGGTGTTACACCTGCCAGGTTGTTCGAAAGAGATACCGCGGCCCCTGGCACACAGGTAACTGAAGGAACACGGGTGGGTTTTAGTCAGTAAAAGTCTGACACGCCCTCCCGCTCCACCCAGAGCGGAAGAAGTTATTTTAGGATTTCCCACCCTCAAAAAAAGTACCTAACAGGGTTGTGGATGTCAGATAGGGAGTCGCTCCACACAAATTACTGATATTCAGTTGCATCCGGTTAGACTAGAAGCCAACCCCAAAAATAGTTGGGAAAAGTCTCGGCAGATGATGATGATCATCCAAACCTGGGGATCCTATCCTACTGAACAGCTTTGCATACAGGTTGGCAGGGATAAATTTGAAGGCTCGTAATTAAAAACGTTCAAATCTAATCGCAGTCTCATCTCAGCGACCAGCAAATGTCAGAAATGTATGAAAAATCGAGGTATTTTTGACGTATTGACACTGAGATCTAAGTGTGAACGTTATTAAAATTACGAGAATTGCCCCTTTTATGTTTCATGAAAAAGTGCAATAGCTACGCGGTCAGAATGTATGGAACAGCGTTTTTTTTTTTTTTGTGGGAAATCATCAAATAACTTCTCCCGCTCTGGGTGGAGCAGGAGGGCGTGTCAGACTTTTACTGTCTAAAACCCACCCGTGTTCCCTCAGTTGACTGTGTGCCACGGTATCTCTTTCGAACAACCCGCACCCCTGGCTGTTGGAACAACGTTCATGGCGCTAGAGACCATTGCATATCAAGGAGTAAACCGACGGGCACCGTTATGGTAGGGAAGAAGTGCCCTTAGGATAGGGAAGGATTTGTGAGGTTCTTTGTATGTTTTGTGTATATTTTTGCAAATTACAAAACACGTAAGTACAGTACTACTATTTTCTTAATGTCTAATCTAAATATAACACTAATAGAGTACGCCAAAATACTCTTTTTTCATAAACTGATTTTTTTAAGGCAATTTTTTTCGTTTTTCTGCGGTTTTTCTATATTTGTTATTGGGAGATTTTAACTATTTGTCGGTCAGGAATGTGAGGTGGCGAGAAGAGAGGTACCGGGCTTTATAAATATTGACTTAAATGAGCTCCTGATCTTATAATAACAAGAATTAGGATATTTGGAGTCCTACAATTCTTGTAAAATCAATAAAAATGTTATGTATCGCAAACAGTGGTAGAAAATACATAAAGAGAAATTAACAAATGGCACTGTATTTTATTAATCTGTACTCTTTATTTACTCTCTCTGAAATCAAAAATACCCTACTTCTAAAAAGTTGGCAACCCTAATTATTAAGGTGTCAATCATTTTTTTTCTTAAGAATCCAAGAGTTTCACTCAATATCGTCTTACGGCACTCTTAAAGCCTATTCAAGGTATATCTGCAACCATATATACATACTAGCTGACCCAGCAAACGTTGTTTTGCCTTATAAATTATTTAGGGGTGGACTACCCCTAACATTTAGGGGGATGAAAAATAGATGTTGGCCGATTCTCATAGATACCGGATAAGCACAAAAAATTTCATCAAAATCGGTCAAGCCGTTTCGGAGGAGTATGGCAACGAAAACTGTGACACGAGAATTTTATATATTAGATGTATCTGTAAAGCTACGTCCTCCACTAACACATTCCACTCACAGAGTGTTCGTGCAAATACATACTTTCAAACAAACAGACAGACAATGTTGTAATATAAGCAACGGTGAGGTTAAGAACACTTTACAGGTTTGTTTACGTTTGTAACGTTGCGCGGGTTATTTTGAGGAGCTGAGTAGAAGTGCAGGCTATACTTAGATTTTCGTATTTCAACGGCATGGCTAAAGTTAGGGTAATAAAGACTTCCAAGTGCCATTACTTTAAGCAAACCAATTGCAATCGCTAGGGCTATCATTTTATTTTTATATTTTTTCTTTTTTGGGTGGGAAATCATCAAATAACTTCTCCCGCTCTGGGTGGAGCGGGAGGGCGTGTCAGACTTTTACTGACTAAAACCCACCCGTGTTCCTTCAGTTGCCTGTGTGCCAGGGGCCGCGGTATCTCTTTCGAACAACCCGCACCAGGGCTATCATTTTGTCAGTAATAAATGGACATAATTTATGATTTAGGGATCATTTTTCATATGTTATATTCAGCCGCAAGACATCCCAGCTACATACTTATAGGCTTCCCTCGAGAATGTCCATATTTATTCATAATTTCAGTAATCATTATAAAATAGCTACTTTCTGTATTTTTTAGGAATAAGGCTACACATCAAGCTATAAATTTCCAGTTTACGCTGATCTCGCACTGTACGGAAATCCTATATAGTGCGAGATCATTTTATACTGGAAACTTATAGCTTGATGTGTAGCCGTGCGTACATGTCTTGTGTTACACAGGGACCGTACAACCCCCTTTATGAGTTAACTCTTTCGGAAGTGTAACCCGTTCGTTCGGTTTCTGTATGGATGGTGTTACCTCTTGATCGTGTAACACCTTTCCTAACACCAGTAAAAGGGCAATCCTTTCGATAAATTAATAAACGAAAGGGGTTACCCTTTCGATTGAGATATCCATATAAAGTGGTTATCCTCATAATTAGGTTTTATATGGTAACCGTAAGGTAATCATTCCAAATTTAGACATTGGGGTGAGGCGACTAGGTATTTACCTTGGAAACATCTAGAATCGTGTTATTGGTTTCGATCACTAGATTTGACAGTATGCTGCATTCATTTTTTCGTGAAACTAGTTCTGTATTGAACATGAATAAACGTAAGTGCATTTGAAATAATTAAGTATTACTTATAAGTAGTACTTAGATACAGTGGCAACAAATTAATAAATACCTAACCTTATAATAATAATATATAACACTGGCAACACGGTGTCAAGAAGTCTTATTTAAAAAAAAAAAAAATCATCTTTAATAATAATTTAGATTTTCGACCCATTTTACAAGTGCTTTCCATAATAAACCAAACCCAAAATCAGAAGACTATTGGAAATCTTATCATGTGCTCATACTATGGGGCTACAGAAAGAGGAAATAATCTGAACGCGTACCGTGTTCGGATGCTTTCTCTTTTTCAGGTGGTTCTTTCGGCTGGAACCAGCTGTCGACGTTACTACACGATGACTATCGGATCAGATGCGGGTCATCCAGCGTAATCCTTTGTTGGATGACACTGTACTTGATCGCCTACGAAGTGAAATGCAGAGTAGCCATGTCATCATATCCCCGTCGCAGAGTGTTGTGGTACCACCACGGCTCACCACAAGTCACGCGGTTCAAGCTGACGAGGGGTTTGTTGACAGGGCTACAAACGTAAGTACCCTGTGCAGAAGAGTGCTTTGGAGGGTGCGATTCGGGAATATCGGTTCGTGTCGCCCGAACTTAGGCTACGCTTACCTCGTTTGCACATGCTAGTGGCGGCTCTGGATTTGCAGTTGTCAAACTATTTTGATGACTGCGAAGATCTCACCGATACTCTTTCGATTCTGTACTGCACGGCTGTAGCGGTATGTCGTGTAGTTCACGTCAAATTCCCTAATGACTCAAGAGCTACACGACCGAAACCAGCCGTACCAGCTTGGCAGTGCAGAATTGAACGTCGTATTTGTGGGGCCAGAGCCCTCATCGGCAAACTAATCTGCTTCAGGGAGGGCAACACTCGCCCTAGAGTGATGCGGTTTGGGAGGTGGGCATACCAGCCCTCAGGATATGGATATGTCCCGTGTTACAGGGCGCATAGACTTCCTGAAGCAGAAAGTGTATGCATGGGCAAACCGTATTCGTAGGTATAAGCGGCGAGTAGACCGATACACTCAGAACCGCACCTTCCAGAGTCATAAAAGGTGGGTTTACAGTGCTTGGGAGCGACCGGACCAAGTTGTGGCTGATACGCGTCTACCAGATGATGATGCCATGTGCTTTTTTGGCGCAATATCTGGTCAAAGCCTGTCAGTCACACCGAAGGTGATTTTGCTCGAGAAGTCGAGCGAGCCTGCGATCCGATACCAGAAATGGAGTTATTACAATCTGCTCCCAAGATGTAGCTCGTGCAATCCGTCCGCTGCCCAACTCAACTGCCCAACAGTCTCGAGGGCCGGACGGGCTGCACAACTTCTGGATCAAATGGTTCATAGGATCGCACGCTCGCTTGGCAGCCCAGTACCAGACTCCTTTGGAATCTGGTTCGCTACCCCAGTTTCTAACGACAGGAGTTACCCACCTGCTGCATAAATCAGGTAGTACCGCGGAACCAAAAACTATAGCTCGATAACGTGGTTATCGACGGTCTATAAGGTTCTTACATCCATTTTGGGAGCTATAATTTACAATCATGTAGACACTAATTCCATCATGTCTGTCTCTCAAAACGGATGACGGAACGGATCCCGCGGTACTAAGGAGCTGCTCCCCATTGATTAGCCAACAGGTTCGTCATTCCTGGAAGGATCTTTCGACATGTTGGATAGACTACAAGAAGGCTTATGACTCGGTGCCACATACATGGCTCATGAGGGTTCTGGAGTTGTATAAAATAGCCACAACTCTACGCATCTTCCTGATGTCATGCATGGGGCAATGGAGGACGGTCTTTCGATATCCAGGATGTCGAAATATCCAGAGGAATGGCGAGCCAATAAGGATCGAGCGAGGCATATTTCAGGGCGACAGTTTGAGTCCGCTTTGGTTCTGCCTAGCCCTGAATCCTCTAAGCACACTGCTGGAGGATTCAGGTATAAGCTATCGGCTGAAGAGAGGTGGTCAGGTTATATCTCACCTCCTCTACATGGATGACCTAAAACTCTTTGCCCTCAACAATTTACAACTGATGGAGCTACTGAAAGTAACTGAAACCTTCAGTAGCGCCATCAGGATGGAATTTGGTGTGGACGAATGTGCGGACATGCATGTAAAGCGAGGGGACATTTTTGAATCCGTGGCAACCCAACTCTCGGATTCCATATACCTTCAAGCCCTCTCCGCAGCCGAAACCTATAAATGATTTGGGTATGTCGGAAGCGTTGAGCATCAATGTTACTGACATGAAGCAATCTTTGAAGGAAAGCTTCTTTGCCCGCCTGAAAAAAGTATTTAATAGTCTTTTATTGGCGGAAACAAGGTGCGCGCCTTTAACGGTTGGGTCATAACGTACTCTTTCAGCGTAATCAAATGGACTCAGACTGAGCTCGTCACCCTGAATATGAGGGTCCGTACGTTGCTGCCCGCATATCGAATGCATCCCCCACGGTCATCGGTACTGTATATCCCGCGAAATTGTAGAGGTCGAGGGTTCTTAAACGCTAAGACCCTCCACAATCACGAGATATGCAGTCTCAGGGAATATTTCCTAGAAGCCGACGTGGGGATGCATCGAGATGTGGTCGCGGTAGACAACGGCCTCACCTCGCTCTCTTTGGCTAAAGAGGACTGGCGCAAGCCTGTAGTGCTTGACACCAATGATCGCATGGAGGTATGGTAGAGTAAGGAGCTTCACGGACGCTTTTTCCAGGACCTACATGAACCCGATGTAGATCTTTAAGCATTCGTAGCCTGGCTGCGTTTCGGTGATCTGTTAACACCTGGGGAAACCAAAAGCTTTGTCTGTGAAATTATGGACAAAGTTATGATGACGAATAACTACCGGAGATTTATTGTGAAAGATGGTATGGTTAACATCTGCCGGGCATGCCACCGTCGGGGAGAATCAATCAAACACATAATCTCCGGGTGTTCTCGTCTAGCTAACGAAGAGTACTTGCATAGGCACAACCTTGTAGCCAGGATTATCCATCAGCAACTTGCTCTGAAATACAGCCTTGTGGAATCGGAAGTGCCATACTACAGGTATGTGCCCGACCCAGTTCTTGAAAATGGACATATAACACTGTACTGGGATCGATTCATCATCACTGACAGGACTATTGTTGCCAATACGCCTGATATAGTGGTGGTGGATCGACTAGAGCGGCGTGCAAAGATCGTTGACATAACGGCCCTGCATGACGGGAACCTCGTGAAAGCCGAGAAAGGTAAAGAAATCAAGTACCTTAACTTGGCTCGCGAGGCTGTGGACATGTGGCATGTGGACTCAGCGATCATTGTATCGATAGTCATAACAGCCAATGGTTGATAGCAAAGACCTCGACCAACACCTAAGGAGGCTCGCGTTGGGCAGCTGGATCAAGGGCTTGATCCAGAAAGCGGTAATCCTGGACACGGCTCGTATTGTTAGGAGGTTCCTCTGTCTGGAGCCCTGACTGCCGGTAGCTTGGACCCTGATTCCCGATACTGTTGGACTACAATTTTTTATATTTTAAATGTTTTTATATATTTTATATTCTAATATTTAAAAATGTAATTTATATGTATTTATTGAAATAAAGGAAATAATAATAACAATCATTTTATTATCACGCAACTAAGGCCCAAGCACACAGCAGGCAGACAGGGGCTTAGGCTTTTATCAGTTCACATATTCGCGCAGACAACCCGAGCAAAACAGGCCGAGTGCGATTTATAATATCAGTCATAAAAAATCTCGTACCATAATTGGTCCGAGATTTTGTTTTTCTCTAACACCGTTTCGTATTCTGCGGCCGCCATATTAATTTTATAATAACTTGACGGCTGATGCATTAAAATCTATTCAGCTGTTGGGGTACTTTGAGGTATAAAGCATGCCGTATGATTTAATACTCGTGAAAAACAAAACCCTGTATTTGTTGAACCTGAATGATGAAGATGGTTGCAAAATAATACCTACAATGAATGAAAAAAGTATGACAATTGGTCAATAAATGACGAATAAGCTGTAAAATATTTGGAAGGAGTTAATCACTATCTTCTTCACGCAAAACATTTTGTATTAAGTTACATCGGTGTCAACGTGATATGGCGTTACACATATGATTATCATCTCCGTCTAGTGTGCATTATTAAAACGCTCAATAACGTTATTTCTGATTTTTTCTTAACTGTTAAGTATATTTACTGTAGGATATTTGAATATTCAATCAAAAATAATATCTCTCACATAATAATTATGTAGGTACGTATAAGTGATACTGGCCACGTACGTGTAAGTGTATTGTCACGAGAGTTCAACATGTAGATTCACTTGTCGGATTATTTGGGTATGTTTTTATAATATATTTTTTTTGGCTGATTTCTGTCCACAGTGTTGGATTGCCGTCCCGTCAGACTATGATAGTGAGAGATCTATATTTGCCGCTTAGAGGCTAGTTTGCGTTGAGATTAGTCGCGGTGAACGAATTTCGGTCAGGAGGATATTATATTATCATCAGAAAAATAAGGAACTTAGACCTTACCTTTAGGTAGTTTCTACACAAATTGCATTTGCTATTATTACTGGAAGAATTCCTATTCATAAAATCTATGAACAGCGTCTCAGTTGTGGCATTTTTTTGTTTTGTAGGTCTTAGCTGGTAAGTAGGTAGCTTACTGAACATGTCTCAACAGTACACTCCAGTCTCACGAAAGTAGGAACTCTCAATTTTTTTATTTACTCAATACTTGCACTTCCAACCTCTTCCTTGAAGAAAGTGACATTATAATACTATCCAGTAAACATTAAAAGAAGTACTTAAACCAAACAAGATCGTACATGATTCATGAAACAACCCCGCCAATTTAAATAAAATATGTAATTTAAAATTTAGATCTACTGTATTAACGACTACAGTCGCGTGTTTATCGAGTCGCTAGGTACTTCATAGCGCAGTGGCGATTCGACATGTGCTAGCCAAATGCATGCGATTTTGCACTTAATGAAAAGCCACGATAGTCCAAATAACATCGATTGGACACTGAAAGTGTTACCCTGTTACAAGGTTGAAGAGGTAACCCGTTCGGAATGGCTTACTGTTAAATAGTATAACCCACTAAGAATGGATTTTTGAATATGCCCATAAGCAAATCTCATTGCAAACCTTTTGAATAGGTAACCATAATGAAAAGGTTTTGAAGAGGTTGTCCATTGAAACGGGTTATCGTTAAAATGTGTAACAAAAATGGTGTAGGTTTTCTAACAATCCTTTACAAAAACCCTGTTGAAAAGTCTTTCAACAGGTAACCGAAATGGTCCCTGGACTGTTACACAATAAAAAACTAAACAATAAGTAGTTACCTACCTAATGATCCAAGACTGATTCCATGTTATTCATTCTTAATTTCGTGGTAATCACTAATTAATTTGAAAAGTCGACAAATATCGTGCGTCCCCCGCCGAGTAATTGAACACACTAACAGTGGAAATGACTTTCATTTTGACAATTCAACAATATTCATTGCGTTATTTACGTCGTTGAGCTGACGAATTTTTCGAACATATGAAGCAATGGATTAGGAATATCCTTCAAAATTTTTCAGATTCTCTTTAATAGTAGGTATGTTACGCAATTCGGGTGACGGTGGAAGTTCTTTTCGTTGTGTATTATGCTAGTATTTGCCAGCGGCTTCGCCCGCGTGGATGTCGAAAATTATCCCACGGGAACGTACTACCGGGATAAAAAGTATCCTTTGTGTTAATCCAAGTTAAATATATCTGTGTGCCAAATTTCATCCAAATCCGTTCAGCCGTTTTTGCGTGTTTGAGTAACAAACATCCAAGCATCTAAATATCCAAACATCTAAATATCCAACCATCTAAATATCCAAACATCTAAATATCCAAACATCTAAATATCCAACCATCTAAATATCCAAACATCTAAATATCCAAACATCTAAATATCCAACCATCTTTATATCTAAATATCCAAAAATCTAAATATCCAAACATCTAAACCTACAAACTTTCACATTTACAATATTTCGAGGATTATCAGCACAATTAAATAAATTAACAGCGTATGAGAGTACAGTGTTGTGATTCCAAACATCTAAATATCCAAACATCTAAATATCCAACCATCTAAATATCCAACCATCTAAATATCCAAACATCTAAATATCCAAATATCTAAATATCCAAACATCTAAACTACAAACTTTCACATTTATGATATTAATACTAGGATTATAAGCACAATGAAATAAATGAACCACGTATGAGAGTAGTGTTGTGATGGTCAAAACCTTACACCTTTTTTGGTCTAGTTCTCATTCGCAAAGACGTGTGCGACAAAGAACTTCGCTCCAACACCTTTCAGTAAAACCCTTTATAAGCTTATGCATGTAGCTAAGTTAACGTATATCTTCCGTTGAACGCCCAGACAAACAGTATTCATACCAGCATCGTATTATGAATGGGTCTTTAGTTTGTCGACACGACGCCATTCAAATCAAACCCACGTGTGGCAATGAAGGGGTCAGAGACCAAGAGTAATCAGAGCACGACCATGTAACAAACTAATTATTTTATTATTTATTAGTTTAGTTGAAAGAATGACATGATTTTGTCACATGGTAGTCATTAGTTTTGGTAGTGTTTATGAGAGAGCTCATTAGGAGCAACATTTAACAGGTAGGGTTCACTCATTCTCTATAGAAAAGAGAGGATCCTCCGACAAGACGGGTAATGTCTCTGCAGGCTTAGCTTAACGCTTTCTATTTCTCAATACTCAAATTTGATTTGCATTCCACAATGCGTACTTTTTTTTATCATCAAAAAACTTCGCCCGCTCTGGGTGGAGCGGGAGGGCGTGTCAGACTTTTACTGACTAAAACCCACCCGTGTTCCCTCAGCTGACTGTGTGCCAGGGGCGGCGGTATCTCTTTCGAACAACCCGCACCCCTGGCAGGCATCGGCCTGCTGACATCTCTTTGAGGCGCGCGTGGAATACAACGCGCCGTCGACCCGGGCTTGGTCCTTACCGGACAGCGAGCTACCCATTACCCGCCGTCCGCAAGCCCGTGCCTACGGTGGCCGGGAATCAGCCTGGGATTCCCGACGCCCAGGGCGACAATGCGTACTTAGGTGGTAAATTAAAAGAAATAAAAAATAGTGATCATTATGGACCCTGTCGGGCACAGCAAAAAATAGTAGGAGAGAGGAAGCTTTAAATAAGTACCTAAACTTACATCTAAACTAAATCCAATAATACCATAATTAGGGGTTCTTTATACCTACAAGCTATATGCTGTAGAAGAACCGTAATTTTATTGAGAAAATCATGAGCTCTTAATTTTGAATTTAAATGTTAAATGATTTAAATTATAATTTTATTTTATTTTGTTAATTCTAATTTATCGATCTAATTATACATTATAAATATTATTTTAAAAAATTATATCAATCTAAAGCTAATTTTATTATTTTATTGTTATTATTTTTAATTTTAAGATATTAACCATGACTATATTGATTCTACTCTACCGAGTTGAAATTGCTTGTCTACATTTCTCGGTACAAAACTGTCAATTGTCTACACGGAAACGTCATTTTCGTCTACTCTTCCGTCGACAAAACGCTTCTCTACAGTTCTCGTGCTAAGCTTGTTGGTAAGCCCGAAGGTTGATGTCGGGCTTCTGGCTACCCGTAACGACTTTCAAAGATCTATGAAATTTAAGCCGGGACGTACATTCCCCGGCACCAAGCACGGAGCAGTCTGGTACCTATGTAATAATAGATGGTCACCCATCCACGTATCGATCTCGGCAAGTATTGCTTAACCTCGAAGATCGACCCGTGCAGCTGCCATAACCTAGCCAACCAATAACAATAAAGATCTATGGAATATAGACAACGCAGTTTGTATAGTTCGCCGACGAGTTATCTAAGATGCTCTCTCTGGGTATACCTTTGGTAAACACAGCAGTGATGTTTTGTTTTGCCATGAAAAGAAGGCAATAAGACCACGTCCGGAAAAATATCGCGAGGGATTTTAACGCGCAGTGGATTTCCAACTCTCAGTGTTGAACCGAGATGGAAAAATCCTTCAGAGTCCATCCCAAAAGACACTGTTCGAGTTTCATCTCTCGGCGCTGAGCAGTGCGTTGGAAATCGAGTGCGCGAGAAAATCTCGCCGCGATATTTTACAATAGGAGACGTCCACTAATTACGTGAGGCATTTAGGGAGGGGAGGAGGGGTTCGAGGCGAATCTCAACCAATCTCACCTGAAGGAAAGGGGGATCTCGGCAAATATCACGTAATTTATATTCTTTTTCAGCAAAGAAACAATGTAAAATTGCGAGAAAACTGGGTTAAATTAAGTAAAACATGTTTTTCCGCCAAAATGGCGATTGTTTAACCACCACCGGCCAGCCAAACGCAATGCATTTATTAATCCATCGCAAATAAGCACAGGTTAACGTTTTTACACAAAAATACGCATTTTCAAATAAAACACTTGAGATTATGGGGAGGGTCGAGCCAAATCTCACGACCTCTCACCAGAGCGGGGGTGGGGGTCGAAAAATCGCCCAAAATGCCTCACGTAATTAATGGACGCCCCCATAGGTATCAGCCACAGTTAGCAACATAATGACTGTTATCGTGCGCGGTTCACAATAAGGTCTTCAGACCACAGGTCAAACATAACAATGATAGATAAGTAATAAGTATGAGTCATGAATACTTACTGTAATAACTAGATATTAACTTGGATTGGATGAGCACCTAATACATTCGCGAGCAATAAACTGGAATCACTTCATCGTCCGCTGCTCGAAACAAAATTTTTACAACTTCTATGCAATTAATTATGGATTGTTATCATTTGAAATGCAATTTTGTTAGCTATCAACCTTTTCAATATCATAACCAAAGATTTATTCACCTTATGACATGGAACGTAAAACAAAAAACATCAATTTTTAAAACAAAACACCATATTGTTTGGTAGTCCTGAAACCCTATAAAAAGGGGGTGTTTATGAAAATTGATCATCAGTCCAATATTTCACGTCACTGGGAATACTGAAGCTAAAAGAAAATGGAAACCACACCTATAGAAGCCGCTCAAGTCGTCATCCTAATCCAGCAAGGATTGTCTCAGCGTACTATCGCTCGACAGCTTCATTTGAGCCAGTTTTGTGACCTCGAAGGTATACAAGAGGTTCAGGGAGACTGGAAACTTAGTCCGGAAACCAGGATCTGGACGACAGCCTGATTTATTGTCACTTCTTCCCTCCGAAATCGACAACTGACCGTGGTGGACATCCAGCAGCAGCTTAGAGAAGATCAAGGGAGGGCTGTCAGCGAGTGGACAGTGAGGCGAAGACTCAAAGAAGCGAACTTGACCCCGAAAAGGCCAGCCACGGGACCTAAATTGTCTCCAGCCCACCGACAAGCCAGGCTTCAGTTTGCTCGCGATCACTTAGATTGGGATATCGAGCAATGGAGGCGATTCCTGTTCTCGGACGAATCCAGAATGTGCAGCTGCATGGTAGCGCGGAGTGTATTAATTTAAAACACGTCATCATCAAAACACTTAAATACAGGGTTGGTTTTCGAAGACCTACCAAATTTAAGGGTGTGGTACAGACCAAAAAACTAAATTACTTTCTTCATGAAGTGAGAGTGAGCTGGACATGGTCGCGAGAATGCACGCGGAGAGATGGGCAAACATCGTCATTCACTGGACGCCTGAGGAAGGACATCACCGTCGAAGTAGACCACGACGAAGGTGGTGTGACGATCTGATAAGGTTTGTAAACGCACAAGACATAGAAGAAAAAATGTGGGACACAATATAGGATAACAAAACATGAACAAATCAAGTATCTTGACTGGGCTCGCAAGGTTGTCGACATGTGGGATGTGGACTCAGTGATCATTGTGCCGATTGTCGAAACAGCTAACAGCCAACAGCCTCGACCAATATCTGAGAAGGCCCTCGTTGGGCAGCTGGATAAAGGGCTTGATTTAGAAAGCGGTACCTCTAGACACAGCTCGCATTGTTAGGAGGTTCCTCTCTCTAGAGCCCTGACCGCCGGTAGCTGGGACCCTGCTCCCGATACCGGTGGGCTACTATTTTTATATTTTTAAATGTTTACATTTTTTATGCTAATAATTTAATTTAAAAGTTAAAAAAGTTTAATTTATATGTTATAACTTGATAAGTTAAATAATAGACAGATAATAATATTTTTTTGCAACAGTAATCAATTATTTTGAGTTCCTTATAAATATGCAAATATAACATAGGCGATGATGTTCGATTCGATACTAATTTAAATAATGACCTAATGCAGTAGGTATACATATACTAAACTAGTCCTATTTAAGATAGCAACATTCATAACTGTCCATGTATAAAGTTAGCATAATAATAACATTTATTTGGAATGCGTTACAGCTATTCTTCAGTTTTGGTTACCCATATTAAGGGGAACCTAGTCGCGGGCTCAAATTCTCTGATGGGTCTGGCTAAAAAGCACGCTGTCTCACCAGGCATCGTGTCCGACAGAGGTAGTATCAGTGATGAGCAGTTAGAAGTAAAGGCTCGTGCAGACTAGCGCGACGCGACGGTCGCCTCGCGACACTCGTAGAACAAATTCTACGAAAACTTAATGGAAATTGTTCTACAAGTGTCGCGTCGCGCTGTCGCGTCGCGGCTGTTTGAAGAAGCCTTTAATGTACACGAACAACATTATTGAGTGAGATGCAGGATCATTCATAGTACAAAGGCGCGTAGAAAATTAAGAACAGTCCTTCGGAAGATCGGGTTTTATGAAAAAACCACTGCATAAATCAATGACCAATAAAGTTAGTTGAACTTTTCGATATTTGAGTTTTGTCGGTATCGACTTGCTTTTTCAGATTCTACACTTCTTTTCTTACTTAATCACGCCCAAAGTTAGGTTAAATTAGCAAGAAAAACGAATCTTTGTTGGCTCCTATCTTTTTAATGACTTTTTATATTAGTTTTCCGTTTCCGTACAGACAATATTAATAATGAGACAAAACCATACCATGTTTTATTTTTGATGTACATTGTCGAACAGTGGAGAACACTCCCGAAGTTTGTATGGGAAAAATGTGGACTAGATTTCACCTTAAAACAAGAACTATAAAAATTCTTTCGAGTTGTTAAAATGTTGTCTGATTTGAATGAATACAGAAAAAGTATCGATAAATCAATGCTATAATACTGGAAAAAAGCAGGTTCAACCTGCACCCTAATTGCGTATAAACGCACGATTAATCATAATCTGAATAATTTTGAAACAGATTGCTAATCCATTGCTTCATATGTTCGAAAAATTAGTCTGATCAGTAACGTAAATAACGCAATGAATATTGTTGACCTGTCAAAGTGAAAGCCATGGCTACTGTTAGTGTGTTACGAAATGACCCCGCAATTTCTAGGTATACCTATCCAACGAATCGTTTTCCTTATAAGTAACCGTATGTTATGATCATACTCTGGGTGGCTGGCCTCGCTGCCATCTTGCTGACCGGTTTGGCTAATATTTATACCACGGTTTGAACTATTCTCATACAGTTTTTGCTAACATGAAAGAAGAAAAAAAACCGGCCAAGTGAGTGTCGGGCGACGTACAATGAAGGGTTAAAAATTCAATATGGCGACAACCAGACGCCATATTGTGAAAATGAAAAAAAATTACTCGACTAACTATAAGTATATCATTCAACAAAGGATATCATTGAATAGGTCTTTGGAAACGACGTAGATGCTACCATTCGGTAGTCGCGGTCGTTAATAATATTAGCTTACGACCTTTATTTGATGAACTAGAATCAGTAAATCGAAATTCACACGGCCGGGTACATTTCTCGCAGAACAGATAGCCGATGGGGCTGAAAGGTTCTGGAGTGGGGAGAGACGTAGCGTTTGAAGGCCTCCCACAAGATGGACCAATGACCTGGTGAAGGCCGCAGGAATCCGAGAAGCACAGAACCGGTCGAAACGGCGGTGCTTGGGGGAGGCCTATGTCCAGCAGTGGACGTCTTTCGGCTGAAATGATGATAATTATATCGATTGATATTGATGTGTTTTTCTACGCGCTGAGATGCACTCTGTTGAATTCTTAATACTCAGTTTTACCCGGAGAGTTGAAAGCCCAGTGCGCGATAAAATCCCGTTGCGATATTTTCTTTCTTACTACTAAGTATTATGAATTATGATGTCTCGAAAACCGCCATAGTCACCGGCATAAAAAGTCTATGGAAAAAATTGCAAGTCAATGGACCTTTATAAAACCATGGGTAAGAAACCTGTTTCTTATCGCCTTAGCGTATTTCAATAGCGTTAAAAATCAGGGCGATGACCCATCTAATGGAGAGAAGAGAGAAGTTGCCGCCGTCGATAGGCAACACCACCAAGAAGACAATGTGTGCTTTTATAATTTGTTTAAATATTTTTTTTCACATTTTCCCTTTTTAACCGACTTCAAAAAAAGGAGGAGGTTCTCAAATCGACTGTATGTTTTTTTTATGTTTGTTACCTCATAACTTTCGACTGGGTGAACCGATTTTGATGATTCTTTTTTATTTGAAAGCTCGTGCTTCCCGTGTGGTCCCATTTCATATAGATCTGATGATGCGTTTTGGAGACAGACAACGGAACTCTTCAAAAAATAACAGAAAATAAACCGCGATTGCTGCTATCGCATAACCCCAAGGATGATGAAATTTCGAATTAGTGGGGTAGTTACTATAACTAAAAAGTGAAAAATAAAAACTTTTTCCAAAAAAAACAACGGACTTCCGTAAAAACACTACAAAGTCAAAAATAACTTTAATTTCGGAAGGCGGTGACAAAAAATTTAAATACATATCCAAAGTCACCGCCTTCCGAAATTAAAGTTATTTTTCACTTTGTAGTGTTTTTTCGGAAGTCGGTTGTTTTTTTTTTTTTTTTGGAAAAAGTTTTTATTTTAATTTTTTATTCTGGGTTTAAGTAAACTTTTTTATAGTATAAAGACTCTTTTGTTTCCTTAATACCTACAACAAAATTTGTGTACAACAACTCTGGCTCCTGCAACACATTTACAAATCTATCATTTTCTGTGCAACTTGTTTCATGTACTTAGATAAGTTTAGTAGTATAATAGTTTTGTATATTTTTGTTTTTGTAAAGTCACGTGGGATTGGCTTCCAGTCAGACGTTATGGATGCTGAATACCAGTATTTTATATGGAGCGACGGCGTATCTGACTTTTTCAACCCAGTTACTGAGTAATACGATACCACTTAGTAAGACTGGTTGTCAGACTTAACACGTGGTGACCATGTTTATGTAGACAACCACAAATTACCTGCGGAAAGGTCACGACGTAATCTTTCCGCAGGTAATGTCATTCCCAGACATTTTGGCGTAGCGTTTGGCGTGAACGGTAACAGAAATGTGTTTTGTCTCAGGACCCTGGTAAGATAACAAGCTTATAATTTTGTGATTTTTCATGATACAGTTTTGAAATTGTGTACATAGATTCCTTACATAAAAGTACTAGACACGTGTTTCGGGTTTCGCATATACTAAAACTAGTGTTGTATATGCTCTAATATAGCATCTATTATATTTAACGGAAATTCCATTATTTTGTGCCTTTGACCCAATAATGGACAACATGCCCCTACACCTGCTTAACCTATAATATATTCCACACGACCTTATTTTGTACCAACAAGGTCTATTTTGGTACTGAATCTATTTCCAGAGCCGCAAAATGTATTATTGTCGCAGGATGTGATGTCAACAGTGTATTACTAAAATGTGAGTCAATGTTGGATTGGAGATTTATTTTGTGTTATCTGTAGAATGGATGACTAAGGAGTAGGTAGTTTATCAATAGTCAGATAACTTTTATCTGAAGAATAAATCTGACAGTTTGGCATATTTTTTTTAAGTACAAAAGCTGTCAAACCGACATATTTTATTCCTCAGATATTATGTTATCGGACTATTGAAAAATCAGCCCTAAATGGATTTTAGGGTTATTTAGATGGTCATTCAGATTGCCTACATACCTTGCCTGCGTACTGTATACGCAAAATCAAAATCAAATCAAAATCAAAATATTTTATTTCACATAAACCTGCAAGGGCACTTATGAAACGTCAGAAGCTAGGTGCACGGTTCCAATTTGTCGCTTCCTATGGAGAAGAGCCGGCAAGAAACTCCACGGTTACTCTTTTAAAAATAATTGGATTTTATAATGTTTTCAAATTACAGTGATATTAGGTATGGGAGGGCAGTGCAGGCCTGTCAATAAGTACCAGGTACTTTAGAGGAATGAAAATAAAGAATACAAACTGTAGGCCTACAACGTTCTCTCATTCACAATATGTAAAAGAATCTACATAAGTAAAATCAACCTATTTAAACCAAGTGATATGATTTCCATGAGAATCACTAATAAATACTCGATATAAGTGTTGTATAATGTCAAATAATGACGAGAATATGTCAGAAAGTGTAAAAAATAAAATTAATATTGTAATTTGGAAGAAGTTAATAGACGCTCACATAGTTATGGTGCTAATGAGTTACCAGGGAAGCCACATGTGCAGAAGGAATTAACGCCAAACTTCCTTGTCTTCAACGTAGTCTTTTATCTTATAATATGCTTTTTTGATAAGGACACGTTTGATATGAGTTTTAAACTTTCCATCGCTAAGTTCTGTAACCGATTTTGGCAACTTGTTATAGAAGCGCAGGCAAGGTATGTAAGGTGTAAGGGAAACGCTTCCGAAAATGAAGACAGCTGATAGTGCTACTGATTCTCGATACAGTACCATAAAAAATATAGTTTTTGTTTTACAATTTTTACCTCATTTTTTTTAGCATTTCTTATGCATTATGCTGTGAGAACAGTAAAATGAACCATTATTTGAGATTAAACACGTTTAAAAACGACCCCAAGTCCAGGCGGCGATTTTAGGTTTAGGCATCCGGTAGAAAGCGCCGCCAAAATAAAATAAGTAGGGATGCATCCGATACCGATACCGATGCCGAAATATCGGCGATACTCGAAGTTTGCCGATATATCGGCATCGGCGATATTTTTATGGCCGATTCGACTATACTTTTCAAATTTCGCATTTTAAAAATGTAATGTAAACGTTGGTGTTGTCTCGTCTATTTCGTTGCAAACGATGCACGAACTAACTATGCTAAATATACTATTAACTAATCCCAACCTGTCTATAGTTATGAACGGTTTTATTTAGTTTGTCCTGTTATTTGTTCTATTTATATGAATTAAAAAAATAACCTGGCTTGTGTTTTATTTATTTTACCTTCATTTTTTTAATCAATAACCGTATCAGTATCGGTATCGCCGATATTTTAATAAGAGCATCGGTATCGTATCGGAAAAAAGGCGTATCGAGGCATCCCTAAAAATAAGTAGAAACATTACAGAAGCCTCAAACGTTTTAAATTGATGCAAAATAACCAATTTAAGGAGAAAGGTTATTGGTATCCGTTTGCGTTTAGGTTGTATATTACCTACGTTCTGGCTTCGGAAGCGTTCCCCTTACACTCTGTATTGTATCGTTGGTCTAGTATTCGCAACCACTACTGCTGAGCATGACGTCCTGGGTTCGATTCCCAGGTCGGGCAAAGTGTTATTGTGCTTTGCTATGAAGAATTTTTCAGTAGCAACCTGGAGTCTGGATTTGTACCTGGTTGATGGCAATAAGGCTAGCCCCCTATTACATGGGACTTAAAGAACATAACTGGCGAATGTGGATGTACTATAGGTACGTCTCCGCCGAACCCTTCGGAAAAACATCATCATCATCATTATATCAGCCGAAAGACGTCCACTGCTGGACATAGGCCTCCCCCAAAGGGGGAGTACAGTCTGTAAGGCCTACAACGTTCTCTCATTCACAATATGTAATAGAATCTACATAAGTAAAATCAACCTATTTAAACCAAGTGACATGATTTCCACGGGAATCACTAATAAATAGTCGATATTAGAAGTGATGTATAATGTCAAATAATGACGAGAAAATGTCAGAAATGTAAAAAAAAAATGAATAAAAATTAACATTGTAATTTGGGAGCAGTTAATAGACTCTCACATAGTTATGCTGTTAATGAGGTAACAGGGAAGCCACATGTGCAGAAGGAATTAATGCCAAACTTCCCTGTCTTCAACGTAGTCTTTTATCTAATAATATGCTTTTTGATAAGGACACGTTTGATGTGAGTTTTAAACTTTCCATCGCTAAGTTCTGTACCCGACTTTGGCAACTTGTTATAGAAGCGGATACTGTTTATTAGAAATGACTTGCTAGTTTTAGTTAATCTAAATTTTGGAATCACAATTTCATCTTCATCATATCAGCCGAAAGACTTCCACTGCTGGACATAAGCCTCTCCCAAAAGGGGAGGATTTGCCATAATCGCCACGCTTGGCAGGCGGGTTGGTGATCGCAGTTTGGTGGTCAAATGCATAGAGAACGCTGCTGCCCATTCTCTAGTAGTCCCTTAGTCGCCTTCCACGACACCCACGGGAAGAAATGGGATGGAGCTATTCTTTTACGTCCGGTAACACACGAAAAAACATGGCTTAATGTTATGTGTTATATCGAACTGAGAAATATTACAAATTAGCTTTTGCCCGCGGCTCCGCACGCGTGGATGTCAGTATCGCGTAATAAAGTAGCCTACATCCTTCTCCATATCTATAAGCTTATATCTTTTCCCGATCGGTTCAGTGGTATAGGCCTGAAAACGTAACAGACAGACAGAGTTGCTTTCGCATTTATAATATTAGTAGGGATTAGTATAGATTTTAAACAGTTACCCTTGACGGATGAGTCTACTTTAGGAAGCCTGAAATCTGATTGAACAAATTGGTCCCTATTTCTAGTACTATAGAGTTGTGTCTTTCACTCATGTTTTGTTATTGAGATTTTATCATAGAAACAGCATCCTTAAAAGTCTTGGGAAGATTGATCGATAGCTGTTGCTTAAAACATACCTAAGAAATTGGTATTAACTTTAAAACACACATTCGATGGATTATTGATCATCATCTGCCTAGCCTTTTCCCAACTATTTTTGGGGTCAGCTTCCAGTCTAACTGGATGCAGCTGAATATACTTAAGGAAAAATAGGGAGACTATAAGAGAAGTAGAAAACCAAAGAAACAATTAAAGGAATGTGTGAGAGAGAGATTTTACGGCGAAAATCGAGATAAGTACGAGGACGGCGGCAAGGAAGGAGATATGCTGAGCCGACATGGGGTAACGGCAAACAGACAGAGATGAAGAGATTTACCTTCGGAGAAAGTTTTTCGTGAGAAAATGTGGAAAGCAGATAATTTTGAGCAGAATAATAAAATATTTTTAAAAGCTATACAACAATCGTTATCGGGACCTTCCGATGACCGATTTTAGAAAGTTATACTTATAATAAAGAAATGAAATCAAAAATAGAAAAAAAAACTCTAGTCGCTCTTCCGTATTTCTACTCCTCTTGATAGCTTCTCATAAAATCAGTACTACTAAATATGAATTAATCACGATTATCACTACTTCCTTGTCGTCTTAATTTTGATAGGAGTGCATTTAATCGCTTCCTTGTTGCTAGCCTAATGGCAAGGCTAGATGACTTAATATTTGACGAGATACGGAAGATTTTTGATTTAATCAATTTGATAAAAATTCCATGTTTTAATTTTTGAATACATCATCATCATTTCAGCCGAGAGACGTCCACTGCTGGACATAGGCCTATCCCTAATACCCCTACTTCGATCGTTTCTGTGCTTCTCACATCCAGCGGATACTTGTACCTCACTTTTATTTACCTTATATGATAAAAATGGCGTATATTCAAAAATATACATCATTCGATTTAACTTCACTAAATTAAAAAAAAAAAAAAAAGGTTCCGACGAATTGAGAACCTCCTCCTTTTGGAAGTCGGTTAATAACAAACTATAAGAAAATTTGTTCTATGGAAACAGCGTGACTGAGGACTCGTAGCCGTGTTTAGAAAAAATCTACATACAGATATTTTTTCGAGACTGTTTTTTTTAAAGAAGAATCAGAACAGAAATCGAAATACAGTTCCTTTGACAAAACTGACAACTTAATCCCGTGGTGTTGGTATTTTTAACCGACTTAAAAAAGGGGGTTCTCAGTTTGACCTGTATGTATGTTTGTCCGCGATAATCTCGCGTTTGGATGAACCGATTTTGATACGGTTTTTGTATTAAGAGCTTTACCCAAATCGAAATAAAGTTGGAAATGTAATAACTGCGCAGGACAACGGCCTCCAGAGCGGGAAACCGACTCTGGAGGGCAGCCAGCTCCTGCCGCACCAGGGTCAGCACCCGGTCCTCCGCAGCCACGAGCCCGCCCTGCCCATGCCGCGCCCCAACCCCTGAGGCACCACAAGACCCCGGCCAAGTCCGCTCGGAGTTCCTCATTCTTCTTCCGGAGAAGCTCCATGATCGCACCTTTAGGTTAGATCGCGTTTTGTAATAACTGCCAGTTTTCTCGACGAATGCTTAGTACCGATACTCGTGGAGGCTCTTTTACTGGCAATGGTCAGAGTTCATAAAACTAACATAAAATTAAAACAACACATGTAAAATTCTATGCACTAGCGGTTAGTATATCGTCGTGAATCTAAATCGAGGCCCATAACATATGTTTCGTCAGGCGCGTCACGTGGCCTCCACTCAAGGCCCTATCAGCTTGTTTTATTATTGTTTATATTCGTTACTACAGTCCTCGGAACCGTGGAATTAGAGAAAAAAAAAAACATGGTAGGCGTATCAGATTCTTGTCTTCAAACGTCTATTAAAAAACCATGCTTGCTTTGCTGTATAAATGTTTTTAACACGCTTTTATTAGCTTCGCCTGTATGTTTGTTTGTAAGCATGTTTGTAACCGACTCCTTTGGACTTGATTTTGTAGATTAAACTTTGTAGACTTATCGAGGACTGATGAAAATTCAATAATTTCATAAATTTGTCCAAAAAGTTAAAAAAAAAACTAAAAAATCACGTTTTTGTAGTTAGCAGAAATATAAAATGGATTATATAAAAAAGCAGAAAACAATTTAAAAAAAGCGTGGGGTGCTTGATATATATTGATTGTAAAAATACCTCTAAAAGCACCCCACGCTTTTTTTAAATTAATTTCTGCTTTTTTAGTTAGGTTTTTAAAGCGTGTTTTAAGATTTTTTAATCTATTATTTATCATAATCAGCCTACAATTTTCCCACTGCTGGGACACAGGCCTCCTCTCTGTGAGAGCGGGCTGTACCACGCGGGCCCAGTGCGGGTTCGTAAGTAATGTCACATGTCCTTGAATTTTTGGTTCTTGGACATGCCGGCTTCCTCACGATGTTTTCCTTCGCCGTTTTGAAAGCAGATTACTGATTAAATAATTTGCACTAAGCAAACCGCTTGTCTGCGTTCGAACCTACCACTCGTAAGTCGGCCGTAAACACTGGGCCGCCTCTGCTCTCATACGTATGCGTAATAGATATGTTTTTTATCAACCAAGGAGTTCTATTTTACTGTATATTTGGCCTACTTTTATTTTATTGGCTTCCTGTTGATAGAATCCGCTTAGATTCAGTTAAAAATAATATGCTAACTCCACGAGTTCAGTCTCTCACCGTGTAGTTAAAATAACAATGATATAAAGAACGAAATTGTGTTTGCAATAACTGTGCTTCAACTCCTTGAACGGAACATGAAAAATATCATCGTCACCTGCCCAGGCTTTTAACAACTGCCGCGACTTACGAGTTGTCGGTCGAAGGTTCGAACACGCGCTTTACTTTGTGCAAATTATTAAATCCCCACTGCTCTCAATACGGTGAAGGAAACCGGCGTGTCTTAGAACCAAAAAATTCGAAGAAATGTGACATCTACCAACCCGCACTGGGCCGTAGTGGATTACGGCCCACTCCCTCTCACAGAGATGATGCTTGTATGCTGCGTCCCAGCAGTGGGAATATAATAGGCTGACCCTGATATTGGTGTTGGCTGCCAGTCTGACTACATGCAGCTGAATACCAGTACTTTACATGGAACGACAGCTTATCTGACCTCCACCTCAAAAGCAAAGGCTAAATAGAGATGTTAAATGAATCAAAGAATTAAAAAAGTAACTGTGATGCATCAGTTCAGGTGGAAACAACGGCAATCGTCAGAAAGTCATTCAAAACATTCCACAGTTGCTTCCGTCAGAATCAACTAATGTAAATGAGACATTACTTTGCTGGCAACGCATTTGAGATTGTTTCTCTTTTGTATATGGATGAAAATTCGATGTATTTGTAAAACTTGACTACATTTTCCAAAAGACGATATTAGTGGAGCAGCGGTGAGCAAGTTACGAATTGCAGGTCGTGAGTCCGAACTCAGGCAGGAGCTTTACTCTGTGTTTAATTTGACGACCACTGCTCGCAAAACGGTGTAGGAAAACATCTTGAGGAAATTGGCATGTCCAAGAACCAAAAATTCGAAGACATGTGACATCTACCAAGCCGCACTGGGCCCGTGTGGGGGATAACGGCCCACTGCCTCTCATAGAGACGAGGCCTGTGTCCTAACAGTTATAGAAGAACTAAGGAGTCTATATGTTGGGGGTATTATTGGAGTAGAAAAGATTGTAAATGAGTTGATGCTGGTTGGATGAATATGTGAATGAATAAAATCGTTGCTGAAAAGCGAGGTTCTTCTGAATATAGAAATCATGACTCATTATAATATGTTGGTGCTAAACAGAACACCAGTTAACATAGACGAAGCTAATATTATTGAAGATAATCCTTGACAATCCTGTTACTGAAAAGACAAATATATATAAAGCTGTATTATAAACTTACCTCTTCGACTGACTTCTTGGAAAACTCGTTCATGGAGACAATCCATTGCTGAACGAGCTCATTCACAATAACTAGATCATTATATAACCACGTCAATAGGTCGTTCACCCATTGCACACTCGGCGGGTCGGGTCCCGTACACGTCGGGATTAAAACGCTTTGGTGCTTTTTTAAAGTCAGCTGCTCGGGACCCGGGGACATGCGACCCAACCTTCTTTTGTTCGGTGGAGTTGCTGGCACGAACCCAGTAGGCTTTGCAGGCTTAAACGAGGCACTTTTAACTTTAGCACTAGTAGCCAAGACACTATCAGCACTGTTTATAATTTCGTTCGATGTATTCTTCGTGTCATCGGTCGTTGGCTTTTGTTTTGGATCGACCTCCACCACTTTATTTGCGAAGCGAGCGTACGCCCATTTCGCTATGCCAAGGAGGACGATCGAAAAGAGGATCCATATGAAAATTAGCATGACTAGGTTGTCCATGGCAGTGTCCATATAATCGAAGCTACATATGAGGTCGTCAACTGCTTCGGCAAGGTCGGCCATAGCTTTCCATGGTGTTCTCCACCACTGCGCGGCGACCGCACCCGCCGCGTCTTTCTCGGTAACTGATTGGGAGCCAGGCATTTTTTTTCTATTTTCGAACGCACTATTTTGGGACGCAGCTCTGTTTCGCTATGTCTGTCTCTTTCTATTTTGGATGCGTTCAGTTGAGTTAGTTTTGATTTTAACACATTTCGTTCGTTCGTGTTTTTCGTGGTTTCAGTGTTCCCCTTTTTTCAGCATGTTTTTGAGACTCTGCAACAATGAAAAAAAAAATTCAGTAAAAACTCGGAATGAACTATGTAGTTTTATAATGTCGTGGTGCTCAAAATAAACAATAGAATTGTTTTAGAAATGAAATGTACTTTTTATTTAAGGAAATTTTAGGTTTACGGAAATAGTGTTCCTAAATGGTAGTGTTTAAAGTCAACAATTGGTCATGTTCCATGTGGTGCCGGACGTAAAAGAATAGCACCATCCCAATTTCTTCCCGTAGGTGTCGTAGAAGGCGACTAAGGGACTTACTAGAGAATGGGCAGCAGCGTTCTCTATGCATTTGACCACCATACTGCGATCGCCAACCCGCCTGCCAAGCGTGGCGATTATGGCAAATCCCCCCCTTTTTTGGGGAGCCTTCTGTCCGTCAGTGGACGTCTTTCGCCTGATATGAATTGGTCATCAACTGCATTGAATTACAGTGGTAAGTTGATGCAATGTAATACTATGTTTATAAAATATGTAATTGTAATAACTACAATGTTATTCAGTAAACTATTTGGTTATTTTGACAAATCCGTATGTCAGATTGTAAACATAACATCACGCCTTGTTTACCTGAAGGGTTAGGCATGGGTGTACATATAGTATACCCACATTTCGCAGTTTTTGGTCTAGTGGTCACGAGGTCCTTGGGTTCGATTCCCAGGTCAGGCAAAGTATTTCTATCTGGAAATTTTCAGAGCAGCCCGGAGTCTAGATTTGTCCCCGGATGATGGCAATAGGCTCGCCCCCTATTACATAGGTACTTAAACATAACTGGCGAAATTTGGGTGCTCTATAGGTGTTCGTTTAAAGAAATGTTATTTCAATAATTTAAAGTGAAGTTTCAAAGAAATATTCTTTCATACATTTTTCATAACACTTTCTATTGACAGCCATTGATAGCAGCTGTTGGTTCCTGCCTTTAATTATAAATTAACCCAAGAAAAAGCCCTCCAATCGACCACCATTTAAATGTTGTAGTCATTAATGTTATTGATTTTTGAGTCTGACATTCAGTCGGCGTACATCAAGCTACTCCAAACTGTAAAATTTTCCCAATTGAACATGAACTTTATCATTGTGGAATAAAGTTGAAAACCTACCAAAGAAATTTGACAGATTGAATTGAGCTCGATGTGCTGGCGTCTGCACATACGGAATTACGGACGTAATAAAATCGCAGCGGGCGTTTTTTGCGCACTGGACTTTTAACTTTCGGTGTTGAGCCGAACAATCCAACAGAGTGCATCTCAGCGTGTCGAAAATCGAAGGGTTTTAATGTTCGATTTTCAACTCTCGGCGCTTAGCAGATCAAGTGCGCGACAATTTTTGCCGCGATTTTCGTCGACTAAAGCCTACAAGAGATGTCAGCACCAACTGGTGCGGTTCGCAAGGGCTTATGCCTGCCAGGGGTGCGGATTGTTCGAAAGAGATACCGTGGCCCCTGGCACACAGGCAACTGAAGGAACACGGGTGGGTTTTAGTCACTAAAAGTCTGACGCCCTCCCGCTCCACCCAGAGCGGGAGAAGTTATTTGATGATTTCACACTCTCAAAATAATAAAAAGCCTGCAGGCTTGGAATGACGCTTCTATTACTACTTTACCGTAGAATAAAAATCGCTTGTCTACATTTCTCAGTTCAAAACTGTCAACTGTCTACACGGAAACGTAATTTTTGTCTACTCTTCGGTCGACAAAACGCTTCTCTACGGTTCTCGTGCGTTTCATACCTATCGTTTTCCGAAAAAATGTTCACTAGATCTTGGAAAAATTGCATAAAGAAAAATGATTAAAGTATTTACATAACATCACGCCCAATTGTTTCCCTTAAGAGTTGGGCAGAGGTGTACTTATACTATACCCACATTTCGCCAGTCTCATGTAATAGGGTGTGACCCTATTGCCATCAACCGGGCACAAATCCAGACTTCCGGCTGCTGTTGAGAAATTCCAGGTAAAAAAAAACAATAACACTTTGTCTGACCTGGGTATGGAACCCGGGACGTCATCTCAGTCGTAGCGCTTTGCGACCACCAATGAGGCAGTCAACGATACAAAGATACGTTTGAAACATAATTCTGACGCGCAGTCGGGTGAAAAATCTTTTTGAAGTGAAAACTTCTTTAGGTGCGTTGGCCACTTTTTGAGATGAAAAAAAAACAATAATTGAATTCGCGACACCGTTACCGACACTAACTTATAAAACTAACTTGTTTAAGTTAGTTTTAGTTGAGCGTATACTGATACACTGACGATTCAAAAAATACACACGTAATTGTTCAAGTTTTCACTTCTGTCTGATTTTTCGTGATTATTCTATTAAATATAAATCAAAGTCCTATTTTTATTCAGCCAAGCAATAGATCGTTGAAAAACATTTAACCGTTATAAGTAGGTACTGCAAATAGAAAGTAATTGACAATATGTAATTTTTTATAAATCATTACCAAAACAACTGATAAAAAATAGCATATCTACAAACTTGTAAATGTAAACAATGTGGCTTGCCTGAATAAAATCGGTACTCTGATTTAAAATAAATAAGAATAATCACGAAAAACCACTTCAAATGTGACGTTGCCAATCCGCCCCGGATGAAGGTTCTTGTCGCCTAAAATGGTGCGCTCCATTGCTCTTTGCTCTTTCCTTTTTTTTAAACACTATCACCCTGAATTTCAAACCACAGACTATATATTCAAGTTAGCACAGTTATATCATCAGTCTTTCATGCCTGACTGACTGAGCTACGATAACTAAGTAGTATGTATTAGCAAGACAATAGTCTATTGCCCATTGTTAGGAGAATAACACGGTACATTGTTACACTCCGAGGCATAGCGAAGGTTATTTTCATTCAACATGGAAGATTTTACTTTTATGGGTAACTAGCTTCTGCCGAGAGAACGATTGTTCGTTCTCTCGGTAAGGTTGGCTAATACGCCTTTTTTACACCTTTCAAACATGTTCCGGTTACCCTGTCAGATGCTTTTAAATTAATTCAGTTCCTATACGGACTCTGTGAAACAGCCCCTAATCTTTTGGGAACAACGGTGTCGTCATCATCTTTGTGTGACCATCTTTACATACCAAGACGAGGCACGGCGGGTGCCTTGGAAAGTACGTTAATCCGTTGGTCCTGGCTGTCATTCGAGTCGTTACGGGTCGTCAGAAGCTTGACAGTCTTACCAAGGGGTATCGTATAATCCAGTAACTGGGTTGTGGAGGTCAGACAGGCAGTCGCTCCATGTAAAATACTGGTATATAGGTGAAGCCGCCCCCAACATAGTTGGGAAATGGCTAGGCAGATGATGAGCCTTGTTTTTGAAAAAGTTCATAGGAGTTATGGACCGGTGCTCTCGAAGATAGAAGAACGAATGGTAGAACTCAAACACTAAGACCAAATTCGCACTGAAGTAATAATATCGCGCACTGTATTTTTATTTTTCGGTGTTGAATCGATTATTGTGAATCCGTCAGAGCACACCTCAGCGCGTTGAAAAAACACACTGTTCGATTCTCAACTCTCGGCGGTAGGCAGTGCGTTGAAGATACAGTGAGCGAAAACATTCCGCCGCCATATTTTGATGTCAGTTCGAACATTATTATTATTATTAGATTTACACGGCTTAAAAAACCAATTACATAAATCATATTATATAAAAGTACAAACATGACAACTAAACTAAACTAATAACAAAAATTAAATATTATTATTCTCACAATAGTATAGGCACAGAACCATTATATTGGTGAATTTATTAGCGAACAGATCGCAGTCTGGGTTGGCCTCCACGAGCACTTATTTAGTGCAGTCAATACGCGCGCTACGGGAGACGCAGCACGGGCTGCTGTCCGACACGAAGGCACGTCCAGCAGACGATGTTTTCTGCTACAGAGATAATTGTTCGGTGTGTAGAGTCGAATCAGCTCATTGTGTATGTCAGGCGCATCCGTCATACCCTTCCATACTTTGAGCATAACGCCTACCTGGCCATATGCCCTTCTGGTCTCCAGCATATGATATCCCAGACATCCTAAGAGGAACTTGGTAGGATAGAGATAGTAACCGAGAGTTCTTCTGTAAAGAAAACGCAGGAACGCTTTTTTTATTTTTCTAGAAGAAGTGCATACTTTGCTTCGTGTGGATTCCATACAGAAGAACTAGCTTCTAGCTTGGTTCGGACCAGTGTGTTGTATAAAATCCCTACTACATGCTCGTTGCGAAAATCACGGGCATTCCGGAGAACAAACCCTAGCCTTTTAAAAGATTCTTTGGCTACTGTAGAAATATGATCATGAAAAGTAAGCATCTGTTCAAATGTGACACCCAAGTTCTTCATGTTGATTGGCCTAGTTATTTGCATACCATTTAGTTTGTATTCAAAATTAATTGGGTGTCGCATTCGACTAAAGGTCATTACATAGCATTTGGAAGAATTGAACTCCATTTTATTTTGACCTCCCCATTCCTGTATGGCATTTATATCATTTTGCATAGCTTCGCAATCCGATACGGTGTTGACAGCACTATATAGTTTGAGGTCATCTGCGTAAAGAAGACACTCTGCAAATTTTGCAACAGCAGGTAAGTCATTTAACAAGAACATGAAGTGGTCTAACTGTTCGCTAGACAATAAATCTTTTCGCCCTAAGAATTAAGGCGCCAGACTATGCGTCAAGCATAAACTTTATAATGATTTTAACCTTGTCCAGTTGTAATGTTTCAGATTGGTTAATTGGCTCAATGAGAATTGGATTAGTTGTGGTAATTGTAATAAAACAAACACTGCCTACGCTACTGTCTGCCTGACCGACACTGACTAACGCGTGCACCTGGACAGGTCCACGAAATCGGTGTAGTGCTTTCCTCAGAATACCACTTCGAACCAGCCACATGGTATTCACATGATCGGAATAAAATTATGTCTGGACTTTAAAAGAGATTTTCGACCGCAACAAATATGGCTTTACATAGTTAGAATAATATCCGCCTAACATAAAATCTACCTGAGGCCCTAGTGTGAGTTTCATTTAACCATCTACACCAAACGCAGTGTGCGCGTTCGGCGTTCCGATTGGCCCTGGATTGGTGACAGACCAATCGGAGCGCCAAACGCGCTCACTGTGTTTGGTGTAAATGGTTAAATGAAACTCACACTAGGGCCTCTGGAGGCTTTTATCTGGGTATTGAGTTCTATTTACGTTTACAGTTTTATTGTATTATTTATTTCTGCTTGAGTTTAGTTAGGTACTATCTTTTGTTGGTATATTAGCGTGTGCTAGCTGACATATGGCAAATAATTTAATTTTATGTTTTGTGTTTAGTAATGTTCATTACTTACCTACTTGAACAGAAACAAGTTCTTCTAACTTAACAGACAGCTGTGCTGCTGGGGAGTTTGTTGCGCCACTTCATCTTCCCAGCTATAGCACTAGGAAGTGGTGAAGGGCGGGCGTTTTGGGGGACTGTGTTATGTTAATTTTCACGTTCAAAAAGTGCTGATTCACAGCCTACTTTGACTTTTGATTTTTGATTTTGATTTTATATTCATGCTTCTAACTTAAATTCATGAAAAAAATAATCAAACGAATAATGAAATTACAGGTTCGTATTGATTTTTCAAATGATTATAATTATATAAAGCCATATTTATTACGGTCGCGAATCATATTTTTGTCAACTTAATAACCTTACACTGACTTGTAAATTGTAAAAAACTAAAGAAATTTTGAATTTTGCGGGCTACTCTGGAGTTTCTCGATATACCTAAGTGGGTAGGTGGTCAATCATCCACGGACTGACCTCGGCAAGGGCTGCCACCTATTCAATCATCATCAAAATAGTCAACAAAGCTTACCAGCTGACTCACAATGCCTATTCACAAATTGAGTCATAGTCTAGGAGTCCAACCAGCACGCTTATGACAGACTAAATGACCTAATTGTGGTATCGCAATGTGACATTTGACCTCACCCGAATGTACTACCAATTAGGTTGAACTCTATTCTGGTTGCCTCATTTTAAATTTGATTAAGAAGATATCTTTATTACCCAACGACTGGTCATTCATTCGATTATATTTAACACTGGCTTTTGGCCGCGACTTCGTCCACGTGAAGGTTTTTTTGTTCCCTCGACCCACCGCGTCGCATCGCATCAGCGTGTGCCGATGCCGACACGCACTATTATTTCGTTTTCTTTCAATTAAAAATAAATACCTAATTATATTCTGTGCTTAGCACCCACCCGTATTTTGGCCAGTTATATTAAAGTTCCATGTGGTAGGTTATAGGGGCTTGTTGCCATAATTCCAGATTTTCGGGTGGTACTGGTAACTTCCTAAACCCAACTTAAAAAAATAGTTAAAAAAAGTGATTCAGAAAATGTGTTCTAATTTTGTTAATAAGTACTCAAAAAACGAGCTAGGCCAAAAAACTACTTTGCAGTTTGGCAGAGGTATCACTTAAAAAATACTGTGAATAAAAACATTTTCTTTTTTCAATATCTCTTTCACCGAACTTAGGATCGTGGACCTAAGCTCAGCATTCGCACTAGACTACCGAGAACGAGGTAGCCATATTTATATCACGCAACTACAATGTAAATCTTAATTCTTTATTACCTATTATTCTGTTATACATATTACAGACTTGCTAAATAACACTTAGTTCATACTGTCTTTATAATGAGCCATGTTTAAGTCATAGACTGTGAGTCAGTTAAGTCACAAACGATACTCATTGCTGCCAGACTAGCTCTTATTAAGTGTAGCAAGTTTAAAGATTTTATTGCTATGGTGACTAATGTATAGGAATTAGAGGCCTTGGCAATTATTTTTGCAGATGTTAAAGGTTTGTAACGTTTTTTTTTATAATGTAGGAGGTGTATTTGCAGAGTATTTATATTAAATTATTATGGATAAAATAATGAGATACAGAAATATTATTTTACACTTCTTAAAACGTTATTACCTCTGTCTACCATTTTTTTTTACGTCACAGGTCACGGCTACAGTTTTATTCAAACAAAGAAGTATTTAAACAGCCATATTACTCAGACCAACATCAGAATAATCAACACTAAAGTCGTTACTGTTCATTAATTATTCAAAATTAACTATCATTTATTTCGAGCTTTTTGCTCGATCTTTAAAAACGAGTTTTAAGTATATTTTAAAGTCAAGGTAGGCTCAATTAGTTTAATGCCAATGTTAAAGTATTAATAACATGACGAAGAAATATAAAAAGAAACATTTTTAGAACAAGTCAGTTCAATTTAGTATATTTGCTCCTAAACACCCCCAAAGTTTTGGGCTCAAACATGAACTCGCAGTGTCAAGCCCAAGGCAATTCCTCACGTCATCACTTGCTATTCCTATTCCAATACTTAATACAACAGTATCGGTCGACCCGACCTTGAATGACATCACCACGAGGTCATAGATAAACAGCTGAATTTTTAATCTATGCGCATTGAATTTTAATTATGTTTCGTCTGTGGAATATTTGAACACGGCTATTTGATGTTCTCTTTTTAATTATGTTTATGAACTTTGAGCTTAATTTGTTGAAGGCATAATTTTGTAATAGAGATTTGAAGCTAATTTAATTAAAATGTGCATTATTTAAAACTGAGAATAATTCTAGAGAAGCTGTACGTGTGTACATACAGGGAAGTTAGCTGCTTACAAGTATGGCAATAACTAACAAGTCTGATACTTGCATTTGTTTTTTAAATAATAAGTTGTTGTTGGCACGAACGACGCTCAACTTGCTACCATGATTTTTTTAGGGACATGATTCTGGACGTGTAGAACAGGGTTGGCATGATTAAAACATAGTCAAAACGCATGGCACAATTTTTTTCCGACGGTAAATAGTTGCACAACAACGTGAAATTGTTTTTAAAACAAATAAAAAAAAGTATTTTTAGGGTAGCCTAAGCAACCTTCGACTAATAAGTCAGTTCTCTTCTCTTTCCATCCGTCAGCTTTATCTCTATAAAAGATAGCCTTCTGAATTAATTTAAGTACGTGTTATTGAATCATTAAACTTAGCTAAGTATTAATGTCTCATTTTTAATTTATGTTGATTTTATGTTATAGTTAATCTTGGATATCACTGACATTCAGTTATAGGGAATCATCATGAATTAAATGACAAGGAAAACAAAGTGAGGAAGCCTGCACTATGTGCTAAATTGGTATCACGCTGTCATGCATCAATGCAGGTTTCGACTCTTTATTGGGCACTGCCTTCTTTTGTTTTTTTTGAGGCTGGGAAATCATCAAATAACTTCTCTAGCTCTGGGTGCAGCGGGAGAGCGTGTCAGACTTTTAGTGACTAAAACCCACCCGTGTTCCTTCAGTTGCCTGTGTGCCAGGGACCACGGTATCTGTTTCGAACAACCAGCACGCTCCCGAAGTAATTCTTTCTTAGTTTGGACCCCAAACGAATAATAGGTCCGTAAGTAATACGGAGTAGGAAACGCCCGTAACTTCGACCGAGATTACGGATTTCGTGGTTAGAGAGTAGGTCCCCAGGGCCGGACGCAAGTGAACGCCGCCGCCGCCGATCGCCTCAACAAAGATACGGCGGGCGGCCGGCTTGGGCGAAGCACCGCCATGTCGTCGTGGATGCGCTGCTTTTAATTTGCATTGGGATAATTGCACTTGAAATATGTACTACTAATCTTTCAATTAATACGTGAAGCAAAATTTTTGTATCTCTTTTTACGAAAATTACGCGAACGGAGGAGTACCTATGCAATTTGGCACAGTTAACGTTTATATGGAGGAGTACAGAAAGCGAATAATTTCAAAAATATGTTATGGGCGATATCCTTGCAAAACTTGGTAATTCTCAAAAATCCGTTGCGTTTAGAAGAAGTAAGAGGAGAAACAGACGGACAGAACCAGCGATTTTACTTAAGAGGCGTTTACAAAGTTTTTGTGCTCATTTATTAGATAATAACTGAATCGATCTTTCATACTGTACATTAAAACATGAAAATGCAGTATTTTAGCTGTATAAGCACGTCTGAAGAATCAAGTAAATCAGCGAAATCGACAAAATTTCGTATTCGGCCACTTAATACTATTTAGAGATCCATGTCTTTATTGTGGGTGCTGTCAGCCACAACAAAGACTCCTATTAATAAACATTACTAAACTATTACTGATTTTGGTTTGCAATACTACAATGACGTAATTCTTAAACTACGAAGTATGTGCTAAAAATAGGTATTACATAAGTAGTTTGAAACCTTTGTAATTAACACATTTATCTATAATTCGATCTGGTTAGTAGGAATTAGATACTCGTAAAGGTTTTGTTAAAAAAAATTGAAGGTTTTCTGAAGATGCTAATTTGAGAATAGTAATTAACAGATTTTTTAACTCAACCTTGTTAATGATTCAGTTATTATGCTGATTAGTAGTAGGTACACTAAGGGAAAATAATTGTTAAGCAATTTGACACCCTACGTCTATTTGCAGGGTTATAGCCATGTCTTAGAAATCTCAAATAATTACAGTTGTTATTTGAATACTTACATAATACAAACACTACTAACATTTGCTTTAACTAAAATTACCTACATTTTTTGGCCTGTTTTAAGCTCTGCTAATGAACTGGTAATGCACACTATTGTTAATAACAATGGTTTTGTTTTGATATGATTAAAAGTTTTGTTTAACAAGCACGATAATAACATTGGTGATATTGAAAATTATATAGATAATAATTCGACAAACGAAACTGGTCTTGCATTGGTGAGCGTACCTACACAGGCTAAGTACACACAACTAGATGGAATCTTACAAATTCAGGGGCTATATACTCCCTAAGCACGAAATCCGTTGTTTCGGCCGTAGTTACGAGCGCTTTCAATACGTATCACTTACCGACATTCGTTTGGAGTCCTAAGTAGAATGACTGAATGAATGACCACACAATTTGACAGTTTTCCTTTCTCCCGATGTGTTTATGCCCGTCCAAAACAGTTAATTAATCGGCTGTAGGATTCACTTCGAAGTTTCGAGCTATGTACTTTCGGACTCGCCTGTATCTTCGTTGGCCGAATTAGAGAGTGAGCTCTCTGGTTTGATCTCGGAGTCAGATAGTGATTTTTTTGGAGGGGTATTTTTATTCAGCCAAGAACTAGGTGTGCTTGACTGAAAATAAATAGTACTTTTGTTTGTATTTAATGAAATAATCACGAAAAACGCGTGGAATGAATGCTCTTAATTGAACCAACTTGCTAAAAAATATCTTCTGCAATTTTATGAGAATTTGAATAGAAATAGGTATATTTGGAAATACGCTTTCATCCCCGTACTGCACAATATATTCAAGTTGCTCTTCAGATTACTTAGATATAGATAACAGTATGAAATGGTTTACTGATGTTTTATTTTATTTTATTTAATAATTGGCGACTTTTTGCGCCCCTCTTCGATAGGCGCCCAGGGCTCTTACCCTGCCGGCCCCACCCTAGTTACCCGACTGCACAGGCCTCCTCTCTGTGAAAAGGAGAAGGCCGTAATCCACCACGAGGGACCAGTGCCGGTTTCCTCACGATGTTTTCCTTCACCGTTTTGAAAGCAATGGTGATTTAATAACTTACACAAAGTAAAGCGCTTATCTGGGTTCGAACCTACGACCTACAACTCGTAAGTTGCGGCCGTTACTAGTGGGCCACCACTGCTCTTAACAGGTGTGATATTACATAATGTCACGCATGCATTTCCTGCAGAGCTAGGCAGAGGTGTGCCTAAAGTATTCCCAGATTAAGCCAGTTATGTTTAAGTCGTTCTCTGTGGTGCCGGACGTCAAAGAATAGCACCATTCCATTTCTTCTCGTGGGTGTCGTAGAAGGCGACTAAGGGACTTACTAGAGAATGGGCAGCAGCGTTCTCTATGCATTTTACCACCATACTGCGATCGCCAACCCGCCTGCCAAGCGTGGCGATTATAACCCCCCTTTTGGGGGAGCCCTAAGTCCCAGTGGACGTCTTTCGGCGGAAATGATGATGAATGATGATGTTTAAGTCAATTGCCATAGAGCGGGAGAAGTTATTTGATGATTTCCCACCCAAATAAAAAACTGGGCACAAATCCAGACTCCGGGGTGCTACTGAGAAACTCATAATTGAAAAAACCAAAACACTGTGTCCGACCTGGGAACCGAGATCGACCCCAGGACCTCATGCTCTGCAGTAATGCTTGCAGCCACTAAATCAACGAGGCTGGCAAATTACAAGCTTAATAAAAAAATAAGGTGTCGTCCTATATGAGTCTGATTGATATAAAACTATCCTTCAATGTATAAAACCATGTCCACTACATACACGGCATTTTCCATGGTAATACTCAAGTTTAATCGTCATTGGAAAATAAAACTAATAATTCGCTGAACGAACGATTTCCTGATAAGAAATAATGGCCGTGATAGCAGCAAGCTCTGTAATTCACTTGCTTTTGTACTAGTTGTTATGTCAATGTTATGGAAAACATATAATAACATGAAGCGTTTTTTTTTGACGTTGGGTAATCATCAAATAACTTCTCCCGCTCTGGGCGCAGCAGGAGGGCGTGTCATACTTTTACTGACTAAAACCCACCCGAATTCCCTCAGTTGCCTTTGTGCCAGGGGCCGCGGTATCTCTTTCGAACACCCCTGGCAGGCATCGGCCCTTGCGGATCCCACCAGTTAGTGCTGACATCTCTTTGAGACGCGCCTGGATCACAACGCGCCGTCTACCCGGGCTTGGTCCTTACCGGACGGCGAGTTACCCATTACTACATCAAGCCTGTACTCCCGAAGGGGTAGTCATAGTTGGTGTGCTTACCTATAGTATCTACAATTCGACACCTACCTACGTCTAGGCCAGTATGTGTTTAGATAGTTCTCCAAAATAAGATACTCAGGACCGGGACCCTTACTGCATAACACACTAGTAATCAAAATCTGTATCATTTTGTAGGTTATTGATAAAATCCATTACTTCATAATGTTCAAAAAATTTAAATAAAATAGTGACAATGGCAGACAAAATAACACATGAACAAAGTCAGACTTGAAGAAAGTGGAACGGACTTGTGTAAAGTCAAGTCCAAGTTTAAAAATAATTATCACGTAAAAATTAACTAAGTCGTTGTTAATTGTAACTAATTATTAAGAAAATGGTTATTTTTTGTACAGAACAAAAAAATGTTGACCCGCTGCCCCCTTAACGTGCGACGTAATTTATGGATAGGATAGGCCCTTGGTGGTAAAACCCGAAATCTATTTGCTTAACATGGGCAGCGAACCCAGAACCTCACGCTCTGCAGTAGCACTTCCGACCAGAACAATTCACGACACTAAATTCTTTAAAAAAATGTTTTTTATCTCTGAAATGTCACTTTGACATTGACACTTCTTTATTTATTTACAATTTTATTAATTGACTCAAATCAAGGCTAGACATCGGATTAGATTGGGATTGAAGACTTATCAGTGCAATAAATACAACACGTTATCTATGCACTCAGGAACACATACCTTTGTTGACATACAACATGCAGGGCAGATAACGGCTGATAATATTAAACAACCTTCATTGATATAATCCACATTCATAAACCATGACTCGTTGGTATTGTTAAATAAGAATTATAGTCGGTTCATTTTGCGATGATCGATTTGACATAAACAAAATAGTACATTACGATACGTGTGACTTAAGTAGTCCACTAATGCACGGTGTGAAATTAAAGCCGTGCAATATTAGACTTACTTAAGGTGAACGCTCCAATGTAGCCGCGAAATTCAAATTTTGTTACATTTTTTGCAATTTGCAGGTGAACGTCAAGCTGTATGTTAGTTTGTTGTTGATCTTGTTTCTTCCACTTTAAGTCATAAGTATCGTATATTATTTTATAGCTCGTGTGATATAAAGTCGCACTAAGTCACGCGTGAAAGAATGAAAAGCGTGACTTAAGAGCGGGTTTAAGTCACACAGTGCTATAAATAAGCTTTTACATTTATGTCATTGTACAATCCAAGGATTTCGCATGGGAAAATATCCTCCATACAAATTTTCAACCCGTTTAGGGGAGCTGAATTTTCAAAAATCCTTCCTTAATGTATTGATAATTATATTTACGAGCTGTTTGGGGTTGAAACCCTCGAGCCGTTTCATGGTCTCTTTAAGGTAATCTTGAAACGGCTGGTTGACACTTCTCGTGACACAAGGGCTGGTTTTTACCTTGGCCAGAGGCTAAGTATCGCCATACAACGTATTAATGCCGCCAGTCTCTTGGGTACATTACCTCTTAAATTACAAGAATTTATCGAGGCTATATTGTAGTTTCAAAATCAAAAATCAAAATCAAAATATTTTATTTCACATAAACCTGCAAGGGCACTTATGAAACGTCAGAAGCTAGGTGCACGGTTCCAATTTGTCGCTTCCTATGGAGAAGAGCCGGCAAGAAACTCCACGGTTACTCGTTTAAAAATAATTGGCTTTTATAACGTTTTCAAATTACAGTGATATTAGTTATGGGAGGACAGTGCAGGCCTGTCAGTAAGTACCAGGTACTTAGAGAAATAAAAAATAAAGAATACAAACTGTAGGCCTACAACGTTCTCTCATTCACAATATGTAAAAGAATCTACATAAGTAAAATCAACCTATTTAAACCAAGTGATATGATTTCCATGAGAATCACTAATAAATACTCGATATTAAAAGTGTTGTATAATGCCAAATAATGACGAGAATATGTCAGAAAGTGTAAAAAATAATATTAATAAAATTAGCATTGTAATTTGGAAGCAGTTAATAGACGCTCACATAGTTATGGTGCTAATGAGTTACCAGGGAAGCCACATGTGCAGAAGGAATTAATGCCAAACTTCCTTGTCTTCAACGTAGTCTTTTATCTTATAATATGCTTTTTTGATAAGGACACGTTTGATGTGAGTTTTAAACTTTCCATCGCTAAGTTCTGTAACCGATTTTGGCAACTTGTTATAGAAGCGGATACTGTTTATTAGAAATGACTTGCTAGTTTTAGTCAATCTTAATTTTGGAATCACAATTTCATCTTTACTACGTGTATTTAGGTTATGGAAGTCGCACCTTTTTTTGAAAAGACCAAAATTTTTGCGAACATACAAGATATTTTCTAGGATATTTATATCCTAGAAAAGTTTAGAAGTTGACATCTCGACTCAACTTCTCGATTCAACTTCGTTGAATTTGTTTCTTAGAGACTCGCGAGGCCCCATTTTATAGATTGCGCGGATTGCCCTCTTTTGTAGAATGAAAACTGAATCTACGTCAGCTGCCGACCCCCACAGCAGAACGCCATAAGACATAATACTGTGAACAGGTAATTAATATAAAAAACACTTGAGAGATGTCAAGGGACACCCGGATGGAACGAAGTTCCTTTCGATTAATTAGTGAAGGAATTGTAATAACATTTAAAAAATTGTACATATACGTACACACACACACACATATATACAGGGTGTGGCGTAAGTAGTGGTCCACCACTCAGGATTAAAAAAAAAAAAAAAAAAAAATAACCATTTTTACCCAAGGGTTCCGAAAATATTTCCTTTTTGTTTTTTATTTACGAAATTTCTACCTTTTATTACAAATTTGTTTGTAGTTTCAACAAAAACCATTATTTTTTCATTTTGATTTCTGTTTTGAATTGAATTACTGCTGAATACTAGAGCTATCATGATAAATTATGATTTTTTATGTAAATTCACCTCTTTTGAAGAAAAAGTTAATTCTTCTCTAATTTTAACCCGAATTTTTAACATACCATCCAAGTTCAAGGGCGATTTTTGTAAAAAAAACGTACTACACTGTCAGTGCCCATTTATTTAATAATATGCTTACTAAATACCGATTTCAAAATGGTACCGATCCGACCGATCCGACCGATCCGACCGATCCGACCGATCCGACGCTCACGAATCACGCTAGACGAGAAATTACAATGGGGACCTCATATAACATCTCTTGCGGGGCGGCTAAGCTCCGCCGCTTATGCTGTTAGGAAGATCAGACAGTTAACAGATGTAGAAACCGCGCGTTTGGTCTATTTTAGCTACTTCCACAGCATTATGTCGTATGGCATTTTACTGTGGGGTCGGGCTGCTGACATTGAATCCATCTTTATTTTGCAAAAGAGAGCTGTCAGAGCCATTTATAATCTACGTCGCCGCGAATCTCTCAGGGACCTATTTAAAAGGATTAATATTATGACGGTACCTTGCCAATTTATTTATGAAAATATCATGTATGTAAGAAAAAATCTACATCTTTTTAATAAAATAAGTGATAGACATAATTTTAATACTAGAAACAAAGACAAATTAGATCAACCATTTTCCAGATTAGCTAGTACATACATCTTTTATGGGGTACTGTGTTAAATGTTATAACAAAATACCTTGTGATATATTGCAATTAAATGAAAGGAAATTTAAAACTCATATGAAAAGTACACTTTGTGAACAAGCATATTACAAATTAGAGGATTATATCCAAGATAAGAATGCTTGGAAACATGCTGGTCCTGCTCCATAGGACAATCTAGAGTCTAGACAAAATCAAACTGGTTGCTAATTGAATTATGTAATTAATTATATCTATGACATTGATTACACTCAGTGATTACTTTAACTCACACACTGACTGATTACATACTTGTTAATATTCTAGGAAAATTGTATATTTACTTTTACAATGTTTGTAAATGTGTGGGCACCATGTATCTATCATAAAGTTAATTTATCTGTAACTGCTTCAATTTCATTCTTTTTACCAATTTTGGTACAGTAAATTTTGTTCTGGATGCATCGTTTTCACACTTAATTTTACAATGAATGTATGTTAAATATTGTAGTTAAATCATTTTTAAAAGAGTAACGGTGGAGTTTCTTGCCCATTATTCTCCATACGAAACTACATTTTGGAAGGGGCGACTAGAATCAATTCTATTTTAATGTAAATGTTGACGTTCAGAAGTGCCTTTTAAGTGCCTATTTGAAATAAATGCTTTGACTTTGACCCGACCGATCCGACCGATCCGACCGATCCGACCGATCCGACCGATCCGACCGATCCGACCGATCCGACCGATCCGACCGATCCGACCGATCCGACCGATCCGACCGATCCGACCGATCCGACCGATCCGACCGATCCGACCGATCCGACCGATCCGACCGATCCGACCGATCCGACCGATCCGACCGATCCGACCGATCCGACCGATCCGACCGATCCGACCGATCCGACCGATCCGACCGATCCGACCGATCCGACCGATCCGACCGATCCGACCGATCCGACCGATCCGACCGATCCGACCGATCCGACCGATCCGACCGATCCGACCGATCCGACCGATCCGACCGATCCGACCGATCCGACCGATCCGACCGATCCGACCGATCCGACCGATCCGACCGATCCGACCGATCCGACCGATCCGACCGATCCGACCGATCCGACCGATCCGACCGATCCGACCGATCCGACCGATCCGACCGATCCGACCGATCCGACCGATCCGACCGATCCGACCGATCCGACCGATCCGACCGATCCGACCGATCCTTCCTTCCTTCCTTCCTTCCTTCCTTCCTTCCTTCCTTCCTTCCTTCCTTCCTTCCTTCCTTCCTTCCTTCCTTCCTTCCTTCCTTCCTTCCTTCCTTCCTTCCTTCCTTCCTTCCTTCCTTCCTTCCTTCCTTCCTTCCTTCCTTCCTTCCTTCCTTCCTTCCTTCCTTCCTTCCTTCCTTCCTTCCTTCCTTCCTTCCTTCCTTCCTTCCTTCCTTCCTTCCTTCCTTCCTTCCTTCCTTCCTTCCTTCCTTCCTTCCTTCCTTCCTTCCTTCCTTCCTTCCTTCCTTCCTTCCTTCCTTCCTTCCTTCCTTCCTTCCTTCCTTCCTTCCTTCCTTCCTTCCTTCCTTCCTTCCTTCCTTCCTTCCTTCCTTCCTTCCTTCCTTCCTTCCTTCCTTCCTTCCTTCCTTCCTTCCTTCCTTCCTTCCTTCCTTCCTTCCTTCCTTCCTTCCTTCCTTCCTTCCTTCCTTCCTTCCTTCCTTCCTTCCTTCCTTCCTTCCTTCCTTCCTTCCTTCCTTCCTTCCTTCCTTCCTTCCTTCCTTCCTTCCTTCCTTCCTTCCTTCCTTCCTTCCTTCCTTCCTTCCTTCCTTCCTTCCTTCCTCTTCCTTCCTTCCTTCCTTCCTTCCTTCCTTCCTTCCTTCCTTCCTTCCTTCCTTCCTTCCTTCCTTCCTTCCTTCCTTCCTTCCTTCCTTCCTTCCTTCCTTCCTTCCTTCCTTCCTTCCTTCCTTCCTTCCTTCCTTCCTTCCTTCCTTCCTTCCTTCCTTCCTTCCTTCCTTCCTTCCTTCCTTCCTTCCTTCCTTCCTTCCTTCCTTCCTTCCTTCCTTCCTTCCTTCCTTCCTTCCTTCCTTCCTTCCTTCCTTCCTTCCTTCCTTCCTTCCTTCCTTCCTTCCTTCCTTCCTTCCTTCCTTCCTTCCTTCCTTCCTTCCTTCCTTCCTTCCTTCCTTCCTTCCTTCCTTCTTCCTTCCTTCCTTCCTTCCTTCCTTCCTTCCTTCCTTCCTTCCTTCCTTCCTTCCTTCCTTCCTTCCTTCCTTCCTTCCTTCCTTCCTTCCTTCCTTCCTTCCTTCCTTCCTTCCTTCCTTCCTTCCTTCCTTCCTTCCTTCCTTCCTTCCTTCCTTCCTTCCTTCCTTCCTTCCTTCCTTCCTTCCTTCCTTCCTTCCTTCCTTCCTTCCTTCCTTCCTTCCTTCCTTCCTTCCTTCCTTCCTTCCTTCCTTCCTTCCTTCCTTCCTTCCTTCCTTCTTCCTTCCTTCCTTCCTTCCTTCCTTCCTTCCTTCCTTCCTTCCTTCCTTCCTTCCTTCCTTCCTTCCTTCCTTCCTTCCTTCCTTCCTTCCTTCCTTCCTTCCTTCCTTCCTTCCTTCCTTCCTTCCTTCCTTCCTTCCTTCCTTCCTTCCTTCCTTCCTTCCTTCCTTCCTTCCTTCCTTCCTTCCTTCCTTCCTTCCTTCCTTCCTTCCTTCCTTCCTTCCTTCCTTCCTTCCTTCCTTCCTTCCTTCCTTCCTTCCTTCCTTCCTTCCTTCCTTCCTTCCTTCCTTCCTTCCTTCCTTCCTTCCTTCCTTCCTTCCTTCCTTCCTTCCTTCCTTCCTTCCTTCCTTCCTTCCTTCCTTCCTTCCTTCCTTCCTTCCTTCCTTCCTTCCTTCCTTCCTTCCTTCCTTCCTTCCTTCCTTCCTTCCTTCCTTCCTTCCTTCCTTCCTTCCTTCCTTCCTTCCTTCCTTCCTTCCTTCCTTCCTTCCTTCCTTCCTTCCTTCCTTCCTTCCTTCCTTCCTTCCTTCCTTCCTTCCTTCCTTCCTTCCTTAGCTCCAACTTCATTCCAAAACTAGAAACAAAAAAGGGCCAAGAATTCAACCTTGAGGCACGCCCATCTTAACTAGAGACCCCGAGGACGTTGCCCCGTTAACATTTACTTTTTGCTGCCTGTTTGATAAATAGGAAAGCACAAGATCAGCAGCTCGTCCACGAACTCCGTAGTGGTGTAATTTACAGATGAGTGTATTCTGGTCAACGCAGTCAAACGCTTTTGAGAGGTCACAGAAAATGCCAATTGCATCCTGGGAATTGTCCCAGGTTTCCAAAATGTGACTGATGAGTTGTACTCCCGCGTCAGTCGTTGACCTACCTTTCGTGAAACCAAACTGTCGACTATGTAAAATCCCATTTAAGTTAAAATGTGACAACATCTGGTCTAGCATGACTTTTTCATAAATTTTACTCAATGCTGGAAGCACAGATATAGGTCTATAATTAGAGGACCTACCTACCTACCTACCCGATTTGAAAATTGGTACTACTTTACTATGTTTCATTAAGTCAGGAAACGTACCAGTGTCTAAACATTAGCCTGTTAGGACAGGGGCAATTGTGTCAATGATATCTTCAAGAACCTTAACGGAAATAAAGAAAGAAAAGAAAGAAAGATACCGTTTATTTGGACACAGTTCGTGAAACACAAAATAAATAACAAAAAAGTGAATATAATTAACTAGGTACAACAGTGTGTGCCTCACGGACGCGCCAAAAAGGTTTATTTCAGCATTAATGCCAGACAGATGCTGTTTGACGCTGGTTTTCTAATGAACCTTTAGGGACGAGTGACGAGGAGTACAAAACAGTTTCAACATAGGTAAACAAATATTTTTAAACTTATATGAACATGTAAACATTTCATATAAACTTACAAAAACAGAATAAAACGAAAACAACAGGAGCTCAGCGAAACCTATTTTTAGCGTTTATCTATGTACATTGATTCATGCACGCACGATGCACTCACAATGCGCTACAAGCCGCTGGGCGCGGCGGACATTTGTGTCAGTTATTTCGTTTTTACGGCAAGAAAAATTAAAAATTAAAAATTACAGTGGAACATAAACACGAATAATTAAAAAGTTGAAAATAAGTCACAGTGAGTTTAATAATATTCTGAGAAAATGAAGTATCTACCTACCTTTATCAATGGATGAAGTATCTTCTTCGACCAAGAATTTATTGAAAAATAGAGGGTGTATGATGTAATCTCGACGCCAGCTTTGCGTCACAGTCGCAAAAAGGCCAGGCACAATGGGTAAGTACAAGAAAACAACGCAATAAGCAGAGTAGGTACCTGATGGTGGCAAAAATTTAACTAATGCATCCATTTATGTTTCCATAAGGTCTCACAACTGCGACAGCACATACGCGCCGCGGACAGCACAGCCGCGTCATCGAGTCGAGGGCAGTTGGTAGCGACGGATGAAACCACCCGCATGTCCAAATATGCGTATATTTGTGACACATCAGGAATTATGTTTTAAGTTACCTAAGTACTGTAAGTAGCTCATATAAGTGAAACATTCAGGGCGACCATGTCAACTTTCCGTTGGGAATCTATTAGATACTGCCGTAAACGTGTTTTGAATGTGTGTATAGTGCCCAAAGCCCTTAGTGGTGATGGAATATTGTTCCATACTTTAGATGCAGCGTATCGGAAACTGCCTCTGAAAGCTGCTGTTCTATGAGACTGTGTTGAAAGTTGTTGCGCACATAGCCTGGGCGCGCAATCTCGTCTACTAGCCATCCAACTAAGCTTGTCATACAAATACTTCGGTTTCTTAGATTTAACGACACCAAAAAGCAGGCACGCTAAGTGTAACTTTCGTCTTGACTTCATCTTGAGAATAAAGTGCTTGTTAAGAAAGGGGGTAACATGACTTCTGGGGGGAACAGTGTAACAGAAGCGCGCACATGCGTTTTAGTCCAGTAGCCAGAAAAATATGCCCTTCGATAATTCAAAAGTTTTTTATTTTCTCTGGGTGGATAAATTTAGTGAATTCAATGCTATGTACAAAAATGCTAACAGTTTAGACTTATGCAATAGGTATGAGGTAGGTATTTCCTATTATTTCGTGTTATAACAAGAATATAAAACTTAAATTAAAATGCTTTACTGATTGTTTATTAATACTATCTAAACTATATATTAGTGAAAATGCTAACAGATAGGTATTGTGGAACAATGGAAAACTGAAAATGTCCCGTAACTCATTCAATAAAAAATTTAAGTTTTTTAAATCATCTCCTTTACGGGCATAGGTATTAGTTACACCTTACAACAAAAGTTCTAACAACTAAATAATATGCTGCAAAAGTAATCGTTTTTTTACGTTGCGATATGCGCAATATTGAATTTAAATTGATAATTTTGCGCCTACATATTCGTAATAATAAACTCAGCTTCCACACAAAAGTTTCAACAAATATGTGCTATGCCTTTTGTTTAATAAATAAAATACAACATGGGTTTTGCGGGGTGCGGTCAGCGCGGTGTAGGTACAATAATGCGTGCGGCGAGGTACGACGACACTCCACTGCGGAAGTGCAGATGTATTGAATGAGGCACGAAATCATTTCAATATTCTCACTTCTCACAAATCACTATACTCCGTTCGAAATAAGATTAGACATTTAAATAAACCTTTTGTACAGTCCATTCAACTGATTTTGACTTCTATTGCTTTGGTAGCATGATAAATGGCATCTGCAGTAAGCAGTTGGTATTGTAACCACTTTTAATGTCATCCTTATGCATACGAAATAAAAAACGAAATCGGTTGGTCGGACTGTAAAAAGGTTTGTTTAAATGTCTAATTATATTTCAAATAGAGAATAGGTACTCTGTTCCGGTCCGTGATTTCGCCCGTGTGTAATTAATTATTCATCAACAATTGTCAGAATCCCGTCACTACCGTCTAAAAAAGACTGTTTTGAAAAATACGCTGTTGTTCTGTTCTTTATTTCAAACAAATTAATAGGTACCTACCGACCAAGATCGTAATAATTATGTACACTTTCACTATGTAGCTACTTGTTATAGTGATAGGGGAAGGCACAGAGATAGAAAGTGGAGATTCCGTTACAATTTTTTTTCGGGATAGTTTTCCCGGGAAAAATACATTTATATGTATTTAATATAATTTAATAAAATAATTATATTGAAGCGGTAAAATAATTGAATTCAATATAGGTACCTGTTTTTGTTCCATCATTTTAAAAGTACCCTTAAGTGATGTCCCGAAAACCGAAACAAGAAATTCCCAAAAAAAAATGCTACAAATAATTTCTTAATAAACCTCTTTGTTATTGAGAAACAATAAATCCTTTATAAAAAGCTTTCGTCTCTTAGTAGACGTTGTGTTTCATGTTGAAGATTCCAGTTCTCCGAGGTTGCAGTTCGCTTCATAATCTGTGCATTCGTTTGGTTTTTATTTTTTCTGGGTGGGAAATCATCAAATGACTTCTCCCGCTCTGCGCGCCGTCGACCCGGGCTTGGTCCTTACCGGACAGCGAGCTACCCATTACTCGTCGTCCGCAAGCCCGTGCCTACGGTGGCCGGGAATCAGCCTGGGATTCCCGACGCCCAGGGCGTCTCCTGCGAAGGTCACGGCCATGAGGGCGCATGTACTGCATCCTCACGTGCGCTGCCTCCCTCTTTGCGAGCATCACTGCTTCGCTGAAGGAAGCGACTGCTAGCCATGCACTCTCGCTCCGTACCATGGCCTGGACTAGGGCCGGACGCGAGAGATTGCCACCGCCGATCGCCTCCATGAGGACACGGTGGTGCTCCACCCAAACCAGACAGACCTCCACCGTATGCTCCACTGTATCCTCAGGGCGATCTTCGCAATGGGAAACACCCAGGCGTTTCCTCTCGCCTTATTAGAAACAGGAACCTCCCGAAATAGCCGTGTCCGGTGAGGAACTGTGTCAGGTGGAAGGTAAGGACGCCATGCCGCCTCTCAAGCCACTCCTCAAAGAGGGTAATTCCTATGTTTTACGTAATCTCTCAAAGGAGGTAAATCAAAAAGTTTTGGTTACGGCGTGTCATGCATATGTTACGTCTGCATTACGATACGGGATTATATACTGGGGTAACTCCACCAACAAGGAGACAGTATTTAGAGCGCAAAAGAGATGTGTGAGGGCGATATAGGGTATTCAAAGCACGGAAAGCTGCAAACCGTTCTTTCTGAATTTCCGTATATTAACAGTACCCTGCCTATACATATATGAGGTGGCCGAATTTGTTAAAACAAACTTCCACCTTTTTGAAAAACTACACAATTCGCGACATAGAAATAAAATAAGCAGTAAGCAACACAAAAAAGCAGTATTCCGTAAAAACTTCCTAGAAATGGCACCACATATTTATGATAAGTTACCTAATGTTTTATTAAGTATTAAAGATACCCATTTCTTTAAGAAGCAACTCAATAATCTACTGATAAGTAAGACATACTACACAATTAATGAATACCTCTTTGATAGAAATTTGTGTGTGTAATACTAATAATAATACGTGTAATTAGGGAGAATACCTGAGTTCGTTTTGTTTTTACTTTTATTAAAATTATCATATTTGTAATAGACATTACTAAGTAATTATGACATTATATATTCTGACATTACATACTTATTGATTTGAATTTATGACATTTTCTATGGTATTATTTTGAGTTATTAATGAAATTGTAAAACATATTAAGGTGAATTTATGAAATAGTATGATTTTATTGGTTTAATATAATTTTGCATGCAGCATGAGTTGGTGCAACACAGTGGACTGCGTATTCACTTGACATCTAGAAATGTATGATTATGTACTGTGTTGAGCCAAAAATATTTTAATTTTAATTTTAATTTACCGCATCAATCATGGCGTACCCAGTGCATTCGTTTGGTTAGATGACTAATTTGGAGAGGTCCAAATTAGTCATCTAATATCATTGATAGGGCGGGAGGAAACGCCGGGTGTTTTCATTGTCAAGATCGCCCTGAGGACACGGTAGAGCATACGGTGGAGGTCTGCCCGGCTTCCGCGGAGCACCGCCATATCCTCATGGAGGGGATCGGCGGCCACGATCTCTCGCGTCCGATCCTGGTTCAGGCCATGGTACGGAGCGAGAGTGCATGGCTAGTAGTCGCCTCCTTCAGCGAAGCAGTTATGCTCACAAAGAGGGAGGCGGCGCACGTGAGAGAGATGCAGTACATGCGCCCTCACAGCCGTGGCCTTCGCAGGAGACGCTCTGGGCGTCGGGAATCCCAGGCTGATTCCCGGCCACCGTAGGCACAGGCTTGCGGACGACGAGTAATGGGTAGTTCGCTGTCCGGTAAGGACCAAGCCCGGGTCAACGGCGCGTTGTGTTCCACTCGCGCCTCAAAGAGATGCCAGCAGCAACTGATGGGGCCCGCAAGGGCCGATACATGCCAGGGGTGCGGGTTGTTCGAAAGAGATACCGCAGCCCCTGGCACACAGGCAACTGAGGGAACACGGGTGGGTTTTAGTCAGTAAAAGTCTGACACGCCCTCCCACTCCGCCCAGAGCGGGAGAAGTTATTTGATGATTTCCCAAACAAAAAAAAAAACAAAAAAAATAGCGCTGAGTACGACTGGTCGGGATATCAACCAAGTGCGGATGGTACCCTGCAGTGTGTTTGGTAGTCCGGTAGTAAAAGGGCGATAGTGGGATCATGAAGCCCAGCCACCATCGTTTCGTCACCTATGAGCCTTTTTTGCTCTGCGTTCCACGGAGTCAAGGGCAGCAAGCTGGTATTTTGCTGAACCATCCCATAAGTGGCTGCAATACTCCACACAAGAACGCACTTGGGATTTATACAGGCTCAAAAGCTGTCCAGGTATGAAGTATCGCCTCACCTTATGTAGGATGCACCTTATTTAGTTCCCATCAAAACACTCGACCAACCCGCACCTGACGATATACTGAAAGTTATATCTTGCAAGTGCAAGTTAACCTGCAAAGGCACTTGTACGTGTATGAAGGCCGGATTGAAATGTTCTGCTATGTGCGTCTACTGCATAGATAAACCATGCAGCACAGCACACATAATTACAAGCGAGCCTGATTTGGACTCGGCAACCGAGGTCCAAATTAGTCATCTAACTAAACGAATGCACAGATTATGAAACCAGGTGCAACCTCGGAGAACAGGAATATTCAACATGAAACACAACGTCTACTAAGAGACGAAAGCTTTTATAAAGTATATATTGTTTCTCAATAACAAAGAGGTTCATTAAGCAATTATTTGTAGCTGATGCTGAACCTTCCATAGCTTCCATGCTAATCCCCCTCATAGTCTTCTTAAATATTTTTCGTTATATTATGATAGTAAAACTTGTATTTTTTTTTATTTATTATGATTATTTTTTATTAATCGTTTCTTTCAGGCTTTAGCACCCATAAAATTATAATTTAAACAAAAGATAAACTAAACAAACGAACATAAAAACAAAGTAAAGAAAAATAACAATACAGCAACCCACCATTTCACACCAAGGAAGTCAAAACAAATGTAACAATGGTGAGTACATTTATTTTGTCTCCCTCAGTAAATGCACAGTATGAAAAACAGCTTTGACAATACTATTTTGACTTGCCACCACACGCGAAAAGAACAACGCCCTGAGCTTCCCCATGAGCGCAAAGAAGTCGGTTCCTCTACTCTCAGCAAACATCTCAGTCGCACTGCACCGCCAGGGCAGGTTGAGCATGACCCGAAATGCGTTATTATATTGTACACGAGGCGTGTTGTATGCACTCTTCGTGTACTTGTACCAAAGTTGATTGGTGTAGAAACGACTGACAGTAAGCCTGGAACAGAGTTATTTTACTTGTATCGAGCAATGGAAGAAACGTCTATTTAGCATGTTACTTCTATATGCGATGCTACGTCTTTGCCTCTCCAGGTCATCGTCATCTCTTAAATTTTCCGTTATGATGTGTCCGAGATACTTAAACTGACTAAGTATTTTTAATATTAAACTACACAAAGTAATTGGCAAGACCTTATTAGGGCCATTGTCGTGTTTGAAAATCATTACTTCTGTCTTTTTAACATTATAGGTTAATTGGTGTAAGGGAAATTAATTTTCTGAGGCCGTTGACCGAGGGGCTGAGCAGAACCATGTCATCTGCATAACTGAGCTTATTTAAACATTCACCGCCAATATGGCATCCGACTCTTGTGCTGCTCAACTCTTCAATCAGGTCGTTGACATACAGGTTATACATATACTGTCATATTAGTTAAAGTTGGTCTTCTTAATTCGTATACGTAAGTCTATTCGTATAGCAGCATTGCCGTTATCACACCTTCCTACTACACATAGTAAATTTATCGTCAACTAGTGTTGGGAGTATATCGTAGGAAGGCTGGCAGATGCCACACTATGATACGTAATATTTCAGAGCAGTAGATACTAACGTAACAAAGTGATGACCGCCATACTAGAAAGTGAAACTGTAATTTAGTTACAATTGTACCCAAAGGCACTAGTGTTCTATGAAAATTGCAAAGCACCATGTTTCAAACATCACAATAGGAAGACAGTATTTAGCTAAACTTCGAGTAGCAGAGACAAAAAGTGTAGACTTCCTTACGACAATCTTTTTTTTTTTGCGGGAATTTCTTGTTTCGGTTTTCGGGAGATCACTTAAGGGTACTTTTAAAATGATGGAACAAAAACAGGTACCTACTTATTGAATTCAATTATTTTACCGCTTCAATATATATTTTTTTAATATATTAAATACATATAAATGTATTTTTCCCGGGAAAACTATCCCGAAAAAAAATTGTAACGAAATCTCCACTTTCTGTCTCTGTGCCCTTCCCCTATCACTATAACAAGTAGCTACATAGTGAAAGTGTACATAATTATTACGATCTTGGTCGGTAGGTACCTATTAAGTTGTTTGAAATAAAGAACAGAACAACAGCGTATTTTTCAAAACAGTCTTTTTTAGACGGGAGTGACGGGATTCTGATAATTGTTGATGATTAATTAGTTACACACGGGCGAAATCACGGACCGGAACAGAGTACCTAGTGATTTCTGAGAAGAGACGATAATGAAATGATTTCGTGCCTCATTCAATACGTCTGCATTTCCGCAGTGGAGTGTCACCACACTTCGCCGCAAGGCGCGGCGGCGCACACTGGTCCCAAATTAAAAAAAAGTGGACATTGATAGTAGACCGCTGATATTTTTTTTTATTGTTGATACAATGATAACAGATAAGGCAAAAAAATATTATTGTCCTACTTCAAATACTTTTCTGTAAAAAAAATATTTCTTTTTTTTTTGTATGGGAGCGATTACATTTTACTCAATTTCTCAAAAACTTTAAGCGATGTCGAGATGGCAATCACATATGTTAGAAAACTAATAATTCTGAGTATTTGGCTCGAAGAAACTTATTGCTTATCTCTGCGTACTTTCGAGATAATAGTGACAGAAAATAACATTTTTTTTTAATGTTAATTTTTTGCTTTTTTTTAATCATAGCCTTACTTTAGCACATAATTATAATGTATGCGTAATGTCAAATAAGTAAAAAGAGACTTCTCTGTAAAAGAGGTTATGGGGGCTCACTAATGACTGAAAAGCTATGACCTTTCTGAAGGAGTACTTTCATCAGTTCTAAAAAACAATCAAAATGAAGACATATTAAGCTGCAAACATAAAGTTGAATATGTTCACAAACGATTCTGAAAAAATATTATGGTGAAAGATTAATATTTGGGTCTATATTCTCTTGAGAAATCTCTATTTCCTCGTTTTCCAACGAAAGCAATTCATTGTTCAAGATCAAAGCACTAGCCTCTGGAAACAACTGTTTATGTAAACGAGCAAACTTTGGTTTGATATGGCTGATGTAAGGATCTGAGCTAATTAGAAAGCTGTGGATAATGTCTAAATTAGTCTGAACTCTACCGATTTTTCTTGTATGTGCCATTTTAACATTCCGGAAATCTTTATTCCTCGCTTCGGAAGCTTCTTCGGAAAGCATGCCTATCGGAATAAAGGAGAAATTTTCACAAATATCAGCACCGTGTATCAACAATTTATGGACACTTGAAGGCATGTAATACCATGGATATAAGTTTACATATAGCATTGCTGTTTCTTTACAATATTCCCTAAACAAGTTGGTATTAATAAGTTGACCAGATGAAATTGTTTGTAAAATGACTGCAAATCTCTTGATTAAATCAGGGTGGATACCCGTTATTTCAGCAGATACTTCATAATTTTCAAAAAACCTTCTTGCCGTGTTACCGTCATTGGTTGTACCAAATCCCTGTTTTACTATGTCAATTAACAAACCAGTTCTTTCCCGGAATTCTTCTTGTGTCAAATTCTTTTTAATTTCTTTTAACAATTTATCTTCTTTTCGTGCAGCCCACTTTTTGAAGTCTAAGTTGTACGAAATGTGTAAAATACATTCCATACATCTTATCCACATATGAAGCGAAGACAGACCATATTTATACATATCTTCTCTGATGAGTCTTTTGGATACAAAGTCCAAGTCATTCATTTTACTAGGTGGGGTATTGCAAATATTACAAACAGCTGCAGAAGAAGTATTGGAAATCACAGTAGAAATTTTCCCATCAATCATAGTCATGTACAAATCATGTTTAATATCAAAATTATCTACAATTGTGGGAACAAGATTACGAATTTCTTCCTCTAAGGATGCACTTTCCTTCTTTATCAATTCATTTGTTTCTTTTGCAAATATAAAGCCAATTGGACGACAATAGTTTGTTGAAGAGGGAGCAGGATTTTGCCACAAGATAGTACCACTCTCTTCTTCCAAACGAAGCGGAACCAAACTAATCATGAAAACTGAAGAATCGTCAATTTTAGTGTCGGAGTGTGACTTTTGTTTATAATTACTTTGAGAAGATGACCCGTCAAAACCCCATTTGCTTATTAGTTTTAGCGATTTTTTGTCGGCAGAGTTGTGCTGAATTGTTTTTAATATCCTATTAGTTGTCAAATCTAGAAGCGATTGAAGTCTTATCTTAGCATCAGATTCAGTTACAGTTATGTCTGACTCTGGAGGATAACAAGTTTTTTTAGCTTCCAGGAGCTTTTGATAGGATGGAAGACCATACATTTTCTCTGAAGCAAGAATAGTTCTTAAATTTCGATATTGCCATTTTGACAAATTTGTTGAGGTGTAAAGCGCTAACGTTTTATCATCTGGTAAACACGGTTTGTCAGTCTTTTTAGCGAATAGTACATCATATACCATCTCACATTTTTCCTTGTTTTGGCTGAGTTCGTTTAATATAGCTGCTAATTTTGTTTTTTTAGACTCTTTTAATTTGGCACATAAAGCATAAACTAATTCCTCCTCTGTGTGATCTAGAAGTGTTAGAGAACGCCTTTTCTTCTGTTTATCAGATATATCAACAAATGGTTTTTTACTTGTACCATAACTTAATTGATGAGTATCCACTTGCGTTTCGAAATTTGGAATTACTTCCTCGGCAACTTTAAAAATGCTGCTTAAATCGATATTTTGACATTTTGGCCAAACTATTTGGGATTGTAACCAGTCTGAATTTTTGTTAAGAAAGGTCTTTTGAGCTCTACTGGAAGCAGACCATCTTTTTGAGATATTACTTGAAAAATTACGACAAAATAATTTAATATTACTCAAATCTTCGGAAGACAATTCAACACCAATACGTTCAATAAGGGCATTAAATAAAAATTCGACATTTTTAAAACCACCTCCTGATTTAAGAACAACGTATAAGTCTAAGTTGGTGACAAATGCGGACATATTATAATTTTAAGGAAAATTGAAAACAAATTAGAATCAAAGATATCAAAGACAAAGTGACTTTGATTTTAACAAAAAAAATTACGAAAACAAATTCGACGAAAGAAAGACAAACAAAAATTATTTGATTTTAAAATCCAAAGATTCAAAATACAACAATAACAAAACAAACAAACAACAAGCATTTCTTCAAGCGCACAGAAAAAATAAGGACACGTCTTATCGCAACCACATTTAGTTGTACACTGAGTGAGGTGTACGCGCGCGATTCGTGACCGTATTACGTTACGTCATGAGAGGCGGCCATCTTGTTATCCCGGCAAACTCGCGTCGAAGCTCCATTTTGCTGGCCAGCGGACCTATTGCGATATGAGTAAGGCTATGATTTAAAAAAAGCGAACAATTAACATTAAAAAAAATTGTTATTTTCTGTCACTATTATCTCGAAAGTACGCAGAGATAAGCAATAAGTTTCTTCGAGCCAAATACTCAGAATTATTAGTTTTCTAACATATGTGAATGCCATCTCGACATCGCTTAAGGTTTTTGAGAAATTGAGTAAAATGTAATCACTCCCATACAAAAAAAAAAGAAATATTTTTTATAGAGAAAAGTATTTGAAGTAGGACAATAATATTTTTTTGCCTTATCTGTTATCATTATATCAACAATAAAAAAAAATATCAGCGGTCTACTATCAATGTCCACTTTTTTTTAATTTGGGACCAGTGTGCGGCGCGGCGGCGGCGCACGCATTATCGTAGGTACCTGTACCGCGCCCCGCAATACCCAAGTTGTATTTTATTTATTAAACAAAAGGCATAGCACGTATTTGTTGAAACTTTTGTTTGGTAGTAGAGTTTATTATTACGAATATGTAGGCGCAAAATTATCAATTTAAATTCAAAATTGCGCATATCGTAAAGTAAAAATACAATTGCTTGTGCAGCATATTACTTAGTTGTTAGAACTTTTGTTGTAAGGTGTAACTAATACCTATGCCCGTAAAGGAGATGATTTAAAAAACTTAAATTTTTTATTGAATGAGTTACGGAACATTTTCAGTTTCCCATTGTTCCACAATACCTATCTGTTAGCATTTTCACTAATATATAGTTTAGATAGTATTAATAAAGAATCAGTAAAGCATTTTAATTTAAGTTTTATATTATTGTTGTAACGCGAAATAATAGGAAATACCTACTTCATACCTATTGCATAACTCTAAACTGTTAGCATTTTTGTACATAGCACTGGATTCACTAAAGTTATCCACCCAAAGAAAATAAAAAACTTTAGAATTATCGAAGGTTATGTGGAAAAATTATTGTATCCTTACTGGACTATTTTGGACTCTGAATAAGCCGATCGGTACGAGCCAGCAAACGTGGGCCGTAAACCGTATCAGCGTAGTTTAATTTGGACAGAACCAGGGTTTCGACTAGCTGTTCGCGAAGCTTTTCAGACAAGTATGGCCTCATTTTGTATAGCAGTTTCAGGCGATAGAAGCAGTTTCTAACGGAGTTAGCAACGTGTTTCTCAAATCTAAGGCTGTTGTCCATACACAACCCAAGGTTCCGCGCCTCATTTACGCGCTCAATAGGCTCACCCATTAGAGTTAAATTAAGGCTCAAAGGTATTTTTTTCAACTGCTGCCTCGTACCAAACAGCATATACTTGGTTTTTAAAGGGTTCAGTGCCAAACAATTCTCATCCGACCAGGCGGTGATTCTTTCTAGGTCATCGTTTAACTCTCTAATGGCCGATTCATAATCATCCGGTCTAAAAGATAAATACACGTGGACGTCATCGGCATAAATATGATATTTGCATTTCTGAAGGCACTTTATTAAGTCTGCACAGTAGAGAATAAAAATAATCGGACCCAACATTGATCCCTGAGGAACGCCTCTTTCTATAGAAGTAAGGGCTGAAGTCAAGGTAGTACCATTAAACAAACACAATTCTACAAGTTGTGTTCTATTACTAAGGTAACTGTGGAACCATTGAATGGCACTGTCGTCAAATCCGTAGTATTTTAATTTTGACAGTAATAGCAAAACGTTTATGCAGTGAAATGCTCGGGAAAAATCGAGTAGCACCATAATTGAACACATGCCTTTATCTTGGGCTGACAGGATGTTGTCCGTAACACCTAGTAACGCCGTAGAAGTGCTACGCTGTTTCCTAAAACCGGATTGTAGATCAGATAACACTTCGTTCTCTTCCAGAAACCAAGTCAATTGACGGCACACCACTCTCTCCATTACTTTTGAGAGACAGGGCAGAATACTGATCGGTCGCAAGTCTTTAACTTCTATAGGGTTTGGACTCTTAGGTAGTGGTCTAACTGTGGCAATTTTCCATTGGTAAGGAAACTTTGATGTCGAAATAGAACAATTAATTATGTCGGTTATAGTTCCTAAAGTGTGCGGCAAAGTTAGATTAAGCATACTTAGGGTTATGTTGTCGTAGCCTTGAGCATTCGACTTTAGTTCAGAAATAATACCGGAGATATCGTGTTGGTCCGCAGGAGCAATTGTGAATATTGCGTCACTATATCTGTGGGTCTCAAAGAATGATATAAGCGACATGCTAGCCAACGGGTTGCCAGGGACCTTCAAAAAAGTGTTATTTATCAGGTCTGGGTTTCTAAAGTGTGGGGGAAGGTCTTGTCCTTGCTTTGAGAGTGCAAACGTAGATTTAATGTTTTTCCATTGTAATTTTTTCATGATACAAGGAACTTTCAACCAATAATTTTAACTGTTTATAATATGCTTTTTTTGTTCCTGTTTTGGAATTTCTATATTTGGCTAATGCGTTGTCTCGGCAGCGCATCATGAGCTGGATAGTATCCGTAATCCAAGGATAGGATAATTCCTTAATGCGACACGTTTTAAGCGGCGCGTGAACATCAAACAATGATATTATGCAGTAATTAAAGGTATCAACCATGTCATCCACATCGGTAAATTCCGAGATACGATCTATGTTTGACTGTGACAAATCCGTATAAAATCTATCCCGACATATATCTTTCATCGGCCTAAATGTTATGACATATGGTATAAATTTGTCCCGCTTTAGGTGAAATTCACTGACTATTATGGAATGGCCTGTAATCGAACCAAAGGATTCCACAGTTGTGTGCCTTGCCCTAAGATCAGTGCACAATAGGTCGATTAGTGTCTCACTCGTATCTGTGAAATGAGTCGGCGTCGTGACAAGTTGAACGAGACTTACACAATTTAGAAATTGTAGAACCTTTTTGGTTTTAGTCTCGTTTATGTTGAGCATGTTCACATTAAAATCCCCGAGCAATATGTAATGATCACAGTTTCCCAACGTAACAAAACTGTTCGTGATGGCATCAAGGAAGTGATCTATATCAAGCCATGGTGGCCGGTACGCTGTACCAACAGCAATTTTTTTCTCGCTTAACGAGATAGTCAGCCACATCTGTTCCACGGAATCGAACCTAAGATCAGCCGTGCCAGTACAGATGCGCGCGCTCAGACCCCGCCGCAGATAAAACCCAACGCCCCCACCACGTTCCGCGCGAACAACTGAAGGCCGCGGGGTGTGACGAAGACGATACCCGATCACGACCGGTGCGCGCCCATCTTCCCCTGGTCGGAGCCAAGTTTCGTTTATAGCCATTATGTCAAAATTATATCTGTCAATCGCGCAAACTAAATCATCATGACCTGTGTACCCAGAGACCCTGCGTTAAGGATTAAGATATTTTCCACTTTTAGGCATCATTGATACAATGTAAAATTACTATCACCGCTAACACTTCACTTGCCAACACTTCCATAATTGAAATGCCCCATAAGTCTTCAGTGTTTTTTATGTTAAGATTTTTAAATGCTGTTTTAATTGTGGCAATAGAAATGGGTTTGAATTCAAAATTTGGAATGTTCTTACTGAAGTTTTCTTTAAGAAGAGATTCAGCTAATACAGATGATGACGGGAGAGATTTCGTAACCTCTATTGGGATGTTGGTAAAGAAATGTTCTAAAGTCTCAGCAACTTTTAACTTATCTGAAATGGTTTCATTATCAATTTTTAGAGCTAACTCAATCTGATCTCGCTGTTGTGTGTTTCCAGTTTCTTTGTTAATTACCTGCCACACAGCTTTTATTTTATGTTTAGAAATACAAATTTTGTTACTTATTAATTTAGATTTAGCTTGAGCGCAGACTCTTTTAAATATCTTAGAATAGTTTCTTACATAATTATGAAGGGCCTGATCAGAAGTCAATGATTTTTCGTGATACAAATTTTATAACATATCTCTGCTTTATCGAATGCCAGCTGTGGCCCATTCGCTAAATTTTGGTTTAGCAGTGATTGTAACTTTTTTTACAGGACATGCTTTATTGAATTCTTGGCATACTGTAGAAAAAAATGTGTCATAGTATATATATTGTATAGTATATTGGGATCTTGTGAATCAAAAGTTGCTGTTGAGAGATTGCTAAGAACATTATTTTAAACCTTTTCAATTTATTTTTAGTCAAGAGGTCTCAATTCAATGGTTTTATCTAGTTGTAACTTTTTATCTAAGTCAAACGATACAAGCTGACCAGTATGGTCTGACCTGACGCCACTAATTAAGGAAGAGTCCTTTATTTTACAATGAGTAAATACATTGTCTATGCATGAAGCTGTGGTTGCTGTTATTCTAGTCGCTTCATTAAATATACATTTTAAATTGAATTATTTAAACAATGAGATAAGCTTACATTTTTCTGGTGAGTTAACTAATAGATCAATATTTAGGTCACCACACACAAAAACTAATTTATTATCTTTAAAAAGTTTACCTAATATTTCTTCCATAATTATCAAAAATGATGACAAGTTCGAAGCCGGTGGTCTATAAACAGACAAGAAAGTATGGCCCTCAACCTCTGCACATGCTACCTCACATAAGCGATCAACAGAGCAAGCAGTGATATCCTTTCTCTCCTTATATCTAAAACAACTATTGCATAATATCAAAGTACCACCCCCTATCGAAGACCTGTTGTATGCACTGGCAACTGAAAAATTATTTACATTCAACCACATTCTATCTGGTTTTAACCAGGTTTCACAAAAACATAGGATATCCATGTGATATTTATCTATTAACATTTCCACGTCTAGGATTTTGCCAGGGAAGCGATTTATATTTTGGTGATACAGTAAAATATTCTTATTTCGCTTCTCTTTTGTCGTGTCTAAGAGTTTAAAGAACTAATTACAGTATTATTAGAAGTACTAGATAATACTGTTTCCTAGTCTCAGTTAAATCATCAATAACTGCGTGAATAGTTTTGAATTTAGTATTTGTGAATAGTTTTAGGTTAAGCTAGGACTTATTTATGATATTTTAATTAAGTAATTAGTTATTACTTGTTATTTACGTACATTGTTGTCGTTTTATCTTATTAAAAAAAAAATGAGGCGGTTTCGCTTTATTTTTTTAGTTGTGAATGTTGTTACACCTTTATTTTATTTTGAAGCCAGGTATGTGCAAGTTTACCCTCTTGCACCTTGCTCCCATGATAATGCCTATACATTCACACGAGGTTTTTAAACATTGAATCAAAAGATAGCCACCAAAATCGCCCACGGGAAACCGATTTCTAGTACTTAATTAGGTACAGAAGAAGAAACATCATCGGATCATACCCCCGACATGACCACAATTCGTGATTAACTTATTAAACGAAAACACACAAAACTTATCAACAAAAAGACAATGAGAACCTCACCTCTAATTTATTTATCTTTTTAAGTCATCGATGAATATAGTAATTTTATGTAAACAAACACAGATTCACACACAACATGACCGTTCGCGGTCGATCGCGCGGGGAGACTGACTCATATGTCTCGTGTAGGTATCAACTTTAATGCAACTTACCTAACCTTACTTTTAAGTTAAGTAAGCCCATATTATAAAATCGCGGCGGGATTTTTTCGCGCACTGGATCATCGACGCTCTGCTTAGCGCCGAAAGTTGAAAATCGAACACTGTGATATTTCGACGCGCTTAGAATCTCGCGCTGCACCCTGTTGCATTCTCAATGCTCGGTTCAGCGCCGAGAGTTGAAAATCGAACACTGTACTTTTTCGTAGTTCGATTTTCAACTTTGAAAATAGTACTGCGTGTATTTTCGACGCACCGGGATGCATTCTATTCGATTTTCAAATCTCGGCGTTGATACGAGCATTGAAAATGCAAAAGGGTGCGGCGCGAGTGAGTCTCAGGGCGCCGGAAAATCAGTGTTCGATTTTCAACTTTCGGCGCTAAGCAGAGCGTCGAAGATCCAGTGCGCTAAAAAATCCCGCCACGAATTTATTACGTCCGTAGAACGTGGGCTTAGAGGTGTATCACCTCCGAGTTTCGCCAGTTATGTTTTAGTCCCATGTAATAGGGGGTGAACCTATTAGCATCAACCGGGCACAAATCCAGACTCCGGGCTGCTACTGAGGAATTCTAGATAGATAATCAAATAACCCTATGCCCGACAGGCAGTATACGCGCCCTCACGGCCCTAGTCGCCGCAGGATAATTATACACCCAATGGTACATCTAACAATTTTATAATAATAATAATGAATTGAATTGCTTGCATTTGTACGTAGCCTTCTTCCTCATTTTGCTGTGCCCGACAGGGTCCATACTGATCTTACTGTTCATACCATCTATGTAAAACATATGGAATTCAACCTCACGACCGTAGCCTTCGCAGGAGACGCCCTGGGCGTCGAGAATCCCAGGCTGATTCCCGGTCACCGAGGGCGCGGATGGCGAGTAATGGGTAGCTCGCTGTCCGGTAAGCACCAAGCCCGGGTCGACGGCGCGTTGTGTTCCACGCGCCTCAAAGAGATGTCAGCACCAACTGATGGGGTCCGCAAGGGCCGATGCCTGCTACGGGTGCGGGTTGTTCGAACGAGATACCATAGCCCCTGGCACACAGGCAACTGAGGGAACACGGGTGGGTTTTAATCAGTAAAAGTCTGACACGCCCACCTGCTTGCATGATTTATCACCCAAAAAAAAAAACCCCTATGCCCGACCTGGGAATTGAACCCAGGACCTATTGCTCACCAGTATCGCTTACGCCCACTAGACCAACGAGGCAGTGAAACACAAAAAAACAAATAACAAAGTGAAAATAATATATTAGCTACACTAAAGTATCATGAAAATATTATAAAACGCTACATAGAAACGTGAACAATGAAAAATATTATAAAACGCTACATAGAAACGTGAACAATGAAAAATATTATAAAACGCTACATAGAAACGTGAACAATGAAAAATATTATAAAACGCTACATAGAAACGTGAACAATGAAAAATATTATAAAACGCTACATAGAAACGTGAACAATGAAAAACTGAACAGGCCTTAACAGTTCCCACGATATATTACATAAGCTACAATTTCGCACGCCAGTTTAGTCATTATCGTCTTCCACATAAATATCGGAATAGCTTGCGATTTAAAAACAAGACGTACATACATTATTTCGTGTCTGAATGTACTCATTGTTGATGGCTTCCTCGCTTTCATGAGCAGACGAGTGACCTGAAATGTTTTCAGTTGCTAACCGTAATCTTTCAGTAATACAATGATAAATTATGTTCACTCAGGAGCTCAAACACGATTGAGTGAGTGAAGAAATACATACCTACTGAATGAAGAAATACAAAACATACCTACCTACTCAACATTTAAGGTCTATTAGGGTTCCGTACCCAAAGGGTAAACGGGATTACTAAGACTCCGCTGTCCGTTCGTCTGTCTGTCTGTCCGTCTGTCACCAGGCTGTATCTCATGAACCGTGATAGTTAGGCAGTTGAAATTTTCACAGATGATGTATTTCTGTTGCCGCTATAACAACATATACTAAAACAGAATTAAATAAATATTTAAGTGGGGCTCCCATACAACATACTTACATGATTTTTTTGCCGTTTTTATAGATAATCGTACGGAATCCTTCGTGCGCGAGTCCGACTCGCACTTGGCCGGTTTTTTTTTTAATATTCAGTTCAGGATTCGATTATGTAAACTAAAAACTATACAGGAAAAACGTCTGTAATGTTGACGACGGAAAAGCAGATGCTCTAAACGTAAAGTTTTTAACTTTTTCGCAACCGTGACAAATATGGTTTTCATCATCATTTCAGCCAAAAGACGTCCACTGCTGGACATAGGCCTCCCCCAGGCTCCTCCACTTCGACCGGTCTTGTGCTTCCCACATCCAGCGGATTCCCGCGGCCTTCACAACGTCATCGGTCCACCTTGTGGGAGGCCTTCCCACTCCACGTCTTCGAGTATATGGTTTTACGGAATATTAAAAATTAAAATTATAGTAGATCTGTGTGCTGGTATGTTTATTATAAGTTTATAACATAATGTACCAATCTTATTTAAGATATATAATTTGTATAGTTTTTTTTAAATCATTGTTCCTCTCAACCTAAGCACCTGCCATCTAATCTCTTCACCACCCTTGGTTGACTGGTAGAGAAAGCCTAAGGCATTAAGTCCGCCTTTGTACCTTTTTGTGTGCGAGAAGTTTAAATAAATAAATAAAATCATCAGTTTTAATGACTTTTTTGTCATTCAATGAGATTTTATGACTTCTTTCATAAATAGAGTCGTTCAATGGGATTAAATGAACTTAGATCCTTTAATTTTTGATCATTTTAATTATGATAATAATTCTGTAAAGCCATATTTTAATCAACAAAAAGCCTGACACTGCCCTGCAAATTGCAAAAAAAAACGTAAGGAAATTTGAATTTGCGGGTTACCCTGGCGCTTCCCCCATAAATTATCACCTAATGCAATATATCATCCCAAATACTATGGACAAAATAAAGAGCAATACCTAATCTACCAGTCGGTCCAAAAATAAAAAGCTAGAACAAAAAGAAATTGGTATTTATGGTGGTGATCTATAAAAAATCACCATAGGGGTTTATTTTTTGAGGGTGGGAAATCATCAAATATCTTCTCCCAGTCTGGGTGGAGCAGGAGGGCGTGTCAGACTTTTACTAACTAAAACCCACCCGTGTTCTTTCCGTTGCCTGTGCGTCAGGGGCCGCGGTATCTCTTTCGAACAAACCGCACCCGAGGTTGGCATTTCTTATCTGACTACTCTGAGAAGAAAAGCCGAAACTAACTCAGAGCTCACTGTCGCTTTTAAAGTCCAGATATAATCCTGGTCCGATCATGTGAAGAAGATGCAAATTGGAGTTTGAAATGGTCTTTTGAGGAAAGAACCACACAGATTGGGTAGACCTGTCCAGTGAGCGCACGCATTTATCAGTAATCAATTAATCATGCAGATCACCTCAGAACTTGAGGAGCTCAACGATAATGAAAAAAGAATCACGATCCATTCAGTAATTCCGTCATTCAACAGACACACGTAACCGGAAACGTCATTCAATTCGTTGGTAAACACTTGAAAAATATTCTCGCAGTAAATAAATCTTCACTGGATCGTCTCGTAATAAAATATAGTGTTGTCCTTGATGTTATATATCGCTTCAAAAAAAAAACACGCTTTAAAAACCAAACTAAAAAAGCAGAAAATAATTTCAAAAAAGCATGGGGTGCTTTTTGAGGTATTTTTATAATCAATAATATCAAGCACCCCACGCTTTTTTGAAATCATTTCTGCTGTTTTAGTTTTTTTGAATCTATTATTTATTTTAAGTATATTTTTAGTTGTGCTAACTACAAAAGCGTTTTTTTTTTTTGCAATGATTGAATTGTCAGTCTACAAAGTTTAATTGAAATCTGACGGTTTGAAGTGGATCAAAATCAAGTCCAAAGGAGTCGGTTACAAACAAACAAACATACAGGTGAAGCTAACAAAACCGTGTTAAAAATAAGTGTATTTTCAGTAGCCATCATAAGTAGAGCAGTGGTGGCTCAGTGGTATCTGCCCTGATTTACGAATTATAGGTTGTGTGTTCAACCCCGGGAAGGCACTTTAGTTTGTGTATTTGATTTCATTACCAGTGCTTTTAAAACCGGCATGTCCTAGAACCAAAAATTTGAAGACATGTGGCGTTACGAAACTGGGGGTCTAAAAAGGCCACTTTGGCAGAATCATAATATTATGATCATATTATGAATCCTATATTTAAAATCGTAAAATGGTCACAAACTGACAATTCATATTATCTGCGTTGACAACACGCAATTCACCTGTTTGACAGTATTGTATGGAAATTTGTAAAATGGTCACCAAATTATGAATTGCTTTATTAAAGTAAAATGTCAAATAACACACAATATCACAGGGGAATTCAGGAAGTGAATTGCTTTTAGAGGAATCGCTTAATGTGGCGTTTTTAGGCCCCCTGCACTGGGCCCGCGTGGTGCATTACGGAAATAGATATTTTTATATTTCTATGATTACGGCCTAGACAGAGGATGTCCCAGTAGTGGGAACATTTTAGGCGGATTATGAAACCATTGATGTGAATTTGAGACATCACATCACTGATTCTTAGGCATATTACACAGGGAGTCATCCTCGCCACCTCCTTGCTGACTAATATTTTTACGACGACAATGACGGTATGAGCGTTTCTAGGAAGCGGGCCTTCCTTCCAAAAAACGTTTTTCCCTCCAGTAGGACAGAATAGTTTGATAATAATAATGAGCTTTTCATATTATTATCAGCCAATACGAGGGGCGAAGCTAGGGTTGCCAACCGTACTCTAAAATAGAGAGAGTATTGTACTTTTTTTCGTATGGGTGCACTCCATAATCTATATCACTAATTAAGTACGCCAAAATACATTTTCTTTTTTGAGACAACTGATTGCGTTTTATCTAAAATTTTTCTATATTTTCCACTGTGAGACTTGACTATTTGTCGTTGATAAACGTGAAGTGGCGAGTAGAAAAGAACAAGGCTATTTAAACATAGATGAAAATGAGCTCCTGATCTTATGTTAACGTAGAATTAGGAAGTTTGGAGTCCTACAATTCTTGTAAAATCAATAAAATATGTACCGCAAAAAGTGCTAGAAAATACATAAAGAGAAATTAATCAATTCTAACTCTATTTTATTAATCTGTACTCTTTATTTACTCTCTCTGACATCAGAAATATTTTACTTCTTCTAGAAAAAGTTGGCAACCCTAGGCGAAGCACCCTTTTTCTTGGGTGGGAAATCATCAAATAACTTCTCCCGGTCTGGGTGGAGCAGGAGGGAGTGTCAGACTTTTACTTACTGAAACCCACCCGTGTTCCCTCAGTTGCCTGTGTGCCAGGGGCCACGGTATCTCTTTCAAACAACCCGCACCCCTGGCAGGCATCGGCCTTTGCGGACCCCACCAGTTGATGCTGACATCTCTCTTTGAGGCTTATAACACCATGTTAAGTTGTGCTAATCTTTTCGAGCTGACGAATTTTTAAATCAATAGATGCCTTGTTTGTCCAGTGGTCGCAAGAGCTACTGTTGAGCTTAAGGTCCTGGGTTCGACTCCGAGGTCAGGCAAAGTGTTATTGATTTTATCCATCTGGAATTGCTCGGAAAAGTAATAACCCAGAGTCCGAATCTATACTCGGTCAGTGGCAAGCTCACCTACTATCCTATTATTATTAAAGTGTACCTACTATCCTATTATTATTATTAAAATATACCTACTATCCTATTATTATTAAAACATACCTACTATCCTATTATTATTAAAATGTACCTACTTATCTACTATTCCTTTTCTTATATACTAATGTTATAAATGTGAAAGTTTGTATGTTTCAATGTTTGTAACTCAACCACGCAAAAACGGCTGAACAGATTTAGATGAAATTTGGAACACAGATAGTTTATAACCTAGATTAATACATAGGATACTTTTTGTCCCGGTAGTACGTTCCCGTAGGATAATTTTCGACCTCCACGCGGTCGAAGCCGTTGACAAAATCAAATTTAAAAAATATGTAGTTACTTATTTGTGTTCTTATCTTGTATGTGGTCTTCCTTAACCTTCGCGCCATTACTAATACCTACTCAGCACTCGCATACTAATTACTCACTCTTTAACACTCATTACGTGCAGCCCGAAACACTAATTACTCACTTCTTAACACTAATTACAGCCCATAAACATGATATCACCCATGCAAATGACTCCGACAATCACTGCCTGATCCCATTCACAGTACGCAATCTTGGTTTGTTCGGCAGAAATGCTGTGTAACCGCTAATTTCTTTGCCCTTGCTCTGCTTACCATGAATGGGCGCCTTTAACCCACTTTTAAACTCGTTTTTTTTTTGTTGTCTCTTTGTGAGTTTGTACTTTATTGTTTCGATGATGTAATTAATAAAAGACAGTCTGGTTTAGTTTAAGTTTGAAGTGAATGCTTCTTTAGCCGCGTTGAGCGATTTTTGTTAGGGGCTAAACTTATGGGTCCGCGTCACCGACATGCTAATGTGACGTGTTGTTTTTTACAAAGTTTTAAGTTTTCACTTCTATGAGCAGTCCCCATGCCTACCGATTACCTGCCCGTACCTAAAGCACTTGCAATCACAATCGCAATAATTCCAGTCCAATCAACAGTATCCATTACGCTGTGTAGGTTATCGAAAAAGTACTTACATAAACACAATTCTTGTTAAAAAACTTGACTGAGGCGAAAACCCGAAATCTATGCAGCATGATAGAGGTAAAGAACAAACCAACTCCACAATTTAAAAAATACGTTAGTTTGTACAAAATACCATCTGCTATCAATGTACTCCGGTGAAGTATCAATTACTTAAATCTATGAACCGGTGCCAAGTCTCACATTTCGTGATAGATTTTGCCAAATCATGCCTAAAGTGGAACGCAACCAGTGGCGCTGGTTCTTCGTTGAACTTCATTATTTGTAAGTTACGAAGACAGGTGGACCACCTGTTAAGGGGTAGCCTTCTATACACTAATATTAATACGTATGACACAACAGTTAGTATAGGCTTTAAGGCTTCTTCGAACAGGCGCGACGCGACTCTCGTAGAACAGTTTCTATGAAAACTTCATGGAAATTGTTCTAGTAACAAGTGTCGCGTCACGCCTGTCTGAAGAAGCCTGTACGGAATATTGCATTGCGTCGGTCATTATCGGCGGGATCCCGTTGGATATTATTAGTATAACAGACAGTAGTGTAGTGACGTCCCTTAATCCTGTTGTTTCCCATGGCTTACTAATGTTTATAAAACGACAATAAAAAGTCTGAACCAACCTACGTCTGTACCTGTGTAATAATTTTTAAAGTATATATTTTTTTTTAAAAGCAGCTATCGGCTTTTAGCAGTAAGTACCTACCTTTGTACTCAAATGACATCTACATGTAACAAAAGAAAGAAAACTATACATTTATATTTTTAAGTACTTAAATGTTTTAATACATTTTTAATAAAAATATAAATGAATAGTTTTCTTTCTTTCTTACTTACGGTTTCTTACATATATTTAAAAAAAAAATTTAGACTAAGTAGGTAGTCTAAAATTAAAAAAAAAATAAGAACTTAATGACATATGTAAATAAACCGTTAGGAATGTTAAAAGTTTATAACCTATGGGTACTTTCAATTTTCAACAAAACAGTAGGAGAAATCTCTTTTGATACATATGCTCGTGACTGTAGAATATACCTGCTACTACATTTCTCATTTCTCATATCTGTATCTCTAGGCATTTCATTCCAGACTTGATTACTCCGGAAAGCTCTTAGCAATAGTTTTTATATCCAATATTAGGATCAGAGCCAGGAAACTGTCAGGAACACACAGGACACAAAGGAAAACTACGAAAATACATAACTTAGAGAGGAAACTGGCAGCGCGCCAAAAACGCTAAAATGACAAATTTAAGTAAGAACTAACTCGAATATGGAACAGTTTTTATTCTGCAGTAGTATTCTGCAAAAAGTCGCTGACAAGCTCACTTCTGTATTCGCATCCGCAGTGAAGATAGAAAAATGACTACTATTTAGCGATTTCAAATTTCGATCTTCAAGCAGCTTCTATGGACCAATTTAAATTAAGAAATCAAATAAAATATTGTGATATTTCCGTAAGTATCAAGTCACCTTCGGAATTATAAATTGTACAAAAATGATTTATTTTAAATTCAATAAAAACTATGGGTACAAAGCCTACTATTTTTTTTTTCTAATAAGCCACAGAACAGTAATAACTAAGTTGATTTATTTCCTATTATCAAAATAAACTATTTCATGGTCATGCCATAGCCATAACTACCTAGTAGTGTTGGACCGAAACACGATTTTCAGCCGCAACTGTAACCGAATCTTTGGCTCCTCTTCTAGTTTCGGTCGAAACCGAGGTTCGACCTTATGAGGTTTAGTAAAAGTGAGTTAAATTGACATATTTTCTGAGGTTTTTAATACGATCAAGGGCTGATTTGCAATATCAGTTTTCGTTTACTCAAAGATAAAATTTACTTCTGCCAGATTTTATAGCGTTCATCCTGCGCGGGCTGGCAACGTCGCACTTCGTGATTATCTAAATAACTTTAAATTAAAGTAGGTACTATTGTTTTCAGCCAATCACTAGATCGTTGGCAGCCGAAACCGATTTGATGGCCGAAACCGAAACTTCAGTCGGACACTAATAGTAAGTAGCAAGGTACCTACTTATATTATATTACTAACAAAAAAAAGAATAAAGCGCGCGCGATCCAAAGGTTACGTAAGAAATGACATCATGGCGGTCGATGACGTCACAATGGCGGGTTGATAACCCTAGAGGCAGAAAGGCGTTCTAATTTGATTTTTCTGTCCACAAATAAATATTTAAGTCGGAAATTATACCACTTTACTTTGGGCTGACATTTACAAACATTGACAGGAGGTAAAATCCAGAACGGTTATTATAATAAATAATAATAATAATAAAATTTATTGAACCAATGTTACAATTAGTACCTTATGATTTACATAACTTAATGTTGATTTGTAACTGTTAGTGATTTTCGTTTTTGTCTTTACGGCGGACCCCAAACTAGGCGGCGCCTGTATCTTGGGGACCAGAGTTGTGAGACATAGTGCTATTTACCACTGGAGTTTAAGGTGACAATGGGTAAGTATTTGCAAACGATTATATAAAACTAAATATGAAAGTTGAGATCAAAGTGAAAGCGAAACTTAAATCGTAAATTATTACAAACCAAAAATAAAACTTATTTTGCACTAAGCAAACGCATAAAACTAAAAAATTAAACACATTTTAAAATAAAGTGAACAAGTAAACAATCAAAATAAAATGTTAAACAATCTAGAACAAATATTAAACTATCAAAAATAAATGAAATAAAATAAAATGTTAGAAAACCAAAAATAAGGTGTGAGTGTGTTAGTGTGTGTCCGTGTTAGTGTGTGCGAGTGTACGCGCGTGGCGTGTGTAAGTGTCAGTATCTGTGGTGTGAGTAGGATTCCGAGCGTGGGTTGAGTGAAGTGAGAATGTTTTCCGATTCATCGTATGAAAGACCTAATAGCCATTGTTTGACAACATTTTTGCATGTGGGGAGTGAGAGTTCTTTTGGGTCACAAGGCAAACTGCTGGTGACCTTGTTATACACAAAAGTGTGTAGGTAGGCGGGACAGCGTCTTGTTAGGAGAGATGTGGTTCGTTGTAGAGGGATGTGAAAGACACGTTTGAAAGTCAATGAGTGGTAGTCAGGTCGGGTTTTTAAGGTTTTGTGTATGCGCAGATATGCATTGAGAATAAATAGTTGGCGGACACGTAGAACTTGGAACTCGTTGTACAGGGAGTCAGTAGAGAAGAAAAATGGTTTTAACGAAATCGGTAGCCACCATTGACACGGTAACTTTAAAATTTAAATGACAGTGCACACGCAACAGCTACGTTGGTTTAAATTTATAGACGAATTGATTTTGCAATTCGTAATTCAAAGTTAATGTAATCTAGAACAATTAATTACATGAACCACTAGTTTAACATTATTTTGTCAAATAAAAGATGACCTATATTATAATCAGCTTATAATGTTCCCACTGCTGGGACCTACTTTGTGAGAAGGAGTGTGCAGTCGCAGTGCGGGTTGGTGGATGTCAGAATAGGTCTTCGAATTTATGATTCTAAGACTTTCCAATTTCCTCACGATGTTTTCTTTCACCGTTTTGGGAGCTGTGGTGATAAAATCAAATACATAAAGTGTCTTCGAACGAAGTGGGTTCGAACTCACGACGTATGGCTGAGGCTACATTAGACCGCGACGCGACCTGCGACACATGAGCGATTAAAACAAATAAATGAATGTTCACGTATATGGCTACACCGTACATCAAATATTACTAGCGATCTTTGATTTCTTTAAGCGATCGGAACAACACACACTGTAATCACAGCATCGGCTACATCAACATATCAGCGAAATTGCTCATTCGTGCTAATGCGTTGTGTAGCATGTGTACTGTAGCCACTTCATCGCCGAATATACGCCGGATTTTCGCTTATAATGTAGCCATACCATGTTTATCTCGTTTCGCTTTTCCAGTCGCATCGCAAATCGCTACCTACTGTAGCCTCAGCCTAAAAGTCGTCAGTTGCGGCCATACCAACATTGCTCTCAAACAAACAAATAAAGATACCTATTCCGAAATCTAAGGACCATTCTTCTGTATGTTAATACTCGTAATTATAACAACATTATAGCAGCTAAACATAAACGTGGTGATTATTGCAATACTTATCCCTAAATAAACGAATATCTAAGAAAAAATAACCAATGTGGAAAAATTACGTTTATCTCTAAAAACAATATAGAGTAAATTATTAACCAGTGCGCAAACTGTAACCATGAACTCAGCATATCATTCTAGACCCCAGCATATACATTTTTCGTCGGCTATAGAAAAAAAAAATCAGCTGTGTCATAGAAAAGTGCAATACTTACGCGGTCAAAATGTTACAGTTTGCGCACTGGTTAAAAATTTATCCTGTATATTTCCCAACTTTACACAGACTCGATTTAACTTCCCAAGTATCTTACTAAAATGGACAAATTCCTGGAAATCACAAAACTGAATAATAAACTTAGGTACTGGGAACGCAGTGCCCAATATTTAATAGACACGACACCCCTGTGGCCAGTCGACCTTGGTCACTGTCTGCCTTTCTAATTAATTTAATATAGACACGCGTGTTTAAACGTTTAACATAATTATTATTGCATTACAGACAGAGTTATATGGTTTTGATTTTTGTGGCCCGTCGGTTACCAGGCAAGGAAGCACGATTTCCACCATAGTATAAGGGAAAATAGTCACAGAATACCGTCATTGTACCCGTGCGAAGCCGGCGCGTGTCGCTAGCAGGTATACAGGGTAGCATGGAGATCGACGCGCGTAGAAATTGTTCGTTTGTTACCAAAAACCATAGAAAAGTGCAACACCTACGCAGTAAAAATGTACTGAACAGCTGATTTTTTTAAATAATTGACGACACTTTTCAACGCAAGTGGATTTAGAAACATGTAGGTTAGGTATACAGTATTAGTCTTTATAATTTGCATATATCAAAATGAGGGAATCTAAGCTTAATTTTATCGCCGGAAAAAAATATTTAAAAAATATAAATACTTTTATTATTTTTTATGGATTTTTTTTATTGTTTGCTACTGTGACCCCAGTGTAAATAAAAGGATGTTACTTTTAAACTGAATGATCTATCGCGATGAAACAAAATCCACAATAGATTGGAAAGAATTAGGCGTCCTCATAAAATGAAAATTGTGGAAATAAAAACTACCCTCAATTGAAAATAAATATGTTGTTTTTAGCAAAATCGGAGCGACTGCCGCTATTCGCTACTGTGACCTCAGTTTACACTGAAGTCACAGTAGCCTCAGACAGTAGCGTACACAATGTTAAAAAAAATCCATAAAATATTTTCTACATTTTTTTTTATAATTTTTCCGGCGATAAAAATAAGCATAGTTTCCCTCATTTTGATATGTGCACATTATAAAGACCCACACTGTGCAATGACCGTATTTCGACCATGGCGGCCAATCTCAACGGAGATCAGCCTTCGGCGCGGGATATATTATAGTGCACAAGTGTGTGCGCAGACAGAGATCCACGCACTCTGCCTTCACTTTCATAGTCTGATAGGACGGCAATCCGACACGACCGAAGAGAGATCAGGGGCAGGGCCAAGGCACGGTGGTATCACACCGCCAACTTCCAAACTCCGGGATGTTACTTAAAAACAAACATGAATAAACATGAAACATTTACAGGTTGTGTGTCGATGTATTTTATTATAAAACGACACCGGCGAAAATTATTATTATATAAGGGCAGTAGGTATTAGATACCTTAGTCACCCTCTAACACTCTCTACACAGCGTGCCTGTCACGACTCACGACCGATCAATAGATTATAAAAGAAAAGGGCAGAGACAAAAGATTCCAAGTGGCAGACCCTCTCAATGCTTGAGTGTCCACTTCAAACTGAATTTAAAAAGAATGATATTTCAATGAGCAAGTCGAAACGAGTGCTGCAAGACTGGTTTTAGCGTGGGGACTTTATACCGAAATCTACACATGGAGACGCGGAGTTCGTATATTATGGATCTGTCCATGCAAAGAGCAGTTGTGGCTGAGTAGTAACGGCCCCGAGTTACGAGTACTTACGTCGTAGGTTCATAACCAGGCAGGTACTTTGCGTATTTAATTTCATTACCACTGCTGTCAAAACGGTGAAGGAAAACATCGTGAGGAAACCGGCATGTCCTAGACCCAAAAATTTGAAGACATGTGTCATCTATCAAAGCGCACTGGGCCCGCGTTGTGTAGATTACGGCCCACTTCCTTTCACAGAAAGGCCTGTTTCCCAGTCACAGCAGTGGGAACATTATAGGCTGATTTATACTAGTCCTTGCAATGGTTTACTCAAAATGTTTTCCTTCGCTCTAAGTCACACATTCTTCAACTTTTTTTTTAGATTTGTGCCTTTTTGGCATTTCCAAACGCCAAATACGGCATCAGTGGCGTTTTTTAAGACCTCTAAGTGCAGATGTAGGGGCAGTTTGACAATTGCTACATATGCCCGCCCAGTTTAGTGCATAGTTACCGAAGATTTAATATGTGAGCCTGTCGAGCTCGTTCACAAAGAACCGTACTCTTCTAAAGTAGGTACTGTATTTGTCTTATAACTTTTGAGCTCAAATTTATCCAAATACCCCTAAAGCTACTACGATAAAAGACGTAATAATATCGAACACTTTCATCAACATGCCCCATTCCCCTCCTGGTTACCGCTCCCCCATAGTAACGAACACACAAACATTTAGTTAGGACTCTTACACTTCATTACTTAGTAATGTAATCAAAAGAACTATACAGGATAAGTTTTTATCCAGTGCGCAAACTGTAACCCAGAATTCAGCATATCATTCTAGACCCCCAGCGCAGAATATTTGGTTATACAAAAAAAAATCAGCTCTTTCATAGAAAAGTGCAATACCTACGTGGTCAAAATGTATGGCACAGCTGACTTTTTTTGTATAACCGACGAAAAGTTTCTGCGCTGGGGTCTAGAATGATATGCTGAATTCATGGTTACAGTTTGCGCACTGGATAAAAACATATCCTGTATAATGTATTGCCATGTGTTTTACCACCCCATGAGTGGCGCAAACTGAGTAAATATTACTTAGCATAGAAGTATAGGTACTTCTATAATATAGAATAATCAGTCTATAACGTTCCCACTGCTGGGACACAAGCCTCCTCTCTATGAGAAAGACCGTGCCGTAATGCACCACGCGGGCCCAGTGACGTGTCTTAGAATTTGGACATGCCGGTTTACTCACAACGTTTTCTTTAACCGTTTTGAGTGAAGTACCTACTAGAGGTGGTCGCTGAATCAATAAACTGTTTTTTTAACGACTTTTCATTCGTTAACGAGATAATTGTTAATCATCAATGAAAAAACAGGTTGAAAATATTAGCTGTTAATTTACGTCAATGCACAAGACACATTAGTTCAATAGTCATTATTTTATTCAGTTCCAAATGAACCAGTTGAAAATAAAATACTGCTAATGCTGTTAATTTACGTCAACGGCTCAACGGATTAATTCACTATAATTTTATTAATTTCTGAGAAACTGTATGTATTGTAAATGTAAATATTATTTGACTTGAATGTATATTGAATGAAATGAACTTTTAAGTACGCCTCGCCATACTATTTGTACCCAGCCAGTCCTTAGCCTGGAATGAGTACGAAGGGAATGTCATTATATTTTTTTAAATTCTTAAATTATACGCACAAAATTGTCAATGGTTGAAAACGTTGACATAAATTGACGCTAAACGCTACAGATTGAACATTCGAAACCTGTTAATAATTTAACAGCTTTTTTAACCTGGTGACCATTGATGATTAACAGTTAAATTAAGTTAACCAAAAAAAAAAAAAACCGTCAATGAGCCACCTCTAGTAGGTACCCAGTGATCGCAATATCCAAGGGATTTACATTTATTTGAACTTTTCAAATGCACAGTAGACAGGCCAGGTTTCGACTGGGCACGAGTAATGAGCCAAATTAAACCAGAAGGCAAGTTTTCGAACTCAAAAACTTTCAAATTCAAGTCGCAATCTCGTCATAACGACATTAAATTTCAAAAACTTGTCAAAAAATTTGAGTTATGTGTTTGACTGAAATGCCAACGTTACGTAAGAAACGCGTTTCTTGAATGTTTGTCCCCTTGGTTCCTTTAATGTTTAACTTTATTTGCATTATTATTAGTTGCTATAGCGGCCGATAGAAGCAGAAATAGTGAAAATTTGAAGTGCATACCTATTACGGTACAACCATGTGAAAGACGGAAAGATGGACGGACAGCGGAGCCTTAGTAATAGGATCCCGTTGGCACTCTTTTGTAATGGAGCCTAAAAAATACAATAACTTTATGATTGACAGATTCTGCTTATCACAGGAAGTTTCCACGTGTTTTCCTCCTAAACTAAATATAGTAATAATAACGTTCAAGGAAGTTAATTGTCATAAATGTCATACACGTACTTACGACTGTGACCCACAGTAAATAGGTAAATACACAGTAATACCATAGTTATTGCATATATTTGTTAATGTTGACCTTCACGCTAAGTACACGATTATCTTGTATTACCGCGTTTTCCCTGTTTCAGAGGATAATAGTGACTATTAATACTTAGTTGAAATCTTTAGTTCCCTATTTTATAACGACTATTTCAATAACCATGGGTATTTGTGCCCGGTCGCTCGCTCGCATGTTGGCCCAAAACTTCGCCACTTCCACGGCGTATCTGTGGCAGCGCAGAGGTCACTTTGGCTGCAGGTTTTGGGCACAGAGGGCAGGATAGGAGATCAGGAGGCAGGATAAGAGAGCATTTTGTGAAACAGCTCCCTGTTGCCGTTCCGTCGAGGTAGCCCCACTTTACGAGGTTCGATGGTACAGCATCCCATTAGGGTTTGGAGCCGGTTCGGGGACTTACAAGTGGACCACGGAAGGTTACATCCAGTAGGAAGATGCTTGGTGGTAGATAGAGAGTAGGTGGGGGAAAGGTTGCTACGGATACTCTCTCGCTTCCGGACATCATCCAGTCCATGGTCGGAAGTGAGAGCGCGTGTGACGCCCTTGCCTTCTTCTGCGAGGAAGAGATGGTCGCGAAGGAAGCGGCGGAAAGGAAAAGAACAGGATACAAACTCCCTTCCAATCCGGCCACCTTAGGATGAGGCCTGCAGGCAACAGACTTGGGGAATGTTTGTTGCCTGGACAGTGAAAGACCCGTGACGGCGACGCGGCGGTGGCATGTTCGGCGCGCACCTCTCTGTAGAGGAGTCTCGGCCGTATGCGGTCGCTGAGGGTGATGGGGTCCGCACGAATTCATGCGGTACCAACACCTGGCCGGAGGAGCGTGACGAAATGCGCAAGCCAGCACCAGCACCCCAGCTAAAGGTAGCAGCAGAACACTGTGTGGTTTTAGTCAGTAAGAGTCTGACAGACCCCTCCACCCACCCCAGGGTGGAGGACATCCATGAGCATTTCCACACGATTAAAAAAAAAGGGTAAGGAAAGGTTCCTGCCAAAGTTTGCATGTGAGGGGTGGGGTACTGCGCAGCGCGTAGCCCACTTCAGAACCGCGGTAAAGTTAGAACCTCACTGATTATGGGACTGAAACATGACGAAATCATCATCATCGATTCAGAAAAATACCAGTATTTTACGTGGCGTAACAGCTTATCTGAGCTCCACAACCTGCATTGGCTAGTTAAATGAGGGTGTACAATACATCTGTGTTATCTTTAAGGGAATATAGGTAGGCCTGGTGTTATTTTATATGAACATTACGTAACGGCGTATAAATGCCCCAATCTTTTCAGGAACGCTAAAGAATATGCTGCTTCAGATCCTCTTGACCTGGTTAGCTGCCTTTTACGGCAGAAATTGTGCCTATTTATACGATTCTTCCCGGCAGCTGTAGCCAACCAAATAGCTATCCGTACATTCATTCAAAAATGATCCACAAAACAGAATTAGGGCGCGAAAATGGTGACACTTTCATGACAAGAGAACCCCATGTCTATTTTGATGAGGGTCTGTCCACCATCTACCTACCATGGACATTAAAGACTTTATAGCTATTAACGTAGCTGCATAATTGTTTTACGGGTTTTAAAATTGGAGACCTGCCTGTAATGTATGGGAAAAAATGTTGTATCTTTGTAAGTCTTATCATTTTCGACTTCGTTTAAAACTTCGGTTACCTGATACTTTTTCCAATAAACATGAATCTAAACAACCATAATTTTAAGCAAACTAACTTACAAAAAGGTAAATGCAAACCATAGACAAGATAAACTCTACAAACGATGAAAACTGACAACTTGACAAGTGAATGCACACGGGGTCGTAAAAAAAAAACTAGAATTTCTGGTTGTTTGTAACCTTTCGTTCGTGTGTCCACGTAACCTCTGTTTTTGGACCAAGGTCGTGACGTCACCTTTTGGACAATTCGTTTAAATAATTATAATTTTACACGAGTAGCGTGTGTGATAATCATTTGTAATTTATATTTTTAATGTCGGTATGAGAAGTATTTAAATGTGATGTTCCCATGCTTAATTTGATAAGTCAGCACTTCAGCAGATTGCTAACAAATTGCAGTAAAAAGAGGGATCTATTAGCCATGAGTCACTGCAACAAAACTCCCAAGGTGGTTACTATTTACGTAAAAAGAAAAAAATCGCATCACTTAGGTTAGTGATTTAAGAACTTCAGAACCATTCTAGTTTCGAATTTCGGTTAAATAAGCGGTCTATTGTATCAGACAAAGATAAATAATAAAATGCCATATTATTCACTATGCTATTTGGATAACAATGCGACCACTAATCGGATCCATCTTATTACAGCCATTTTTTGCTCAATTCGCGCGGGTTAAAACAACAGAATAAAAATTATCACGTACCTACCTATTAAGGTGAACCTAGTCCAGATTTTTCCCATACAAACTTCGGGAGTGTATTACTCCACTGTTGGACAATGTACATTAAAAATTAAACATGGTATGGTTTTGTCTCATTAATAATATTGTCTGTACGGAAACAGAATACTAAAATAAAAATCCATTCAAAAGTTAGGAGCCAACACAGATTCGTTTTTCTTGCTAATTTAACCTAACTTTGGGTGTATTTTAGTAATAAAAGAAGTATGAAATCTAAAAACCAAGTCGGTACCGACAAAGCTCAAATATCGAAAAGTTCAATGAACTTTATTGGTTATTGATTTATGCAGTGGTTTTTTCATAAAACCCGATCTTCCGAAGGACTGTTCTTAATTTTTTACGCGCCTGTTGTACTATAAATGATCCTGCATCTCACACAATAATGTTGTGCGTGTAGACTAGCGTGTAACTGCCCATCACTGGTACTAACTCTGTCGGACACGATGCCTGGTGCGACAGCGTGCTTTTTAGCAAGGCCCATCAGTGAGTTCGAGCCCGCGACTAGGTTCCCCTTAAGAACGCCAATTAAAAAGTAAAACTAAGTTTAAGACAGCTAAAAAATAATAACTTTAACGTGTAACTTTACAGAGAAAATATAAATTCTTATAATTATTCACTTATTTCAAGGCTGAATAAACTAGTTTCCAATGACAAGTTACAGCTAGTTATAAAAACTGCCGTAGTCTGTAATCTATGGAAATACATGGTATTTTTTGTTTTGGCATAGAAGTTTGTTTTTTCGTTGTTCAATGCCAAAAAAGGACATAAAAACGGCTGTTATTTGAAGAACTGTATGACTTCTTACGGCCGGCCCCTTAATGCTTTTACAAAGACTCAGGTGCTTAGAATAATCCATAGCGACCATAGCACGTCCTTCCTAGATAGAGCAATAGGAAACTCCTAAGACGAATCTACCTCAGACGGGACTTGTTATGATCAAACGTTGGGACTCAAAATTAGGACGTCACAGTGTGTTAGATCAGTGTGCTAGGTCTGTAGGTACACGATGCAGCTAACTCTAAGAACGGGAGTGAAATGAAGTTTCGAATGACGTTATTGCGATGCACGCTATTTCGAAAAAAATTACGAGTGGTACGCCAGTTCGAAAACACAATTGAGTCGAAATCCGCTATATCAAATGACGTTGTCGCGAACACGCTCATTCGAAAAATCACATATCGACATCCATTATTACGAATAGATATTCCGCTAACCCCTAATAAATTTGAATATATTGGGATTACTCCTTTAACGATCGTTATTTATCCTGTCACAGTTTTGTTTGTATGTATGTATGAAGCAGTGGTGGCCTAGGGGTAACGGCCGCGACTGACGAGTTGTACGTCGCAGGTTGGAACTCAATCCCACGCTTTACTTTGTGTTAATGATTCGTCACCACTGCTCTCAAATCGATGAAGGAAGACTTGCATGAAAGCTTTGGAGTCATCGCTGATGAAGCAACTACGATGCGTGATCCGTTCTTTTCCGTTGGCACGCGTGGTTCGACGACATCTGCCAGTCGCACAAGGAATCGTCTGCGCGCGCTTACACTCATAGCTTGAAAACTCCGGTGTTCAGGTGACATCCGTGGCGGTGGAAAGTGACGGCGGCCAGCGTAACACATTGAACACCTTCTCGATGTCCAGTGATGTCGATCTATCTCGAGGCTAGGACTTCTCCGACCGTGATGCCGTATATGCACGATTCACTCATCTTAATAACCGACCCTTCCGTTACGCTATCAATTGTATCAACACTGGTCGCGCCTAAGTTTGACGAAAGCAACTTGGCCTGGGCTCCCTCGAACCAGCACAAAATGTTCGTGAAAATACAGATTCGTGATCCCATTGAACTCCGGCCAAAACACGATTACACGTCAATCGACGGAGACTTCCGTGACTATTCCGTTCGAGCAGACGTTCCGCGACCTATCGCCGCAGAGCAACGACGCCCGCCAGAGTGGGCCGGCCTCAACATCTGCGGCTGCGGCTGGCCCCAGCACATGCTCGTTCCCAAGGGCACTGAAGCTGGCGCTGCCTACCAGCTGTTCGTTATGCGCTTCAACTACGATCTTGGCAGCATGGAGCAAGCCGATGGCTCACAGCTGAGCTGCGTTCAAGCATCCAGCTACTGTGGATTGAAGGACAAGAAGTACCCAGACCGCCGCGCTACGGGCTTCCCATTCGACAAACCTTCAAGCACGGTGACTAACATTGAAGACTTCATTCTACCCAACATGGGACTACAGGATGTTACAATTCGCCTGACTAACCAGGTTGAGCAAAAACCCAAGGAACCCATCATGAGGAAACCGGCATGTCCTACTGGGCCCGTGTGGTGGATAACGTCCCACTCTCTGGGGCCATTCAAGTATTCCGTACGTAGAGTTTTTGCAATTCTTAACCCCCCATCCCTCTCGTCAGCAAAAGTAAGCAAAGCTCATATATGCATTGGTACATGCATTTTCCAATATGTTCTGGTTTATTTATTGATTCATGAGCAGCAGTTACAAGTCTAAAAATAAGGAATAGGCTTGGAATAGAGGACTTTAACACATTCGATGCCAAGCAAGAAAAATAAAAATAATTAGTTTGTGTGCCCACAACTCGCATCCGAGTCGTCGCTATAAGTAGTCTCGCTAGTCGGGTCCTGGGCATGAACAGAATCATCAATAGCTAATTATTGCGACGACTCGGATACAAGTTGTGGGCACACGAATCAACTATTTTTCGACCCATATGCTGGGTGCTTGGCATGGAATGTGTTAACGCATATAATATTTATTTAAGCAAATCTTATTGACATGGTATTCAGTTATGTATACAATGTGTAACGAAAAGGGTATATACATACCAAGAGCACGGCTGCTTTGGATGATATCAAACGATACTGGAAGGGTTTTTTAATCCTATCTCTACATGTTCGGAAGTTATGAGAATTTATAATACATTGATACCAGGAACCGAACTTTTCAAATTGACATAAAAAACATCACTTGGAAGAGATTTATTGTGATATTGGCAAGTAAAAGGCGGCTCGTGCAGACTAGCGCGACGCGACCGTCGCGTCGCGCTAGTCTGCATGAGCCTTAACGTGGAAAGTTATTGACCTACGTACTGCGGTGACACGTTTATTATGATTTGATTTTAAGAAACCTGTGAAACCGAAAATTTGGTATCAATTCTTAGAGTATTTTATTTTGACTTACCAGCTGTTATCTTTAGTGCATAAGTATAGCAATAGGGTTTCTTTTACACCCTGTATATCTTTATATATTAACAAACAAAACAAACTCATTTTCGTGTGATTTTGGAATATCGACATCGTTCTTCGAGCCATTCATAGTACAAGTAGGGTTGCCATAATTATGTGTTTAAATCAAAATCCAAAAACGTGAAAAAAAATACTTCTGACGTAATCAACATCCAGACTCCCCCATGCCCCATGTCATCAAAAATAAACAAAGCAAAGACCCCCCGCCCCCTGTAGTGATTACGTAATACTTGAATGGCCCCGGGGTCTCTCACAGAGGCTTGTGTAGTTGTGTTGTGTGCTGGTGTCGTAGAAGTGGACAAAGTAAGGCTGATTATTATGTATGTTATGTATCTATGTACTTATTAGTATGTATTCTTGTATTTGATAGTAATTCTTGTATTCCCATTTTTGCACCTGCCATGTTTTTTGTCTCTGCTAAGGTGGACTGCTAGAAAATCCTCTGGCATTTGTACTGTATTTTTTACTTATTCATAAAAAATAAGTACGAACGTAAAAAAACCATTAAAATATGTCTATAATCAGTAGTTAGGTACGTAATTTTCCTTTTTTACGATAAGAATGTACCTACCTATGTAAGTAAATGTTAATGTTGCCAATTCGATTCGTGATATTACATCACGTTACAAGCACATGTTTTATAATAGGTACCTAGCTACATAATTTTATAATAGCCAACTACTCTTTAGTAGTATTTTTTTTTTAATATAAAGTTAATTTTGTAACTGACTAGTAATGATAGCTTTCCGATTATGATATCAATAGGTAAATAAAACTCAACAAGTGAAAGATAACGCTCTTAAAGCTTGAAACAAAAAAATATATTCATCTGAATGCCGTGGTCATATTAGGCCCACAGGTTCATCAAGACGCTTCCAACGATACCTCATTTTCCAAATTATGATAAGTAGTTTATAAGTTATGAACAGATGAACATACACATACAGATATACCGGTCAAAATCATAATACTCCTTTTTATTTCGCCGTAGTCGGATAATAATGGACTGGCAACCGAGAGGTCAAAAATTCTAATCCCAATTTAAGCTACCTACTTAAAATATTTTTTGGAGAGCATGGAACAAGTGTCAGAAAAAGCTGGCGCTTTCCCAGGTTTCAGTAAAAAGAATAAACTTACTTGTATATTCAATCGTATCATACCGAACTACTTATATGAGAATTGCCAGCCAACAGTCGGACAGTCGACCGCACGGCTGAGGTCAACTTTGACCATGAACTGGCCTAGCGTAGTACGAAGTGTCAATTGAATAAAGCGCTGGCCCCATCGCGAGCTGGCGGGCGGGCGGGCTAGTACTTGAAAACTTTAAAGTACTTAATTTAAGAACTTGAAAGCTGACTAAACTAGCTGTTCATGATACAAAAGGTGAAACAACGCCTGGCCGCCGAGGCGGAGTTTTTTTTTTTTGAGTTTGCGAAATCATCAAATAACTTCTCTCGCTCTGGGTGAAGCAGGAGGGCGTGTCAGACTTTTACTGACTAAAACCCACCCGTGTTCCCTCAGTTGTCTGTGTGCCAGGGGCCACGGTATCTTTTTCGAACAACCCGCACCCCTGGCAGACATCGGCCCTTGCGGAACCCACCAGTTGATGCTGAAATCTATTTGAGGCGCGCGTGGAACACAAAGCGTCGTCGACCCGGGAGTGGTCCTTACCGGACATCGAGCTACCCATTACTCGCCGTCCGCAAGCCCGCGCCTACAGTGGCTGTGAATCAGCCTGGGATTCCCGACGCCCAGGACGTCTCCTGCGGCGAATAAGGCTGTGAGGGCGCATATACTGCCATGGGGCTGAGGCCAGCTTACTGGTTTTGTTACCACCCTGGCATACGGCCTACTGTATACTGATACTGTAGACCTTATCCTCACTAATACTGATCGTTGAAGATAAGGTGTACTATTCTAGTGCGAAAATAGTTTGTTGCATTTTCGCTACTTTGAACATGTTTTCTCAATGACATCGACAGTTGTTTCTTATTGCGATTTATAGTATAGTCGACCGAACATCGGTGGTAACACTTTGGACCTTGAGCTGGCTTGTTGTACCTACAGAGTTTTAAAAGAATTACCTATCCTATCGTACCTACTAGTACCAGTGAAGATTGAGTGTCCTACAACGGTGTCACGAACGATAGGCTGTATTCGAGGGCGAAAATCGTTTGTTCTATGTTCTCTGACAATTTCTGAGTACGGAGGAGTTTGTGGCCAGATAATAACAGCCGCACGGGTCGATCGATGAGGTAAAGCTACGCTTGCCGCGGTTAGTCCTTGAATGAGGGCACCATCTTTACATACCAAGACCCCTCCGTGCCGTTGGTGCCGGCGTTACGGGTCATCAGAAGCCCGAAAGTCTGACAACCAGTCTTACCAAGGGGTATTACCCATATTACCCAGTAACTGGGTTATGGAGGTCAGATAGACAATCGCTCCATGTAAAATACTTGTACTCAGCTCCATCCGGTTAGACGGAAAGTGGACCCCGACACACTTGGATGATGAGTTCCTTATTGCGATGCCATAATACCATGGATATACAAAAAACCCTGGAACCTATTTCAATCCTTATCATTTTATACAGGTCATTAATATTCAACAAAAACTGCAAGAACGTCAAGCAGAAAGTGCACACTCGCAACAATATCCTACGACGACTTGTCTCGTCAAGGACGACTGACGTTATGCGGACTACTGCGCTGGCACTATCTTTTTTTACAGGTGAATTTGCGTCCCGTGTGGAGCCGTTCAGCTCATGCAAAGTTAGTGGATACAGCTGTAAATGAAACGTGTCGGATCATCACTGGCTGCCTCAAACCAACCCCGGTGCAATTGCTGTATCCACTAGCTGGTATAGCGCCACCGGAAATTCGTAGAGCGGTGGCAAGCTCAAGCGAAAGAGCGCAGATAGCTTCTGACACACGACACCCTATGCATAATAACATCCTCGTGTCACAAAGGCTGAAAAGCCGCAAAAGCTTTTTAAAGTGTGCCCCCCCCCCCCTCTCACTGGCGAACAGTCTAAGGAACGGCTAAGCCAGTGGCGAGATGGTGCTTCCTTACCAAACCCATCCGTTCCACCCGCAGAAAATCTCGCACCTGGACATGAGTTGCCTTGGCTTTCCTGGAAGTCTTTAAATATACTCCGGACTCAGGTAGGCCGAAGTAAAGAAAACCTACTCAGATGGAGATTCACCGATGACTCTGCCCTGGAGTGTAAATGTGGTGCTGTTCCACAAACAATGGGGCACTAAATATCTTGTCCAGCGTGTCCTGCTGTCTGCACGCTACAGGAGCTGATGGACGCTGCTGAAAGTGCTAAAATCGTAGCCAAATTCTGGGCTGACTGTATTTAGATTGCTATCGACACGCTAAGAAGAAGGAGATTTTATAACATAGAATATTGTCTACAGCTACACATTTAAGCATCGTGGAGGCTTATATTGCTGTGAAAACTATTTTAACGCTATCGTCTGACTATTTTGTCTGGCTGCTATCACAAATACGCTTACAATGTAAACTAAGCACTAAATCTCGGGACTAACCTCAACAACAACTGTATTGCGTCTACCACATTCATACGAAGGCCATAGTTTATCAACAAGTATCGAGATTGAACTATACACATTGCGATGTACGGCGTCGTTACAGTGTTATATTAGACCTGGAGCCATCAATGAGATGATTAAACCAGTTTATTTTTTAAAACACAGTAACCGCTGGTTTTTATGTGAACGTAAAATTACCTAGCGAAATGTGTCCATAGTACTGATGTACCGACTAATCGGTCATATTTGTAGTCGGCGACTAGTCGGCTAAAACCACCGACTCGTCGGCCCATTTTTTACACGTATTAATTGTTATGCTTAAAAATTTAAAAGACGGATTGAAATGAAATTGAAATCAAAACGGTTGTATTTTTTATTAAAGAATCAGTTTTCCAGTTTACTTTCAGTGCAATCAAAAAATTAGCATAGTAAGAAATAGGAAATAAATGAATGGACCAAACTAAGGATTAGTTTAGTCCATTAATTTATTGGACTTAGGATCCAGAAATTAAATATCGAAAGTACCTAAAATGAATTAATACTTCTAACAAAAAGAAGAAACTGTATAGCAAACCATTGGCAATAAGTAAGTTTGCCATTTTGAACATAGCCGATGTCACCCGAACTCAACCGAAATCAATGATCGGCTTGGCCTTTCGGGCATATAACGACCCGTAACGACAGTCAAAGATCGACGAACCATAGCCGGGACCAACGGCTTAACGAGCTTTCCGAGGCCCGGAGGAGTCTTGGAATGCAATGGTAACCCATCTAAGGACCAACTGCGGCAAACATAGCTTAACCTGATCAATCGACCCGTGCAGCCATTACTACTGATGTAAAATTACATACGTACCTACAGTCATCAAAATAGGTGGATGACCTACAGATAATCCTGGAGAAGACACTCGCATAGACTAGGGGAGCATAGCGCAAAAGGTAGGAGGCCTACACCCAGCAATGGGTGGGACAGGGATGCCAATGCAGACGATGATGGCAGTCACCAAAACTGTTAGCCCATGTTAATACAGACGTAAAAATATCGCGACGGGATTTTATCGCGTACTGGATTTTCTACTCTCGGTGTTGAGCCGAGCATTGAGAATCCAACAGAGCGCATCCCAGCACGTCATAAAACTATTGGATTGTCAACTATAGACCAGTAAATAGTGCGTTCAAAATCCAATGCGCAAAAAAATATCGCCGCGGAGAAAGCACGGCCCTACGATTCTGGGCTTAGGTAGTAGTTGTAGCACAGATTACGTTTTATTAGGTAATGTATGATCCTTCTTTTGTACGAAATCTCTGCATTTAGACAGGTACTACGGTAGGTATATCTAAATAAAAAATTGAGAGCAGCAAGATATCTTTCTTTTTTTTGTTCAGGATAGGGATTTAGCGACCTAATAGTTTAATGTAGTGCGATATAGCGCTAAGGTTCGGCGTTTCGATTCCCGTCTGAAGTGAATAGTTTTTTGTTTAACTATGAAGTTCACATAGTTTTCCACCGGATATTCGGTATACGGTGAAAAAGAAAATCTAAAATTAAAATGCATGAAGCGAAACCGCGGGCTAATGGTTTACTTAGCAGGTAACTACATTAAATAAGATTGTCTGAACACTTGTTAACGATTAATTTTAATTATTATGTACTTGCGTGTTTTAATTTAATTAAATGAAAGTTATTGTTTTTACATATTGATGTGGTGACGTTATTTATTACCAGAACTTTAACTCTGTTTTTAAAAACTACTAAAGAAAGGTTCTTAGAGAATACCTAGCAAAAAATATAAAGACAGCCTTTACCAATTTTTTTCCAAACACATTAAAAAATAAGTAAAGTCTATGATTTTTTTTTTTTATTGTGAAAACCTCCAATGTTATAGGGATGGGGGCAAAACACGCTTAAGTTATCGATTTAAGTTAAAGCTAGCCAACCATCGATTACATTACAAACCACAAAAATTGATGAATAATACATTAATCTCACCTCATTTTTATTCCAAAAACAATTCCATTATCATCGCACTTAACAGCAATGTTTTCAGTCAGCCACAAAATTAGAATTTAGAAATATAAAATAAAAATGAAACCACGACAACACGCGAACTTTGTACGAACTAGTGATTTAACATTGCATTATTTGTCACGTTTTCGGTCAAAAAACATCAAAATAACACTGTGTCATACACTTCCGAGGTAATCGATAAGAAAGCGCGCGTGAACGTCCCCGTCCGAGCAATGCCGGTGCCGCACTGACAGACTAACATACTAGTCAACTTACAAAATGGCGTACATATTTGAGTTTGCGCAATGTGTGCTTGCTTCTACTTATGTATTACGTTGTAGAAACATCATAATCCAATTAAAAATCCCATAATCTTATTATCCAAGACAGTTTTCAAATAGTAATGGCTACTTGTCTACTAATAGTCCGTTAATCACCTGTAATGCTCAGAGGGGTGCGTTGAAAATCAATATTTACATATTTTGACTTTGTTGTGTTGCGGTATTTTCAGGTCAACGACCTATTAGGCTATTACCTACCTAGTGTAAAAAATTGCGAAGTTAACTTAGAGTAGCCATAGTCTTGATTTTATTGCTTACGAGATGTTGGAATACATTCAAGTAGGAATTAGAGGGATCAATAGACTCTGAAAACCCGCTGAATTTTTAAATACCTACACTAACTTTTCCATTTTTGAAGTGAGTTTATCCAAATGCAGCTTAGCGTAGCGAGAAAACACCCAAAAATTAAAGACCGTTTAATTTTTTATTTTAATAATTCATACTACCTATTAATGAATAAAACATCCAGTAAAGTGGTTTAATTAAGTTTAGGATGGTACACGTCATTAAAACACCACACAACGAAGCGGTATAATTGGTGTAGAGGTAGACAGAAAAGTTAAGGCAGCGAGCAACGTACTTTCGATCACAAAGTGACCCCATTTGCTCTTTCACAATTAATGCTTAGTTCGCAAAGCACCTGACCTTTTTGAAGGACATCAACAACAAGGCCAGTGCTTGTCCTTTATTTTCGTCCCCTCACATTCATATAAATTTGCGCACTTTTATCGCATTTGTTAGTCGCGTAATCATCATGTTTCGTTAAGTTTCCGTATTACAAAACGAACTACATTTAGAGTTGAGATTCATATATTATCTTGTTATGTTATATATATTATTTTTTTTAGCTTGAGATATCATCAGATAACTTCTCCCGCTCTGGGTGGATCAGGAGGACGTGTCAGACTTTTCCTGACTAAAATCCATCATCCTAAAGTTGCCGTGTGCCTAGGGCCACGGTATCTCTTTCGAACAGCCCGCACCCCTGGCAGGCATCGGCCCTTGTGGACCCCAACAGTTGGTGCTGACATCTCTTTGAGGTGCGCGTGGAACACAACTCGCCGTCGACCCGGGTTTGGTCCTTACCGGACAGCGAGCCAGGAGCCACCCATTACTCGCCGTCCGCAAGCCCGTACGTACGGTGGCCGGGAATCAGCCAGGGATTCCCGACGCCCAGCAGGCCTAGACAAAACACATTTATGTTAGCGTTCACGCCAAACGCTACGCTAAAATGTACGAGAATGACATTACCTGCGGAAAGATTACGTCGTATCCTTTCCGCAGGTAACGTCATTCCCATACATTTTGGCGTAGCGTTTGGCTTGAACGCTAACAGAAATGTGTTTTGTCTCAGGGCCCAGGGCGTCGCCTGCGGTGACTAGCGCCGTGAGGGTGCATATACTGCCTCTCCCTCACGTGCGCCGCCACCCTCTTCGCGAGTATTACTGCTTCGCAGAAGGAGGTGACAGCTACCCATGCACTCTCGCTCCGTACCATGGCTTGGACCAGGGCCGGACGCGAGAGATAGCCGCTGCCGATCGCCTCCACGAGGAATGTTGTTGTTGTTTGTTTTGTGTTTGTGTATTTTATCTATGGGGCCTTAGTTTCCTGATACTAAAATTATTATTTTTTATTATTTTATATCATCAGGATAACATTATCATCATTCAGCCCAAAGAAGTCCTCTGCTGGACACGGGCCTCCCCAAGCTCCGCCGCTTCGACCGGTTCTGTGCTTTCTGCATCCAGCAGATTCCTGCGACGTTCATAAGGTAGCCTGCCTGCCTTCAGGATAAGATATTAACATACAAATCTACATAGATTCTCGCTTAGGTAATCTTTGATTGATTTTTCATACTTATAAGATTACAGCATGCATGGTCAAGTAAACGCCTACTTGATAATAATAGCAATGATTTGGAAGGAATGGTTGCTATTGATACTTATTTTTGACATTTTAAAATGTAGACTGGGAAGGTAAAGTATAGATAGAACTAATAAATATCTACTTATCATAAACTAAATAATTGACTAGCATTTTTATTTCCCCATCGTGATAATTTTGGAACCGCAGAAAATATTACCCTTCAAAGTAACATCACTTAGCTGTCAGTGTCAATTTCAAAGTTACCAAACAGTGGCCGTTTTCCGAATTAGAAAAATAGCGCTGTGAGCGTTCACATCAATAATTTGCGTTCCGAGCTAAATATCACGATTATGACAGCCAAGAACTGTCATTTTTGTCAACACAACGGAACGCTCGTGATCGCGCTAACAGTGCTCACTCGACGTTAAAACCTTTATACACCATATAAAACTTGTATAAGTATACCACAAATTGCGTCTTCTTATTTGGTTAGGTGGCGACTCTAGCCAGAAACCCTATTTCTAGTAAATCTAAGTTAGCTAAAGATGGCTCAAAACAAAACAGCATAACTGTCATTTTTGACAGCGCTCACCATAACGTCATCTATGACGATTCACGGGACATCATTTCGGAACGGGTGAGCCAAGAAGCTTATAGATAAAAGTGGAGGCCACACTCCAAATAAAAAAGTGAAGACAACCTCTGGGCCAGCGCTCTCTTTCTGATACTTATATAAGAGAGAGAAAACACGTATCACCGTCTCGTTCGTATGTATACATTTAGAAAGAGAGCGTCAGCCCACAGTCGTCTTCAGTTAGGTATTTAGAGTATTGCCTCCACTTTTATCTATAAGCTTCTTGGGGTGAGCACGCTCAAATCTATATTAATCGTAAGTCGGAACGTAGCCAGTACTTCTGTTGTCAATGCTGATTGCTGACATAATGACATTGCTGTCATAACTCATATCAATATCATAGACAGTCATTGTTGTCAAAAAGTTTTGGCGGTTATTATTCCTGCTCCATGTTTCACGCTACTAATTAATAAAATTAAACAAAATAATGGCTGAAAAACTCGAGGACCTGAATCTCCCGATGACTGTAGTTACGAGGATAGTCAAGGAAGCATTACCCGAAGGAGTTTCGATATCAAAAGAGGCCCGAACTGGACTGGCAAAAGCTGCATCAGTTTTCGTCTTGTATGTAACTTCAGCAGCTACAAACATTGTGAAAAACAAGAAAAGGAAGGCTTTGACTGGTCAAGATGTGTTAGACGCTATGCGGGATATAGAATTCGATAGATTTGTGGAGCCTCTGAGTGAATCTTTAGAACAATACAAACAGATGGTATCTGCTCGGAAATCCAATGCTAGCAAGAAGAAAGACGAAGGAGAAGAGGTGGAATTGATAGAAGACGACTGAAGTGATATTTTGACTCATTAGTGATAAGGGTATTTAAGTGTTTTGTTAATAAATCGTGTTGAAAACATCCTGTGTTTGAGTTCATAACCTAAAAGTGATCTTTGTGTTTAAGAGAGTGTAAATAGTTCTGTTCCTGCTTTGTATTGTTTTTAATGCTGACATCTCTTTGAGGCGCGCGTGGAACATAACACGCCGGCGACCTGGGCTTGGTCCTTACCGGACAGCGAGCTACCCATTACTCGCCATCCGCGAGCCTGCGCCTACGGTGGCCGGGAATCAGCCTGGGATTGCCGACGCCCAAGGCGTCTCCTGCGGTGACAAGGGCCGTGAGGGGCGCATATACTGCCTGTCCCTTACGTGCGCCACCTCCCTCTTCGCGAGCATTACTGCTAGAGATCGCCGCCGCCGATCGCCTCCACAAGGACACAGCGGTGCTCCGCCCGAGCCAGGCAGACCTCAACCGTGTCTTCAGGGCGATCTATGCAGTGGTGCTATGTATTATGTTCAGTCATCTCTGAGGTCCATTACTCATTGCTTATGAGTGTCTTTTATCTGTTGGGGTTAGTTTTGCTAGGCATCTGGATAAAGCCAGAGACAGTCAGGCTTTTTGGTTTTGTGTGTGGTCAAATTAGGTTTCCATTGTATTTTATGGTAAGTGATAACCCTAACTTGGCTGCACACACAACTAAACATTTTTTAAATGCTGTGCTAAGACTAAAATCTAAAACCTTTTTACCCAAATGTCTGGCTTTTTTAAGACCTGGCAACTCTAGTTGGGGTTCCAAGTCCTAGTCAATGCATAACCATCACCCATCCAATGGTTGACTTCACCATCTTATTTACTTGTTGAAAATCATTTTGATCTTTCGACTTTTATTTATAAACTACTAGCTTTTGTCAGCGGCTTCGCCCGCGTGGAGGTCGGTGTATTATACATATAAACCTTCCTCTTGAATCACTCTATCTATTAAAAAAGCTCGCATCAAAATCCGTTGCGTAGTTTTAAAGATTTAAGCATACATAGGGACAGCGACTTTGTTTTATACTATGTAGTGAAGGGAAGAAAACACCATAAAATTAAACAACCAGAAATATGTTTGTTCGTCACTTTATTCAGGAATAAATTCTGTTCAGAAATAATCTTGAATTAACATTGAACCAACATTTTATTACACCTCAGGACACGCTACCTCTACCTATGGCGTATATACAATCTTCATCTTCACCGATCCTACCTACCATCTGTAATAACGAAAATAAATATTCATATCTCTAATTTTATCATTTCGAATGCAATTATAATCTAATTTATAATTTTCTCTGATTATAATTCTTTTTTAAAACTTTACCGTTAATACTATGAATTTTACTGGAGAAAAATGGAAAGACCTTATTCTAAAATAAATTGTCGTAATTTTTGTATAAACTAGTCATAGACACTACAGGAAGCGAAGCTAACAACCGAACTTTAAGGCAGTTTCCACCACAGCGGAGGAGAAGTCTCATAAACCACCAAATGAGTATTGTATTTATTTAAAGCCAGGCACAGACATGTCAAAATATTAAAAACCTATTGGTTGTTCAAGACATCTCTCATTTCTCCTTTTGTGGAAACTTTTCCTAACAAAATTTAAAGTCATACCATTTGTCAAAATCACAAAAAATTAAGAAAGCTGATTTTGACAGATAGCATTACAAGGGGAGATCCCATTGCAGGCTGCTATTTTTATACTTCTGTTTTAAAAGTGAAGTGTTTATTTATGACAACTGGGATAATTTGTTGTGGAGATTAATATCCACAAAATTCGGTTTTTAGGGCTTGGCAGCCATACAAGTACTACATTAGCAGAATTGTAGTCATTTGTAACCAACCCCAACCAAGGGCTCCCCCCTTGTCAGCACAAGGAAGCAGAGCTCTTACCCCCTCCCCCTCCTATGACAAAGGGTTGTCTACAATCCACATTGCATATTTTGATTTCTGTTGCTACATATATATTACTTGTAACTATTGCTGCTCCTATTCCTGCATTGAAATCACAAAATAACTATATAATACATGCTTTTCACATCTAGATTTTTTTTAGAACAAACCATTTTGAAAACATCTTGCAAGTCTACATGCATGAAAACAAAATGCAATATTCAAGAGCATTTAATGCTAATTTAAACGTCTACAATTTATAATTATTGTTTTAATAGACTCAATGCCAGACTTTGTTTAATATATTTTTTATTTTTTATTCTAAAGAGCAGGTAATTATTATCATCAATATAATTAAGTTTTGTTTTGTTAGGTACATGCTTACACAACGTGGGACATACATACATAGGCTGATAAACACATAACCCTCCATTGCGTCACGCAGTCGGGTAAAAACGTGATACATCTCAGAAACCTATTAATTAAATGACATTTATTTAGAAAATATTTTAGGTTGTCCATAAACTTACGCTTTATCCCACGGGATAGGTACACACGATATTTATTTCGTCCATAAAATCATCTAATTTTACAATGTGACCATGGTCGCAAACCCTCCCTGGCATGTAACTAACAAATAAAAATGCGTTTTAACTTCAGTACTGGTGTTCTAGTGTTCCTTAAAATCTATTATATCGAAATATACCTACAAATACATCTATACTAAACGGGACTATAACATTAATTAATTTGATCGATATTTTTATGCTACTAAATTTTTCATATTACAGCCATTCTCAGTCCAACTGCCAAGTGGTTTGGCATTCTCCATATTAAAAACAATAATATTAACTAGTTTATTATTTTTACTTATAGATTTTAATTGGAAATACATACATACATAAACTCACGCCTTTTTCCATTGGGGGTATGCAGAAACCACAGAACGCTACCTGCTACGATCCTTACATACCTACTCCTTTTGGCTCGTTTATGTCCATACATCACAATATCTTCTCGTCCCAAATACCGCAGTGTCTCAAGACAAAAGTCTTTGACCAGTGTGTGTTGCCAGTGATGACCTATGGCACAGAAACGTGGTCGCCCACAATGGGCCTTATCAGAAGGCTAAGTCACCCAAAAGCGCAATGGAGAGGTCTATGCTCGGAGTTTCCCTACGTGATCAAACCAGGAATGAAGAGATCCGCAGGAGAACCAAAGCAACCGACGTAGCCCGAAGAATTACCAAACTTGAGTGGCAGTGGGCAGGGCACATTGCTCGCAAAACAGATGGCCGATGGGGCCGAAAGGTTCTGGAGTAGCGACCGAGTGGTAAGGCCTCCCACAAGGTGGACCGATGACCTGGTGAAGGCTGCGGGAATCCGCTGGATGTGGGAAACACAAAACCGGTCGAAATGGAGGAGGCTAGGGGAGGCCTATGTCCAGCAGTGGACGTCTTGCGGCTGAAATGATGATGATGCTGATGTCCATACATCTGGTCATACACGCTGGTTGCGAGTACTACACACCCGACCTTACTGCAGAACTTCACCAATAAGGTCACTATATGTTTTCCTAGGACGTCCCTTCCGGAGTTTCCACTCATATCTGCCTTGTAGTTAATTACTTTTTGTTAGCCGCCCTTTATTGATCCTCTCCACATGACCAAACCAACCATACTCTTATTTTCTTTCATTTGCACAGCATTTATTCTACTTTCATGCTTCTTTTGCCACACCCCACATATACTTCTATTCATAAGCGTAGCAAATATGGTCGTATATTTGAGTAACAAAGCTCGTACACGGCTCACTCGCGATCTTCACTAGCGGTCAGCAAAAGTCATCTTTCATACATTTAACGACCGTTTCCACTGCCGAAATATTTGAAAACTGGACGCGAATGGTCCATAAATGGATACACTAATATGCCTAGTATTATTCAGATCCGATGAAATATACACTATAAGTATTCCTTTGAAGTGAAATACTACTATTCATATTGTTACTTTGTTTTGATTGACTGTAAATATAATAAACTAGTTGATATTAATGTATGAGAATAGTATGACAGAGATAGTCGAAGCAATGAAGAAATTATTTTCATCATTGCATATTTTAGTTTGGCGTACAAACTTAATGCCTGTAGCATTTGCAAAGCCTCCGTGAAGCAGTTAGCATTATTAGTTTTTATGAGCATAGCCAGGAGAATTAATATTAAATACGTTAAAATGGTGTCTTTACTTTTCCCTGGCTACGTTCATTTTTTATGATCGTTAAAGACAAGTGGGGCATAGAAGCGATCCTTTTTTTACTAAGTTACATACATTGTTATTCTAGTAGCTATTGCATCAACCCCTTTACAATTAATGCTGGATTGTCCAAGATGTAACAGTATATAAACCATGTTGATCCGTAATATCTAAGTATTTTTAATATAAAATATATTTCTAAGAATGTTTTTTTAATGAAAATAACCAAACTAAACAAATAAATACATGGTAAAATAATTAGGAAAAAAAAACGAAAAAAAAAAACCAAAATGTACGAAATAAAATTTATTGGAAGGGTATATAAATAAAAAGGATCATTAAAAAGAGCTACACATAATGCATTTTGTTTAACACTCGGACAGCGAAATTCTCGTAAATAAAATCATCTAGCACTTTAAAATCACTTGCTATTTAATGAAAAGCAGTATCATTCAGCTTTCAACATTTACAAACTTATTTATAAACGTTGCTTAACGTTAAGTAACGATTAGCGACTGTTTCACCATACATCTTTGATGTTTAAACATCTCTTAAGTTTAATCAACGTTTATGTGCTAGACAACAACGTTATAAAGTAGTATAGATTTATAATACATACATGGGGTAATACATCCGTTATACAATAAAGTAAATAAAAGAAACAGAGTGTGTAAATCTGAATTTCATAGTACTTCAATTAAAATGGCAAAGCTGGTCATTTGTTAATGATTTTAAGCATTGCACCAATATTTACACAGATATGAGAAAAAAAAACTTGATTCAAATGCAAGTTCTATGACAATTTGAGACCAGCCCTTTGATGTCATCAGACGGATCACTGAAAGTAAAATTACAGCACAACCATATAAAACAAAATTATGACTTGAAATAATTTACCAGTATTTCATTGAAATTATAAACACAAGTAAAACAGCCACAGTAACATAACCGTCAATATTACAATAATCTCACATGTCACTGTAGAGTGTAGCATGAACACTGGATATTAAATTTTTCTTTTATTCACAAAAAATCACGAAAAACTCAGAATAAACAAGCTTTTTAGTAAGAATATAGAACATACCGGTTTCTAGGGCGTGGACTTTAAATTGTAGTCGTTATAAGTCTTTTAGTCCACTGACAGTAAAAATAAATAAAGCATTATCGAAGCTGTTACTTAAGATAGGACCTCGTCGCGTGGTCGCAACGACCAAAAAACAGCTAACTTGGTCGCAACAACCCAAAAACACAGCTTACTCCAAAGAAGGCAGCTTGGTCGCAGAAACTTTTGAAGAGAATTTGTGGTCGTAACGACCAGTGTCATGGTCATAAAATCTAGCGAGATCTTAATTCCACTGCAAGCTAAGAAAACCATTTTCTAAGACATATTTTTATAGCGTAATTAAATATTTTGTGAACCTTCTTAGCTCTCAGTTGAACCAGCTTTTATCTGTCAAAATCGCGATTACAAAAAGAAATATTTTTAATTACAATAACTAAATGTCTAACGATATTATACAGTTCCACTAAAAACTAACTGGAATAATTATTATATTTACAAAAAAAAAAGAAACAATATTACAGAAGCGTGTTTTCCTCGAAATTTATTTAATGAAAATTGTCTTTTATATATTTTTTTCGTTACACGTACAATCACATGTTGTGATATTTAATATTAAAATTAAACAATGAATAAATAAAGTAGATACTATTTATATTTAAAATATAGTGAGTAAAAAGATCTGTTAATATTTTCGTTATGTTTTTATGGGGGCTAGAGGTGCCCCCCTGACCATAATCATCACAAGATTTTAAAAACTAAAATAAGAATCGTAAATAAAGATGTGCTAAATAAGGTTTTGATAAACAGTCGACTAAAGAACATCGAATCATTAGCTAGTTGTCTATTTCTAAAAGCGGATTACCAATGAGAGCTGTTAGTGTCAATATTCCATAACAATTTTGACATTGACAGCTCTAGAACGCGGTTATGATGTGCAGAACCCGTTCGGTTGGTGAAATTCGCCGATAAGTTCCTTGCCCGACTACTCATTCAAAACCCTGATCAGTACATCAGATGCTTTAACATTTTATACATGTTTAGTTAAAATTCCTTAATAATGCGATCACAGCAAATAACTGTAAGATTAGATATTAGAAATAAATGTTATTTCGCATATTCCTTTAATATTTTGTTATTTGCAGCACTTTTTATGCAAAGTTATATGCAATATTATATTATTTTTCTCAACATTTGTTTGAAACCCCTAACATAGCTTTATGAGACATATCCTATACTTTAAATGGGCCATGAAAGTTTGCCAGCGAAAAGTACGTCGCATTTTTTGGCTCCTGCCCTGACAAAACATAAATCTCTTGGATTTTGCTTGCTCTCTAACAAAATTGGCCATTACCCGTGTAATATCTGACTATTGTGCGAGAAAGCCCTGAGAAAATGTTTAGGCCAGGGATAATCAACCTTTTTCATGACATACATTTACTTGCTACTACAATATGGAAGATTTTTCAACCCATACTTTACCTAACTGATTTCTTTTTCCGAATATTCCATAACGCCAAAAGGGCATACAATATGTTGAGTATCTCCGATTTATAACCTATCTATTTGCGATTAATATTACTAGAGACGGAATATATAAATAAACTCACGTCATGAGGGTAGGCAGAAACTACAGAATGTCACCTGCAACGACCCATTATACATATTTATTTTACTTCGTCAGCGTTCATAAGACAGCATAAGAATTTGACATTTAATCATCTCTAGTAATTTAAAAACTGCTAACAGATAAGTTATTGAAACCGTAATACGTTGTATAGAAGGGACACATTAGAAAAAGATGGATAATACTTTCCCTGTGTAGGCAAAAGGGGAATAGAAGATATAATTACATTAATTATACTTTGTTTGCTAATCAAACTTATTGCTTTTTAGGAATGATAATCTATAGACTTCACACACAGTGACCCATAATTTTTATGCCGACACTATAGTTGGTGTCTTTGCGCAAGTATTCACGTCATCGCTAACATAGAATGAACCTTTGTTGTTAGATATATGGCACATTTTGTGTTGCCAAAATAACGCCAATATTTGGGCGAATACGCCAAGTCAGGTGCCAACATTAAGTGCAGGTTTTTAATGCCTCTGCAAATGACGAGACTTAGATATATACGTTCACACATTATTCTCTTCTAGCGGCATGAGAATACTCGTACATCAAGCCGATGAAGAAATGTAAAATGGATTTTCTAAGGAAGCGGTGCCTTAGAAAATCCATTTTACATTTCTCCCTCGGCGTGATGTACGGCTTGACGGTTGTCAAGTAAATGACAGCATCATTAATGACGGCTGTCATATCGACAATGGTATTACCATGATAAACAGTGTTGTCTGTAATCATTTTTATATATTTCATGAAATAGCCATTCAATGGAATAATATGAACATAGAGAGTGATATTAATGATTTTAATTCTGTATTACATACTTGGTACTGTCGCGAAAAATCCGGTTTCGCGGGTTGTCCTGCCGCTTCCCGTTTAATGCATATTTATGTTTCGCCACTTAAATAGATTAATTTGCTGTGTCGAATCAAATATCAGCAGGCTTAGCACGAGAACCGCAGAGAAGCTTTTTGCCGACGGAAGAGTAGACAAGAATGACGTTTCCGTGTAGACATTTGACAGTTTTCTACCGAGAACTGTAGAGGTAGAGTAGAAATAGGTAGCGTCATGCTAAACCTGCAGCGAGATTGTCTATCTAAGCCTTAGTAAATAAAGCAAGGGTCCTTTAACTCTCACGAATACTTTTAATGCTGGCACTACTCTCGGCGTATTAAAAAAAATATTTGCGGTATTTGGCTAATAAGAAATTAACCATATTTCTTCACATTAAAAGTTCATTTTGTATTAGCTAAATAACGTAAATTCATGACAAGTGTAGTGCCAACATGACAAGTAAAATGACAATCTACGAAGCGAAACCTTTCTCTTTAAAACCGTCACCACAATCACGGGCCACTGTGTAAAAGCTATCAAATGGCAGTGACGGGGTATTTTAACGACAATTTATTTATAATATTAACTAAACATTACCTTCTACACGTAATTATGAGATAGTAAAATCGTTGATTGAATCCGCCATATTGGATTTTAAAATATTGCATTTTATTAGCTAGTGGTGTTCTTGACTATTTTGTAAACTAATCGACTAATTGGCATCTTCTCGATTCGATTATTTTCCGATAATCGATTCTTATTTTTTTTAGTTTCATTTGATAATAATTAGGTACACATGAATTTGAAGTTTAATCTTAAAATTATTATTTGTCGAAGTGAATCATTTATTTGGATTTGCGCGGATTTAATGTAAAGGTAATTTTAATTTATCGGTAAAAAATCGATTTGACAAGATATTTTTCTATTTTAATTTACCTCAAAGAAGGTAAATGCAGCCAAATCTTTATCAAACGAATGAATTGACTTCAATTATTGCTATTTCAACTGTGTATTATATACTTTAACTATAACGTTGATAGGTAATACTTTTTTAAATACAAAAAGTTCTCTAGTTCTGGGCACAACACAAATTCTAACTGGCTTTTCAAGCGTTTAAAAGCAGATTAACTCTCCTGGTGACAAATTTGTAAGTTTCAAAACTTACTTTCAAAACCAACCAATAAAATATCATTACTCATTTCTTAACTTCAGCATCATCAAATAAAACGTAATAATCATGTCTTTTACACAAACAAAATCTCCTCTGAAAAACAGCCTTTTTTAACGTTCAATCCGTTGTTAGTGTCAACTTAACACTTTACTCTCGTGGTACTTTATGGTACCTGTTTGTGGCACTAGCTAGTGGCACTGGTACCTCAGTAGGACGCTTCGTGGCCCGCTAGGATGTAGAGGTCGTTGCCGTCTTCGCCGGATAGCGTGTTGTTTTGAAGAACATGCGATTCTAAGACCACGACCCTGGAAAAGAAGATTCAGGAATGATATTATTAATTACTAGCTGTGTCCGCGACTTCGTCCGCGCGGAATAGTTATTTATATATATATTAATAAAAATAAATAAAATTTCTAAAATAAAAGTAGCCTAAGTTACTCCTTATTACATCAGCTACCTGCCAGTGAAAGTCCCGTCAAAAACGGTCCAGCCATTTCAGAGATTAGCGAGAACAAACAGACAGACAGCAATTGTAAAAAAAAATTAGGTATGTGTACCGTATTCATATGCATGTAGCAAAAAGCGGTTATTTTAATATTACAAACAGACACTCCAATTTTATTTATAAGTATGGATTATTATTCATTAACAGGATATAAACTCTCGCACAGTGTGTTTTCTGAGTGTTAATTTGCGACTCAGGAGTGGTGTCAGAAAATGGGAAGTAGCCTTTGTATGCTATTGATAATCATTTGCATAATTAAGTTTGCCAATCGTCTGCAATTCTAAGCATACAAGTTTTTGGTAGGTTAAATGTGTGGATATTACAGTGAATATAGTGATCCATTCCAATCCAACCTCTTGCAGAACAGAAAAACAATTTACTTGCAAGTTATATCAGTGTATTGTCGTGCAAATCAAAGCAGAAAAAATGGTTTGATAGTCGACGGCAGTAATAGAGTAGAGATAAATCACTCTCAAAATGAACGCCCCTCCACAAATCGTGATTATTCCAATGTGTGAGAGGAAATGCTTATTGCAACACTTTACTTGTGTGCGTGCGGCGACTTTACTGTAAACATGGGACTCGTCGCCGCACTTAGAGGTCAACTCATCGTGCGATCAGTCCGGTACTAGTATTGGCGGGGAGCGTCCGCTTTGTACGGAACGACACGTTCGGTCTGTCGCGCGTTCTTGTCATTTTTGCACTAGTTGGCCGATAAATCCTAGCGTCCGCGTGGTCCCACTTTCATATCTTGCCGGTGACTGAGCAACCTTTTAATTGATTTTATCAATCTATGTTAATTTGTCTTTTTTTAATTGTTTTATTACTATTATTTTAAATTTTAAGGTGTTGGCTACAACGGTTCATTTGCGTGTCGTAACACTATTGAAAATGTATTATTTTTAACTGGTTGATGGAATTTAAGGAATTCAAATGCAATTTATTTTAATGTATACACCGTGACATTTTAGTCGTCTTACAAAGGTGGTCCACTCAATGTATCCGAAATAAAATACCTCCACGCGCGATTTAAATTGTGACCATTAGTTAAGATAATAGGTACTAAGAAAAATAAATAATGCTTTAGAATTATGAAACACCCTCCCTGTTAATAATGTTTACGTATCAAACGGTAGAAGATTTCTACCTACCTACCATAATACCATTACATTTCATAATTCATTCCATCTTCATAATAGGGTGCTCAAAACTACATCATGCGTCTTAGTGAATGATATTTTTTTTTTAATTCTTATGTACATTTTTTTTTTTATAAATGTTTAGTTGTTATTGGATACATGAAGTGGGCTGCCGTTGTAAGACGACGGTGTCACGGTGTATATTGTAATTGTATAATTTTGTGTGTAATTTCAGATACAAGTTACTTGTTTATGAATAAATGACTATGAACCAATGAGAAAGACCAATTATGTGTATTGCCTACTTTTGTGAGCGTAACCACTGTGGAGCGGCGTTCATTTATAGAATGGCTACGCTGTGAATGTGTGCATGAAGACGAGTTGCGTCAGCATATAATACAAACACGCACACACAATTCCGACTTCGCTGAACACGCACACTTGGTAACCACAAGTAGAGCGCGCGCCGAGATGAAAATACTAAAGTAGCTACAGCCACTAATTTATATTTTGGGACATTTCTCCCACTTTATTTTGGGAGATATTTATGTCCAACAATGGCATAAAACTTACTTGTCATGCGGCAGTAGCCTGTATGCCCTGGACGCGTCAGTGATCTCCTGCGTGACCTCCGCGTTACGTAGGGAGCGGCCTTGCACACCGTGCCGGTGGAACGCCAGCACGGAGTCCGCTAGGCATACTGAAACAAATAAAATTTGATTAATATACAATGTTGAGGTGTTGGCTACAACCGACAGGAGATCGAGTACTCACTCGCGGAGGCCAAGTACGACGATGTGTCGATGTATGCCTCCCTTTGTTATTATCATCATCATTTCAGCCGAAAGACCACTGTCGACATGGGTAGCTCAAGAGCCAGGTCTTTTCGATGGACATCGCCCTCGCTCACTCACTCGCTCGCTAAATAGCTCAGTTAGCTCACTCAGACTCACTAGCTCAGCGCTTTAGCGAAACACCGATGACCGACCGAAGTCACCGGTCGAACGGCTCATTCCGCACGCTTCAGAATAATTCAGATCGCATCGTTCGTTCTTCCAACAATAGCTCTCCGGTACAATACGTCATTGTAGACTATCATACGACTTCATCATTGTAAATATATCTTTATGTCCATTGACTTAAAAGTAGAAAATACTTTAGCACATTATAAAAAAGAACCGCATTGTTTATTTTTTTGCGTGCTGTTTACGTAAAGTCATAACATTATATAAACAAACAGAAAATCTTATTTAACTTAACTCGCAACTTCCAAAGAGCTATTGACAATGATTGTTGAGCGAGCCAAGCCGTTTCCTTCGACGTGCGTGTGGCGTGACCCAAATGAGCTAACAGTCGGCGTCTGAGTCACTGAGCTATAGAAGAGCTAGTGAGCTAGAAGAGTGATATAGCTCTTTAGAGTGAAAGAGCTAATCGCTCTTTTTCTTTTCAGTGAGCTATTTTTTTTTTTTTTTTTTTTTTTCTTTATTTTCGGAAGGCTTACAGACTAATAACATTATAATAATAATAATATAAAACTAAATTGCTAATAACAAGCCCCCACAGATAAATACAAAATTATTACTCCCTTGTAGTCAAAGCTTATAAGCAAATAAATGATTTCTATTATTTTTAGATAATCCCTCAAAGTTGGTTAATTTCTTTCAATCAATAGTTCGTTGTTAAAATTTGAAGCTAATTTGGACAGTAATTGTTTAAGTGCCGGCAGGTGCCTCTTGTACAAAAAATGGTTTTGCTAAGAGCTTCCTTAGTGTGCTTGCATTGGTGCAGAAAAGGTCAATGCCTTCTTCACAACAAATTTCGTTAAAACTACGACTGGCTCTGTGAAAGTATGCATTACGCCTATAATTAGTGTTTGCATAAGGTACTTGTAGAAGTGGTCGCTGTCGCAGCCCCATCTGATTAGTGCGTATCATTAATCTTGAAACAAGTTCCGGACAGTCAATTGAACCGTTTGCGATATTAATCAAATAACATATATCATCTATATGACGTCTACGGTCAAGCGGTAGAAAATGGTACCTTCTACATCGGTGAGTGTAATCAACAGATACTTGTTTCGCCCTGTAATCTAGATACATAAGAAATTTTCTCTGTACGCCCTCAATACGAGACTTGTAGATCCCGTACTGAGGGTTCCAGACTTGTGACGCATATTCAAGGTGGCTGCGTACGAACGAACAATACAAGACTTTGATCGGTTTTAGTGATCGGAAACATGCCGAGGTCCTCATTATGAAACCAAGTGCTCTCGACGCTTTATTTACTATGCTATCAATATGCTGATCGAAGAGTAGCTTGCTGTCTTGCATAACCCCAAGATCCCTAATACTATTGACTTTGCCTATAATGATATTGTATAATTTATATGTGGAGTCAATTATCGACTTCTGGCGCGTAAACATCATGTGAAAACATTTTGAAACATTCAAATCTAGCCTGTTACATCTACAGTATTCTTCAAATCTATTCAAATCAGCTTGCAACAGGTGCGTATCAGATATGTTTCGGATAGTTTTGTGAATCTTCATGTCGTCAGCATAAAGTAAAATATAACAATTTTTAAAACAATGCTTCACATCAGCAATAAAGAGAGTAAATAATAGGGACCCTAGAATAGAACCCTGGGGAACTCCAGAGGGCACAGAATACCATCCAGGTGTGTACCCCTGAAGCACCACAGCCTGCGTTCTATTATCAATATAAGAGGAGAACCAACGATACAAATCTCCGTGTATTCCGGCCTTTAATAGCTTTTCCATGAGAAGTGCGTGGTCAATACGATCAAAGCATTTACTGTAATCAGTAAAGATGACGTCAACTTGTGCACGTTGTTCCATACCCTCTGATACAAATTCATGGGACAAGATTAAGTTAGATGTAGTGGAACGCTTCCTGAGAAAACCGTGCTGCTCATCACCAAAGTTGCATTTCATAGCATCGTATACCTGAGTAAACACAATGCGTTCTAGGATTTTGGAGAACAGACATATCTTAGATATTGGTCGATAATTAGAGATATCCGATTTTTTACCTTTTTTGAAAACAGGAGTAACGAACGCCGATTTCCAGATTTTCGGAACTATGCCTTTTGAAAGTGATCGCCTGAATAAAATACACAGTGGCACAGCCAGGCTGTCGGCACAGTTAACAATAAATACTGGAGGTATGTGATCAGGACCACCAGATTTGGAAAGGTCCAAGGTCTTTAGTAACTTTATAACTTGCGAATGAGACACACCTATTGATCCGATGCATGACACATTATGATCAACGCTAATACCACTGGAAGTAGTGGGAACAGGATCGGGTTCCTGGAAAGTTGAATGGAAATAGGCCGCAAACAAATTGCTTATCTCCTCACCTGTACTTGCGGTCCGGTCACCAAAATGCATTACTTTTGGATAAGTACCAGAGTTTCTTTTGCTCTTGACATACGACCAAAAAGATTTCGGGTTCTCAATGATCGACGATTTAATTCTATCCATGTATGTATTGAAACATGTTTTCTCCAAATTAACTGCTCTATTCCGTAAAATAGAAAAAGAGTGAAAATCTGACATATTACCGTACGTTTTGAACTTGCGATGATATTTATGTTTCTCTTTTAGTACTTTGACCAAAGCCGAATCATACCAAGGCGGATATGATGACTGTCTAACTGTCTTAATTGGTATATACTTATCTCTAAGCTCATACAATTTATTATAAAAGAGTTCGACAGCACGATCCAACGAATTATCAAATAAAAACTCATTCCAATTGATTTGGTCGAGTTCGGATTTAACAGCCGCATAGTCGCCCCTAGAAAATACATACTTCGTAGTCAATTTATCAGTCAATTTGTGAATCTCAACAAAGTCAGCAGTGATCATTAATGGTTTATGATGGAGGTCCACCGGTAATGCTAAAGGATCATGACATTCAGTAACATTGACAGAGTCGTTAGAAAAAACTAAGTCTAATAATCTAGCGTTGCTGTTTCTTTCGTCGTTATATTGGGACAGGTTAGAAGTGAGAACTCCATCAAAAAACTCTCTCAAGTGATGACATGATACATTTTGCGGGATCAGTTCACTACCGTCAGAATTTGTCCAGTCTACATTATTTCCAAAATTAAAATCACCCATAATAATGAATTTATCCAATGGGTGGGTTAAGATCAAGTGGTTAAAATTAATACTAAAATTATGTAATTGATTATAATATGAATTGCCAAGGTTTTCTTTACAAAGATATACGGCACAAATGTGTAAATTATAATTTACCTCAGGCCTAGATCTTTTTAAGACGAGTGAGACCCAAATGTCTTCGGCAGAACTTCGCCAATCATGTCGTTCTACAACAGTAAGATCACTTCTTACCGCTATCAAAACGCCACCGCCCCGCTTTTGAGAGGTTCTAGAGTAATCGCGATCACGCCTCCACACCAAATAACGACCATCAAATATCTCACTACTAAAGATATCACCCACAAGCCACGTCTCCGTAAACACAATAACATCATATGCACTAAGAGATATTTTATGAAATATATCGTTCGTCTTCGTACGCAGCCCACGCACATTCTGATAGTAAATATTAAGGTTAGCCATCACTAGTCAAAACTATAGCACGGTAAAATAAACAATTAAAAAGGGCGAACAAAATTAAGTTATGAGCTAAAAACTGTAAACAGTACTCATTTTCTCGATATAGTAATATTACGGAGGTAGAATGCAATGACTTACAATCATGTATTAAGCACAGTAGAGCACAGTGTCCAAAAATCAATAACTTCAAAACGCATAAACCAAATGAGCTTTGAATACAAACAAAAGGTGACGAACGGTAGCGAGATAAGAATCGCTGGCAGCGAGAAGTAGTATTAACACACATAACAGAGTATTCGAAATTAGACCATAACCTAAACACAATTAGGTCGTGATTACATGGACATAATGGTTTCATATAAGTGTTTTTTGTAAAGAAGTTAGACATTAACACCGTGCAATAACACAGAACAATTAGGAAAACGCAAGTAGCACACAACGGATAGTGGTTCCCAAGCTGCTTATGGGCACAACTGGTAAAATATGTAAACACCGCTGTATTAAGGTTAATACTTATTATTAGATCATTTTTGAGAGGTCTTTTTCTGATTTTACTACCATAACTGGGGTGGTGTCCATTTTTCTCACATGGATTTTTGAATGCTTGACCCATACATATTGAAAATCCGTTTCGGACGCCAGCTTTTTCGTTTTAGATAGCAGTATTTTATTTTTAGTCGTTAGGTGGTCATTTATATATATCCTCTGATTTCCTGCCAATCCAATTTGGTTGGTTGTTAGTGGCGATGTCTTGGAAACATATCTGGCTGCAGCAACAAAGTCTTCTTTAACATAACGATTGCAGAACGAAACAATTACTGGTTTTATTTGATCTTTTTCGCGCGTGGGCACTCTAGTAATAAAGTTGATCTGACTTTTGCCAATGGGATAATTAATTTTCGCACCAATACTGGAGATAATTTGGACCAAATTTTCATTATTTGATGGCGACAAACCTTTCACTTCCACATTGTTCATTCGCGACCATTGATCCTTGTTGTCTGAATCTTCTTCCAGTTTATCCAGACGCACCTGAAGCTGATCCATTTGACCCTGAACTTTTTCCAGCTGAACAACACGCTGCTCCATATCACTTATCCGTCACTTACCGTCCATTAAACTCCTTAACAACTTCACTGAACTGCTGGTTTAGAGAGGTTTTCATATCAGCGAACTCACTCCTAAGTGCCAGGATTTCATCCTTCAGACCTTCCAATGGAGCCAACTTTGCAGCCAACGCCCGAATCTCTAGTAACACTGCAGATTCCGGTTCCAACCTCGGCAACACTGGTGAACTAGCTGGATGAAGAGCAGACGTCTGTCTGTGTGTCTATTTCGCCCATTTCTAGTCCACTGCTGGATCTAGGCCTCCCCTAAGCTCCGCCACTTGGACCGGTTCTATGCTTCCCGAATCCAGCAGATGCCTGAGGCCTTCACAAGGTCATCAATCCACCTTGTGGGAGGCCTTCCAACTCTACGTCTTCCAATACGCGGTCGCCACTCCAGAACCTTTCGGCCCCATCGGCCATCTGTTCTGCGAGCAATGTGCCCTTTATTATAAAACGAAATATAGTTACTCACATATACTGTCAATATTGAAGTCGAACTGTATCCTGGAGAGCAGCTTGTGTCTTCTTTTGTCGTCTTCGTGTCGCCAGCGCGTCGCGTCGATAGTCGCAGGCAGCACGGGGATTATGTCTACTACGTTCTCGTGGCATACCAACACCTGTAACATTATAAATGCAAATAAGTGAGCTTATAAATAGGTAGAGATAGTAGAGGAACGAAGTCCATTAACGCAACTTGTGGTAGGAGTAAAATTGTAGAAAAAGCATTATCCTCCATGAACTTCACTCCATGCCACTTTTTATTATGTATAATAGAAAGAGAATAACAGACTGAATGAGCTAGTTTTCATGGTTTTCGAGGGTGCTGAAGCCAATAGTGAAGTCAAAATAAAAATCCAAGATGGTGGCTGGGATATTAAGTTTTTTTTATCATCGGTGCTGTTTTTAAGGTTTTCGAGGGTGCCGCTCAAAATTAAGTTAAAGTACTTTAAAAATAGAGTAACCGTAGATTCGCAGTTGAAAAAAAGCGTAAGCAACTTCGTTCCTGACGGATATCCTAATACTATTTGGGAAGACAGATAGAGATACACAAGTGAATAAAGCTGTTACATTAATAAACCCTAGGATATTTAGTCTTCACTTCTAGTTTGCTAAGATGGTTAACACTGGTAAAATACCGATTTATGACCAAAACTGACTTGGAAGTTAACCCCAACACAGCTAGAACTAAAAATTCGAAGACATGTGACATCTACCAACCAGAACTGGACCCGCTTGGTACATTAGGGCCCACTCAATCTCACAGAGAGGAGGCCTGTATCCCACTGGTGGGAAAATTATAGGCTGATAACGCAGCTAAAAAAACGCTTAGGCTAGCAATCAAGTTACTTACAGAGTCCTTATTCAGCTGATGCACAGCTCTTAATGTGTGCAGGCGCTCGGGGCGAGGTATCACAGTGTTGGAGCCTCCCACGCACACTTCTAGCTCGTCGGAATGGAACCACGACGCTCCTGAAAAAAAAAATACTGTTAGGCCGCATTGTCCCGCAGTTGGGCAAAAGGCCTTTCCCCATGACTTCCAACTCTTTCGATCCAGGGCTAAAGATGACCACTGGTCGTGTGTTTTCTCCAACTCGTCCCGCCATCTTCTACGAGGACTGCCGCGGCGCCATCTGGCTGTGTTAGGGCGCTCTTACACGGGCAATTTTTTGAGCAATTATTGCTCGCCATCACTAATGGATCAATTAAGTGGAGCAATCTGGAGCAACAACCATAAATTCCGATGTGTTTCGGCAATATTGCTTCTGATTGCTCCATATATTTCATGAGTTGCCGAATATCCAATCGGTTTGGAAATTTTTAGTCGATTTTCTTTCTATCTCGTTTGTACGTAAAACTACGTCTCGTTTTTGCGAGGGGAACCGGCCGGTGGCGGAAGCGAAGGTGGATGCGCCTTGCCTAGTTTGTATGTTGCTCCATATTGTGTGGTCGTATCTCTAGCAACAGGTGGCTACATGTTGCCATTGCCCTAAATTGCTGGATGCAGTCGTGACGTCATAGTTAACGAAAATTGCCCAAGATGGAGCAATTTTAGTTGCTCGTGTAAACGCTCCTTCAGGGTTTCACGTAGGGGTTATTTTTGGCCCACAGCTCAGTGGGCATACGGCCAGCCCAGTCCCACTTCAGCTTAGCTTAATAATCACATATTGTAAATCAGCGTTTGCTAGCGTTTTCGCCAATTTACAAAAAATCTTAACAAATTATACACTTAAAGCTTCCTCATCAATCACTCTGTCTATCGGTGAAAACCGCATAAAAATCTGTTCGGTATTTTTTGAATTTATCGCCAACGGACAGACAGACGCGGCGGGGGACTTTGTTTTAAGTATGTATATATTTTCGTGTGTCTGTGTGACCGCATTGTTCTTCTCAAAACCGCAACGGATTTAGATGCTGTTTTCACCATTATTTAGCAAATTTATTCTAGAAGGTTAATGTGTATGCATAGAAACATTTATATTAAAACCACATACAGTAAAGAAATATCGATATTTTGTAAAGACGTCAAAACTACGCGTCCAGGGGCGAGTCGCGAACTTTTTTCGCGCACTGGATTTTGAACGTTCTGTTAGGCGCTGAGATTTAAAAATCCAAGTGTAATTTTTCGACGCGCTGGGATGCGCTCGGTTGAACCATATTAAAAAAAAATAACCAACGAAACATTACCAATTCCGTGGATTCAGAATTATGTATTGGTTTCAAGGTTTCTGTTTGCGCTCAACTGTCAGCTGTTTCATAGAAAAGTGCAATACCTACGCGGTCAAATTATATGGAACAGCTGATATTTTTTTCGTATAACCGACGAAAAATTTTTACGCGGAGGGAGGGTCTAGAATGATATGCTGAATTCATGGTTACAGTTTGCGCACTGGATAAAAACATATCCTGTATTATTATGTCAAAGTTAGCGAGTACTGAAGTCGACTGCTACTCAGTCTACTGTCTTGTGGCAGAACTGGTTACACACGCACACCGGTTGCGAGTACTACACACCTGACCATTCTAAAGAACTTCACTAATAAGGGTTTATTTCGTTGTATGTCTATTAAAGTCCTGTTGTGTGTGTGTGGGGGCGTGTGTGTGTGTGGAATGTCACATGTGTAAAGAAACGAAAATGAGACTGGGAAAAAACAAAGAATATTTCGTCGTATTCCCAAACAAATTTGTAGTTCTTGTTAGAGATAGAGAGCTATCTGTTTGTGTCGCTAATCAAGCTTTTTTCATGAGAAGAGTATATAGGTTTCAGTGGTTTCATTGGCAACGCATAAGTAGTCCTAAATGATACTGGTTATTGACGGCTAAAACCAAAAAGTTACCACCGTTAGTCTCCTTCTAGCGTGTCGATAGCAATCTAAATACAGTCAGCCCAGAATTTGGCTACGAGCTTGGCACTTTCAGCAGCGTCCATCAGATCCCGACCGACCGACCCTTAGTGGTGCCGATTCTTTTGTTTACCACCTAAACTAAAAAGAGTATTGCTATCGCTTACTGAAAGGCCGCGAAAGAAAAATACAAGTGACACTTTAGAACTGTCAAACTAAAAATTACGTCTCGATTGCCTTGAACTTGGCATGATTGATTTAGTTCGTCGTAGTTGCGTCGAAGAAAATCTTAGTCCAACTAAATTTGATAGCTCTTATTTATTTCCGCCTCTTGTTTCATTATGAATGAATGAAATGCACCGATCCCAGTGGCTTGACCAGACTCGATTAATCGAATCAACCCCAAGATTCTCACTAGCCCCTGAAGCCTCAAGCTTCATGGTGCTACAGAGACCATTGCATATCAAGAAGTAGACCGGGGGGCGCGGTAAAGGTCAGTTAGAGTAATATTCCCTTACCAGAGTTAATATTGAGCAAATTGAGCCTCATAGGTTTCCTGGTGGCCCCGACGCACAGCAGAGGATACTCCAGCTCCGGAGTGATGATCAGCTCGAATACTAGCAGCGGTGATGGTAGCACGCATTCTATGTTCTGGGGATACACAATAGATAAACTTTTTTTTTAAATAAAATGTTTGTCGAGGGTTCTTCCCTGAATAATGATTTACGAAAGCTATAGAGCTTCCGTGTTTTTTTTTTGTTATGTGTTTTCTGGTGTACAATAAAGTATACTATAGTCCGTTCGCGTTAAGAAAATAGTGAGTCATCAGTGCAACTGCAGGGTAAAGGGGTTTTTACAACGGAGTAAAAATTCACTTTCCATAGTCACATTTAAATCACACATTTTTTAAGTACTTAAAAACATTGTAAATTACTCTTCTATCTCCACTATGAATTACCGATCCACTTGTATTCTTACGAACAGGCGAGATATTATTTTTATGTAGGTAACGCACAAAAGACAACCGTTTCTCCAAAAGATCAGCCGTCAACTGGGCCCTGTGGACTTACCTTTCTAATTTGTTGCGACCTAATTGGTCGAGGGGCGGGGCTAGGCCGGCGGACAACGATGACTCACAATTTTCTTAACGCGAACGGACTTTGTGGTCACGCAATGGTCGAAATTTGACAAGTTTTTATTATTAATGTATTGTATTTCTAATGTATTCATCATCTGCATAGCCCTTTCCCAACTATATTGGGGTCGGCTCCCAGTCTAACCGGATGCAGCTGAACTCTTTCTCCATATAAATTTTACCTGTGCCAAATTTCATACTCAAACGTAATTTTCGATAAAAGGGATACAAAGTTTTTGCTTCACGTATTTTACAATATATAGAAGATTAGTACCTTGAGCAGCATGAACTTCCTGAGCGGGTCGTACCACTGCATGAGGAACAGGCCGGCGGGCGTGGCCCCGCACAGGTACTTGTAGCCGTTGTACGGGTTGCGAGCCACGGCGCAGCGCATGCAACCTAGGAAGGAGAGATCGAACAAATAAAAATAAATCATCTTTATGGTCTTGTCCCAACTATGTTTCCTTTTTTTTTCTGGGTGGGAAATCATCAAATAACTTCTCCCGCTCTGGGTGGAGCAGGAGGGCGTGTCAGACTTTTACTGACTAAAACCCACCCGTGTTCCCACAGTTGCCTGTGTGCCAGGGGCGACGGTATCTCTTTCGAACAACCCGCACCCCTGGCAGGGTCCCAACTATGTTTGGGTCGCCTTCCAGTTTTGACGGATGCAGCTGAATACCTATATTTTACATGGAACGACTGCATATCCGACCTCCGCAACTCAGTAAGGCTGCCCGTCTAATGTAGCGGAGAAGAGAGGAGCGGAGGTGTGCCAATATTAACCAATAGAAACTGAACTCCGTTTCGCTTCGCATGGATGAAAAATATTCTATTGATCAGGCAGTCCAATTGGGTAATACGATACTCCTTGGTAAGACTGGTTGATCGACTTTCAGGCTTCTGACAACCCGTAACGACTGTCAAAAATCCACAACTGGGCAGCCAGTACCATCTGCTTGACGTGCCTGTCGAGTCTCGGTATGTAAAGATGTTCACCCATCCTTGGACTAACCCCGCAAGTGAAACTTAACCTGATGGATCGACCCGTGCGGCTGTTATTATTTAGTCACGATAAAGATATCTATATTTAAATAATTTACTGTGTATCATAAAAAAACAGGTTCGGTATGTGATGGAAAGAATAGTTTAATTTATTACTTTATTTGATTTTAAAGATTTTTTTTTTTTTTTTTTTTACATATCAATTGGTAATATAAAAAATAACTCATTCTAGAAGATTTTACTATTTAATTCAAAATCAGTCTCTGCAGAAGCAAATATCTGTAAATTTTGATTATGGTTTTAAGAATATGCGTTTTTTTATTGATATAACAGCCTAATTCAGGAACGCGTTTTATCGAAAATCGCTTTCATTTTGATTATTGATTTTAAAAACAGCGTTATTTATAATCAATGCAGAAATGAATATCGACAAAGTGTCATAAAATTGTGATCGTCAATAGGAATATTTTGTGTCACGTAATTAGGTCGCAAGTAATGGTAGTTCAGTGCAGCCATTATTATGGTAGTGGTACGCCAAAATCCACAGACCATACTTTGATTTTGATAAGTAAAATAATCCTTCATACGAACATGAACCTTATTCTTACGGGTGTACATATTCATACAAGCAAATGTGAACAAGCGTGTCATCAGAATATTAATTTAAATTGGATACGAATAATGTAAACATACTCACCCCGTGTGTCAGGTACTCTGGTGGTGAGCGCGAACCTCCTGGGTAGAAGCCGGGGAGGTAGCACGCGCAGTGACCGGCCCCCGCGCGCCGAGCCTATCAGCGCTAAGAGCTCGTGGCGGTACAGGGACGGGGTTTTGCCTGCGACAGAACAATAAATATGAACAAATCTAATACTAATATTATAAAAATATTATAAAGAGGTAAAGTTTGTAAGGTTGTAAGCGATTTTGAATATTCTTTTTTACGAACGCTGCCTTAACGATGAGAGATATATAATTGAGTTCTAGAGAAAAGTTGTAGAGCTTGCTAATACCTACAAAAAAGTCAGCGACGGCATATGTCTATCTTTTAAAGTCACAAAAAGTAGTTTTTTTATATTAAAAAAATTATTTAAATCGTTAGGTGATGTTTATTGGTCATATTATCAACAATTATGAATTCTTATCAAAATAAGTAAATTTATCGTCTCAAGTGTTTAAAAAAGACTTTTCCCCTTTGCTGCATATAATTTGGACGAATGGTTAAAGAGATAATACGACATAGGTATGGAACCGCGACCGTGTCGTCTATTGAGTGATATTTCTATTAGACGGTTTTTTTTTCCATAGTATAAATGCTTACCACCCAACGAAGTGGGCACGGGTCAGCTAGTCCTGGAATAAAAGTAGTGTTGAACGCCCCCCAGTTAGATGGGCCAATGACCTCAAAAATTTGGCAGTGCCTGTAGTGGGGATGTCTATCCCAGACACCTTTTGAATGCGGGAAGCGTATGACCACTTGTTGCCTGCGATAAGCTGAGTTGATGAATGATAAAAATAACTTCAAAACACAATCTTGCGTTACAACCTGATATTCGGATGCATTTTCACCTAAATTGAGATATTGGCTAATATGGAACGCGCTTTTGTATTGATAAAACCTAAATTTAATATTTAAAAAAAATTACTAACACACCACCCCATGTACTACAGTCTTATACAATATGTAACAAAAACCCTGTTGTTCCTTCTACCCACGTTTTCAGAATCGGTGTACATACGTAATAAAGCAAGTCATTTATAAAAACTGTAAAAAAAAAATTAAAATAAATATTTAATTGTGAATATTTGTAATGTTTGACTGATTTCTTACCTCTGCAATACTGCATGAAGCGAAATCAGAAATAGGTACAACGTTCCCGCTACGCGCCGCTCTCTTTGATCGTGCCGCTGCGGCCGATGCACCGCGCCGCCGCTTATCTACCTATTTTTCTACACAAGTTCGTGACCTTGCCAGCTGTTGTTTATCACTTTAACGAATGAATCTTTGAAAATGTTGGTTTACACGGTATTTTTATGAACAGTTGATAATTTTTAAAACTACATTTAACACTTCACTACATCAACAAAAACAAAGTCGCCGCGTCTGTCGCATAAATGTGATCGAACACACGTGCTCATTGTGCGAATTAAAACCACCTGTTCTAACAAATGAGCATTCGTTGGTGAACAGTATCCAATTCAAGAAATCACTATCTTGTTCGATCTTGTCGAGTGGCACCTGTCTACTGTATTCTAGTCTTGACTCATAGTCGGAGGGAAGTAGTGATTGGACGCGACGATACTGAAAAGGGTGCTGGCAATCTTCTTTGAGAACTCTCTAAACGTGCATATGGTTTACTCCGAGTTCGTGTCGCACTGAGCGTCCAAGACTTGCTCCACGATGTCACTGTTTCGAGTCCTCGGTCTGCCTGCGTCAGGTCGATGTTGGTTTTCTCCGCGCACACTGCCAGTATTGAACGTACGTATGTGCAAACGTTGGAATGGTAATGGTAGACTCGTAAAACGTTATTGGTAGAGTCTGCGTGCTTCTGCATAATTGCAGTCACATTTCCCTAGACACAACAACATATTAAAATATTCTACGTTTGAATAAGGCATGGTCAACGTATACGTAAACAAAACACAAGTCACTCACTACGTAGGTCAACAATCACATCCGTTCGGAAGTAAGCTGCGCGGGAGACTAAGGAAGTGATTCGCAGGGCGGCGGGTGGCGGGGTAAAGGGGGTGTTAGGCACGTGGTACCGAAACGCCGCGGCGCGAGCGCCCGTAAGTTTTTGGCGGCATCTTCTATTAGATCAAAGAAAGCTGCCGAGCTCGTAGGCTATTATGCGAAATAAAGATACTTGTAAAGTCAGATACTGTAAACATTTTTGTATGTGTCGATTTTAATTGTTATTTGATAATTAACTCTCAACTGGCCAATGATTAAGTTTTTTTAAATTATAACTTCATCAATGTTGTGCTTGTAGGTAAGTGTATACGTCCCTAAAAGGAACAACAGGGTTTTTGTTACATATTGTATTATACCCTACATCCGCATATTTGCATCAGTTCATTTTAAATAAATATGCATCTGAATAGTTATGCAATCCTAATAAGTTAGAAGTCGCTTCCATACTATACACCCGACTGACTAGTCGGGTGTATAGTATGGAAGCGACTTCTATTTTTTTTATTTTTTTCATACCAGGTATGCCAGGAATACCGGGAATGCATGACTATGTATTCCCGGTATTCCTGGCATACCTGGTATTAAAAAAAATATTACAAGAAACCGCTTCCATACTTTCATAACAAAAACTTAACTTTAGGTAAATATGCATCCAATTATCCGATCCTTCTGACAGGGGTGCGGGTTGTTCGAAAGAGATACCGTGGCCCCAGGCACACAGGCAACTGAGGGAACACGGGTGGGTTTTAGTCAGTAAAAGTCTGACACGCCCTCCTGCTACACCCAGAACGGTAGAAGTTAATTGATGATTTCCCACCCTCAAAAAAAAAATCCGATCCCTAGTTGTTACAAATCTATTTGTCAAACCAACTGGCAGCGATGTTGAGCGTCGTAGGACACTGATGTGTGGACTACGTTACACAACTAATTAACTTCACAGATGTTGATGTTTTAATATTTTGAACAATACGATATAAAAACATTAGTTAATTTCAAAAGGCTCACGAGGCGAACATGCTCTGCAATACTACCATTTCGCGTCACGGCAGACCTAGACTACGTTTTCATGGTCGTATAAATATCGCGCACTGTACTTTCAACTCTCTGGGTTAAACGAAGCTTTGAGAATCCAACAGAGTTCATCCCAGCGGGTCACAAAAACACTGTTTGATTTATAAATCACGGCGGGAAAATATCACGGCGGGATTTTTACCATACCTAAAGTCTGTTCGCTGAGGGTTGATAAATATTATGATACGTCTCCGAATAGCGACTGTCGCTTAATAATCGCAAACTATATGGCGGCTGTCGCTTATCTCCCGCTTTCGCCGTTTTCGTGGTACGAGACACGCAGCTGTTGTGCGGCTCGAACGACGAGCGGACGCGTCGGTCATATTGCCATTCCATTCTGGAATGCGTTTCGAGTGAGTCGTTTGGGTGTTCTCGTGTTGATTTCTGTTTTAAATTGTTAATAATTGTTTATATTATTTATCATAAGTGCAATCGAAATCTACTCACAGGATGTAAAGAAATTTGTCATAGTGTGCATTTGATACTTTTTTATTATTACACAACCGTCCTTTAGTAAAATGCTCTTTTACGACACATTACTCACCAGAAAGGGACATGAGGACATCTTTAATAACATGCATCCATATGGTGCGTCGTGGACAGAGCTGGTCCATCGCTGTCTCGTGGAGTTCGTTCAGGTTCAGCGTGTAGATGCCTTCTTCCGCGCCTGCGAACAACACAATATTATATGAATCTGTCCAGTGTCAAGTAATTAACACAATTACTTTTCTATTGTTATCAATGAGCTTGCCTAACCGACGAGGAGTTGCGATTGAATTGAGAAGCGATTGTCACATTTTTGAAAATAATAAGTTTCATGTACAAAATGGCCCCTATGTGGGTTATTAAAAAAAATAACTATAACTATATATTTATAACGATATATTCTTAACTCACCGATAAGTATGTGTTGGTCTCTCGTGTCTGGATGTATCCATGAGGCTGTACAGTTGATCCGCAGTGGACATCCGTTGAACACCTGTCAACGAAACATGTTTATTTCTGGATAAGGGCCAAACCCAACTCACATTGTATTCATTTTCATATACCTATCGCGAATGTGTAATGTATTGGTTAGATTTCGTAAATTCCATTTTCGCACTGAATTTACATAATAATCTAAACAACTGCATGTGAATAGTGTATCAGGTTTTCAATGATAGCGACTTTATTTTGTAGCAGTAAGATCGGCTTTCGCAATTCAAGTATTAATACTGGCATGTTTTTGATTGTATAAGCTTCTCGCAATCATTTAGATCCTGCTAAGAAAGTGATAAATAAAACTGGTAAAGCAGTAAATTCATCCTGATTTTCAGCCTGTATTGGTAATTCAAGTTCCCACTATATACACAGAAGCTTAATATTAAACATTTGAAAATAAGAAAAGAAAATTGTTTTATTTTGTTAATTTTTTTGACCAGAAGGGTCTGCTCTTATTCTCGATCTCGCCTCGATAGATGAGGTCTACGATAGAACGAGCGTGCCCAAACTATACCTGTTCACTATTGTTTTGAAAGCTGACAGGTTATACGGGGACAAATCAAAGCATTTTGATGTTTCTTCGTCATGTACATACCTTAGAGAAGCAAGCCCCCATATGCACTTTGGGCGTGGGCGGCAGGCCGTTGGGGGCGGCGCGGGGCGGCGTGTGGCGACGTGCGCGCGCGCGCCGCGGCGGCACGGGCGGCGTGCCCGGCCCGTCCAGCGCGGGCACTGCAGGCGGAATGTGTAGATAAAATCTCCAGACTTTTAATGCAACAAACTCTACTCCACACATATACTTCAACAAAAGTCTCAACATACTGAGGATTTATTCCGAAATGGTCCCATTTAAATTTCATATTGATCTGATGATGCGTTTCGGAGACAGACAACGGAACTCTTAAAAAAATGACAGCAATTCAACCGCGATTGCTGCTATCGCATTGTTTTGACCCCAACGATCATGATATTTCGAATTTGTGTGGGGTAGGTACTATAACTAAAAAGAGAAAAATAAAACATTTTCCAAAAAAAAAAAAAAAACAATTTGGGTGGGAGGCAGTAACAAAAAATTAAAATACATTAAAGTTATTTTTCACTTTGTAGTGTTTTTCCGGAAGTCGTTTGTTTTTTGAAAAACGTTTTATTGTTTTAACTTCATATCTACTAATAACAACAAACTGCGGTCACTAATCTGTCTACCAAGTGTTTCTTGCAGCGCTCATAGACAAATACCTATAGACCCAATCAACACACAACATTTTATCTAATAAACTCACCCTTATTATCAACTTTGGCTTTATCCCTCTGGCTGTCAGACAAGCTCCGTTGTCTCTGCGTAGTCTTAATCTCTTCATTGATAACCTCCGCCTTAGCGTCCCGCCCATTTTCGTCCACCATTTTGAAAATCTCATCGACGGAAGATGTTTTTCTTTTGACCTCAAGTTCACACTGACAAAACTGGTTTAAATCTATCCCAGCAGTAACAGAATCCGAATGATGTCTATTATGCTTTTTCCTATGTTCAAAAACTTTATCTTCCATATTCATACTCATATCGATTTTTCTACACAAATCGTCGTCCGTGGCGCCATTTTGTAGTTTGTCATCATCGGAAATTCTTAATCTATTTGCGATTTGTAACGCTCTGAAGTTCGAAACTGAGATTTTTTGCTTTTTACAATGTTCGCAGATTACTATGCCTGAATCCGTGTTATGGTTTGAACAGTTTCTGTAGTAACTCAGTATGTCCCCATTGGAGTTGCAGACGTCACAAGAACATTTTGCTACGGACCTCTGTAGGTCGCTCAAAGTGTTATTGTCTCTTGGTTCCGGTTTTGGGCATAGACCACATTCGCAGTTAACATTCCTTTGTAAATCTAAATGGTCGTTTTCTTGTTGATCTACATACATTATGTCTTCGCCTATTTTTCTGCATAGAGGATCATCGATGGAGATTCTAGAAGCGCCTATAGGACTTTGAAACGTCGAAGTGAGATTTTGATAGATATTTGCGGTAGAATTGTTCAAAAAGTTTTGTTTTAATTGAATACATTGCGATAGGTGTTGGTCGTGCATTGATATCGCAGTGTTGGCACCCTGCGCCATGTTCGCGGTTTCCGCTGTTAACGGTAGTGTTGCCCTGTAATAAAAATGAAAAATTACCATTTTGGTAGAATATTTTTGGTAGGTTTAGTAGCATTTTTGGGGGTATCGCAGTGCTGTTAGTTTTTTTTAAGCTATTTCGAGTGCTGTTAGACACAAATGTGGGAGGGACTTATGTTAAGGTGTCACGTAGACAAGCTATATATATGTTTATTCGTGTTAAAATAACAAGTGGTGCTGGTGGGATATAAAACCGTTTTATTTTCAAAATATTGTATGATTCGGACATTGGTTTATGGATTTTTTAAATATTTTTTTATTATGTTTACACTTTACATATAATGTTTAAGCTGCAAAGCTTTTTTTACCATGCTTCATGCTACGACTACTCAATATACTCTGCCAAATGCTTTTTCAAAATATTTCTTAATTCATTTTAATTGCTATTACAGACTTTTTATGTAACCGTGGGTCTCCGTGCTATTCGCCTGTTTTACACCAAAATCATGTATTCAATAAGGCTAAAAATCAGCACTTTTTGAACGTCAAAAGTCTTCAAAACGCCAGCGCATCACCGATTCGTAGTGCTTTAGCTGGGAAGAAGTGGCGTAAAAATTCTCAAGCAGCAAAGCTGTCTGTTAACTTAGAAGAACTTGATTTTATAGAAGTTACACCGATGGTCAACTACCTTCTAAAAACAAATGAAGGATGGAGCTGCCTTTGCTTCTGCATAACCCAGTTACAAGTTGGTTCCTTAAAATTCTTTATTTTCTTTTGTTTCTTTAATCATGCATGTCCAATATGCAGTTTTCAAATAATTCCCGTGACCAATTTTTCTTCATATCTTACAGCATTACAACCTGTATTACAGTGTCAATTTTCTACATTTCTACTTTTCTCCTATTTAAATAGACATTTTTCAACATCGATGGATGCCGACTCCAAAAATAGAATATTGGGTCTATACACGGAGGGTGTATGGACCAGCTACACCAAAAGGTCGCCAGATGTCTTGCGTGTCCAATATAATAATATTTTCAGAATGCTCTTGAGACTGCCCCGTTTCTGTAGTGCGTCGGAAATGTTTGCACAGAATCGAACTGACGGCTTTCATGCGATTGTTCGAAAAAAAGCCGCATCATTAGTGACTAGAACACGGGCCAGTAGCAACAGCATTCTGAAAACAGTATCAGAGAGTTTTTATTCTCCCATTTTGAGGCATTTTGTAGACAGGATGGCTAAGTGAGTTTGTACTTTACTTAGTCATCTTCTGTGCAAAGTCTTTCAATGTTTAAACTCTAATAATGTAATACTTACACTAGCTTTTAGGTTTTACTAACATTATAGATCTTGTTGTCCGAATAAAGAATTTTTATATTTTTATATATACACCGTGACATTTTAGTCGTCTTACAACGGCAGCCCACTTCATGTATCCAATGACTACTAATCATTTATTAAAAAAAAGATTTTTGAACATTAATATAATTTGAAAAAATTAAAATATCATTCATTAAGATGCATGACGTAGTTTGAAACACCCTGTTATGGAGATGGAATTAATGATGGAATGTAATGGTAGGTAGGTAGATATCTTCTACCGTTTGATACGTAAACATTGTTACGCCGCTTCTTCTTCCCAGCTAAAGCACTAGGAAGTGGTGAAGGGTGGGCGTTTTGGGGGACTGTCTCATGTATTTTGACGTTCGAAAAGTGCTGATTCTCAGCCTAATTTGAATAAATGACTTTTGATTTTGATTTTGATTATTAACAGGGGGGAGGGTGGTTCACAATTCTAAAGCATTATCTGATTTTTCTTTGTACCTATTATCTTAATTAATGGTAATAATGTTTTAATCGCGCCTAGACGTATTTTATGACGGATACATTGGACCACCTTTGTAAGACGACTAAAATGTCACGGTGTATATATTGGCTAAGAATTTTCGACCTAGCCCTTACAATAGCGTATCGAATGTTTTGATATAAAAGTGTCCGTGGAGTTTTATACCCGTTCTTCTCAATAGGAAACAACTACGCTTTGGAATGGGCAACTAACCACATGGGTGACTGACCGACCCCTTGACAATAAAAAAATCTGTAATTGGTTTAATTGAAAGACATGGTTAGTTATTAAAAAAAAATTGCGATACCTATACTAGGTTTCTGAATAATTTACTTCCCCGATAAACAATAGCAAGCGATGAAGAGGAGTTTTACTCAATTTTGTATAAATGACGTTTCACTTAGTTTATCATAAAAAGTCTGTGTATCACGCCCGTTAATTTTGCAGCAATATTTTACAAATAAATTGAGACTATTTTACACATTAATCCAAACTAATCTAAATACATACTGGCTGTTCGGAATATCTATACATTCTTTTAAAGCCAAATTACAGTACCCGGTCGTTAATATTACACATCAAGCTTTAAAAAAAGACGGTAATACAAATTCAACGTCACCAAACGACTGAAGCCGAGTATATCCTATTCAATGTCACCGATCGACTGTTACCGAGAATTCCCGATTAAGCGTCACCGGTATACTCATTTTATTCTGTGTAGATTGTCCTCACATCTATTTATATGTATAATTAATGTAAGAACAAAAAATTATTCTAAAACACTTTAAAAGAGTAACGGTGTAGTTTCTTGCCCATTGTTCTCCATACGAAACTACGTCTTGGAACGACTAGAATCAACTTTATTTTCTTGTAAGTTTTGACGTTCAAAAGCGCCTTTTTTGTGCTTATTTGAAACAATTTCTTGACTTGAAAGCATTTTGTAAAACTCGAAAGGTTTTAATTTTAAGGCCCGGTACTGTACATCAGATGCTGATTAAATAGCCAATCGGTTTTTATTTACAATCCAACATATATTAGTTTTTTTTATTTCAACCTTTTTGAGCCAAAATGATTGACTTTCAGGTCCAGACAAGCCCGCGAAATTTAAACTTTCTTCCGATTCCAGGTTGTATTTTGATTAAAACCAATATAATTCGCCTCAGTATCACGTATGTATTTACAGAATTATAATCATTGAAATCATGAATTCAACCCTCTAAGTTGATTTAAATCTATCGAAGGACTACGAGTACTTGAGAAAACTCATATCGACGATGAAGAGTCAATATATAATATCTAACATTTTGGCCATTTTTGTTTTATTGCATTATTTATTGTAGAATAGAGTAATACACATGCTGACAAAGATCTTAGGTCTGTTTCTTATTAATTTTGCAAGATAAACAATTATTGCAATATATACTAAGTGGTGTTACGTCATTTACGATGGCAATAGATACTATCTACGCAGAGATGCGTCCGCTTGTGATTGTTGTACCAAGTGTAGACATGGGTAGTTCGCGAACGATTGAAGGAAATGAACTACTTCATATCACAAAATACACTTATCATTCAATCAGTTGTCATTCAAATGTGTCTCTACTTCACATAGTTCAGTGTTTCTTTTCGGTATTTTGATTGGCCAGCCTAGACAAAAATTTCTAAGTATTAGTACAAAAAAACAATACATACTACTTACTTAATAAAAAGAGTTATGCTTAAATTCATATTTCTAAGTTGACAGTCCTAAGCCTGTTTATAGTATGAAGAAAATTCGACATACGTATAAAACTGAACTAGTGAAGTGCATCATTTTTCGTAACTTGTCAATCACTATAGGGACTCGTTCTGATTTGCTGAACTAAAAACTAGTCCACTCATTTACTTCAGTACTTCATGTACTGAAGTAAATGAGTGGACTAGTTCACTAAGCGAAAAGATATACTTCATTCATTTCTTTTTACTGACACATTTTGCGCATCTCTAATTAATATTATTGACAATGGATCTTGAACCTGTCAAGGTTTGTCCATTCCTAAATGCAAGCTCATTATATTTCAAAACGAAACTAACTGTACATAACTTCACCATGTATAACGTGGTAAATAAACACTGTACATGTTATTGGTTTGACGAGACAGCAGCTGATCTGACCTCTAATACTTTTGTATCCTTTATAATTAACTACTTAGAAAAACATTGCGTAAACTTAAAACTGCCTATTATAATATTTTCAGATGGTTGCACATACCAAAACCGTAATGCTATACTATCAAACGCACTTCTGTACTTAAGCAATAAACATAATATAACTATAATACAATTTTTTTTAGAACCGGGCCACACTCAAATGGAGTGTGATTCGGTACACAGTGCTATTGAACGCCAAATTAAAAACAATGAAATTAATTTACCTAGTGACTATGTCACTTTATAAAAGCGTGCACGGGCGTCAAATCCTTATGAGTGTATACAAATTGATCACAAATTTGTAAAAGATTACGCTTCCGTAGAAAATTTGGTATACAAAAGTAATAGACCAGGTCGTAAGGTTGGAGATCCACACGTGGTTGATATAAGGGCTATAAAATATAAAAAAATGACAATTGAAATTAAACTTAATTTTGATCAAGACTGGATGCCATTGCCACAAAGGCCAAGAATAATTACAAACGAAATTATCTATAATCAATTACTCTCCAATAGAATACCAATTAAAGCTACAAAATTTAACCATCTACAACAATTAAAAGCAGTTCTTCCTATTGATTGTCATCCATATTACGATTCCTTGCCATTTGAATAAATAATATCTTGACCAATATTATAAAAACGTGTAATGAGTTTTGTATTCTTTGCCTAATTTTGTTTTGATAATTGTTTGTTTTGTTGTGTGCATTTTTACATGATTAATGTGCCATTTTTAATTTTTAATAGGTATTCATAACGCAATGTCTACTACAATTTAGGTTTACTTATTATTTTGATCTCCTTTACTTGCCAAATATTAGAGAGTAAGGAATAGAAACAAAAAATATTATTTTGTGGTTTTGTCTAAGCAATCAAAGATAATTATTGTCTTTAATATTTTTTTAATGATTAATGTTAATTTTTAAAAGCACTTCTAGTTATTATAGGCTCTTGATTCTGTGATTTCGTTAATTAACGTAAATTTACTTTGTGTTACTGTTACACAACGCAAATTACTGATAATTAAAGTGATTTTACCAAATATTTGTCTTTTATTTCTACATCATTATCATTATTATTTATATTCTTATCTATCTACAACATAATTTTCTAGTTATAGCCCACTTTTCTCACATAAGTGCACCTATCATCATTTCATTTGAAAAAGTTTTTGTGTAAATTTAGAAACAAATTCTTCTATCTGCACTAGCAATACCTAATATCTTAAAATTCCAACATTTTATTTCATTCAACGAAACAATACCTTATCTATCTGCAATTTATATAAAAACCAGTAATGTTTTAATAAAATCATTAATTGCATAATATTGCAGTCAGTTTACATAAAACATTTAAAAAATCAAATATACTAAAAAAAAAATTATACGGACTTGAAACGTTTTTTTCGCCTCCTGTAAAGTTGCGTTTTTGCAGTTATTATTTATTGACTCTTCATCGTCGATATGTTGAAATTTGAATTTCGCGGGTTGCCATGGAACTTCCATCTTAATTGTAAGGCGCAGAAGATTTCATTTCATTTATCAAACATTTTGGTTAAATCAATCAACTCAGCTTATCGCAGTCCAGTGCTGGACATATCAGTGGCCCTAATGTGAGTTTCTTTTAACCATCTCGAACTCACGTATCGACCGCGTTCGGTGCTTCAATTGGCCGTTCACCAATCCAGGGCCAATCGGAGCGTCGAACGAGGTAGATTCGTAAATTGGAGATGGTTAACGGAAACTTACACTAGAGCCTCGGTCTTAAATCATGAGCGTTGATCCCAAGCGAGCTGGCAACAACGCATTTATAGTCGTTTTTCGCGACTATTTCATTGAATACAATCAAAAATACAACTTTTTTTTTTCAGCCATGCACTAGATCGTTGGTATTTATAATTATTTTTAACATTTACTCTTTAATAAAAACATTAAATCGAACTAAGTAATGCAAATGGAATATAATTGACGGTATGTCGATTTTTATGAGTAAATACCAAAATAACTGTAAAAAATAGCATAAAAACTTGTTAATACCAACAATCTAGTACTTGGCTGATTTTTGTATGTATTTAATGAAATAATCACGAAAAACCGCTGTAAATGCGCCATTGCCAGCCCGCGTAGGAAGAACGCTCTCAACCAAATTCAAAGACAAAAGGGTACAGTTTTTAATACCAAAATTTTAGTGTTATTCCGAACAGCGGTAAAAGCTCACTAAGAGTAACTCACAAACACAGATTACATTGTAATGAATTACATGTTGCAATGGTTACATGCAAACATAAAACCTCTCCGTTTACCTGAGCATTAACTCTTCATCGATATATTGCAAGAGGCTCCTAAAACAAGAGAGATTACTTACAGATGATACTCACTTGAAACGGCGTTGTTTTACTTAACTTAACTTGGAAAAACGATGACGTAGTTCCTTGGAACAAACTTCTTAAAGTTACAGAAATGTCCATAGTTCCTTATATATCAGCCTGTATGCAACGTTGTTTTTTATTAGTTGGCGAAACTTTAGACTTGGTGGGTTTCAATTTATACTAATATTGGGTCATTATTTGGCAAAAGAATTAGCATTGCCATTCAATGTGGCAATGCTGCCAGTCTTCTGGGCATGTTTCCTGATGACAGCGATGCGGACGAATACTTCGACGCCTAAGTGTCCTTGTGTTTTTGTATTTATTTGTTTAGTTAGTTAGTTTAAAGTCAGTTGTATATTATAAAAAGGTAAAATGTATTTGTTTGTAAGTTTATACAGGGTAAAATTTTAACCAGTGCGCAATGCAAACTGTAACCATGAATTCAGCATATCATTCTAGACCCCCTAGCGTAGAAGTTTTTCGTCGGTTACTTATACAAAAAAAAAATCAGCTGTTTCATAGAAAAGTGCAATACATACGCGATCAAAATGTATGGAACAGCTGATTTTTTTTTATAACCGACGAAAAGTTTCTACGCTGGGGGGTCTAGAATGATATGCTGAATTCATAGTTACAGTTTACGCACTGGTTAAAAACTTATCCTATTTGTAGGGGGTAGTCTCTGGAAGTACCAGCCGGATTTGAAAAACCTTATTTCCGTTTATAGAACAATTTTTGAGGAGGGTTATAGGGCTATTTAACATTACGCTACGACCCTAAGGAACCGAGTAATCTATACTATATTAAAATGAGGTCAAATTTGTTTGTAAGTTTATATGTAGAAACTAATCTCTGGAACTACAAGTCCTATTTGAAATCATCTAAAATCTTTTTGTATTTCCTAGTCCAATTCTTGTGGAAATTCATAAGCTATTAAAAATTAATTAATAAGCTATTAATTTGTTTTACATGAAAAGAAAAAATGTCAGAAAGAACATTAAGAGAACACAGCGCGGGCGCACGATGCGATGCTATAGGACATATTTTATGGTAAAACAAGTTATTTTTGTATCTGAAGTTATTTGAAATTATATATTTTTTATCCTTTTTGTATATCTTACAGACACTATCACCCAACAGGTCTACAGTTTCACCAAAAAATTAAAAGACCTCGTTTAAACATCGATGAAACATAAGGAAGTCTAAAGTGACGTAGATTTCGGTCTGCTCCGACATAAGCGATGACTTTCTGAAGAAGTGACGTATACTCTTAACCACTTCTGTCCACTGGTTCTTCATGGGCGTAACTTTGACATTTTGAGAGATCCACAATTAAGATACTGTTGGCTGTATTTAGATTTTGATGCTTTGGTAATAAGGTCTAAAGTTGCATAACAAGATTATGCAACTATTAAATTGTTCAGATAATTAATCTTGCTATTGATAACTTTAGACCTTATTAAACTTATTTTTTCAAACACACTGAAGGCAACAACAGGGCGCCATAGACAGCGAATAAAAACTTCTTACCTCTTCAATTTAAGATATCATAGACAAAAATAGCCCATCCCATAGAGAAACCATAAAGCCAAACAGAAAATCAACGCCCAAATCATGCACATAATCAAAAGTGTATTAACTATACTATCATTTTGTGCATCCACACAACACTCAAGAGAAATAATTGAAAAATATTTTAATAAAAAAAAATAACAACTCAGAAAAAAAAACCTCCACCACAGGATTATTAGCACACGGAAAACCCTAACTGTTAGAAAAAAATAAACTGAAAAAAAAAAATTTTTTGCTCAAATATTTTTTACTTAAAACTTTTTTGGCCAAAACATGTACCTTAGACTCATTCTCAATATATCATCACCCGTGATCACCCGACACCACTTGCTATAACATAATATATAAACGTATAAAAAACAAAAAAGCGAGAAAAGTAACAAAACATCTAAATCATAGTGAAAATCGTTGTTTCACTTACTTTTCGCTCTGCGGCATAGTGTCTACGGAGTGGTCTTGTAAGGGATTGTGCTTCGGACAACTCAACAGTGAAGCGGCGGTCCAATCTTCACTAGATTGTCTGTGGTACGCTGTAAAAAGGGATAGACAATTTGTAAATATACGCTTTTATCATTTGTAACGTGACGATGTTATCGTGCGGACGTAATATAATCACGGCGGGATTTTTTGCGCTCTCGATTTTCGACGCACTGCTTAGTGCCGAGAGTAGAAAATCGAACAGAATAATTTACAAAATCAAAAAACCCGACTGCCTAAAAGTGAACTTTAATTTTAAAAAGGGAACCAAGAAACTCAAGAAGCAAGAAACAATGTCATGCAGTCGGAGGCAATAAAGGTCTTTATTGTTAAAATTAAGAAGATGTCTCTATGAGATTATATTTTAATTAGTTAATATAATTATTTTTGGGGTATATATTTAAACGTCGAAAATTAAAATATCTAAGGTTAAAATGTCAATGTTCAAAACATCGAAAATTTAAATATCGATTGTATCGAAATATCGAAAATTGTTATACCTAAGCTTAAAATATCCAAGATTGAAATGCCGAGTGATTAAAATATCGAATGATTAAAAATTTCGATAGTCATTATACCTAAGTTCAAAAAGTCAACATTTAATACACATACGGTATAATTATAATAACATACCTACTCGTTAAAACATCATAAAAAAAAATTCATATAGGTAGGTGTATGAGTGGAAAAAATGTAGGTAGATTGGAAATGATATTATTGATTTATCAATTATTATTCATAAATGTAGGTAGATTTGAAATCGTCACAGTCTGCCAATGTAAAAATTCTGTGAGCAACTTGGAAGTACCGCTCGCCGGGCGCTGTCGCAGCTCCACTCGTTCGGCTCCCGGGCGGTTGGTCACAGTTCTAACCTAACCTATTTCATCCAATTCAAAATGACGAATCATACCTATAATCTGCCGCAGAAATGTTTTCACCACTGTCTAATAATCTAGTCGCAGGCAGATTGTTTCATTTGAAATTAAAATTTTCGATGTTTGACATTTTAACCGTAGGTATTTTGATTTTCGACATTCAAATATGTACTCTTATTTTTGACGTTAATGAGACCTATTTATGAAACCCTTTATTTTGATACCCCACTCAATAGGTTTTGAGAACAAAAAAATTTATGACTCAATATGGCGCGTTTTCAATTTTGATATACCCAGTGTCACTCAAGCCGTTTAGGCTACAGAGCGTGCCAAAGAAATATACATACAGAAACTCGATAAACATTACCCTCCTTCTGTCGCAGTCGCAAAAACACACTGTTCAATTTTCAACGCGCTGAGATGCACTCGGCCACTGAGTAGAGTGAGATTGGTTGTAAGAAACTCACACTGAGACCTCTGTTGGAATCTCAATGCGGTTCAACACCAAGAGTTGGAAATCTAGTGCGCGATAAAATCCCACCGCGTTTTTATTACGTCGGTCCCGTGTGAATATCGACTATGGTGGACGGAAATTTAGAAGCATCTTCATATTTTGTCATACATTTTACATTCATTTCCCTGTATTATCATGATGCCGAGGACATCTACGATAATAGCGTCACGTTAGAAATGATAAAATGTCACAATAGTTACTATTCTAAAAAACAACGCTCTATAATTAAGAAAGGGTGGGAGATAATATGAGCAACCTAATAAATTGCAAAATAATATCCAAAACAAGTACTTTGAACTTTTGGCGTAGGTAAGACCTCGTACACACGGTGATGATCAGTACGATATCTTACTTAAAAAAATTGAGATCACACGTCAACATTCCACTGTTCATACTCATAAAAACAAATGCAGTATTAAACTGCTATGTGATCCTCAAATTAGGCGGTAAACTGTCGTATTGATGGTAACCATGGGAACGGTGCATAAGCGTAAACTATTTTAATGGAACTTTCTTTCAGATTTTGTCCAATTTTTTTCGTCCAACAAAATATAAGCTTTCTCCTTATGTATGGTGTTTGGCACATAAAAACATGTCCTTTGGGTCATAAGCGACCGGGCATATTTTAGTCTGTATGCTTGTTTTACGAAGCACGTTCGAGATGCGCATGCGCTCGTTAATAATGACTCAAGACCATATTTATATGTGACGAAAAGTACCAAATCTGTATTTATCTCTACCAAAATTAATTATGTTATGCGATTTCTAAAGTTAACCTTGTAGTATAGAGGTATTTGGGAGGCTTGTATTTTGTAGGCTTTTACTAGTTTAATCAATCTGTTTGGCTTTTTCCCAAGTTGGAATCGGTTACCAGTATAAGCGGGTGCATCTGGATACCAGTATTTTACATGGAGCGACTGCCTATCTCACCTCCATAACAGTAAGCAGACTAGCTTTGACCAATGGGTTAAAGTGCATTTCGAGACATGGAGAAGTTTCGATATGTAATCCACCGTAATAATAATTATAAGCAATAAAACTCACCAGTCCTCTTAATAGTATCCCCGTCACAACTTCTATTGACCTCAGCACTAAAATTAATAACTTTCGGCATGGATCTCACACTCAAGTCATCGTCAGCATCCAAGTCCACTATGGGCGAGTCATCGTACACTCCGGACCTCCTGTCGGCCGGGCCCCGCCCCTCGCCAGCCACGAGCCGGTCGCGGCCGGCCGAGCCGCCGCCGTCGCCCAGCAGCGAGGCGGGGCGCGCGCCGGGCAGGCCGCGCTCCGTCAGCAGGCTGCGCGGGCGCACGTGGCTGCCGGCGGGGCGCGCCGCCTGGGCTTGCTCGGCCAGCACTCTGCGGCCGCCGCGCCCCGTGTGCTTGGACGCTATGCGTTGTGGAACGTTTGACATTGCCTGTGGAAAAAATACGTACATTCTTTCAAATAAAATTCTGTTCATAACTCTGACCCTATACTTTGTGTAGAAAAAGACCCTAAAAATATTTGGGACAAAGCTAGGCAGATGATATTTTTTGGACTTATAAAAATCACTGTCCCTCGGATTAATTATAGATGCTATACCCTTAATTTTTTCTCATAAGAGGTAATTACAGAATTATGGCTTAAATATTCCCCTTTTTCTAATAACGACTTACTATTTATTACAATTTGTTTAATTTAGACTAGCTGTGCCCGCGACTTCGTTCGCGCGGACTAGTTATTTTTTTATTATTTATATATATTTTATATCTATAAAGATAAATTAATAAAAATAAATAAAATTTCTAAAATAAATCTCCTTATTACATCAGCTATCTGCCAGTGAAAGTCCCGTCAAAATCGATCCAACCATTTCAGAGATTACCCGCAACAAACAGGCAGACAAAAATTCTAATAAATGTATATGTACCGTGTATACATCCATATGCATTTAGTAAAACGCGGTTATTTTAATACTACAAACAGACAATCCAATTTTATTTATCTCTATAGATGGCAATGTGCTAACAAGTAGCTTTTGCGCAAGCGCAAATTATAATAACATGAGGAAACGAAGACATGTCTAATTTCTCGACACATCGAAAATAAATTTGTATAGAAGAGAACAACAATAGAGTCGTGAGGAACAGGGTGTACAGTTCACTCATACTCTATGTAAAAGGGAGGATCCTCCGACCTGACGTGTGTTGTGTCTGTTGGGCAACTGCCCAACGGTTGATGTCGGGACGTTGTATTTATGTTAGTTGCGCAGCAATATCTGCTTGCGCGATGCAAGATTTTGCGTGACGTCACTGTGATGCGCAGTTCGCATATAGCAATGTAGATGCCGCTACAAGAAGTATGGAAGAAGACATGCTACGCCAACCCCAAATTATTTATGATTGGGAGTTGAACAGGAGAGTAGTATCAATTTAAGGTGAATCTAGTCCACATTTTTTCCATACAAACTTCGGGAGTGTATTACTCCAAGTAATACACTCCCTGTCCGACAATGTACATCAAAAATTAAACATGGTATGGTTTTGTCTCATTATTAATATTGTCTGTACGGAAACAGAATACTAAAATAAAAAGCCATTCAAAAGTTAGGAGCCAACAAAGATTCGTTTTTCTTGCTAATCTAACCTAAGTTTGGGCGTGTTTAAGTAATAAAAGAAATGTAAAATCTGAAAAACCAATTCGGTACCGACAAAGTTTAAATATCGAAAAGTTCAATAAACTTTATGAGATGCTAATGAGCGATAAAGTTTATTGAACTTTTCGATATAAAAAAACCCGATCTTCCGAAGGATTGTTCTTCATTTTTTACGCGCCTGTTGTGCTATAAATTATCCTGCATCTTACTCAATAATGTTGTACGTGTAGACTAGCGTCTAACTGCTCATCACTGATACTACCTCTGTCGGACACGATGCCTGGTGAGACACCGTTCTTTTTAGCTAGGCCCATCAGTGAGTTCGAGCTCGCGACTAGGTTCCCCTGAAATCAGGCATCTGTATATTTACAAGTTGATATTATATACTTACGGTATCCTCATCGGGCTCATTGTTGCAGTGGCTAGGCGGGTTGGAATACTTGTGAAGCAGTTCTATCGCGAGACGCTTGCTCATGTCTTGTTGGAAAAACGCGTGCTGGAAACAAAAACATTGCATTGAGAATTACTGCAGAAATTATCACTTATGAGGTAGACTAGCACAGGATATTGAATCTATTGATTATGTTTTGATAAGATATATTTTATTTTCTTTCTTTGTTATTTCGATGTAAGTTGGCAAGTCTGATGGTGATCTTATGGTGCACCAACTAAACTTAATTTAGGCTACAACATGCCGGCGACGTTGTGAAAAGATAAATAAATACCACCCGTCTCTCCACTAGTTCAATGTTTACTCAAGGATACATATCCGGTTGGCTCGCAATCCTTTCCTATCCTAAGGGTAAGTCTACCTGACCATTACCGCGGCCCCCGGTCTACTTCTTGATATGCAATGGCCTCTGTAGCACCATGAAGCATGAGGCTCCAGGATCTAGTGCAAATCTTGGGATTCATTAGGTTAATCGAGTCTGGTCAAGCCACTTGGATCGGTGCATTTCATTCATTCATTTATTCATAATGAAACAAGAGGCGGAAATAAATAAGAGCTGTCAAGTTTAGTTGTACTAAGATTTTCTTCGACGCAACTACGACGAACTAAATCAATCATGCCAAGTTCAAGGCAATCAAGACGTAATTTAGTTTGACAGTTCTAAAGTGTCACTTGTCGTTTTCTTTCGCGGTCTGTCAATAAGAGATAGCAATACTCTTGTTTTAGTTTAGGTGGTAAACAAAAGAATCGGCACCACTAAGGGTCGGTCGGTCGGGATCTGATGGACGCTGCTGAAAGTGCCAAGCTCGTAGCCAAATTCTGGGCTGACTGTATTTAGATTGCTATCGACACACTAGAAGGAGACTAACGGTGGTAACTTTTTGGTTTTCGCCGTCAACAACCAGTAGGAGTACTTATGTGTTGCCAATCTATCAGAGGGTTAAAAGGTATTGATGTGCTAATAATGTCATTAGTCTGAAACCTATACTCTTCTCATAAAAAGCTTGATTAGCGACACAAACAGATAGCTCTCTATCTCTAACAAGAACTACAAATTTGTTTGGGAATACGACGAAATATTCTTTGTTTTTTCCCAGTCTCATTTTCGTTTCTTTACACATGTGACATTTCACACACACACGCACACACGCACAAAACCACACACACAGTCGAAAACCACACACAGTCAAAACCACACACAGTCAAATCCACACACACAGTCAAAACCACACACACAGTCGAAAACCACACACAGTCAAAACCACACACACAGTCGAAAACCACACACAGTCAAAACCACACACAGTCAAATCCACACACACAGTCAAAACCACACACACAGTCGAAAACCACACACACAGTCGAAAACCACACACAGTCAAATCCACACACACACAGCCGAAAACTACACTGTCATTACCACACACACAGTGAAAAACCACACTCCTGTGTGTGTGGTTTTGACAGTGCCCACAAAAACCACCACCACCAGTCAGCACCTGTAACAGTTTATCAGCCGTGGGCCTCTTCTTGGGGTTCTTGGTGAGCGCCAGCTTGAGGAAGGCGTGGAACACGGCCGACCAGCGCTCGCGCTCCTTCAGCGACGGCGGCTTGAAGCCAGACTTGGACATGAGGAACAGCACGCGCATAGGGTGCAGCTCGAACATCGGGGGCTGGAGCTCGGCTAGCTCTGGGAATGGTTGGAAAAGAAACGGTTACACTGGCTGCACGACAAAATCGTTTTGCTTGCGTGTAAAACAATTTATTTATTTAAATTAAATTTAATTTTTTAGTATTCATTCAGACAACCATTTACATTTATATTGTTGGTATGAACTTAAAAACTATGTTAGTATCTAATAACTAATAGAGACTTAGTCCGCTGTGTGAGGCTCCACACCAGTGGGCTGTCTATCTTATTGTCTATAACTTCCAGGTTGCTGTTACTGTTAATTAAAACTATACAGGGTGGTAGGGACAGATTGGAATCATGTGCTTCTTCTAGACCCTTTAGTTTAGAAACATTACATCGGTCATTTAAAAAAAATAGGTCCTCCATACATTTTGGCCGCTTGGCAGCTCAGGACAGAGAGAGGTGGTAAGAGAGGCCTTTGCCCAGCTATGGGAAAATAATAGCTATTAAAAAAAAATAACCGACAATAAGTTTCTACGCTAGAGAGAGAAAATAGATCTAGAATCATGATTACAGTTTGCGTCTCGATGTAGGTTATCCTGTATTTTGTATATTTTTTATTATGAAACTGTTGCGTCTCTCTGCGAGGCAAAAACCTCCCATTTAGCGGTGGGTAACTCCGGAGTTACTGATGAAAAGGTTCCGAAAGCGGATACGTGAACCTTATTTATTCCTCGCAATCCTTACCGGCACCGCGGTACCAAATGATTCCGGGAGCGTCACCGAGCCGCGGAGCACGTATTCTCTCTCGTTCACTCGCTCACCGGAATAAGTGAATCAATTCACTTTCCGGAATAAAGTTTACCCACCACTACACCCATTCCGTTTTCATTTTTTCTCGTATCATTTGCAATCTGAGCCTAATCCATAAGGGTCAAATTCCATTATTAAGTTAGAAGGAATTCCCGGCGTGATAAGCCACTGTTACTCACCGATAGCCGTAATTCCACACGCCCATATATCACAAAGCTGATTGTAGCCACCCTTGCGTTCCACTGCCGCCACCTGGAAAGGTAATAAAAAGTTTTTATATCATCTGTCATCATCATTATCAGCCTGCAGCAGTCCACTGCTGGACATAGACCTCTCCAATTGCAGGTCATTCAGCTCGATTCTCGGCAACTCTCAGCCACCCGGCGAAGATCGTCACTCCACCTAGCCTAAGGGCGTCCTACCTTACGTTTGCCGATTCGCGGTCTCCACTCAAGAACATGTCTACTCCAACGGTCATCGGTTCTACGGCTAATGTGGCCGACCCATTGCCACTTCACCTTCCTAATTCCGTGAGCTATGTCGACATCTTTGGTTCTCTGCCGGATCACCTCATTCCGGATTCTATCTTTCAGAGATACTCCGAGCATAGCTCGTTCCATAGCAATATCATTTGTACAGTTACCAAAAGAGACAAGTATGCGCAAGCGCTACTGCTGAACATAAGGTCCTAGGGTCGATCCCCAGGTCGGCCAGGTATTTTTGTGTATTTCAATCTGGAATTTCTCAGTAGCAGCCCGGTGGATTTGTGCTCGCTTGATGGCAATAGATGCGCTCCCTATCTCATGTGACTTAAACATAACTGACGAATGGTGGTTGTACGACACGTCTACCCTGTGATGTAGTGTATTTACCTCAGGCGCCATCCAATAAGGAGTCCCGATAAAAGACTTCCTCTTGTTGATGGTGGCTGTGATCTGCGCCGACACGCCGAAGTCTGCCAGCTTCACGTCCCCGCATTCTGTTAGGAGAATGTTCGCGCCTTTGATGTCTCTGAAATAATAAGAAAAAGTTTGATGATCGATTTTATTTCTTTAAGTAGCTTTGCACAAACACTTTTACATGTCAATCATATTTTAAAAACTAGTTAAGGTCGGGGTTTCCTATCCGACTAGCCCGAAACAAACTCATACGTCAGTCACTTTTAAACTGCAGCAGCAACTGCACCTGGTATATTCACGATTCGGTTCGAAGTATGTCATAGTGTCTCTATATTACTGTGTTTGTTTTGTAGGTGTATTGGCAGTTTGTTTTTATTCATATTATTTGTTATCATTTAATTGTGCTTTTATGTGTTGTCGTAGGTCTTTTGTGTGCACTAAAAAATGTTTTATCTATCTATCTACCATGTAGACTGTTTTCTGTAATGGATTTTGGAGGAAAGATTAAGGAACCACACAGATTGAGTGGACCTGTCCAGTCAGTGAGCGCAATTGTCGGTAATCGTGCAGCTCGACTCAGAACTTAAGGAGTTCAACGATTCGACGAACAATACTAAAGAAAGGACATTTGGGTAGGCCGCATAAATCACTCAAACTGCCACACCATAATAATGAGAAAAATCCCACAAAGTTGATATTTAAAATGGTATTCCTTATTGAGAAATTGCATGCAATTAGTTGGTGCCTCATAATTGCAGCTTTTGATAAAAAAAAAGTACACAACAGCCTTACTCTCAAAAAAAAAAAATATTTCACATAAACCTGCAAGGGCACTTATGAAACGTCAGAAGCTAGGTGCACGGTTCCAATTTGTCGCTTCCTATGGAGAAGAGCCGGCAAGAAACTCCACGGTTACTCTTTTAACAATAATTGGGTTTTATAATGTTTTCAATAAAAAGAGATTCTGATGATTATTGACATATTATCCCAATGTATAAATGACCAATCTTTTTATAATCCCCAACGACGACCCTTAGCTTAAATAATAGTTTTATACAGTGTGGCAAGTACATCGACGCGCAACATGTAACCATGAATTCAGCAAATGATTCTACACCCCATAGCGTAGAAAACTTTCGTCGGTCATCAATCATCATTACCCAACCGTAGTACGGCTATTATGGCCGAAATATTACTCACCGATGCATTTTGCCCATCATGTGCAGATAAGACAGACCCATCAGCGTCTCGCGGCACATGTAGGCTATCTGCAACTCTGTCAGAGGTCCTGTGACGTGATATATGTCCTGAAATTACCAGATAAACGTTCAACTACCCGCAATACAAAAAATAAAACATGGTTGAGAGCAAGTTAAAATAACTGAATACTTGTGCCGTTTATCGGTCTCGGTTTTCAGCAATCAAAAATCAATTAAGGACAAATAAATACTAAAAGTCATAGCAGAATATATGACTCAGACTCAGTCTTTTAAAGAATACTGACACATTAGGCCCTCGGCCTGTGATGATCAAGGATTCATAATAATACTATCTAAAGTAAAAGCAACTGAGATGCTATTCCAATATAGCTATTGAAAAAGTACAACGAAAATTCTTACGAACTATGCAATTCAGATGCCAACTTCCACGCTTAACTTACAAAGACCTTTTAGCAATGTATAATTTACTCTCTCTCGAGAAGAGACGAATGCTTCTGTAAGTAATGACACTGCACGACCTTTATCAGAATAAGCTAAACTGTATAGACCTTAGTAATGATATTTAACTTGTAGTTTCTAGATCTACTCATCGTCGTGGAGTGCGCGATTACAGATTGTTTGATCAGGCATCATGCCGGACAAACGCAGGTAAACAGCGTCTCATGCAAATGTACAATGAGCATTTCTTAGACATTGATATATTTATGCTGTAAAAATGTTTTTCGAGGTAAAGTAATTCATGCACTGAACACGGATATATCTTCCGGTAACTGACTAGTTAGTTACTTTGTAACGATATTTATAAAATGTTTCCGTAAATTACATAATTACTAGCTTACCGATGAGCCCTCATCATAGCATACCTATTTGTTAATATGTGGAAAAAGTTGTGGTTATTACATTGATTTTGTTTTATATACCCTACTGATAAGTATTACATGTAATGTAATATCGTTTCATTTTTTCCAAATAAAATAAAATTCCAGGCCAATAATGAAAAGTAACACAGTTTTATAGAGGCATGAGGAACAGAGTGTAAAGTTCACTCAGCCTCCATAGAAAAGGGAGGATCCTCCGACCAGACGGGTGTTGTGTCTGGTAGGAAGCTGCCCAACGATTGTTCTTTTTTTTTGGGAACTACATCTCGCAGGTTGTCGACTACTTAACCTGCCTGTGGCTACCTTAATAAATTAAGGCCTCGAGCCAGGGCTTGAAAAGCTTACCGACCGACTACACGCTAAGGGCACTCCTTTTGGGGTAGGGAACTCGGCTTAGGGCGTCGCTGAAGAGGGCAGCATTGGACAGGCCGGATCGGACTGAAGCAACGATTGATGTCGGGACGTTGTACATATATGCAAGGTAAACTCTGCTTGCGCGATGTAGGATATTGCGTGACGTCAGTATGATGCATAATCATTTAATGTTGTTCTGCTACGCTACGACATCTTTTGGACCATGTTCTTTCAAAAGCAAATATGTACCACACAATAGATCTACCTATAAGAGTAAACATATAGAAAAATTACCTGCAAACTTCCACCACCACAGTACTCCATAGAGATCCACAGCTTATCCCTTCTAAGATACGAGCCATAATACGCGACGATGTTGGGATGCCGGCAATCCTTCATCATCAGGATCTCCTGCTGGATGATGGCGAAGTCATCACCCGGTTCCAGCTTGATCACCTTGATGGCAGCAAGGTCACCATTGCCGTTGAGTCTTTTCGCCTGGAAAGATGAGATGGTCGTTAAAAGATGAGAAACTTTAATTGAATGCATAATCATCCTCGGGCCCAGTGCGGGTAGGTAGATGTCACACGTCTTTGAATTTTTGGTTCTACATGGACAATGGTTTCCTCAAGATGTTTTGAGAGCAGTGATAATTAAATAATTTACACAAAGTAAAGCGTCTGTCTGGGTTAGAACCCACGACCGTCCGATTCGTAAGTTGCAGCCGTTACCACTGGGTCATGACTACCCATCACTGCTGGGCATCGCTGCTTTAATTAAATAAGTTGAAGGAAATAATAGTAGTTTTATTTTCTGTCGAATAGTCTCAATCCTTACTAATATTATCCTTACTGATGTTTGTTACTCTTTTACGCAAAAACTCCTGAATGGATTTGGATGAAATTTGGCACAGAGATAGATTATAACCTAGATTAACATAGGATACTTTTTATCCCGGTAGTACGTTCCCGTGGGATAATTTCCGACTTCCACGCGGGCGAAGCCGCTTACGGAAGCTAGTATTTTATATAATTGTGGGGCTTGTGGCTAAGTAATAACAGGCGCACGGGGCGATCGATAAGGTTTAGCTAGGTTTGCCGCGTTTGGTCCGGTGTATGGGTGGCCATCTTTACAAACCAAGACCCCTCCGCGCCTCGGAAAGCACGTTGAACTATTAGTTCCGGCTGTAATTCGCAGATTATTGACAGTCGTTACGGGTCGACAGAAGCCCGAATGGCTGTACTTAAAAGTTAGTAACAAAATAAAAGTTTGTGTTTGCTGCGGGGCTATGTTTAAACAAGTCTAGTTTAGCATAATATCTGACTAAGCTGACGCTGGTTTTCAACAGAACTTTTTAGAACTGAAAACCTGAACAACGATTCCACAAATATAAAAAAATATTCACGCAAATGAATCACGCTTAAACAGCTCAAAGAATTTAGATGAAAGGCACACAGTAGGCCATAGGCATACGTGACATAGTTAAACAAACTAACAAAAACGACGTATACAAAAATACGAATATTTTCCGGCCACTACACATAATATCACAGCAGAACATTATAGCTTCCTTATTTATTATATAAACTTACACCCAATTGGGTGTCAGTGTACCTAATGTTCGTAATTAAATTTAATTACGAACATTAGATACATGGTTACACCAGCTTAGTAACTTGTAGTCACAAAATCTATTAATAGGTATGTGTATGACAAATGCATTGTATCATTTTTAGAAGATTAATCATCAAAACCGCATTACATAATTTGTAAGTTTGTGGTCATCGTCAATGGCGCGTGTAACTTTAGTCTTTTGTAATTTGTATGCTAGCTTTTGCCAGCGGCTTCGCTCGCGTTAACCAATTTTACCTTGAACCTTAACAAATTATACTCCTAAACCTTCCTCAATAATCACTCTGTCTATTGGTGAAAACTGCATGAAAATCCATTCAGTATTTGTTGAGTTTATCGCGAACGGACAGACAGACGCGGCGGGGGACGTTGTTTTACATTAAGTAGCAGCAGCGAGGTGTCAATTTATCTAAGAGAGAAGCCGAAGCGAAGTCGGATTTCTAAAATTAATATAGGAATGTAAAGAATTATACAATAAAATTAAACAGCTGAAAACTGAATGAAATGTGCAATATTCCTCCATCTCGTTCTCGCTGACGTATTTTGCTATATCTTTCTCTGTCATAACCCGATGTACAGCGGCTTGCTCTCGTCCATATCAAGCGGTGCCAGGTGAAAGTGACATCAATACGGGATCGCTACTGTATGAATTTTCAGTTCCCGATTATGACGTTTTGGGGCCGGGTTAATATTTTTTTGTTGTAATGCATAGCTAAAAATAACCAACCGTTTTTGTTCTTTGAATGTTATGGTGTATTAAATACCCGTAGTGTAACTATATGTTTTTTGTCACTACTAGCCAATATTGACGTGCCATTTTTAATAGCTATAGTGGAGATGCCGATACGAATCCCCGTGGGGAAGCCGGTAGGAATCGTGTTATATGGTGCTTTCGCCACTGTTAAGTACTGATATTAAAATTAAGATCGTCAGAAGCCCGGAAGTCTGACCACAAGTCTTACCAAAGGGTATCGTGTTACTTAGCAACTAAGTTGTGGAAGTAAGATAGGCAGCCGGTCCACGTAAAATACTGGTATTCTGTTGTATCCAGTTAGAACTGGATACAACTGAATATGATGACTGGTATATAATGACTGGAAGTCGACCCCGTAAATTGTTTAGAAATGGCAAGGCACATAAAGAGGTCGGTTATGAGTTAACTGCACCTTCAGACTAGTGGTCATAAGTGGAAATGCTGAACATGGGGTCCTAAGTACAGTCCCCCGATCCGGCAGTGTTATTAGGTTTCTTAATTAGGAATTTCTCACCGGCAGCCCGGAGTCTGGAGGCTCGCCTCCTCTTTCTTGGGACTTGGACGTAACTGGCGAAATGTGGGAGTAACTTAACTATACACCTTAGCCTAATCTGCGGAGAACAGGAATGATTTTCTATTCTCCCATATTATAAGCCTCACTCAAAACTTTTCTCACGACACCTCCCTTATTCCTCACTACCCTGCTTATTAATAAAAAGTGCGGGGCAGTCCCAAACAGCAGCATCAATCATCCCAGCCGTGTAGAACGTTTAATAATTCACATCACACGAATCCACGTTGTAAGTTCTCCCCTTTACACATAATCATAAAAAGTTCAACGATTCATTGATTTAAATGGGCAGACGGCGAACCGCCAGACTGGCGGAAGCGACGACTTGCCGACTTAGGGATGGCAAATAAGCTTTTGTAATAAATAGGGATATTTTGCAAACTCATCTTCTATTCACGTAAATTCTTCTATTCTATGCGCACACCTAGTGTGGAACTCTCTGCGTCTGTACTCCCTTCCAAATTTAACCCATCTGCCTTCAAAGCAAGAGTGAACAGACGTCTTCTGTGCACCCTCATTCCATCAAAGACCTTATCAATCGCTTTCGTGACTTCTTCGTGTAAGAGCTGGGTTAGAGAAGACGAGTAGCGTCAGCATTTAGCACACACACGCACAAACTCCCGACGGAACCGAGAGCTCCTGCGCTTACACACACATTCAGAGTGTATTAGTATATTTGGTAACCACAAGTAAAGCGCATGTCGCTTTGTGAGATAAGAATACTATATCTGATTAGTACTTTACCAGTCACATTATATATTTTGTAAACTGTTGTAATTTGTTAATCGAAATAAAAACCAATCAACCACACAATTTGACATCGCATATATGATTACCTACCAATCAAAATATCAAATTGTATCAAACATATGTAGCGAAATGTCGGTGTACTAAAGGTACATTTCTGCCCAGCCCTCCGGGGAAACAAGGCGTGATGTTATGTTATATCAAATCGATACTTATTACGTGTGTAACGTATCTCTAATTTAAGCGTTTAAAAGATAAGTTTACCAGATTATTAAGTTAGGGATGTACAAAATTTCGCGAGAACCATCCAAAAAAATATTTTTCTGTCCATTTTCCTCAAGTTTTCTCGTTTCTATAAAGTTCAATGTATCATTGATTCAAATGGGCAGACGGGACGGACAGACTGACGGAAGCAACAAATAGCGTAGTTAGGGATGGCAACGATTCATTTTTAAATTGTTTTGGATTTTTCTGCAATTTCGCTTAGGAAGAGATACTTGGTGTGGTGGTATAAAATTGACTATATTACGTTGGATGGCCTGTGGCCTGAGACAAAACAGATTTCTGGTAGCGTCCGCGCCAAACGCTACGCCAAAATATATGGGAAAATTACATTACCTGCGGACAGGACACGACGTAACCTGTCCGCAGGTAGTGTCATTCCCATACATTCTGGCGTAGCGTTTGGCGTGAACGCTAACAGAAATTAGTTTTGTCTAGACCTGCTGGACTGATCGATGTTGTGACGCTGAGGGGAGGCCTATGGAATGCAGTGGAATGGTCCAGCGTCTTTTGGCTGAAATTATGATGATTTTCTGGTATTTAAGCTTTTTACTTTCGATTTATTTAATGGATTTCGATGATATTTTATTAAGGTTTTTAATAACATTACATAACATAACATCACGCCTTGTTTTCCCGTAGGGTTTGGCAGATGTATACTTATAGTACACCCACCAGCCAGCCAGTTCGCCAGTTATGTTTTAGTTACTTAATGGAGTTTTCCATCAGAAACTCATTGTAAAGGTTGTCTGCAAAAGTCGACCTTATGTTGGGTGGCGGCAACTTTAGTTGCACTCGAACATTCGAGTTTTTACCCGATTGCGCCAGAAGGAGGGTTATGTTTTTCGAGTGTATGTATGTATGTATATTTCTTTGGCACGCTCTGTAGCCTAAACGGCTTGATCGATTTCAGCTTGAGAGGTGCCGTGAGATTCGTCTTAATTATGAGAGTGACACTGGGTATATCAAACTTGAAAAAAAAATGTCCGATTTTTGGCGCCATATTGAGTCTTAATTTTTTTTTCTCAAGACCGCCATATTGAGTGGGGTATCAAAATAAACGGTTTCATAAATAGGTCTCACTAACGTCAAAAATAACTAACTATGCGAATAAATTCGAATAGGTATTTTGTTTCGAATACACAGTCAAAATAGTTTTAGTTAGAAACAATTTAATCGGTGTATTAATCCCACAACCCCCATAAATACACTATTCTCATCAGATGGACCTTACACACGCCACTCTCGCCAACCCTGCCATGTCAATGAGACGTCTGAGTCAAGTGTCTGCTATTGTTCCCAACAACAACTTTGTTAATTGTGTACTTACATCACTTAGTAAACGTTTGTGTCGATTTAATAATATACTATTTGTGAACAGAAGTGGCGGTGGCTTTCCTGTGTAGTAACTAGTGTCAGATTTCGCTTTTGAAGAAGTATTTTGGAAGGAATACAGGGTGGCAGGGATATCAACGCACAAACTCAAACCTAACATCATACTCAACCATAGACCTCATCAATCGCTTTCCATCGGCGTGATCGAGGTCAAGAGCAGGCCTATTTAGTAATAAAAAAAACTTTAAAAAGTGCAATACCTCCGCGGCCACAAAATGTATGGAACAGCATTTTTTTATTTTAGTTACCAGCGAAAAATTTCAACACAAGGAGGTTCAGAATCATGTACTGAATCTGCCACCCTGTATAGGACAGTGTAGGCCTGTCAACAAGTAGCAATTACCATTGACATTTGACAAATAGCTCTACCTACTTCAACGTTTATCAGAAAAATACTTACAAACCAAGTTATTAATTCCGAACAAAAAAAACAATGAATTTAAAAACAATACAATAATTAATAAGTAAGAATCACGACCATATAAATCAATTCTATAAAATAATTGCCCCTAATTACAATATTATCATGATAAATGTTAATTATTTTTTAATTGCATGAAATACTTTTAGATAAGATGAAACAGATTCTTTGAGCTACTGACATAAATTTTGCCTTATCATCACTATGATGTTGACGCAATATTTTATTAATTTTTAGCGACAAAATTGCATAACAGGAACTTACAGATCGAGGCACGTAAGTTGTACCAAAATCAGAACAAAACAACCGAGGGTATGAGCGCGTGCACTTGTTGCATCGCACGGAAAATGAATGAGGTCACCGGCTAGCATAGTCATTGATGTAACGTGTACTGAAGTTTAGAGATAAATTACATTACGGCACGTAAGTGGAACCAAAATCCGCCATTTTAGTTCAACTTACGTGCCACGATCTGTAATTATGTCGCATCATGCTGAGATAGGAGCCTTGCGGCCTCGTACAGGACATTCGTTTTTTTTTTTACTTTCTTATATGATAATTTTGCTTTTCATAGTTTTTATATTTTTTTTTAGTTTTTTTATGATTGTGTTTAGTTCAGTATGAGATCTTCCTGTGCGAGTCACAACAAATACTATTTCTTTCTTTCTTTTTTTCTTTACCGGAGTTCATATTATGCAGACCTACATAATATGAACTCCGGAAAAGAAAAAAAAAAGAAAACCTATTTATTGTATTGTGTACGGGTGATTTGTTGAATATCAATACCAACAGCGGGGTAATTGCGTAACACACTAACAGTAGGAATGGCTTTCATTTTGACAGTTTAACAACATTCATTGCGTAATTTACGCAGTTGAGTATTTTTTTTTTCGTACATATGATGCAATGGATTAGCAATATCCTTCATAATGATTCAGATTCTGATTGAATGATTGTAGTAGATTATCTTAGCCTTTTGATAGTAAGAATACAATGTTCAGTAGATATATACAAAGTGTAACAGAATTAGCGTACGTCCGGAAAGTAGTTTGTTCATAATTGACTACTGAATCGATTTCAGTAACTTTTATTAAGGGTTTGTAAAATATAAATGGTGATCAAAAGATTAGGTAAGGTGGGCTGCAATCCTGCGGTTGCGCACCTAATGCCAATAGTAAAGTCGCGCACTAGTGAACGAATTATCGTGAGTCTGAATACGACACATTCCAACATTGACGTGAACCTCTTAGCACAATCACATTTAGCTTAATTGAAGGGGTCAACAGGATTACTAGTACTAATTTGCAACTGTAGCGGCATCTACATCGCCACATGCGAACTACGCGTCACAGTGACGTTACGCAAAATCCTGCATCGCACAAGCAGAGTTTACCGTGAAACAATATACAAAGTCCCGGCATCAATCGTCGGGCAGTAGCCCACCAGACTCTCACTTTCGGCTGGTCGTAGGATCCTCCCTTTTCTATAGAGGATGAGTGAACGTTTCACGCTGTCCCTCATGTCTCTTATTCTACATCACACCTTGTTATCCCGAATACTTGGATAGAGGCATATCTACAGAGTGTAAGGGGAACGCTTCCGAAGCCAGAACGTAGGATATATACAACCTAAATGCAAACGGATACCAATAACTTTTCGCCTTAAATTGGTTATTTTGCATCAATTTAAAACGTTTGACGCTTCTGTAATGTTTTTACTTATTTTATTTTGGCGGCGCTTTACAAAGGATGCCTAAACCTAAAGTCGCCTGGACTAGGGGTCGTTTTTATAATGGTTCATTTAACTGTTCTCACAGTATAGTGTATAAAAAAGAAAGGTAAAAAATCAGGTAAAAATTGTTAAAAATAAATATTGATTTTTTGATGGTACTGTATCGAGAATCACTATCCCTATCAAGTGTCTTAGTTTTCGGAAGCGTTTCCCTTACACCCTGTATAGTACACACACATTTCACCAGTTATGTTTAAGTCCCATGTAATAGGGCCGAGCCTATTGCCATTTATCGTGGGCAAATCCAGACCCTGGGCTGCTACTTTACTGAATACCGCCTCTGACAAACGTACGGACTATAGTAGGCCGAACATCAGTATTAACAAAAACCATTATTTAAGCTAGCATCATCACACTTAAAAATATCGTGGCGAAATTTGTTCGCGCACTGGATTTTCGACTTTCGGTGTTGAGCCAAGCGTTGAGAATCTAACAAAGCGGATCCCAGCGCGTCGAAAAAACACTCTCGGCGCTTTGACCGTTTACGGTGCGTTGAAATCCAGTGAATTCCAGTGCGCGAAAAAATCCCACCGCGATTTTATTACGTCCTTGAGAACGTGCGCTTATTCTAGGGTAGCTCAGGGTCCAACTGTTACCAATGTCAAGTAGTCGTCGACTGTACCTACAATCAAGTCTGCCGTTTATATTCTGGCCAAAGCTCTTCCTACCTCACAAGGCCTAGAATCCCGTAACAACAGTTATCGTTGCCCAAATGCAGCGATATTCGACCACTAGGCTAATTAGTAAACCTTGCGGTTGCAGGGTCATCAACCCCGCGACAAGACTGCTAAGTGTAGTGTGTTTGTAATATTGACGAATGCGCGAATGAAATATTTCTTTACACAGCAAAAACAATTCTATTACATATACCGTATCAAATACTAAAGCAAGTTTTGGCAAAAATCCAGTTTTCCCATTTATTTGCATCGTAGTTTAGGATAGTTTTTTTGTGTGTTCTGTGCTAAAATTAAAAGAGTGGACCCTGAAAACAACTAAGCATAAGCATAAGCATAATTAAGCCAGCGGTAACCAAAGGGACCTTATTACTAAGCCTCCGCTGTCCGTCCGTTCATCCGACTGTCTGTCAGCGGGCTATATCTCATGATCTGTAATAGGTAGACACTTGAAATTTTCACAGAATGTGTATTTCTGTTGCCGCTATGACAACAAATAATAAAAAGAAAATATAATAAAATCATTTTTTTTTTTTAATTATAGGCAAAAAACTTATCTGCTATGGATACCTACAAGAAACGTTTTTTTCCTAATGGTAAGGAACCCTACGTTTGCGAGTCCGACTCGCACTTGGCCGGTTTTTCCGTTTGCGGGTTGCAAAAAAACACTTGGGTAAGACAGTAAGATTAGGAATTACTTTATTTTGTAACACATTAACCCAAAAACAATCTACGCATCAACCTAGACCCCGAGAACCGGTCTAACACAATAATCCTTTCTGCCAAACTTCCAATTACGGACATTTTATTGTTCCACTTTCCAAAAATAGTCAATCGCAGCTCAATCTATTAACATTTCCTTGATATGAATTAGAAGAACTGTTGGACTTCAAACAAAATATTGAAGAACCGGAAACCACTTTAGAATCTATTTTCATATAACATTTTCTCATTCATAGAAGTGCATGGGAAGGCAAAACAAAATGCCAGTTAGCAATCAGAGCTATAAATACCTATGTCACCGTAACATTGGGAGCATCGTCAGTTTATAATCTTGCGAGATTACAAACTATCGATAAATTGTGAACTGTAAAAACCATTTATAATTTAACGCACTATTTTTCGATAGTTTATAATCTGACCGTCAAATTGGGAACTGATATCAAGACGGATAGTACTTTGGGCTATTACTAAATAGTCAAGTAACTGCCACTAACATGGAAGTAGCGCTCGCCAGCCGCTGTCGCGGGCCCGCTCGCTTCGCTCGCGCGCGGTTGGTCACGAATCTAACCTAACCTATGGTCGGTAAGCAGTATGGTGCAGTTCACAATTTATCAACAGTTTATAATCTCGCGAGATGATTATAAACTAACTGTGTTCACAATTGTACGGTGACAGGTATATCGCATAAACATAACGCATAAGTAAAGCGAATTTTGTCCTTAAAAACATAACCTATTCATGTTAATAGCCCTCTAACATCCTCTTAATAAAAATAAGCTTTCCAAAGAAATTAAATAGCTTATCAAACATCGCTCTCGGCAAGAGATGACTCAGCTAGGGATCTTCCTAACATAATTTCTGCGTCGAGTTTTGCTATAAAATAATTATTATTCTTCAGCCGCACATATTGTTACTAAAACTTTTACTCTCATTTATGTACGTAAAATAATTTCATTTCAGCTTCAATTTCCAATTCTTCATACTTCATAACGAGCATTCTTTAGAAAACGAGTGCGCGTGAGTGTTTACGATGCGAGATCTCGAGACGAATTGCTTGAATCTAAATCTAATAAAAATCCTTGCGCACGCGACTTGGGAACTGTCAGCGGAGGCTGGAGATGCAATCTGTTATACAGTTTGTGTTGTGATATTGTCATAATTAAATACGTCGTTACGGGGTGTGACAAACAGTCTTACCAAGAGGGGTCAAATAGGCAGTCGCTCTATATAAAATACTGGTATTCAGCTGCATCCGGTTAGACTGGAGGCCAATCCCAACATGGTAGGGAAAGGCTAGGCAGATGATGAGGATTGTCATAAATAGTGGAAGCAGAAAAAGTTTTCTACCGCTAGGATGCCTCCACAAGTGGCGGCCACGATGCTTTCCAAAATGAGGATGATAGGGGCAAGCAAAAACAATTCACGGAGCCAGCCAGCCGACCCAGAAAGAGATGTTGTGCAGAAAAACAGTAATGTAAAAGAATTTGTGAAAAGCCATAGCCCAGCACCAAGACGAGGCCTGTGTCCCAGGAGTGGTACCACTATAGGCTAATTATACTTATACGTCCAAACGTATGTTATTCTATCCAAATGCTAGGCGCATTTAGACAGAATAGCGTCCTTTTCAAAATCCCATTCCATATAATGGTCTAAAGGTAATCAGGCGCACGTGAGGGAGGCAGTACATGCGCCCTCACGGCCGTAGCCTCCGCAGGAGACGCCCTGGGCGTCGGGAATACCAAGCTGATTCCCGGCAACCGTAGGCTCGGGCTTGCGGACGGCGAGTAATGAGTATAACTCGCTGTCCGGTAAGGACCAAGCCCGGGTCGACGGCGCGTTGTGTTCCACGCGCGCCTCAAAGAGATGTCAGCAACAACTGATGGGGCCCGCAAGGGCCGATACCTGCCAGGGGTGCGGGATGTTCGAAAGAGATACCGCGGCCCCTGGCACACAGGCAACTGAGGGAACACGGGTGGGTTTTAGTCAATAAAAGTCTGACACGCCCTGCTCCACCCGAAGCGGGAAAAGTTATTTGATGATTTCCCACCCAAAAAAAAGGGTAATCAGGCATAAATTGACAGGCACATAATATCTGGCCTAGCTCTAGCCTAGCCCTAAGTTGAAGCATATACTGATGAAAACGACATAAACAAGGTGTAATTTTAATCACCGTTAACCTCATAAGGGGTCATTGTACTCATCATTATGAACAACTTTTACTATGGGCCAAAACCTGAAATCGCGAAAATAAAATCAGCTGTTCCTTACATTTATGTTCGCATAACTCGTCAAAATGTAAGGAACAACTGATTTTATTTTCGCGATTTCAGGTTTGGGCCCATAGTAAAAGTTGTTCATAATGATGAGTAGAATGACCCCTTATCACCCTATAAGGTTCCCCTCTGTTGGGAGACAGGCCTTCTCTCGGTGAGAGGGAGTGGGCCATAATCCACCACGAATTTCCAGTGCGGTTTGGTAAATGGCAATGTCTTAGAATTTTTGGTTCTAGGACATGCCGGTTTCCTCACGATGTTTTCCTACACCGTTTTGAGAGCAGTGGGGATGAATAGGGATCGGATAATCGGATGCATATTTACCTAAAGTTAATTTTTAGTTATGAAAATATGGAAGTGGCTTAATAAAATATTTTTTGTACAAAAATCCTGGGATGCCAGCAACACCGGGAATGCATAACTAGTCAGTTGTACAGTATGGAAGCGACTTCAAAATGATTAGGATTGCATAATTACTATTCAGACGCATATTTCTTAAAAAATTAACTCCGATGGAAATTTGGTAACTATACCTATGTACCTAGGGTGTAAGTCTGTAAGAGTAGGGGTGGTGTGTGTTAGTAAAAACATTTTTTTTTTTACATTCAATTTAAAAAAATCGGTACAAAAGTGCATTCCGTTATAGCCAACTTCTCAAGTTTAGGTGAATATGCATCCGAATATCCGATCTCTAGTGATGAATGATGGTAATTTACACAAAGTAAAGCGCCCGTCTAGATTCGAACCTACAAATCGTCGTAAATCTCGACCGTTACCACTGGGCCACCTGCCACTACCACTTAGTAAAAGCATCACTGCATCAAAGAATTTGATTCTCATGCATGCCAGATATTACATCAGTGCCCTACTGTCCAATTTCCAATTTCGCCAGCACTATTTCAAGAATACATGACATACATATTGACTAATATGCAGTCACGCGACCACCAACGCTTTCCCGATATCACAACAATATATTATCGATACTATCTATGCAAACTCGAATAACCTAGATTACTGTACAGATAAGGTAGTGTGCAATTAATTTTTGCATTGTTTGACGATGTGTTCGGTGTTTTTGAGGGATATCATTGGACCAGCGGGGTACCTTATTGAAATAAAATACAAAATTTCACATATTTTATAACATTAGTATAATCCGCGCGCGATGAGAATGGGATAGAACCTTGTCAAAGTAAATCGAAAAGGACAATTTAATAATTACACAATAATATATAAATCTCGCATTTAAAATAAAACTTAATAATTTTTTTTTTTTTTAATATTGTGTAATTATTTAACATCATTCATCGATGTCTGTCATTTTCGATTTACTTTGACAAGGTTCCATCCCATTCTCATTGCGCGCGGATTATAGGATACAAAGGACAGCAGGACATCAGGCTGAAAAGCCGCAAAATATTTTTAAAATGTGTCCCTAAACACTGTCGAACGGTGTAAGGAAAGGCGAAGCCTGTGGCGAGATGGTGCTTCCCTACCAAACCCATTTATTATTCCACCCGCTGAATATCTCGCACCTGGATATGAGTTGCCTTAGCTTAGCTTTCTTGAAATACTTTAAAAAGATTCCGGACCCAGGTAAGCTGAAGTAAGCAAGGCTTCTCAGGTGGAGATTCACAGATGACTCCACTCTGGAGTGTAAATGTGGTGGTTTTCCACAAACAATTGGGCACTGTCCAGCGTGTCCTGTTGTCTGCACGCTACAGTTGATGGACGCTCAAGAGATTGACAAGCTCGTAGCCAAATTCTGGGCTGACTGTATTTAGATTGTTATCGACACGCCAAGAAGCAGTAGGATTGGAACATAAAAGGCACTTTAGAACGTCAAATATAAAAAAAAACAACCACTAGAACGCCACAAACAACCACTTAGTAAGCCTTTGCAACGACAAAAACCGTGTATGAAAATTGTGTTTCAGTATCCAGGATAAGTTTTTATTGAACACTCCTTCTATTTTAATTCATTTAGTAAGTCATTATTCATTATACAAGATTAGTTTTTACCCAGTGCGCAAACTGTATCCATGAATTCAGCATATCATTCTAGACCCCCCAGCGCAGATATTTTTGGTCGGTACTACAAAAACAAAATCAGCTGTTCCATACATTTTCACCGCGTAGGTATTGCACTTTTCTACGAAACAGCTGATTTTTTTTTTTGTGTAACGACAAAAAAAATTCTACGCTGGGGGTCTAGAATGATATGCTGAATTCATGAATACAGTTTGCGCACTGGGTAAAAACTTATCCTGTATAATGAATTAATGACTTACTAAATGAATTCAAATATTACAAGGAGTGTTCAAGACCAAAATGGCTTCTAAAGAGTTCTTAGATTAAGGAATTAATGAAACATAACACTTTAAAGTTAGTGTAATCATTAGTATACTTAAAATAAAACCATTTATTTACAGGCACTATTGAATTGTCACGGAATCCGTCAGTTATAAACGTGATGCTAGTTGGCCGTTCCAAAACGTAGATGTCTATGCAGGAGAACGCGCAAGAAACTCCATGGACACTCTATTCAACCATTATTATTACATTATCACAAAATCTTGGGTACATTTGTGCAAATCTGCGAGATTGCTTTAAAGTATTGCTAGCAAATAAACGTTTGATTTGACGAAGAGCAATTGCTGTGCCGAGTATTTGAATCTGCTCGAAACTCACCAAAAACATTACAATATATGCCGAAATAGTCTACTGCTTCTGCCTACCTCACTACACCTACAGTTTTACACATTACAGCTGCAGTACTCGAAGCGTATCGGCTCAGACATGCAGCGCGTATCACTTTCACTTATTTTGTCACACGACCTTGCCTGGGCATCGAACTGGTGCCATTGACAGTGCCACTTGACTAAGTAACCTTAGGTTAAGAGCAATAATATGTGTTATGACTAGAGATCGGATATTCGGAAGCATATTTACCTGAAGTTGCGATGTTGGCTAATATGGAATGCGCTTTTGTTTCGAAATAATCATTATTTAATTTATGTTTATTTTTTTTACTAATACATACCACCCGTTCCCCTTACATACATATTTTTGCATCGGGGCTTAAACATATTAATCTTCTATATATATAAAAATCAATTGCTGTTCGTTAGTCTCGCTAAAACTCGCGAACGGCTGGACGGATTTGGCTAATTTTGGTTTTGAAATATTTGTGGCAGTCCAGGGAAGGTTTAAAAGGTGAGATAATATAAATTTAGTAGCGGTACGAAGTTAGCCGGGTCAGCTAGTTCTAAATAAATATGTATCTGAATAGTTTTGAAATGCTTCCATACTATACACCTGACTAGTTATGCCTTCCTGGTGTTCCTGGCATAAAAATATGTTTTTAAAAGCCGCTTCCATAACTATACCATAGCTAAGCAAAAATTAACTTTAGGTAAATATGCATCCGAATATCCGATCTCTAGTTTTCTTTTTTTTTTTTTTTGTTATGACGTTTATAATGTCATGTGAGAAAGACATTATAATATTACCACACTGTATGTTGTGGTAGCACTGATATTATCTGAACCGATGTTTAACCATTAGCAACGGTAAAAGAAGAAGAAACAAAAAATTGTTTGTAAGTTTTTTTTTTTATAGAGACGTGGAGTATTAGGCAGTGAAATTTGATAATCTAATCAGCCAACCATGGGCCCAACTCTGGGTGGTAAATTCTGCCTCGTGACCTGGGCGAAAACCCACACATTGGGTTCAGCAGTGACTTTAAGGAGGAACAGAAGAAAATGGCGGGATAAACTCACATCTATAGGGCAATAAAAAATAATGTTCTTGTTATTTTTCCATAATTAAGACACTAACTTACGATGAAGGATAATCTTTTACCATAGACACTTTCTCTCCGATCCTAGATGACATGGCTAGGTAGGTGTGATCATGACGGCTAATAAAGTTGTATGGAAGATAAAAGACATACTGCTGCCAACCACAAATAAACTGGGATGAGGTTAGGAGGACGCTGGTGACGAATGTCAACCCCTAGAAGCATTTACAACTAAAATTGCCAACAAGCACACAACGGACATGAGAGTGTCATCATCTGCCTAGCTAAACTGATGCAGCTCAACACCAGTACTTTACATGGAGCGACTGGCTATCTGACCTCCAAAACCCAGTTACTGGGTAACACGATACCCCTTGGAAATACTGGTTGTCAGACTTTCGAGCTCCTGACAACCCGTAACGACTGTCAAAAGTCAGCCGGGACTAACGGCTTAAAGTGCTTTCCGAGCCACAAAATCTTGGGGACCCATCCATGGACTAACCGGGGCAAGCGTAGCTTAACCTGATCGATCGAGTCGTGCGGATGCTTAGCCACAAGCCACTCCTTAGATATGAGAGTGTAAACATTTTAATTGTACAAAAAGATCACAGACATGACGTGCTTGAAAAACAAAACGGAATATAACATGTGCCCAGCACATTGTTATAAAATTATTGTTAATTGAACATTTGTGTACGTTATACAATCTATTTTGGGATTCTGATAATTACGAGACGGAGAGTTTCCAATGTCTGAAGAGCTTTGATATTGTTTAATAACCTTTCCAAATATATTATTTACTCGTTGATTCTTGAAGGTTCCTGTTCTGTGGCCAAATCTTCATCATCATTTGAACCGAAAGACGTTCTCTACAGCAGGCTTAGCATGACGAAGAATAGACAGTGCTTTTTCTATTCAAAGTCACATTTCGTTTCTTCATTTTTGACATCGCACCGTAGATAGTTTACTACAATCTGTCATTTTGTCTTTCGTTTCTAACGATCTTTGTCTAGGTCCTTTTATATGTCTTCATGTATGTATTTCAGAAGAATATTTCTTCCCAAACTGTCGAAATCACACTGACATCAAACTTTCTACTCGACGGCCACAAAGTATATACGATTATCTACAAAACCGTCATTCGTTTAGAACGCATAACTGTGATAATTAATAGAAGAACGTAGCTATCTTCTCCTATTGTACATCATTTAGTTAATAGTCATGTCTTTTCTTCCGTCGACAACTCGGTGCTCTAAGCCTGCTGGACATTAGCCTCCCTCAAGCAACGCCACTTTGACCGGTTCTGTGCTTCTCGCATCAAGCGGATTCCTGCGGCCTTCACCAGTAGGTCATCGGTCTACCGTGTGGGAGGCCTTCCTTCCTTCGTGTGACCAAATCCTGCCCCCTAATCAAGAAACACACTAAGTATTTTAATCATTTTGAAGGATATCGTTATTTCACTGCTTTATCATATACGGTAAACCGAGGCTACTTTAATCAATATTGAACTTTGTGGTTTTTATATACGAAAAATGTCCAATAATCGGTCTTTTTTTATAACTCTCGATTCCTGTAATAATACGTGAAAAATATTGCTTTATTTTAAGAGAATAAATAAAAACTGGCTGATCAAAGTTATATGTAGGATATAGGGTTAATTTGATAGCCCCCCCTATTTTATTCCGTAATTACAAAGTAACCCCAATATTATAATTGCCAATACAATTTTTAAAAAAATCTGGAAAAATAATTAAAATTGTTAGTAAATTCCTCAGGCAACTACATATTTAACAGTTCTATAGTATTGCTAACCTAGAAAAAAAAAACTGCCATATTGCGTTTCGTTTTATGCAATTAGCGATTTTATATGAAATTGAGCGGTCGACGGTACATATGTTCGAAAAATGTGTCTGCTCAACAACGTAAAAAAGGGCAATTAATTTTGTTCAATTGTCGAAATGAAAGCCATTGCTACCACCCGCAGGTCAGTTTTAGCACTTAGACCACAACTGACAAGAGACAAACTCAATCCATTCATTTCAATTAAACCATTTACAAGCACTTTTGAATTGTCAAGGAGTCAGTCAATTAGAAAGTTGACGCCAGTTGCCCGTTCCAAAACGTAGATGTCTTTGGAGAAGAACGGGCAAGAAACTCCATGGACACTCTTTTTAATCAAGTTATTACAAAATCTTGGGCATATTCGTGCAAACCTACGAGATTGCTATTTGGCAGCATAAAGAAAGTAATTAAAACAATTGGTTTTCTACCGTTACCAACCTCAAGAAGGTGGATCGACAGTTGAGGGAATAAGCGGTTGGTCTTGCTAAATTGATCTCCGGGTCCTCTAGCACAATTTTTCCATCACTGATAAAAACTTTTCCAAAAAAAACAACCGACTTCCAAAAAAAACACTACAAAGTGAAAAATTACTTTAATTTCGGAAGGCGGTGACAAAAAATTAAAATACATATCCAAAGTGACCGACTTCCCAAATTAAAGTTATTTTTCACTTTGTAGTGTTTTTTGGAAGACGGTTGTTTGTTTTTTTTTGGAAAAAGTTTTAATTTTTCACTTTTTAGTTACAGTACCTACCCACTAATTCGAAATTTCATCATCTTTGGGGTCAAAACAATGCATATTTATGCGATAGCAGCAATCGCGGTTTATTTACTGTTATTTTTTTAAGAGTTCCGTTGTCTGTCTCCGAAACGCATGATCAGATCTATATGAAATTGAAATGGGACCACACGGGAATCAGCTTTCAAATAAAAATAATAGTTTAAAAAACTAAAAAAACACGCTTTAAAAACCAAACTAAAAAATTCGAAAATAATTTAATTCTATTAAAAAGCGTGAGGTGCTTTTTGAGGTATTTTTATAATCAATTAATGTCAAGCACCCCACGCTTTTTAATAGAATTAAATTATTTTCTAATTTTTTAGTTTGGTTTTTAAAGCGTGTTTTTTAAGTTTTTTTTTTGTTTTTTTCTGATTTTTTCTGTATTTTTTTTAATTTTTGAATTGTCATTGGTCCTCAATAAGCCTACAAAGTTTCAATGAAATCTGACCGTTTGAAGTGGGTCAAAATAGCGTCCAAAGGAGTCCGATGTAACCGACTGGTTACATACAAACATACAAACAAACAAACAAACAAACATACAAGTGAAGCTAATATAAAGCGTGTAAAAAAAGAATCATTAAAATCGGTTCACCCAGTCGAAAATTATGAGGTAACAAACATAAAAAAACATAGTTGAATTGAGAACCTCGTCCTTTTTTTGAAGTCGGTTAAAAAGGTACTTAACGGATCACGAATGAAGTAATATTCCACTGTCAGTTCCAAATAAAACTGTACAAACCAAGTTATTTTTTATTTCATTTGAGTATACCTTTTTTTTAGGTCTGACAACTAATCATGCCATGGGGTATCGTGGTACCCAGTAACTAGATTTTAGGAGTCAGCTATTCGCAGTCGTTCTATAGAAAATACGGGTATTCAGTCGGGAAGACTGAAAGCCGGCCCCCCAATGTTGGGAATAGGCAGATGATGATTTCAAACACAATATCAAAATTCAAACTCTTAAATTGATACACAAAACAACCAGACAAAGAAAATCATAACACACAAACTTACCGAATGACATCAACCTATAACCGGTCATCTAAAGCCTATAGGTGTATCCGGCACTTTTAGGAGATCACAGCCTACTGTCGGCTAAAGATAGACTGATAGTCGTAAATATAGATAAGACAACTTTACAAATTGAGAGATCATAAGTTGTCTAATAAAAAATAGATTTATTATGACTTGAGTTTTGAAATGATATTGAGTTTCCTAGCAAATAACGAATAGGCCACTAGAATGAAATGAGTAATACTGAATTATATATGTCACCGTATGATCGTGAACACCGTTAGTTTATAATCTATCTCGCGAAAATAATATGTCCATGGCAATCAGACACAGTTCAATAACATTCATTTCGTTATTTACCCGGTTGAACAGACTAACTTCGAAAATTATGAATGCAATATCCTTTAAAATTACTCAGATTGAGATTGCTAATACTTTAAGTGGACCTGTCCAGTCAGTGCAAACATTTTTTTTTTTACGGTGGGAAATCATCAAATAACTTCTCCCGCTCTGGGTGGAGCAGGAGGGCGTGTCAGACTTTTACTGACTAAAATCCACACGTGTTCCTTCAGTTGTCTGTATGCCACGGTATCTCTTTCGAACAACCCGCCCCCCTGGCAGATGGAATTAGGGTGCTGGTCTGTTAGTATTTATGAAACGTTTATAAATGAAGTCGTCTTAAATAAGTCAGTTTTATTATAGGAGATTAGAAAACTCGTTACCAACACCACTACCTGTACCACAGCTTAAACTTAAGGGATTATTATTAAAGACGTAACGTAGGGCCTCTCCAGAAATCAACAAGATCCAAAAACGGCTAGTGTAGAAAAAAATATATTTTCGAAAATAATATCTAAGTAAGTCATTGTCCTATTATTCGAATGAAACATGAATCCATGTTAACGCCTTATTATAACAGCTGCAAATAAAATAAATATGAAAGAAAACGGTACAAAAATCCAGTCTTCAATGTTTACATGAAACCGTTCGCAGTTTACATTTATTATTATATTAGCAATCGGTTTTTCATATTGACGATCGGAATTCCCGAAAATCCTACAACTCGGGATATTGAAGATCACAATGGAGAATTCTTCGAGGAAAGAGAACTAAAGCAGTAACAAAGAAAAGAGCGAGAGAGAAAACGCTAGAATGAATAAGACCGGATTTAACAAATTACAGAAAAAACGGTCAATTGGCACAACAGCGTGTACTGGCTACTGATTGACCTGTCATACTGCGGCGGCTTCTACAACGACACGCAAAAATCCTGCACCGCGCAAAGCTTACCCCAGAACTAGCATATATACAACGTCCCGACATCAATTGTCAACCAGTAGCCCACCAGACACGACACGCGTCTGGTCGGGGGATCCTCCCGTTTATATACCTCTATAATACCAAGGAATTTCGGATGCACTTAGATAACGTTAATACAATTGTGCAAAATATTATATGCATGCATTTCTGCCCGTAATTTCCACTGCACTAATACTCAGGGATTCGTGCTGTATAGCTCTATAAAAACAGTCTAGGATTTATAAAGGTAAAAAAATCTTCAAGCAACAGCAAAAGTATCAAAGACAATGTTGCAGATGTGATCAATTCGCATATATGAAGTGGGTTGGGCAGTCATTTCAGAGCAACATTAATCAAATACTTATTATGCAACACAATGCACAATGCCACTGAGATTAACCGCTTATATAAAATGATATAATCGATATCATGAAGAGCAGTCGTGGCTCCGGCTCACAAGTTGTAGGTTGTGAGTTCGGACCTAGGCACGCAGTTTACTTTGTGTACCTATTTAATTTCACCACCACAGCAAGATTGCTAATGGGTATCGTATTACCCAGTAACTAGGTTGTGGAGGTCAAATACGCAGTCGCTTCATGTAAAATACTGGTAAATTTAGCAGCAATCGGTTGTACGGAAGCCGACCCGAACATAGTTTAGAAAACGCGAAGCAGATGGTGATGAATCGGCACTTTCTGAACTTATTAGTAGAGATCGGATAATCGGATGCATATTTACCTAAAGTTAATTTTTAGTTATGAAAGTATGGAAATATAAATATATAATATATAAATATATAATATATAAATATATAAATAAAAAATATTTTTTGATAAAAAAATCCCGGGGTGCCAGGAACACCGGAAATGCATAACTAGTCAGGTGTATAGTATGGAAGCGACTTCTAAATTATTAGGATTGCATAGCTATTCAGACACATATTTATTTAAAATTAATCGTGATGCAAATATGTGTAAGTAGGGTGTATAAAGTCTGTAAGAGTGGCGGTGGTGTGTGTTACTTCAAACATTTTTTTTACATTACATGAAGATGTTTTCGATACAAAAGCGCGTTCCATATTAGCCAACACCGCAACTTTAGGTGAATATGCATCCGAATTTCCGATCTCTGCTTATCACACGCACAACAATCCGCTCACTCTTCAACAGTTCCAAGTGTTTGAGCTGATAGCAATTTTATTATTGACACAATTTACACAACAACCAACCCAAAATTCAACGGAAGTTTTAGCCATTCCAAAGCAAAAACAATCACTACCACAAACGGAACATGATTACTGAACTCACAAAGATAATTCAACTCCAATATTTGGACAACATAATAAATAACAGCCGGATATAATCATTATTTGTCCATTCAATCGTCAAATTACATGATAACTGATATCGAGAACTTTCTCTACGTCCCAGAACTTTCGTAAGTGTGTCGAATTAAATTATGATGATTAAGAGCTGATCGAGGCTCAACCATGTTAAAGTTTTCCTCTATAATTTTAATTCCGGTTTAACTTGTCCATTCTGTTTCTTGATACAGGTTTTTTTAGACGTTGTTTACAAAAGCCCGACAGCCTGATGGCAAGTGGCCAACATCATCATGGACATATGCAATACCATAAGGCCTCGCAGATGCGTTACCTTCCCTGAGACAATTATGGTCTCATGTAAAAACACGGACAACAACGGAGTTTCTGTGGCTAAGTAATAACAGCTCAGATCAGGTTAAGCTACGCTTACCGCGGTTGATCCGAGGATGGGTGACCATATTAACATACCAAGGCGTCTCCGTGCCTCGGAAAGCACGTTAAGTCGTTGGACCCGACTGTTAATTATCGATCTTTGACAGTCGTTACGGGTCGTAGGATAGCCAAAAGTCTGACAACCAGTCTTACCGACGGGTATCGTGTTACCAAGTAACTCGGTTGTGGAGATCAGGTAGGCATTCGCTCCATATAATATACTGGTACGGGGTGAATTACCATTCAAGTATTACGTAAGCACTACAGGCGGCGGGGGGGTCTTTGCTTTGCTTATTTTTGATGACATGGGGGATGCGGGGTCTGGGCGGTGGAAAATTTAGTCGATTTTGGTTTGAACATATATGTACCCTACATGTCTATGAATGGCTCGAAGAAAACGATGATATTCCAAAATCACACGAAAGTGAGTAGACACACAACATTGAGCAGCAAACATCCAATATAATCCAAGACTTAGTCATGGACTCGTGTGTCATGGATTGAAGACTGTTAATTTGAACTAATATACCAAAAATTTTACAGAAGTTTGTTTGGTTCGTTAATACAAGGTGACTTTTAGTCACCGTTAAAAATTTTCAGGGTGATAGTACCCGTGAAATTAAACAACTTTCTCCAAGGAACATGAGTCGAAATATGGAATAAAATCGGACCTCCCATGCAAAATCAATAGACAGCTGATCGATTTTGTATGGGAGGTCCGATTTTTTTTTTCATATTTCGACCCATGTCGACAACTGCTGCTCATGAATCAATAAATAAACCAGAGGCCCTAGTGTGAGTTTCATTTTACCATCTACACCAAACACAGTGAGCGCGTTTGGAGCTTCGATTAGTCCGTCACCAATCCAGGGCCAATCGGAACGCCGAACGCGCTCACTGCGTTTGGTGTAGATGGTTAAATGAAACTCACACTAGGGCCTCTGAACACATTGAAAAATGCATGTACCAATGTTTACGTGAGCATGGGAGGGGGGCGGGTAAGAGCTTTACTTACTTTTGCTGACGAGGGGGAGGGGGGTTAATAACGCAGACTTAAGTACTGGCGAGCGGGGTTGAAAAACAGGCTATAAATGTAAGACTGCTGGGCTAATACATTAGGTGGTTGCTTTACTAATGGGAGCGTCAATATTTGCTGGTGAATCATCGAGGTTCAATGAAACTAGACTTCACACCGTCAACCTTAAAACCACAGCTAACTACAAGTGCAACGACCTTAGCTAAGTACGTATTTATTGTTGGGGTATTTAACCTATCGCTTTGTCACGCAAGGTTTTAAGGTTTCCAGTAGGTCAATCTATCTCTACTTGGGGACGCCGATTATCTAAAGATACCAAGCCCAGGCCGCCGGGCGGGGTGTCGAGTAAAAACAAGTTGTCTTCGAAGCAAGTCACCAATTCAAATTGAAAGAAAGGAAACTTTCAGCAAAACAAAAACAACAAATAAAAAACTATAAATTTCACGCGGGCGAAGTGGTAGTTAATAAATAAAATGAAAAATACCGACACAATGGGTATTATTGAAGGATTTCCATCAGTCCTGTTATATATAACACTAGTGGATACCAAATGACTTCCGACTTTATAGCCATATAATAGAATAAAAAATCACTAAAAAAACTACTAAGCCTATTTCAGTCGACAGCTGAACAAAGACAAGGGCCTCCCAAAGACAGAGTTAGCACACCACGCTTGGAAAATGAAAATATGAATAAAAGCAGAGCAGTGGGAAGTCATTTGATGTCTACGAGTATTCTGTGAGTCACTTTAGTTATATCGGAATAAAAAATCACTAAAAACTACTAAGTCTATTTCAGTCCACAGCTGAACAAAGACAAGGGCCTCCCAAAGACAGTTAGCACACCCAAGTTTCGAAAATGAAAATATGAACAACACATTAATACAAATCAGCGTCACGCGACTGTAGAGTCATAAATATGATCTGTAGCAAAGCGGGGTTTACATTATGGGGTCGAAGGGCTTTTGGGCCGGGAGCGCGGTCCCGGATGCCACCTTTAAATACAATAATTACTTTTAGTAGTCTTTTGGGACCACAAGAAAAAGAAGTTCATCATCTGCCTAGCCTTTTCCCAACCATTTTGGGGTCGGCTTCCAGTCTAACCGGATGCAGCTGAATACCAGTATTTTACATGGAGCGACTGCCTATCTGACCTCCACAACCCAGTAACTGGGTAACACGATACCCTTGGTAAGACTGGTTGTCAGACTTTCGGGCTTCTGACGACCCGTAACGACTGCCAAAGATCCACAAATGACAGCCGGGACCAACGGCTTAACGTGCTTTCCGAGGCACGGAGGGGTCTTGGTATGTAAAGATGGTCACCCATCCACGTACCAACCGCGGCAAGCGTAGCTTAACCTGATCAATCGACCCGTGCAGCTATTGTTACTTAGCCACAAGCCCCTCCTCAAGAAAAAGAAGTTAAAGTACAGTTAACAAAAGAGCTGATATAATATTTGTACCGGTACAAAATAAGGCTGCCATTTTTTAAATAAAAGAAATATTTATCGTTTTATAAAACTAGTTTTATTTGTATAATTTCTAAATCTTTTGGCTGACCGTACTTTACCAAGAAATAACTTAGTTTATTTTATTTGTGGTCCGAAAAGACTTTTACAATTAATTATTGTATTTAAAGATGGCACCCGGGACCACGGTCACAGTCCCAAAACCCCCACGACCCACATTATAGAAACTAGTGTCAAGAAGAATAGATATACAACGTGTAACGGAAAGGGTATACACATACCAAGGGTACGGGTTCTTTGGATGATAACAAACGATACTGGGAGGGTTTTTTAATCCTATCTCTACATGTTTCGTAGTTATGAGAATGTGTAGTGCATTGATACCAGAAACCGAACTTTTGAAATTGAATAAACACGTCACTCGGAAGAGATTTATCGTGATATTGGCAAGTAACGTGGAAAGTTATTGACCTACGTAGTGCGGTGACACGCTTGTTATGATTTGAATTGGTATCAATTCTCAGAGTATTTTATTTTGAGCTGAAACTATGTATAGTGATTCTATACCAGCTGTTATATTTAGTGCTTAAGGATAGCATTAGGGTTTCTGTTACACCCTGTATAAAAATAAAAACAGTATGTATGCGTGAAATAGTAGCTTGCCTGTTCTGTTTCGGGTTATAGTCTCACTGGGTGGTTTGAGTGAGTCTGCTGCTGGGCTTCGCCCGCGTGGAGGCCAGAAATTATCCCGCGAGAACGTGCTACAGGGATAAAAAGTACCCTTTGTGTTAATCCGGTTATAAATTATCTGTGTGCCATTGCATCCAAATCCGACCGGCAGTTTTTGCGTGAGTGTTACAAACATACATCCATCCATCCTCAGAAACTTTCACAATTATAATATTAGTAGTCAGCGGCGAGGTGTCAATTTTGCTAAGAGAGAAGTCGAAGCGAAGTCGTCTTTAACTTACTGACTTATCAATAGAGAATACTTACTATTATTCTAAAATTAATATAGGAATGTAAAGAATATAGAAATACAGTAAATTTAAACAGCTGAAAACCAAATAAAATGTGCAATATTCCTCCATTTCGTTCTCGCTAACGCATTTTTCTATATCTGTCTCTGTCATAACCCGTTGTACAGCGGCTTAAAACATTTTTTTATTGTAATACGTAGCTAAAAATTACCGTTTTTGTTGTTTGAATGTTGCCACTATTGTTTTGCCATTTTTTAATAGCCTATGTTTTTGTTTTTTGAGCCGATTTTTAGTTGCCGATGAGAATGCCCGAAGGTAGGAATCGTGTTATATGGTGCTTTCGCCACTGTTAGTAGTATTCGTAGGATAAACCAACTACAGGCACTTTTGAGCTGTCAATGGGTCGGTCAGACAGAAAGATGAAGCTAGTTGCCCTTTCCAAAGCGTTGTAGGTTCCTATGGAGAAGAACGTGCAAGAAACTCCACGGACACTTTTAAATCAAAATATTGGTACCATCTTTCATGTTGAAATTATAGATGTGAGAACGATGTAGAACGACGTGCACGCTAATAATGACACCCAGTTTTACAAAAGTTGATATAATATTCAACTAACGAGCTGTCATATTCCATGTAACTGTACAGATATGTCGGCTGAAATAATTGTTATTATTTCTCTATAAGACAGTTTTTTTTTTTAGTTTGGGAAATCATCAAATAACTTCTAGCGCTCTGAGTGAAGATTTCCCACTCAAAAAAAAACACGTTTCGGGTAGAAACGTGTTTTTATTTTGGGTGGGAAATCATCAAATAACTTCTCCCGCTCTGGGTGGAGCAGGAGGGCGTGTCAGACTTTTACTTACTAAACCCCACTCATATTCCTTCAGTTGCCTGTGTGCCAGGGGCCACGATATCTGTTTCGAACAACCCGCACCCCTGGCAAGCCCGAAACGTGTTGATTGTGTGTGAGCCCGAAACAGAACAGTCTAGCAAGTGGTTCATGATAGTGGTTTTATAATGTAAACCCCGCTTAATGAAAGATCGTGCGATGAGCGATGACTCAAGATGACTCAAGAGATCCGTTTGAACTAGTAAATGACTGATTCATGAGGTAAACACCGATGATGAAGTTAATGTTACTTTTATATACTCATCATCATCTGCCTAACCTGTTCCCAACTATGTTGTCCAGCCTGACCGGACCAGTCTAACCGGATGCAGCTGAGTACCAGAATTTTTCATGGACCGACTGCCTATCTGACCTCCACAACCCAGTTACTGGGTAATACGATACACCATGGTAAGACTGGTTGTTAGACTTTCAGGCTTCTGACGACCCGTAACGACTATCAACGACTTTTCCTAAAGATACAGTGATGATGATTCTATTGTGCACCAACTAGAACTTAATTTAGGCTATTGCTATCTTTTTCTTTCTAATGAAACAAGAAAGAGATGGGAATCAATAAGAGCTGTCAGATTTTGTTGAACTCAGATTTTCGTCGACGTTATTAAGACGAACTAAATTCATCATTCTTAAAATCACGCCAAATTAAGACATCATTTATTTTGGCAGTTCGTAAGTGTCACTTGTCTTTTTCTTTCGTAGTCTGTCAGTAAGAGTTGGCAATACCTACTCTTGTTTTAATTTAGGTGGTAAACAAAAGATCTGGAGTCACTCACATATTCTGTTAGCGTATTGTGTCGATTTTTGGACAAATAGCCACCCTTTTAGAACACCCCCTTTAATTTTGTCGATTGTTTTCAAAGTCACCCTGTATATACTAACTAGTTACAATCATAAGTTAATGCTTCATTAAAATTAATTGATGTATCAGAGAGGCCGTTATTAAAATACTTAAGTGCACAATAACTTCAAAGAACAAATACGAATGCGTGATACTGATATTCCTACAGCGTCGAGCTATTTGCAATATTGCATGTCTTGGGCACACGCTATGGGTAGATTTTAGCATTTTTATTGGTGCCTTCAAGCTGTACTGGGCTATATGTTTAAGGCTTAATATGTACGGGGCTGTAATGCGGTATTTTAGCGGTTATGTAAGAGCAATGGTGTTATTTTTCGCCAAAAACGCCTTTGAACAAGCAGGAAAATAAAAATACATTCTTCTGGGGTCCGGCAATAGCGAAAGAAGGACAAAGTCTAAACATTTGACTGTAGCATCCTTCTTTGTGATCTATTGTAGACAATCAAGTTAAATGATTTTATTACTGTAAGGAGGTTTGTACAAACACTTCAACACGTCAAACTACATGAGGTCGCTGTTTCCTATCCGACTACTCTAAGCAGAAACACGAAACAAACTCAATAGAACAGTCTCTTTTAAAGTCCAGACATAATCTAGGTTCTTAGAGCATTTAACCTATGGAGACGGCATAGTTGAGTGAACCCCTCTGCCAAAGTCGATTGGCCATATGGCCATGCACGTTATATAAAACTAGTTGATTCGCGACGGCTGTCATTGTGTATCGTATTGTATCGCAAGTGAGTGCTCCCAAAAAATGGTTAATTGTGCAGTTTTCTCGTGCAAAAAGCGATCTGCCACTTCAAATTTGCAGAACCATGGTGTTTCCTACGAAATGTAAGTATAAATTATGTAGTAATATAGTGTGATTTATGTACAATGTCGAAATAATCGTTTTTGACGTTACGATAGAAAAATACAGTGGTACGTTGGTAGCGCAAACTGAGTACATGGGTAGGGATTTGTATAGTGCTGGGACAACTTGAATGAATGATTGATAAAATATATTTTTTTTTAGAGTATGTTCAGTAACCAGTTTTTTTTTTGTGTATATATCTGGACAAGTCAGGTTGAAATAAAAAAAAACATTATTATTATAAACACAATAAATTTCAGTTCTTTGTGAGTCAATTTAAATTCTTTTCTTTTGTTGAATTAGGATAGTAAAAAATAACTGTGTTCGTTTCGTATGTGAGTTTTTGTAGCTCATGCAATTTGATTAAGAAATACAATAAATAAAATAGTTAGATAATATGATGGCCAAATCTAAAATACCACCGCGGACCGTAGGCTTTTTCCAGCTTTTTCAAGGGTGTTGTGTGGTGTGTGAAAATGCAGTACGTACAAAATAAAATGAATGGGCATCATTTTCGTTTGATTCTGTTGGCACTTATTTAAACTGTTACTTATTTTTTTTTACAGATAACCATAGTCAAGATACAAATTCATCTTTAAATTTAGTATGTTTCATCATCTAGCTAGGAAACATTGAATTCAAATAGTAAAAGAAAAACAAAAAGCGGATGTGTAAAAGTGTTATTTATATCAAAATAATAAAAGTATATCTGAATGATTGTATTATTTAAAATATTCTACCCTTTCCTACTTTTTGACACGTATATGTCGCAGCCAACTGGTTTAATTAGCCGTTTGGTCAACCGCCTAGCCTTTTCACTAAACGGCGCCGTTCAACTAGCGGCCTGAATGATATTCAGCCGATACGTCTAATACAACATTTAATGAACTGGCTGGCTGATGCTTAGGCCACTTATACAATAGGGCCATCTGCCTCTGCAACGTCTCCGACACTGCGGGAAGTGCAACCTCTTCGCTTACCGTATCCTTTGTTAGGTTGCGACATATACATGCCCGTATTAAAGAACGGGCCTCAAGTATGAATCCCGAATTGCAGACCCTAAATGTATAGGAAAGGCACAGGTTCAGCAATAGGTGAAGGGTGTGCGTTTTTGGGGGACTGTCTTATGTATTTTGACGTTCGAAAAGTGCTGATTCTCAGCCTAATTTGAATAAATAACTTTTGATTTTGGCATATTATAATGTTAAGTAATATGAGAAAATGTTTGACTATAAAAATAAATACAATTGTTCTTTTTCTCTAATACTAAAATTGTTTTGTACGTACGTAGTTTCGCAGGCACTAATCATATTGCATATTTTTGTGTGCAAGAAAATAAAACGAATGAACAATTTATTCATTCATTCGTGCTATGAAATACCATTCATTGTCTGTGTCACATCACTAGCACTTTGTGTCCTAGTGTGCCTAGGCAACTGCATAGATACGTACAATTTTGTCAATGTGTATTTTATTTCCTTAGTGTGTGGCTTATTTTTTCGTGTGCGTTTGTAGCAATAGGAAGCATGTATCTGTGTGTGGTTGTCAAATTTTTGTAGTGTGCTGTATGTGTTTACCTCGCCTCCCGCAAAAAGTGGCAGAAAAATTTGTTCAGTGATTCGCTGCTTGCCATCTCCATAGGTTAAATGCTCTAAGTCTAGGTTAGATCAAGTGAGGACCATGTAGATTTGTGTCTAAAATGGTTTTTTGAGAAAATAACCACACAGATTTCAGTGTGGACATGTCCACTCAGTGCACGCAATTGTCTGTAATCGTGAAGTTAAATATCAACTGGACTTTTTGCATTGGATGGAATCCTTGCGAACTACTTGATTTATTAACCACGCCATAGTTTTATATCGCGTGGCGATGGCAAAAATAGTCGATAACGTGGTGTTTACGACAAAAACCCCTCTCGACCGTCCTTTGCACCGGTCTACACATAAGCCCGAGATTAATAATAAACTTACTGCGTTGTTATTAAAAATAAATGTCACCATAGCATGTCTTCCCACCATCAACTCCCAAATATAATTTTAGTAAAGCATTTTAAAAACATTGTACCTATGTATTTAAAAAGCTTTTTACGCCGTGCAAGCCACTCAGAATAATGAACAATAGAAGTATCACTACTAGCACTTTTCCTGCGTCCTCGTCCGCGTGAATTTCGGAGTATCCTATACTAGGTTCAACACCCCATTTCACTACTTTTAATTGGCTAATTTTCTGTTATCCTAAGCATAGGCCTCCCTAACTGCACCCCATTCAGCTCGATTCTCAGCGACGTTCATCCGGCCGCTACCAGACACCCTGCGAAGATCGTCCCGCCACCTTGCCTGAGTGCGTCCTACCTTATGTTTACCGATTCGCGGGCCCATACAAGAACACGTCTACCCCAGTGGTCATTGGTTCTACTTCAGCTTTTTTTTTTTTTAAAGCTTGGTCATGTCGTTTTTCAAGGTTCAAGCTATATTTATGTATACAACTAGCTTTTGCCAACGGCTTCGCCCGCGTGGAGGTCAAAAACTATTCCACGGGAACGTAGTACCGGGATAAAAAGTATCCTATGTGTTATTCCAGGTTACAAACTACGTGTATGTCAAGTTTCATTCAAATCCGTTCAGCCGTTTTTGCGTGAAAGAGTATACATTTATAATATTAGTAGGATATTTTATCCAAACCAGTTTTATCCGCTTTAGCTTCGGGAACGTACAGACAGACACTTTCACGTTATATCGTAGGAATGTAACTTTGTCCCGCGTATTCACTTAGATGGTTAGTGAAGAATTTTTATTGTATTTTGTAAAGAGTTAATTGTTTCATTGTTCTTTAAAGATAAATTGCAGTTGTGTTACATTTAAGTATCTCATGTCGAAGTAGAAGTTAAACAAATTGTTACATAGGTTCTTCACATGGTGATTTAGTTGTTACTTTTGAATGATTTTTTTAAATATAATTGTGTGTTCCGTTTCTACGTAATATTCTATGTAAACATCAGACGTTTCTTTTAGTACGTCTGCTTACGCACGCCTGCATTAATTGGTCACCCCTTTTGTTACCATATTTGTATACGTCCCAATTAACCAGCGTATGTGTCTACCTACACACTTTGTTTAAGAGACTTCTTGCGCCATAGCAGCTAGACTGTTTTTTTTTTAAATTAAGTAATTTTTTTATTTTTATTTTATTAGGCGGCTTTATGACATGTCCCAAATAAACATACTTTCAATGAACAATTTTTTTTTTTTGAGTTGCCGAATTCATCAAATAACTTGTCCCGCTCTGAGTGGAGCTAGACCGCGTCAGACTTTTACTGACTAAAACCCACCCGTGTTCCTTCAGTTGCCTGTGTGCCAGGGGCCACGGTATCTCTTTGGAACAACTCGCACCCCTGGCAGTTCTTTAAACAAATTAAGTCATGTTTTCCATTTTTATGGACGAAAAAGCTCGGAATCTCTGTCGTCTGTTTAAGACATGAGGAGTATTATTCCTTGCCAGAATATTTTAGTACAACCAGGTATACCAGGGTGCACCAGCTATCCTTGCTGACTTTCTAATCTTGTCACCGAGATATTATTATGTGCTATTCTCGCCATAGATCATGCCGGTCATCATCATTTCAGCCGAAAGACGTCTACTGCTGGACACAGGCCTCCCCCAAAGCACCACCACTTCGTCCGGCTGTGCTTCTCGCATCCAGCGGATTCCTGCGGCCTTCAAGGTCGTCGGACCACCTTGTGGGAGGTCTCCCAACGCTACGTATCCTAATATATCTATTTCTAATTCGATCAGGTAGGGAAACTACCAGCATAGCCGTCTCCATTGCCCTCTAACGAAATATGAATCCTAGAAAATATAAAAATACAAACTAAACCCGACTTTATATTTAGATTTTTTTCATATTATTTTCTTTGTTATGCCTTCGTGCACTATATTATATTTAACAGCTGTAAAGCCCGACTCATAAATTATATCACACGAAATACTTTTCACTTTAAATCTTGCGCGTTTATAATGAAAATAATCACGTTTGGCAGGCGTGCCGTGGACTGAAGAGGTCATTATAGTACGATAAGAGGTTCTCTTAATTTTCAGGAGAATATTTATTATTATTTCAAACTAGTTTTTACCCGCTGCGGGACACGCAGCGGGTAAAAACGTTGATTTCGGAAATATATTATGTGTTAATCCCGATTATAAACTATCTGTGTGCTAAATTTCCGTTCAGCCGTTGTTGCGTGATATTGAATAAATCTTGGGGAGGTTCTAAAATCACGCTACGGCAAATATGGTCCGACATTTTGCCTAGAATACTGCGCTTCATTGCAAGTTGGCAAACCATAAATAAACCACATATTTCAATGTTTTCACATAATCGCTTGGTTAGTTTCTATTAGAACAGTTAGTGATTGAATCACTGCGGCCTTGTGTGCATAGTTTAATAATAATTAATGGTCAGTATGCACAGTGTAGTTTTGTTGCCATTTTGGTTCATCATGTGATTCAGGGAATCGTAGGTGTTTTTGTAACGATTTCACTGAATTCTGTTTTTAATTTTCCTGGTTTATCAATATCGTGAACTTTATTTATTACTAGCTTCTGCTCACGACTTCGTTGCGTCAAATTTCTTGCTCTCCCGACCCACTCCGTCGCATCGAATCGCCTGCCCGTGCGAGTACTTCGTATTCGTCTTTGTTTCTCTTTGCTCGGCTCTTAAGGGTCTTAAAGTGATGTTATAGACTAGCCTTCCTCGATAAATGGGCTATCTAACACTGAAAGAATTTCTCAAATCGGACCAGTATGAGATTAGCGCGTTCAAACAAACAAACAAACTCTTCAGCTTTATTATTAGTATAAAGATAGATTGTTTTTGGGGTTCCGTACCCAAAGAGTAACCAACGGGACCCTATTACTACTAAGCCTCCGCTGTTTGACTGTCTGCCAGCAGGCTCGATCTCATGATCCGTAACAGGTAGACAGTTGAAATGTGAATGTACCGCTATAATAAAATTTTAAACAAAGTTAATAAAAATTAAAGGGGCTTCATACAAAAGACGTGTTTCGTCGTTTTTTCCTTGTCGTACGGAACCCTACGTGTGCGAGTCCGACTCACACTTGGCCCCTTTTTTTTAAACCAGTCTTCGTTATCAAACTCGATGTTTATGTATGAAAGATTTTACTAGCAAACCCGTTACCCGGGCTCCACAAATCTTGTGCCCGTATTTTACTAGCAAACCCGTTACCCGGGCTCCACAAATCTTGTGCCCGTATTTTACTAGCAAACCCGTTACCCGGGCTCCCCAAATCTTGTGCCCGTATTTTCTTCACGTCCTGGCAACCGGAGCGTGTGAAAAGGCTCCAAGCCATCATCAAATTGGTTTTGCGCGGGACGCCTTCTACTGACCTCTTCAATCCTCAAAGGAATACTATCCTGTCGAGTCCAATCCACTTCGAATACATTGAAATGAATGAACTGCATCCTTTCTGTTATTTTCACCGGTATGTTGGCAAAATTGCTGAGTTTTTTAGATTTTATAAAACAAACATGACAATTCAGGCAGGGTAAGGCAGAGGTTCCGTGACGTTCCGTGTGGTGCCGGACGTAAAGAATAGCACCATCCCATTTCTTCCTGTGGGTGTCGCAGAAGGTGACTAAGGGACTTACTAGAGAATGGGCAGCAGCGTTCTCTATGCATTTGACTACCATACTGCGATCGCCAACCCGCCTGCCAAGTGTGGCTATTATAGCAAAATCCCCATTTTTTTGGGGGAGGCCATCACGCTGAGACAAGGGTCTCAGGAGCCGAGCAAAGAGAAAAAGTCACGAATACGAAGTACTCGCACGGGCAGGCGAGCGTAGGGGTGGGTCGGGGAGCAAGAAATTTGACGCGAACGAAGTCGCGGGCAGAAGCTAGTGATCTAATAAACCAGCACCCTAATTGCGCAACGCACGATCAATCATAATCGGTTTCATTTTGACAGTTCAACAATATTCATTGCATTAATTATATTGTTGAGCAGACACATTTTTCGAACAAATGAAGCAATGGATTAGCAATGTGTTTCAAAATGATTCCGATTATGATAAGTCGTGCGTTACGCAATTAGGGTGCGGGTCCAAGAACCTGATTCGTAGCCAATGAAAAACGGTTCTTTGGAAAATCTAGGTATTCTTCTCTGATTTATCGAAATGGTGATGCACAAGTAAATCAATATTGAGGATTCAATATGTACAACGTGCCAGCTGGTCTGGAATTGTCGATAAGCCCACAAATAAACTTCGTGCGTGTCGCCTATAGAAATATATCCATTAGTTAAAAAACTTAAAAAAAACAACCGAGTTCCGGAAAAACACTACAAAGTAAAAAATAACTTTAATTTCGGAAGGCGGTGACAAAAAATTAAAATACACTTACCGACTTCCGGTCGGTTGCATTTTTATTTTGGATTTTTTTTTTCACTTTTTAATTATAGTACCTACCCCTACCAATTCGAAATTTCATCATCCTTGGGTTCAAAACAATGCATATTTATGCGATAGCAGCAATCGCGGTTGATTTGCTGTCATTTTTAGAAGAGTTCCGTTGTCTGTCTCCGAAACTCATCATCAGATCTATATGAACTTTAAATGGGACCATTTCGAATAAACTCCTTTCGAACAAATAAGAATTTTGAATTTTGCAAATCCGTCTATATACGACGAAGTTACATATGCCGAACATACATAAAAAATATATATATAAACATGTCAAATTGATAACCTCCTTCTTTTTGAAGTCGGTAAAAAAACTAAATAGCCATTGTTGTTAACAAGTCAATAACAAATTACTTTAGATATATAACTCTGAAGTGTGTAGTTTCGTTATCGGTCTTGGCCAATTGGTTTCGAATTCGCCTAAGGTCCGCCGGATTCCCAGATCATATAGGTCAATTGAGTTCTGTACGTTATGACTAAAAGACATCCGGGTTAGGCACTGTTAAACATTATTTTCTGAAAGCCAAGTCGTAAAATTTTAAAACAAACCTCCGCTCACCAAAAATATCTTGCGTCAACATTTTTCACCAAAAATGTTAATCCAATTTTACGGCACTACATTATTATCAGCCAAACAAACGGAGATAATCTTAATACCAAGTGTTTAACATGTGAGTTACATTATAATAAAGCAAGATAGAGCTATTCTATAGCTGGCACTGTTCATGTTTTAATTTAAAAGAGCCTCCACGAGAGACGATACTTAAGCACGTCCGGGAAAACCCTGGGTAGACAGCCTCGCTGACTGGATAATCTTTTTACCTCCGCTTGGGCTATTTCTCATGTACATAATAGCTCAAGCTGACACGACGGAGAAAGAGGCAAAACTTGGGTATATCAGGCAATGTGGTAGGAAGTCAGAAAAGTGGCACCGGTGACTGAAAAGTTGTGTGGAAATCGGTCGTCATGGCATGGGCATGTGATACGGAGGAATGAGGAAAATGTTGTGAGGAAAATTTTGACTATAAAAGTAGGGGAAGCAGAGAAACGAAGGATAGACTACGAGAACACGTCTAGTAGTAACAGAAGTATGGAAGAAGACATACTGCACCGTCCCCATATAAAATAAAGATATGACGACTGTTATGGAATGCTCTAGGTTTTACAGTGGATATAAGCTCGCGTTTGAACACTATGTCACGGTAAGCCAAGTGATGGTTAACCAAGATGCAGGCAACGATGGTGCACGTTTTCTAGAGCTAACCCATCACTGGAGACTTAATATCTCCTAATCACTCCCAGTGGCCCTGTGGTAGCGGCCCCGACTTACGAGCTATAAGGTCGTCGATCGGACCAAGACAGGCGCTATACCTCTGTGTACATAATGAGGGTGTTCATGAATATTCAAGCCACCAGTCGGCGCCACTTTGACAAGAGGTCTTAGGGTCTTCCAGTTCGAAAATGAACTTAAAATATTTGATGTCATTCGTTTAATTCTTTCGTTCACCATTCAGTCCGTAGGCGCTTTGACACTTTTGACAGGTGCCCAGACCTGACGTCTCAGTGCTGCCACCTAGTGAACATCATTTCAGAAAACCTTCATTCCATCAACACTGCTCTCAAAACGGTGATAGAAAACATCGTGAGAAAACCGGTATATCCTAGAACCAAACATTCGAAGACGTGTGATCTCTACCAACCCGCACTGAGCCTGTGTGGTGTATAACGGTCCACTCCCTGTCACCGAGAGGAGGTTTGTGTCCTGGCAGCTCAGACCAAATAAAAAAGGTAGACGGAGCGTACGCCAACAATAGCGTTCAAATAAGTGAAGCATCGTGTACATAGTTGTGTGCGTGACTTCGCGTCGCAACACTTGCCATGCGTCTGTGTGCTAAGTAAAAAATGTCTAAATATCTGGTCTAAATATTTGGTCTGAGCCTGGCAGTGGGAATGTTATAGGATGAATAGGATGATTGTATAACGTCTCCCAGGTAACAGCTGGCATTTTTATTTACAATCACCATCGTTAATTTAATTTATATGTATGATAGTTTCAAGTGTCTTGCGTTATGGTATCATACACTAGTTTGCATGAAAGTTAGCTATTAAGATTAAAATGCTGCCTACACGCTAGCTTGAATGTAAGCCACTGTATTATAGAAACAACCATTTTTAAGAACTAGTGGTAGACTGGTCGCCCAGTAGACGAAATGCGACCATGTCTTTTTTATTAATGTAATGTTTATGTAATGCAATAATTATTATATAAAAATACTAGCTATTGCTAGCGGCTTCGCCCGCGTGGGTGTCGACAATTTATCCCACGGGAAGGTACAACCGGGATAAAAAATATTCTATGTGTTAATCCAGGTTATAATCTATCTGCGTGCCAAATTTCATCCAAATCCGTTCATCCGTGATTGAGTGACAAACATCTTCACAAACTTTCACATTTATAATATTAATAGGATAGGACTAGCTTTCTGCACTTCTCCATAATTATAAACTGTAACGGTGCCAAATTGAAATTTTTACGAAATTTACACAGCCGGAGGAGTATGAATACTCCGGCCGCGTAAGTTTCGTAAAAAGGGGTAAAAAATAATTGCGTCAGGTATTAATACATAAAGACCGTAGAATGATGGGCTGTTAACTTTCAATTCCATATCCTATCTCTGCTATTTGAAAGAAAATAGCAAGCCTGCTTAGTTCAACAGTTGTTAAATATATCAGCGCTACCCTTTTCCCATGTTGGGGTCTGGTTCCAGTCCAACCAGATGCCTACCACACCAGTCTTTCTTTACATGGAGAGACTGCCTATCTGAACTCCACAACCTACTGGGTAACACGATACCTCTTGGTAAGACTGGTTATCAGACTTTTGGGCTTCGGACTACCCATAACGACTATCAAAGATCTACAAATACCAGCCAGGTGCTTTCCGAACTACGGAGCGGTCTCGATATGTACTCAAAATCAAAATCAAAAGTCATTTATTCAAACTAGGCTGAGAGTTAGCACTTTTATGAACGTCAAAATTACATAAGACAGTCCCTCAAAACGCCCGCCCTTCACCACTTCCTAGTGCTTTAGCTGGGAAGAAGAAGTGGCGCAACAAACTCCCCAGCAGCACATCTGTCTGTTATGTTGGAAGAACTTGATTCTATACAATAATAGCATATAATTAACATTCAACAATAAATGAAAATTTAATTGATAAAAATTAAAAAAAAATGGTTTATGCAGTCAAGTTAAATAAACAATGGTATGAAGTAATTCATATGACCTGTCAGTAGTTAAGCTAATTCTGGTGAAAGAACACAAACGTTGTCTTGAGTTAATCACAGCGACCAACAATTCTTATCGATTAAGTAGTCGTTGATAGAATTCGATCGAACAAAGATTTGATTTTACTTTCGCTTTAAACGCATTAAAATGTAAATCTAACAAAGAAGAGGGAAGCTTGTTATAAAAGGTTATAATGGATGGGTATCCAGTATCCACGAACCGACCGCGTCAAGCGTAGCTTAAACTTCAATCGACCCGTGCGGGTGTTATCATTTATCCATAAGCTTCTTCAGCAGTTAGTATAATCGCTGATTCGCCATGATTTTGTCACATATTCATGACAATAAAACAGACGAACAAAAAACACGACATTGACCAAAAATCGACATTATCAGCACAACAATAAAATATCAAAATCACTGACAAGGTCGCTACACCTGACGCGATAGTTTTCCGACGCGGGAATCGAACCGAAGCACCTGTCTGACTCACGTCACACTGACTCATGTGTTTTGAAGTAAGCTGCTTGGTAGCTATTTCGTAATGACATGAGAACATCGGATTTGCAATTAAATTATTTAATATGTGACTTTCTCTGATAGTGGTAAATGTTTTCTAGATTTTAAGCATTTAAAATCGCGCCGTTATTCGTCGAAGCAGTAGGTAGACGCGTTCAGTAGTGGCGTAGTGGGCCGGGGCCTTTGGCACTGGACCACCACTGCTCCAGCTAATAATTTTATTAAACGCATTTTGAACTTCAACCATCACTATGAAATAAGGCTATACATTAATAAATTGAGTTAAAGACACCCAGTTTTACTTCTACACAATGCATTAATAAATATTTTCTTTTCTATGGAAGTACCAATGACATCTGTTGCATACCAAACAGTATTGACAAGAAATCCAGCCTTCAAGAATTATGGTCATCTGAATGTTAATTAAGATACAGATTAAGAACACTTAGTGCCAACTAAATGTATTTGGCAAAACTACACTAGGTCAGACCTTGTGACATGCACAACATTCTATTGTATTGATTTGCAACCAGCTACAGTTACTACTCATTTTTAATAATAGTTGTCCAGACCAAATATCGGGTATAGCGGCCTCAATCTCAGCGAAAACTTATATTATTATTGATTTGGTTTGGAATTTCTAAGACAAATGTTAGAATACCTAAAAAAATAAGCTACATATAAAATTAATATGATTGTTTTATGCCAGACAGGCATGCATTACCTTGGCTTTGAAGTATGCTTGCCAAGAAAAACCTATTTGTTAGCTTCTAGGAAAACTCCAAGATATAATGTTTCAGGAAAACACTTAATATAATGTCAATTAAAGAAGAAGGAAAATAGATAAAGAACAACTAAACATAAATTAAAATCAAAAGTAAATCAACATACAATAGTCATTCACATTACTCTACTTTAGTGCAGGAAACAATTTGAAAATAAATTTATTTTATAATAATTTAAGTTAGACCTTGTAGAATGACTCATTTCTAAGTAAAGGACATATTATAATTATAAAAGGTGTGAGATTGGAGCATACTATGTTCAGCAATGTAGTAATTTATATACATGAACATCACAACTTCTTCCAATGGGTGTAGGCAGAAACAACATAACCTGCTACGATCCTTACATTCTCATTTTGCTTTGTTTAAGTGCATACAGGTTGCCAGGCACAACGAGGTGCACCCTGTTAATTACCATGTAATTGTAACCATGAATTCAGCTCACACGTAGAAACACATGTGCTGAATTTCATGTTTACAGTTCGCATGTCTATGTCCCTGCATATCTGGTGATACACCATGTAGTAACTTGTTTATTTGTTATAGAACACCGACAGCATACATATACATTCAACATTGGTTACTCATTATGCTTGAGATTATATGTAAGCCATCATTACATTACTCAATTAATGCGTACTTATTGTTGTTTTGCTATGATTTTTGGATTATGTACACTCCTTGAAACTGTTTAATATGTACTCGAAATATCTGGAGCTAATAAAGTATATTTTCTATCTAATTAGCAATCTATTTTATTTACTATAGCGATTCTTACTGCTCATTTTATTATTGATGGAAAGTGGTTGTAATGGAAATTTTGTTTTTCTTTAGACTAAAATACTATAACGGCTTGGCTGGAGTGACAGACATCCTCATTAAGATAGACAAAATGAAATGGAGATGGGTGGGTCACATGTTACGGAGCCCCCAGGGTAAATAGAGTAAAATTCTGACAGAACGGAATGCTAGTCATAGCAAATGAAATAGAGGTAGGTAACATACAAGATGGAAGGTCGGTTTCAATCTCACAGCAGCAGCATCCCCAAACTGGAGAAGATTTGCAAAAGACAGAAAGAAAGCAAAGGAAACCGTTAGAGGAGGCCTTTGCTAAAAGGCACATTGAACTGTGAGATATATTATAAGTCAGGAAAACTGTTGCGAATGTACTTTTTGAATCCACAGGCGGCACCCAAATTAGAACAGAAACTCTTAGGGCACCCAGATCTTCCATGCACATTCTTAACAGACCAGGAGATATAATCACCCTTTGGAAGGAGGTGGGCTGGTTGAAATAACCACAAATAACCGCCATGGCCGTACAATGGTCCACTTGAAGGATTAAGTGCAGACATATAGAACATAGATAGATAAATCAGGAAAGAAAATAACAGCAATTAAATTAGCACAAAGGAGTTTGAGGATTAATAGGGCTATTGATTAATTAATTAATTGTCTATAATGGCCATACCTAGTCAGTAACATTTTGCTAAGACATACTTGGATGAAATTTCTAGAACTTAGTCATATTTTAGTGAAAATTACGCATAGGAAAAGGATCTTTGCATTACTCATGTACATCAACAGGTAAATTAACCTGTAACAAACACTTGACAACTTATTATGTAGCTATCAAGTCTAAAAATAAGTGGTAAAAAAATTATAGTTTGTAAACTGAAACTATGTTTTAAAACTTGTAATTTTTGTTAAAATTGATTCTAAGTTTGGTGTTCTGCAATGTAGAACTTATAAGTATTGCATTGCACTCAAAACACAGACAAATTAATGTAAAAATTGGGTCAATTTTAAATAATACAAAAATTATAATTTGCACCTGAGCATTTTGTTACAAATTATACAACAATTTGCTAAAGCCATAATTACTGGCCGTTTTCATAAGTATTTTAAATAAAGAACAGTTACAGAACAAAGAGCTGTGATGTGTTTTGAATATCACAACACCTTTGGGTGTGTTCAAGACTAATTAGTAAACCAGACTTGTCTTGCACTCAAGGTCATTAGTAACACGTGTTTTATATAACAAACACAGCCCCACAAACAATACACAATGCTAAATACTATTTTTGTGACAAATTCTATGGATTCTCAATATTTTTATCGTCACCAAAAATATTTTGTATTACAAACGAGATTTACATTGCCATTTTTTGTGACGAAGCGCCCGAGAAAGTATTAGATTCGCATCAATGTCGTCTTAAATAGACGTAAATTTGAGAAATAAGTATTTTAGAAAGGCCCCCTACCTTGTATACATCGCCGTAGGTCCCCGAACCGATTCTCTGAATGAGTTCATACTCATCTTGTGGATTCCTCCGTGATATATCCGAACTCAAAACACCACCACTATGCGCCATAATCACTATTGAACACTATACTAACATTTATCTACACTTTCATCTCATCATTCACATAATTATTAACACAAAACGTCGTGAAATTAATTATTTTTCTATCACTTCACTCGACATCGTCTGACGTTTGCCACAGTGCCATTCTTGGTGTTACCATACAATGTTTTAAATTTACTACTATGACGTTGTCCAAATCGTTGTTTAGAACGCATGTCGCCAAAAGAGAGATGCATAATTATACTGTGGGGTACTGGGTAGGGATGGAAGACGGAGAGGAAGGCCAAAAAAAAGGATGGTTTGTTGAAGATTGATATGAAAGAAAAGGGAGTAAACTTCGATTATTGATCGAAGAGAGTGAATTGATTGGGAAGAATGGAAGAAGAAAACATTTGTGCCAATCCCAAATAACATAGGTAAGACTAAGGCCGGAGGATAATGAACGTTGTCCTAATAAACAGAACCTGTCGGTTGGTTTTATTATGCATTATAAAAAGCTGTTGAAAAATAGAAACGAATATTACTTATAAGTAATAAATAAAGTTTGCAAGTATTTATAATGTATTATGGTAAGCTGCACGTCAGTAATTTGAACTACGAACCGTAACATTTGAACTACGAACACCGCCCTTACTATTCGTAATTCTTACCGCTACGAAATAAAGGAGCTGATAAACTCAATTAATCGCGGTGCGGTTGTCAAAACAAAACATGACATTTTTATTAGCCTTTATTAACTGTTTATCTACACAGGTTCAAATTAAATTAGCTAGCGAGACTACACAAATGGCATGAGTATCGATAGCTAAACAAGATATAACAAAAAAAAATTAATGTGATGTTTTTTTTGGGTGAGTATTGACCGCATAGTGTAGTCACTTGAAATATCAATGTACAAGATCTCTATTTTTTGTCTAAACTTCAAAGACGTGGCAGGTATCGCTATCTTATTAAGATATAACAAAATAAATTATATTTTCTGATACTTCAAGTAACAACACTACAAGCGGTTGTAGACCCCCAAAAAATAACATCAAATCTTTTTAATTTAATTTGATCATATTTAGATTTTCGCTGATTTAATTTGACCATATATTTGTTTTAGAAGTCTACCAAAAACTGCGTTTTTTCGCTGAAGCAACACTGACGTTTACTGTCAAAATTTTGTAATTTATCCAATTGTCTGTGGTGTACCCACAGACAATTGGAAGATTTTTTTAATAGGCTTAGATCAGCGTCGTAGACAGAGAATCAACTTAGAATAAACCTTATTTTTGATTTCGACAGTAAACTGTCTATAATTGATGGGTTGTGAATAGGGCCTATTCAATAGGCCTTCATGGCTCACAGCTATCAACTCAGCGTACGTATCCAGTTTGTCCAGCCGCCTTTTTATTCCCACCTGCCACATACCTGCCTAGCAAATATACAAAACACAGTAAGTATGTATATCAGTATCATCACAGTCGAAAGGCTATTCTAACCCTGTCGCGGACCCAGAGGACACGGTGGAGCATACGGTGGAGGTCTGCCCAGCTTGGGCGGAGCAACGCCGTGTCCTCGTGGAGGTGATCGGCGGCGGCGATCTCTCGCGTCCGACCCTGGTCCAGGCCATGGTACGGAGCGAGAGGGCATGGCTGGCAGTCGCCTCCTTCAGCGAAGCAGTTATGCTCGCAAAGAGGGAGGCGGCGCACGTGAGGGAGATGCAGTACATGCGCCCTCACAGCCGTGGCCTTCGCAGGAGACGCCCTGGGCATCGGGAATCCCAGGCTGATTCCCGGCCACCGTAGGCACGGGCTTGCGGACGGCGAGTAATGGGTACCTCGCTGTCCGGTAAGGACCAAGCCCGGGTCGACGGCGCGTTGTGTCCCACGCGCGCCTCAAAGAGTTGTCAGCAGCAACAGAGGGGCCCGCAAGGGCCGGTGCCTGCCGGGGGTGCGGGTTGTTCGAAAGAGATACCGCCGCCCCTGGCACACAGGCAACTGAGGGAACACGGGTGGGTTTTAGTCAGTAAAAGTCTGACACGCCCTCCCGCTCCACCCAGAGCGGGAGAAGTTATTTGATGATTTCCCACCCAGAAAAAAAAAAAAAAAAAACCTGTCGCGGACGCATAGTATGAGGGCTAGACGTACCTCTGGATAAAGAAAAAAATCTTTAACACAGCACCTTTTATCCGTGTATTTACTGCAACTGATAGGACTGCAAGTACCGCAACCAATATGTACAGGCCAATACATCAAGTTATCCCAAACTCATTTACAGCCACTTTACAGATATAACTTTATGTTGTCGAAAAAGCATCACTTCCGACTCGGAAGTTTGTTGAATGGTTGTTTGTGCTAACACAGTGCTCTGGAGACCCTCGAGTGTATGTGTTCTGTGGTGCTAACTGCTAAGCTATACTTTCCGAAGGGGTAGGTGGACCAGGGGCGTACCGATAGAAAATGGCGCCTAGGGCATGTATCACACTTGCGCTCCTTCGTAAATTATCTGATCGGTCTACACTGAGCAAAGCTAGGTCGCATAACTTTTCTTTTCCAATTTTAGCCTTCAATGACCAAGGTATTCATTTCAACTTGCTAAAAAATCGCTTCCAATACTGCAATTTCAAGAGAATTTATATAGAAATAGGCAGATTTGGAAATACGCTGATGAAGATGACCCCATACTGCACAATATATTCAAGTAGCTCTTCATATACGTTTACTTTTTTTTTAGATATACGTAATTAAAAATACGATTCTTAGATATACGTAACAGTATAAAATGGTTATAAATGTTTTATTTTTATAATTGGTGACATTTTGCGCCCCCCTTTGATTTGCGCCCAGCGCTCGTGCCCTGCCTACCCCACCGTAGTTAGGCCTCTGAGGTGGACTGATACGATTGTAGGCAGTCCATAATGTTCTATATGGTACTAGGTAAGCAGAGGTGCAAGACAACACTGAATTTGAAAATTTCTGCATACCATATTTTATGCCTACCACAATTAGAGCAAATCAATGATTTTGACTTTGATTTTAGTGCCCGATGGAAACACGATTTTCAGCTGTAAATAAAACGGTACCCAACCGAACCGTTGTCGGCTGTTCTAGTTTCGGTCGAAACCGAAATACCTATACGAAATTACGAAAAAGTTAGATAAGTAATGCAATTATATTAATTCTGAGATTCGTCGATTCTATAGATTTATTATACTTTATTTGATTAAGGGCTGGTTTTCCAATTACATACCAGATTTCTTTCATCCAAAGAACAAAAGAAATATTTGTGTCAGATTGTGTGAGAAAACAGTCGAAAATTGAATATGACGATTAGAAAAAATCCCTAACTTATTCATGGGTATCAGCAGTTATGCTTTTGCGATTTAGTAATAATTTTCAGATGCTCGTTTGAAACCAAAACTGCGGTCGAAACCGAATTTTTTGGCCAAAACTGAATCTTCGGTTGGACACTTGACTTTTAATGTTGGATTATAGGCTTAGAGGTTTGTGTCCCAGCAGTGGGAAAATTATAGGTTGATTAGGTTGTGCTGGTTGTGCATGGTAGGTCCCATGTAATATGCGGCAGCCTATTGTCTTAAAACGTTCCCTGACTCCAAAGGAGTCACGTTTGTGCCGTACACATACATAAGACTCCGATTGGAGTCATACTTCCTCCAAAAGTAAATTTGATGATTCTTATTTCACAGGACGTGTGAATAAGAGCGAAAATATTATCATGCACGGATGGTTATAAATGAGGGGCTCGTGGCTAAATAATAACCGCCGTACGGGTCGAATCATCAGGTTAAGCTACGCTTGCCGGGGTTGGCCTGTGGATGGGTGACCATCTTTACATACAGAGACTCCTCCGTGCCTCAGAAACAACGTTAAGCCGTTGGTCCCGGCTGCAATCGTGGATCCTTAACAGTCATTATCATTACGGATTGTCAGACGCCCGAAATTCTGACAGCCAGTCTTACCAAGCGGTATTACCCAGTAACTGGGTTGTGGAGGTCTAATAGGCAGTCGCTCAATGTAAAATACTGGTATTCAGCTGCATCCGGTTAGATTGGTAAGAGATCCCAACATAATTGGGAAAAGGCAAGGCAGATTGATTGTAGGGTTACTTAACAGGGTCATAGAAAATTCACAAGAGCTGTCGTAAAATGTTGCCAGTTTCCCAAATATGAAAAGGGTAATTTTTTTTTTTTCAGTAGGTTTTATTGTTATTGGGACACCACGTTATCACTTTAGAAAGCCTTTTACCCGCAAATTTTGAAGATTGACCCTCTGACATGAGCATCGTTTTTATTTGTCTTACGACCCAGATTTTAGGTCATTTTCTCAAAGGTGTTTTGGCTGTGTGTAGGTACGTTCAACAGACTGTCGGTTTTCGTCCCTGCTACACGCAATTCGTCCATGGCTCCTAATTTCTTTTTCAGTTTTATTTGCTAAATATAAAACCTTATTTATTCATTGTCATGTTATTACGAAATTGTAGATGGACGTACTCGACGATTAAATTTTTAACCTTTGTTCAGGGACAGGGAACGTGATAAACTCGGGTCGGATTGATATTGAAAATATCCTAATACCAAAAAAAAACCTAAACACGTTCTATCTCTTTCTTTATTCTCTTTCGATTAGATCTTGGTGAGCGAACCCAGAGCAGGGTTGACATAAAAAAGTACCTAGGTACCTACTCCGTGACCCAGAGCTTCATTCAAGCTCAGCTCAATCCCGATTGTGACTAAAAGACCAGCGAGGCCGTCCAAGGCCAAGCAAAACACCTCATACCAGTTCCAAACATTTTAAAAATCATTAAAATGCTTGTTCGTTGTGCCGAAACTTTGATAGCTGGCTCAAGCACCTGAAAAAGAGAGAGCATCCGAACACGGCACGCAGTCAGATTGTTTCCTTCTTCTATAGCCCCATAGTATGAGCGCATGACATTTTCATTGATGGATCGTGTCCATCTCATGCGCTGCACACTCCCGCCGGGAGCTGGGACCCTATCAGAGGCTGGTGGGCCTCGAGGTTCTAACCCGTCCGGCGGCCGGCGTCCTCCCCGTCGACGAGCAGGTGGTGTCGTGGGCGGAGAGAAATACTCGTCGCTCGAGCTCGACGCAACTACCGCGGCCGGTGTCGTCACAGCGCCCGCAGTGGGGCTGGGTACGCCCCTACGACTATTAAGCCACATAGCCGATAATAATTGATTGTCTTATTTTCCTATAATATTGATGCCATTCGATAGGGCGCACTTAATTACGTCACTTGGCAGTCTTGTAAGTAACAAAAACGACTATGAAGTGTATAGCGCATAGTGTCTACAGCTGTAGCCGATAATAAGGATTATTCCGAACCTGACCCAAAATCCTAACCCGGTCGCGGGTTAGGTTAGGAACATGAAAAAAAAAAATTGTTCCGAACGTAACCCTATTCCTAGCCTGACCCGAAGTATCCTTCCTATCATAACTACGTGTTGCCACCCGTACTTTATATTAAAGTATTGTACGTTATTTCAGGTAACTGTACTTTATACTTTATGTGAACAATTTAAATACACGAAGGTACTTTATTTCGCATGATTTGATTTCTTTGGGATTTTTAAAAGTTTAGTCGTAAGTATTTTTTCGTTATTGTTTGGCCTCTGTATTTTTTATTCTAAGAAAGGGGAGAGGGGAAATCGTATCTATATCGCAATTCGGGCTAGGATTAGGGTTGCCACCTTTTTTTGTAGTTAAAGTATATATCGGTTGGCATAGGTAAGAAAAAAAAGTACATACTATCGAAATAAAGTAGGTAAAATATTTTTTTCTTTATTATTTGTTTAATATTTTATGTTTAAAAACATATTTTTAAATTAGTATCTTTACTAAATAATTGCACAGCATCTTTAGTCTCTACTAAAGTAAATAAGTAATTCATTTTTTATCAAATTCAGAGACGCTTTGTTTCTTTCGTCTCTCCATTTGCTATTCATCACAGAAAAAATCTCTTTGTCAGGTTTTTTTGGGGTTTTAGCTTCGCATGGTCTGTGCATTTCATAAATTGTGAAGAACGAGTGCTAAGTGATGTGGCGCTGGCGAGTGGCGACATCGATTCAGCACCGATCGATAAATTTCGTTTAGCGAAAAAATACTTACGACTAAACTTTTAAAAATCCCAAAGAAATCAAATCATGCGAAATAAAGTACCTTCGTGTATTTTATTGCTCACATAAAGTATAGAGTACAGTTACCTGAAATAACGTACAATACTTTATAATAAAGTACGGGTGGCAACACGTCGCACACTGGTCCCAAATTAAAAAAAAGTGGACATTGATAGTAGACCGCTGATATTTTTTTTATTGTTGATACAATGATAACAGATAAGGCAAAAAAATATTATTGTCCTACTTCAAATACTTTTCTGTAAAAAAAATATTTCTTTTTTTTTTGTATGGGAGCGATTACATTTTACTCAATTTCTCAAAAACTTTAAGCGATGTCGAGATGGCAATCACATATGTTAGAAAACTAATAATTCTGAGTATTTGGCTCGAAGAAACTTATTGCTTATCTCTGCGTACTTTCGAGATAATAGTGACAGAAAATAACATTTTTTTTTAATGTTAATTTTTTGCTTTTTTTTAATCATAGCCTTACTTTAGCACATAATTATAATGTATGCGTAATGTCAAATAAGTAAAAAGAGACTTCTCTGTAAAAGAGGTTATGGGGGCTCACTAATGACTGAAAAGCTATGACCTTTCTGAAGGAGTACTTTCATCAGTTCTAAAAAACAATCAAAATGAAGACATATTAAGCTGCAAACATAAAGTTGAATATGTTCACAAACGATTCTGAAAAAATATTATGGATGAAAGATTAATATTTGGGTCTATATTCTCTTGAGAAATCTCTATTTCCTCGTTTTCCAACGAAAGCAATTCATTGTTCAAGATCAAAGCACTAGCCTCTGGAAACAACTGTTTATGTAAACGAGCAAACTTTGGTTTGATATGGCTGATGTAAGGATCTGAGCTAATTAGAAAGCTGTGGATAATGTCTAAATTAGTCTGAACTCTACCGATTTTTCTTGTATGTGCCATTCTAACATTCCGGAAATCTTTATTCCTCGCTTCGGAAGCTTCTTCGGAAAGCATGCCTATCGGAATAAAGGAGAAATTTTCACAAATATCAGCACCGTGTATCAACAATTTATGGACACTTGAAGGCATGTAATACCATGGATATAAGTTTACATATAGCATTGCTGTTTCTTTACAATATTCCCTAAACAAGTTGGTATTAATAAGTTGACCAGATGAAATTGTTTGTAAAATGACTGCAAATCTCTTGATTAAATCAGGGTGGATACCCGTTATTTCAGCAGATACTTCATAATTTTCAAAAAACCTTCTTGCCGTGTTACCGTCATTGGTTGTACCAAATCCCTGTTTTACTATGTCAATTAACAAACCAGTTCTTTCCCGGAATTCTTCTTGTGTCAAATTCTTTTTAATTTCTTTTAACAATTTATCTTCTTTTCGTGCAGCCCACTTTTTGAAGTCTAAGTTGTACGAAATGTGTAAAATACATTCCATACATCTTATCCACATATGAAGCGAAGACAGACCATATTTATACATATCTTCTCTGATGAGTCTTTTGGATACAAAGTCCAAGTCATTCATTTTGCTAGGTGGGGTATTGCAAATATTACAAACAGCTGCAGAAGAAGTATTGGAAATCACAGTAGAAATTTTCCCATCAATCATAGTCATGTACAAATCATGTTTAATATCAAAATTATCTACAATTGTGGGAACAAGATTACGAATTTCTTCCTCTAAGGATGCACTTTCCTTCTTTATCAATTCATTTGTTTCTTTTGCAAATATAAAGCCAATTGGACGACAATAGTTTGTTGAAGAGGGAGCAGGATTTTGCCACAAGATAGTACCACTCTCTTCTTCCAAACGAAGCGGAACCAAACTAATCATGAAAACTGAAGAATCGTCAATTTTAGTGTCGGAGTGTGACTTTTGTTTATAATTACTTTGAGAAGATGACCCGTCAAAACCCCATTTGCTTATTAGTTTTAGCGATTTTTTGTCGGCAGAGTTGTGCTGAATTGTTTTTAATATCCTATTAGTTGTCAAATCTAGAAGCGATTGAAGTCTTATCTTAGCATCAGATTCAGTTACAGTTATGTCTGACTCTGGAGGATAACAAGTTTTTTTAGCTTCCAGGAGCTTTTGATAGGATGGAAGACCATACATTTTCTCTGAAGCAAGAATAGTTCTTAAATTTCGATATTGCCATTTTGACAAATTTGTTGAGGTGTAAAGCGCTAACGTTTTATCATCTGGTAAACACGGTTTGTCAGTCTTTTTAGCGAATAGTACATCATATACCATCTCACATGTTTCCTTGTTTTGGCTGAATTCGTTTAATATAGCTGCTAATTTTGTTTTTTTAGACTCTTTTAATTTGGCACATAAAGCATAAACTAATTCCTCCTCTGTGTGATCTAGAAGTGTTAGAGAACGCCTTTTCTTCTGTTTATCAGATATATCAACAAATGGTTTTTTACTTGTACCATAACTTAATTGATGAGTATCCACTTGCGTTTCGAAATTTGGAATTACTTCCTCGGCAACTTTAAAAATGCTGCTTAAATCGATATTTTGACATTTTAACTATTTGGGATTGTAACCAGTCTGAATTTTTGTTAAGAAAGGTCTTTTGAGCTCTACTGGAAGCAGACCATCTTTTTGAGATATTACTTGAAAAATTACGACAAAATAATTTAATATTACTCAAATCTTCGGAAGACAATTCAACACCAATACGTTCAATAAGGGCATTAAATAAAAATTCGACATTTTTAAAACCACCTCCTGATTTAAGAACAACGTATAAGTCTAAGTTGGTGACAAATGCGGACATATTATAATTTTAAGGAAAATTGAAAACAAATTAGAATCAAAGATATCAAAGACAAAGTGACTTTGATTTTAACAAAAAAAATTACGAAAACAAATTCGACGAAAGAAAGACAAACAAAAATTATTTGATTTTAAAATCCAAAGATTCAAAATACAACAATAACAAAACAAACAAACAACAAGCATTTCTTCAAGCGCACAGAAAAAATAAGGACACGTCTTATCGCAACCACATTTAGTTGTACACTGAGTAAGGTGTACGCGCGCGATTCGTGACCGTATTACGTTACGTCATGAGAGGCGGCCATCTTGTTATCCCGGCAAACTCGCGTCGAAGCTCCATTTTGCTGGCCAGCGGACCTATTGCGATATGAGTAAGGCTATGATTTAAAAAAAGCGAACAATTAACATTAAAAAAATTGTTATTTTCTGTCACTATTATCTCGAAAGTACGCAGAGATAAGCAATAAGTTTCTTCGAGCCAAATACTCAGAATTATTAGTTTTCTAACATATGTGAATGCCATCTCGACATCGCTTAAGGTTTTTGAGAAATTGAGTAAAATGTAATCACTCCCATACAAAAAAAAAAGAAATATTTTTTATAGAGAAAAGTATTTGAAGTAGTACAATAATATTTTTTTGCCTTATCTGTTATCATTATATCAACAATAAAAAAAAATATCAGCGGTCTACTATCAATGTCCACTTTTTTTTAATTTGGGACCAGTGTGCGTTGTTATGATAGCAAGGATACTTCGGGTCAGCTATCCACATTGGCAACTCATCATCGTTATAATTGCGGCCCCGCAGCGGTGAAAGAGAGGAAAACTATTTATTAGCATGTTGAGTTTCTGGTGCATTTGTACACCGATATTACTTCTGATCACAGTGTGTACCTACCTGATTTAATGAAACGGTTTAAATTAAACCATCGAGCCTGAGCTCTGTGTGTGAGCCAAAGAGAAATCAAAATATAGTGCTTTTTATAAAACTGACGATTTAGTCCGGTGCTACGTTGTCATTATTGTATTAAGAAGTCACCTAAATCGAAACAAAGTTTGAAATGCAAAAACTGGCTCTTAGCTTTAGGCTAGAACTAAAGTTAGATTCCGTTTTGTGGTAAGACTACGTCGGGTAAAAAAAAAATCAGATGGCCCAGACGCGTGACTCCGCTGCCTCATATAATTCCAGCCTTAGAAGCCACGTTAATTTCAAAAGGCCTCCCTCCCAATCATAACAAAAACAAATAAAAATAATGTTAAAATGGTATATTTATTACAATCCAATATCTCCAGCCGGCATCCATGTAACGTCTTACAAAATTTGTTTTACGCCGACATCAATAATAACTTCTAACACTTTATTATAAAATTATATAATCTTTTGGTACAATCCATTTAAGTGCACTTTTACAAACTTTACGACTTATGTGACGTAAAGGCTACTCGAGTTAAGCATTCGGGGAAATTTTAAATTTCCGAAACAAAAAACATCGTAATACGCGTCGGCACTACGCGGTTTATACCTTTGCTTAAATCATGTCTGTCTATTGACTGTCTGTATAAAATAACAAGTTTGTGTTAAAACATCGACTATGGTAAAATATCAATCGTGTAAGTTAATTTCATAATTACATTGGATTGCTCATAATCGTTTGTAAATTGCAACAATACGGATTAGTTCAAGTACTTTCACGTTGATTGTATGGTATAAATAATACTACTACTTTTAAGGTATTGGACTCAACTAATGATAGATGTAGCAAACCCATTAAATAAAATTCCCATACAAAATCCATGTATATACTCGTCAAATGTGAAAGTACTTTGTACTAATAAAACATTTGTATAAGCTATCTCTAATTGGGATTCATAATATATATTTGAGCTAATATATATTATATAACAAATATTTACGGGCATGTACTACATACTATATTCGCTATTTATTTCGTCAATATTACCTATGCAAATCATTATTCAAACATAACGGCAATATTTCGCTAAACCTTCGGGAATCTTCGTCACTCACGAATATAACCGAAGTTGATTGCACTGTGAGTGAATCAGAGAGCGGTATGCTCGATCTCGTTTCCTTGCAAAGAGCAAAGAGCAAAGAATTTAGACGAACAGCCGAAATGCGATAAATAACATTATTATTTGTTATAATCTGTTGTATAACTTAATTTGGCGCACATATTTCTCTTTTCGTCTTTAACAACAATTTGACATTAAAGTTTAACAGCATGCAACAATTTTATTTATTTGTAACTAAATTTTTGAAGTTAAAACATACAGTCAAGCTTAATCAGCTAATATAATAATATAATTATTCTTCAGTGCCTTATCGTATCACGATCACGATTGAATAGAGTAACATGCAAATTGTCAATTGAAACTATTTCCTTCTTCAATTTAATTATAAATAATATTTTTTTATTACTCTTCCACCGAATTTGTACTAAATGCTATCATAGTATATTTACAGGGAAGTGAGCCGAAAACAACATAGTTTTTATTTGGTAAAAGCGCTTATAACGACAAAAGAATTAGATTAGGATTGTGTATGGGTTGTTTAATATTTTTCGTTTTTTTTTTTAAGTTTAATAATTTTTATTATAATAAATAGCGAGATAGTTTGATCGTAGAGAAGATACGAGTCCCAAAGTAGAAAATGAGGAGAAAAGTTTTGTTTTACATATTTCTGATTTAAAAAAGGAAGTAACTGAAATCTGGTGCAGTTCTTGATATGGAAGAAGAATGGACGCGTATAATTACCACAGACACAACGCTCAGAGATAAGAGACTACATTTTATTCAGAAAGGAAAATATTTTAATTTTTTTTTAAAACAACCCATATACAAAATAGGAAGTATTTAGTTGTGATTTTAAACAATTACAAATAATTTCGAACGCGTAATATTTAAGCGGAATTTCCAAGCACGCTTTGGCACTTTCACCATAAATAAATATATATTCTTTTTTTTACATTTTTTGCAATGTGGAAGAAAGAAGTAAGTATTGTAATACAAACGCCTATTATATCGAAGGGAACATTTACAAATTTAACCTATTATCCTATTCAAACTAATATACACACACAAACAAAGTAATTCATTTTATAGTTACGGAAAGAGATCTGTGAAGGATTTTAAATTTTCGATTTTTGAGTAACGGGAAATTTTGAATGAAGATGTGATCAGAGCGATTTTTGATGATACCGCGAATTGAATCGTAGCGATCGTTTGCTATAGACGCCTATTACGGTACAATTCGCCTACGTGAACAAATCACAATAAAGAAACAATATACTGTATAGCGCTATGAAATAATAAATTATAATAATCCACAAAATAATTTTACTCTCATCTACTTAGACGTGCTCAATCACACCAATTTACCTATTTTTTAATTAATTATTTTTTCATTATTCTAATCAAAAATACATAATAACCAACTTTAAAGAATTAATTCTAATGGTAATAATAGAGGAAAAAAAGTATCTTAAAAATTAATAGTAACATTAAATAAAAGGATTAAAAAATAAAAACAGGTCTAACGTTATTATTTTCACGAACTAGTTTTCAGAGGCTACCTACATTTAAAAAAAGAAATATAACTTACTCTTTTTTTCTCGTTGAATAAATAATTTCTTTCCTCTGTTGTCTATGCCTACGCGTGAGCAAAGCGTCCATAAAATTTTATTGCATCACTATTTTGTCTCATTTGGAATTTGAGGTTAGTTGACGCCATATTGGGGAAATTTAAAACTAGAATATAGTTGCCGTGAGGCGCAACAGTCTATTATTTGTCTATATATGATAAGAGATGGCGCTGATCGTATTTGGGACTCGGTTGTTGTGATAGGAACGAGTGTTTTCACCTCCGGTTGGCGCGCGCGCGCGTGGCTCGAACGGGTGTCTTTTTAGCTTTGCTAGCCTTCGGGGCCTTCGCTTTCGTTTTGGCGTTGTCTTTGCGTTTGGCTTTGGTATTCGCGTTGGACTTGGCGGAGCGGTTGCTCTCGACGGACGTGACGCGTCGGTCGGACTCGAACGAGAAGGCGGGCACGACGTTCTTGACCTCGGACGGCGACAGGCTGATCTCCAGACGCCGCCGCCGCGAGCGCGTCATGCGCACGTTCTGTGCGTCGGCGACGTCGGACACGTCTAGCTTCAGAGGTACATTTTTCGTCTTCTTAGCGCGAATTACTTTCCGTTCCTCGACGACGGGTTCGAGGCTGGCCTTGCGGGATGAGCGTCCATTTTGTCCCTTTTCTCTCAGAACAGGTTTGGTCACTTCCTCGTACCTCCTCTTACGTGTGACTCTAGTCACTACCGTTTTCTCATTCTCTATAGATTCTTTCGTGGCCCTAGTCTTTTCTGTCCCACTCTTACACCTAAGCACACGTTTCTCGACTGTCTTGGTCTTTCTCCCAGGAGTGCCATTTTCTACTTTACTGCGGAGTTCTCTATCTCCATTCGCCTTTTTGGTTTGTTTAGTATCAACTTTTCTGCGTTTCCTAGGAACAGGAGATTTAGATTTCTTAGCGCGACTAGTTTTAGGGAAAGCGACCTCTGTGCCATCGAGGCCTTGACTGCTTTCGATGTAGATGTAATCGTCTAGTTTAGATCTAGATTTACCGTATGTCTTTTCTACTGGTTTGACAGGGGGGACTATGTCATCGTCTATGTCTGTGTAGGTTGGTTCTGACGACTCTGTGACGGGTGTTTCTATAGTGTTAGCTTTGATGAGTTCAACATCGTTTTCTATAGAGTTTTTGTTCATTCTGTTCTTGAGATTGTTGATCGTGTCTATTAGGGAGGTTTCTTTCTCCTCTGGTTCTTCGGCGATGTCTGATTGGGAGGTACCGGCTTCTGAGGCGCTGGATTCCCGGTGTTTGTTCTTGTATCTGCGCTTGTAGAGGTCCGCTTTGGTCATGTCCTGCGGGCAAAGGTGATTGGTCGGTTAGTGTCGTTTATATGAAAAAGGCGAAAACTTATTAGCATACAGAAATGAGTTAGTTTGTTGCGGCACTTTTTCTCCCCTGCTGAAACACTGGAATCAAACAGTGGTAAAGGGTGGCCTGCGAGGTGTGTAACACTCGTGCAATTCTAATGCCTATCATTCTGAAAATTGCATGACATTCATTGCGTCATCTAAGTTGTCGATCAGAGCAAATTTTTAAAACGTAGGAAGCAAAAGTTAAGTGTTTTGCAATTGACGTTTGGGGCACTTTTTTGAAACTTGTCTGTCTGGATCTAGATTAGATGTATGTTTGTACCGATTACCCCGTTATAAAGTCTACTTATAGTAAAACTGAAGAGATTTTTGTTTTGAACGCGTTATATATTAACATCACGCTAGGACCCTTAGGAGACGAGTAAATAGAACGAAAGTCGGAAAGAACGCTAATTGAAACCGTGGCGCGGACGGGCGATGTGATAAGACGGGTTAGGTTGGGGAAACAAGAAATAGTACATGATATAATACTCACACATAGTCTGAAGCTATTATCAACTGGGATGCTGATTCCCAGCGCTGCTAACAACTCGTCGGTACCGAAGCGACGCAGTGGGTCTACTGCGAGCAGACCCAGGACTATGCGTTTGCTTTCATTTGATATGTTCTCCCAAATCGATCCTGTTGAAGAAAGAAATGTCTGTTTTAGTTATATTACGGAAGAAACCAGGCGATAGGGTATTACACTCATTTTTGAAAAGTGTCTTAATTAGATTCTACAGTGCTAATAAACCACTAAAAACACAACATTTTTATTTAATCGAATAGTGCCATAAAAATGCATTAAAACTTTACATTTTCAATTTTTGCGCGTAATTTGACGAAAACGCTGGACGCAGTGGACGTCATATTGCTCAGTGGGTATGACGTCAGTTTGCTATGTAAACAAATGCGCTGATATTTTATAAGACAATTGTTTATATTTTAAAAACTAGTTATTTTTCTACTTATCGTTGGTTTGCTGTTCCTGAATGCAAAATATTATTTCAATAAAAATTACTTTGGTTATGAAAATAATAATAAAAGTACAAAGTTGCTGGCAAAAGCTAGTGAGTATACACCGTGACATTTTAGTCGTCTTACAACGGCAGCCCACTTCATGTATCCAATGACAACTAATAATTTATTTAAAAAAAAGGTATTTTTGGACATACGAATAATAATAAAAAATAATATCATTCACTAAGACGCATGATGTGGTTTTGAGCACCCTGTTATGGAGATGGAATGAATGATGAAATGTAATGGTATTATGGTAGGTAGGCAGAAATCTTCTACCGTTTGATGCGTAAACATTATTAACAGGGAGGGTGTTTCATAATTCTAAAGCATTATTTATTTTTCTTAGTACTTATTATCTTAACTAATGGTAACAATTTTTTTTTATCGCGCCTGTAGGTATTTTATTTCGGATATATTGAGTGGACCACCTTTGTAAGACGACTAACATCTCACAGTTTATAAGAGCAAGTCTGAAAGTGACACCGGTGAAAAGTTGTGTGGAAATAAGTTTTGAGAATGGATATGGAGGGCTATACGAACAGGGAAAGACTAAAGAAACGATGAATGGACTGTGTGAAAGATGATATAGAAAGGGAGATGACGACTAATAGAGAATTATGGAAGAAAAGGATATGTTACGCCGACCCCAAATAAATTGGTATGATGATATTAGTATGACGATGTAGATAGAAAGCAGACAGCGATACAGGGGGTTTACCGTTGGGAAATCTGCTTTATTGAGATGTAATTCTGACAAACACACTGCTAGGAATCGGGCGTCTCTTTTACAGATAGTGGTCGTCAGTGGCGAAAGCACCATATAACACGATTCTTACCGGCTTCCCTTGGGTGATTTCCATATCTATCGCTTTTGAAAAATGGCACGTCAATAGTGTCTACTATTGCCAAAAAATATAGTTACACTCGGGTATTTAATTCACCATAACATTCAAAGGTTCTAAATTAACCCGAAAAATAAAATTCATAGAACAGCGATCCCGTAATGATGCCACTTAGGTCACGTGGCACGGCTCGATATGGACGAGAGCAAGCCGCTGTACAACGGGTTACGATACAGATGAATTTAGAAAAAATGCGTCAGCGAGAACGAAACGGAGGAATATTGCATATTTTATTTGGTTTTCAGCTGTCCAATTTTATTTCTATTTAATTCTTTACATTATTTTTAGAATGATAGTAAGTAATATTTTTTGATAAGTCAGTAAGTTAAAGCCGGCAGAAGAACTCTTAGAAAAATTGACAACTCGCTGCTGGTGGTCGTAATCAACAAAACGAACCCAGTGCCGGTTGGTTGTAAAATCTGATATATTTCAACCATTCTCTCTCTTTATTCATTATTCGTCATCATTCTCCATCCGTTATCCCAATTTATTTGTGGTCGGCGCCACATGCCTTTTTCTTCCCCACTTCTCTATTAATCGTCGTCTCGGTAGTCACACCCTTTCTAACCATATCATTATTCACACAGTCTATAAATTGATTCTTTGGTCTGCCCCTACTCTTATAAGCCATGGACATTCATATTCAAAACTCATTCTCTCTCTATTTTATGCGTTGAACAAAACACCAGCAGCACGCGGTTGCAGCAATACTATGAAGTGAGAAAAGACAAATATCCCTGATTAAAAGATGAGAGTCAGAGAGAGAGAGAGAGATGTATAAAACGATGGGTACTGACAATTCGGAAAGTTTTAACCATAGATAACCAATTTAAAGGCCGTTTAAATTACAAATACTGTTTTCTTCGGTTCACCCTTGTTTGATAGAACAACGTTTGATATAATATTACTAAATCGAACAACGTTTAAGAAAATCATCACTTTGTATAATATCGTTTGACAGAATTTTTTAGTTCATCGAATATTTATTTGCTATAACAACATTTGCGCTAATGATCAAAAGGTATAATGTTCAGACAATAGAAACGAATCGCTATAAATCCGACTCCACGCAGTCTTGTCTGCCCTACCGAGTGTAATTTAGAATCGCGTAGGCGCGGAGGGGCGAGGCGGCCCGCGAGCTGAGGAGCGGGTGGTTGTTACACTCGCCGCGGCGGCTGAGGCTACAGCAAGCCGAAGCCGCGGTGGTGAGTGTTAAACCATCTGCGACGATAAGCTCGCGAGGGACCGCCGTAGCCCCGCAGCGCCGGAGCCGTGACAGAAACGAGTTTTCAAATGAAATTAGTTCAAATAAATAATTACGCTAAATAAAAATTTACCAATGAATTATTCGGTCAAATGAATAATTCTTCGAAATGACTTTATTGCAACTAAAATTCGATTTAGTAATATATATCAAACGTTGTTCTATCAAACAAGGGTGAACCGTTTTCTTCACCTCTATGCTGTGTAAACACCTGGGTTGTTGGAATGCAAAACATATATGAAAAGATTGGGTCTTCTGAAAGAACCTTCGATAAATACATAGCGATACTGACCTTCCATAGTGAAGTTGCCAATCCTGATTCTGTCCATGAAGGCTGTGATAGGTTCTTTCTTGGACAGCGGTTGGAACGGCGCCTTACCACACAGCATGTAGTACTAGAAACAAATCGTAACGTAAATTTAAGCGATTGAGCTGCGTGTCGCGAGTTCGATTCCCTCACGGAACAAATATACAGGATAAGTTTTTATCCAGTGCGCGTCCATACATTTTGACCGCGTAGGTATTGCACTTTTCTATGAAACTGCTGATTTTTTTTTTTGTAAAACCTACGTAAAATTTCTGCGCTAGGGGGTCTAGAATGATATGCTGAATTCATGGTTACAATTTGCGCACTGGATAAAAACTTATCCTGTATATGATCTACAAGTAGTTGTTCCGGGTCTCGCTGTTTTTGTATGTGAGGTTAAATGTTTGTAAACACACCCACAATACAGGAGAAATTCCTAGTGTGGGGCGAAATTGATTGGTAGCCTATCACCACCTTTTGATACGTTCCTACTCTCTACCATAATCAATCTATAATGTTCCAATGTGGGACACAGGTCTTCTCTCTGTGTTAGAGAGTGGTCCATAATCCACCACGCGGCCCCAATGCGGGTTGGTGGATGTCACATGTCTTCGAATCTTTGGTTCTAGGACATGCTGGTTTCTTCACAGTTTTGAGCGCAGTGGTGATGAAATAATTTACAGAGAGTTCCAACCCACGACCTACAACTCGTTAGTCGCGGCCGTTACCACTGCGCTATACTACTACTTATTACCTACAAATCCTATAGTTCCCGATAGCCAAGTAGTATATGGGTCAGGGATATTACAGGGTCCATAATTATGATCTAACTATAAGTTTACCGCCTAAGAATACCTACATGTGGAATGCAATAAAGTAATTTAGTACTTCATTTTATACAGATCTATTTCATCGATTTGGTAGGTAGTTAATGCCTACACAGCGTTTTTATTCCTCTACTTTTCGTGATGTTTTGCATCTACTCAGTAAATACATGAAATGTTCGTGGTTACTCGAATAAAAGAACAACATTCATCGATATGATGACCGAACTCTTGATAACACTTGATCAACATTTATTAATCCTTTTGTGTTTTAGGATGGTACTTTTTCATCATGGAGTTAGGCTACATCGTGTTATTTTCATAGCTTGTTAAATACATCATAGACGTCAGTTTAATGTAGTAATTAATACTCACATAGACAACCCCGAGACTCCACAGGTCACACTGCGGGCCGTAGCCAGGCGCCGCCGCACTGCGCGCGCGGGATACTACCTCGGGCGCTGCGTACGGTAAGCTAAGGACAAAAAGATTTTATGAAAACAACCTATTTTGTTGTAGTTGTTGTTTTAGCTAATCATAAGTAATTTGTTCAAATTAGTCTGAGAATCAGCACTTTTTGGAACATCCAAATACAGTATTTTACTCTGTACTAAAAAAATCTCAAATTTAGGCACTAATCCATTAAATAAAAATGTTGTGCTTTTTTTAGGGGTTTATTAGCACTCTAGAATCTAATTAAGATACTTTAAAAAAATGAGTGTAATACCCTATTACACAAGACAGGCCCCAAAAACCGCTCTTCACAGCATTTCACGACTATGCGCATGTGCGCATAGTCGTGAAATGCTGTGAACATTGAAATGAAGTTTAAATTGTCATGTGACAATTTAAACTTCATTTCAATGTTCGAAACGTCATAATACAAGCGCTTGTCAATAAATCAACCAATTACAACAATTTTACAATAGAATTACTGTTCAGAGAGTTGAACAAGCTTTCAGAAAACATTTTGTACTGTAAATGGAAATCCATTTATTATTTATTAACACCACGATCACTTGAGCTCATCTATTTGGTCCTTCGAGCCGGATTTAGAAGGACCAACTAAAAACAATTATTTTAAGCTAATAATACCAGCCTATAATTGTTCTACTACAGGACAAAAGGGAAGATGCGGATATTGACCACTACGCTTGCTCAAAGTAGATTGCCGATTTCAGACTTATATTAATTAATTTATAAATCCAGGTGCCGATGATGCGGGAAGTGCGAAGTCAAGGTGATCATGGGAAAAGCCTACATCCAGTTGCCGAGTGTTTCATGTGTTGTTTCAATAATACATGTTTTCTTTATTGCTTGTTCTCGATTTTAACAAAAAGACAATATACAAGTAGAAAATAAAATTTAAAAAATCCGAATATGTGTACGCACTTGGCGGCTATCCTTCAGTGTCTACTAACTGACAGTTGTGTCTAGTTCTTGAAGCGGCGTATGAAAATACTCAGCACCTCGAAGCTTTCTCGCAGTGTTACAACTGAAGGCCAATTCTCGTTATTAAAAACATTCAAAATCTAGTCGCAGTGTCACCTCGGTGACAATCAAATGTCAAAAATGTAGGGGAAACTAGAGGTATTTTCGACAGATTGAGACTGTGAATGTTCTTAAAATTACGCGAATTGCCCTTTTGGAGTAATGGTAGGGCGGCAGTTAACTGACCTGAAGCAAGGCGTCATCATGCGCGGTCTCTCTTCAGCACATTCGGGCGTCCGTCGTGCGAAGCCGAAGTCCACCACTTTGACCTTCGCTTCACTGAGACGAGAAGTTGATAGGAGGATGTTCTGTAAATAATGTTATTTAGTTGCAGATTATTTATATAAATTTAAGTTCATAATCAGAGTGGATTTACGAGGTAAAATGTTACACCGATGAAAAGGCACGATTATTGAGATATAAACGTCGAATTGTAAAGTGAGCTGCTTTGCTAAATGTAGGGAAGATCCTAAAACTGGCCACCCGTCTACTCGATGTACAGTACAACTATTTTCTTAATGTCCCTCGGCAAATTTCGTGCTACGTCAGTCGTCAGATTTCTATCAGTTGCTCTTTGCATTTCGTGCAGACCGGACGATGTCAATCGACTTGGAAGTATATAGAGTTGTTAAAACCGTGATGATTCCCGAGGGACATTAAGAAAATAGTTATATTGTACGTGGCTAGAGACACTGGTAAAACCTCACGGGATGCATTGCCTTTGAGAAAGTAATTGAGGTTGACGTCTGTTTGGTATGCTCATAATTTGACTGGCATATCTATTGAACAGCAACACAACAATACTGCTTGGTTGTTGTATCAACTACTTCCGACTTTGGCTTGTTTTATGACAGAAAGAGTCAAATAAAATTAAATGGGAATACTTTGCAAAAAAAAATCATCATTCGATGGGCGATGCCAGTGACCATAATCGGTCAGCTGTTTTTGTAATTTTTCGTGGAACTTAGATGTTTTTCTGCGAATTTCCGAAAAACATTGCTTACATATACACACGGCTACATATCAAGCTATACATTTCCAGTTTACGCTGATCTCGCACTGTACGGAAATCCTATACAATGCGAGATCAGCTTATTACTCGAAATGTACAGCTTGATGTGTAGCCGTGTGTACATGTCACTCGCAATCGCAAATTAGTTCAAAACTTTAAATAACACTCATTTAAAGTTTGAACTAATTTGGCCCCCATACCCATCGATACACGTGGGTAAACTATTGCCAGCTAATTTATATACCAAAATCTGAACACACTGGTTTTGGTACTTTTGGGGTGGTTCCATTCATAGTGATTCCATGATTTATGACTTTTATTTGGAGCTGTAAGTCCTCTTTTATTACACAATGTTAGTTCGTAAAATGGTCGCCATATTTACCTCAGGCTTCAGATCTCTGTGCACGACTCTCCTGGCATGCATGTGCCGCAGGGCTAGTGCCAGCTGAGCTAGCAGACGTCGCGCGACACGTTCGTCTATGCCGCCTGCTATTTGAGATGCTAACTCGCCGCCCGCCGCTAGTTCTGTTACTATGTAGGTGAAGGCCTGTGGAAGAAGGAAAGGTATTAGTTACATGTCAAAATAGATGAGCTGTAGAGTTTCTTGCCCGTTCTTCTCCATAGAAAACTAATACGCTATCATCACCTTGCCTTCATCAAAAAAAAAAAATCAAAAGTCATTTATTCAAATTAGGCTGAGAATCAGCACTTTTCGAATGTCAAAATTACATAAGACAGTCCCCCAAAACGACCGCCCTTCACCTCAGCCATCATTATTATCATCGTCAGCCTAGCCATTTCAAAACTATGATGAAGTCGACTTCCATTATAACCGGATGCAGCTGAATACCAGTATTTTACATGGAGCGACTGCCTATCTGACCTCCACAACCCCGTTATTGGGTAATACGATACCTCTTGGTAAGACTGGTTGTCAGATATTCAGGCTTCTGACAACCCGTAACGACTGTCAAAAGATCCACTAAAGACAAATGGGATCAACGGCTTAACGTGCTTTCCGAGGCACGGAGGGGTCTTGGCATATAAAGATATTTACCCACGTACCAACCGCAGCAGACTTAGCTTAACCTGATCGATCGATTCGTGTGGCTGTCATTTAGCCCTTCTATCGAATAATATGTAGAATTTCTTCCGAATTTCGGCGCAATAAATCGTGTGTTTGTTTTCAGCACAGAAATTTCATTTGTACGGTGAATATTTATATTCTGGACAGTGTACGATAGAAACAATTCAAGAAAATGATACTTACAGAATCATGGAACACATCAAGCAAAGTGATGATGTAGGGACATCCTTGACACGCCTTCAGCAGTTCTATCTCTTGTTTTATGTCTTTCTTCTGGGTCGATATTATCTGTTGGACGAGATATAAATGGTATGTTAGTACCGCGCCGTAGAACAAACGTGTCTGTCAACAAGCCTCTACAATGATCATCCAAAGAAGCCGTGCCCTTGGTATGTATATACCCTTTCCGTTACACGTGTATGATACTTACTTTAACAGCATACTCTTTGCCAGTCTGCCGGTGTATGCACTTCCGGCACACGGAGTACGATCCGTCACCAAGTAGTGGAGTACTAAGCTCCACTGCGTATTTCTGGAAGAATGGCGAGTCCTGGAAACAGAGGGAATACGTTAGATACATTATTGTTTGGAAGATAGGACTTTACATATCATTTTAGGTAAAGATCGACTACCTACTTACTAGTTAACTGTCGTAATAACATTAAAGAATTAATTGAAATTTCTGTTAATATTATAATAGGTCAGCAATGACTCTTAAATTGAACAAAATATGAAATGGCTCCCGTAGACCATTGCGACGCAAAGAGCAGATCAATTTCCATGAAATTTTGAAAAAAATTGATCTATAAGAGAGGCGTCGCGCTGTCGCGTTGCGCCTGTCTGTGAGATTCCTTCATAGTCCTAATAAAAAATGTGAGTATCTCTTTCCGTTTTAACCTTTTTCACTATAACCAGCAAGGCGATTTCGGTGGAATATGGCTGAGAGGTAGCCTAATAGTAGAGAACGACATAGGGTACTTGCTCAGTATCTCTTCCTGAGTATTAACCCCAAATAGAGTTGGGAACAGCCTCATTTACATTTCTCCTCCACTTCGTTCTGGCACTTCTTTACCAGACAGTATAAGAGTAAATAGATATTTACCTTAGCAACCCATCCTTTGAGTTTTTCATTCTTCTCCCCGGTAGCCTGCATCCATATCTGATCGGCTATAACGTTCTCAGAGAAGAGTATGCTCGGAGCCACGTAGGAATACCCTGGAAAGAAGCGTTTTCATTAACATTGATTACAGACTGACAAATTGATTAACACAAGCTTAGGATACGGGCGTTCAACAAACACTTTTACACGTTATTATGAATGAAACAATATATGATTGACGTGTGTTTGTTTTAAGCTACACACAGAAAAAATCACTAACATTATTTATCACTTAACAGCCAGCTGTGCTGCTGGGGAGTTTGTTGCGCCATTTCTTCTTCCCAACTAAAGCACTAGGAAGTGGTGAAGGGCGGGCGTTTTGGGGGACTGTCTTATGTAATTTTGACGTTCAAAAAGTGCTGATATCAGCCTACTTGAATAAATTACTTTTGTGTTTGATTGAGTGACTTAGCTAACCTTAGTCCGGTAAAGTATCGGCGGCTACCCAACGTAGCCAGTCAGCGAATAGGTAACAGGAGTGGGTCTGGCTTCGGCTAATATGCTGACTGGCTTATCTTTTGACCAAGGCCAAGAACATCACGAATATCAAGTATTATGATAGAATCAAAAGAAGTTACGTGTAGTCAGAACCCAGAAACTTTATCCTTCCCAGTAACTGTGTTGTGGAGGTCAGAGGCAGTCGCTCTATGTAAAATACTGGTATTTAGCTGCAATTGGTTAGACTGGAAGCCGACCAAAATATAGTCTGGATAAGGCTAGGCAGATGAGGATTTGTGGTCTTCCAAGCAGACATTATGTATTTGAAAATTTGTGTTCTACTCACCAAGGAAAAGTTTGTCGTGATGCTTGGGCGCCTGCGCGGGCGAGTCGGTGGGCGGCATGCGAGTGAACTCGTCCGCAAAGTTGCACGTGTCGGCCGCGTGCGTGAGCACGGGCACGAAGGGCGCCGAGATCTCGCGTCCAGCTACTGCTTCCCAGTCTAAGGTCTAGAATGGTATATAGGTAATTTGATTAGAGGGAATATGATCCTTAAGTCCATAGTGTGATAGACTCTAAGGTAGCTTGTAAAAAAGTTTATTTAATCAGGCTATTGACAGGTGAAGATTGATGGGGATATTGTTGTAAATTTTTACCAAGACATAATAATTTGATAAATAACTTGGATTCTTTTCATCACCCATTATAATTTGATAAATTTCTGTGCTTGTCTCGCTGTTTTGAACAAAATTACAGGCGAATATAGTTTATACGATGATTTATGAGAAAATTGTAATATTATAAATACTTGAGCTGTAGCAGTTGTATTTCTGTTTTACAACAAAACATTTAAAAAAAACATTTGATTTTTGAATGCTACATTTTCATCCTGCACATAGCCTCAGTACAAGTAAACACTAGTTTTATGAGCTTTTAGTGCAAAAACTCGGGATATTTGCAAACTAACCTCGGAACATATATCTAACCTGGAAAAACGAATGCCTCTTGAGCTCTTCTGCGTCGAGTTCGCCTCCACCGAGCCGGCGACGAGGGTCTTTTACAAGTAATCTGTGGAGAAAAACATTGTTTTTTAGAAAAAGTACTTTTATACATAATGGCTTATAATGATCCCACTTCTGGGACACAGGCCTCCTCTTGGTGAGAGGGAGTGGGCCGTAATCCACCACGCGGGCCCAGTGCGGTATGGTAGATGTCACATGTGTTCGAAAGTTTTTTGTTCTAAGACATGCTGGTTTCCTCGCGATGTTTTCCTTCACCGTTTTGTGAACAGTGGTGATGAAATGATTTACACAAATTAATGCGCTTGTCAGGGTGAGAGCTACAACTCGTAAGTCACAGTCGTTACCAGTGCTTTTTTTTTTTGAGTGGGAAATCATTAAATAAATTCTCCCGCTCTGGTTGGAGCAGGAGGGCGTGTCATACTTTTACTGATTGAAACCCACCCGTGTTCCCTCAGCTGCCTGTGTGCCAGGGGCCGCGGTATCTCTTTCGAACAACCCGCACCCCTGGCAGGCATCGGCCCTTGGTTTAGTAAAAGGCCAGCAGCCTTAACTACTTATGGAATTGAAACAATTGATATTTCATTTGTTTTGAATAAAATAAAAATACTAAAACCACTACTGCAATTTCATTAAGTTTGTTATAGTTGTTTTTACTAAATCGTTCAATCCCGGGAACCCGGCATTACTTATTTATTCAGAAAGGAATGCCCATATTATTCTTTCGTGGGAAGAAGTTTAGGTATATAAGCGCCCGATTATCTCTGGTTATAATGGACATAAGGTATCGGTGAAACCTTTTACTCACTTCCTAATAAAGTCCTGTACTTCAGGACTGACATCCGGCGGTACAGGGTAGCTGCACCTGACGATGCGCTTGGTGATCTCCTGCTGCGTGTTCTTTTCTCCTTCGACCGTGAAGGGGGACGCACCGGTAAGCAGCTCATAGGTTAGCACGCCAACTGACCACCAGTCTACGGCCTGTGGACAAAAGGAGAGGGGGTTTAGTGATGCGAAGAAGTTATATTATTTAAAAAAAAGTAGTAAACATAACATACATTTAGTACACCTACATTTCGCCAGTTTTGTTTTAGTCCCATGTAATAAGAGGGCGACATTTCAAAAATAGGTTTGAAAATAGTATGAAATCGTCTGGTTTTTGCTTTGTTTATTTCAAAAGAAGTCTACTCTAAAATGTACTTTTTAGCATCTTTTTACATCATGTTTTATGCAAATAAAAACCTATTAATCTTATTAATGTTGGAGATCAACTCTGAATGAGTACATTTTTCGTTTCAAAGGACCTTTGTCAAGGATACATTGGTATTTTGGAACAACATCGGTCCGTGGCAGAATACATTTATTTTGGGTTTGTAGTATGGCGATTTCACCCGTATGGTTCAGTAGTTCACCTGTACCTAACAGAAACTTATCGACATAAAAATATCAGTATCGGTACTCTCCACATTTTTTGCATTATTACGCATAATTTAAAAGTCAGCTCCATACAAAACCCTCGTCATAGGAAAGAGTAAAACCCCCATAGCAATACACATACTCGTGCGGTCATTACCAAGAGCGTATAAAACAGTTTGATCGATAAACAGAAGAACGGCCTTCGATAAAATAAATGAGAATACAGCGCGCCATTTCCTATGGCATTATCGTGAATTAACTAATAAGCATGTATTTTATACACGTGGCTATTTGTTGTTGTTAAAGCATGTACAGCCTATAATGTTCCCACAGCTGGGACTCATGTAGATGTCACATGTTTTCGATTCTTGTTCTAGGACATTTTCCGGTTTTCCCACCGTTTTTTGAACAGTGGTGACGAAATGATTTACACAAATTAATGCGCTTGTTAGGGTGAGAGCTACAACTCGTAAGTCACAGTCGTTACCAGTGCTTTTTTTTTGAGTGGGAAATTATCAAATAACTTCTCCCGCTCTGGTTGGAGGAGGAGGGCGTGTCAGACTTTTACTGACTAAAACCCACCCGTGTTCCCTCAGTTGCCTGTGCGCCAGGGGCCGCGGTATCTTTTTCGAACAACCGACATCCCTGGCAGGCATTGGCCCTTGCGGACCGTCACCAGTCGGTGCTGACATCTCTTTGAGGCGCGCGTGGAACACAACGCGCCATCAACCCGGGCTATTGGTCATTACCGGACAGCGAGCTACTAGTGCTCGCGCAACAAACATAATTCTGCACTGATGTCAATTGTTTCAGCAAGGCGCGCGCGCGTGGCGTAGGCGTAGGCGTGGCGTGGCGTCTTCTCCCATACCATTTGAGCGTGATACAAACTACCTGTCTCGTTTGGGGCTCACTGGTAAATAATACTTTGTAACCTAGCTTTAATATACACCGTGACATTTTAGTCGTCTTACAACGGTAGACTACTTCATGTATCAATGAGTACTATCATTTATAGGTAATTTTTGTACATATGATAAAAAAAATATCATTTACTAAGACGCATGATGTAGTTTTGGACACCCTGATATGGAGATGGAATGAATGATGAAATGTAATGGTATTATGGTAGGTAGGTAGAAATCTGGTACCGTTTGATACGTAAACATTATTAACAGGGAGGGTGTTTCATAATTCTAAAACATTATTTATTTTTCTTAGTACCTATTATCTTAATTAATGGTAACAATTCTTTAATATTGCCTGTAGGTATTTTATGTCGGATACATTGAGTGGACCACCTTTGTAAGACGACTAAAATGTCACGGTGTATATTTTAAGTTAGGTACTCATAACGTGTCAACTTGGTGTTAACTCGTGCACCTGCTTACTACATTAGCTGGACAATAAACTGTTTTGTTTTTGTCTATACATCTATTATCTACATATTAGTTGTCATTTCAGTAGTTTCCCTTTCTAGCCATAATATCTTCCACACAAGCCTTCCTCCGTTTTATTGGTGTTCCTCCACTTTACAGCCATCCACATACATAATCAAAACTTTAATTACCATTCATATGTTTCTCTCCTTAGATAAAGAAAAATACGTCGATTTTTTTAAGTAAAGGAACAAACAAGTCTATTCAATTATTTCGAGTAGTATTTGAGGGAATAATGTCAATACCGTGAATTTTCTTATGAACATTTTCTTTTAAATTCATGATTTTACATTACCCAGTTTTCTTAGAAACTTCAAGAGCACAATTTCCAATATTTCAAAGTACGGTACATTAAAGGTACGTAGGTATAGTACCCTCGCAATGTCAAGTTATGTCAAGTTATCATAACATCATCACGCCTGTAATCCCCGCAGGGTTAGCCAGAGGTGAGCATGTAATGGTACACTAACATTTCGCTATTTATGAAGTCCCATGTCATAGGGGGCGAGCCAATTGCTATCAGTCGGCCACAAATCCAGACTCTGGACTTCCTCATGGAAAAACAGTCCTAAGAAACTCAGGACCTCAAGCTCAGCAGGGTACGCGTTACGGTGGCCGACTTGGAAATTTCTAAATAGACTTCGATCCCAAGTCGGCCGGAGCAATAACAATCTCCACCGATGGGGTTTACGGACGGCTGAGACTTCAACTGCGTATGTGGCACCTACCCACAGACAATGGCTCACCTTCCATCCTGCGCTGCATGTCCTGTCACATTTGCTTTCGATGATTTTATGAACGCGTCAGTGAATTTTGACAGTTGTCGAAGCGGAATTTTAGATTTTAAACCTTTTGCCATCGATAAGAAGATGATCAGCAGTAGCGTGTACCACTAGTATGCACCTTTTTTTTCTTAGCGTCTCTGCTAGCTGTCTCTCTTGTGACAAACCTAGAGTACCTCGTTGGCATAGACCAACGTGGCACTCTAGGTTTGTCAAGTCATAGAATAAATATAGAAGAAAATAGATCTACTTCAGCGTCCTTATGAGGCACAACAAAATGGCTTCCACGAGTAACGATACTAAAAATGTATCTACATCCGGCGAACCTTGGGACACTCGGCGTCGATACCATCTTGCTGACTAGCCGGTATTTACCACGGCATGCGGTATATTCTCATATACCAATATACCTACCTATGTATTGTATAGTTCGTGCCAATACGATGGAAGAAGAACTTCTAATAAATGAAACGTGGTATTAATTAGCCAATCAGCATAAAATTATACGTCCGCGTCGCGACAGCCATATTAATCATATTTATGTAGATACGTCTCCTTTGAATTCGACATTGGAATTCACGTGTGGTATTGAATCTAAAATAAACACATAGATTTAGAGAAAAAACACGTGCCAATTAAAAATACTAGCACGTTCAGTTATCGAATAAATGGAAGTAAATATTGATTCGAATTATATCTGCATTTTAGCATCAACCAATTACACCTTCTTTACAGTCCACAATTATCAAGAAAATAATTTTCCCCAGACAAATGTCTTTTCCACGTTCCGGCGGCCATTGCCGAGCGTTCCCGATGTTTGCCGAGAACACACGACCGCGCGCACGAGTCGGTTTCAGCAGGAACCTTGGCGACCGACATTTAACATCGCCACACAATGTACGGTGTATTGTAAACAACTTTTTTTCGATACATTAATTGGAAAGCAAGAATTATAACTTGATTCTTTTTTAATCAATTTGTAAATATCAGTATTTTCCTAATTATGACAGTGACAGCTCCCAAATTATCCAAAAATTTACATGGTGATTACAGTCTGACCTACAAAAACGAAAATATAGGCTGTTCAAACAAGCGTTGCTAAATTACAGCCTATTTTAGTCACCCCTTTTATCATCACGACCTCTCTTCATAATTTGTCCTTTAGATAAGACCGTGCGTCTATATTTAGATGTGTGAATATGTGAAATGTTTATTTTTAGTGTTCGTGGCACGTTTATGACCTGACTCTAATACAAAGTTTCTGTTTACGTTTTTGTAAACGTGAATTTATGAGTAGACAAAGCAAGAGATTATATGGAAGAGTCTTCTAGAATCTCTGAATATTAACCAGGAAGCGATGAAGCTTTACGATAAGGAAATCTTATAAGCTAAACATTGTACTGTTGCTAAGCCATTTAAATCATACATAAACAATTAAACATGTTTGTAATAAATGAGTAAGTTTTAGTGTGTGTGAGAGTATTATCTACAAGAATTATTTTCTCGGATTAGTTTTGATGGACGAACAAACCAGGAAAGCATAGAACTCAGTAGACGAAGAAGGAGAAGAATTTCAGCTGTCAATGATGGGATTTATTCAAGAAGAAAAATCGTTCAGTATTTGTTTTCTCTTTTTGTATGTGTTAATACATATTCTGACAAATAAATTAACTACATATATGTATCACTATTAAATTTCGCCTAAGACCACAGACATATAGTAGTAATAATAATGAGTTTTAATTGTTGAGAACTTTTAACAAAATTACAACACTTTGGACTTGAGATTTTTGTGTCAAAGTCAAAGCATTTATTTTGGGTACAAAAGTTTGTTTTGTTAATTATTTTGATGGATTATTGTTGAGCCTGTTTAATTCGACCAATGATTGAATAGCCTACTATTATGGATATTGTTTTACCTGCACCTTAAAAATTCTATCTAGTATTTCATAGACGTTGCGTTGCAGTCTGTGCGCCCAAGTGCCATGCCAAGTCTTGTTACCATAAAGGAAGTAGCAGAAAGAATCTCCCATAACGGTCTTCAATAACAGTTCCATTTCTATGAACCCAAGTACAGTAACGACTATTTAAAAATTCTAGATACTTTTTTGACAGATAGCTAAATCCGCGAACCGTTACCAGCGCAATACAACAGTTTTCTCCAAATTCTATAGAGAAATGATAAAATCAACCTTAAAGCTTCGAAGACAGAGTTTGTTTTAGATTGTGTGCCACGTCTAGGAATCAAACCTTGAACGTGGAAGGAGCGAGGCCACAGCAGCAGTCTTGCGGAAGGTTACACTACTACAATGTAATCATACCGAAATATACTTTGTAAATAGAGTAAATAAAGTCGACATTCCTTTGAATTATCGGGACAAGCTGTTTCCACATAAGAATTTGAACTTTATTTCATGGTAGTTAAGGTTGGAAATAAGTTGTGTTGTGATGGTTAAATCTAGGTCGTTAGGTAGAAGTTTTTGGCAAGTTGGTAGGATGGTAACAGAGTAAATTTACCGGCTCCGCGGAGAATGTGTGTTTGGTGAAGATATCGGTTGTTCTTTTCTTTTGAAGTTTGCGGGTACTTAGTATTACTGTCACGCTTTTTGTCTTAAGGGGGTGGGGTAGACGTGTAGGATCTGGGCTTTTCGAAGAGCTTTTCTTTTTAAAACTTGATGACAGAGAATAGTTACTTACTCTGAGATTCATCATTCTCTAGCCCTAAAGGTTGCCGGCGCGACGCGACTCAAGTAGATCCATTTCCATGAAGTTTTAAAATAAATCGTTCTATTCAAAGTTTCAAATCAAATATGTCGGTTTTATATAAAAAAAAAAACAGCTGTATCATAGAAAAGTGCGCGGTCAAAATGTGTGGAACAGCTGATTTTTTTTTTTACCGACGAAAAATTTCTGCGCTGGGAGTCTAGAATGATATGCCGAATTCATGGTTACAGTTTGCGCACTGGATAAAAATACTGTAGAGAGCATTTATATTTTACTTATTTACTTATAACGAGATCAATCGACGATGAAGTGTTTATGGATTTTCAGACATAGGAAAATCCAGATACACGAAAAATTAAAAATGCGATATCTCAGCGAAAAAAAAAAAATGATATTCAAGTAAACTCAACGTCATTTTAAAGAGAAAGACTAGTACTTTCAAATACAATTGATGATTTTTTGGAGAAAAGAGCCGGGCTACGTAACCCCAAAAATGAGCAAATACGGTGTTTTTTGCTCTTCCAGGTTAGGATATCTCAAAATCCAGACGTGATAGAGCAATTCAATTCGGATTCAGCACATCAAAATCCTTCGGAAATGTATAGTCTCGTAGGTATCTGGGTAAATAATTTGTTGGCCTGTGATTATTTGCTCCCATTTAAGGCTCCTCCTGGTTGAGCAATTTACTTGAAGTTTTCATAGAAATTATTGTACTAGAATTTATAAGTCATTTCCGTCCTGTTTATGAAACTTATTTTGCACAACAATAATTTACCTATTTGCATAACTGTAATATGTTTTGCCACGATTTAGTAATAAGTTCCTACTTATGCATTTTAATATCTATCCGTGCTTGGTACCGCTTCAAGTACTGCTGTCTTATCAAAGAAAATAATATAACAAAGGTTTAAGATTTTCTACAAGACATTGCCTTCTCAAGCCTTATTTAAATTCAGAAGAGGCATTAAAATAGCCTGCATGAGTGGCGATACTAAAATACACATACATTCATAGTCAGCCTATACTGATATGATCTGCAGTGGCCTATATGGAAAGCTCCCAATCGATTGCGTACCCAAGTAGGCGGCTGTAGACACAATTTGTCAAACTGGGGGATTACTGACTCGTCCAACAACCAGTGCGAGTGCGGTTCTGATCAGACCATGCCCCACTTGCTGGAGTGCCCTAAGTGCCCGTTCACCTCCACGTTGGATGATCTCAATAAAATCACTGATGCCGCAATAAACGTGGCCACCTACTGGGCTCTAACAATATAAAAAAAGAAAAAAGTAATGTACGAGTACCATAGACACGAAAAGAAGAAGAAGAAGCCTATACTTAATGCATCTACTGCTGGGACTCAAGTCCGCTCTGTGAGAGGGAGTCGGCCGTAATCCACCATGCGCGCCCAGTGCGGGTTTACTGATGTCTGTTGTGATTTTTGGTTCTACTTAGGACATGCCAGTTTCCGCACGATGTTTCCCTTTACAGTTTTGAGATCAGTGGTAATGAAAATATTTACACAAGCTAAAGCGCCTGTCTGAGTGTGCTGGCGACCAACAACTCGTAAGTCGCGGCTACTGGGCACTGCTCTCTCAAAACCATACTTATCAAAATGGAACAGCTTATTTTTGTTTTAATAACCGACGAAATTTTCAACCCAGTGAGGGGGTTTCAGAATCATGTACTGAATCTATGGTATTTATTTATTTAACCATTTATGTACACACATTTATAAACAGACAAGAATATTGAATCAGAAAAATAGGTACAGAAGTGATGCTTAGATATTATATTATAGGAGAGAAGATAAAGAGATGTAGACAGCGTGTGTAAGGGTAAAAGAGACAATTAAATACATTTTATAATAAAAAACTATAATTCATATAATAATAAATTAAACAAATACTATGGGAATATACATAATTACAAACATACATACCTACTTCTAAAATTAATATCACTAAAATATTAATAATAATAATGCAAACAAAATAATACATACACAACTATGACGATGTGGAAAGACAGTGTTCTTTCACTCTTTTAAAAACTGCAACATTTTGACAGTCCCTAATGTCGGGTGGAAGTGCATTCGAAGTGCAAGTGAAGGTAATACGTTGCGCGTAGACGTCCCTTCCACGCTACTAGCTTTTCTCATCAAGTTGGGTCCAAGAAAATATGGTTAAACATGGGTCATGATTCGGCAAAACTGAAAGTCATCTTTAATCCAACTTTCACTGCCAATCAAACTTACGGCAATCGAAGTATCGACAATTAGATGTAATTATCTCTAATAGAGATAAGGTGTTTATCGTTATCGAATACTGCTACAACCATGCAACCTTTAGAATACAAAACGTGAGTGTTTAACATTCATTTATATTCACGCGAGGAATTTGTAGTGTCTGCAGTAGTAGTCTTGAGCTGTGTTCTAGAAAGATTCATTCATGAATCTAGACTTAAAACTGGTTTCGTAAGTTGTGCATCTTAATACAGGTCTAAGATTAGCAAAAAAATTTCATCATTATAATTTCAGCCAAAAGACATCTACTGTTGGTCATACCTCCCCCAAGCATCGATCTGGTTTGTGCTCCTCGCAACCTGCGGCCTCCACCAGGTCATCGGTCTGTCTTGTACGGTTAGAATATACTTTTTGTGGTTTCTATCTATTATGATTGGTATCATATTGGATACATTTTTATTTATTGCAATCTATAAGATTTCGTGCTAATCTTATCCAGTCTTTGTTTTTATAGCTTGCATTTATAAATATCATAATAGTTCTGGAAAGCATCCGATGTATTTTAAATACTTGAACTTAATCAGAATCGGGTCTAAATTGGCCGAAATACGACTCAACTAACTAAAGATTGGTCAAATGCCTAAACTATCAAATAACAAAATATAATTATAGGTAACTAATACAGGTAAAATAGGACGGTAGCAATAGTAAACACGGCAATTATTCACAAAAACCGGGTTAACGAACACACACAAACATACATATGTAAGTACATAATTATGTACTAAATGGTCAACAAAGTAAATGTGTGTTATGTATTTGCCTTTTAAATGAAACTGACTTCCTTGGTGAGTGAGCACGGGAAAATGATTGCAAATGGCGGAGTTAATGTAGCCTTTTCGGAGTTATTTTTCACGCGAAATACGGGACTTTTTTCGTCCTATGATGTTGGATAAGGCCCCTGAGGCTTTTTTCTAACTTATTGAGGTTCGTTTATAAACGTTAAGTAATAATTACCATAGGTAAATTTGTATGTTTGATTTTTAAACGTCTCTTAACTTTATGCCATGTTTATAAATAAAAGGAATTATTATCAGCTATTAACACTGTCAAGTATTTGATTTATTTGATAGGCTGAGGACTTTTTGATACGGTGGGGTTATCTCAGTTAGCCAATCATAGTTGTTAATGATATATATAACTAGCTTTTGCCCGCGGCTTCGCCCGCGTGGAGGTCGGAAATTTTTCTACGGGAACGTACTATCGGGATAAAAAGTATCCTATGTGTTTATCAATCGTTCCCTAATACATTGTTTTCACATAACTCTATTGGCAACGCGGCGCACGCCAGTAAGTATTCAACAATTATCGTCGTATTTCAACCAATTTAGACAAACAAATTATATACTAAAACCTTCATCGAGAACCACTCTATCCATTGGTGAAAACAGCATGAGAATCGGTGCAGTAGTTTTAGAGTTTATCGCGAACAGACAGACAGGCGCGGCGGAGGACTTTTTTTATAATATGTAAGCAAATGCGTTAAGATAGCAGGCGATGTTTTTTTTACGATTTATGCAAATTGCAAGTCAGTGTGAGATTGTATGAAATGAATAGCATCGATCCCAGCGTGGCTTGACCAGACTCGATTAATCGAATGAACTCCAAGATTTGCACTAGCCCCTGGACCCTCATGCTTCATGGTGCTACAGAGGCCATTGCATATCAAGAAGTAGACCGGGGGCGCTGTAATGGTCAGGTAGACGTGCCCTTAGGACAGGAAAGGATTGCGAGCCTACCGGTTATGCATCCTTGAGTAAGCATTGTTGGTTAAAATATGATTCCCGACCGTAACAAATATGGCTTTAAAGAATTATAATCATCAATATAACCCTCTAAGTTCATATAATTCTATTGAATGACTATTTCGAAATAGTAATTCATTGGAACACTTTAACGCTAGTTTCTGACATCGTACTCTACACTTCTTGTTTTTTATTTTTTTATTGTATGCCTTTTTAGTCTGTGCTAAATTACTGTATTTTCTTACTTTCAAATTGCAAAAAACTAAAATATGAATTTTGCGGGCTACCCTTTACTTTTTAGACTTTCATAAACCTCGTGTGAGTAAAGGTGCTCTTACACGGGCAATTTTTTGAGCAATTATTGCTCGGGAACAGTAATGGATCAATCTAGCTAGATCAATTTAGTGGAGCAATCTGGAGCAACAACAATACATTGCGGATATGTTTCGGGAATTTTGCTTCTGATTGCTCCATATATTTCATGAGTTGCCGAATATCCAATCGGTTTGGAAATTTTTCGTCAATTTTCTTTCTATCTCGTTTGTACGTATAACTAACTACGTCTCGTTTTTGCGAGAGGAACCGGCCGGCGGCGGAGGCGGTGGGGTGGGCGCGTATTGCCTAGTTTTTTTAAGTTGCTCCATATTGCATGATATTGTTTGGCCGTATCTCTGGCAACAGGTTGCTACATGTTGCCATTGCCCTAAATTGCTAGATGTAGTCGTCATAGTTGATGAGAACTGACCAGGATGGAGCAATTTTAGTTGCTCGTGTAAGCGCACCTTAACGCAAGGAGCAAAATCACCTATTTGTTGAGTCGATTGTTATGAGGGAAAACCTTGAAATCGCACTTATGGAATCCCAGCAATGAAAGGTAATTTAAAAGAATTTCCGCAATTTCCATTCAACCTTCACCTTCAAAGAAAGTATTTACGATAACATAGAAATAAATATTATAGGTAGTAGACATTCCTATAACTCAAAATGCAAGTAAAACTTTCACGTGATTTCAAACTTTTAAAGCGAAGCGCCTATTCAATTTATATCTCTGAAGTTTGACAGCTCCAAATTACTTTCATTTCTTTCTAAATTTTCGTAATAGACAAACACAACATCATTTTTCATGTCGCCGCTACAGAGTGCAGAATCTGCGCGATTTTCGTCCATATGTCATGCTTTTAACTCGTATAAAGTACAGAGGGTAATTCGAAAGGCTATTTAACTAGAATATAATACATAAAGCGATTAATGTGAGCAGTTTGGCAACGTCCGGTTGGTCTCAATGCCAGGCAATATGAAATAAGAAAGTTGAAAGAGGTTAGTCTTCACTGTTGTAAGGATTCGCGCACACTGCGAGCTCTACGCCAACGTAATACGGTAGAACGTTGCATGATCGTATGGCTCGCTTTATGTGAGGCTGTGTATCATATTTATTAGATGAATTTAAATTTATATAGGATTATCAAATTAGAAAGACGACTGCAGCTGTTTCTTTTTTTTGAAAAACAAAATCTTTAATCATTCATTCATTCATTTACTACCAGATATTTAATAATTGTAAGCAGAATGTATGCTTTCGCATTGACCGACTGACCTGTTTTTACTAAATGACCGAACGCGGTATTTACACAGAAATTCACACTAGGTATCTAATCAACAATCAAATCAGAGAAGCGAATACTACTGTTGTCAAACGCCTTTCCGAAATCCAAAGTAAAAACGCTCCACAATTTTGAGAATTTTTGGAGCCGTAAATAACTTTTATATTGTTGTTATTTCAAAAATGTTTTTACACGACCTACATTCTAAATAAACACAATTACACATAATCATTGGCTTTGCACAACACTGACATAGTAACACTTTTCTATGAAACAGCAGATTTTTTTAAATAACCGATTAATAATGTCTACGCTAGGGGTCTAGAATCATATGCTGAATTCATAGTTAGTTTGCGCGTCGATCTCCCTGCCACCCTGCATACCATCACATTTGCTTAAACCAAAATTAAGACCATTTTTTAAATAACCGATGAATAATATCTACGCTAGGGGTCTAGAATCATGTGCTATACACCAAACTACACATACTTGGACTGAGTTTAAATAAACAAAATCCTCAAAATATTCCAAAATACAAAGGCCTACTAGCTCAACGTTGTTTTCCACGCGCCCCTCAAAGAGATGTCAGCACCGACTGATGGGGTCCGCAAGGGCCGATGCCTGCCAGGGGTGCGGGTTGTTCGAAAGAGATACCGTGGCTCCTGGCACACAGGCAACTGAGGGAATACGGGTGGGTTTTAGTCAGTAAAAGTCTGACACTCCCTCTTGCTCTACCCAGAGCGGGAGAAGTTATTTGATGATTTCCCACCCTCAAAAAAAGAAGCTAATCGATATAATTCTTAAAAAAACACATCAGCATTCTTCCTCCAAACATCTTGAATACCCATGCCGTTATCCAAGCAGTGGGCGTGGCTGTACAATTTGCATGACATTGAGCGGCCGTGTTTCACTAAATTATCGTCAGACAAGGTCAGGCGTAGTCTCTATACGTACTTAACGTAGACTCGCGTGATACCGTTGATATTCTATTAAATGTTTATTGTTTGTTATGTTTTGTAGCTGATTTTAAATGAGGTAAAATGAATAATAAATTATATATAGTTCATTTAGTATTGAAAGAAGCAGAAGCTACAGTTATATTTGACGATCATGATGATGAGGACAAATAGAAAACTATTATAAATTCGCAATGTCATGGTTATTTCCTAATAAAAATACTATTACTATTGGCCCAAAAAGATTAAAGATAGAAATGATGACTGCTATATTATTAAATGTTTTCTCCTTATATTGCAGTAGCGGTGCAATTGATATTCTTACTGAGGAATTTCATAGCTTAGTGAAAAATGATGGTTTTAAAGATAACTGGGATTCTATTTTAGTTTTTCTGGATCCGTCTAGATTAAATTGAATCAATCTGTAAAGGACGGATGACCCAGCAGAAGAAGTCTTAAGGGTTGACGAGGATGATGATGATGATTTTACAAGCAATGAATCGCAAGGGCAACTTGTAAAGAAGAACAGTAAAAGCAGTAATAAACTGGCAATAGATGCCAAACTTCAGATAGCAGGACCAATAAAGAACTCACTAATTATCAGAGGACTGTTACTAGGTTCGATGCATGCACTGAATCCATTGTCAAACAGTAGTTACAATCAGGTCGTATATTTAGAACAGTCACACAAACCCACATGCAGGCGAGTAATTACAATTTAATTTAGATCAGATTGGAAGTAGGTCGTTAAAGTACAGTGCTGGTGATGTGAACTAGGTTGTAACGCTGTTTTAGGGCTACTTAATGGAAGTACAGTTTTTGTTTGGAAAATAATAAAGATTTCTTTGAACTGCCTCGTTTGTGTAGTGATCGCAAGCGCAACTGTTGAGCAGGAGATCCTGGGATCGATTTCCTGCTCGGACAGTGTTGACTTGTGCCCGGTTGATGACAATAAGCTCGCCCCCTATCATCATCATCATATCAGCCGAAAGACGTCCACTGCTGGACATAAGCCTCCCCCCTATACTTGAGACTTAAATATGGCTATGTGTGAGTAGGTGCTCCTCTGCTCTCTGGAATACGGGTGTGATGTTATGTTATTTATTTAATACTATCGTAGACGGACCAGCAAGTACAAAAAACAATTTACAAAAATAATAAAGTAAAATGCTTTTGTAATACTGAGGATAAGAAAAACAATAGAAGGCTAAAAACAATATATATTTTCACGTTACGAAATCACAGTTATCTGTGAATTTTTCCGAGTTAAATTTAATTTCACCCCTTTGTTTGAAAATTCGATCAGGTGTAAGGAAACATATTGTTTTGTTAACAACCCTTTAATGAAGAACAAAGCATCCGGGGAGAGATTTCAACACTGTACATTGTGTTCAGACTTCGTTTTGAGAAACCTCGTAAAATTCAATTGACTACTTTTCTTCACAAACAACTTCTACACCAATTTCAATAAAACAATACCTACCTTTTTCCAGGATTATTAGCCACGTGCCGGTTTCCCAGGAAAGAAGGTTTCAAGTACACAGTTTATTTAATAAAAATGAAAGGAAAAAGCTTGCACGTGGCTGGCAAAACTCGGGGCATGAACATTGTGCTTAGAAAGTAATCCATCGAAATATAATTTCATAATATAGTTAATGCTCTTCTATTTCAAGCTGAAATGGGTATCTGTTATGGAAATAAGTACTATAAACTAACAAAAATAGCTTGAAATGAGGTCGAGAAATAAACGCTAATAGTTTTATCGTATACGGAAGAACAGTCGTAGGAGATAGCAGTTTAATTTAGGAATTAGAAAATTAGGTTGCGTAGCTCAAATTTTTTTGAACATGCAAGAATTTTAAGTTGAGTTTATTTTCTATTTGTAATTAGTGCCAATTGTTTTGTAGCGTATCTGAAAGTTACTGAAATACCAGAAATACTTTCACTGCTGTATACTTTCTTGTTATTATGTTGTTGATGAGATTTAGAACCTTCACCTTCTACCATATTCTAGAGTTACCTTTAATGATTCTAACACCATTTCTTCAAGCTTAATCAAACCTAAGAGATGGGTAAAGATAAGTCAAGCAATTAAAACATGAGCCAAGTGACATTGGAAAACCCGGAAGGTCCTTCATATATGACTCTCTTCTCTCCAGTTACAACACAAGATTAGGATGTGGTGAGGGTTTGGAGTTTCGGGGGCTGTCGTTTGTCACTTTCTAAGGATACCATATATATATCTATCCATCTAGATATCTTCCTGCCCTTGTCTCATGTAACTTAGGGATAGTCGTAACACATTACTTCCATTTTCGAAGTCATACATCACTCTATAATTAAGACCTTTTTCTCTCATATCATCCTTCGGACACAATCCATCTACCTTTTCTTTGGTCTTCGTCTCCCTCTACATTCTCCAACATTTATATTCATCACTCTCTTAGTTAGGTTCGTGCGTACCATGACACTTTGTTTCGGACAGTGTCCAAAATTCCGGTGCTATATCTGTTAATGTTTCTAAACCATCCACAAAATCACAATTGCGGAAGTGCTTGAGAGATAGGGTAAGATTAATCAAATGCGGTCGAGCATTAGTCTGGAAAAGCCAAGAAGGAAGAAGAGTTCTTCATAATCTAATAGGAAATTCTAAGGTGAATCAAATTCCTAGGCTAACAACATTCCAGTGCAATCTATAATGTTTACAGACAAAGCTGGTTCACGTGACTGGCGGCGGTCGACAGCCACGTGAGGTCGGCACGTTGCCACACACACACAACCAATAGTTTACTTGTGTGTGTACGGAAGCCCGTGATTGGTTGATTTTTGTTATTAGATATACGCACTATATAGGTGTATGTTGGGTATGAATGGAGATGAAAGGTGTACATGGGATTGTGTGTTAGGTAAGGGTTTTAGGATTGTAAGAGGTCGAAGTGCAACTGCAAATACAGATTTTTGGATATGTACAATTACTCAGATAGGAACTGAAATGGAAGTGTATGCGATGGTGTATTGGTTTAAAGGCTCGTGCAGACTATGGCGACGCGACGGTCGCGTCGCGACACTTGTAGAACAAATTCCATTAAGTTTTCATAGAAATTGTTCTACGAGTGTCGCGACGCGACCGTCGCGTCGCGCTAGTCTGCACGAGCCTTAAGGCTTCTTCAAACAGGCGCGACGCGACACTTGTAGAACAATTTCTATGAAGTTTTCATAGAAATTGTTCTACGAGTGTCACGACGCGACCGTCGCGTCGCGCTAGTCTGCACGAGCCTTTAACCTTCTAGGCTTGAAAAAGGTAGAATTGTGTCTCCAAAATAGTCCAAATACAGATTTTACAGTATGCACAATTTGTTGGTTATGAACGGTGATGTACAGTAAATATGTGACAGTGTTTTAAGTAAGGATTTCGGGATTGACAAAGTTTATAATGTGACTCCAAATTAGTACAAACTAGCTTTTGCCAGCGGCTTCGCCCGCGTGGAGGTTGGTGTATTATACATATAAACCTTCCTCTTGAATCACTCTATCTATTAAAAAAACCCGCATCAAAATCCGTTGCGTAGTTTTAAAGATTTAAGCATACATAGGGATATAGGGACAGAGAAAGCGACTTTGTTTTATACTATGTAGTGATACAGAATTTGTGAACGGCAGGACGCAAAATGTATTGGAAATTAAAAAAAAATTAAAGTTAATATCTGATAGTGTGTTACGTAAGGGTTTTAGGATAGAAAAGGTCCTATAAGTACAAATATAGATTGCCTAGAAGGCTATGAGCCTGGTATGGACATACAGGAAAAGGATTAAAGCTATTGTTTTGATGAAATACGTTTGTACTTTGTTCTGTACGAAGATACTGTTGATGTTTAGCTTTCTCTCTTCTATTTCTTTGAGGACTTTGAAGTCAGGACAAAAAAAAAATCTTATCAATGATTAAAGTATTTAAAAAAAAACGTGTCCAACAAACCATAATAAAACACAAAATAATCATGTCCGCGTGCAAGTGTCTCTTATCTATGGTTTAAAAATAAAGACAGTGTCATTCTTTCTTCGTTACTATGTAATTATTTTGTTAATTGATTTATGCTAATTGAATTGTGACACGTGGGGTCGCCCCGTCGGTGCATAGATGAATAACCCGAAGAAGAGACATGGTGAATCTTGGGATAAAGACCCACAGTGATGATGTTTCAATCAATCTGCCCAGCTTTTTCTCTAACTATGTTAGGGTCGGCTACCAGTTGAACCGGATGCAGCTGTATACACTGATATTTTACAAGGAGTGTCTGCCTGTCTGACCTTCACAGCCCAGTTACTCGCAAACACGCTTGACGATACCCCTTGGTAAGACTAATTGTCACACTTTTAGACTTCTAAATACCCGTACCGACTGTCTAAGATCTTAGAATGACAGTGATGTATATTGACAGCATTTAATTACTGTTATGAATGATCCATAAGACACTGTTTAACATTGATTACAGTTTACTCAAGACCATAATTTATCCATCAAGTTTAACCTCTTTGCCTCTAACAGTCTATAGCTTTATCACCCGCTGAACTCGGTCGAACAATGCCGAAGGCCAACAGGAGTCAAAATCATAAACAAAGAAAGATCACAATTTTTCACCCATTGAGTACCTAGTAATAGTAGCTTAGAGAAGATGCGCTAAGACAGCCTGGAATTGCGCATCATATTTTGTTCAACATACAACCAGAAAATTGCAAAAAAAGTTAAGACTATTTCAATTTCACGGGCTACTAAATCGGAGAATTTACTGCCTTACCGCTCGCCGAAGCAGTGGGTGCATTAAGGCAATATCTAGAAAAACATGCTTAGTCTCCATACCCTGACCTATTTCATTTTCATTCACTAACTGTTTCTCTTGTTCTTAATTTCGTCGACATTTCATAGAATACAACTTATTTAACTTAAAGCGTATCAAGGGAGCTGTTTAATATTCATTGGATCCAGACATATTTCAGGGACCTCGTCTCAAGGCTACGTCTTTTTGATCTGTCTTAGAAGATTATGTGTAATATATGTAGGTATGTGTGGTACGTGTGTTAATGTCTGGACAGTAGATTTAGTTTCTAAGGGCGAAATTCATGGACCACATTTTAGCATAAAGGAGAAACATTTCATACGAACGTGAAGCCTATTATTATATGCGTATTAAGTTCATATTCGTATAAGCGACTGTGAGCAAGCGTTTCATACGAATATTAACGGGGAACAGACAAGATAGTCCGCAAAATTCAAATTTTGGAAGTTTTGTTAAAAATGATAAAATCATTTCAAATCTGCTCAAGAGTGAAAATTATTTTACAATATTATCTGTTGTCAAAAATCAAGATAGATATTGGTTGATTTTGTTAATATTTGGTTGTTTATTGGACAATTATCACTCAGCTGTACATCAGGTATCATTTCAATTTTAACTGTTCTGTCACTGTTCTGTCAAGGTAGAGATGGGTAGTAACGTAACATCACGCCTTCTTTCCACGAAAGATTGGGCAGAGGTGTACCAACATTTCGCCAGGTACGTTTAAGTCCATTTAATAGGGGCGAGCAGTAGCGCTTGCAATCATTAGACCAACGAGGCAGATTGGTTGTATTTGTTGATATTTGGCAGTCTATTGATCAGCGAGTCCACCAGGCTTTTATATCATTTGACATGTGTCATAACTTATTATTAATAATAGCTGTACCTAATTGCAACAGGCAGACGTGTCTGATCTCTAACTTAAGGTAGCATCCACAGACATGCAATCAGCTACCAGGAGCCATCTTACTGATTGATAGGTGACGGATATCTACAACAGAAAATACACGCCTTGCACTCGATCGTGACCGTGTTATTCCAACGAACTACTTTGGAAAGCGATGCTGAAACTTTTTTTAAATCTTGGGCTGGTTTCTTTCAAACTATTTTTCTCGTTTTGTTTTTTACTAAGACTGCGATTCTTATTCTTGCTAAAAGTAGGTTTCTTGGTAAATGTAGGTGCTATAGGTACTTTCTGATTTAAAGCTCCCGCAGACGTATATGTAGGACGAACGCAGAAAGCTCATATTTTTATATCATTAGAAGTACATATGTACTGAATTGAATTGTATATACAATTAAGAACCACCGAGGCGAACACTAGTTCTTAAAGTTTTAACACTCAAATTTGAATTTATGCTCTTCTTTCTCCTGGCACACAGTGGAACGAATGTATGGGAGCGGTTGGACGTAGACATGTCCGAAAAATAAGAGTAAAATTATGACAAACTAATGATGCCATCTTATTCGATTACTTAATGCCTTCATAAATTGTGGTGATGAATTTCTTCATAACTCCCATATTTCGGGAGTAATTTGAGAAAATGTGAAATTTTACTATGAAAATGAGTGTATCGAGCTCTCTCCCTCCTGATTCCGGGCTTGTTTCAAGTCATCATCTGCCTAGCCTTTTGCCTAGGCTTGTTTCAAGTAGCGGTCTCTAATATCGTAATGCTATTACTAAGAGCTATATTTAATACTAAGACACATAGTGCGCCAAATGTGCACTTTCTGGGATAAAAGGAAATGAAAATTTAAAAAAAAAAACGTTTTTTCCCCATTTGTATTTACTTTAAACCGCAGACAGACTTATTAAGAGGTCTATAAATATATTATATATATATATACAGAAATATATATTAACAAAAATATTCACAAGAACTGATGAGAGTATGACTTTTAAGTAAGTTGATAATAAATTACCTAGTTTCATTAAAAGTACAATAAATAATTAAGATGTAAGCTCTAATTTACTAAGTTACACATTTTAAAACAATAACATCATTTAATTATCTTCGTCATCATCATCATCATCAATTAATTCAAATTCAGAATCGATGTCCGCTAAATCATTTATGTTAACAAATTCGATATCACTTTTCTCAGAATCCGTAAGCTCATAAAATTCCTTAAAAGAAGATTTTTTTACAAACTTATTTCCTTTTGGACGGATACTTGTAACAAGTGGATCAGAAGACAGTAAAAGATTGTGCATAATATCTTCATTGCATGAGATACTGCTATGCTTTCGAGAATGCCCCTCTCTATATTTTCTAAAATCTTTATTTCTAGCCTCAGATGCCTCTTCGGATAGAAAACCAATGGGCACAATTGACATGTTCTGAACTATGTCTGGCCCATGCATTAAAATTTTATGAAGTGAAGAAGGCATATAATACCATGGGTATAACTCCACGTAAAGCTTAGCAGTATCAAAGCAGAACTCTCGGAATTTAGTTACGTTGATCTTCTCTCCTGATGAAATACACTGCAAGATCACACAGATTTTTCTTAAAAGCATAGCATCTATTCCGGTCAGTTCAGCAGATTTAGTGTAGTTTTCAAAAAATCTCCTTGCCGAGTTGCCATTGTTGGTGGATCCACTGCCTTGTTTCACAACATCGAGAAGTAAGCCCGTTTCTCTTCTTACAGCCTCTTGAACTCTTTTCTTCCTGTCATCAACTTGCCTTTTTGCTATATCACCCCTTACTTGCCATGATTTTATGTCTAATTTGTAGGAAATGTGTAATAAGCATTCCATTGAGCGAATCCAAGCGTGAAGGGTGCTTAAGCTATATTTATACATGTCCTCGTTTGCGTGTTTATCTTTGATTAACTCTAAATTATTCATTTCTTTAGGACAAGCCTTGCATATGTCACACACTGAAGCTGCTGTATTGGATATAATGGAATGAATTTTACCATCAATCATTGTCAACAGCAGTTGGTGTTTGACACTAATTCCATCAGTGATGGTGGATGGAGTTAAGGCTTCAATCTCTGCTTCGATTTCAGCCATCTCTCTCTGCACATTTTCTTTGGTTTCCTTTATAAACTTAAACAATATTGGCCGGCAAAATGAAGTGGAAGATGGTCGCTCGTTTTCCCAAATTGTTACACCTTTTGAGACGAGCCGCAGTGGTACAAGACTAATCATAAAATTACTAGCAAGATCGATTTGCTCATCTTCACTCGTCCTTTGATGATAAATGCTTTGGCTAGATGATCCGTCAAAACCCCATTTGCTGGTCAATACGAGCTGTTGATTGGGATCAACAGGGGTTTCTAACGACCTAATAAGTCTTCTTGAGGTTAAATCCATCAAGGCTTGTAATTTGATTTTTGCAGAGCTCTCTGTAACTGTGAGATCTTCTTTGGCCGGATAGCACTTAATTTTTTCTTTAACCAACATGTAGTAACTCGGGTATTGAAGAGCTCCTTCTTGAGTGTTGAAATCCCGAAGAGTGTTATAGCGCCATTTCGATAAGTTCATCGATACATAAAGAGCCAATGCCTTCAAAGGGGATATTTCCCGTACCTGAATTGATTTACCTTCAATGAAGGCTTTGATTTTTGAGGCCTCTTCTGGATTCTCCGTCAAGTATTTCATAACATAAGCTGTATCGCTTTGTCCTGCCTTTTGAAGCGCCCTTTCGGCCGAAAACATAATTTCAGCGCTGCTACTGCTGCATGAAAGACTATCTTCAGTGCGTCTTCTTTTTTGCCGGTTACTAAGGTCCTCAAAAGATTTACGAGGACTAGGATGTGTACAAGTTGAAGCATCAGATTTAGCAGGAGAAATTATGGGCTCGATGACGTCACTTATATTTTCTGTAGAAGGTTCCATATTTTCATTCTGTAATTCCGGCCATTGAATTGCAGCCTGTAGCCAAATCTCATGTTTCTTCCGAAACTTATCTGTGCTTCTTCCAGACTGTGTCCATTTTGCATAAATGCGGTAGCAAAATCGACGACACCAGTCTTTTAAACTTGTTTCAGCACTTTCACATAACTGAACACAACTGTTATCTTTTAAAACACTGAACAAATAGTTAAAGTCGCGTAAATCTTTATGTGCGCGTGCGCATAAAGCAACGTGAATATCAAGATTTGTATTAAAATTTGGAAAATACATTGCGAGATTAGCTTGGATACAACGAGGTGTAAATCAACACTGATTTTAAAGTTACTAATAGTGACCTATTTATATAAAATCCAGGTATCCCAGGTATCCTTTGTTAAATATTGCAAGGTAATTAGTTATTGTGATAATTAGTAAATGATGCATGCTAAATTAGTGTATTAAGAGCCATTTAGTAATTAAATAATAGCAATGTTCTTATCAGTAATCATTAGTGCATCAGTTTTATATGTAAACCTTAAGTCCCTAATTATATATCCTAATTAGCTTATATCTTCTCTAATTGGCTGCTCAGAAATGTTATTGTAATAAGGTAAACCTTTAGAAAAACGGTTTTAATCAACAAAATAAACAAAAAATAAAAAAATTGTGTTATAAAATAAACATCACTCTTTATCCCAGAAAGTGCACATTTGGCGCACTATGTGTCTTAGTATTAAATATAGCTCTTAGTATTAGCATTATGATATTAGAGACCGCTACTTGAAACAAGCCCGGAATCAGGAGGGAGAGAGCTCGATACACTCATTTTCATAGTAAAATTTCACATTTTCTCAAATTACTCCCGAAATATGGGAGTTATGAAGAAATTCATCACCACAAGTTATGAAGGCATTAAGTAATCGAATAAGATGGCATCATTAGTTTGGCATAATTTTACTCTTTTTTTCGGACATGTCTACGTCCAACCGCTCCCATACATTCGTTCCACTGTGTGGCATGAAAACTCAAGGAAATAAATTACAACCAGAAAAGTTAAAGGCTATAACAAAAAGCTCGTCTCAAAGTTTGAGTGCCCCTGACTTCGATAATCGATAGGTTACAAAGTTACGACAGACAATCGAGTACTCGACTCGCAATCGATTCGCAGCAATGTCATGACAATAGTGAAAGTTATTAAACATTTTGTAATATGTTCCGAAGTGTTCGAACAAATTTAATGACGTGTCAGTCTACTGACAGGTAAAAAATGTTCGTTGTACAGTGAAAGTAATTGATTTAGTTATTTTTGTTGTTGATGAGTAACTATTTGATAGTTATCAAATAAATTGGTATTTGAATTGTTCATGAACATTAATGAAAATTGAAAAATATGCTGTTGGATAAAATAAATAATTATTGACAAAAAAAAAACATAATTAATCAAAAATGCCAAATAAAACAACCCAAAAAAAATAAACATTTTGTTTAAAAAAAAATCTTTGCCCTAAATTGTTACCGCAGTTTAAAAATCGACCTCTGTACATTATGTCATATACACATGAATGACAACATAGCAAATCCCAGACCAAGTTCAGGGCTGGACGACCGGTCGGATCCGCGAGGCACACTTACTGGTGGCCTACTGACCCGCTTGTGTGCGGCCTCGTGCGTCGGGGGGCACACAATGACAACAAACAATTATCTACTTTATTTTTCACAACCTAAAGTTGAGTTTACAATGTACACAACGCAAGGATAACGCCGCGATGCTACATTTTAGTCGCGTTCTTGATTTTAATCAAAGTTAATGATTTATTTTCTCCTGAAAGTTGGGGCTTAACGTTTTGGGTTTTGAAGGCGGCTTTGGTAATAAAGAAGGATAATATAAGGAGAATACAATACATTTTATATCAGAGGCTCGTTTTGTTATCCTGTTCGGAATAAGTTTATGTAAACAAGACGTTATATTAGTAAAACCAGTCATAAGTACGTACCATATAATAATGTCATTACACATTATGGTAAACATGTTAAATATTCAAGGCGTGTGAAGAAATAATAGGGTTTACAGAATATTCATGATGTCTAACACATAATTATAACATAATTCATTCATATAACATATTACGAATACCTTGGTCTGTCGTATTTAAAAGAGGATTTAATTCTTCAGTCATACATATGTAGACGTACCTTACACAGGGTCGTCTGCTCAAAGATATCTAGTTTTAAAGAGGCCTACAAACAAGTCTGGTTTGAAACAAAAAGCGAACCCTACTGACGTCAAACCGCTCATGTATTGAAATAGGGCTGTCACAAACATGGCGAGCTAAAAATATAATATTAGCGACAAACAGACTACGCCCACCGAGCGAGCAACAGCAGCCGACTGAAAATTAACATTTTTATAGGACAGTTTTATTTCACAAATATTAAATTTTATCTTGTTATACGGACAGTTTTTTTATTGTGACCCGCGGCTGAGTTTAAGGGTTATGTTATGACGTCAATCTATTCAAGTATCACTTGAGCATAGCCTACTTTAATTTAATACCTTTATACAAAAGCATCGTACTATCATCATCTGCCTTGGCTTGCAGTCTAACGGGATGCAGTTGAATACCAGTATTTACATGGAGTGACTGCCTATCTGACTTCCACAACCCAGTTACTGGGTAAAACGATACCCCTTGGTAAGACGTGGTTGTCAGACTTTCGGGCTTCTGACGACCCGTAACGACTGTCAAATATCCACGAATGACAAAAGCATCGTAGTATATTGCGACAAAAGAATCTCTTTTTCTGATGTCATCTCGTAATGCGTCGAATGCTTATTCTTTAATAATTTAAATCTAGAGAACTCACGAAATAAAAACATTTCACTTCGTCACTCCTTCCCAGAAACTCGACAAAAATATTCCTCATGAAATAACCGCCTGTAATGAAAACAGCACAAACACATATACAAAGTTACCGACGATAAACTCCGACCTTTATTAGCGAAGCCATCTGAAAACCTTCAGGCAACATTAATAGGTTGCAATATTCACTTGTTGCCTTTTCTCGTTAATGTTCCATGAAAATTCATATATTTAGAGTTTTCCTTCCTTGATTATTAACATTTCCCTTGAAAATGTTCAGAACTGAGAAAAACAAGACCAAGGACGGGGAATGTTGAACAGTATGGTAATTAACGGGTTGATTGGTTGTGTGAGTAAACAAATATTTAGGGGTCAGGGGTAGGGAAGCTATTTATTGATGGAAGCATACTAATGAACGGGATGAAAAACCTTTTTAAAACGCGAGTTGCTAGAATATTAACATTGATTGTTAAACAAAAAACACCCATGATTCCCGGCCACCGTAGGCACGGGCTTGCGGACGGCGAGTAATGGGTAGCTCGCTGTCCGGTAAGGACCAAGCCCGGGTCGACGGCGCGTTGTGTTCCACGCGCGCCTCAAAGAGATTTCAGCAGCAACTGATGGGGCCCGCAAGGGCCGATGCCTGCCAGGGGTGCGGGTTGTTCGAAAGAGATACCACGGCCCCTGGCACACAGGCAACTGAGGGAACACGGGTGGGTTTTAGTCAGTAAAAGTCTGACACGCCCTCCCGATCCACCCAGAGCGGGAGAAGTTATTTGATGATTTCCAACCCCAAAAAAAAAAAAAAAAAAACACCCTAGTAATGTTTCTTTATTAAAACCTTCGCTTTTAGAGGGTTAACTTTCTGACTCGCCAATCTTTTTATGGACCTTCCCCAGTTCAGATTGTCGTAGGTACCGTCCTAAATTTTATGCTGAGCCTGTTGACACCTGACCACAGGTCCAGGTATGAAAGCAGGCAACGATCAAGATTAACCTAACCCACCGCTGAGGCCCCTACGACGAGGTTGTGACCAACTAACCTACATACGCACGCGCGCTTCACTGTCGCCGCGCTCTCATTTGACTTATAGATAGATGATTCATATTGTTTTATCTTTAATTTTGTTTTAAAAAAAGACATGCTAAGCTTTTGGGGGGTTGAATTGAATACATTTTTAATCATCAGTTCTCTATTCGGAGAGGGAAATAACATAACTGATGTTCTATTGTGAAGAGATAAGTAGAAAAAAGGTCTTCGGATATATGGTTGTTGTAAAATAAGTGCAAATTATCAATTGCACTGGATGGGTCTTTGAGTAAAACAGAAAAAGAAAATGTTGGTAAGGCAGGTAAAGATGTAAAAAATAAGTGCAGACATAACAGATTCAAGTTACGAACATCCGGTATCGCGCCATTTTGTTATTATTATTGCAAAATATTGTGCAATTCGCTAATTATCTTGAGTACTATAAAAGAGGATGTTTCTATTATTTGAAACAGATAAGAAAAAGTCATACTAATACATTACATTATAAATGATTTCAATCTAAATGACGAAGGAAAAAATGACCACATCATCTTGAAAAGAGAGTAAATGTTCCTATAATGGACGAAAAATAATCTAAATACTTTTAAGAGCCTATATATATATATAGACTATACACTAAATTGAGTTATAATATAACCTACTTTACCCATCAATCATTCTAATAATAAATCCAGACACCAGAATAGCCCATGGAAAAATAGCACTCAGCTTTTAAGACCTAGACTATATTGTAGACCAAAGTTGAAAAAGATTCCTGAAACGATTTATCCCAAGAGAATAATGAATGCTTGGAAAACGAGGGTAACATTTAGAGAAGTGGGCTAATCTTTAAATAACATTAATAGTGATTGAGTTAAAGAGAATCATCCTTTTGGGGAGGAACCCCGCGACGTTTTAGAGATAATTTTGAGCTTACACGAGCGACCTACTTTCTCGTTCGGGTAACCAAAGAAAGTTTTGACCAAAATTCTATAAAAATGTAGGAAAATTAACATCTGGAAGTTGCTTCCGATCGAAGAGAACGCACCTGTCTTGCACTGATGTGAAAATATGACGTATCACTATAGAGATAAGTAATCAGATATATAGTGGATATCTGGTGATTTTACGTTTGTCTTCATATCAGTAATCACCCTATTTCTAGCCATATCATCTTCTACATAGTTCATTCATCGTTTCTTTGGTCTTCCTGTATCCTTATATACATCCACATTCATACTCAAAACTTTTCTCACGATCGATAGCCAATGTCTACCAGATCAATGACAAAATAGAACTAATATTGAACCATCTGTATACAGGGCTTGAAATACCGATATTTTTGGGAACCGGTCCCACTGCTGGGGAGTTTGTTTCGCCACTTCTTCTTCCCACTTAAATCACTAGGAAGTGTTGAAGGGCGGGCGTTTTGACGTTCGAAAAGCGTTGATTCTTAGCGTAGATTTAATGAATGACTTATGATTTTGATTGACCTCGGTGTGATACCGGTACCATACGTAGTACCTGTACTATTGGTATTTCTAATCAGTGTTGGCACCAAATAAATATTTTCGTAAGTTAGAGCGAGAAAATTGATATAACAAGTAAAAAGGATAAATCAAGGGCATTACAAAAATAACTTAAAAGTTGCTAACAGTACGAGGTACAAATATGAGACTTGTGGTACACGCTGGGTACCTGAATTTGGTACCGGGCGCAGGTACCAAAACAGCAAGAACCGCTTAGTACCGATAAAGAACCTGTACTTTTGGTACCGGTTCCAAGCCCTGTCTGTAAGTTTAGTTTTTCCTATGAAAATGTTGAGAAACAAGTCATAACCAGATTAAATTGTCTACCCAACACACCATGGAAAGAAATGAGTGGCAGGTGAGCTCAAAAGAAACTCACGTACGTACATACATCCGTGCCACATACTGGTAGTGCACAATCAATGGGTGAAATTAGGTTAGCCGATACCGTTGTTATTTACTGGTGTAATGACTTATTACTTTTTAGTTTAATTAAAGGTAATTAATTAGTGGGAAAGGGAATGGCTTCACTTTTGATTTTATTGGATTGGAGAAAGAGTGGTAGAAGGTATTTTCAATTGTAGTGTAAGAAATGAGGAGGATGAAAGACTGAGTAAAAGGATTCAGCTGGAAATGGATACTGCAAAAGACAGGTAACTATAAGTTTTAATTCTCAATAGGAATTCAAAGTGACGAAAACGTTAAAACAGAACCTTCGAGAACAACTAGAAAAAGAAAGATCGAGATGCCAAAAAAAGTTCGCACAAAAAAATCTCAAACATCCAACCGGCTGTAACCTCTCACATTTCCTTGATCCCGATTTTTTACGCTAATCTCGAGCAAGTTGCGCCACTCTAAACCATCCGTTTCACTTTTGCCCAAGCACTTTCACTGCTAACGGTACGAGCGTACCACGCTTGAATTACAAGCGAATAGCGACTCTACCATAGACATCTTCGCTTACAATTTTCATTGTCAACATTTCCGCATTTAATACTCTACGGATTATGAAAATGATGGCAAAGGAAAATCTGTCGTCGCAAGATATAATAAAGATCAGAATTTAAAGTGTTTATGAAGAGTAAGGATCCGATGTTAGCCGAAGACGAACCGAGCGTGCACCGAGCGTTGGAGCAATGGCTTTCGTGCGCGTGAGTTTGAAAGTCGAATGCGCCCCACCACGCTGGCTCGGGTACCGTAACCGCTTGTGTCATCCGTTACAGAGCGGTGAAACTCTTGTTACGTTGGTGGACCGCTATGTTACGCCTTCGAGCGGATGACGGAGTATCCAGAGCATTGTTCATCTACACTGCTCTTGATTCAGTCTATAGGTAACAGAAATGGGTCTCCAAAACAGGGTTCTCAAATATAGTGGAAAACTACCAAGGTGTGATTTATAATTATGAAATGAATGCATAAGCTACGGGTCAAGATTATGTCGAGGAACAATAAACAAATGGTGGAAGCATTGAATTCAAGTCACGGAAGACGGAAATGATAAGAGATCTGCATGACACGAATAGTTGCGACCTTACTGGACTGCAATTGTTCCCAAGCTATATTACTGATGGATAAGCATTTTAGTATCAAACGAACAGAAACTGTGATGAATGATTTGACCCCATTATCGATGGATGGTGCATTAGCTGATAATTTTGATATTTTCGAAGTATAATATACTGCTTATTAGACAGATTTATGCGAACATTTCAGCAGATATATTGGAGATATAACCAGTATCCTGTAAGTTTCAACTAGGGAAGATGTACAATGAACTTAAGGACGTGAATCCGACGCATTGTCTGGCTGGACAGCAAAGTAAATAATATTATAAAATCAATAACAACATAGGATAAGGCGATCATAAGAAATAATAATCCGTAATAATCTATTGGAGGTCAACACGGGAGTAAATATTCCAAGTAGATTATCTGCTAGCAATATTAGTATTCAGTAGCAATAGAAATTTAGATGGAATGGATTGAAACGCAGAGGTTTTAGCTAATATTAATTAATTATTACTTGTTGACGAAATAATTATAGAAGATGTACATCCAAATCTGGTCAGTGAAAAGACAGAAAAATCCAATGACCAAGATTCGATTCTTATTGCAAAAATTAAAATAGTAAATGTACAAATTTTGCCCTAGACATGAATAAATTACCAAAAATGTATTCTTTCGGTACAATTAAATCATTAGCGTAATCATTACGTTTCTCTACGAAATAATTGTTTGAGTAAACAAAAATTCAAAATCTGTGCACAACATTACGTCTGATTTTAATTATAATCATGGAAAATTCGAGAGTCTACTTCTGAAGATCAAAGTTAACAATTTACCAACATTAGCATTTGCAAATTAAAAGCCACACTGATTTTCCAGGGTCATTAACATGATCAGTAACTGTGAGAACATCAAAAATTAAAATTCCATTGAACTTTTACCATGAACTGTAACAACATATTATAATCTCGTCCCAAGCAAGGGTGGTATCGTAAATTGGCAACGTCAAGACAACAAGGGTTTCATAAACACCCTGTCAACAACCAACAAATGATTTTAAACTTTAAATCGAAGAATTTAAGATTCAATATCAAGAAATGATGAATTCGCATGTCGTCGAAGGAAAGTGGCCTCGTGATACGTGGAAACCCGAGCCGTGGCACGCGAATCTACCGAGACAGGTTAGTTTGTATTTCTCTCTCTTTCTATAGATGGAGTTTTATGAGGGAGTGCGAGAGGGATGGAGGAGGCAGGAGTAACGGAACTTATCAGTCTCTATTTATAATTGGTCCGATGCGATACCAAAGTAATAACAGGACCGCGAATGTGTCATTTGGGTTACTGTTTGCGGGCTGATAAGCAAGCTCTTTTAATGGAAGAGATGCAAGGCGATGGACTGAATGAAGTCTTGAGGTGATTGCACTGGAAATTATCCACTTTAATAGAAGTGAAACAACAGAAACTCATAAAACTACTACAGAATGAGAGAGGCCAAGAACTATTGAGCAATATTCACTTATAAAATTTTACGACCGATCAAATGCTGTCAATTCTTTTAAAGACATTACAGATGAACTCAACTATTGTGCAACAAAACTCGTTAAAGATTAAAATGAGATTAGAAGTTCAATAATAATGATAAGCGAAACAAGATTAACTAAACTGTACAAAAAACTTGTTTAGATAAAAGCTCAACGAATTCGAAATTCGAAATTAGAGCCTAGCCGGAAGTGAAACCGGAAGTTTTAGACCGTACAATGAATGTTCTAGGCCCAGTCAGATAAAGAGCAAAAATTGCCAGTGAAAGTACTATGTATCAAAACCTCTTACTGACAATCAAAATTTAAAATTGGAACACGCTGACCTCATTCCGCACGCGTCTTTGGGAGAGAGCGGATGACCGGGTGGTAGTGCAAAAATAAATCAATTTAAAATTAGCAGCAATAATTATATTCATTCATTGGATCTTTAAGAGGAAAGTGCTAGGCGTTTTGTCAATGAAGAACATGACGAAAAGCGTTCCGCTCTGATAAGCGTATTATTTGGTCGGCTTTCACTTCTCTTGAAAAGGAATTCGCGAACCGTTGTGAGCTGAGACCCAATAGACTTGTTTTGTAACAGTATATAAAATATACATCATTTGTTGGTACGTTGGGCAACTGAATAATATAATTAAGTGATAAATAATGTAGTTGAAGTACCAAATGAGTTGTTTACGTGCAATTATTTTGTTTAAACGTAATGCGACCCGGGTTTCGGTAAAACCGAATTGGGACATTCCTTGTGAATGATTGATTTTCATTGTTTGACAAACATACGAGTGGTGAGCTATAAAACAACGCTGTTGAACATGCCTATTAAAAGAATTATACTCGTGAAATGCAGTTGAGAATTTTTGCCCGCAATTTCGCATGCATGGCTTACGGAACTGAAAAAGTGAATTGGAACTCCGTCTAGTCATTAATGTAATGTTATATTCCGAGAAAGTTTGTATTTACAATGGAAATTAATGTTAATAAAATATCAGCTCAAGACTTTGCTGCTAGACACGAAGCTGCCGTTATTGTAGCCACTGGACTGAAGACTAATTTGGAAGAGATCATGCAAAAATTAATATAATTTGAGAAACATGATCATTAAAAACCATTCTAAAGATTATAACAAGCCAAAACCCACCATACTTATTATTCAAGATGATCATAAAATGGCCAAACCGGGCCAGAGTTGTGTAAACAGTGATGATGTACGATGTGCAAATGCATGCACTTTCGCTCTCAAATACATGGAAGCTGTTAAAATTCAAGCTAACGTTAAACTGTGGGTTTACGATGATTAAATAATAAGTTTGCGAGATCGACACGAAGACACATTTATCATGCATTTATTTGGTCCACTCAGAGTTAGACTATCAGTTTTACTACGTCTAGAAGTTACTGCAACATAGTTTATGATTTACTGTAGAATTTCTATCTTATATTTCAGTCATTAATTCTAGATGACAGTATAATAGAATAGGCATTACGATGTATCATTTATTTATAGAAAACAGATATAATTTGGCTATATGATAAACGGCAATTCTCATACTCAATAAATATATCCTCGTCGTAATAAAAATGAAATACGTTGGGCTCTCTCATGTTTTTATGAAAATATGTTGTAAGGGCCCTAAACATAATTTATTTTCATACTTTTCAGCAAATAAACAATCTCATTTAAATATTTTAGTTACTACGAAAATAGCTGTACACGAAAACGGTTGGACGAAAAAGATACACAGGCATTGGATTTGAGAAAAAGAAAGTGAAAAGATGTAGAATGTGTCACTAATGATCGTTTTCACCTGTAAGTAAAGTAATAAATATATGGTGCAAAAATATACTAGAAGATTATAAAGAGTAAATTGTTCTTATTTAGGACAAGCTGGTGAATTTATGCAACTATTAAACACTTGACATTTACTGCATTCTGTTCTCGGTAAAAAATCAGAAATGCATTTTCCAATTCACATCAAACTATCTCCTTGAAATGTCAGATCAGCAAAATCTAGTAATGATTACAGTTATCTACAAGGCATAGATTGTTCTATAGCTCCAAAACTGGCAAGTCATGATGACTGATTTCTCAGCGATCGAGAATTACAGTAAAAGACTAAAGTCCACGGAACTGTCACCTCAAATGACAATGAACTTCATGCTAAAATATTCTTAGTTGTTTGAAATATATTAATAACTTCATTGAGGAACATAGCTACTTCATGGTCGTTTGAAGCTTCATCAGAATCATTATCCTCAGAATGTAGCTTTTTCTGCTGGACTGTATCTTGATCTGTCATAAATGATGAGTTTCTACGTCACCCATTTTACCTTTGGAACTTTTAAGACCTATAGATTTCGGTGGTATAGTATCATGTCATCATCATTGGCAAATTAATACTGCTCTCTATACCTTCTCAAAACCTTTTTGCTTCTCCAAACGACACGAGGATAATTTAGTATTTTTTATTTCGGGATCACAACTAAATAGTGAGTATTTCGAGTATTCTTGGCACTAGTAATATTATTCACGTTAGTAGTAGATCACACCCAAAGAGACAGGTACATACATGGTACAAACCATTGACGTAAATGTTGTAGTAAGTACCAGTTTAGGATCCTCTAGTGGTGTAAATAATATCCCTGTCCCGGTTCCGTAAGGGCTATGGCTGAATTATGATCAAGAATGACGCTCAATAATAAATGAATGAAGAATCAAGCACTTATCATCTAATCTCTTCACCACCCTTGGTTGACTGGTAGAGAATGCCTAAGGCATTAAGTCCACCTTTGTATCTTTTTTGTCTGCGAGAAGTTTAAATAAATAAACAAATGACAGTCCTGTATCCTTATCAGCGACTAAAAGCTCATTAGAACTTGTGTGGCACAAATCATGCTTTACCCGTTACTTTTCCACATTTTTATGTTACATCATGTCCTTTTCAAACATAATGCTGTTATATTCAAATATTTTGCTTAGATCCATTTCGAATGCTCCGTTATGTTTTTATACATTTATCTTAAAGTCAAGGCCGCGTTTTTATACAAGGATATGGCATTGAAACTGTAATTACGATAAACGGTGACTGGCTAACTTTATAGCAGTTCTTCCAACAATATTTCTGAGAAGGCCTCAAATTGTTTGGTAATTTTAATATTAGAATAATTTAGGTGGTCGAAATTACCGTTTTTCTTGCCCTTGACGAAGAATTTTCAACACTTATAGTAAAACAAATAACAAATCATGTTGACATATAAAATACTGAACACAAAACGAAGTAAAATATTGCAAATTTAAGTCAAATTGGTTTCGGGTTAAAAAAAATCGTAAGAGCAGCCACCGAGGCACCGATTGCCGTGACCTACATACAGCGGCAGCCATTTTGAATATTGCGCTCACGCCGGTTTTGGTGGCACATTTCACATAATACCCGGGCTTATCTACGTCGTGTTTTCTTTTTTTGTTTATTTAATGAGATTCGTTATTCCTTTCGAATGTACTTTAAACGATATGAGGTTATTTAAGATAATTCGCCTTAATGCCTTTTGACGTTAAAATATGATTTGATTCATATGGATCATGATATTGTTGTGTTAAGGTAATTAAGCCTACTTTGGATTTTTAAATTTAGATTAATGTAGAATTTAGGTCAAGTAACGAATAACTGTTGATCGAATAGAGCGATAGTTCAAATTATAGCATTAGTAATGTGCCATGACAAATATTATAATTTGGTATGACTAATAGCTTGTCCCGAATCAAATATTTAGGTTGCGTACCGAAAACCGTTGATTAAACAAATATTACTGATTTCATTCAGCAAAAACTCTTCGTGACATTGGCATGTATAAAAGGAATTACTTATCTGTCTTTTGAATTTGATTTGAGAGATGTAAGCCTATCATTAGGGGGACTTTTTCTATCTAATCAAGTCTACTAAACACGAGTGACATATTTTCTTATACATTTCAAATTATTGTGAATTCTAAGCATATTCATCTTCTTTGCTATCAAGCTTTAATTCCAAGCACTATTTAATGATTCCTTGAAGATTTACTTCTTGAAAATCTATAGATCCGTTAGCATTCTACCTATGTATAACATTGATTATATTTCTATTACCAACAAATATTGCATATACCAGCCCATTACCATTGTTTCGTCCTGTTTACATAAGAATTACGTGATGGCCAATGATTACGCTAATTGGAAATTGTGAATCATACTGTGAGTGAAATGTTTTGCAAGTGCACTGCTCTGAAGTGGGTTGTTGTTATGAAAACCACCAATTAGGGTTTGTCCTTTGTGTAGGTTATCGAGAATTTTAGATCAGATAACACTAATCTAGAGGACATCAATATCGAATAGGGAATATTACGTAGAAAGGAGGAAATGGGTTTCGTTGAAGTCAAAGAATAACCTACCGTACCTGATTACTTGGTGTGTGATACAGGTTTAGAAGAAGATGACTTCTTGGATTCGTGCATTTTGCGCAGTTATGCACATAACAGAAAAATGAAAGAAGTCCATGTAAACAAACTTACAAATCACAAATGAAAATTAATAAAGATACGCAGGACAAACCCATTTTCTTTTTCATATTTTCTGAAAGGCTCATATCCAAGTCCAACAAACCTTAACGGGAACTAACATTATCATATAATCAAGGTTCTTATAAAATATATGGGCATAATGTAAGACGAATTTAGATCCCACAAATAAAGTATGCAAATACAGAGTAAAAATAACCTTACAGCGGTGGAACAAGGACGCATGAATATTTTGATTGATTTACTGCTCCCATTTCTCTTCATCTCTTTCACAAGATGAGGAATGTGGAACATATTTTTCTTGATTTTCGTACAAGTTTGAATGTTTTCTTTAATACAATGGTTTCCTTTTCATCGTTGAGTCTATCTGATTACCGTTATTAGTAATATCCTTTTCAGCTCAATTTTACCAAAAGCCTTTACTTTCCAAAAGTTTAATTACTCAAGCAAGTAGAACGTTAAACAATTAATAACAGTAAGGAAGCCATTACATTGAGTTAACTTGAATTACGCAACGGATTTAAGAAAGCCTTCGGTCTGGCTTCGGCTGATTCCGGAATTCACGGAGATATTTTCATGTTTCTGGAGGTCTTTAGTTTGGCAGTGCAATCTCTTTTAGATGACGGAAATTAAAATGATATATTAGAAAAGTGACGAGGGATAAGCTTTGTTTGTGTATTTGAAGATTATTTTGATGAAAAGCCAGATTATTTTGATAAAATAAAACGAAGTTTTAATTAAAATCGCAATTTTGATGAAATAAATACATACTTTGAATATATTTTCAATTCCTCTGAAGAACATAAGAAGAATTTCAATGGAAATAGGCCATACGTATTCCATGACCGCCGTTATCCAGTACATTCAGCCAGCCATCAATAACAAAGATAAATAGAAAACAATCAGCTACATGCCATTCCGGCAGACACCGATAATACGTACATCTGTCTCTTTCACACAGTTATGCGCTAATAATAGCGTCCCGCTCTATTTTAAAGTGCGCAAGAGTCCCGAAGGTGACACATTAATAAACTTGAAAATTTACGTGGGTACGCGTAAGGTGTAGCAGCGGCTGGAGGCTCATTGATGGGAGTTTAATGGCTATTAGTCTTTGTTGTAATAGTTCTGAAAAAAAATAACAAGCTCTTTATAGGTCTAATTGAAGGTTACAGAAGGGCTGCCAGGGGTGCGGGTTGTTCGAAAGAGATACCGCGGCCCCTGGCACACAGGCAACTGAGAGAACACGGGTGGGTTTTAGTCAGTAAAAGTCTGACACGCCCTCCTGCTCCACCCAGAGCGGCAGAAGTTATTTGATGATTTCCACACCCTAAAAAAAAAAGGTAACAGAAGGGAATTTACGGTCGAAACCATCTCTTATATCTATCTGTGTAGAGATATAATTCCTTGCTTTATTCGGAGCATCGGCTGTATGCTTGTTGGAAACCATATGCGGTAGGTCTGGACACTAGCATATAGATGGATATAATTGACTGCCTTTGCGTTAGTACTTCAATCTTTTCCAAACCGACACTGAAAGGTTGTTTCTTATATTAGATTCAAAACATAATACAGTTACTTTAATCTTTTAGTAGTAATTGTAATGTACTAAATATTTTATAAGTTAATTCAGCAACGATTCTATCCAGTTTTGGATAAACTTTCTTTTGTTATTTTAGCTGTATCGCAAATCACTTTGTGGGCGTGGCGCTCATGCCAAATTCCTCTGCTAATACCGTTAGCCTCTTCATATATTTTCTAAAAACTTATCTGCTTTGCTTCTACTAAGTATTATTGTGTTCATTTCTTTCTCTTTTATGTTATATTCAACATGAGATTTACTGATAGGTAAGTAGACGATTCCCTATGGGGTGGAGTTATTTTCCCCTCGTAAGAAAACGTGATAGTAATGTTCAAGTGGTTCTATATTTAACTTATTTTCCTCAGTCATTTTTTTATAATATGAAAAGATGTGAAGGCGAAGCATAAATTCGTTGCGTTGCATTTTAATCAAGTCTAATATTGCATCAAAATTACTTACAGAATCTCAAGTTAATTCTGCAATTGTATTTGGGATAATACACTAATTTACTTCAACAAAAGAATCATTAATATTATTAATTGTATTTTTATCCCGAACCAAAATAAAATGATGATTTTATCAAAATAGGACTTCTTACTCCAAAGATTAAGGTTCAATTTCATTTGATAGCTACATTTCGGCATTGTTACCTTACGTTCGACATTGTTTTTTAGATGCTCTATAAGTTGAAATCGATCGATTTTGAACTCTATGTCTTTAACAATAGGTTATGGTGAATTTTTCTAGTTATTTTAGCATCGACGCCGTAGGATCGGTCAATGACGTTTCCTTACGGTTGAATCGCATGCCTTCTGTATTTGTCATGCACGCCTTCTTAGGACGATCGCAGAAAAAAATATAATTCGTCTTTACAATAACAAAGCATTGTACTTTGCCATTTAAGTACATGTTTCGAGATTTTGAGTCGCGAAGATTGGATTGTCGTGCTTATCTTTTCGTTTAAGTGAGAAAGATATGAGATAATACTGAAATAAGAGGATAGCAATTACACTTGTTTTATGTATCCGACAACCAGTGTTATCTAACGATATCTGTATCCCCCCGTAGTTGTCTTGGGAAGATCAAAGTAACAAATGCTTGAAGACTAAAAGTCCATTCCAAAATAATTGCCAAGATTGATGATTACTGCAGGAAACTAAATCAAGTCTTTGTTTCAGAATACCCAGGAAAACACAAATAGATACACGTAGAATGGGGCTTTTATAAAGCCTCTGAGCATTCCAAAAATAATAAGGTAATGGGAAATTCCGAGCAGAGCTTCTAGTCTAAAATTTTTCCTCGATACATATCAATACTAAAATATTGGAAATATCGGGATGAAGTTTAGTTTCTATGAATATATTTCGTTTTATAGCTCTATTCATCTTGAATTCATTTCGAATCAGAAGTTATTTGCATATTTTGTGCGAAGTCTATCGGGTCTTGAATAATTATTGCTCATTTCAGGTTCTTTCTGACCATTAGTATCTTCTTTAACAGCCGTTAGGACTTCATCAGCATTACAGGAATCTTTTCTGCTACCTCTTTGAGGTGTTCTATGTTAAGGGGTTTGGTTTTCGCACTTAGTTCTTCAAGTGGACCATTGTGCGTGGGCCATGGCGGTCGTCGGTGATTATTCCAACTAGCCCACCTCCTTCCAGAAGTTGATCATATCTCCTGGTCTGTTAAGAATGTTCGTGTAAGATCTAGTTGCCCCGAGGGTTTCTGTCCTAATCTGGGCGGCGCCTGTGGATTGAGCAAAGAGAAACCCGACGAGAAGACGCCTGTGCAAAGAGAACATGCGCAACGGTTTTCTTAGCCTCTATCTCTTTTAGGTGATATATTCATGTGAACAAAAGTACTGATAGGTTTAACATAACACAGTAATAGGTATACAACTATAATTATTTCTAAACAGTCAGTGCATGGAGCAGTTTCCCATAGGCTGCGCACAGGCAGCCAACTCACAATGTTATTGTGTAACGATATACTTAGAGATTGTAATTAGTTCATATATCGCTTTGTGATTGAACGTGAACGAGTACATGTTAAATATGGTTATATTATTGTAACGAATATGGTTGTAGGAAGTCGGAAATTCTACTATATGGTAGTGCCAGACTAGAAAGATACAACAACTAGAAACGCCTAATAGTTTAAAGATTGAAACACGGATATGGTATCACATTGAGAACAGATTATTGCCGATGTTTACGGAAAAGATGCAAGAGTGATTGAAAGGATTCTCTAAATTACGTAGCAACACATCAAAATGCAAAAGTCCGGAAAAAGGATTTATTATATTTACAATATTAAATACCGGCAAAATCTTAACAAACAACTATTTAAACAAACGAGGTGAATGCTTTTATTCCTACAATCAAAAAAAAAATCACTACGCACGATAGCTAAATAGGTCAGTAACTATAATCATAAATAGGTCAGTTTTGTCTCCTGCATTTGATCACTCCGTTAAGTACTTGTTTAGATAAAATGTTGATAATAGACTAATAGGTAGATGATAATTTGGGTATACATAATGATTTTGTAATAAACTGAGTCAAAAGAGATTCCTATTGCTGATAACGTTGTACTGGACAGCAAAGAAGATTTAAAAGCAGAAACATATATATTTATCGGACTTAATAAGTTTTCGGAATGTGTTTAGCAACATCAAGAGAAACAGATTGAATGTGGCCGTGATCAACAAAGAAGCATGAATGAGGAAGAATACCATAATAATATTAATGTAAATAATTGATCAACTGAATTAAAACCATAATAAGTAGTAATGCCCACTTCGTATAGTCAAGTATTTCAACAATTGAATCTAACAGAATAACCAATTAAATTTTCATTTAACTTTCTATTACTCCAACAAAACTCCAGCTAGTGCACGTGAGTTTCATTTTCTAGTTAAAATATAAACGAGTCTGAATCCCAGGAGAATTCTCTAATTGCAACTTCTCGGTCAAGGTTTTTATAGCCAACTTAGAGCTCACAAAATGTTGCGTTCTTACAATGATACATATTTTTTCTTTATATGTATAAGCAACCAACAGCGAAAGATATAATATGTTACAAATTATGTGTACATAATAGAGTATTGTATGTCTAATCAATAGATATCCCTGTATAAATAGGATAAGTATAAAAATCCGAACGCACTACAGACTAAGACATACTTAAATACAAAAGGTTACGTTTTTGATATATTGCATAAACTAAATTTTAAATTATAGAGAAAACAAAGTTAGCTTGGTGAATAGTTACTGTTTTTCTCTCAAAAATAGGAATGTAATATAGAAATGAGTTATTCTGAGAAGCAATTAGAATCATTTGGCAATGATATATGTATAGTGAAATGGAACTTTCTTGTGAATTTTAAAATACCCTTTCAAGATTAACTGATTATACGAAAGGTACTTTCACGTGCTGGCTTGATACCTGACTATATGTAAGATATATGTTTTTTAGTTCATTGTCCAGCACAAGCTTTTCGTTCTTTATGTGTCATTCTTTAGTAAGTTTAGCCTTTAAAGGAACTTCCATTTCTTGAAATACATAATTGACGTCAGTTGCCTCTTCTACGAGCCCTCTACCTTCAGCTACATCAGCAAATACCACTATAGTCGACTCCTACCCAACCCAGTCCATAACTATACCATCATATTCCATTAAAACATCACCCCTCACACTACGCAGTACGTATTTATCCGACGCGACATTGAAAGCAAGGACATAGGAGTTTCTAGATGGCACTCTTCCTTGTTACGATGAATTCATTGCGTTTTTACTAGTATGTTTGACCTTTGTTTGTTGTTAGTAATTATTGTGTTTTAGAATAGTGGTAGTGAATTAAAAGTTTCAATCAATCAATCAATCAAAAAATTTTATTTCACATAAACCAGCAAGGGCACTTATGAAAAGTCAGAAGCTAGGTGCACGGTCCCAATTTGTCGCTTCCTATGGAGAAGAGCCGGCAAGAAACTCCACGGTTACTCTTTTAAAAATAATTGGGTTTTACAATGTTTTCAAATTACAGTGATATTAAGTATGGGAGGACAGTGCAGGCCTGTCAATAAGTACCAGGTACTTAGAGAAATGAAAATAAAGAATAGAAAATCGTCTATAAACCTGTAGATTTATAGACGACGTCTGTAAGGCCTACAACTTTCTCTCATTCACAATATGTAAAAGAATCTACACAAGTAAAATCAACCTATTTAAACCAAGTGACATGATTTCCATGAGAATCACTTTGTTTGTTTGTTTACTTTGATAACAACATTGAGATGCCTCTCACAGAGAGGAGGCCTGAATCCCAGCAGTGTGAACATTATAGGCTGATTATGATAATTGAGATTGCGAAGATTGAGAGGTGGAAGTAGAGTGGAGAGGTCTTTGCCCAGAAGTGGACCAACATTGGCTACAAAAAAAAATAGAGATCATAGTGTTGCAAACATTTTTCAGTATTTAAATTTCGTCGGATAAGGATTATAATCTAGCATCATTATTCGAAGATCATGTGACATGAACCAACTCGGACTAGGCCTGCGTGGGCCCACTCCCTCGTACCGAGCGGAGACCTGTGTCCCAAGAGTGGGATCATTTTAGACTAATTATGCGATACATTATTGTTTCTATATATCTGTTATGCTCTAGCTAGATACAATGATCTTGTTTACTCTTTCTATTTAAGATGGCCTAGATCGTTTTCTCATAGCTTTGACAAAGTTGACTGCTTTAAAACAGGTTTGTTTTGTTTGATGTGCGAATGCGGAAATAAGAAAACTATATAAATGTAAATATCGCAGACCGTGAATTTCTGTTTTTTTTTTTTCTGCTTACCTTAGTACCTTTGCGGAAAGAACACATAGTTAAATATGTCGTATGGTATATACCTTTCCTACATCCATCACGATGGTATGAGGTTTCAATGTTTGAACAAGCCTATCGCTTGGGCACAGTTCCAAAACCAGACCTGGACAATTTATTATACAAATTCAATTTCACGTTGGCTCAACTGTGTGAATGCAAGACCGTACAGTTGGATAAGTTACTTTTCCTAACTTTATATACTAGTAGAATCATAATCATCATTCTCCTGCCTTTTATCCCAAATATTTGGGGTCAGCAGCGTCTTTTTCTTCCAGTCTCTATAAGTCGTCATTTCGGTATTCACTCCCTTTCTAGCCATCATCTTTAACACAGTCCATCCATTGCTTCTTTGGTCTTTTCCTAACCTTTTTGTATTCTTGAAGACAGATTGTTGAATTGAATAGTCTATTTTGCGGATACCTACTACATTCATCCTTGTCTCTCAAGTTATAGGGTCGACTTCTCCAGCCAGATCATCATCTTCCTGCTTTTGCCCTATGTTACTTAGGGTCGGCGCAACACGTTTTCATTTTTATCATTCACTGCCTTAGCTTTAAAATAATTCCTCACACAATCCATCCATCTTTTCTTTGGCCTTACTCTCCCTTCCCATCCATCTTTTGTTTGGCCTTCCTCTCCCTCTCCTCTCGTCAATCCACTCAGATCCGGACATAAATATAAAATCATTTTATTTACGACATTAGAAATATGTCTGTCTTCTTTTGCTATACTGTACAAAAAGAAATTATTAAAATAATTTCAATCATGTTAAATTTTTCGTGTGCCAAAATTATTTTCGGTTGTAAACAGAACGAAGTTTGCTAATTATATATCCCTCGTGACTACAGACGACATTATTTCAACAAAATGTATGCTTTAAGCTATTTTAAGAGAATACGAGGCTATAGTGTAAAAATATGAATTAGATATTGATGTTTATGACAAAGACCTGGATAAGGTGAAGAGGGTGGTGGGGAAGGACCTAGATGAGGACACAGAGACTAGAGCAGCATAGCACACAAAAGACGAGGAGTGAGCTATTCACAGCAGTGAATGCTATTAATGATGATAATTATGAATAACAACCCTTTAGTGTATTAAAGGATATTAGCTATGAAAACTTTAGTGGTTACTATAATAAAACAAGACATCTAATCTAATACAATTATCTTTTATTGTTACACTCTTATAAACAGCCATCTTAGGCAAAATCCAAAATCCCAGAGAGTGAACAAAACTAAAGATGTGACAGACATCATGTTCACAGATAATTAATATCTTAACACTCCCCCTCAATTTTATGTTTGTGAAAACTTACAAATTGCTTCTATAAATAAATGAAAATAAATTCTACCAAACTTTAACTTTAACATGGCAACACAAAATTAGTAATATTTAAATTCTTGAAATTGCAACACTAAAACTGACATATATAAGTTTTGACAGATAATTTTGACAAGCTAGTGACAAGTGACAACATAACCTTAAAATATAAACAATGCAAACATTCTATGAAAAACAATGTTACAAAACTAACAGCTTGTCACGAAAATAGCAAAACTTAACACTACACAGTGGTTTCGTCATAATGTCCGAAGTATTTTCACTGGTACTTACGTATTTAACAATCAAAAAATTTTGGTTTACAATGTCTTTTATGAAATGATATTTAATGTCTATGTGCTTGGAATGTTTTGTATTTTCACAATTATGTATCATTTTTATTGCACTCTGATTGTCCACATAAAGCACAATATTACACTTTTCATTAAAGTCAACTGATAATCCTTTCACAAATAACAAATCACTGACACAACTTGCAGCAGCTATGTATTCACTTTCAGCACTGGAGAGAGATACAGTCCTCTGCTTTCGTGATGACCATGCAATTAGGTTCCCTTGGTGATATATTAGTGCTCCACTAACACTTTTTCTTGTGATCTTATCACCTGCCCAATCGGCATCTGAAAATGCTGAAATATTAGAACATTTATTAGTGTTTTCTTCTTTCTCTTGACAATAGTATGTCAACTCTTTATTAATTGTGCCCTTCAGATAGCGTAATACACGTTTTGCAGCTGTCCATAAGCTTCTCGTGGGTTTATCAAGATATCGACTGAGGAATGAAGTTGCAAAAGTGATGTCCGGTCTGCTTATTGTAGCCAGGTAAGTTAAACTTCCAATTAATTCTCTGTAAGGTATATCACTAATTATTTCTTCTGTTTCAGGTACTTGAAAATTGTTTTCCATCGGCGTCTTCACTTCTTTACAATCTTGCATCTTATACTTTAGTAATAAATTTTTAATAAACAGTTTTTGTGATAATTTCAATGTATTATCATTTCTCATAATTTCAATTCCTAAGAAGTTAGATACTCTTCCCATATCTTTAGCTTTAAATTCTTCTTGCAATTTTCTTGATATTTTATTTATTTCACTACTCTTTCCCATCAGTAAAATATCATCTACAAATAATATGAGCCATATATCTTTTCCTATGTATAAACATATATCATATTTTGATCTTTTCATGTTTATTGTTTGACAGAAATTATCAAATCTTATATTCCAACATTTTGGTGACTCTTTCAATCCATATAAAGCTTTTTTAAGTTTCAGAACAGTTCCTTCTTGTTTATTTTCCAAACTTATTCCCTCTGGAACTTTGATGTAAACTTCTGTGCTCAAATTTCCATTTAGAAATGCTGTAGGTATGTCCAACTGCTTTGTTTCCCAGTTATTATTTATTACTTCTGATAAACCCATTCTTATGGTAGTTATGTTGGCTACAGGGGAATAAACATAATCTTCTGTGTACTGTTGAAATCCGCGTGCAACTAATCTTGCCTTTTTAGTTCCATCCGATTTTGTTTTGAAAATCCATTTTGTGTCAATAGCACTTTTTCCTTTTGGCAATTCTGATTCTATCCATGTGTTTTGTTCCTTTAATGACTTAATCTCTTTATCTATTGCTGTTTTCCATTCTTTATCTTGTTGAATGGCTTCTGTGTATGTGACAGGATCGCTTTCACTTGAAAGTAAACAATAATCTTCATATGTATTTAAATCAAATTGTTTAGGCTTTTTTACTTCTCTTCCACTTCTTGTTCGCTTGATTTCTTCGTTTTGTTTTTCTGGAGTGGAGTAATTATTCTCTTCTGGATCATAAAAACTTTCTTCTTCTTGTATTGATTCTGAATACTTTGTTTCTTTTATTATTTGTTTTTCTTTTGGTTTCACACACATTTCTCTCTGAATTTCATTTTCTTCTAAGTATCCTTTTATATTTTTGTTTTGTTCTTCATGTTGATATTTTATGTTTGTTTCATCAAATCTTACATCTCTTGAGACAAATATCTCATCAGTTTTTGGGTTCCATAAGGTATATCCATTCAAAGAATATCCTATCATTCGAGCTGGCACTGCTCGTCTTGACCATTTATCCTGTTTGGGCATAATATGTGCCCATGCTTTGCATCCAAAAACTTTGATTTTATTTAAAATTAATTCCTTGTTCTTGATCCTCGCAGGTACTTGATAATTTATTGAAGAACATGGCGATCGGTTGATAAGAAAAGTAGCCGTTAAGATTGCTTGACCCCATAGGTGTCTTGGTAGATTTGATTCATCTAACATGGTTCTCGCTTTATCATATATTGTCCTGTTCATACGTTCAGCTTTCCCATTTTGCTGTGGGCTATATGGCTGTGTGTATTCAATTTTGATACCTTTTTCATAACAAAACTTTTTGAGACTTTCCGCTGTGAATTCCCCTCCATTATCACATCTGATCCTTTTCACTTTTATCCCATCTTGCCTCTCTTGTTCTATTATATAATTGATTAATTTATCTGTGGCTTCATTTTTGCTTTTTAACAAATACGTCTGAGTATAATGAGAATAGTCATCTGTTATTGTTTGGAAATATTTATATCCTTGTTTAGTTGCTTCTCTTGCTGGTCCAGCAATATCAGTGTGTATTAAATCTCCTATCTTACTTGACCTTGGACTTTGTAATCTGTTAAATGGTAGTCTGGTTGATTTTGACCTCATGCATGCTTCACACACTTCCTTACTGTATGGCAATCCTAATATAGCTAGATGTTTTCTACACATATGACCCATTCTTTTGTGCCATAAGTCATTATCTTCTTGTATCACATTACATTCATCTTTATCTTTTATTTTTATTGAGAAGGTATATAACATATTCCTCTTTTCTCCAAAATATTTCTTTTTACCTGCAGTTATTATTAACTTATCCTTTTTGAAAATTACTTGCTTTTCTCTTTCTGCTAATTTATTGACCGACATTAAATTGTTACTGATTCCCGGTACAAGTATGACTTCCAGTCTTAATGGTTCATTTTTGTAATATCCATCAAGATATCCTGATTTATGTGCTGTCAGTATTTGGCCATTAGCAATTTTGATTTCTAATTTCTGTGACAGTTGCTTGACATCTGTGAGGTATTTCTCATAAGATTCTTTTATGAAATGCTGAGTAGCTCCTGAATCCACAACAAATGTTAATATTCCATCATTACTATTACATACAAGTGCTTCATTTGAGGCAATAAAAATTGGTTGACTTTCAGCAGGATGAGCAGTTCCTCCACGAGTTCTTGGTCCTCGATATCCTCTTCCTCTGCCTCGTCCTCTACTGTAGCACTCATAGGACTTATGTCCCCTCTTTTTACATTTATAGCAGGTTATATTCGATATAAAAGATGTATGTGGCTCGTTTGTAACTGTTTCTTTTCTTATTTCATGATCAAGTAATTTAGTTTTTACAAAATCTATTTTTATTTCAGTGTTCACCGCATCCAAAGCTGTAATTATGTGGTTGTATTCTTCACTCAGTCCTGTTAATAGATAGCATACTTTGTCTGTATCATTAATCTTGTCTCCTGATACCTCTAGATCTCTGATTAAGTTATCAAAGTTTGAAAAATACTCTTGAAGATTTCCTTGCTGTTTCAAGTTTAGAAGTTTTCTTCGCAAACTTAATTTGGAGATTACACTTTTTCTTTGGAATGTACTTTTCAAAGTGGATATCATATCCTTTGCGTTAACGCATTCTTTTATCAGATTTAGATGCTGATCCGTTAGACATTGAACAATAATGTTTCTTGCTTTTGCATCGTCTTGTTTATTACAGTCTTCGATTTTTGGTAACGACACAACTTCACTTAATCCCTTTTCTTCTAAAATACAATTCACCCTGAACATCCAATTGTCGAAAGCTTCTGGATTTAGTTGGGGAAAATTGTAAAACAACTTAGTTTGCTGCCCGGCCATTTTCTTTTCTTCGTTACGCTTTTGTTGCATAAAATTAAATCTTTGAAAATCTCGACAATCTACTTCCTACTCGACACTATTTGGCGTCTGGGCCCATAACCTATGAAAACTTTAGTGGTTACTATAATAAAACAAGACATCTAATCTAATACAATTATCTTTTATTGTTACACTCTTATAAACAGCCATCTTAGGCAAAATCCAAAATCCCAGAGAGTGAACAAAACTAAAGATGTGACAGACATCATGTTCACAGATAATTAATATCTTAACATTAGCCACCCAGGCTTTGTTGTTAGCAGTCAATAAATGTTAAGTCTATGTTAAGTCAGTAAGTCTTAAGTAAATGTTAAGTTTTAAGTCAATAAATGAAAGTTAGAAACTAATATTATTAAACAGATACTAACAAAAGACGATTTAATTGGTAATACAACTCAATTCTACACAAAATTATCATGGTAAAATACATATAGAAACCATTCTTTATAGGTATGTAAGTGCTTCCGACAAACGACGTCATTACGCTTCAAAAGCAGTGAAAGTTGCTATCTCCCTTGGACATTCAAAGAAACCTTTCACAATACATAACTTTAATGTTTTGTATATTAGCAAAAAACTGTTCCGGAACTAATAGACAACGAGTAGCTTAAACCAAGGAAGATTACATTAGATTATGAAGATGCATTAGATGGAAGAAGGTGTCAAAAGTCAACCCTTGAGCGGAAGATGACGGGGCGAACTTGACGTTTACTGGCGGGATTGGTAAAATTTGTTCAGGATCGAGTCCTGCAGTGGGACCATATGGGCTGATTGTTATTAATTTTTTCTTCTACGTATTGGCGCCTTCTTTCGTCACATTGGCGTCTTCTTCTGCCGTATTGGCGCGAAGTATGAATATGACAATAGCTCCTGCCGTGTCGGTAAAAATATTAGTTGTAAGCGGTGGAGGCTAGGTGGAGATGTGTCTCCACCTAGCCTCCACCGCTTACAACTAATTAATTAACTAAATTATTATTAACTATTCAGCCTATCGCAGTCCATTGCTGGCACATACCCCTCTCCCAGACCACCCCACAATACCTCCACCTTCCGCATCCAGTCTGTCCCAGTCAACTTCTTAAGGAGGTTGATAGTCGGTAACTCTGGTGACACGTCCCTTAAGGTCGTCGGTCGAATTACGCACCCCTGCGCGGATCCAATGAAGAATTCAATTGTTTTTTAGCAAATGGCGTCGTGGGTATATCTACAGTCTTTGTATATTAGCAATATGTACACAGCGACAGTACCCGAATTAGCGCAACATCGCAACGACCATGTAGGTCACGGTCCAAGCGAAAAAGAGACAAAAGATGCGAAATTATACCAAGTTAGACAAGGCTAGGTGACGCGTACAGGTTTCTAACATGCGAAAATTTTACCTGTTTTAATTTATGACAAAGTAATTCAACTTATATTTAGTATGTTTGTGAGTCATTGCTTAGGTTGAATAAAGAAATAACTGGTCGAAAAAATGGGTCAAAATACCTGTTCGTACCTGTCGTAAAAAAGGTCGTATTTCTAAAATTGTTCATAGAAAAGAGGTTATATTTCCGAGTTAGACGCCTAGGCTCCAAGAAACTAGCACATAGTTATTACAACATTACAATACTGGCAAGTAAGTCAGCTTCGTAAGTGGGTTACCAGTGTTTGTAGACGATAGGGGTCTTAAATAGGGTTGCCAAGTTTCATATTTTTTCAATGACCGACTTCTAATGTGGGCTTGGGTGAATAGTTGCTGTAAAATTACTGTCATCATTCAAAAGTGATTGTAAATCTGTCTAGTTATCACAAAATTGTTTTAAATATACACATTTGTATTAGCAAGGGCTCGTGGCTACATTATTATAACAGACGCACGGGTCAGGTTAAGCTACGCTTGCCACGGTCCTTTCGTGGATTGGGTGACCATTCATATTCTGTGCCTGGGAAAGTCCAACGGTTCCAGCTGTCTTTCCTCGATCTTTGACAGTCGTCACGGGTAGTCGGAAGCCCAAAAGTCTGACTATCAGTCTAACCAAGGAGGATCGTGTTATCTAGTACTTGAGTTGTGGAAGTCAAGATAGGCACTCGCTCCATGTAACGTACTGGTTTTTTTTTTGGTAGGAAATCATCAAATAACTTCTCCCGCTCTGCATGGAGCGGGAGAAGTTATGTCAGACTTTTACTGACTAAAACCCACCCGTGTTTCTTCAGTTGCCTGTGTGCCAGCGGCCACGGTATCTCTTTCGAACAATCCACACCCCTGGCAGGCATCGGCCCTTGCGGACCCCATCAGTTGGTGCTGACATCTCTTTGAGGCGCGCGTGGAACACAATGCGCCGTCGACCCGGGCTTGGTCCTTACCAGACAGCGAGCTACCCATTACTCGCCATCCGCAAGCCCGCGCCTACGGTGGCCGGGAATCAGCCTGGGATAACGTACTGGTATTGAGCTGCATCTAGTTTGACTAGAAGCTCTTAATTAGGAAAAGACTAGGCAGTCACACATTTGTATCAGGAAGGACAACTGCTGCCTTGATAACATCAAATTAATATAACTCACCTTGCAAATTGAATTTAACTTGATAAGTACTAGATAGGAGGCGAAATCCTTACCACAGACAACACTGAGTCTATTTATTGCCATCTTGGTATACTCTCAGCTTAATAGCTTATTATATCCCGTACTTATTTGGTACATTGGGTGCTCGAATTAATAATCTGTGTCAAAATTTTGAAACATAGAAATTGGCTCTTCTATTTTAATTCAATTAAGCCCAAAAAGTGGCGGAGCTTGAGGCGAAACTATGATGAAGCCCAAAAAAGAAGAGGTGGTGATACGACCTAGACGCGTATTGCAAGCATCGAGATGGCCCTGGAAAAGGAAGCCTGGAAGGATTTTGGGGTAGGCTTTTGCTCAGCAGTGAGACGGTGTAGGCTAATAAAAAACCGTAAATATATTAATAAAATGGCCTCCAAGTAACCTACGTATACGTTTGTTGTAACCCACACAGTCAGACCCGCTACCATCTCTTTCATATTTTTACCACGGCATCAGGCCAATCTTATGAAGTCCCTGCTGGTTCGAGACCCAAATCTTTTTCACAGTATTTAGTAACTTTACCAACAGTTCAAAACCGTACACAAGAACCCAACCGTGAAAGAAACACATAATTGTAAGCATTCAAGCAATTCACACGTACGCATCTGCACAATAAACCATCTTTGATTCAAAATCTACAGACAAAACCAACCACTATTGGAACTACACATAGAGATGATAATACTGTGGGATATTCAGACCGGTGATTTCAAGAATGTGTCAGCGTTGTATACTTTCTATCGTCTATTCGTTTTCATTGTAAGAGAACAGCTGATTCGAATTTATTGTTGACAACGGTAGTAATTGGCTGCAAAAATTCTGATTGTAATCTGAATGAGCTAATTAATTTACTTTTTCGTGTGAGCTGGCGTTAAGTTTATCATTTACTACCATTGATCATAATTTATTTACAAATACGGTTTTCTGATAGAAGAAGGGCAATATTCTACGGGGCTATACATTTTTGGCTTTCTAAGAAACCAGTGAACTGTCACACAATAACGGTTTAACCAAATGCAGAGCATTTTTTGACACCTTAATGTCAAATACTGCTGAAACTGTCACATTTCCATGACGGCCACCTCTCTATTAGGAAACACTAGCCTAAGGAGCAATGTAAGTAAGTACTTTGTTCTTTATCAATTAAAAGTTAAGAACATTTTTATACCAACCATAATAATAAATTCCATTCAACCATAGACGAGCTACATAGATAATCATCCTCTTAATTTTATGTCAATAATAATACAAGTAATAGTTCTCTCAAACAAAGAAAATACTTCCAAATATTTCCGGACATTTCACAACATCTAATCAGAGAAATTTCACAATATTTTATCACGCTATTGGCGGTTCAATATCAAGCTAAGTGCAGAGATTACGAAAACATTGCAATACTCCTTTACTTTTCCTAAAATAATTTCATAATGATCATCAAAGAATTCAGTAAGTGCACCAATGACAACCCCATTTTTATGTCCACGCAATCACTGTCCATTCCAAGGTTGCCTGGAAGAGATCGCAGAAAGCGATAAGGCCGCCCATTGTATGTTTTTAGTGTTCATTTTTTTTTTGTCATGTATTTTCTGGTGTACAATAAAGCATATATAAATAAATAAAGCGATAAATCCTGTGTGGATATGGTTAGAAAGCAGTGGCGTGCACAGATTTTTTAGACAGGGTAGGCAGATATAAAAAAGGCAAAAAAAACAGAATAAAAAGCACACTGTACCTACCAACACAGCATGCAACCTGTGAGGCAATTAAATTAATCATATTGCTTTTTATTAAATTTACCTTTAGTTTGTGCCTATTAATTGCAAATCCGGTGTACAACTATTTTGCACAATCACTGTTTTTTTTTTTCAGCGATAGATATTTTTGAAACTGCATCATTTTTCTGTTCTCTATACATACACCACCTGAATAATTCACAGTGCATATTATCTATTTTTCACACTATTTATCGACGTTAAAATCTTAAATACATGCTATAACAAACAATGGCGTCGGAATTACTCGGAATATGAAAATAATACGACAAAAAGTAATGGTTATTTATGTAGCGACAATTCAATGAAACAATGCCACTTTTAATAAAAATAGTCGCATAACCAACTTTGTTCGGATAACTTCGGAAAGTTTCGTAATTCTTCTCGTTGTAAAAAATCGTAAATCGCCAGTGACTACCCTGTACGGTTGTGTGCGTTATTTGTTACATTGTGTGCCACGTATGTATAGGAAAGCACACCCAATAAATCCGCATGACCACGGAAGCACACATATAAACATCAAATATTTCGTCTCTCCCGAGGCACTCAGCGGCGCTAGTGCATCGCAATGCAAAGTTGCGTCAAATTGTACGAACGAACGGGTATTGTATCGATGATACTAATGATACGACCGACGCTCGTCAGGTGGCGCTGATTTATGAATAAAGATTTTTTTGTTTATTGATAAAATAGTATCCGTTTTACATATTTACCTGACTTAGGTAGGGTAGGCAGTGTCTTTCTGTCTTTATGGACTGCACGCCACTATTTTGTGACTACTGAGATGACGACTTATATAGAAGAGTGGAAGAAAAAGACATGTTGCGCCGACCCCAAATAAATTGGGATAAGGACAGTAGAATGATGATTCAGAAAGCGGTACTTCTGGATACGGCTCGTATTTTTAGAAGGTTCCTCTCTGTGAAGCCCTGACCACCGGTTGCTTGGACCCCGTTCCCGATATCGGTGCGCTACTATTTGTTTAATGTTTTTCTTTTATATAAAGTGGCAAAGTAATAACAGCCGCACGGCTCGATCGGTCAGGTTAAGCTACGCTTGCCGCGATTGCTCCGTGGATCGGTGCCCATCTTTACATACCAAAACCCTTCCGTGCCTCGGAAACCACGTTAAGCCGTTGGTCTCGGCTTGACAGTCGTTACGGGTCGTCGGAATCCTGAAAGTCTGACAACCATTCTCACCAAGGGGTATTACCCAGTAACTATGTAGGTTGTGGATGTCAGATAGGCAGTCGCTCCACGTAACATACTGGTATTCAGCTGCATCCGGTTAGACTGGAAGCTGACCCCAACATAGTTGGGAAAAGGCTAGGCAGATGATGATGATGATTTCCATTTTATAAAAACCAGCTGTTGCCCGCGACTTCGTCTGCAATCCAAAATGAAAAGTAGCCTATGTACTTCCCCAGGTCATGGTGTTCCCATGTGCCAAATTTCATCCAAATCCATTACAGCGTGAAAGCGTAACAAACTTACTATCGCATGTATAATTTTTGTTAGGATATTGAAAATTTAATTTGTATGAATTTAAAATATAGTAAAGGAAATCAAATTAATCTACTCACATATTTATCTACAAATCTAGTCCATCAATAAAGCCTCACCAGATAATGAGATGAGTCACAAATCCATATCTGCATTGGTTTGTCAATCTGTTGCAAAACACTTGCGCAATCCTGTGCCCTTATTATAGCAAGTCTTTGTTAAGGACTTCAGGTAAATGTAACGATACCTTATTTGTATAAAACCTTCTATGTATTGGATTCTGGACATTGGAGGACAAAGAATGAAAGTGTATTGTTTTGTGAATGTAGGTATTGCGGATATTTTTGACAGTAGTAACTCTGCTTCAGCAAGTGTTTGCAATGTAGGTATGCAATTATTAGGTGTGGCTGGGAATCAACCTGGGATTCCCGACGCCCAGGGCCGTCTCCTGCGAAGGCTAGGGCCGTGAGAGCGCATATACTGCCTCACACTACCAGTGATGTGTCAATGAATCTGCCCAGCCTTTGCTCAAACTATGTGGGGGTCTTTTACCAGTCTAAGCGGACGTAGCTAAATACCAGTATTTTACATGGAGCGACTGCCTCTCTGACCTCCACAACCCAGTTATAGGGTAATACGATACCCATTTGTAAGACTCGCTGTGGGCTTCTGACGACCCGTAACAACTGGCAAAAATCTACGAATGGCTGCCGGGACCAACGGCTTTACTCGACCTTCCGAGGCAAGGAGGAGTCTTGATATGTAAATATGGTCACCCATCCGTAGGCAGGCGGGCGTGGATAAACCTAATCGATCGACCCACGCCGTTGTTATTAATTAGCAACAAGCTCCTCAAATCTTTAAAGCACTATACACTTTCAATTTACCTTTGAAAACAAAGTGTAGGTACGTGAGTGTGACACATTACTATAAGTATAAAGAATGCCGTCAAACTGTTACGTAACTGATGTCCCCGTTATCCCCTCCAACTAAGCTAATTATGCCCGTGGAGTCGCTACGATAACTCAACTGGGTTATATGCTCAATTTTGTGACAACTCCAGTCCTTACTTTTGTGTTTTATTCTTTCAAACGGACGAGTATCATAACTATGTAATTATGGCGATGGAGCAGGCAGCTTTACCGTTTATCTATTTTCCTTTGGGTAAATTGCTATCGATCCACGTAAAACCCGCAACAGGAACATTTATTTTGTACGAAGACTACTCTTCGTTTTAGTTCGTAATTTTAATTATATCGTTTGACATCGTATCATCTTTAACATACTGAAGATGTTTTCAGGAAAACTCCCGACCAAATAATTTGAAACACGAATCTTAAAACTAATTATGTAAATCATGACTTACGAAGCCATCAAACCCACCACAAGTAGGTATCTTCAAAGATACCGACCCAAGTGACACTTTCCTTATGAAACAAAATTCCCGAATTAAGCTCTTATAAAAAATAAAGATGGTACTTACAATATCATGCCCCTGACTGCCACTCCTGACAACCTCAGGTGCCATATACTCGATGGTACCACAGAAGGAGTACGCCCTGCTTTCTCCACCACAGAACTCCTTGGACAGCCCGAAGTCTGTCAACACGATGTGGCCTTCAGCATCCAGCAGAATGTTTTCGAGCTTGATGTCACGGTAGATTATGCCGAGCTAATGGAAAAAAAATATGGTTACAGATGACTTAATAAATACAGTGATGGGGCTGGTAAACGGCCCAGTTTTGGCGCAGAAAGACCTGCGCTTTTACAATTCTCAATGACTCATGAAATCATGCCAATTGTATTAACCCAGAAAAGCAAATGCACGGTTTTAATATCAATGATAGGCCCTACAAAAATAAAACACATCGGGCATCATATTCAGCAAAGCAGTGGTCACCAAGTGGTAATGGCCCCGACTTGCGAGTTATAAAGTCGTGGGCTCGAATCCAGTCAGGCGCTTACTCTGTGTAACTGATCTTGTCACCAACGGTGAAGGGAAACATCGTGGGGAACCCAGCAGGTCTTAGCACCAAAAACTCGAATACACGTGGCATCAACCAACCCGCACTGGGCTCGCGTGGCCTGAGTCCCGGCATTGAGAACCATATAAACTGTTTATGCATGGGCATCATATAGACCAGGTACATGTGGAACTTAGTTTTCTCAAAACACTTAAAACAAAGACAAACACAGACGGTCCTTGACTCCTCTTTAAACTTTACATAATTAAAGTACATTTAAAAATAAATACCGTTCTTGTTATAAAAGAAACACAAACAAAACTATTTCTACTAGAAATCCAAACAAAAAGGTTTCACAAAGCGACTTGGCTAAATAAATATCAATACATTCCATAGAATATAGAGGTCTAGGTGTTGTCATTATGGTCAAACAATGCAATTGACCTATGCAACCTGGCTTGTTATGATTCAGTAGAAGTCTGTTCTGTTGCCATTAAGACATTTATCCAGGTGTTTTAACGCATATTTCTTTGCTAAGTCAACAAAAAGTCGTTGGAACCAAATGATTAATGTGACAAGTATGAATGGTATTTTATAATAGTGAATCAAGAAAATATACTTCAGAATTTTGGGAAAGTTGCTTGTAAATAGTTTGTTGAAATCGATTTGCGACTTCTGATTTGTAAATAATATAGTGATTTTGTATCACTGCAGGTCAAAGGCCTTTTATACGAGGAAAGGACGAGCCTTTCAGATAATTTCGACTCGTTTTCCTCTCAATGTTTATCATCACAGAAAGTCATTAGTCAATTATTAAAGCTTTCCATTATATTGAGCTGTTTCATTTCCCGTCGTCAAGTTTTCAGACACAAGACTTGAGGTGCCGTATATGCCAAATAGAAGTTACCATAGCCGTGCCTCCGTACCGCGTTAAAGAGTTAGATTAACCAACTTACCCTATGCAGTTGCTCGAGGGCCAGTATGATTTCAGCTATGTATATCCTGACTTCGTTCTCGTTGAAATGCTCTCTCTGGTAGAGATGGGTGAAGAGCTCACCACCAGCCACATAGTCTGTGAAAGAAGAAAGCAACTGTTAATAAAACATGGTCTAAAATTCCATTTTACTTAAAGACTAGAATTGCATGTGTCAAACCATAACTACATAAGGAAGACAATAAGTTGGGAGCAACTTAAATTCAGCTGTAGAGTAAGATATTATACTGAGTTGGAAACAATCAATGAACAAATAATTTCACGTGGTCACTAGCTCGCATAACCGTGTCAGCAAAACTTTTGATAGAGGCGTAGTATATCCAGTAAAGCTTAACGTGAGAGTTAATCTAACGTAATCTCACGTCAGGTTAACGAAACAACAAAACTAATTTAGTACCTCATATCATTCAATATAAGTCGATATTGGTCTCTTGATATGCGTATAAAATGGACTGTATCAAATTCCATTCACTACAATAGAGTTGTATAATTGATCCGATAGAACAAGTTCAAACACCACTATTTTCTCTTATTATTCAGTAAGTACCTATGCCAGCAATAATTCTTCCTAGCGTGGGTGTTCATTTGCAACCGTGCAAATAGTCGATTTCAACTGTATTATGAAACTATGAATTACTCGAAAATCGTGACTAATAGCAGTTTAATGAGAAGTTCAAATAAATCAGAAAACGGTAATCTAGCTCATTAGAACCGGATTGATGATGATAATGATGGTATTTGTCATATTGCGTAAATTCCCCATACTGTATTAGATAGAACCGGAAATTATTAGATGGCGAGACAAAGACTGGAGATATATTAGTCAATTGAGTGGAAGACGCAGAGGATCTTATTAAAATCGTCACGATATGAACCAAAACTTGTTTCTATCTTCGGCTTGATAAAGTAAATTGCCATAATCTTGTGCTAAAAGGGTCGGTGATTGCTGTAGAGAAATATGACAGGTTATATTATGGACCCTAGCTATCTCTAGGTGAAGAAATAGGTAATTTGAAAATCCTATTTCCAACTCTAACTGCTACACACGGCTTAGAAGATTTCAAAGCTGTCAATATTGATGGTGCTCAACAAGCTATTATGGAGGATGAACGCACAGTGACAATAATTATGACTGCAATTATAATTGAACTTGAAACAGATGGGCGTGGTAGTTGGTACACTATCTAGAATATCTAGGTTCAAATACCACGACTTTGGCCTACATCTTCTGTCTAAGATAATAAAAGAACTCCAGATGAATGATAGCCAGTTTTATTTTATTATTAATACTAACGGAAAATGTATATGCTTCTATGCTGTCTCTTTATCCAAGTTTGTTAGGATCGGTTATCGGTCTAACAAGATGCATTTATGGAATACAGCGCCAAACAAGACACATTGTGATTTAATCTGGTCATTTAACCAAAGAACAGGAATAAATATAGCACAGTCAACTATATTGTGCTATATTTATTCCTGTTCTTTGGCTACCTGTACAATAAGCACCACACTTTCTTCTAAAAGGATCATAGTTTTTCAGTGGTTTTAAAACAAAATGCGACTAAGAAACCGTCACCTGGTAAAGGTGCTTGTAAAAAAGAAACTTATCAGAAGACATAATGATTATGCAAAACATGCGTCTAAAGAGTATCATATTTGGAATAAATAGCAACTGTTAACCATGTTTGGTACACAGTTTTATTATGAGTGAGTATTTGTTAATGTTTTTTTTATTACCCAAAGTGAAAGTGTTTTAGTGCGGGCAATGTGTTTGGACCGCTTTTTATTGTATGCAGATTGTTTTAGAATAGCAGGTTTAAAACGTATTTTGATTTCAAGATCCTTAGCCAAAGAATATATTAGGTCGATCGACGTAAGTAACAAACATGATAAATTCATACAAATTTTATTTGTGAAAAAATAATGGATAAACATATTGATGAAGACGACTCGTTGCTATATTGATCAGACTCTCACTCTCTATCATGTTATCTTTAACTGGAAAGTAACCCATTATATCAGTACATTAATATTTAACTATGAAGCTTCCATCCACGTCCTTAATTATGACACTCGAGCTGAATCCTTTCTAATATTATAATAAACGTGAAAGTTTGTATATATGGATGTACAGATGTTTGTTACCCTTTCACGCAAAAACGGCTGAACGGATTTGGATGAAATTTGGCATACAGATAGATTATAACCTAGATAGGATACTTTTTATCCCGGTAGTACGTTTCCGCGGGGTAATTTTTAGACTTACACGCGGGCGAAGCCGCGGGCAGAAGCTAGTAAACACATAAAATAGTCTGAAGGTACGGATTCACAGTATTCAACTATTCATAGTTCTAGACAAAATCACAAGTCATCTAGATATACCAGCTGCTTTTTTCGTCGTATAGTGGTAATACATTCACAGATGTAATAATATAGTCTGGCATGTAGGTCATAGAGGCGACCAGAGGTCTATTATGTTAAACATCGAATACATAAATGATATTGTCCTTAGGTAAGTTCAAGTACATGGCTGGGGATATGGAATTTCATGGAGTATATGAATCTAGGGATGAGTAAGATTAATTTAATGATGAATGGAACGTAGATATTGTTGAAGCGCTTAAAGAATTGAGAGAAAGCGAATCCGTCCTATTTAGGAATGAATGAGATCCGAAGGCTAATTCTCGTAATTAATAAAAACGTTCAAATCTAGTCGCAGTCTCGGCGACAATCAAATATCAAAAACTTGTCAAAAATGTGTGTAAACTCGAAGTATTTTGAACAGATTGACACTGAGATCAGACTATGAACGTTCTTAAAATTACGGGAATCGCCCCTCTGTTTAATGATAAAAGCAAGACAGATATTGTTGAAGCGTTTGAAGAATTTAAAGAAAGCGAATGCTTAGTAAGTTCATGTACCTACATTGTTGGGGTATGCAATTTAGTGGAGTATATGAATCTAAGAATGAGTAAGATCTGCTTAATGATGATTGGAAAGTGGATGCTATTAGAACGTTTACAAGCAATGATAGACGAATAGTGACTTAATGCTTGTAAATCGTTCTTATTTGGAACACTAAATAGGCTACTAAAGCAGCCATGTTATTTTGATTGCCGTAATAAAATACCTGGTTAGTATAACAAAATGTTTTGTTAGTGCACTCGAGAGAATACGAAACGCGCCCGCTCTCATAATTTGCTGTTGCCGGGATCACGTAGAGAACTTCAGGAACTTTGCAAGGCAGCTGCTAGGAGTATAATGACCATTTGGTGCAATTATATTAATAAACGTAATTAGCATATTCCCGCGAATGCAACTTTTGTTAGAATCTGATTCATTAACATCCACGAAAGGGTGTAATAGTATTTTCTTCTTAACAACCAATGTGCTCTAACCGTGCATGTTGGCACAATGTTCAAAACCATACAGACCACAGACGATGCCGTGGAAGTGGCAAAGTTTTCGGCCAACAAAATTTAATACACTGTTATGCCATCGCCACGACGAAGAAGAATAGCCAATGAGCACGCCGGCAGCTGAACATGGTCTACGTCATATCTTTCATACACCTTATAACGTAGCAAGAGTGACGCAATACGACTGTGACGTCATGCCTAACCATAAGCGACGTCACGACTTGTCGAAAGCCTTGCTAAGAGTTTTGACATTTAGGTACTAGAGGTAGGCCTTTTTGACACAAGAAAGATTTTTATAAATGTCGAAGTTAATTGCGTTGGAGTATTTGAGTTTCTTTAAAGACTGGTTCAGGAACAGGTGTGTTTCGGATTTTGTTCAGCAGATGTACTTACCGGACTACTAATATGATAGGATTTAAAAGACGCAGAAAAGGCTTATAAAAATACGGCTGAAAGCAAGACTGGCTTTAGCTCCTATAGTACCACCCAAATTTCGACAATTATGTTTAACTCCCATGTAAAAGGGGGCGAGCCTATTGCCACCAACCGGACACGAATCCAGACTGAGAAATTCCAGATAGAAAAACCCAATAACACTTTTCCCGACCTGGGAATCGAACCCAGGACCTCATGCTGACCAGCATCGCTTGCGGCCACTAGACCAACGAGACAGTCAAAGGTCAGGCAAGTCTCTAGGGATACCAATCATACCATAAACAGTTAATAACGACCGAAATAGTGATCAATACCAATAAATATTCATACTTCTCGTGTCCCTTATTATAACGTTAATATTGTAATGAATTTATTGAATGAATTCGAAATAAACATTAACCTAATAAGTTCACGTACAAAGTAGTGAAAATATACTAGTTATTCCAATGTTATAATATCGGTAGGTTTCGGTAAACGTAATCCATTACCCTTTGTTAGCTTGTTGGAGGAGGTTAACCGTCTATAAGCATTTAGGGCATCGGGTAACCTCAATACTAGATATTGATACATTTTCTTTAAATTCTCTCTTTTTTTGCGATTTGTCGTAGGTTTTCTGTCTGTAGCTTTATTTAGATTGGTGTTAAACTTATGATAATGGAAATTGGTGTCAAATGATCTAGTAGGTATAAAATAGTTTCTTTTTTTTTTTTTAAACGATGGCGAACCCACACTAGGAATTTCTCCTGTATTGTGGGTGCGTTTACAAACATTGAAACTCACATACACAAACACCCAGACCCAGAACAACTACTTGTAGGTCATACAAATATTTGTACCGTGCGAGAATCGAACCCACGACACGCAGCGCAGCAGCCAATCGCTTAACCACTGCGCCAACCGTGCCGTCGCGAAGAATATGAAAGACATAATACACCTTCAAACACAAGAAAGCTCATATTAATACAAGAAAGCAAACACAATCATCGCGGCAACCTGACCGTATCGAGTATCAGCTCCATTACGATATTGTATTATGTCGAGCGTTTCCCAATCTCTAGAGTTGCTACTGGGATTTGGTATAAGTTATAGGACATAGATGGTTTAGGAGCCAATGTGACGGAAGCATGGATTGGTGCTGATATACGGCAGCAGCAGCATTTCAGCCGAAAGACGACCACTGCTGGACATAGGCCTCCCCCAGAAGGAGGTGGTTTGCCATAATCGCCACGCTTGGCAGGCGGGTTGGCAATCGCAGTATGAGGGTAAAATGCATAGAGAACGCTGCTGTCCATTCTCTAGAAAGTCCCTTAGTCGCCTTCTACGACACCCACGGGAAGAAATGGGATGGTGCTATTCTTTACGTCCGGCAACACACGGGACCCTGATATACGGACAGTTAATCAATCAGTTTAACCTTATCTCAATTGTTTTGTGGGCGGCTGCAAGTCTAACCGCATGTAGCTGATTACCAATTGCATTACATGGAGCGACTGCCAATCTGAACTCCACTACCTAGTTTTTGAGTAACAAGATTTCTGACTACCCGTAACGACTGTTAAAGATCTATGAATGACAGCCGGGACAATGGAAAGAAAGAAAAATGGAATTATTTGTCACAGAAACACGTGCATATAAAAAAAATACATAACATTAAAATAAACATGATAACAACACAGATATGTATACATAGGCATATAGAACATAAATAGTCGGCAACTGCACGCCGTGACTGTGACAAGAAGGCTTCCACTCAGCATGATGCTGTGCTATGGGACCCACAGCACAGCGCTGATTTTCAGTGGTCACCCGAAAACGACGTACGAAAATCAAGCCAAGATTTTTACAAATTAGAAAAAACAAGTAGGTAACAAAGTAAAATAATTATAATAAAGAGTACATAAAATTTAATATTACCCTACAACAAAACGTATAAAAATGCTATAGGATAAAGCAATGAAATGCATACTTACACAAAAACATAATAAGTACCTACACAAAAATGCCTTACATTCAAATATTTTCCTACAGCTCGCCAGCAGCCCGGAGAGTAAAATTGTGCCCGGTTGATGGAAATAAGCTAGTCCCCTATTACATGGAGCTTAAATATAACTGGCGAAATGTGTGTGTACTATAGACCGTATACCACCTACCTACTAACCCTTCTGGAAATACAACCGTTATTTTATGTGTCGTGTGTTATTTTCTTACAAAAACCAACGTTACATAAGCCATCTCGATCACACAAAATATAAAATACTCAAACAATATTCTCAGCCACCATCGCTTAAATCTATAGAATTAGAACACCATACAACAGTAGGTTGTGCACGTGCAACAACTAACAATGGATTACAAACACTTCAGTAGGGAAAAAAGCGCAAACGTCCGCCGGCGTCGGGTCAAGGCAAGAAACGCTACGAAACTGTAGTTATTGCTTTAAACTGTATTGACTCTAATAACTATTTACTATAAGTCTAAATTTATCAGGCCGGGTTTCAAGATTGATTTGATGATGAGGATTTGTTAGATGGCGTTCGTGGCGCAGTTTGAGATGCATTTGTGGACTGCAATGGACCAATTACGCAATCAATGCGACAAATGAGAAAGATCAACGATCTAATAAAGAAACTGGACGTAATAAAGCAGAATGCATAGATTTCCAACCAAGTCTAACAAAGGACGGAACAACAGACTTCGCAAATCGTTTCTTTTCAAGCACCAAGCAAAACAACACGTGACGAAGAAATTACACATAATTGACGTTCAATAACTGCAACCCTGATCTTTCGCACGACAACAAAACCTTTATCATTGGCAAACAATGAACGCCACCCAATTTAAAAGTTTGATTGACTCCAGAAGCATCATATTGATGTAACGAGTTAATTTATACAGAGTTTTAAAACTTTCAACAATAACAATTGCGTTTTGAATCAGGAAAGTTGCCAAATATCAATTAAGACCGATGGCGACGGAGTAATTAATATAGCTGACCTTTTTACAAGTGAAAGTGGTGCAGGTGATAAAGAAGTAAACAATAAACAAATTACTGCATTCTATTGCGCAATTTAAGAGGAAGGAAAAGTTATTTAGAACTAAATTGGTCTGGCAGTAACACGTTTTTAATGAGGAAGTGTTAAAGCTTGCACTTAATGAACGCAATTACTTGAACGACTACTCGTATAGTTGACTATTCGCATTCCTTTTGAAGAGCGATAGATATATGTAGATAGATACTAAGTAGTGAGACTATAGTCTTATAGGTATAAGAACTTATAGACACTATTGTAGCGCTTGAGAATTGGCAGACAGCGAGTTTCATAACATAGTAACATTATATTGATCGGTATTTCTAACAGCCAACTTACAACATACACAGGATGGTAATGGTAAGCTCCTACACTTAATCGACAATTGAGATCGGAAAGAAAACATAGATAAAAGAAGCGTGCTAGAACAATGAAGATGCAAGCCGATATGTCAAGGTGAGAGATGCAATCAGTGAAGCAGAAACTGTTATAGTTCAAAAGATTTATCATTAATTATCAAAGTTTGTGCGGGCGTGAGCTATTAGATTCTTTAGGGGCAGTGGGTCAAGGCACTGCAAAAGTAGGTCTCCGTACTGTTTGGCAATCACGTTCTCAGGTAAATGCCGTACTTTTTTTTAAACTTTGAATGTGCAGAAATATTCTCTACACGTAATTATAGTATTGTCCACGGTGATTGAGATTTTGACACGACTCGGTAAGAACGGATTTGAATGTGTCAGGCTTCGCGTGTTGCCATTTCTATTTCGCAATATCAACTCTGATCTTTGTATCTAAAATATGAACATGTATGGCGTTCTCACTTTCTATTGTGAGTTGAATTGAACTTTAAGCAATGATGTCGTGATGGGATTACTCAGAAGTAACTCTTGTATGATATTGAGTTCAGATTGAGAAACCAAACTTTGCTATGATTATGGTTACGGTTAATCAAAATTCGTTTACAATATTCAAAAGCTCTTTCAAGAAATATGTAAAATGCGATTCAAGCGCTTCAAGTTTTTAATTCCGCGAACGACCGAGAAAGATATTTTCAATTTCAGTATACATATTAAAATCGCTTTACGTGTAGAATCTGTAATTTTTCACTGGCTGACCTTTAAGAGAACCCGAAGTAAAAAGAAGGGGACTTCAGAATTACGTCATGCGAAAACTTTCTTGTAGACACTTTTATTAATTTAATACACCAAAGATCTGAAGTAGACAGATTTAATAAAGGTAAAATGTCGTCATAGAATTATGAACAGAAAATCCGGAAAAAAATACAATATGATTTCAATATCAACGGTGAACAAACAATACTAGAGAGAATACATTGACTTCGAGCCGGCTATTGACGGGTAAGGTCAAAGTAGGGTAGCAATCGACTTTGAAACATACGTTCAAGTTAAAATTAGTTTAGCTTTCTTTCAATCCTGCTATTATCCAGGTTGTGATTTACTTGAATAAGTCATTTGTTAGAATGATAGTTCAATGATCCGTGATTGCCTAGTGTCTGCTTTAATGGTTTTACTTGGAACGACTGCATGTCCACTTTATAAGAATCAGATATATGTCTTGTTTAAATGTATGTGGTCGTCGTGTTGTCAATTATCAAGAGCCTGCCCCACATTCTGGAAGGATAGTCTTATCATCATCAAAAGGCGACTCTATGCTACTACTAGTACTACACGTTTTAGAAATTCTCATTTTTATACTATATCATAATTTCAAAAAATAAAGAGTGGCAATGAAAAAGCACTAACGCAAGTTTGAAAATAACTTCAGCTGCATTATGCTAATATTATTCTTTGTACATTTTTTGACTGATTTCAGCCTCCTCATTGCTTTTTAGCCTTGGCGATGCCACTGCGATTTTGCAAGAACATTTTCGCTTGCCAGGGTCGTAGTTAAATTATACTGTTAAATAATAGCTAACATACTTTACACATTTTATTTTTATGAATTTTGCAATATTTCTGTGCTGTGTGCTATTTTTGGTTGGTCTTGCAGTTTATCATTTGATAAGTACGTACTAGCTTCTAGTTTAAGATTTAGCAGTTTCTAAGTAGGTACACTTAATGTTGACATTGATAAGTTTTGAAAGGCCATGACATTGCAATATCAAGGTCAAAGTAAAGATTTCGTAGAAATTTCGTTAAGATGGGGACGGATGCGGATAATGCAAATCTAATTTAGTGTTATTTCCCGATACAGCATTATAAAAGTTCATGGCTGCACTGCATCTATCGTAAAATATTGAGTTAAGTAAAATCTAATCGGCCCGGTTATCATAAAGTTCTACAAAAATTTCAAATGTCATTCTTTAATTTCACAGTTTCCTCTAATGTTTTACGTCTTTTAATTGCGTATGATTACGCGAGCAAACACTTGCTTAGAATAAGAAGACGCATAGAAACTGTTTACGATTCTACACTAGTATCGACCTCTGAGAAGTCTTACACTACAAGGGCATACTATTTGCGTGTCTACTCATTCAGTTTTATTTCTTTATCAAATTTATCCTCGTTTTTCCTACTAGTAGGTTCTAAAAATGTTTTGACAGTCTGTGATTTAGCCTTTTCACAAGTTTATTAAGGTTTCCTTTCTAAACGTCTGCGGCTAATTGAGAATGGCACACGTGTTGCCATTCATTGATTCTGTTTGAGTAAAGAATTCGCTCAAAATTGTGTCCATTGACTACCAATTTCGATTTAAATCCAATTTAACGTGGATACAAGCTCAGCATGTAGAGGGGCTTATGGCTAAGTAATAACAGTCGATCGATCAGGTTAAGCTACGCTTACCGCGGTTGGTCCGTGGATGGGTGCCTCGGAAAACACGTTAAGCCGTTGCACTATGGGAAAATCGCGCATGTTTCATCTCAAAACTCCGTATCTCAGTTATTTCAACACTGAATGAGCTGTAAGCGCCAGGGGCTAGTGCAAATCTTGGGGTCCATTCGATTAATCGCTGGGGTCGGTGCATTCCATTCATTCATTCATAAGAGAAAGAAATATGTACGAAATTCAGCAAGCTCCTACAGATTTTTGTTGACAGCGAGAAGGGCCTTGGCTTCATTTAAAGTTCTTTCGATATTGTTCCTGACGTATTTCTCAAATGTGATAAATATGGATCAGAAGTTTACAATAAGTTATAGAACACCTCTTTATTTTGTAGCCACTCTTGAGTACTTTCTCGAATAATTAAGTCTAAACTTTTTGTATTCCTTATTTCGGCATTCTTGCGCGTCTTCGGACAATTGTCCGACAGGTAAAATAGCATAGTACTCATGTTTTTCCGTATACATAAGAAGATAAGTATCTTATGCACGGAGGAAGGCATATAATACCAATTATAAATATTTACGTACAGTTGGGCCGGTTACCGAACAATTTTGAATCAATAGCCATTCTAGATGACAGTTTGTACATTCGTTTTATAAGTTCTACGTCTACACTTGTAGGTTCTATATCTAAGGTAGGCAAGTAAGTTCTGTACGTAGGTAAGTTCAGACGTATCTAATACAGTATAGTAGTAGTATAGTTAAGACATATATCTGCAGAGCAAAAAATCTTCGAGCAGTGTTTCCGTCATTACTATTTCCAGTGCCTTGTCGGGGTTTATCGACATGCAGTCCCATTTCCTTCCTAAACCGCTTTTACCAGTTATTTATTTTCATCTTTGTTTTTCTTTTATTTTCAGGTGTAATAGTTGACCAGTTTTCAAAAGACAAGTTATAGGAAATGTGTAAGATCATCTCGATACTCCTAAACCAAGCATGTAGTGTTGACAGTCCGAATTGAAATTAACTATCGTTCACATCTCGTGTCCTAACTGCCTCTACGTTATTAATTTGCCCAGGAGTAGCACCACAATATGTACAAAAAGCGCTCGAACGAGTTTCAGTTAAAACTTGTGCCACTTTACCATCAATCATGGTTACAGAAAGAAATATAAAAAAAAGAAAAAAATCTCGCGATATGTTTTGGCACCTTGTCAGAAAAATGTGCAAATATGCGCAATTTTTTTTTCCTCCTTGCGAAAACGAATGTACAAAGATCTTAATACAACAAATATCTCGACAGCAAGCAGCGGTAAAAGGTAAACGTCTCGTTAAAAAAAATATCCCAAAAACATAACATCTCTTACCAATCTTTTTCGAGAAATGTGGCGTTGAATTGAAGTAACGTATGGCGTCAAAATTACGTTATTGAACATGGGTTAGCTTTGATGTCTATTTATATATATAAGAAGATAAAATAAAATAAAAATTGCGAAAAGAAAGCTTATTTATTGGACTATATTAATTTATTATTTTTATTCAATAACAACAACTTTCACGTGAAACGGTTTTGAGACAGCTTTGTATGGGCTTTCCCATAGTGCGTTGGTCCCGGCTGTCATCCGTGGATCTTTAACAGTCGTTACAAGTCGTCTGAAGCCCGAAAGTTTGACAACCAGTCTTACCAAGGGGTATCGGATTACCCAGTAACTGGGTTGTGGACGTCAGATAGGCAGTACCTCCATGTAAAGTACTGGTATTCAACTGCATCCGGTTAGACTGGAATCCGACCTCAACATAGTTGGGATAAGGCTAGGCAGATGATGATTTGTCCAGCATTTGTCATTCTGTGAGTCATACTCATTAGACAAATAACAGTAAGTTATACGTAAGCAGTTGCCTTCATCATCATCATCATTTCAGCCGAAAGACGTCCACTCCTGGACATAGGCCTCCCCCAGGCTCCTCCACTTCGACCGGTCTTGTGCTTCCCACATCCAGCGGATTCTCGCGGCCTTCACAAGGTTATCGGTACACCTTGTGGGAGGCCTTCCCACTCTACGTCTTCCGGTACGCGGTTGCCACTCCAGAACCTTTCGGCCCCATCGGCCATCTGCTCTGCGAGCAATGTGCCCTGCCCACTGCCACTTAAGTTTGACAATTCTTTGGGCTATGTCGGTTACCTTGATTCTCCTGCGGATCTCTTCATTCCTGATTTGATCACGCAGGGAAACTCCGAGTATACCCCTCTTAGCGGCAGTTGCCTTGCCTGTCAGCAAATACTTTCTTCGTGCATATACCTACTCTAATAGATATATCTAAACAGTTTACTGAAAAAAAGGTCAAGTATATTTCATCCCTTTCGACGTCATTTTAAGAGCACAGGAGTCTTTAACGTGGGCGTTCAAGCTCTAATAAAGTGGGTAGATAGAAAACAAGTCTACATGATCTGCCAAATCGGATGACTATACACATCATATCAATGGCAATTGGCAAATATTTTTCAAATATAGTGTTATAATGATGGCATTTGTTATCTGCTAATTGAATTGCAGTTCATTGAATGACAGACAGAGTTGCTGTATCATTGGAAATTGTGTAGGTATTTTGCATGGCAAATTCTAAGTATCGTTGTGAGATATTATGGTACTCAAGTTTTAATTTGTGTTCGGAATTGATGATAATTACATATTTTTTATAAGATGATGAAAGTAGTACGGTCAAAGGTTTTAGTAATATTCAATGAATTATCAAAAGTTTTACATCTGCATGTTTTTATGGAAGCTCCGTAAAATTGTAATTAGCAGCATAAAATCAAACAACGTTACGTACGTTTTTATAATGTCAATAGCAAACTTTCCTTTTCAAAGTTCATTCATATAACATTTATTTATTTAAATAAATTGTATAACAACAAGACCTCTCTCAAAATCTTACCTCACTATAATTTCATTCGATTAATAACCAAATAACGATACATAGCCTCTCGAATTCGCGAGCCGCTGCTCAGATAGGAGTGCAATGGATAGAAGACCCAATTCCTTTTCCAACAAGGTTTAAAATAAACAAATGTCGTTCGTTGCGTAAGGTACGCCAGTATCCCCTTGACATGCTTATGTCCGAGTTAGATTCGTACACAGAATCGAGTCAATTAGTCATAGTATTGATGTATGATACTTTGGCAATAAATCCTTAATTAAGGTCGCTATGGTTGTCGAGAAAGTTCCTTTAGATAACTATCACGGTTGTGGTCCTCAGAGAGGAGAGCAGAGGCGTGTTGACCTACATTCACAGTAAGCCGATGTTGTTATGTGAAAGGAGATGATAATATCGCTTCTAGCTCGTCCATTAATAGAATATATTAGAAAAAGGCCAAGCTTGCGAATTAAACTAGATCCTACCTGCTAACTTAAGTTACTTAACTTACTTATCTAGGTATTAGATACACTTTAATAATGCCGCCTTTCAAGATAAAAATACTTCACTCTCTACTTTCAACTTCACAAATATATTCCATTTTGTATTCCCGTAGAGATCTCTGGCACTCTAAGTTAGTTTTCTGAGCACAAAGTTCAACTGTCATTAGATTTGTTCCGTTGAAATGGGATAGAGGACAATGTAAATATACTCCAGCACTTTAAAATATTAGTAGAAGTGATAGCTGCTTTAAATGTACTTGCGATAGCAAAGGTCTTTTAAATAAAGATAAACAATATTTCTAAGAAATGTAACAAAGTTACAAGTGAGTGAATACTTAGAAGCTAGTACAAAAGCGGCTAACACAAAAGTGAATGATGGAATGCATGAAAGAAGACACGCTGCGTCGACCTGAATGATTTGAGATAAGAGAAGGATGATCATGATGATGTGACCAATACTTTGCTTTTTAACAAGCTTGGTTCTATACCAGAACTAGACAGATCTACTACTCTAGAAGTCAAAGTCGAAAACTTTAACATGCCTCTTCAGCGGATGGCTGCGATAAGATCTTTATAGAAACAAGTCTTAAAGATCAAATACTAATGCAAGGAGTACTAGAATCAACTGAAATGAATCAAGAAAAAACTAAAGAAGCAGCTTGTAAAGCAGAAACCAGTTGAAACCAGACGAATTAATCCAATCTAATAGAATTTCAAATTGTTCGTCTTATGTGTAACGGCATTCGAACATCGGTAGCCATGGAACATTTACAATTAAAAATACATGCGTTGCATCTTGCATTTGATGGTACATTCAATCACATTGACAGTGCCTTTATGTCGTAGGAGTAAGGATGATTTTAGTAACGCTAGTGTTACCAATGTGTGGTTGATTTTACATCTGAGGCTGATCAATGTATGGATTGGATTCTACTGTGGTGACGAAATATTTCTGAAAGAACACTTCGTTGTCTTAGTAAGGTTATTAGCTAGTTCGCATGCATCGTTTCTTTAGATACTCGCTCTATTAAAAGTAGTTTATTAATCCAAGTATGTCCACACTATTTATAGAAAAAGTTATTATGATATTAAAACGTGGGGATTCCTTAGCCTCAACAAGCTGTAGCGTTACATAAACCAAGCTTCACAAGTAGTCCATAAAGTAGACTTTAACAATGATAGATCGATAGTAGGAACTAGGAAGCTTATAGAACTTCCGACACACGACTACAATTTCTTTAGTCGCTCCATCAATTTGAGACGCCTACTTAAACCGGACACACGGTTAAAAGGACCATCGTTATACCTAACCTCTTCTTCAACCACTCCCTTTTAAAATAGTTCCGTTATTGCTTTATCTTTCTTACCTTCATGACACCTTCAACATACCCTCAAAGATTACGCAACTTCAACCCTTATGAACTTTAAACCAATAAACGAGGTTGGCATGTCAACAGAGTCCGTCGACCTTGCCTTCAGGCGTACCCTAGCATTATACAACAGGAGCCGGTTGAAAGACCTTAAGGTCTGCGACTCGGCTGGGGCGAAAGGACTCCATGCCCGGGTGACATTGGGCTATCGATTTAGACTGGAGGCTAGTGTACCGTTTGTTCCTAAGTCTAGAACTTGTCTGTGGGAATTGAGTTGGCAAGTGGAAGGTTGGATTTAGAAAAGATTAGTCTAGTCTAGAGTGCTGACTTACGATTGTTTAAGTATTTGAAGGACAGACGAAAACTTAATATTTTACCATTTTATCTTTCAGATTGTTGTCAGAGAAGCCTACGTCAAAGATAAAATTATTAAAAAAACTTGGCGCTTTCGGCGAAAAGCATGATTTCTTTACACGTGTCAAAAATAAATTATAGGTAACCAAACTAGCTTTTGTCCGCAGCTCCGCCCGCGTAGATGTGGGTTATCGCGTAAAAAAGTAGCCTAATTCCTTTTCCATATACCAAGCTATATCTCTGCCAAATTTCATCACGATCGGTTTAGCAGTTTAGGCGTGAAATGGTAATTGACAGAGACAGACAGACCGAGTTACTTTCGCATTTAAAATATTAGTAGGGATTGATAATACTGTTTTAATTAGCACGATAGGTAGGTACGTAACCAATATCTGCGGTAAGATAACAATAGTGATAAGTTCCTAACTTGTTAACTTGTATGAGCTTGTTGACGGTCGTGAGAAGCTAAGCGCGTCACTTAGGTAGGACCCAAAATTGTGCCACAGACATCTAGTTTGTATGAACTAACCTTGTTAGTAATGTGTTTGTTTGATACAGTTTTAATATTCCCTTTCATTTGAGCTAATATTGATTTGAAACAAAACTCATTTCAAAAGTTTATCTGACCTACTTAATTAAATTTTGTTGGGATTGATTTATATATTAACCGGGTGAAAAATATCGAAATACGGAGACGAACAAGACTCACGGACATAGCGGAAGTGATAGCAAAAAGAAAGTGGAAGTGGGCGGGCCATATATGCCGTAGACTGGATGGAAGATGGGGAAGAAAATGCTGGAGTAGAGACCACGGATGGGACGGAGGAATGTGGGAAGACAACAGACTAGGTGGACAGACGATCTCATTAAAGTGGCCGAAAGAAACTGGATAGCCATGACACAAAACCGCCAAAAGTGGAGAGATTTGGAAGAGACCTACACTCAGCATTGGGTGGCCAAGGGTTGAAGAAGAGAGAGAGGAGAGAGAAGAGAGAGAAAGAGAAGAGAGCGAGAGAAGATAGAGAAGAAAAGATAGAGAGATAAGAGAGAGAAGAGAGCGAGAGAAGATAGAGAAGAGAAGATAGAGAAGAGAAGATAGAGAGATAAGAGAGAGAAGAGAGAGAGCAGAGAGAGATAAGAGAGAGAGAGAAGAGAGAGAGAAGAGAGAGAGAAGAGAGAGATAAGAGAGAGAGAAGAGAGAGAGAAGAGAGAGAGAGGAGAGAGAGGAGAGAGAGAGGAGAGAGAGAGGAGAGAGAGAGAGGAGAGAGAGAGAGGAGAGAGAGAGAGAAGAGAGAGACAGAAGAGAGAGATCGAAGAGAGAGATTTCTATAAAACTGAAGGAGTAGAGCCTTTGTCAAGCTGTGTGGAGTCTGGACAAACCATATTCTAACCTAGAGGCTATCTGGCTGTAAAATTAGACTAATATTATGAGTATGAAAGTTTATATGTTTTTTTACTCAATCGCGCAAAAGCAGACAAGCTGATTTGGATGAAATTTAGCACACAGATAGTTTATATCCTGGTTTAATACATAGGATAGTTATTATCGCTGTAGTATGTTGCCGTGCGATTTCCGACCTCCACGCGGGCGAAGCCGAAAGCTAGTGTATATGGCAAAGAATTTAACATAACATTTCTTCACGGCACAATTTCTATTATCATAGTAGCACTTTCGGCATGTCCATTATCGTCATTATTTTCAAAGTTTAAAGTCAATGAGTAGGAATTAAAAACGAATCAAGCCTAGCCTAACGCTTTATTTAGATTCATAATAGTCAAGTCAACATGACTATACAGCCAACCACATCATTTCCGATTGTAACAGTGACTAAGGAATCATTGAATGAGTTAGTAGTAATAAAACTACGCGGCCATTAAATATGTTGCTTTATATTTACTTACACGTGGCGTGCTGCATTTAAATAATGCATAATTATAGTTGTTATATGATTGGTTCGTTGCTAGCTAAACTTCTATTAATGAAACCTTTTCCGTGATTGACTTTTATAATGTCTATTAGAACTTGTGTCTAATATTGTGTCTATTAGGGCTTCTGGCTAAGTCATTACAGCTGCACTGGTCCATAGATCAGGTTAAGCTAAGCTTGCCGCGGTTGGCTCGTGGATGGGTGACCATCTTTACATATCAAGACCCCTCTGTGCCTCGGAAAGCACGTTAAGCAGTTTTTCTCAGCTGTCATTCTGTAATCTTTGCCAGTCGTTACGGGTCATCAGAAGACCGAAAGCCTGACAACTAGTCTTACCCAGGGGTTATAGTGTTACCCAGTAACTAGGTTGTGGAGGTCAGCTAGGCATTCGCTCAATGTAAATACTCGTATTCAGCTGCATCCAGTTTGACTGGAAGCAGCTGAATACCAGTACTTACACTGATTATAAACATAGTTGGGATAAGCCTAGGCTCATCAGCCAAGTCAGCTAGGTTCTCATCATCATGAGAACTGATGGAGCTATAAATAAATCAGTAGTTGTATCTAATTCTGCAATAAATCGCATAATTTTTGTCCGCTGGATGCGGGAAGCACAGAACCGGTCGAAGTGGCGGAGCTTGGGGGAGGCCTATGTCCAGCAGTGGACGTCTTTCGGCTGAAATTATGATGATCTAATTCAGTCATAAGTAGATGGCCTGCGGGGTAATTGCGTGACAACTCACATCCCAATGCCATTTAAAAAAGTAAAAAAAAAAAAATTAAACCCCGAACCAAAAAAAAAAGTAAAAAAATAATATTTATTGGCCTTTTAAGCTGTAGGTAATATTTTGATCAAGGCAGAGAGCTTTTTAGAGCTTTTTTTGGGTCGGGAGTTTTTTAGATTTTTAATTTAACTTTTATTTCCTGCTTTTTAAACTTCATATTTCGCTTAAATCTGCGCAGCGTTGCGTATTTTTCCCACAGTGAAGTTTGTTACTAATTTATTCTCATTTCTCGTCCTGATCACCATTTATCCAAAACCTATGCATTGACACCTTTTCAATGAGCCCAAACACGATACTTCTGCTGTTTGTTGTTGAGTAACTTGGGTATCCTGAAAATACCAGGTGTTGCTCCAGCATCAATTCAAGGTTACTTTGTTCGTCTAATATCATTGAAGTAATAGAATACCAAATTTCGACTTGATCAGACCCATGGAAGATGCTCAAATCCCTTCATCAACCAGAAAAGAGCTGATAATCTTCAAACGGCTAAACCTATTTTGATGATACATATCTAAGCACACTCCCGACTAATTCACCTTTCAAACAAAAAAAGTCAAAATCGGTTCATCCGTTCGGGAGCTACGATGCCTCAGACAGACAGAGACAGACAGAGAGAGACAGAGAGAGACAGAGAGAGACAGACAGACACACACAACACACACAGACACGTCAAACTTATAAAACCCTGTCGTTTTTGCGTCGCGGGTTAAAAACAATATTCATTGAATTATATATGAAGCAATGGATTATGAATTTCCATCAAATTGTGATAGAAAGAATATGACTTTATACCTAAGTCTTGTACGCCACATTAATAACAATTAGAAAATACTATAAGGCAGTGAAGAACCTTTAAAAAGAGAATGTGAACTTTGTAAAATAAAATTGTGGCAGAGCAGATCCACCTCCCGATATCGTTAATCTAGGTAAAGTAGATGCCACATTAAATCCAATTACTTTGTCGGTAATCGGTTCCTAGAGTCACTTAACCCATGTAGCTGATGCATAACGAGCGATCAATACTGTTAAATCATTAGACTATGATGAGGTATCAATTATTATAATGAAGATATTCACTGATCCACTTTCATGGTTAACGGATTGAAAAATGAGTACTTACGTACTTAAAGATTGTATGACAACAATCATGCTAATCTAATTGATGTATAGGCTAAGAATAAATTCATATTGATTTACGATAGTTTAGTACGAAAAACAAACCTATGAATCCAAAATAAAATCGATTCCAAAACTGTGGAATCCGAACTGGCAACAGCGGAGCATTTGTTTTCCCATATCCATTCAGATTATCTATTTAAAGCACATAATAATTCAAAATGAACTCTACTCACCAAGTATAAGGTGTAATTTGGAGTCAGTCTGGAAGGCATAGTGCAGTGTCACAAGGAATGGGCACGCCCTCACAGCCTCCAGGACCTGTTGAATTCGTTCCATTTTACATACATACGATAGTGATTTCTATTCGCTATTTGATAGAATTCAAATACCTATAAAGGACCTAGGCTAGATCCCTGGGGCACACCGGAATAAAAATTTTGTTATTGAAAGGAATGTCCGATAGTCCGGCTTATTATTTTCTCTGTGCGCTAGATATCCCAGTCACGCTATAATTAAAGTTTACAAAAACGGTCTAAGCATTTGCTTCGGGATTTTACAAGTAGATGAAATAATTTAGTTACGTAGATATTACTCCAATTGAATGCTAGCGAGAATCCTTTTTGTCAGAACATTTGCCGGTAAGATTATTGCAGGATAATCCAGAAGAGCCATTTCTAACGTTAAGGCACTTTACCTTTCTTTTGTTATCCGCATATAATCTGCGTTTAAATATCATACGAGGAATCTTTCATGGATTTTTCCTTAAATTACTATTACAAAATGCTTATTTACCTGTCTTTCAGTCCTAGTATGCTCTGCAGTTTTCAATTTCTGTACTATCGATGCCTTTTTCAACACCTTCATGGCATACAACTTGCCTTCGTCGATGCCAACTTTTTTTCTAACTAGAAACACTTTGCCGTATGCTGAAACGTAAGAAAAAGAAACATTAGTATTTGGATACTTAGTAATTAAATATACCACGATATGGGACCTTAGAAATTATAATTACACTGTCTTTCATGTTCAGGGTGGTAGGGATATCTTCGCCCAACTTGTTACCATGGATTCAGTGTTCGTTGAATTGCTAGGGGTCTAGAATCATGTGCTGAATTCATGATTTCAGTTTTCCCGCCGATGTCCCTGCCACCCTGTGTAAAAATTGGGACCTAGTGACCAGTGGCTAACAACCCTTTTCAAACTTAGAGATTAACACAATCAACGATACATAGAATCAATGACAAACCTACCTATAGTACCTACCTATAGTAGGAATCCTTGTAGCGTGAGCACTTAAACTAATCTGTTTTTGAATTCTGGATGGGTTGTGCTTTGAGTTTCAACATAATTGTAAGTGAAATCGCTGTGTAAGCTGCATTATGCTTTAGTATGCTTGCTTAAACGTTATTTTAGTTTTGCTTTTGATAAGTTTATGGATTGCTAGCTTTTGCCAGCGGCTTCACCCGCGTGGAGGTCAAAAATAATCCCAGGGGTACGTACTAACGGGATAAAAAGTATCCTATGTGTTAATCCAAGTTATAATCTATCTATGTGCAAAATTTTACCGAAATACGTTCATCCGGTATCGCGTGATTGAGTAACAAACATCCAAACTTTCACATTTATAATATTAAGTAGGATTTTACTAGATTTCGTATGGCTCACACCATGTCTCCTTCCATCAGGCATCATCTCAGTGTTTAAATTAACCGTGAAAATATGATTTTGTGTTACTGTATTTTCATCATCATTTCTGTCAATAGTATCGTTAAAATGTCCTCTATTTACTGCAACAACATCTCAAGTAAGCTCTTGTTAAGTCCCGTCATCTACAAGGCCCAGTAAAGTGTAACGAGAAAAGGTTATTATTATAATTGTGAACAATAGCGTTTTATGGGTCACTCTCATGTTACAAGTGGGTCACTTACGTAGTTACAAAAGCACGATTAAGATAGTCATACTATTTACAGACAAACTCTCTGACAAAAGGTTGCATTACAACCTTTTGTCAGAGAGTTTGTTTAGGAATGTGAATAAGGCTAATTGTTTTCAATAACAAGCATTGATTATAGACAAAGTTGACGGTCGGTCGTTTTTTTGGAGCCCCTTGTTTTGGTCTTCTCTAGTGTCGGTATACATTTTAATCTCTTTGATAATTTGTGCGATGTAATAAAATATGACGAAGTTTCGCAACCAAAAGGCAATGAGGTAAATGAGTGAACAGTTGAAGACTGAATATGAAGAGTAATGGACAAGCTACACGAAATGAAGTTGCTACCAAGAACCAACAATGACAATGAAATATGGCATAGCCTTGATGGCAAGAAAACTCAACATATATCGTATACTACCCAACAGACGTGTTTCAAACGCAGATCACTTCGTTTCTACGGTTTACCAAGAACCAAACCGCCATTGTTCCAAAGCTTATTGGTAGAAAAAGAAATGCGTAAACGAAGCAGTTTCCTTTCCGTTTTTAACAATGTTGTTATGGGAAGTGGGCAGGTAAGGACTACAATGGCTCAATGCAAAACAATGATTAGATACCTCTGCTCAGTCTGCTCACCTGAGCAGGACTATGGATTGCGACTTTGCGACTGGGAATAAGCCCTGCTTACAAATGACAGGTTTGAAGCATACATAGTAATGTATACAAGTTGATTGCATAACATGGGTATTCCTCCGATAACTAGAAATAGAACTGTCACACAAAAACCGCTATATAAACAACAATATTTGGAGCTATAGTTGCTGGATGCCTACCGCATAAGGACAACACATTGTAAAAAAATACGATATCGGGTATCTACACATTATTGTGCTACTTCCTTCCTTTAGTATTGTTATTTGATTTATTTGTATTCTCATTAAAACCGTTAGCTTTTATAAGATTCCCTGCATAAAAGCTGTGTTTCCAACAGTCGTATTCGTAACAAATATTTATAACCAATGCAGGTAATTCTTCCGATGTGGCATTGGAACCGGAAATGCCAGCCACAGAATTTATGGATGAATTCTTTAATCTGTTGTATTGCGTTGTCTGCTACTTTTCGGTTATTATCATCAAGTATTTTTGCCCGTGTCTTTAATTTATTAGTGTCAGCATTATTATACTGTTTTTGTTTAGTTATAATACCATATGGGATGTGGTTCCCATATGCTATGGTTGTAGTGGTAGGTGGTTGATCCAAATGAAAGAGTATGTAAGTTTAAACGGAGATCAAATGAGGAAAGTCTTGGTTTTCATAAAAGAATCAAAATCTTGTAGTGGCGAGCGCGCCAGAGAAAAAAGGTGTGTCCTCCTTAATGTCAAAACCGGAGTCTTGCCGGTATTGCTACACGGCGTTCGGATACGCACGCCACACCACCCCCCTACGGAGAAGGAGAATCCGAAAAAAAAAAGAAGTTACAGGTCGAAAGGTTTAGAGAACTGTACTCTACGACCAGATCGGGTGGTATACGTAGGGTGGGGGGTTAGGGTGATCGGTTTAGGAGAGGCAGGAGGAGCTGGTGCTGAAGGCACAGGTGGAGTAAGAGTTGGTTCGATATAAGCAGGCTTAACTCTGTCGATGCTAACATTAGTCTGTCTGCCTTTCACAACAATCGACAGTGTCTTTCCGTCCTCAGATCTGGAAACTATCTTATGAGGGCCGGTGTAAGGTGGCTGCAAAGAACGCCGAACCGTGTCATCTCTTAGCATGACATGAGAAACGGTGGTAAGGTCCCTGTAAACGAAAGGCGAGAGAGAGGTGTGATGAGAAGCCGGTTTAGGACGTAACTTAGTCATGTGACGACGTAGCTTGACAACCAGGTCCGTCGGATCCTCATAGCCAGTAGGTCCAGGGGGTACTAATAACTCCCCAGGAAGCCTCAATGGTTCTCCATACAACAGTTCCGCAGCCGTTGTCTGCAAATCTTCCTTAAATGCTGATCGCATCCCCAGTAATACCAGAGGCAAGGCGTCCAACCACGAAGCGTCGTGGCACATTAGGGAAGCCTTTAACTGCCTGTGCATGCGCTCGACGAGACCATTGGCGCACGGATGATAGCTGGTTGTGCGATTGCGTTGAATACCGCACATGTCTGTAAGACGTTTGAATAAGTCCGATTGGAACTGACGTCCCTGATCTGTGGTGAGCACTACGGGGACTCCAAAACGGGAAATCCAGCCAGCCACAAAAGTACTCGCTACTTCCTCCGCGGTTATGCCACTCATAGGCCATGCCTCTGGCCACCGAGTGTAGCGGTCAATGGCAGTCAGGCAGTACTGGTAACCTGCACACGATGGAAGAGGACCAATTATGTCAATACGGACATTGGTCAGGCGAGACGTGGGGCTGGTGAAATGTCCCAGCGGAGAATGCGTGTGTCGAGTCACCTTGCTCCGTTGGCATGCCACACAAGTTTGACACCAATGGCGACAATCTTTGGCTACACCTGGCCAAACGAAACGGTCGGTGACTAGCCGGACGGTGGCACGTGAACCAGGATGGCTCAAATTGTGCAATTGAGCAAAAATTTTCCTCCGCATAGGTTCCGGCACAAATGGTCGCGGTCGTCCGGTGGACGTGTCGCAAACCAGTGATGTGTTGGTGCCAGGGACGACGACGTTCTCTAACTTAAGAGAAGAATTTGCATCATCCCGATACTTCTTCAACTCGTCGTCAAGTTCCTGACAAGAAGCAAGAGCAGAGTAGTCAGCTTCGAAACTTACAGCTTCAATTCGTGACATGGTGTCTGCTACTGTGTTGTCAATTCCTTTTACGTGGACAATGTCCGTCGTAAATTGAGATATGAAAGAAAGTTGATTTAACTGGACCGGTGGGAGCTTCTCACGACGTTGTGAGAATGCGTAGATTATCGGTTTGTGGTCGGTGTAAATAGTTACATGCTGAGCTGCCAGGAAATGGCGATAATGCTGCACGCTCTCATAAATTGCGAAAAGCTCTCTATAGTACGCCGGCCATTGCGATTGTTGGGAAGTCAGCTTTTTGCTGAAGAAACCCAGAGGTTCCCAAGCATCATCAACTTTTTGTTGAAGGCAAGCACCGACGTGAGAATTGGAAGCGTCGGTAAAGAGGCCTAGAGTTGCGTTCGGTGACGGATGGGCTAGAAGAGCAGCAGATGACAAGCTGTCCTTACAGGCATTAAAACATTGCTCAAGCTCAGGCGTCCAAGTGACCGGTGTTTTGCCATTGCCTTGGGAGACTACGATTGCGTTAACTAGCGGTGCTTGTAATTCCGCAGCATTACGTAGGAATCGTCGATAGTAATTAACCATCCCGAGAAATCGGCGGAGGCTTTGTACGGTCTTGGGGAGAGGAAAATCCTTGAGAGCCTGAATGCGCTCTGTTGGTGGCCGCATCCCGTCAGCGGATATGAGATAACCGAGGAAATTAACCTCGGAGACACCGAAAACACATTTCGCTGGATTGATGACAACTCCATAGTCTTCAAGTCTCTTGAAAAGGATACGGAGGTGTTCAGCGTGTTGAATTGGTCCATGTGAGTACACCAAAATGTCGTCGATATATGGGTAGCAGAAGTCTAGCCCTTGGACGACTTCATCGATGAATCTTTGAAAAGTTTGGCCTGCGTTTCGCAGACCAAACGTCATGTAATTGAACTCGTAGAGTCCAAACGGCGTTGTAATTGCAGTCTTGCAAATGTCGGCGGGCGCCACCGGTATTTGCTGGTAGGCCTTCACAAAATCGATCGTACTAAAAATGGTACAGCCGGAAATGTTGTGAGTGACGTCACCAATATGGCGGACGGGGTAACGGTCGGGGATGGTGCGCGAGTTCAACGCGCGATAGTCCCCACAGGGTCGCCAGGTGCCGTCACGTTTAGGCACCATATGCAAGGGAGAGGCCCACGGACTACTGGAAGGTCTGGCTGTACCGCAACGAACCATGTCGTCGAAGACCTCTTTAGCTTCTTTGAGCTTCTGAGGTGCTAATCGCCGAGGACGACAAAAAACGGGGGCTCCATCGGTGGTCAGTATGTGGTGGACAGTACTATGCTTCGGTTCACGAGTAATCCCTGGTGGCTTAGTGATTGACGAAAATTCCGCAAGAAGCGCACTAAATTCGGAAGGTGAGGCTGAAACGACCTTGACACTAGTCTGACCTAACGATGCGACGGCAGCCACACATGACAATCCGGTACTGCTATCGACGAGCTTTTTGTTGGCACAATCCGGCAAAAGCCGGTAGTGCGCCAAAAAATCGGAACCAATGATGGCGGCATTAACATCTGCAACGATAAAGTTCCACTGAAATTCCCGACGCAAACCTAAATTCAATGTCATCTGAATATGGCCAAAAGTGCGAATCTCACTACCATTGGCAGCAGCCAATGTATAGTTAGCCTCCAATGGCCGGTTCGCTAACCATTTATACGGGTAGCAGGAGAGGTCCGAGCCCGTGTCGATAAGAAAACGACGCTTACTTATGCTTTCAGTGACAAATAATCGGCGACTCTCCGTTAAGCAGTCAGACGTCGCCGCTAAGGACTGCTGTTTGAGTTTTCCGACGATGGCGGAGTCCAGGTGCATGGTTTAACACATTTGACGGCCTTGGTGCCATACTTCCTATGGTAGAAGCACATTTTGGCTTTCCCGGAGGACTGCGAGCGTTCGCGCTGGTTTGAGCGACCACGTGACCTATCCCTACCGCGATCAGCTGTAAGTGCAGTGATCTGATGCGTGAGGTTATCAAAGCGCCGCGTGAGATCGTCAAGGCGCCCCGTGACGCCCTCTAACGATAAAGGCGGGGCAGCAGAAGTGCTCGCTGAGAAAACAGCTGATGACCGAAGGGCGGCCACACCGGGAGAAACTTCCAAAATCCTGTCGGCTAGCTCGGCTGTTTTATCCAGTGATTCTGAATGAGCAGCCAAGATTGCCTGCAGATGTTGAGGGAGCCGGCGCATCCAAAGCTGACGAAGCAAATTTTCATCCTTAAAAGTAGCCCCAGCCAACGACTTCAAATGACGTAGAAACTGGGACGGGCGACGATCGCCTAGCTCCTCATCACTAATTAGCTGCCGGACCCGTTGTTCTTCAGAAGTAGATAACCTACGGATAAGCTCTGCTTTGATCTGTCCATATTTGTCTTCGGGCGGTGGTTTGGTAAGAATGTCCTCAATTTCGCCTATAATTCGTGTATCTAACTGTGCGACAACATAATTGTACTTGGTCAAGTCCGCGGAGACACCTGAAATTGCAAACTGTGCCTCCACCTGTGCAAACCAAAGAGCGGGTCGGTCAGGCCAAAACGGAGGAAGTTTGACAGTTACCCTACAGATTGAGGGAGGTTGTGAAGAGAGGGAGGTAGCAAGAGGAGTGTCTGTAGCAATACTGTCAGCATTCGACTTTTGTGATGCCTTAAGCAATTGCAGTTCAGTGGCTAAAGTAGTCATTTGCTGTTGCAAAGAGCCTTCCTCATGTGAAGTTTCCATGTTTATATCAATGCATACAATGTAAAATAATACAGGTAAGTACCATATACCGTCAGCACAAAATCACAAAATAGGCAAAAACCTTAAGTTAACATACACCTTAATAAACTATACACCTTAAGAGAAAATAAACATTAAGTGCAAAATGCAATATTAAGAAAGATTATTACCGTTACAACCAAATTTATAAATATGTTATTGTTTGAAAAATATTAAGCTTAGTGCAATGTCAATGACAAGCAAAATTTTAATTAACACCGTTACATCCAATTTAATAACTATGTTATTGTTTAAAATGCTATTAAGCTTTAGTGCAAATACAATTGTATGTCAATGACAAGAAAAGTTTTAGCATTACAGTCAAATTAATAAATCTGATAAAGTTTGGAAATAATTTTCAGCTTAATTAAAAAATATAGGTATGTCAATGACAACCAAAAGTTTACCTTTGAAATTAGATTAATAACTATGTTAAAATGTTTAAGATAATGTTCAGCAGTAAAAATATAGGCAGATCTATGACAAGAAAAGTTTACCTTTGAACTTAGATTAATAAGTAACTATGTTAAAATGTTTAATTAATGTTCAGCATTAGTAGAAAACTTAGATGGAAATCTAGAGTAGCGTTGTATAGTTTGGGTGGCAATAAATGTCAATGACAAGGTTCACCCTTCCAAGATATGATGAAAGTGATAATGTTTGGGATAATGCTCACTGTGTTCAGCACTGAATGATAAAACACCAAACCCATGCACCAAAGCTAGTAGTCCAGCAGGAAAGGGGTCCTTGTAGCCGCAGGAAAGATCCTTGTCGCCGCAGTAAAGGTACTTGAGGCCGAACTGTAGACTGAAGACTTGACTTATACAATACTTTGTTGTGATTTCACCGCCGCCGCCGCCGCAGGAAAGATCCTTGTCGCCGCAGGTAAAGGTACTGGACGCCGAACTGTAAGACTGCAGACTTCACGACTTGTAAAACTTGTGAAATGCCGGCCGGCGTCTTGTGAAAAATCTTTGCAAACTTGTTGTTGTTGTTCGATTCGGGGTCACCAAATATGGGATGTGGTTCCCATATGCTATGGTTGTAGTGGTAGGTGGTTGATCCAAATGAAAGAGTATGTAAGTTTAAACGGAGATCAAATGAGGAAAGTCTTGGTTTTCATAAAAGAATCAAAATCTTGTAGTGGCGAGCGCGCCAGAGAAAAAAGGTGTGTCCTCCTTAATGTCAAAACCGGAGTCTTGCCGGTATTGCTACACGGCGTTCGGATACGCACGCCACAACCACATAAATTCGCCATCTTTAAATTCGCTTCCACCATCCAGTCTACTCCCTAAGCACGAAATACAAAGTTTCGGCCGAAGTTGCGGACGTTTCCTACTCCGTATCACTTACGAACATAAGATTAGTTCGGGACCCCAACTAAGAATGAAGGACAACAGGATTTGACAGTTGTCTTTGAACCCGGCGTGGTTTTGCCCATGCGAAAAATTAAATGTTTCACTTGTTCTGGCGGTTCAGCTACTTTCGGACGGGTCCGTATCTTCGTTGACGAACTTATAGAGACCACCAGATGCGGTTTACTATCATACAGTATCAATATACTGTATGAAATTAAATAAATTAAAATTATTTTGTGTACATTTTGAGCAAAGTATACAATTATACTTGTGCCCAAAATGTACACAAAATAATTTTGAACGAATAAAATCTCCCTGTCGCTACGCGTGGTTTGGTTCCCTCTAATTTGCAAACTAATTACCACGAACTGGTTCGATGTGACCGCAAACATTAGATATAGGTACAGAAGGTTGGCTCTATTCAACGAGCGAAAACGCACGCACACATATACAAGCTTAACGTACAGCGAGTGCAAGCGCAGTCGATACTGGCATTGTGTTTAGAACAGTTCGAGATCTCTAAGCGTACGCTTGTGTGTGCGTGTACAAAATTTCGCTCATTGTATGGACTATGGACTCGACCTTCTGCACCTATCTATTTAGTACCGCGACGATCGTTACACACTTAATTACAACTAGTTGTTAATCTAATCACAATTAAGTTCTATTACGTAAAGTTTAAGTTAAAACTAAAATGGAGGACTGGATTTTTATGATGCAATGTCTTTGTGGACTGATTTGATTAATTTACAAGAGAACAACAAAAGATTAGTAAAAAACGAATTTGAGGACCAATATGTCATGGCATGGACTTAGGCATGTCCTAGAACCAAAAAATCGAAGACATGTGACGTCTACCAACCCGCACTGGGCCAGCGTGGTGGATTACGGCCCGCTCTCTCTTACCGAGAGAAGGCTGTGTTGGAGCAGTGAGAACTTTGTAGGCTGATTATGATGGATACCATGGCATGGCATGTCGTGAGTACTGTTTTGAACATGAGTGAGTGAGAGATAAGTAAGAGTAGAGAAAGTGAGTTGAGAGGGGTTTGAAAGATGATAATATCATCTTTGAAACATTCCAAAGCACCATAAATGGCTGGAAGGGGATGAATACACAAATGCATGGAAGAAGAATTGATGCCGACCCCAACTAAATTCTGGTGAGGGACCAATGCTAGAAAATTAAAATAACTGAAATTTATGAAAGAAACCAAGCCTCTCTATAGCAGCACTATGTCAACCACATCTCTTTAGTCAAATATAATTTTCAGCTTGCTTCGTTAGAATGTTGTCCAACCTGTTATTATAAGCCGAACGCATTCATAAGGCAGTGGCGCCAACATAATGCACTCAACGTACTAATGTCTTAACCAGTTTTTAATGGTTTAATTCAAATTACACACTTGTGATATTTTACTGTAAACTGAGAAAATATTGCTGTTCATAAAATAATAATTAGAAAAGGTGGAATTACAGAAACAGAAAAAATAAACCTACATCTGCTACTAAAAATCGTCGATGAACCGAATCGTTGTCTGAATTGAGCTACAAGATTATTGACATATGCGTGTTGACTGGACAAGTCCACTCAATCTGTGTGGCCAAATCAGCCAAATCGCCAGATCTGTATGACATTTCAGACTCCAATCCATGGTATTCACATAATCTGACCAAGGTTATGTGTGGTCTTTAAAAGAGGGCCCCGTTCCTCTGAGTTTGTTTCAGCCTTTCTACTCCGAGTCCTCAGATAGAAAACGTCGACCTCATCTAGTTTTAGAAACTTTTTTTTTAAATACTAGATGAGGATGATTGGCGTGTAAACTGTTTGTAAAACCTACTTACAGCTATCAATAATTTATATATCATGTTAAACAATACTTTATGCTGTAAGCATTAAGTAATAGAAAAACAATACCAGAGTGCAGCGAACATGCCGCGGTTTTAAATCATTGTAAATTGACTAAACACGAGCAAAGAATTTACATAAAAGATCTGATTTATCTTATGTATTTGGAACTTATGAAATGCAACGACAAAAATCCCAATAAACAAAACCCCAATATGGATTACTGAAACAATAGCCTAATATGGTAACACAGCTGCATCAAATGGTCAGCTTTGATGATATCCAAATATTTTGTAGCAGGAAGATCAAACATAAAATAAACTATATTTTCAGTATAGTACCTACTTCCTTACATTGGCCGGATGATTAGTTTTAGGTTTGAATCGTTTCTAAGATTTGAAAAGAGTTAATTCCTTGAAACAGTTGAAACTTCCACTAGTGTCCGCTCGAAAATGGATTTTCAGCCTAAAACGAAAACGAAGGTTCGGCTTTAGTCTTATTTTCCGCCGAAAACGAAAATGATTAAGACAAAAAAAAAAAAAAAAATTTCCGCTGTACACTGAAATCTTGTCTGTTTTTTTTTACATGTAGGGAGAGAAGGAGCAAATCTAGGCTTTGACGAATACAAAACAAGATGATTCCATTACAGGATACAAAATTTCATCATTTCAAATTACTACTTTCCACCATTCATTCAAAACACATCAACCACTTCCAAACCTTTAAGTTCCACAAGCGGAAATGCTACCACCATAAGTAAATACTTGTCCACAATTTTCCCACAAGCACCCTAAGCTGTGTAAGGATCAGGTGTTTCCTACTAAAACGAATGAGTACATACTTCGGACCTTTTGTTAGCTGTAGCTACTCAGCGGCTGGCCACTCGTCACACCGGACGTATTCTGTTACCGGCGGCAGCTGGCATGCTTAGGTTCATGATTTTCTAATATATGGAGACTTGTGTGTGGCTACGTAATGGGTTTTAGTTTATGATGATTACTATAATGCTTTTTGCCAGCGCCTTCGCCCGCGTGTAGGTCGAATATTATCCCACTGGAACGTACTACCGGGATTAAAAGTATCCTATGTGTAAATCCAGATTATTATAAACTTTCTGTGCGCCAAATTTCATCCAAATTCGTTTAGTTGTTTTTGCGTGATTGAGTAACGAAAATGCAAACATACAAGCTTTCATATATATAATATTAGTAGGGTACTAGGATATGTAGGATAGGATTATTGTGTTTGAAGACTGCAAGGTGGAGAAGGCAGGTTCTTCAAGTTGAAATGAAATCTATATTCGTTTATTTCTAGATAAAATCTTCAATAGACGATGCCAATGATCCTAAACTCAAGACAATAAGGCGAAATCTAAACAGTAAATATTTAATTGTGAGCTGAACATTTTGATACAGCTTCATTAACGTTATTTTCTGCCACACGAGTCTTAGACGATGAATACATCGCCGCTATAATGCTTGCTCGTACAATCCTGTTGTCATCTGCCACCCACTATTTTTATCCACACAATCTTGTCAGTCTAGTCGTCTCATTTCAAAGGTTTGTTGGTCAACCAGTCGCACTGTCCTACTCTCGTTTCATTACTCAACTCAGGTTTAGCAATGATAAAACGATATTTGCACGCTTTAACACGCACAACCAAAATATGTGAAATATTTTCTGTTTTACACTCTGCACTGCATCCGCATGGTGGATCACGACCCACACTCTTTCTCAGAGAGGAGACCTGTGTCCTTGCAGTGGAAACATTATGTTCTGATAATTATCCTTATAAATCAGTTTTATTATTTGACCAAATTCAGGAAAAATTTAAACCGAAATAAAGAAGTCGTGATAACCCTAGGTAGGGAAATAACAAACATGAGTATTTTTTTGATTACATACAAAAATAAATCAGTAATACATAAAAGTAGCGAATCGTATAATATATAATACGCTTTTACGACGTACGTCTTTGTGTTCTATGATGATCGTTCGACAATAATAAACAGTCAAGGAGATAACCAATTCAATGGATAAGAGGTGATTGAAGTAGATTATGTGGTAAATACTATATCTGCTACATACGAATGAATATATGAAACCGCAAAAACACGAAGGAAACATAAGCATCCTGAATGAAGCCGTTTCGCACTTTCCAGCTCTGAATGCAGAAACGACCTAGGGCGGTCGCTGCTCCCGTTAGCAGTCCAAGTAAATAACAGCATTACTCCAAAAATATAACACCCGTGTTCTCATGTAGTCTTTGTTACACAGATGAGTAATAGGTAGTTAATCATAAATGGTATAACTTTCATTTTGATTGCCAAATGCCAACACATTCTGAAGGAAACCACTGAGCTTTGATCTCGGTCAATCCTCTTCGCATAAATTCATAAAGGTCGATCAGTGATGAATGTGATGATGTTCAGTGAACTGGAATTATCTATTTTTGTACTAATCTGTGAGATCTTACACCTACGGCGTAGCGTTTTGAGTCTAAAATAGTCGCAAAACAAACGACTCGAAACAGACACGGCCTAGTTCGGCACAGACAGTGAAAAATTCCGAATTACCAAATCAAATGAGTAATGAGTGACTGGATGGCAGGTGATTACCGCTGTGTTGTTGAGAAGCCGTAAAAATAAGCAAACAGAAATAGAATACACATAGGAGCTGGATTATAACAACAAGGAGGCCAAATATTTGAATTTATGAAAGAACTCAGCTGTGTAGTAAAATGGTTGAGAGACACACAAGTGTCTAACGACTACTGCCAAATAGAAAAAAATATACAAAAAGTCATTAATGTAAGAAATTAATATTGTAATAATATATATAAGTAATCATTTATTGCGATAATTGCAAAAGCAAACATTGTAATATTATTGCTAATTGATAACATGAATAAGGGTCAGTAGTCGGTATGTCAGCAAAATATTTACTACTGAACGTTTCAAGGATACTGACGGTCATCGTCAGTTTCCTTCAGAATCACACGTGAACATGAAGAATTAACGGAATCAAATGTTTTTCTTACTATTTGTCGGTAATTTGAGGAATAGCTACATTATTTCTTGTTCCAGGAAACCTGAAGGAATCTATTTCGGGAATTGGCAAATACAACAGAAATAACATCGAGCCAAATATTTTCCTAAAATCAATGAATCTGTAAATATACGTGGAAATTGTAAAGAAAATGTACAAAGCCCATGTAATCGCAGACGTCCTTTAGTGCATTGAACTTGTAAACGAGGCGTGTCAATGTATACGAACTTCGGGCGTTTTGATTTGTTTTCGAAATACATTTATTATTAGATGTTAACGCGAAATCCGCAGGTCAAGTTCACTCGTTGATGGACAAAGAGGCGATTGCGATCGATAATGTATTGAGTATTGAATATCGAGCAAGAGGAAAGCGGTGAGTTTATTTTAGAAGTAGATTGTGAGAACATATATGAGCGTTATGAGCATAATTTAGAGGCCGTTGCCAGGGAACAATCCGTAATGGATGTTTTTGAAAACATGATAAATCAGTTTGAATGGTAGCAAACGCATAAAGTTGCTAAAACGACATAGTAACAGAACGGGAAAGTCACACAAAACATGATGTCTTCACATCTATTAGCACCTACAATGGCCTTGAATTGTCTACGATAGAAGTTTACGAACCGTTAGAAAAACTGACGCTAAATCTTCAACACACACGAACTAAATAGAAAGAAGTTCTCAGAAAGAAAGAAAAACATATTAAATTCAGATGAACTGTTACAACCTTCCAGGAAAGCAATTACGGCGCCTACTGGCCCGAAAACAAAATATTGTAAAGGAAGATGATCTTGTGAAGGCGGATTTGATAGAAATTCGTTTAGTAGAACTTTCTGAAGGATATTATTTAATTCATTGAACTTCCCGGAAGCTTTTAAGGAGATAGGATTGAAAATATCGTAACTTCGTTGCACAGTTGCAACACGGTGCTATATATCCATAGTATATGTTGTGGATTTTACTTATAGATTGTCGTTTCAGACCATTAAAAACAAAGCCACGTGTAGTAGTTAATCTTTTAATAATGGTCATTTATAGATTTCTGCTACGCCAACAACTTTTGCCTACATATTGGCCTACCTACGCCTTAAACTGGATAAATATATAACTTGCTTGACTCACATGCACGATTTCAACGAAAAGTTGTAAATCGTGGCGCAATGGACGAAAATCTTTGACATTGCCAAATTATGAATGTAGCTGAATTCTTCAGAGTATTCAACGAATCTATACATACTGGTAAGTAATCCAATGATATTGTACTACAAAATCATGTAATTAACATAGATAAAATTGGTTGAAACAGTGTGTCGCCTCCGATCATAACGCTACTCGGGTTCAGAGACCCATGTCAATCGTTTAGCGAATAAAACGGTTCATTGATTTCGTTTTACGTGCAAATAACTTTAAACAGGCCAACATTTTTTGTTAAAACTGGTCTATGGGATTAATACTAAAATGAAGGCTCGATCAGTATTAAATTTGTATAGGTCAATCATTAGGAGTTGTTTAGCTGTTACTGACTTTTCATCAGCGTCATCTTGGTCTTTTTACCCTTTTAGTAGAATCTGATTTATACGCCTATCTTCAGCTCGGGTCTTTAGAATATCCTGTATGATCAAATATCACTATTCAGATTTTTGCTACCACAATAGCTTTCTGAATTATAAAGGTTAACATCGTCTTCTACAGCTCTGTCCTGATCTATATCTATATTCCCCAATAGTAATCATCTGCCTGGCCTTTTCGCTTTCCTTTTATATATTGGGGTCGGCTTTCAACTCTTAGCGCTTAAGCATAATCAGCCTATAATGTTCGCAATGCTGGGACTAGGGCTTGCCATGGAATATTCTAATATTCGATTTATTCGCATAATATTTTTTTCGAATATTCGAATACAAAAATTGCGATATTTCGAATATTCAACCAATTTCCATAACACCGGATTGCGATTCCTGCGAGACTGACGGCGCAAGTGTTATGTGTGATATGTGTGGTCGTACACACAGTATCTTCGTACCATAAACTATGTGTAGCACATAGAAATGCTAATTTGAGTGTTGGATACATGTTTACAAAAAGAAACGAAATTATCTTGAAGAACAATGGTGGGAGGCCTATGTCCAGCAGTGGACTTCTTTCGGCGGAAATAATAATGATGATGATATAAAGATAGCTCCTTCCAATTATAATTTTTGTACCATTCTCTGGTATTCTGTCTGATTAGGTATGTCACCGTAAAATTGTAAATACCGTTAGATTATTATCTATCGCGCGAGATTGTGAACTGTCGAAAGATTGTGAATCTACTTACAATTTAACGCAATAATATTCGAATAATTCGCATATTACCCAGAAAAAAAAAACGAATATTCGAATATGAAAATTTCCGAATATTTGCAAGCCCTAGCTGGGACAAAAGCCTCATCTCGGTGGAGTGGGACGTAATCCACTACCCAGTGCCCAGTGCGGGTAGATATCACCTGTCTTCGAATTTGTGGTCCTAGGACATGCACCGGCATGTCCTAGGACCACAAATTCGAAGACAGGTGATGAAATTATTAACACAAGTATATCGCGGCACACTCCAATGGGCCACCACTGCTCTCCATTCTAACCGGATGTATTTTGAAACTTGGAGCGACTGCCTATCTGACTTCTGACTTCCACTACCCAGTTCCTAGGTACACATTAGTCCCTTAAGATGGGACATCATGTACAATAGTGTTACTATTAAAATGCCCAGCAATCCTAAGACTCGTTTTTAGAATCAGCTGCTAATATTTATCAAGTTACACAAGTTCACTAACTCCTTCTGTAGCTACCAAACTTGTTTTTATTAAGCCTGCTAAATATAGTAGGCATATTAATATTATGATTATCTAAATATTTATTCAGCATGATTTCTCATTTATGTGAGATTTTTTTTAGAAAGGTTTTTTAAAGAATTAAAAGATTGTACTGGTTATTGGTAGAAATATCTAGAAATTATATCACTTAAAAGTAAACTTGAATGTCAGCGTGGGACCAGGAAAACATTCGTGTATTGATAAAGATTTATGCTGCGGTTAACAACAATGTACATTATTAACATTTGACATTAATTGACATTGACCTAACATGTTCCGAAATTAAATTGATACAGAAGTTGTGAACAATGCAATTTATATTGCAATTTAAAATGATTTTATTCTTCTAATTTTTCAAGTGTAGGTTTTTGGCCTAGTCACGCCTAGCCACATTCTAAACAATTCCAATTCTTCTAAATCACTTATAGCAAGAGTTAGGATTTGCTAAGCAAGAGTTCTTGCTTATTTTAAACGCTATTTTATTTGTTTTAGAGCCTATTTCATCAATGAAGCTGCGAGCGATCATGACAGCGTAACTGCGTTGAAGAGCCATAACTTTAAAGTGCCAATATTCCACAACAATGATGACACTGACAGCTCTTGAACGCGATTTAGCTGTACTAATCGCGTTCAGTTTCATTGGTGAAATCCGTCCTTAATCTGGAGACGAACTATAGACAAAACCTAAATACAAATTAACTGACTTATCCAAAATGCCGCCTTTAATAAAGAATGGTCATTAGCAGCTAGGTTTGTGTATGTGAGTTTAAATGTTTGTGAACGCACCCACAATACAGGAGAAATTCCTAGTGTGGGGCAACGTTTTTTAAAAAGAAAGAAAGAAAGCTCTGGACTCGGAGAGGTGGAAAGAGAATAGAGAGGCTTTATGGGACATTAACATAACATCACGCCGTGTTTCTCCGAAGAGTTGGGCAGAGGTGTACCTACAGTACATACATATTTCGCCAGTTATATTTAAGTCCCTATTACATGGGCCATTAACAGCTAATATTATTAATATTTATCCAAAGGCAAACTACCCCAAATGTTTATTTGCCACTTAAAAATCAAACATTGAAGCGATATCTCAAAACAATTTGCTGAACATTCAGAAGCTTGTGTAACAATACAGTCGGGTCGTTGATAAAATGCAAATTTCGCGTATATTAGCAAGGTTGTCGACCTCGTGACGTAGAAAGAACAATGAAATAAAAACTACGTACTTGGAGACAGAGATATTTTAATTAAAATCACATGATGACGTTTTTTAATAACGAAAAATTAATATTAAGCGTTTTAATGGTTACTTTTTCCTAAACCTGGACAATAAGTTTGATATCGCCTATCCGCCTTGAGCAAGCGTGGTGACCAATGCGGATGCGTTCTCTGTTTGAAAGACGCCTTTGCCCAGCAATGGGACCATCATAGGCAGGTATGATTTTAATTTTTTTTTTTAATTTCCTTAGATTTTAGGTTATTATAGCTCAAACAGGATAAGTTTTTACCCAGTGCGCAAACTGTAACCATGAATTCTGCATATCATTCTAGACCCCCCTAGTGCAGAAATTTTACGTCGGTTTTACAAAAAAAAAAATCAGCTGTTTCATAGAAAAGTGCAATACCTACACGGACAAAATGTATGGAACAGCTGATATTTTAGTCTAAAAATAGAAAACTGACCGACAACACTGACTTAATTTAACAAAATACCGATGACGCAAATTGAAGCCATGATAACTTTCAAGATTTACGTGTAAGTAATTATTTATCAAATAAAAAAAAACAGTGGAACTCCGGGAGTGCCGACAGAAGTGAAAACTTGAACAATTACGTGTGTATTTTTTGAATCATCAGCGTATACTGATCAAGCTCATTCCCATCTCAAAAAATGCCTAACGCGCTTAAATAAATTTTCACTTCAAAAATATAATTTAGCAACTTCCGGGCTTACAAATATGAATGGAAAGGACTATTGGCCTCAATGTGACCTTAGCTGACAAAGTAAGCTACAATCGTGTGAGGCAAGGTAAAGTGAGAATAGCCCGTATCGGGATAATTGTGTAACACTGTAACAGTAGTATCATTTTGACAGTTCAACAACATTCATTGCGTCATTTACGTAGTTTAGAAGACGATTTTTTCGAACATATCAAGCAATCGATGAGCAATATCTTTCAAAATGCCAGTGAAAATGTAACGCAATTAGGGGGCAGGTTTATTAAAAATTCTATCCTTATCCCGACCGCATGGTAGACGAATCCAGCTAGCGAGATCACGCCTTAAAACTCAATAATATAACCTCCAAAAAATATTCTAGAATAAGCTGAACTTTGAAAGTTCATTCAAAGCCGCAGACGAACGACCTACGCCTAGACAAAAGGGCCTTTGACCTTGTTTAATTAAAAACTCTTTACAGTAGATTGCAAAAGTACACACTTATTAACATTCTGGACCTATTCGTAAACTATAGTTTTTTTTTTTTTTTTTGAGGGTGGGAAATCGTCAAATAACTTTTCCCGCTCTGGGTGGAGCGGCAGGGCGTGTCAGACTTATAGTGCCTGAAACCCACCCGTGTTCCTTCAGTTGCCTGTGTGCCAGGGGCCACGGTATCTCTTTCGAACAACCGGCACCCATGGCAGGTAATGAAATGAAATGAAATTAAATGTTTATTTATGTAAGTAGATCTTAAAAGTCACTTACACGTCAATATTTTGTTGATATTTTAAAAACTAGATGGCGCCGGCATTTCCTAGCTGACTGTTCCCTGAGAAGAAAAGCCGAAACAAACTCAGAGGTCATGGTCTCTTTTAAAGTCCAAACATTATATTATTTTTAATTTTATGTGAGTCTAGCAATGCAGGGCAATGTCTGGAAAGGCCTTTTGGAGAAAGAGCCATTGCAGCTTTGAACTGACCTGTCACAGACGGCATGTATGTAGCAGTCACCGTGTTGCTCAACCCTATTTTAGGGACTATCAACCCTATTTTAGGGTAGACTATTGGTTCAATTTAATAGGGCAGCGACAGAATATCCCGCGAAATTTAAATTATCCTACGATACTTTGCAATTTTCAGGTCAGTGTCAGCTTAAATATTGATTAAAATATGATTCGCGACTTAAACACGTTTTTATTGACAGAATTATAATAATTAAAACAATCAATACAACCCTCTTTGTTAATTAGTGATGTACTGACTAGTCGGCCATATTTGTAGACGACGATTAGTCTGCGCATTTTTTACTCATATTAATATGCTTAAAAATTTAAAAGACGGTGATTTAAATGAAATTGAAATCTTTACCGTAATTATTTTTATTATACAATTAGTTTTACAGTTTACTTTCAGTGCAATCTAGAATAGGATAGGAAGAAACTCCGGCTCGAACTTAAACAATGATGGAATAAATGCAAAGCAAATTAAAACATTTGATGACAATTGCGCCTGGTCGCCGGGCGTCGTAAACCTGCGAGCCGAAAGCATAGTTAGTCACGAATATTACCGATGTCACCCGAACTGCACCGAAAGCCAGACTAGTCAGCTAGTCGGCCAAAGTCATAGTCGGGGCCCATCTCTAATAATTATAATCCCATTGAAGGACTTTTTCGGGTTGTATTGATGAATTTTTAATAATTATAATTCTGCAAATCCATTTTGTCGCAAATCATATTTTTTTAATCAACATACAACCTACACACATACTAGCACATGAACAAAGTTTTTATAATTTTATCATATATCAGACTCTACAGTGGAACAGACTTGTGTAAAGTACAGTCAGCGTCAAAAATATCGGGACGAACAGACTGTTCAAAGTAATCTCAACAACTAAGAAAATGAAACTTTATCTCAATTGGATAAAGTTCTTGTCAGAATGACCGTTGTAGTGTACTGTCTTCATTCTGAAACATTCCTTGTGTATGTCGTCGAGTTAATTTTTAATTTTCATAGTTGTTTAGATCATTTTGAACAGTCGGTTCGTCCCGATATTATTGCCGCTGACTGTACAATCAATACTATTCTAAGTTTTAAAATAATCATCACGTATAAAATTAAGTTAGATTGAAATTGCTTATTAGTCTTAAAGACTAGATTGTAATAAATTATTAACAATCGGTTTTTTTTTTAATAAAGAATAATGAAAAATAAAAAAACAACTTACACTGACCTGCAAAAAATGTACGCAAATTTGAATTTCGCGGGTTATCTTACCGCATCGTCCTAAAAAAAAGTAATGTTGCGAAGATCCCATCTTAAATCCAATTAATACTAAAGGTTAAAATCATTGATGAGTTTACCTAGGTGTATAAATATTTTTGCCCTTGACTCAACGAACGATAGAAGTCTAGTGAGCGTGAGGTAAACGGCCCCCAGAGGTGAAACATCTGCCAGTTGTATGTACGATAAAAAAAATATGCCACCTGGTTGCGGGTGCTCGACCAATGGAAACGGCTCTTGATGACGCGTTGTGCTTATGATTTTGAGGTTTTTTTTTTATATTGGAGCATATGGTATAAAAATTTCCTTAGATTATTCTTCTTTATTAAACTAAATTTCAGAATTAATTGAGCAAGTCTATTCTTCTGCCTAGGTGGTCACAATTTTTTCTAAACTGTGGCATGATTGTGTAATAAAATTGAAAATACAATGCATAAAGTAATGCTAGGGGTCAACATGATTTTCTTAATAATAATAGTTGGCTGTTAATAAAAACAACGTACTGGTAATTACTCTAATGGGTGTGGTATGAGGTCTTGCGTTAATTGTATTACATGTTGTATATTCGAAAATGATTTGTCATTTCAAGTATTTTCCTGTATATGTTTTTTGTAAATCTTAATAATCGTTGACGCAAATCCTTATTTGCTGTGACAACAAGTACTTTTGAAAGGAGAATGGACCTACGACTTTGAATGTAAGTGTTCTTAAAATATTAAGTGTGAAGTCTGTCATCTCGAAAACTTTTAATATCTTTAAGTACTGTCTGTGCTAAAGAATGTTCTAGACAATTGAATGAATTTGAATATTAGTATGTATTAATTAATAATTAAATTGTGTGAGAATAAATCATCTTCACGCCTGTCGTCTCCTAAAGGTTATGCGGAGGTGTATTTTAAATACACCTACAAACAAGCCAAAAGTAGTGGAATTTAGTGTAGTTTGATAAGAGACGATATCATGTCTGTTTATAGAGCACAAGTTCCCAAATCGGTCAGTAAGAATACGCTGATAACATCATTTTTAGTTCAGTCTGAATTTTCACCTCGGTTGATATTGATACCAATAGGCACGCCCCCATTACATGGAACTTAGACATCACTGGCGAAACGTGGGTGTACCTGTACTTAGTGTCACCTTGGATTCAGTACATGATTTTGAACCCTGCTGCGTTGAATTTTTTCGATGGTTATTAAAAAAAAACGTGAAAATGGTTTTCCCTTTTCTATAAAGCAGCTGATTTAGCCGACAAAATATTCTATGCTAAGGGATCTAGAATCATGTGCTAAAATTCATGGTTAAGTTTGCTCGTCGATGTCCCTGCTCCATGTGTAGGTTACAGGGCCCTGAGACAAAATACATTTCTGTTAGCGTTCACGCCAAACGCTACGCCAAAATGTATGGGAATGACATTACCTGCGGAAAGGACACGACGTAATCTTTCCGCAGGCAATGTCATTCCCGTACATTTTGGCTTGAACGCTAACAGAAATATGTTTTGTCTAGGCCTGCTGGTCTGCCTAAGCCTTCTGGGAATGTCATGGATGTTTTTTAGTTCAACAGAAATAAAATATATCATTTCACTGCACTAGATTCTTGTAACAGAGTTTATATTTCTGAGAGGCTGGTCAATATTATGCGTTGTCATGTCAAATCTAAATGTAGCTAAAGGCTAGCTGCCGCGGTCTATTCTGTAATATATGTCACCGTGAAAACTTAAGTGAAGTGAGCTGTCATTCCACCTGATGCTATGGGATTGACACAATTGACTTCCCACTTCAAGTTCACTTCACTAGAATACAACGACCTGTTGTGATTAATTGGCGGAAATCAACAGCCAATCAAATCACTTGACATGCGATTCGACCAACACATTAAATGAAACAGAGTTTCAGGAACCAAAGTAAGGATTTATTCCTACCACTCAGTTTCTCTAATTTTCAACAAACACTCAATCTTATTTAATGAAGCGTATTTAGAACGCCATCTGTCTTGACATCCCGCGTTCCGTGCAAACAAATTACAAGACATTTTTTGAGAAAAATACTACAAATTAGCTGTTGAACCAAAAACTTGACATTTGTTAGGACGTAAAAAGCTGACCTAGAAAAACAAATCAATCAAACACTGAAATTGAAAAAGTTTTTTTATTGTAGAATTGGACTAAGAATCAATAAATCAATAAAGTTTACTGCTGTGGCGTTAATTGACACAGTGAGCTAAGAAAGAGAGCTAAATCTCATACACGACAGAAAAAGCAGTCTACAAAGCCGAACTTATCCGAAACTCGATGAGCCCTATTAACAGCCGGGGCCTGTATACTGTACAGCCTTTAGAAATAGGGTTCACTCAAGTAAAAGTTATTTAATACTGTTGTGTGACAATATGAACCTAACCTAACACGGTGCGGTAGGTCAAGCAACGCTGGATGCGCAAGTGCACAGGTGGTGGCGGGCCCGGCCCCGGCCCGTTGCGTGCATTCCCTTCTGAGACACGCAACCGGGCGGATGTGTGCATATGATCGCGATTACCGATTTTTGCACGAAACACATGGTGTGTTTTAAATGACTGAATAGTGACTAAGTCCTTATTCAGTCACGCTAGTCATACTAATTTGTTTTTTTTTTTCATGTTTTGTGTTTCACTTTGGAAAGATTGTGACGGATTAATATGAAGGTTTAAGTATCGGAAAGTTTATAGGATATTGATTAACATCGTCGGTTCCGTGGCAGTTGATAAGTTTTACATAATTCCTCATTAACATGAGACCAATTGAGAATTTGCGTGGGAAAGCATTTCGCGAAAAGACAAGCTATAAAATTTTATACATTTTAAATCCGGCTTTCACCGCTACATGCCTCACATTTAAAATGTTTGTTTTTGTTGATTTTGGTGGTTAACAATTTATCAAAATCATTCTAGCCTTAAAACCGTTTTAATTTTACTATAAATTAAGATTTCAACTTTCTAGAAAAAAACATTTGGTTGTTTTAATTGAGATCTAGAAATTGATGTCACTGATCATCTTCAGCAGTCAGCTCCGCCACCACATGCTGCTGCTGCTGGCTAACTATACTTTTAACACAGTATGAGCCTTGAGCTATTCCGTTCCTGATACGAGGGAAGAAGTTTAATCTTTGTCTAATCAATTATTTTGGAATTGGCTTCAAGAACATCTTGAACAACCCTGAAATTTGATTACAAAGCTTAAAACACAAAAAACCGCCACCAAATTTCGTAATTCTGACCCCAAGGCAGCAGACGCGCTTGTCATACATAAAACATTCAAATTGGGCCCCAATACCGTTCCCTCGCGTGCATCCTGTCATTTCACCTGCTTTTGATCACAAAGCTCATTTAAATTCACTGCTTAGGATGTTTGCGATTATTTTGGGAGTCCCGAAGGTATTTAGCTCTTGAGCTTTCGCATTTCATCGTCCAAAATGCCTATGAGGGCCACGTTTACTTTGATGACTGAGGCAAAAATCCATCGCTCAGGCTTTCAAAGTTGCTTTAAACATTATTTTAAAATGTCGATACAATGAAAACCTATCAGTAATAGAAGTAGATCTAAAAGCAAGGGCTTGTAACGAGAGTCAACCAGCATAATAACGCTATCACCTGGCAGTCACCACATGATGCAAGACACACCATATTTAAACACCACACAGGTTATATGCAACGAATTTTAACTTTTTAACCCCATTCACCTCGTTACAACCATAAGCATCATCTATATTTATGAAGCAGAGATAACAAGTCAAAGTGAAGGGGGCAGAGACAAAACAAATACATTGAAAGCTTCGCTTGGGGTGAGCCTTATCTCGCATATGGGCTTACCGGTGAACGGTGTCAATGATCCGCGCCCCCGATATGGATATATTATGAGAACTCTTAAGTCATTCATCTATTAATGTGAATTAATAAACAATCGTAGGAGTTTTTTTGGACAGAAGTTGTGTTTAGTTACGAATTGTAGGGATGTCATTACGATGGATGGTTGTGGTAGGTTAGGTTAGTAACAAACTCGGGGTCATTGACAAATGCGAAAGCATGTCTGTTTCCTTAGCAGTTCTTGGACGTGAGGTCTATAGCATCATCTTCTGACTGATCGACCCCTGAACGATTCAAGAGTGCCTTTATTTGGTTTGAAACACTTGAGTCAGAAGTTACATTTGGACTTGCCGAGAACGGAAAGCATCTTAACTAAAGTGAAATAAATGAAATTTTCAATTGTTGTATAGACTGATCTCGTATGAATACTGATAGTGCAGCATTTCATTGCGTTGATATTCTATCGATAACAACATCGAAATATTACAATTACAACTTTTGAGGTCAAACGGTAACGCTCAAACAGATATAGCACGCACGGTGTCCCAAAAAATATGTAAAGAGTCCATAAATATATCGTACAAAACAGGCACTTGCTTTTCTAGACTAGATTAAAGAACAAAATGGCGGCTAGATGTAATGCTAATATATTCCGTTTTATGTAGCTTGCTCATTCAGTTTTTATTCCTCTTTTTGAAGTGAGCTTCGCTGCAGCCACGTGCAAAGATAGAAATTCTACTCAGTATTTCTACGACGCCATTTTTTGACATGTCAGATAATGAATTCTCTCAATTGTATGAATTGTTCAATTACCTGTATCAGTAGCCAAAATACTTAATCATTAATAACAGATTGAAAGATAAGCATAACAAGCAAGTCATTTATTAATGATAATGATGATTATTACACAATTAACCGCCACTATGAGTAATGACACGATTAATTTAATGTAGGTATATTTTTAATAATCTCTATTAATTATCTGTGACAAATAGAATTTAAAAGAGCTTACTTCACAGTTGTTGATTTTTAAGGTGTAGATACTAATGTCATTTTATGATTTATGGTTTATTCAAATAGGTTAAGGGGTTAACAACCGCCAGTTCCGGCTATATCTATATCAGATGTGAACAACATCCAAACTTGGTGTGAAGGTCAATCGCGTATCGCTCAAATATGAGGAAAACCAGCTAGGTATAAAATTTCTTAACAAGTAGAAATTCTAACTGAAGGAAACATTGGTTCTGTCGCTTTAATCGAACCACTAAATAGATCAATAGCCAGTAAAAAGTAATAGAAAACACGCAGAAACCGCGTTGGATGTACCAGGTTAACATAAGGTCGTGGACTATGTAAGGACGGGCGCCGGGCGGGTAACGACCGGGCACCGCTACGCGCCAGTTTCGGGGGTCGTCGACCTGCCGCGACTGACGACGTCCTGGGACGGCCTCTACGCCGAATATGATGCCTTGGTACCTAGCCGGAGAAGTTTTTCTCATAGTTTCTTGAATTGGAGTTTAATTAGTTGTATCGAACATTTTTGATATGTAATTGGAGGTGGGCAGAGAAGATGGTAGATGATAGATTTTCTTTCGAATGTGTAATTTTCTTTGCATTATTTATATTAAAAACACATACTAATCAAAATAATCCCAAACGCATCCTCAAATTTCAGTAAATAGGATAACTAATAGAACAATCACATCCAACCGAAATCATAACAACCTCTTTTGAATGGAACCATTCTACCAACCTCCATGCATTCCGAGACATAGCCCCGCCCCTATTTCACAGTTAGAAACTCACCCTACAATGGTAACAAAAAAGTCTCCCTTTGCAAAGGGTAAGGTCGAATGCACCCGTAGTCCTTACCTTACTTAAATAAAAGCATCTTTAGAAGAACACTCAATTTCACTCCGTACTTCGCGTTAAAAGTTTTAAAACCCTCTTCAGGATTAGAGTAATGCGTAGGTGATGGATTGACGCCCGAAGGAAATAATTGTATGAGTGTTCTTGATAATACTTTGTATTCCAGTAAAGTGTTCTCACTACTTGGGAGTTTTAGTATTCAATCTTATCGAAAACGGCTGTTCCAAAACTGATACAAGATCATAGAATAAGGGACTACTCACACTTATTCAGCTCTGTTCAGCTTTTGTCAATAGAAAACAACGAATTGTACAGAGTCCGTTCAGCTTTCCGCGGCTGAACGGATGCGTATGCATCTCATACAAAATCGTTGTTTTCCATGGACAAAAGCTGAATAAGTGTGAGTAGTCCCTAAGTCAGATTTTTATCAGAGGAGATATATTATGATGCTTACCGTATGAGTCTTTAACTACTTTCTTGTTGACTATAAATAGACAAATCATATCATTATCATCATTATGATATCTAGAGACAAATGTGCAAAAGAAAATTGTTTCAATTATATTAGGGCTTATTGAGAACAAACTTCATAATCAAATACCTACTCAACTTTCAATTTAAGGAGAGCAATGCAGTAGGAAACATTGCCATATTTAAATTTATTACAAGAAAAAGCGGAAAAATATTTAATGAAACAACAAGTCTGCACAACACGTCAATGCAGGCAGAGACGGTGCCTAAACGTGGCAATAAAACGAAACAGTCTCGACTAGGTAACTGGTACCAAATTCGTATTAAACCTAACTACGTATAAAAGAAATGTAGAAACATGTGTAAAATAAGCTTGAACATAAACATATTATATGCCTTTGTGTGGATCTTTAAAACAATTGTCTTACGTACAAGCACAATTGAAATGAAGGGACTCTACTGTTATTTAACAGTTGCAAAATATGACAGCTCTGTTGACAGCTTCGCAAAACAAATCTATTGCGATTAGCAGTATAATGCAATATTAATATGATATGTATTGGTATTGGATTAAGAATGTACCTAAGAAGCCTCCTTGGGAATTCCACCGCAAACGCCTGACTTGAAGATTCTAGTCAGGCGTTTGATACGGTTCAACAAGCTAAATCAGCGTATTTATTATTTATATCCACAGTGGAATTTGGAATAATAATTTAAAACACTGAAACATCTAAACTGAAATATTATTAAAGGTCCCAATTTCACTTCAGAGTACAGACGTACCAATTCGCAGAACGGAAACGTGAGATATTGCGCCAAACGTCCACTTTTATATAAAACTTTCATGCAGCTATAAAACTGCGTTGTTTTTGTGACAGACTTAAGTACGTGACGACTACATTTAGACTAATTAACGACGGCAGTAATGACTCGTGTCCTTAAAAAGTACATGATGCATTTCGAGCAGGACAAAATGACAAAAAGAGAACGATATTCATGTCATTCAGGCGTCTCTTTCCGTGAGTAACTAACGCAAATAATCTTGTATTGGTCAGATTAGTTCGACAAATATTTTAGTTCTAATTTGTAGATATAACGGTTAGTTCCAATTCTTTGCTATATTTGTGTCAGTAACGATACTTTTCCTATATTTTTCTCTTCAACAATGACTGACACAAGCCCTATTGATAGCCACTTATAAATGATCACGTTCAAAGACTACTAGACTACAATTGAAAACATAGGTAACAGTAAATATTCGAGATGCTATTGGTGTTAATCACATTTCCAAATCCGAACTACGCCGACATTAGCCGACAGTGTCGGCGTAGGCTGTTACATCACCGACACGGACTGCGACCAGTGGCTACATGAAACCGACATGCCTCCACACGATAGAACACCGAGGAATACCATAGAAAACATAGATGCTATAACACGTACAACGTCCGTCACTAACCACGTGTAACCAGTTTCATTCAACCTCGTAACTTAGATTGATAAACTTTACAGTAAAATACGGCTAAAACGTGATTTGATTGTATAAAATACCTTGTTTATCTCAAGCTGAAATGTTATGCAGAATATTATCGATAATACGAACGTCATTACGGACAATATAGAAGGAAAGCGTCATGGCGTGGATGGCGGCGATGTAAATGCAAAAACATGACGTACACTTGCGTTCAACGATGTTCTATTAATTGTGAGTGATTTGCCACCTACTATCAATTGTAATAACGTCACATACAATATGTATTACATAAGAATATACACAGGCCGGGGTTTTACTTCATTTCTAATATCATAATTATGACGTAGAGATCAGAGTCTGTTGTTGTCATACCTTGTTTGTTGACAATGTTAGATAATTTTTGTTAAATGACGTCGGAAATCACCTTCTGAGATCATTATAGATTACAGCAATATTCTTAGAACGTCTTTTAATGCAAATTATATGGCACGACTATTATTCAAGGTGGTTGTTGGTACGCTTAAGTTCAGTTGTACTCATGGACTGAAAAATGACACTTGGACAAACCGATCATAATCGTATGACTCATGTAAACAATGATTCATGTATGATTAGATTACATATATACGTCAATTTTGTTGAAAACCAAAACAATGTTGTACAACTAAAAACAAACTTTAGATATGCCATCATATGCCTAACCTTTTCGGGGGTCGGCTTCTAGTCTAACCGGATGCAGCTGAATACCAGTATTTAACATGAAGCGACTGCCTATCAGACCTCCGCAATCCTGTTACTGGGTAACACCATAACCCTTGGTAAGACTGGTCAGACTTTCGGGCTTCTGACGACCTGTAACGAATGTCAGCTGAGACCAATCTGAATTTCTGAAAACTGAATTGGTCTTAGTATGTAAAGATAGGCATCCATCCACGACTAACCCCAAACAAATCACTTGATTAGAGCTTGACAGTTGGGTGTGATATATTAACGAATAGAGAGATACATTTTTCTACAATATTATTTGTGTGTATAAAGGTAACGACAAGGAATGTAGACACAATATTTAATATGTACTTACAGTTATGTAAGTTTTCCTTATCTGCTATATCTGCTAAGCAACAATAAGTGTTCAATTAACAAAGAAAATGGCTATTATTTTTTAAATACTAGGCTACTACGAGTGGCTTTAAACGTGAAAACGTGAAGAACTCATAAACGAGATGGTTGATCACGAAGGTTTTGTAAGAAGTGACAACTTATAATTTTCATTTACGAAAACATATTATAAATATCTTCAGTCTCGTATGAGCCTTTTTTCCAGCTAGTTAAAGATTTCCTCCCAGTTAAAGCAAATGCAGCTGAATATTACCAAGATTTCACATGGAATACCAAAAACATAACTGCGCGGTTGTCCCGAGATGGTAGATGTGTTGGCAGACCAATAGCCAGACAGGTGGATGCACTTACAAAGGATCGTCAGTAAGACGTCGATAAGACTCACATAAGTCGCACAGACCAGCGCCCTAATTATGTTACGCACACCAATCTGAATATTTTTTATGAGATTGCTAATCCATTGCTTTATATATAATTAATGTCGTTGAACTGCCAAAATGGAAGCCAGTCCTACTGTTGAAGCATGGCACAAAAGGGAAGAGTCCTTTACTCAGCAGTGGGTAGAACAAGGCTATCAATCATGATAAAAAAATAAACAAAAAGGAAACACAATAAGCAATATATATAGTAAAAAACCCTTGAAAGCTATTAGTATGGAAACACAGATAGAGCAGTTTATTCCTTTTCCATCAACAATACATCCGGACATTTGTAACAAAAATCCACAAAACTATTATTCGTGATACAGATTGACAGCAATGCGCTAATCGCTAAAATAACAACCAAAAGAGACACTTATCAGGACTCGTCAACAGAAGGCCAATACTCGTATTTAAAACGTTCAAAATCTAGTCGCAGTTTCATGTCGTCGACAATCAAATGTCAAAAACTTGTCAAAAGTGTATGAAAACCAGAAGTATTTTTGACAAATTCTGAAAGAAGAGACTGTGAACGTTCGTAAAATTACGAGAATTCCCTTCTGATCTACCGTCCATTTTCGTTCAACAGAACCCAGTCAAAAGAGATGCAGTTTAAGCGACTAAAAAGCAATAATTTACATAGATACTACAGAGAAAAACGAAAAAACCATTATCATGAAGATAATAATTATTATGTATGGAGAAACGGAGCCATTTAGTTTCTTCCTTTTCTATCAACGAATCCATTTGCACATTAAAAAAAAAAACACGCAAATTATTCGTGATAAGTTGATAACGATGACCCAATCACTAAAATAACAACCAAATGTGTTGGTTGTCATTCAACAACCATTCTAAACTTTATCGTACCCTAGGGATGTGGTCGCAATCACAATCAACTGGACGATTTTTTTTATCGATTTTGCATCGTGTAACGACATGAACTTATCAGTTGTTTACACAACCCTCGACATTAATTTTAAATTCCTAGAACAATGTATTTTTTTGTTCTGGATTTCTACTTGTTTCGGGATCGTAAAACACATGTTTGTAAGTGAAAAGATCCTGAGAACTAAAAATAAACAATTATTATTTAATAGATAGTCGGTATTTTTTTGCAATGAAGCTTAATTTTCAATTAATCAATAAAATGACGCGGAAATTTTTATTAGGTTAGCCATCCCTACATTTTACGCTAATGCAAGGCAAACAGATTTTCCCAATTACATTACTTTGATTCATTATATTATTATAACCAGTGATCATTTCTAAGTACAGACACCAGCACATCAAACTACCCCAAACTGTCAAATTTTCCCAATTGAACATGAACCTTATACTTAAGTTATAAAGTAGAAAATCTATCAAAGAAATTTGACAGATTAGGGTAGCTTGATGTGCTGGTGTCTGTACATCACTTATTGTAGTTGCAGCACGTGACAATGGTCATCTTGATAAAGAAACAAAACCAGCAAGCAAAATCATAAACTATCAATAACCTTTTATTTACCTAAAAAAAAACCGTCCCAATATTACAACCTTCTAGACTACGATCTGTTGTTTCCGACGCATCGAAAGCGATACAGCCCAGTGCACGTGCACTTAAAACATGGCCCGGGTCACGTTTGCCACTGGTCTGTAGAGACCTTGCTTCTGACATAACTGTATTTACTGACTTAACAATTTTTTGCATCATCAGGAAATATCAATAAAATATTAATAAGGGATATAAATATGATCAGGAGTTCCGATATTCCTTATGCTGATCGCTATGATAAACATTGAATGAGGGGAAATGATTTGACCAATTTACTAAAAATTCAATTGAAAATCGCAGTTATTCTATTAGATGAAGTCACATCTAGCTTCGCAGAACCTTAGTGAAACCATATTTTCTAAACGAATAATATCAATATAAGCGACGCATCTTCCACCTTTTCAATTCCTGCTTTTATCCCAATCTATTTGTTAGCAAGTCTTCAGGTCAGTTCCTTTTCACCCCCTCTCTAGCCATATCAACATTCACAGAGTCTACTCTATCTACGATGCAAAATTTCAGTATGTTCAAAGCAGTACAGACAAGTACGTGCAAGAACATGTGTGTTTAAAACATGGTCATAGTCACGTTTGCCATTAACAAAGCAACTGGTCATTATATACTGCAGAACTGCAGCTATATATGCAACTATAGCTTCTATTTTTGATGCCATTAAGGACATTGTGAAGATTTTGAAAGCAGACAAAGCTGAAATTATTTGAAAAACTCAAAACCGTGTTGGATTCATAGTAGATACTGAAGAATGTCTCAAATGACCATTTAGTTGAAGATAAAGTAGAGAACAAAAATAAAAGACTAATGATTTTAATTTCCTTAGAGATTATCATCACCATCATCATTTCAGCCGAAAGACGTCCACTGCTGGACATAGGCCTCCCCCAGGCTCCTCCACTTCAACCGATCTTGTGCTTTCCACATCCAGCGGATTCCATCCAGCCATTTATTCCAAACCAGATCAAAGAACGATGGAATATCTGTATTCGAGCTAAATTCCATTGACAAGAATCAGGGTTGCTAGTATGGACTAGGAGATATAAGAGCGATCCCATTGTGAGGAACAAACCAATCTGTAGATATTGGAAATTCAATACATTGTCCTCGGAATTAAGGATAAATGAAATAACGTGCAGCCTTTTCGATATTTCAAAAATCAATTAATTTTAATTAATTCGGAGAATTGAATGAACTGTACGTATTTTAAGCTTCTACTGTGGAAATATGTTTTTTTTTAAATGAAAGCAGAAGGATGAACATGGCCGAATAATTGTTATTTTGATAACTCAAGATTTCCTGTCAGTTTCTTGCACATCATTACTACGAAGCAAGAGTCAATATTGCAATTTCCAAAAGATATCTGAATAACCAATTTTACGATTGAAATACTTACGTTAAAAACGTACTCTACCGATAAAAACAAAACAATAGTTAAAGTTACTGACATGTTTACTATGCTGCAATGAACAGTTACTCAAAAAAAGGTTACAAGCACTACATAACAGGAAACGTAACACTAGGGTGTCCATTCCACTGTAAAACAGAATAGCCAAGTACGCACAATTATACAGAAAACAGTGTTGTTGCATAACGGTTGCAAATGTGATACAGAAACGCATCAATACACGCGGAAATAGTCACGTTACTGGTTATTTTTTTAAATATTTAACTACAGAGTATATAACGCAAAAAAGAAGATCAACTTGTACATGTTATTAAGTTAAAAGCAAGAAGTCACGCTACTACGTTATTTGGAAAGCCGAGGAAGCACCAGTTGATGTGAAAATAGCAGATGTGATGCATCATGATGGTAATTATCAGAAATATTATAGAACACCATCTAACCATATTGACAGGCGACTTGCTGAAGGTAAAGCAAGATAAATTCACTCTATTCCGGGAGGTCTTAGCTCAGCATTAAGACTCATTCACTTCATAGAAGATGATGAAAGCAAACAAAAAAACATGCGATAGAAAGAGAACCCAAGGTTTAGAATGCCACCGATCGATGTTAGATACAAGAGAAAGCACAAAATAAAAACATTATCGACTTGGTAACTGATTTGTTGTCGTTTTCGGCTGTTAATGTGTACATTGCTTTGCTTTTACGACAAAAAAAAGGAGAGATCCCATGCAGCTGCTTATCTGGTGAAGTCGTAAACCGAGAGAAAGGGGTAATATTATCAAAATATTATGGCTATTATCCTCCACTTCGTACGCATGGTCCTCACATTTTACGATTACGGGACAATTTACGGGGACGCCATGACCAAATCCGGGGACCAAATACGCATAGTATCATTCATTTGGAGGGTATATCTATACTTCTATACTAATAATATTATAAAAGGTAAAGTTTGTGAGGCTGTAGGGGGTAATCTCTGGATCTACTGAACCGATTTTGAAAATTCTTTTACCAATAGCTACGTTATTTGTGAGTGTCATAGGTCTACATATTAACCTGAAAACAACGGTCGATTGAAAAAAAGTAGGGAGCAGGGGCAGCTAGTCCCGGTATGAGGAATAATTATGAAAACTTCACAGAATAAGCAAGCTTGTGACAATGCCGTATTTATCTTTTTATTAGCCTAAGAACCGATGACCGTTGCGGTACAAGAGTTCTTGAGTGGAGACAGCGACTCGGTAAACATAAGACAAGAAGCCCTAGGTATTAGCTGGATGTGAATTGCCGAGAATCGAGATGAATGGCGTGCGATTGGAGCGGTGGGTGTAGCAGGGGACTACTGAAGACTCATGATGATGAAGATAAATAAGTTGGAGGAACGAAGTTAGTTTGGGGCACACGTCAAAGTTTCCTTGATTGACGCTTATTCTGGGAAGTCGGTCCTACAGCCAATGTTGCTGACAGGCTGTCAGTGTCACATAATCTAACAAAACTATTGCGGCCTTTTAAGAAGGTAAAAAGATGCAGGTTTATAAACAAGCGAACCATTTCTGAATTTCGAACTTTATTACCTATTCCTAGTTAACGTTCTTATTGCAAAAACTGACGGTAGATCCGAATTTAATTTGTTAATTTTGTATTAAGAACTTTACACTTGTAAGCATTTAGTTGAAAATACAATAACTGGCTTGAAGGTTTGAGCTTGGACCAAAGTTGGAACATGTTTTGTAATGAGACGGTTGTTCTTCAGGGTTTGAAAATATTCCTGAATATTTGGCCGAGAATTAAGCAAGTTCGTTAATAACATCGTGGAAGGTAGCGTTTTGGAACACGTGATTATAATCAGGCTTCTTTCAAGTACTCACTATTGAATCTGGAAGGCTGCGGTTACTAATTACTGGCCATTATGTTTTGATACTCAGTGTTGCTAGGCAGATTTTGCGGTACTAATAATATGGTGATGTGATTTTTTTTATCTGACGCCAAATTAAAAACGTATCTGGGGAATGGCTGTTTCAATATAGGTTTAGCTATGTAGATGAACTTTTCCATTCCAATATTAAAATAATAAGATTACGTTTTGACAGTAAATTTACTCAAAATAGATTCACTCTAGCAGGAATGTCGGTCATATACACTGAGGCTTATGTTCGGCCATTTAGAAGTGTGTCAACAGCATAATCAGCCTATATAATGTTCCCACTGCTGGAACACAGGCCTCTTCTCTTAGAGAGGGAGTGGGCTACGATGGGGGCCCAGTCGGATTGGTAGATGTCACATGTCTTCGAATTCTAGGACATGCCAGTTTCCCTACGGTGTGTTCTTTCTCCGTTTTGAGAGCAGTGGTGTTGGCATTATTTACACTAAGTTAGGCGCCTGTCTGGATTCAAAATCACGACCTACAACTCATAAGTCGGAACCTTATCAATGTCAAAAGAGACTATGTTTAATAAAAACACTGGCTGTACGCTTGACAATGACCACACGTAGAAAAACAGACCTTTTAAATAAGAGATCAAGTTTCAAGATCATTTTACAGTGCCCTATGTTCCGAATATCCGCCATTCAAGCGACTTTTTGTCTTAATAGCCTTAAAAGGAGTTAAAACAGCATCGATACAATTTCTGTAATTGCAACACCGGCAAGTTTATATAATTTATCATTGTGCAAAGTCATTGCCCTTTATTTTTACAAAAAAAGTGAATTGATATAAACAGGAAATGTTTAAATAACAGGTTTTGTTGAGGAAACGCTATGAGGATTGAAAAGGACAAGGAGCTGATTTTTTACGTCCTGGACGTAGATGAAATAATTATTTTGTCGAGATATTACTTGTACCTTCGCCTTTATTTTAGATATTAGTTACTTTTTCAACGCCTGTACTGTGATATCGGCCATTTTTATTAGTGAACCGTTAGGATTTTCTCAAAGTAGTTGTTGCGAATTCACAGAAAAAACACGTACCACAGACAAAAAAAACAGACACATCATTTCTTTTCTGTAAACTTAATGGTATATTATTCAATTAGTTGTCTCCAATCAAAAATTAAACTTTGCAGCCTATAAAACTATTTTTACACTACTGTCTTCGGTAGATCTGCTAAAAATTCGTCCGTTTACCGCTACTACTACATTCCTGCGCTCCTGGTAACACGGTATGAGTGCACCATGTACGGGGTGAATGACCGGCTATTCACGGGGTGTTGATTGGTTAATTGTTTTAATATTGCATCTGCTATTGTGCCGTTGGTTGGATATACTATAATTTATTCCGATTCTTGCATATGCGCATATTTGCTTTGATATTGGAGTGCCTAGATTCTTGCAAAGGCTTTTGATAAGTGACCGTTACAAAACTACAACTTGCAAACAAAGAATGAATAATGTATTATTAAATAAACTACAGGAAAAGTTAAAGATGATGATACTAATGAAAATATCCGGAAAGGAAAAGCTAAGTTAATTATTTCAATGAAAGCAAAGCGGATATTAACTATTAACGGTATTCTTGAACCCATTTCCATTTTCTATTTTGACATGATATGAGACGTAAGAATGCTTACCCAAGCAACATTCATGTATATTAGGACCAAATCTTTTGGAACAGTCACTAAGAGTTAAAACAGTTTTATAAGCTTACATAGACAAGATCAGAAGAGCTATCTTTTAGATTGGTCCTCGTAGTTTAAGATGTCTATCGGTAAACGTAGAGGTTGTGTCAAAAAGAATCTGTATGACAACTTCTTTTACATCGATCAAGTACCACTAATGTCATGTCATGGTCAATATGCTTTCCAAGCAAAATCAACCGTTATTTCGATATTCTTAAGGCTAGTAAACATAAAGGACTTAATATTATGGTACTTACCACCAGTGCCAAGTACTTTGAGCAGGTCAAAATGTGATATGTCCACTTTTGCGGGGCCGTTGAGATTAACTGTAACAAAATTAACATGAATTAATATACGAATACGTGTTGACTTCCCCTAAGAAGTTTATGCCGTCATAGAATTAAGCGATATTGTATAATTATTATAATTTTTGGAATCTTAAGTCTGTCTGCTGAAGAGAGTAAAAAAAAGTGGAGGTTATGCGTTCGGCGAGTTTTGAGGGTGCATTAGAACTGCCTGCAAGAGTGACGATACTTAAATCTATATATGGCGCACCCTCGGCAGACAGTCCCGCTACCTCCTTGCTGACTTACATTAGTACCTATTAGTTGGCTTATATTTTCTCTATGAGAGAAGAGTCGTTTCGTATGGTAGAGATGGCGAGCCCCATCTGTTTGGAGTGGAAGCACATCCAAAGAGACTACATTCTTTGGGAGAAGACGAGGATGATGATAATTACGTATTTAGGTGACTGGCGTGTTAAGGACAAGAAGAAGAAAAAGCTGACTACTTTCACAACATTTCATGAGCTATCATCATAGGAGGATCCGTTTTCATGATATGGAGATTACTCGATTCTGTTTGGATTTGAAGCACAACCAAATACCATATCTTCTAGAGAAGACGAGGATGATGATGTATAATTACGTATTCTGCTGACTGGTTAATATTTTTCCAAGGCATGACCTTCACAGAGTTTGTGCCGATACGAGAGAAGAGCCGTTTTCTTTACTAATATACAGAGGTAGTTTGAGAGTTTGTTTGTAGGGTATTCTTCGGAACAACTGATCTGATTCCGAAAATTCTTTCACTAATGGGAAGCTACAGTACGTTAAAACAAAAAAATTCGCGCGGACAAATGCGCGGGCAGAAGCTAGTTTATGTTAAGAGATGAAAAACAACATTTTAGGTCTGGTAGAACACCCAAACTTACTTAAAACGTAAATTCTTTGGGAGAAGACGAGGCTGGTGATGATAAAATTACGTATATTTAAATAACAGTTTCCTACAAGACCATTTGTGGTGAAGAATACAGATTACAGTTGCGTTTTAGTTAGTGTTGGGAACAGATTCAGATATTGCAAGTCAAGATTGAAATTAAATTCTCTAACGTCTAAATTATTATTGGCTGTGAGAATGTTATGATATACTTTAGATACAGACACTTACGAGTTAGTTAAGTTGTTGATATAATAACTGCCTCATATCTCTTCAGTAGATCATCTTTCAAAGTAAGGATATTATGGAAATTATGTAGAGGACTTTAGCCGACGGTAACTTCAGACACACAAGGTGGAACTTGAAGTGACGTTACCTCGAAAAGGGAAGAAGAGTCCTTCTAAGAATGAATCTATCTGTAACGTCACAGGGAAGACATTTCTATGCCCTGCTACCTTGTTTCTAGAACTATTATTCCATATGTCGACTATACTCTTCCGTTACTAAAAATACATAAAATCTCTCTAAAGGTACCAAATGAACTGTTCCAGATTGTGTTCCGTTATGTACATTAAAACGACATGCCTACGCGTCACAGAGATTTTCACTTTTACTTCGGATCTGCTTTGAATCCATCATGTCTTACGAATCCGTTCTACTTTGGTTGGAGAATATTCTCACTTATTGTAACATGTTTTCTACATGAATAAAGTACATCGTTTTTACTGGTGTCGAAACCCCCATGTAGGTGTGGTATATAGGATTGTGTCAACAGCATTGTGTTATTTTCGCTAATCTATATATATAAAATCGCCGAAATGTATAACTTCCGAACGACTGCACCAAATTGGATGATTCTTTTTTATGTGTTCCTTATTGTCAGGACAAAGTTTGTATATAAGAAAATTTTAAAAAAATATTTAGATTTCATCAGAATTATTTTTTACAATCTAATATAAAAAGTGATTGACGGTATGTGACAGAATACTTTGACAGATCTCTGACGAAATAATCGACCAACCAATTTGATTTTAGCAGTCCCGACTGGAGAAATAAAATATGGCGGTACGAAATTCGTCGGGTCAGCTAGTAATTAATAAGAATTAGTTTACAATTAATAGAACTAATAACAGAGAGCACCCAAGTGATGGAAAAAGAAGCAAAGGACGACAAGCGAAACGTTGGGAAGACGACAAACGGATTCAGACGAGAGACAGAGCTATGGTAATCTTTATAAGCCTTTGTCGAAGGATAAGCTGTTTAAAACACTGCACCAAAGGTCGATATTTAAAGAAAATATTTTTGAGCAAGCAATAAAGGCTTATTTTATTAATAACTTAGTAGGTAGTTTGGTTTAAAACATAAAAGGCGTTTTGATTATTTATTGTTCTCTGATCTATAAATTTGAATGCCTAACATATCCTTATCATTTGTGTTATTTTATTCATAACAATTTGTACTTAGTGATCGGGTTTTCCAAGCCAAGTATTGTTCTAAACTTTAAATGCCTAAACTGATCCAACAATAAATATAAATATGTTCATTACAGTTTGTCACTCTTGATGGTTATTGGCACATATTAGTTTGCATTGAAACTGTAATGGAGTATGGGCGTTTGCAGAGCGATTATGCAATTTGTTAGAATGGCGCAGAATTTAATGTCAACAGAATTTTTATACCAAAAAAAATCCGCCCAAAGAACAAAAATACTATCTCAATGACAACATCTCTTATCGTTTATGTTTAAAGTATATGATGATAACGATTTACATAAGAATTGGCGATAAACAAACTACATAGACACAATGTTTTTGCTCAACAAAGTCAAAGGTTCATTGACACTCAACTGTAATTATTTCATCTGTGACATTGGTGGAGCAAAATAGTAACATTACCTACTACAATACCAACATGTTTCATTTAACGTTAGTTTTTGCAGCATTGTCCATCCGGGTTTATCGATATTTATCATGGCAATCTTAAGATATTTTTGGGTTGTAAATAAACCTTTGGGGTCAATGCTATGCAAGATACCTTCTAGGGACTTTATTTTTTGTTTTAATCCAAGCATTTGGGTTCAAATTGGAGATTAATTTGATTTGCAGATGCGCGCTGCGCAGTTGCTGCGTCTTATAAAATATTTAACGGTTAACAGAATCTAGAAGATTAAGTCTCTAAACCTTCGAAGCAACATCATTCGATACTTATCCAATCACTGGAAATCAAATGTACAGTCTTAAAGATTCTCGACTCGTTTCGGCCACCTGTTTCATAGCTCGCTACTATAGGCACGCAAGCAGCTATATCAACATCCTACAGACTCGTCTTCGACAATGTCAATGGTGCGTCGACCCAATATTTACTAAATTCATATTAATTTCTCAAAGGTCGATCGCTACTTCGCTAGTTACCTAACCGCTGGCATTTCTCGATGGCGTTTGAAGGTGATCCGTGCGCATTTAAAACCATAATTACTCAACAATTCAACATATTTTTTCAAACAAAAATGTCGCCGAAAAATGTTGATTGAAAGTAGAATAAACAACCCATGCTCTGGTTTGGTTTGTGATTATTTTAATTTCCTCTTTTCTTGGTAATGTCGGTTGTTTTGTAGTATATATTTACGTAAAAGGGCTGTGAATTATATCAGTGAAATGGCAAGGGTTTCCTAGAATTGCGACAACAAAGAAAACTCTGTATAAATTAACTGGGAAATACCTACCGTTGCAGAATTACCAGTTATGGTGCAAAGAAAATTGCCATAACTAATTATAGAATTCTGTGGGAAAGAATAATAGGAACCAGCTTGATTGTAACTTGTATGAACTGGATTTTGCACTACGATTGATATGCAGAAGGCTAGATATATTTCCATAATATAAATATCACACAATAGTTGCATAATAGTTGTATATGAATCAGTATGTTTGTGTATGTGATCTGTGTGTAATGATACTCCTGAAATACTAGTCAGTTGTGAAACTTTAATTTTGGCAAAGGCATATTTTTTTTAATATTACGTTTTCATAACATAATAAGGCCATGTTCAAAAAAAATTATATAGTATTGCAGTTATCCAAAAAACAAAGTATTAAATAAAATGCTACAGTGGGGATAGTAATTCTTCATATTATGTGAGAAAGTTAAAAACTCAACAACTCCTTATCAACAGAGTCAACAAAAGGAGTATTGGGTTATATAGTCCATTGAAGATAAGTTGACCCAATTTTTTATAACTGCTTCACATACTTAAGAAAGTAATTATGCTTAGTAGGTTATTCCCCCAAACAAGTTTTAATACATAAATCACTAAATACTAGGGCAACTTATTTAATAAACAACGTAATATTCAGATGGTACTCAGGTTGTGGTTTCAAATCTTTTTAATCAATGTGACTTTTTCTTGAACGTCACCGATATTGGTGAAGGAAAACATCGTGAAGAAACCTGGACTTGTAATTTATATCAGTCTGAAATTGCCAATCTGTCTTGAGCACGTGTGGTGACCAATGCTCATACGTTCTCCTTCTACACGATAAGTTTTATTCAGTGCACAAAGTCTAACCATGAATTCAGTATATCATTCTAGACCCCCCAGCGTAGAAATTTTTCGTCGGCAAACGTAAAAACTTATCCTGTATAAGAAGAGGGCTTTGCTCTGGTATTATTATTTATGGCAACACTAAAAGTAGAAAGTAGCAACATTTTTTTCTAACTTGAGGGATTTTTTCTCCTTCATTGAACTGAACAAATTAATGGCAATTTAATCATATAATTAGTACAAATGCCTAATAAAACTACAATTAAATGGCGATTCGGACTTGGGACAACAATAGTGATAAGAAACTATAATTATCGCGGTTTGCGTCAAGGACTACTGATATTATGAGCCATCAAGTTATTCCCATAGTTGTGTTTGTGTGTGTATGAGAAATAATAATAGGAAACAAAACAACGAAAAAATTTGTTCTTATTGTATTATTTCTAGTTCTTGTTCAGAACATCCGCAAAGGCATATTACAGATTAGTTAAAAAGTAAATAAATAATAAAAAATATTTCATTTTATTTAGGTAAGTAATTATTACACTTATCCATACATTTAAGACAATCTTTTCTCAAATAAATCTGCTCATACCAACATTAAGCTAAGAATTAACAAAGCAAAAAGAAAAGAGATTGATGATCATAGTTTCAGGTATCTTGAATTCTAATATTGACTTCTCTTTTAATCTTTGTTTCTTGGAGATAGTAGGTACTAGAAGGTTTTTTTTTTCACTTATTAATTATATTAGCAGACAACAAGGCCCAAGATCGCATAAGACAGAGGTTTAGAAGGATAAAGGGGAGGCTTTTGCCTAGCAGTGAGGCACAATATAGAGTAACAAAAAATAATGATATTACAGATGGCAGAGATATCAACTAACAGTTGAAATTCTTTATTGGTTTTTAAAAAACAAGGAACGTCCGAGAATCATGTGCTGAATTCATGGTTCCTCTGCGCGTTGATGTCCTTGCCAATCTGTGTATTTCTTAACACTATATCTTTATGTAGTCAGTAAGTACTAAATGTCAAAATCTTTTTAGTAAGAAACTCAACAAGAGAATAGGTTACAACTTTCCCCAAGTTTTAAAGGAACTTTCACTGCAAAGACCAGATTAGAATCTATTCTAGATTTTATTTTAAGAGCAGTGCTCTCAAGATAGAATGCTGCAAATAGAAACTATGATAAATGTGGGATGCGTTCCTGTTAACTGTGCTAACTTGGGTAAATATGATATAGGTACTTGTGTGAGAATGGGTTGATTTCATTAGTAGAATGGAGTGATTCTGCATTGATGCTTAAAATTGTATAGAAACCTATAATGTTGACATTTTTTTTTTCCATCTGTTGGGACCAGGCGCGGTGGCAGCCAATGACTTTGGGGGGGGTCACAGACAAAGACTACCTACATATTAATAAGCAAATGTATTTATTATATTATCGAAAAATTACTATTTTACTGAAATTTTTTTTTACGAAAAATTACTGCTTTACGATTACGGCTTTGGGGGGGCGGTCATGACCCCTAGGACCCCCTCTCGGACCTCGCCTGGTTGGGAAACAGGCCTCCCCACCTTGCGAGAGAATAGCCCATAATCTGAAGGACTAAAGAAAAAAAAAAATAAGTATAGCATAATCAGCCCATACTGGCAATCTGCTGGGACACAGATCCCCTCACCGTGAGAGGGAGTGAGCTGTAATGCACATGTAGGAAATGAAATGTACATATAAGGGAAATAAACTAAAGTCAGTCATCGGACTACAGTTCATAGAAGTTATAAGACATTACAAGGAGCCAGGAGGACATAATATGAAATATAAATCCAGTATGATTTACATCTTTTGTTTATATAAATTGTAAAGAAGAATGACTTACTTAATTGATAAATGATTTTACTTCTTGTAGGTAGGTAGGTAGGTATATATGAACACTTTTACACTTCAATCATATTTTTTAAACTAGATGAGGTTGGTATTTCCTATCTGACTACCAAGTTGTCTTATAAACCAATTTAGGTACAAAAGAAAACTACCTAAATTCATAAAATTATGGAAGGTTTTTATAGATTTGCAACAAAATCTATTAAATTCTTACTTGAACTCTGGAAGTCTTTTAGTGATTTTGGAAGACATTATAGAAATTAGGGTTTTCAGTTCAGTTCATCTGTACACCAGAATATTTGACCAAGCAAAAACATGTTATGGCAATATTTCATAATATAGTATTCACAAAATTTCACCATTAATTTAAGCCCATAAAATTTAAGTTAACTATTCCAACAGTGTGCACATACTTTTAATGCCTGAAACTATTGCCCATTATATTCTGTTATGTTCTTAATTACACTATATGCCCACAAAGTAGGGACGCCTGAAGCTTTGGCAATCAAGGGAGTACTCCAAACCTATTCAAGATGTATGTAGATGTAAATTTATGTAATGTATTTTTTTTTTATATTTGAGGAGGTGGCGTTTAAGGGAAATCCTTCTAATATTATAAATGGGAAAGTTTGGATGTTTATTATTCAATCACGCGAAACCGGCTGAACGGATGAAATTTGACAAATAGATTATAACCTGGATTAACATGTAGGATACTTTTTATCCCGGTAGTAGGTTCCCGTGGGATATTTTTCAACCTTCACATGGGCAAAGCTGCTGGTAAAAGCTAGTATCCCATAAATGCCTCTTCCTCTTGACTAGAGTAGGCAACACACAGGGAAGAGTGGAAAGCAGTGGGGTAAACGTTTGCCCAACAGTGGACTGGTTGAAAAAAATATATATTAGAGGAGATGGGAAAAGGATTAGAAGCAGAAAAGAGAAGCCTTTACCCAGCTATGTGACAAGTATGGACTACATTATATTTTTACTAATTAGGGGAAGTTTGAAAGAGGTGTTAGTGACAGAAAAGCAGAAAAGGCAAAGGAAAGTGTTTCTCTTGGTACGGGCATGTGATGAGTAGGATAAAATGCATCAGAGGGAGAGAGTGATGAATTTAAATGGGAATGGAATTAATTTATAGAGGAAAAGGGAGATCCAATGAAAAGATGGATAGGTTGCGTAAGGGTTGATGTGAAGGAAAAAGGAGTGGATGGAATTAAAATTAAGATATTGTGTAGTGTTATAAAAGGTCTTATACCAATAATTACAATTTCAATGATATGCATGCTGACAGACAGCAAGAATGGTAAAGAAGAACAGTAAATAGAACATTCACAAGACACATGTAGGGTATGTGTGTGTGTGTTTCGTGTGTTGTGTGTGTGTTCATGCAGGCAGGAAGACATGTTTTGAAATTTTACAGAGTGATATTACTACATGACATTGAAATAAATTCTAAGCATGTCAAGCAAGCTAAACACTTCAACCTTTGTATACATATACCTTATGAATATTACATAACAGCTTATGTACTTTGTTTCACAATTACTAGTACTATGATTGTTGAGGGGAAACTGAGTACAATTTTTATGGTCAGTTCTTTATTTATCTACACTAATATTATAAAGAGGAAGGATTTGTATGTTTGTACTGAATAAACTCAAAAACACCTGGAACGATTAAAAAAATTATTTCACCTATGGAAAGCTACATCATTCTGAAGTAACATCAGCTATAATTTCATGTGGACAAAGTTGTGGGCAAAGTGCTGGTTCCTTAAAGGAACTTAAAGGAACAATTTCATTGCATTGTCTATCTAATATACTAGCTTTTGCCAGCGGCTTCGCCTGTGCGGAACTTTCATCCCCTATTTAACTGCCTTAGGGGTTGAATTTTGAAAAATCCTTCCTTATTCCTTGTCTACATTATAAGGGGAACCTCTGTGCAAAATTTCAGCCTTCTAGGTCCAAGAGTTCGAGCTGGGCGTTGAGAAGTCATCATTCAGGACTTTTCTTTTTATTTATATAGATAGATAGATAGACAATGCAATGAAATTATTTTTCATCAGTTTATTTTTACCTTTATCTAATCATACAGAATGAGCAGATAGGTAACTAAATAATATTGTTTTGATAGCAAAAATTTTTGGTTTTCTATGAATCATGCACCCTAAAGTTGCCTGTTCTGGTAATTCATGGGGGAAGCCTATGTCCAGCTGTGGACTTTTTAGCTTAAGTGATGATGATAAAATAATTCTATATAACATTTCATTCATAAATTCATTTATTCATTCATTCATTCAAGAAATGCACTGGTTTTCTTCATACAAATGCTGATAATCAATGTCAACAGATGAGTCATTTGGTAACACTACTTGAAAACTACATACAACATGTAAGTTATCAAGTTATATGACTGCATAATGAAGATAATAAAAAAAGAGAGAGCACTGCATTTTTGTATTATTAAAAGTGATCAGGATCCTGAACAAATAGATTGTTAGTCAAAATTAATTTGCAATTTCATAATGTGTAATTACTCAGAGTGGTTCTTAATTAAATCATTTATATATTCATTCTTATTCAATAAACGTAATTACTCCAGTACTTAGTGGTTTGTAATACCTTCAACAACGGAAATTGACTGTCCATTATGATGATAAGGCCGGTGCAGATGTCCCAGGAGAATTCAATGATCTATTACTCTGTATGAAAACAAGCATTGCTCTATGGTAGTCAGTTGAGGATAATTACAACAAACTTACCTTTGCATCTTTTCCTAATTTTACTAGCGTCAACCAAATTCCAGTCAACAGAATCCCGAGCAGGTGCAGGCACCGTGCCTCCGATGAGCTCCACGGAGCTGCTCCTCTTGGAGCTGGGCCCCGGCACAGGAATAAGCTCCTCCAGCTTCTTACAGTCCTTCACTGACGACACACTACTTGAGCACTCCACTATTTCCACACTCTTGTCTACATGTCCATTGGCAGTCACACTGCAGCCGTTGACGGGAGGCTCAGTCCTCGCCTTCTTGGTGGGCACCTTCTTGTGTTTGTGCGCGCTGTGGCGCCGCTTCAGCTTAGTTGAGTGCGAAGAGTTCCGCGAACTGACCGGTGACGGGCACCCGCACTCCATGCTGCCCTCCTGGTCGCTGCCCTCGTAATAACCCGACTCGTGCTCAGGCTTCTTGTCAGGCAGGCTCATTTCGGCGGTGGCGGTGGCCATGGCTCAGCCGTTGACCAAAACCATGTAGACTCCACCACTTCAGAACCTCATCCAGTTTTTCCACGTAACGCCGCGTTGTGACGCGCAAACAAGCCAGTCCCAAAGGCTTGCCCGACCACAAACGGTTATGAGAACGATGATTAATTATATTGCAACTATTCCGTCAACTTTCAGCGAAAGTACAAACGACACGTAAAGCATTTCGCGAGTAGTTCCACCCGCGATTACTTCACACGGAGCTCTGTCGCAGATGGCGCTGCAATATGCTATAACCCGACCGAATTCGAGACCACACCACAATAACGCTTGCTCCGCACACCGATATGTCAATGTGATTGGTCGATAGGAATTTCACTTGGAACTAGCTTCACTGTACCGAAACGTCAAATAATTTAGCTTTGTGTATTTCCTTTTTATTTATTTTGTCTCATTGTTTAACAAAATCACAGCCTCTTTGTCTTCCTGTTACACGCGGTTACAAATCCAAAACAATCCAGGTACTTTTCACTCGTATAAAATTTTCACTTCACTGTCAGCACAGTTCATTTGCACACAGACAACAATTCGTTTAATTTGTTTTTATTCACTAGCACTATGTATAAACCGTCTCTCTTTACAAAACTTGTATGTACACTATATAAATAAATTATAAAATGCACGCGCGAATGAGATACGAACCCACTCAGCGCGCTAAAGTAACTGAATTCGAGAAACGCAAAATAGAAACCGTGCGACGGTGTGCGAGCGGCGCGCTCCCCCCACCATTTACGATTTACGAGGCCACATAGTGCATGGAAAACGTGCAGACAAATCGACGAGTTGATATTTTTAATTCATTTCCCTATAATATTTTAATTCATTTTAGCAATAAAGAAATGATTTGCATGAATAAGAATAAAATTCAAAATATTCTTGGGTACAGTGAAATAACGTTGTAAAGACGACGATGATCTTTAAATCAAGCGTTTACTATACGAGTCCGCGTTTCATGGACGTAAACAAAGAGAGACACGGTTATTGCTTATCTATTATGTAGAGAGAGATGACAAATGTTAGAGGGAGATACACCATATACGCGTCTCTTTCTTGGTTCGGTGCAGAGTGGCCGTGAAGCGGTTGATAAAAACAGGGATTGAAACATAATGGATTGAGGAATTATTGGTTTACTTACAATAATTTTCGCAAATTACTTTTTCTGACAAATATAATTAAGAATTCTTTCTTTATCAACAGTGCTTAGCTTTTTAATTAGCATAGTTGAATTTTCCTTAGAATTTGTTACCCTAGCTTACTCACTGACATTCTTACGGTTATTATTATTTACTAGCAAGAGCTACAAGCGGACAAGAGTCCGCGGCTTCGCCCGCGTGATTATCTCATAGGAACGCACTACCTGAATTATAAGTATCCTAGGTTTTAATCCAGATAATAAACTATATGTGTGCTAAATTTCAAATCCATTCTGTCGTTTCTGCGTGATTGAGTAACAAACATACCAACTTTCACAATTATAATATTAGGTATAGTAGGATTATATTATCACAACTAATAGTAAACAATTATTGATCAGGATAAATAAATATATTCTTTTCAGGCTGCATAAATAACTTCCAACTTTTCAATCTGGTATTTTTATCGACCGTTTCAAATTACCCTTTAGGGGCTGGTGGTGAAATCTTAATTGGGCTTATGGGTCATGTTTTTTCACCCCATAAAATGTCAGTTAACGCCTTTTTACAGACGCCAGCACACCAAGCTATGTCAATGTAGTGTACTGTCAATTTTTTCCGATTGAACATGAACCTTAAGACTTATGTGATATAGTTGAAAATCTATCAAAGAAATTTGACAGATTGGGGTAGCTTGATATGCTGTCATCTGTACTTGAACTAGTAAGATTTGTTGTAAGACGATAGCGATAAGGTAAAGTAGGTATAGTTATAGGTAGGTACTGGAGTACTAGCACACTGAAACGCAAGTGTGATATCGATAACATCAATTGACCAAATCTGCCTATTGTCGTCCAGTGCCGTATATAGGCCTCACCCAATATGCGCTGTGCAACACGGTGTCCTTCTCGACTAGTTGGGCGAAATATGCCCAACCAAGTATTGGCCCAACTGTTGGACCAATATTCCTAAAAATACATACTGTCCTTACACTGCGTTAAAGTAAATACTAAAGCAAAAAGCCTGTTCAACATATAAATTATTACCAATGTTAAAAAATCGTGCAATAACATATATTTCTCAAGTAAAAGTATTTACAGCTTATTTACACAAATTGATCTTGATTTGATTTACTCGAGGTAAAAACCTTGACTTCAGTTTCCGCGATATTTTATCGCATGGCGTTCGGATCTTGTAGGTATTAAATTTATTTTTTCTAACTGGAAAACACTTTGTTTATCATCGTTTCCCTATATCATCATCAGCTTAGCTTTATCCCAAGAATGTTGGGCTGGCTTCCACTCGTAACTAGGTGAGCCTGAAGTCCAGGCTCATCAAAAACTGACTACTTTGCCTACCTATGTGCAGAATCTAGTCTCTAACTAAACAGATAGCTGTGCTGCTGGGGAGTTTGTTGCGCCACTTCTTCACAGCGAAAGCACTAGGAAGTGGTGAAGGGCGGTCGTTTTGGGGGACTGTCTTATGTAATTTTGACATTCGAAAAGTGCTGATTCTCAGCCTAATTTGAATAAAAGACTTTTGATTTTGATTTTGACGTCCACGCCCTGAACGCCAGTTTTTTTTTTACCTGTCTTACAACTAGGTCAATAAATTATTCTAAGAAATGCACATAATGTTTGATGTTGTTTCCTTAACTCTTTTTTATAATCACCCCAATTGCGCACTACTAAGTAATCACAATTCTGTATCATATTTAAGGACATTGTTATTTCGAAAAATTTGTCTGCTCAATAACATAAAAAACGCAATGATTGTTGTTGAACTGACAAAATGAAAGCTTATTCTACTGCTAGTGTTAACGCAATTACCCTGGGTCTAAGTAAAATTCATCTATCAAGAGGCACATATTATACCAACGGATGTTCTTTCTGCGGAAGATGACGGCTTGGCACGGCCTGGTTCGATAACCCGATGCATGTTAGTCTTGTCTAAAAACTACTTAACCAGACTGGAATATAAACTACTAATAACCCTTTAATTCGTTTTATACTCTAGCTAGACTGGCTCAGTTAAACCAAGATAGAGCTTAGTTTTCTAAAGCCTTGAACTCAAACTTTATCATGCACTTTTGAATTGTCAAGGGGTTAGAAAAAACTAACATCTGAAGAATAGGCATCCTACCGCGATTATCGTTAAACAATATTCTGTTTATTGATAGATAGGTAATGTGTTCAACGCTAATAAGCAATCCACTACCCAAGCGTGTTACGACAGTATTGTTAAGCATCAAGATCAAAGAGTCGGGCTATGTTTTATGAATTGACCGTTACCAAGCAGGTTTGTCAAAGTATCTAAACGCCACGAATCTAACAACCTAATAGATTCTAGGGATGGGCAATATTTAACGATTAAACGGCCATAAAATAATTTATGAAGTAACAATTCAATCAAACGAATACGGAAGATGTGTGTGTTTTAGACGCGGAAGTGTTGCGACCTTCGTTTGAACATCAGAAACGTAGAAAAATCACGTACTAAATAAAGTACTTCATGTCTGTAGGCTGTTGTGAAAACGTTTGCGATATAAACCGTTATCTTTATGAAGATAATAATTACTCTGTTAATCGTACGGAACAGATACAATCTAGGGTTCTTGACTCCGTTGTTGATGTGCCGTGTTACTTTATCCTGAGATTTCACTTAAAAACGTCCAACACATAGCCTCAGATGCTAAAAGAGATAAACCAGAAATTGTACTTTCGGTCGAAACTACAGATTTCATGATTAGAGAGTAGACCCTCTGGAATCTATATTTAATTAAGTCGAGGTCATCATTCTCCTGCCCTTATCCCAATTTATTTGTGGTCGGCGCAACATGGCTTTTTTCTTCCGCACTTCTCTATTAGTCGTCATCTCTGTAGTCACACCCTTTCTAACCATATCATCACACAGTCCATTCATCGTTTCTTTGGTCTCCTTAAAACAAATCATCGTCATTCTCCTGGCTTTATCTAAATTTTTGGGGTCGGACCACATGCATTTTTCATCCATACTTCTCTATTGGTTGTCATCTTGGTAGTCCTTCTTTCAAGCCATATCATCTTCCACGCAGTCCATCCACTTTCACACAAGACATATTAAACATAATTCATGACAAGATTGTCTAGACCTTCCTGATAAACTTAAACGTGAACAATGTGATATTTTACCGCACTGCGCAAACTCCCAGCCCTTCAGTAAAACATATGTTATCCAAACAAAATTCATTGCTACCCTTTTCGTTATTTACGCTCATGGACTTATGAATGCTAAACTCTAGTTAGCAACAAGCCATTCCCATCGAATATAAAATCTTAGACTTGTTGTAAGCCTCTTTTATTTTTATTTTTTATTTCAGTTCGGTACTCTCCCGATTACATTTTTTGTTAGACTGAGAAAGGGCGTTAAGAAATAACTATAATTAGGTCCCTGGCTCACAGAAATTAATATAGGCTTGGTTAACATTGGCTTGGAAGAATATGGCTCAAAATTCTCAGACTACGATGGATATGGATGTAAAGATAGATTCTGTTGGTCTGGGTGAAGTCTCCATGTTATAATTGATTTATTGGATTAGTCTATGTATTCGACCCCAGTAGTAGGCATACTAGAGGATGTTGAATAGACTAATTGTGGTAAAATAAGAGCCAACGATAGGCTTAGTTGATGGGTTGATGGCGTAGTTACCTATCGAGTCTTTTTTTTTTGGGAAGTTGACCAAAATTTTACCACTTCCTAAGTCCTCCACGCTCAATAGCTTCACCTGACCATGACCAATAAACGTATCTTTGTACAAAATCTCAAATAACCTCATTTCCGATAGATTTTTGATAATAATTAACGATGTTTTCTACAATTACAGTATCAATATAAGCGTGTAGGCACGTGTTTGTCGGCGGAAGTGAGTTACAACGATCTTTATCTTTGCAGATACAAAGTGTTTGTCCATAATTCCATACAAAGGAATTAATTGCCAATCGTGTATAGAGGCAGATTTTCGCTGCAAATCAAGTGTAATTTAATTAGTTTGTTGCTAAACAACACGATACGGACGGATATCGGTAGTGTTGTCAGTCTCGTTTCCTTGATTTGATTTACTGAATTGCTTACGATATGGTTCGTAAATGGAAAAATAAGTGGTATACATACATACATACAACTCACGCCTTTTCCCCATGGGGTAGGCAGAAACTACAAAACGCCACCTGCTACGATTCTTACATACTTACTCCTTTTGCTGCAATTAGGTGGTTCAATAATGTGGAAAATACAGTTTTAGATTCAAAGCAGCTGTATGCATGAGGCAATTTGTCGGTGGTTATTTAAGCTCAAATTAAGACACTGAGTAAGAATCTCTTTTCTCTGTAAATACAGGATTAACAATAATCTTATCATCTCTGCTTTTTCGTAAACTTTGTATTTCGTATCATTAAAGATAACAACTCTTTTTTATCATATTGAACATTGCCGATATAAGCAACTGCAAGCGATAGTAGTGATCACTATTACTGAATGCGGTTGGATGTAAACAAGTTGGTTATGACGCCCCCATTGGTTTGAAGTGCTAAGGGTCACCATAGTAACATTAAATAATATACCGATCACTTCACAATCTCTGTCTTTACAAACATCATCATCCCTCACTTTCCCAATTAAATTAGAGATTCCAGCCCAACCAAATTTGGCATATATCGGTAGTTCAACCACGAATCAGATGCGCAAACTCGAACAGAACAAAAAACCTGTAGCTTGTTGAGATTTTTGTACCAATGCGGCCATCGATTCTGCGACCTGGATGTAGAAAGTAGACTTAGGAGCGCTGCACCATTTCAGTTTAAAGTGCTAGAGGATTGTTTTTGAAATTAAAACATATTATAGGTTGCGTCAAGGGCGAGATACCTAGGAAACTTGAAACTTAGGAACATCAATTATACATACATATGTAAACAGAGACTAGCTTATTCACAGAATTGATTACATTTTGCTGCAATGCAAGTTGTCTACTTAGAAATATAGCTAGAAATAGGTTTTTTGGAGGATTGCAGTGATAATTACATCGTACCTTAAGTCACTATAGGGGATGGGATGTTACGTATATTTATATTGGTGATGACTTAATTTAATTAATGAGTATTATTAATTATATTCGGCACATTTACCTGAGTCCCTTTTTTCGTCTGCTACAGAGTTGTAATTTTTCTGGTAAAACTACTTACCGTCGGAAATAATGATGTCGTCAACATAATTTGGAGTCCGCAGACAGTTTGAATCCCAGTCTTTAAGAGGAGCTAAAACCTACAAGGATTCCCTTTATAAGTGTTATGCTTGATTCTTAATAGTTTCCTTATTTTTTATATTTAAATCTTTCAATTATCTTAACCACTTCTTAATCGATCTATAATAATTTAATTGTTGCTGTTAGCAAACTAGTGTATGACCTTAATTAAGTATTTTCTTCTATCGGATGTATGCATAATGTTGGTATAAAAACGAAGAAACATAATAATCAAGTATTAAAATATAATGAGCGAACCGAAGTGCTTACTTTAAAATTCCATCGGAACCCACAGCTGCGAGTCCTAAGAACCTGGCCTTACCTTGAAGAAAAGAAAAATATGGTATAATGAAATAGTCAATAATGCCTTTCTGGTGCTACTTACCGTAACCTATTTCATGCCGGACTGTATCGGCCTTCACTATAACCGGTGTTTCCTTGTATGTGCTGCCATCTCCCGGATCTTCCGACTCATTGTCTTCTTTAGGTTCCGATTCGACGAAATATTTCTCGAAATTGTTTTTATTGAAGAAATCAAAGTCCACGGCTGCCCGTTTCATAGTTGGCGTAGCACTGGTTGCCTCAACTTCAAACTGTAGCATTCTAGCTGGCGACATAAGCTCGGCGACTGGAGACGGTTTAACAAATAAGTCATTGTCGCTTTTCTTTGATAGGGATAATTTCAGCAATGTTTGTGGTCTGCGTATCTCAGTTTTCGTCTCGATTAATTTTGGTGTTTCTATTATCGGGGGAGATGTATTGTTCTCTGGTGGTGGGGTTTGAACATCAGGCGTTTCAACTTCAGGAGTTTGACCCACAGCCGATTCAATATCGGGGGTTTCGATATCAGGACTATCAATGTCAAGGGCATGGACGTCACGAGTTTGGACTTCAGGAGATCCAATGTCAGGGATTTGAACATCTAGGGTTTCAGTTCCAGGGATTTGATCATCAGCCATTTCAATATCCGGGGTTTGTATATCAGGCGTCTCAATATCTGGGGCTTGTATATCTGGACTTTCAATATCTGCCGTCTGTATTTCGGGTATTTCAGTATCCGGCGTCTGTATTTCAGGTGTGTCAATATCCGGGGTTTGTAAATCAGGTGTTGGCAATGGTGAAGGTAATTCAATTGAAGGCGTATAGGGATTACCAACTACGCTGCTGTCTACAGACACCCCCCTACCTATAGTCACATTTTCTCCAATCATGGAAAAATTATCTAAACTCATACGGAATGTATCATCAGGAAGCTCCAAGTTGTCTGGGATAAATTGATTTGAACTTGAACTTGTTGACGTGTGTATTGTGACCTCGACATTTTTATTATCTAGCATCGAAGACTCCATGTTCAGTGTTTTTGAAAGACCGGCTTTCGTTATAATAGGTACTATCAGGTTATAACAATAAATCATACATTAGTCTTCACTGGTGGCCTTGAAATAATCTAGCCAATCGATAAGCGCATACATAAGAATTTCACATCACTTACACGCACACAAGCGCAAGTCGTTCCCTTTTATTTGTGTGAATGCATGAGCTGTCAAACGAGTTTCGCGGTACGTTTTCCTCATTAGGCTCAACGAAATAAGTCTATTGTGAAATGAAAAACGTATTTTTAGGATGTAAACTGTAATTGGAATGTTAATATGACACTGATACACATTTGCAGCATGTAAAACATCTTTATCGCACCATAGGTCCGGCTATAAATAGATCGGTAATCGCCACTCACACTGATTTTTGCCCGCCTTTTTGTTCTTTTACAATCACAGCGTCGGTTGTAAACAATGTACAGGTATGTCCATTAGTTCACGATATAACTTTCACAGTTTATGTCATGTATTAGCACAGGGAACTGAAGAATTTGTTTACTTCGCGCTATAAATGCAAGATACGGCGCGATGGCGCGTTCCACAACACAACTACATGATGTAGTAATGTCAACAAACAAGAGTTCCGTGACTGCCTGTGATCTATTCTATACATTGCGCGGACCGCATTAATTAGATGAAAAACGTAGTTTTGTCCATTTTATAAAATCAATTATTACAGTTATTTTACTTTACTGCCCTAAAACATAGACTTTGATAAAGAAACTGCTGCATAGAATTAAAAGTTTGAGCGATATTTTTGTTATCTGTTGAACTGAAACGCGGCGCGCATTGTAAACACAGTTTCTGTCAAACTTGGAAACAAGTGGTTTTTTGTTTCATTTCCGTCACAGACTGCGTTTGATTTCCGTAGGCTGGAAAATATTTCCCTCGACTCTGTATAACGTAGGCATCATTAAATTTATGCTAAACAGGTTTAGATCTTATTTAAAATTGGGGGCTATCTCTGCAGATTTTATTTATGCCCTTGCAACAGTTTGCCTTTTATTACTAAGACTAGGGAAGAAGACACTAATGTGATTCTATTGTTAAGATTCTGTCTGATTACTTGACCTAGTGACCTCTACAATGTAAATATTTAAATTGCTTTTTGTCATTTACACTTGTTTTACTATGAATGATTGATGCCAAATCACAATAGTTCCAAGTTTAAAAGTATTTTGTTTGAGTCTTTCACTGATCTTTTTTTTTAATTCAACTAGCTGCCCGTACCGGCTTCGTGGGATCCCTATTTTTTATCCCAAATAATTCGATCACATCACTATAAAATTTGAAATCTGGGTGACAAAAAAAAATGATGCATTCAAAAATAATAACTTCTAAATATGCATTCTAATTCTAGCAGCTAGCATACCAAAAGCTATAGACCATAACCAAAATAATTATTCTTTAATAGAAATTATTGCATTCTGTACTTTTTAATAATAATTCAACATTCCCAATTCTTCATAACCTTTTGAATAGATAGAAGTATATTTCCTGGTTAGAGACCCTAATAACAGTCTTGGATTGGCAGAAAGAAATAAATTACTAAAACCATTACTTCTTTGAAGAGTTTTTAAGGAGTGAGGTTTGCTTATTTTTCTTGGGTTCTTTTTATGTAAGAATCGTTACTACGTCTAGCCAGTCCACAATCCTTTTCCTGACCTAGGCTCAGGTTGTGAGTGTTAGGTAGGCCCTCCAATCACTATTTACATCTATACCATAAACTTCATTGTAAAAAAAAAATTATTGCTTTCGACTTCACAGCAGTTTACTGTAGGCGCATGTTTCGCTACTGATTCAAAAACACAATAAAACAATCAATTAAAAACAAGATTTTATTTTACAAGCTTTAAATCTTTTTTTTCTTTCCACCAGCCCCATCGGCTTTCCCGCCTTTTCGCTTCCCGCCCTTGTCGGCCATCTTGTTAAAACCTTTCTTGTCTGATTTGAAGCCTTTTTTGTCGGATTTATTGAAGTTCCCTTTTTTATTTTTGAACTTTTTGTTATTTCCTTTGTTTCCTAGTATTTTTCTGTTGTAGCCTTTGATCCATCTGTCTCTGTTATCTTCCCAGGCTAGTTGTTTTGTGCTGGCATTGTCTGTGTTGGCTACTGCTTGACTTGAACCTTGCTGTTTGTTGGTGGCTGTATCTTCTAGGAGAGTTGAGAATTCTTCTGCTGAGGCGAATAGGGAGCCGAGGTCGTCTTTACCTGGTTTTGATAGATTTAGGTTAGTTTGATGATAGATAAGATCTAAAACTATGGGTAAGTACAGGTAAATTAGCATGTAGGAGATGGAAAATTTCATTCTACATAATGACAGATTTTAAAAGAAAAGTTATCGAGAAGACATTTATCTAGTTTCCAAAGACTATATTTCATATTTATTAGTCAGAAGCTGAATTTGTAACAAATTTTCGGAGTATGAATCCATTAACTCAGCAGGATTTCTTTAGAAATAAGCATCACCTCTGTACCTATTTTTCTGTTCTAATCTTCTTGTCTGTTTATATATGTGTGTACATAAATGGTTAAATAAATAAATTAAATAATAATTTTACCTTTTAGTTTGAATTTGCCTTTTCCTTTCTTAGATTTAGCGCCAGGAATATCAATCTTGTCATCCTCATCGTCACTGTCCTCAAGAAGCAGTTCTGGAATTACAAAGATATTTTAATATTATAATCTCTACTAATACAATAAACCGAAGAGTTTCTTTGAATGTGCTAATTTCTAGAACTACCCCTCACATTTGACAAAATATTCTTGCATTTAATAGCTCAACTCTTGAGAAAGGTTATTTATTTATTTATTTTAAATAGAACGGCTGAAGACAATAATTACACTATTTAAACACTATTTTTGTAGTTTTTCATGATTATTTAATTAAGTACAAACAAAAGTACAATTTTTTTTCAGCCAATCACTAGATTGTTGGTATTTATAATTATTTTGAACATTTACACTTTAATAAAAAATGTTTACTTTTGTTTGTATTTACTAAAATAATCACGAAAAACCGCTCTTAATGCGCCGTAGCCAGTCCGCGTGAGATGAACGCTCGTAACATCACGCTAAAACCCTTAAGAACCGAGAAAAAAGAAGAAATGAGCCAAGCGAACACGAATTAATAGCGCGAATGGACGATGTAATACGCCGTGGTGGGCTGGGGGAAAGGGCAGGTCAGAAGCTAGTTAGTTATATTTACAATTTAACATAATATCACGCCTTTATTCCCCAAAGGGCCAAAGGAGGGAAAGAAGAAGGCGAAGGGGTTGTTACGCAGAAAACTGGATGTATTTGCATTCATCCCGAAATACACATTCATGTCTATAGAGGTAATTGCTCTAATATAGTTTGACATAACTAAAATTTGGAAAGCTCTTTGAATTCATTATAGTTTTATCGTACCATCGTCCTCTCCAGAAAGTGCGGGTTCATCGTCATCTCCAGATATATTCAGTTCTCCGTTACTATCTGGAAAAATAAAAAAAAAGCAATGATTAATTTTTTTTTAACTTTAAAATCAACATTGACCTGTTCTGGTTTGGGCACGCCACAATTGCGGCGGTAAGTCCCCTCTTTGAGAAGTGGCTTGAGAGGAGGCATGGCGTCCTCACCTTCCGCCTGACACAGGTCCTCACCGGACACGGCTGTTTCAGGAGGTTCCTGTTTCGCATAAGGCGGGACGAAACGCCCAGGTGTTTCCATTGCGAAGATCGCCCTGAGGACACGGTGGAGCACACGGTGGAGGTCTGCCCGCCTTGGGCAGAGCACCGCCGTGTCTTCATGGAGGCGATCGGCGGCGGCGATCTCTCGCGTCCGGCCCTGGTCCAAGCCATGGTACGGAGCGAGAGTGTATGGCTAGCAGTCGCCTCCTTCAGCGAAGCAGTTATGCTCGCAAAGAGGGAGGCGGCGCACATGAGAGAGATGCAGTACATGCACCCTCACGACCGTAACCTTCGCAGGAGACGCCCTGGGCGTCGGGAATCCCAGGCTGATTCCCGGCCACCGTGGGCAAGGGCTTGCGGACGGCGAGTAATGGGTAGCTCGCTGTCCGGTAAGGACCAAGCCCGGGTCGACGGCGCGTTGTGTTCCACGCGCGTCTCCAAGAGATGTCAGCAGCAACTGATAGGGCCCGCAAGGGCCGATGCCTGCCAGGGGTGCGGGTTGTTCGAAAGACATACCGCGGCCCCTGGCACACAGGCAACTGAGGGAACACGGGTGGGTTTAAGTCAGTAAAAGTCTGACACGAACAGCGGGAGAAGTTATATGATGATTTCCCACCCAAAAAAAACCCTGTTCTGGTTCAGGCGAATTTAGTAAAAACCAGAAACCATTCATTTCATCCCCACTGCTCTCAAAACGGTGAAGGAAAACATCGTGAGGAAACAGCATTTTCTAGAACCAAAAGTTCGAAGACATTACCAACCCGCACTGGGCGCGCATGGTGGATTACGGTCCAGTCCCTCACACAGAGAAGAGGCCTGTGTCCCAGCAATGGGAAAGTTATAGGCTGATAATGGTAATGCTACCCACAAATCGCAATACAGCAGATAAAGTTAATCTTTGTAGTTGAGCTTGTATGATCCCTTGGTAGACCAGGCGCGGTCGCAGCCTAAGAATTTGGGGGGGTCACAAAGACTACCTACATATTAATAAGAAAATTTATCATATTTTAGAAAAAATACTATTTTAAGCTTCACGATTACGGCTATGTGGGGGTCATGACTCCTAGGAAACCCCCCTCGGACCGCGCCTGTGGTAAACATTACTTTTAGATGCGGGATGAATAGAATGAAAGAAGGTAAAGTACTGAAACACTACTGTACTGTCCCAAAGGTACTGAAAGTAAAATGAGGTTAATGAACTAATGGCGTGGCAATGAAGTCAGTGACGCGGCCCTTGTTGCCTGTAACGAGGACGCCTGGCTGACTTGATAGCCCAACGCGAACTGAACTAATTATTACACAGGTCTACAATGATTTTGGTGCCGCTAAAACTAAAGCGAATTTTAAATATATTCGATACCCTGACTTTAGCACTATACTCATTTTTTTAATGCTACGTGTAGTTTTCGAGAAATCGCAGGTGAAGTAAAACGAAAATAAACGTTTTTAAACCATTTTATTGAATTATTTTATAGGTTAGAAACATTTTATTAAATTAATCAACAAATTAAAAACTTCTTTTTTTAGATTTTCTACGATGAACGTCTTGTCTTTGGGGCACTCCTGTGTGATACCCCAACAGTATTATCTATCGATACAAACCTGTACGTAGCTTTAATGTTTTGACGACTCCGTACGACCTCTCGAGTGTTAATTAACCAAATTATAACATAGAATAGTCGGCACCAATTTTTTTTTTCCAGGCCTGTGTTATGAGTTGAAATGAATGTGTGGCGCGAACTGCTGATTTGCAAAATGTGCGGTAAATGTGTGTACAGAGCTTTTTTGTGGAATATTACAACATATGATCTTAAAACTATAATGGCCCCAGGTAGAGAGACAGTTGGAAGGAGGTTGCTATCATAATTTCCAAACTCCAAGCGAACGAAGCCGCGGGCAGAAACTAGTTACATAAAAATGAAACCTTACCTCCATCATCGTCACCCACAGCACCGGTTTCATCACCAGCTTCTTCCTCATCATCGTCATCACTGCCCAACTGATTATCATCATCTTCTTGTTTCTGAGAGCCTCGTTTCTGTTTTGTTGCTGTCATGTCCGCTAGGTAGTCCAGTTCATCGTCTGATTCCACTGTAAATGATAAATATGAAAATAATTACTCATTTTTACCTGACCACAGCGAAGCAAAAAGTAGGGTTATGATTTTGTCCTTTGTGTATGTTCATCTGTTCCCTCATAACTTTTAGACTACTTATCATAGTTTAACAAAGCTGAAATCATGGTAACAGTTTGCACGTATAATCCTTTTACAAGAAGCGCAAAGTTAGAATCTCGCCATAGTCATACTACCCTTGAAATAATTTCCGACCGGGACGTAAACGTACGCCCCAGTCAGAAATGATTTCGCCACGATATGCGCCACAGTTCTGTGGTGCCACTGGTGCCCCCAATGCATGAGTTCCCAACCTTGCGGGCGCCAAGTGCCGCAAGGATGTGGCAGCTCAAAAATTTACTGTATGTTTACTCAATTAGTTATTCAATTAATTATTTATTCAGTTCTTGGCATTACAAAAGGAGAAGGTTAGATTTAAAAAAAAACCAAACACTGTAAAAAAGTAAATCTAACCTATCCGAGGGGGAGCAACAATTTTCCTCTATCTCGGAGGCATAGTGCTTTTGAAAGAAAGTCAGGGTGACGCGTATGTTAGAAGGTTGAGAACCTCTGCCCTAATGCTTCTACTTCACACCGAATAAAGTAGATACAAGTTTCTTCTTTTCCCTAGGCAATACGACAGTCATGGTAATGGATTCATAATTCACATTAGATATACATATCTGGGAAAACGATCATTTTACCTTGCGCCTTGGTCCCGGTGACGGTATCCAGGTACTGTTCAAAGTCCTCACTGTTGACAGAATCCGCGTCGCTGTCATCATCATCTTCAGCGTCCACGTTGCGACGCTTTTGTAGGAAACTGGGAGTAGGAATACGTAAATACGGTTACAATTACAATTTGATTACAACATTTTGCTCATTATAGACATAGGGGAGTTTGTTGCGCTACTACTTCTTCTTCCCAGCTAAAGCATTAGAAAGTGGCGAAGGGAGGGCGTTTTGGGGGACTGTCTTATGTATTTTGACGTCCGAAAAGTGCTGATTCTCAGCCTAATAATAAAACATTTTTTTTTTTTAATAAATTACTTTATTTTTTATTTTTATTGTGGCTAAGCAATAACTGCCAGAGGGGTCGCTCGATCAAGTTAAGCTTGCCGCGGTTGATCCGTAGATAGGTGATCTTTTTTACATACCAAAGCCCCTCCATGCCTCGGAAAGCACGTTAAGCCGCTGGTACCGGCTATCGTGGATCTTTGACAGTCGTTACGGGTCGTCAGAATTCCGAAAGTCTGACAACCAGTCTTAGTGAGGAGTATCGTGTTACTCAATAACTGGGTTGTGGAGGCAGTCGCTCCATGTAAAATACTTGTATTCAGATGCATCCGGTAAGACTGGTAGCCGACTCCAACATACTTGGGAAAAGGTTAGGTAGTAATAAAATATTGCACAGGACAGCGTCGTATGAACTGTAGCAAATTTAATCTAGGTTCAGAAATTGGAGCGAAACACTCATATTTAAGGGCTTTTTAACATACTATTACTTACTCGTAAAGAAACCGTTCGTCCACTGGAACTCTGCTCACATCTTCGTTGAGATACGATGACGAGGTAACTGGTATACTCTTGAGACCTGGAAAAAATTTGAATGCAATATTAGTCTTTAGTAGAGGTGGGTAAAGTGTATCATTTTTGCGATTGGAACATTTGCATCTCGATCACTGAAATGATCCGAAACACTGATATGTTTCATTTGGCTCATTTTTATCATCGGCTCAAAGGATATAAAATACAGAATGTTACGTATACATTACGTTGCGTCGCGGGCGTTTACTACTGGATATAAGTGTACAAAAAACGACCGTTTAGTATTTGATACGTAAACGCCTTAGTGGTCATTTTTACGTGCATGGATAACAACACGAAAATCTGTGAGCGTATGAGTGATACACATCTCATTTGGTTTCTGACTTGTATAGATTGTAATTGTGTCGCCCGCTAAGTAACTCAGTGTGTCTCAGTGTCCCTCTCTCACTGCTCCGTCGCCTCGCGAGCGACGCGTCGCGCGGACGGAATGCGGAATAGGTACAGAGCAAAGTCATGTTTGAGATCCAAATGATGCGTTTGAAACGTTGTTACTGAACCAATCTTATGAATCACTTCAATGATCCGGATCAGTGAGTCGGTTCCATAAAGAGTTACACACCTCTAGTCTTTAGTGCATTATGCAAACTAAGATTATTTTGTTATTTATACGGCTATCGTCTCGTAAAGTTGATATTAGACAGTGAGATAGATAATTGAACGACTAAGAACATATTATCATTACTCCCCGCATTACTTATCCTAATAATATTATTAAATGTGAATGTTTGTATGTTTGTTACTCAATCACGCAAAAACTTGGCAAACAAATAGTTTGTAAACTGGATTAATACATAGGATACTTTTTATCCCGATAATACGTTCCCGTGGGATAATTTTCGACGCGGGCGAAGCCGCTGACAAAAGCTAGTTATATAATAATGACGTTGGGCTGGACAAATAAGCCGCATGTCAGATGATCAATAGGTCAAATTTGTCATGATGGCAGGATGAGCTGGACCACTTCAACACGAACTGGTCCTTAGCAGCATTAAACAGAGAAGTGGAAGGAGGGTAGAGAGGCCTGCAGTGGGACATCACAGGCTTTTAATAATTTAATAATATGGTCATTAACAGTATAGTCAATAGGGTATTACACTCACTTTCAAAACTGTCTTAATTAGATTCTAAAATGCTAATAAACCACTAAAAAAATACAACATTTTTATTTAATCCATTAGTGCCATAAAAATGCATTAAAATTTTTATATTTCGCGCTTAATTTGACGAAAACGCTGGACGCAGTGGATGCCATATTGATCTGTGGGTATGACGTCAGTTTGCTGTGTAAACAAATGCGCTGATATTTTGTATGATAACTGTCTATAATAAAAAAAAAGTTATTATTCTACTTATCGTTGGTTTGCTGTTCATGAATGTAAGATATTATTTTAATAATAATTACTTTAGTTACGAAATAATAAAAGTACAAAATTGTTCAGTTGATTAGTTTATACAGCGGTGTGACGTGATAACATGGCGGCTACTATTACATGGTGATCAAAAACAGATTAAAAAAACTGAGATCTTTGAATTGAATTTTATTTTTTTATTTTTATTTAAAAGAGTAACCGTGGAGTTTCTTACCGGCTCTTCTCCATAGGAAGCGACAAATTGGAACCGTGCACCTAGCTTCTGACGTTTCATAAGTGCCCTTGCAAGTTTATGTGAAATAAAATATTTTGATTTCGATTTTGTCATTTCATGAACTAAAACTTACATTTTCCGACTGCTTTTTGCCTAGGCTATAATAATAATATATTTTTAGATTTTTTCTCATATAGAGTAAAATTCCCTATTCAAATAAAAAAACCTAAAAATGGCATTTAAGTAATCATATAAATCACAGGATATAGACATTAAAAACTCAAAATCGTTAGTACAAACCTTTAGCAGTATAATTCTTCCTGACAGCAAACTTCGGATGAGACCCCTTAACTTTCTTGACGCCCTCGTCCTGCTGCGCATCAGCGCGTTTCTTAGGATTCTTGAACACAAACCGGTCCAGGAAACGGATTCCCGCGAAGTCTTTGAGAGGATCGCCGCTGTATTGGATTATTTGTTCTGGGGAATGAAATGGTATTTTTATAATTTTTCAAGCTTATGTAGGTAATGTTGATGCATGCCGGACGCAAAGAAAAGCACCATCCCATTTCTTCCCATGGGTGTCGTAGATGGCGACTAAGGGACTTACTAGAGAATGGGTAGCAACATTCTCTATGCATTTTACCACCATACAGCGATCGCCAACTGCATCGAAACTAAACATACTTCTAAATGATAAATGATTTTATTTCTGTAAGTAAGTTTATGTAAACATTTTTATAACACATTTGCTCGTAAAGGGTCTCTTATTTCACCAATTTCAATATAGTAATGTATGTCATTACGTACTTGTGCGTTATTGTAATGTAAAACGCACGAGTTTCTTTTTAATAAGATAAAACGCACGGTTTATCAAGATGCTCCGTCTAAAACGAACGGTACTTTTTTAAATCTTAGCAAAGAGTTTTTATGTCAGAAAAGTGGTCAACATTTTATGAATAAAATTAACTTTCGAGAGATAAAATTAAAAAAAATAAACATTTAATTCTTTAATTTAATTAGTTTTGACAGTAAATTGCAACCATTTATCTGTAACAAAAACAAAAAAAAAATAGTTTACTTTATTAGTAATACTGGCTGTTTTTGTGCCTTTGCCTTAAAAAAAAGCGCTGATGAGCGCATAGCTAATTTGTGAACAAGTAACTAACTAACTGCTTTAACAAGTGATTAAAGAGTTATTTGTTTAAGAAAGTCCGAGTTTTGTTTATTTCCTCGCAAATATGTTATAAAACGTCGTATGACATACGTGCGCTTTGATAATTACAGCCTCTGCTTTCTTGTAGCCCTCGCCTACGGCTCGGGCTAGCAATATCGCCTCGGCTGTAATTTTCAACTTACCGCACTTATCATAATGTACTATTACAAGTCAATCACACATTAAAAAACTAGATTATGTCGTCGTTTTCTATCTGACTACTGAACAAGGCCGAAACAAACTCAGACGTCACAGTCTTTTAAACTCCAGGCATAATCTTGGTCAGATCATGTGAAGACCATGTTGGTATCTGGTTCTAAGTAGGTTTCTACTAGGGGTGCGGGTTGGTCGAAAGAGATACCGCGGCCCCTGGCAAATTCAAATTCAAATCTTTATTGCATATCTCATGTGTGTACAAGATCTTAATATTATTTAGTTAACATGGACCCTGTCGGGCACAACAATTGAGTAAATTATAAATAGTAGCATGCTTTATTTAATAAGTGTATAGAACGTCATAATTTACAAAACAAGATAGGGATTCGGATATCATTAAAAAACTAGTCAATTAAAAATAAATAATATTACATTTTAGGGTACCATTAAAATTCAATTAAGTAATTTGAAGTAAATACGTAACATAATAATACGGTTGTAAATACAAATCCATTGAAAGAAAGAAATTACATAAGAGGAATGAATATTATAATTATGTCACAGATTAAATGTAAACAATAAAATAAAGAATAAGTCAAACAATAAAACGTACAAAAAATAAAATAAAAACAAAAGTCAAATAAAAATAATTAAATTAATGTCTAAATATGAATAAAATAATGGTGAAAGTCATCCCATTTTGATGTCGTCATTTAAAAAATCGTTCAGTGTATAATAGCATTTATCAACTAATAGTTTTCTGAGCCGGTTAATAAATATTTTGTCATTTTGCTCCATTTTTAGGTAATTAGGTATTTTATTATATATTTTTATAGATGTTACATGAGGGCTTGTGCTGTGTAATTTTAGCCTTGATTGTGGTATTACGAGCGTGTTTTCAAAACGTGAACGCGGTGCATATCGGCGAGGTTGGTCTATAATTTTAAGGTAGAAGTTTGGATATTGTCTGACGAATTTACAGATTTCTAGAATATAAATTGATGTCAAAGTTAGAATGTCTAGTTTCCTAAAATGCGGTTTACAACTTGTGTCATTGTCAATATAAACCATTATCCTAATGCATTTTTTCTGCAGGATGAACAAGTCGTTGCTATCTACACTATTTCCCCAAAGTATTATTCCATACTTAAGCCAAGCATATGCATATGCATAGTAAGTGGATAAGGCAGTTTTTAAATCGGTAGTTTTTTTGAGGTCACGTAGTGCATATATAAAACTAGATAGTGTTGATTTAAGTTTTTGGATATGCGCTTTCCAGTTCATGTGGATATCTAAGTCAAGACCCAACAAAGTAAACAAAAAAAAATAAATACAAAATACAAAAAGTTTTATTGGCAAAAAAGGAAAAGGTGATGGTTGACAGATAGTAATATAACATAAAACAAGTTAAGTTAGTACATCACAATTTTGGTTAAGCGTTGACCCCCAAACTAAGCAGGGCTTGTATCTTGGGGGACAGAGTGCGAATGAGCGGAGAATAGTGCGTCGACTTAGGGGGCTAGTTCAGTTAAGCGTATGTTATGTTGTGTGTGTGCGTGTGTGTTAGGGTGTGTATGTGTGTGTGTGTGTGTATAAGTGAGAGACTGTGAGGGAGAAGTGAGTTGTTTGCTGGCACTTTATCTCGTCGGCAAATGTTAAAGAAAGGATTCGGTTTCAGAATATGATAGCTTCAGAAGCCATTTCTTTACACCAGTTTTTAGGCGTGTGGTAAACAGGTGTTTGATGTCCAGAGCTTTGCAGACCTTGTTAAATGTGTGTAGGTGAGAGTAAGCAGGGCTCCGTCTGGCCAGAAGGCACTTTGCTGGCGTAGTAGGGATTCTGAACAATCGCTTTGTAAGAAGTTCTCTATAGTCAGCTCTTTTGGGGAGGGACTTGTGAGTGCGGACGATAGCAGTTAATAAACAGTTGCCTCACGCGGAGGACTTGGATTTCGCTATAGAGCTTGTCAGTTGAGAATCGGAATGATTTTCTAAATGTGACTTTCAGAAGTGCCCTCTGGGCTCTCTCAACGTAAATCATGTGGCTTTTCCCGGCACTTCCCCACACAGAGACGCAGTACTGTACTATGGGCTGACAGATAGCTAAATAGACCTTTCTTAAGAGATTTGGCGGCAGGCAGCCCCGCAGGTTCTTCATTATGTAAATTAGTTTCCTTGTTCTGCCAGCCAATGCGGCAATATGCGGCCAGAAAGAAAGCCTTGAGTCAATGGTGACACCTAAGTATTTTACCAACGAGGTGCATTGAATCGGACGGCATGTGCAGTTTACAGGGTTTGGGTCTGACAAAGAAGGGCATGAGTGTATTGTCAGTTTGAGGTCGTTAGGAGGAGTAGAGGTTGCGGTTTTCGAGAAGGCTATGTATTTCGTTTCTTCAGTGTTAAGTGAAAGTAAGTTGTTATCGAGTGCCTGTGTAACAATAGACATACCCTCCTCTGCACGACTGAACACGAGGTCCCACGACCTGTCATGAAATAGAATCACTGTGTCATCTGCGTAGGTTATTATTTCGGCGTTATTTAATATTAAGTTAGAGATGTCATTTATGTATAGCATGAAAAGCGTGGGACCCAGAATACAGCCCTGAGGGACTCCATAGCTAATAAGAAGCTGTTGGCTAGAATGATTATCTATTTTTATAAATTGCGCGCGGTTTGTGAGGTAGCTTTTGAACCAGTCGTAAGTTACTCCACGGATACCTAGCGCCTCCAGTTTTCTCAGGAGTAAATCCACCGACACCGCGTCGAACGCCTTTGCCAGGTCCAGAAAGACCGCAATGCACTTATCTCTATTATCCATGTGAGACGCTATTTCATTAACGAGCAGTGTTACGGCATCCTCGGTGGACTTACCCCTACGAAACCCGAACTGTCTGTCTGAGACCAGTCGATGCTTTTCTAGAAAGTTAACTAGACGAGTGTTAACGACTTTCTCCAGTACCTTAGACAAAGTGTTAAGCAGAGCAATAGGCCTATAATTTTCTGGATTCTTTTTGGCTCCGCTTTTATAAATTGGGGTTACGGCCGCTACTTTCCAGCAATCAGGCAACGTCAACGTGTCTACGCAGTCCAATTTGATACCGTCAAACGTAAAATTTATGGTTAAGGGTTTTTTTTGGTAAGGCCTAAATTGCATAATTTTGGTTTTCGGGAAATGAATTTCTAGATTGTGATCTTTTATCCAATTTTGAATATTTAACATTATATTGTTGAGATTCTCATGCAGATGTTGAGAGTCGTTACAGGAAGTTATTAATGAAATATCACCGGCGAACAGTACACACGACTCAGTCAGTATTTTAGGGAGGTCGTTGATATAAATTAAGAATAACAAACACCCGACAACACTACCTTGTGGTATCGAATTATTAATGTAAAGCCTATCTGAGCCAAGTCAAGCCTATCTGGCACACAGGCAACTGAAGGAACACGGTTTTAGTCAGTAAAAGTCTGACACGCCCTCCCGCTCCAGCCAGAGCGGGAGAACTTATTTGATGATTTCCCACCCAAACAAAAGTAGGTTTTATACAGTTAATATATCTTGGTTTTCATTCTTACCATTGAGTAACTTTTCAGCAAATAACTTGACGGTGGGATGGAAATGTGTCGCTAGAGGCAGTAGTTCTACGTAGGCAGAGCACTGTGCGCCTGCGAACGAAGGGTTGCGAGCTAGTGGGTTGTACTCTGTTATTTCCTGTGAAAAAGAGATAGAAGATGTTTAAGCAAGACGTGGAATTGGTATGAAAGATGAAAATTTGTTGGAGTAGACCCGAACGTAAGTTTTCTGGTTGCTTTTCAGAAGTGCAGTACCATTTGACAGATGACGTACAATATAGCGATATCCTTAAAAAATATATCTCCTAATTACATAACAAGGTCTTCTTTAGGTATGGTTTTAACCATCCAGACTTTTTTTGAAATAAGTGTGAAAGTGTTTTTGTGAAAGTTTCATCTGTCTACCTGTTACGCTTCATGAAATGCAGCCCGTTGACAGACAGACGGACAGCGGAGGCTTATTCATAGGCTCCCGTTTGGGTATGGCACCCTAACAATCGAGATTTTACTTTTCAGACAAACATTTTCGGAAATTAAATTAAAAATAAAATTTTTATTGTAGGCTTAGGTTATTACGTTTACATGATAATATCATCATCTGCCTTTCCTTTTTCCCAACTATGTCAGGTCGGCTTCCAGTCTAACCGGATGCAGCTGAATACCAGTATTTTACATGGAGCGGGCTGCCTATCTGACCTCCACAACCCAATTCCTGGGAAATACGATACCCCTTGGTAAGACTGGTTGACAGACATCAAAGATCAAATAAAGATACATGAATGACAGTTGGGAACGACAATTTAACGTGCTTTCCGAGGCACGGAGGGGTCTTGGTATGTATAGTTGGTCACCCATCCACCTACCAACCGCTGCAAGGGTAGCTTAACTTGGTCGATCGAACGGTGCGGCTGTTATTGCTTAGCTACAAGCCCCTCACATATATATAATATGTTGATATAAATAGCTACAAATAAGCCTTACCTTATCCATATTAACACTCTTCTTGAGCTGTATCTTGGCGACGGCATCCTTCTCTCGGTCCTCTTCTTCCTTGCTGACCAGAGCCTCGGTCTTCACCTTCGCGTGGAACCATCCCAGGATGGCAGTGCTGTGCTTGCGCTTCTTAGGTCTTATGTTGCCCTGGTTATCGATTTTTAGATCTACGTAGGATTCTTCTTCGTCGTCATCTGGAAATTGAGATATTTTCGAGATTTGTTTTAGTTTAAGAGCGATTTTCAGTGTCTTCCTCGTCGCTTGGATTGTATTAGCCAGATAGATATACATATCATCTAACAATGAATCCGCATATTTATAAAGTTAAGTGATGTTTAAACGTCAAAAATGTGACTGCCAGGGGTGCGGGTTGTTCGAAAGAGATACCGCGGCCCCTGGCATACAGGCAACTGAGGGAACACGGGTGGGTTTTAGTCAGTAAAAGTATGACATTGCCCTCCTGCTCCACCCAGAGCGGGAGAATTTACTTGATGATTTCACACCCAAAAAAAAAAACGTCAAAAATGTATGGGTAAACGTGTGGGTTACATAGACGCTAATCACTACTTTAAGCAAATTTTATATAAGGGGTAGATTACTAGGAACTTCTTCAGGGTGAAACAGTTCAGTAATGGTTAAAAATGGCTTCTGAACCCAGTCGTTTTATTGTCATACAAGCAAGCGACTTCGTCCGCAAAATTTATTGTTGTATCGACCTACTCCGTTGCATCGCATCGTATGCCTACGGTAGTATTTTCTTTTCGCTTAGCGTTCCTACTGACCTTTTTTCTAACAGTGTGATATTAAATAAGCTATAGTCATTTTCAAGAATTGGGCATCAAATGCAATGGGGGCGACTGCCCATAACGACGGGCAGATAACTATTCGGTACTCACATCACGAACGCCTTAAAGTTGACGTTGCGGTGGTAGCACCTGCATCCTCGACTTTTGAAAAGCTTCTTCACATAAAACGTATTTACCTTTTATAATTTTACGGGTTTTTGTGGTCAACAAAGTAAAATAAATAAATTCTTACCCAACAACAGATCTTTCTTATCTCCCCTCAGCATATCGACTTTCTTCTGTTCCACCTTCACTTCATCATCATCTTCTGTATTATTAAGAGTATCGTTCACTTCTGTTACCGACTCTTCTGCGTTCTCTTCTTGTTCACCTTCTTGCTCGGGAGATTCGTCTTTTATTTCCTGTTGAGTTAATATTTCATTTAGTTATGAAAATGGGAGGTATCACAAGATTAATGGCGCAGTTACACTTTGTCTGACTACCTCATTGGTGGAGTGGTCGCAAGCGATACTGCGAAGCAAGAGGTCTTGAATTAGATTCCCAGGGAGGGCAGTGTTATTGGGTTTTTAACCGACTTCAAAAAGGAGGATGTTATCAATTCGGTATGTATTTTTTTCATGTGTGTTTAAATCCGTTATTACACTGTGACATTTTAGTCGTCTTATAAAGGTGGTCCATTCAATGTATCCGACATAAAATACCTACAGGGGCGATTAAAAAATTGCTACCATTAATTAAGATAATAGGTAATAAGAAAAATAAATAATGATTTAGAATTATGAAACACCCTCCCTGTTAATAATGTTTACGTATCAAACGGTAAAGATTTCTACCGAAGTACCTACCATAATACCATTACGTTTCATCATTCATTCCATCTCCCTATCAGGATGTTCGAAACTACATAATGCGTCTTAGTGAATGATATTTTTTTTTATTAATTACTATTAATATGTCCAAAAATTTCATATTTTTTAAAATAAATTATTAGTAGTCATTGGATACATGACGTGGGCTGCCGTTGTAAGACGACTAAAATCTCAAGGTGTATAGACCGATTTGCAAAATATCTTTTTGTTCGAAAGGGGTTTATTCCGAAATGGACCCAGACAACGGAACTCTTAAAAATAATTACAGCAAATCAACCGCGATTGATGCTATCGCATAAATATGCATTGTTTTGATTTGATTGACTTTGAGAATACCCCAAGGATGATGAAATTTCGAATTGGTGTGTGGTAGGTTCTATAACTAAAAAGTGAATAAAAACTTTAAAAAAAAAACGACCGACTTCACCGAAAAAACTTAAATTTCGAAAGTAGGTTTTTGGAAGTTGGTTGATTTTTTTTGGATTTTTTTTTACTTTCTACAATTTCTCAGTAGCAGTCCAGGATCTGGATTTGTGCCCGTTTGATGGCAATAGGCTCACCCCCTATGACATGGGACTTAAACATTACTGGCGAAATATGAGTGTACTATAGGTATACCTCTGCTTAACCCATCGGGGAATACAGGCGTGATGTTATGTTAGAAGTAGAGATTCCAAATAATTTACTTAGTCTTCAAAGATAAAGAAATAGAGCTCTGCGATTAATTTAGCAAAGACTCCGACTTTTACATGATCATTTATGGGAATGAGGTCCAAAGAAAATTGCATGTTGGAGTCAGCTTCCAGTCTGACCGGATGCAGCTGAATACCATTATTTTACATGGAGCGGCTGCCTATCTGACCTCCACAACCCAGTTACTGGGTAACATAACAATAATAATATAATAATAATAAAAACTTTTATTTCCTCCACCACATAATGAAAAAATCAGTAAATTACATAATAGCGTTTACAATATATTAATGTTGAGGAGACTGGAGCCTGTACTAGGAATACCTGTGTTACAGGTCTCCAGGCCTCTAAACTATCCGAACAAGCCACAGTAATACAAACATCTACTAATAGTATGATAATGTTGGGATGGAACATGATACCCCTTGGTAAGACTGGTTGTTAGATTTTCGGGTTTCTGACGAACCGAATTATGCATAAACAAAAAATATCCTCGTTTTCCTTACCTCCTTAATCTCCCTCTTCGTCCAAACCAAGCGTACAGCCTCCTTCTTCTCTCCATCCTTCAACACTTGAGAGATCAAGAACAGCATCCCACAAGCCTGCGCAGGAGTCATATAGCAACACAGCTGTAGTAGTCGCTTAATGAACGACGCAACGCGCGGAATGTTGCTGTCTTGCTTCAACGATTTGTATATGAGAGAGAAGAGGAGAGCTGAGTGTGTTGTGTTGAAGATTTCTGCGCTTGTTAACTTGCGGTAGAGGGCGGTGTAGTACCTGGGGAAAACGGTGAAATGTTGAAACGTTCTTGTCTCAATCAATCTACTTAGCCTTTTCCCCACTATAATGGGATCGGATTCCAATTTAACTGGATGTAGCTCAATACCCAGGTAATGCGATACCCTTTTATAAAACTGTCTATCAAACTTTCGGGCTTCTGACGACCCGTAACGACCGTCAAAGAACCGCGAATGACAGCCGGGACCAACGGCTTAACGTGTTTAAAGATGGTCACGGACCAACTGCGGCAATCGTAGCACCTGATCGATCGCCCCGTGTTCATAGGAAATACAGAGAAACGAAAAATAACTTTTTTTTAACTGTTTCTTAACTGACTTCAAAAAGAAGATTATCAATTCTACATGTTTTTTTTAAATGTAGGTTCGGGCATAACTCCGTCATTTATAGGATAGGATTTGCAAAATTCTTTTTTTGTTCGAAAGAGGTTTATTTCGAAATGGTCGCATTTCAATTTCATCTAGATCTGATGATGCGTTTCGGAGACAGACTACGGAACTCTTCAAAAAATTACAGCAAATCAACCGCGATTATTGCTATCGCACTAAACAGAACTACTGTTAAAGCTCATGTAAGGTTGACCATGATCAGGACAACCATTCATAAATCGTTATCAGATATGGCGAAACAAATAAATTGTAATAGATTTCTCCAAAAAAAGAAACCGACTTCCGGAAAAACACTACAAACGCCATATCTGATAATGACTTATGAGTGGTTGTTGTGATCATGGTCAACCTGACATGAGCTTTAACAGTAGTTCAGTTTAGAAATCAATTGACGACTTTTCGGTCAGGTTTAGCAGCAACTAAGCGTCTAATTATTATCATTCCTTCTTTTTTTTCGATGCTAAGAGTGAGAGTTTTTAAATTGGTAACGTCTAGGCTGCAATTGGGAGTCATTACGGTAAAGTTCTAATGCACGTATACTAAATCGTACTTACCGGTCAGCAGTCCCCTTAGAAGCGTCAGATATATGGAACAGTAGTGCTAACGCGTGGATAGCGATGTTCATCCCCGCAAGATGCACCAGTCGATGTATGGCGTCGATGTGGGACGTGCTCTCTGATAAGCGCTCTTTGTTCGCGAAGGGATAGGCGCGTTTTACGCCGGTTAGAATGGCTGACATTAGGCGGGAGTCGATCTCGCCCTGGGATAGAAAAGTACAATGATTAATTTATGCGTTGTGCTGGGGCGGCTGCTGCAGATGCGGAAAACCTCAAATGGCGAAAATGTTCCAATCTTATTGGGAGTTATATGCTCGAGCCGTTTGGGGTTGAAACACTTGGGCCATGGAGTCCAAGTGCCCACTTGGTTTTCCGAGACATAGCCAAGCGGTTAGGCGACTCTTCACGTGACCAGGGGGCTGATCTATTCTTTGGCCAAAGAATAAGCATTGCCATACAACGTGGCAATGCTGCCAGCCTTTTGGGCACTTTTCGCATTGACAGTGATGCGGACGAATTTTTTGATGCCCTGAGATTCTTTTTTCTCGGTTTTTATAATAGAGGTATATGTACTATTAATATTAGTTTATGTCTAGTAAATAAATCTTTACTAATAATAAAGCTGAACAGGTTTTTTTTATGGTTTGTTTGAACGCGCTTATCTCTGAAACTACCAGTCGGAATTGAAAAAATAGTTTTGTATATGCTAGCCACATTCATGAAGAAGGCTATACGACTATTTAACATCAAGCTAGGACGCTCAGGAGCTGAGCAAAAAGAAAAAGAGTCACAAAGAACGCTAAGCGAAAATGAAGGAATAGCGCGTACAAGCGATAAGATGCGAAATAATAGTGAAAACTGCATCAAAAACTGTTGCATAATTTAGAAGAACTACGCGATCACCCAAGGAGACACCATAAGCGACTTTAATTTCATAATCATTTCAGTCGAAAAACGTCCACTGCTGGACATAGGCCTCCCCCAATTTGGGGGGGTTTGCTATAATCACCACGCTTGGTAGGCGGGTTGGCGATCGCAGTATGGTGGTAAAATCGATTGAGAACGCTACTGCCCATTCTCTAGTAAGTCCCTTAGTCGCCTTCTACGACACCCACGGGAAGAAATGGGATGGTGGTCTTTACGTCCGGCACCACACGGATCCAGACTTTAATTTATAATAGGATAATCAGCCTCTAATGTTCCCACTGCTGCGACACAGGCCTCCTCGCTGTGAGAGGGAGCGGGCCGTGCGGGCTGGTTGGACGTCACAACTCTTCGAGTTTTTATTTTCTAGAACATGCCAGTTTCCTCAAGATGTTTTCCTTCAACGTTTTGGGAGCAGTGGGATACAATTATATACACAAAGTAAAGCGCCCGCCTGGGTTCGAACTAATGACCTAAGATTCGTAAGTCTGGGCCGTTACCACTGGTCTACCATTGCTCTAATTAATTTATAATACGTACAGATTTTGTATATAGTATGCATATAGATACGGACCTTTTTAATGGAAGCCTTGAAGAAGGAAAAGTATATCCTGATCAGGTTCTCCGCGATCTTGGAGTCGTCCTTGCCGAGGTAGAACTGGTTCAGGAAGCAGACACCGTAGTACTGAGCTCGGGAGGATATGTTGGACCTGGGTGAGATATGAGTTAAGTAAATTAATTATTGCTCTTCCTTGAATAAAATTAAAATAAGATGTCACATTTGCAGTCTATGGAAAAGTAAGTAAATTATTGTTATGTTAATATTGAAAAATATCGTATGGTGTGACAATTTTAAATCTGTTCTTTCCTCAAAAGACCATTTCAGGCACCAACCTACATGGTCTTCATATTATCTGACCAAGATTATGTCTGGACTTTAAAAGAGTCTTTGGCCCTGAATTTGTTTCGACCTATCTTCTCAGAAACTATCCGACTAGATAGGAGACCTCATCTACTCATCTAGTCAAAAATATGATTGACGTAAAATAACAAACAAATATTATGTAATGAACAAACATAGCAAAGTTGGTAAGTAAATAATATGAATGTGAAAAATGAAATTTTGTACTTTTTCCTCAGAAATAGTACTTTTTTTCGGGATGAAAGGTATTATGTCCGTTTCTGTACACCTGACAACGTATACACAAAATTTCATGATTATCGGTTCAGTGATTTAGGCGTGAAAACGTAACAAACAAGCTTACTTTCGTATTTATAATATTATTTTAGATTTAGATTTATAATATTATTTAGGATATTATATTAGTTATAAATATTACTATTTACTTAAGACCTACACAAAATAGGTCCGGATTCGGATAGCAGTCCACCATTTGGTAACTCCTGGTATATACGTTAAATATTTATTGTTTACCTGAACAGCATCTTCTCGATATCAGCCAACACGACCGCCTTCATATTAGGATGGTTGTACAACAGCTGACAGAGATGGTAGATGACTTTGGACGCGACGCCCTGGCACGGGTCACCTAGCTTGTTGATTATGTTCGATAGAAGCATCTGCGGAAGATATTAGCGTGTTTATACAGATGGTTTAAAGGAAAGTAGAGACTAACTTTTGGGTTTTTCAAACCTGATCAAGTCTGTAATGTGAGGAGCAATTCGTCAAAAACAAAAACCGCGAGTTTCCATACATTTTTGACAACTTTTTGACGTTTGCTTGTCGCTAAGATGAGATTGCGACTAGATTGTGAACGTTTTTAATTACGAGAATTGGCCTTCTGTTGTCAAATAATATGTTAGAGAAGTAATTTGTTAGAATATACGGCCTGTAATATTCCCACTGCTAGAACACAGGCCTCCTCTCTAGAAGAGGAAGGGGGCCATAAACGACCACGCGGGCCTAGTGCGGATTTGCGGATGTCACATGTCTTTGAATTTTGATTCTAGGACATACCGGTTTCCTCACGATGTTTTGCTTCACCGTTTAGAGAACAGTGGTGATTTAAAGATTTACACAAAGTAAAGCCCCTGTCTGCGTTCGAACCTAAGACCTACAACTCGTAAGTCGCGACCGTTACCACTGGACCAACACTGCTCTATCGTCGTCGTCTATTTGATAACCTGACGGCACGGTTGGCGCAGCGGGTTCGATTCCCGCACGGAACAAATATTGGTAAGACCTACAAGTAGTTGTTCCGCGTCTGGCTGTTTGTGTATGTGAGTTTAAATGTTTGTAAACGCACCCACGATACAGGAGAAATTCGTAGCGTGGGGCAACGATAAAAAAAGAAAAAAAACTGTCATTTTTTTTTGGGTTTTGTATTTGTGAACAGCGTTTACAGGACTCCTACGATAACATTGATTAATGGTCGATTCGGTACGGAAGCGTATCGTTGTCAATAGTTACGCTGATCGTTGATCAAGTCTCTAATCAAGATAATCTGTTGTCAAATCATATTGCGTAGCCTTTTCTCTACTGTGTTGGGGTCGGCTTCCAATCTGACTGGAAGCAGCAGAATACCAGTATTCTACCTGGAGTGACTGCTTAAATGGGGTCAAATTATGATGTTGGCTAATTATCGGCTGCTATTTTTACCATAACAGTAGACAGTAATATTAATTAAAGCTCTGGCAACATTGAGGCGAATCTCCGGGACGCAAGTGCACGTGTCATCGATTCAGAAGTGACACGACTACACATGCCAGTTTGAACGCCTGTTTCGCACATTTGATCATAGTTTAAATAAATAAGGTATCAAATAATACAGTACTGAATCTATGGCTATATTGTTTTGAAAACAAAATGTAGAACATAATACCTTCTCTCTTTCAGGATGGTGCATCAATAAATAAGACATCGCGCTGACAGCTTTCTCCTTATTAGCTTCCACTGAGTCGTGGGCGAAGTTGTTCAAAGACTCCACATATGCTGGAAATTAAACAAGATTTGTTATTTTCATACTTTTGACTTAACTTCAATATAGGTGTCCTAGTAACGATTGCAAACCAGAAAAGTTGAAAGTTAAAACTATTTGCCTATTCAAATTTATTGTGCCTATTCGGTGAAACTGGCATTGCCTGTTTTTTTTTTTTAGGGTGGGAAATCATCAAGTAACTTCTCCCGCTCTGGGTGGAGCAGGAGGGCGTGTCAGAATTTTACTGACTAAAACCCACCCGTGTTCCCTCAGTTGCCAGTGTGCGAGGGGCGACGGTATCTCTTTCGAACAAGCCGCACCCCTGGCAGATAACCCGTACCCTTGGCAGATGTTAGAGAGTTTGGTTTCCGCACTTAGTCCTTCAGTTGAACCATTGTGCGTGGGCCATGGCGGCCGTCGGTGGTTATTCCAACCAGAAGTTGATGAGATCTTCTGGTCTGTTGAGGACATCCATGTAAAGTCTGTTTGCCCCGAGGGTCGGCTGCCAGTCTAACTGGATGCACCAGAAGCCAGTATTTTACATGGAGCGACTGCATATCTTACTTCCACAACCCAGTAACTGGATTACCTAAAGAAAATATTAATAACAATTACTCACTCCCATACAACTCCTTCAGCTGATCCTCATAGAACCACAGCTTCAGTATATTCCGCCTGGCTTGCTTGTTGCCGGACGTCATCTCATCTACATGTCCCAATGGATGCTGCTCGAATGTGCGCATTTTGACGTCAGGGACGAGTAGTTCTGATATAAGGAGTTCTGATAGTGCATCTGTGGGTTGAAATTGTTTGATAGATGTGAGAGGTTGGAGTTGCTCCAAAAAACAAAGTAATCATTTTATCATCATTGGTTGAAATAAAATAAATTAGGATGATAATAAACATAGAAAGATTTGTTACTTGAACAAAAAGGGTTTTTAAAATCGAAGACTTTGTAATATTAGCTAATAAGGGATAATAAACAAATACAATGCTCACTTGTAGATTTTTATGTTTAATCATTAAATAAAGCCCATATTAAATTACTCATTATTTTTCCACCTTTTCTATCAAGGTGCGCTTACACGAGCAACTAAAAAAGCTCCATCTTGGGCAATTCTCGTTAACTATGACGTCACGACTACATTCAGCAATTTAGGGCAATGGCAACATGTAGCCACCTGCTGCCAGAGATACGGCCACACAATATGGAGCAACATAAAAAACTGGGCAATGCGCCTCCCCGCCGCCGGCCGGTTCCTCTCGCAAAAATGAGACGCAGTCATACGTACAAACGAGATAGAAAGAAAATTGACTAAAAATTTCCAAACTGATTGGATATTCGCCTACTCATGAAATGTATGGAGCAATTAGAAGCAATATTGCCGAAACCCATTGGCAATTTATTTTTGTCGCTCCAGATTGCTCCACAGAATTGATCCAGATTGATCCACATGTGTTGTCGAGCAATAATTGCTCAAAAAATTGCCCGTGTAAGACCACCTTTAGGCTAGCTGATTCAGGTCGGTAACAATTGGAAACTAATTGTTTTAATTACTTGACAGTGGAGCTCATAAAATCTACATACTAATTCATGAAGCAAAAACTTTGTATCCGTTACCCCTACGAAAATGGAGGAGTATGAAATTTGGCACAGTTTATATGGAGGGGTGGAGAAAGCTAATATTTGTGATTATTGTTGATTAAAACTAAAATTAATTATGGTAGTTTTTCAACCGCGACCACTACTATAAACAATTTAATGAATGAAAAATGATAACTTTGATTTGTGAGTTAATGGCAGTTAACTGGCAATAACTTACCAATAATAATGATACCGTCCTTCTTTTTGGCTGGTTTCACATTGTTGATTAAATTTCTTAATGCTGTCAGATTATAAATTGGGTTGTCCTGTAAAATGAAAAAGTAATTTTAGCCAAAGACACACAAATGCTAGTCACATTAGCACAAAGGCAAACAATGTTTGATCAACAGGCATGCATAGTTAAGGCATCAGTAATGATGCCTTGTTAAATATCTCCATTCATCATTTTTATAATCCTTTAGTGAACAGTGGTTCCCAAAGTTGATTGGCCCGCGACCCACCTAACAAAACTTCCAAATTGGGGACTCACCTCTTGGCTGTCATGGAGAAAAGAAGGGGCGTAACTAGGCCTGAATGAAGGACTGTTCAAATACGAAAAAAAATTCAGTAAGAATAAAAAAACTAATTACAAGGCCAAGGAGTGCTATTTCAAAGAGAAGGATGTATTTTTTTCCTATTTTTTGTTGTCACTATGTATAGTTCTAGCTTCAACTTCAATTTCAGGCAACAAGCAAGGATAGTAGTCAGCAACTGAGACCCAGTATTTCGCGGTTTGCCATCGTATACATTTTTCAGTGACGTATTTTTTAATAAATTAATGAGTTCTTCACTTGGACGTATCTCCCAATTTTTCAAGGCCCACCCAATATTCGCTCGTTAGTATATAGTTTGGGAAACGCTATTTTAGTGGATTCATTATTATCTCGGAAGTGTGTCTATCGTAATACCAGCGCTGCGGTTGTTGTTTTTTTTTTTTACAAATATTGCAGCATTATGCTTAGATAGGAGCGTTTTTAACCTCACACAGGTCTTTTTATTTTATTTTCATTCTTTTCTTATTTTTATTATATTCTTGTTTGTAGTTTACCATTATGTTATTCCTGTTTGTTTGTATTTCCTGTGCGTGTCTCACATAAAATATATTTATTTCTTTCAAAAACTAACCTGAATCAATATAGTAGCAGCAGCAACTCTGTCTCCAATAGCACCTTTGTTGAGCAGTGTGCGAGCCCACTGGTGGTCTGATGAGCCACTCCTGTTGGCCTCTGAAACATGATAAACATAGTCAAGTACAAAACTTACTTTAATTATGCGATAGGTTTGTAAAGTTTGCAGTATGCTTGCAATTGCATGTTCTATGATACTGGGATTGGTTTCTGCATTTAGTCCTTCAACTGGACTACTGTACATGGGCCCTGGCGATCGTTGCTTACCCCATTTCTGGTGGGATCCAAAAATATATCAAATCTCCTAGTCTGATTGCAATATCTGCAAAAGACCTTGGTGACCCGAGGGTTTCCATTCTAGTTTGAGTGACGCCTGTGCATTCTACCACGGTTTTTCTCAGCCCCAATGCCTGCTCTAGGGACCGATCTATTAAGCACTTCTTCTAATAGAGTTGTAACAGCATGGAATAGACTCCCAGAAAATGTGATGGCTCCCAAACTGAACTGCTTCAAGAATCAGCCAAAAGAACCGAAAGAAGTCCATTGCTGGACATAAGCCTCCTACAAACAGGGAGGGGATTACCATAATCACCACTCTTGGCAGGCGGGTTGGCGATCGCAGTACGCAAGAATAGATTAGACAGATTAAATATCTCCAAGCTTTTTGATGCATACGCATCAGCTAATTAGCTACTAGTATCATCATCTGCCTAGCCTTTTCCCAACTACGTTGGGGTCGGCTTCCAGTCTAACCGGATGCAGCTGAAATACCAGTATTTTACATGGAGCGACTGCCTATCTGACCTCCACAACCCAGTAACTGGGGTAATACGATACCCCTTGGTAAGACTGGTTGTCAGACTTTCGGGCTTCTGACGACCCGTAACGACTGTCAAAGATCCACAAATGACAGCCGGGACCAACGGCTTAACGTGCTTTCCGAGGCACGGAGGGGTCTTGGTATGTAAAGATGGTCACCCATCCACGGACCAACCGCGGCAAGCGTAGCTTAACCTGATCGATCGACCCGTGCAGCTATTGTTACTTAGCCACAAGCCCCTCTAATTAGCTACTAGTATGACTAACCAAATAATAATAATAATATTATGCCCATGATTGCAATTGCTTGCAGTCGTCTTTACGTTACCTGTCACGTGATGCATCCCCACTTTTATACTCTGAGAGGATGTATGAGGTACAGTACATAGTCGCTCCAGGTGTGGATGTATATGATTGGAGTGAATGCAGACAAAATCTTAACTCATCATTATCATCTGCCCAGCCTTTTCCTAACTATGTTAGGGTCAGCTTCCAATCTAACTGGATTCAGCTGAATACCAGTATTTTACATGGAGCGACTGCCTATCTGACCTCCATAACCCAACCTCTAATGCAACAAACTATTATAGTAGTATTTATTGTGTGTGCTAGCCAAAGTTACCCAGTAATTATTAACGCCTGTTAGCCAAACATTTTAGATATTATAACTTTAATCGATTTTTAAAGTGTGTCTTACTTGTCTCATATGCCATAGTATCTCCATGTAAGGCACTGCTTGCTTCTTTCCTAATTTCATCAAGTTGTTCTCGTGTTAAATTCTTAGATACTGTAGCAGGCTCCTCTGGCATCTATAAAATTAATTGTGATCAACGTTTTGTTTAAAAGGAAATAAAATGGTATTAAACTTAAATTCAATAGCCATAAATATAGTTTTGATTACTTAGCACTCATGTTATTAAATGCTACACCGAATACAGTCTCAAATAATCTTTATTTACATTACATTTATTGGTTATGTGTGAAAATAACATACCACTTTTTGGGTTACAAAAAATTGTGCAACACTTCTAAATAAATACATTTTTGACTTACAATGTTGATGGTTCATAATTAATAAGCCATAAGCTCACTTACCTGATGATACCACTTCTTTTTATCCTCATACTCCAAGGTTTCAGCGAAATGCTTCGCAATACCTTGCCCTTTCTTTGTATCAGCATTTTTATCGGGTTGACTGTAATTCGTGTAGGCTTCGTCAACCAATATATTCTCCTCGAACCTTTTGTGCTTCATTTTCACTGATTGTTACGAACAGAATTATTTAAAAATAAGAAAAACACGTGAAAAGTGAGCACTTGCCATGCTACTTTGACGTTTGACAATTTTGACATTAATGAAAGTTGACCCAAGTTGACTCAGTTGACTGACACAACGGCAACTGATTTTTTCCCTTTGTTACACGGTTTTTTGTTTTTTGCATTGTTTTAGAAAATCCACTAGTAGGATTCTTAATTTTTCAAAACACCAGAATAACTGAAGTGTTCCAAGCTAATGAAGGTAGAAATCCACTTGATGTGGACAGCGCACGCAGTATCACCTTTGGGGTGGCGGGCATTCGTGGCTTAAGTTAAGCATTGATAGTTTTCTGGCTGATATGATGATTAAATGATAATCTGTTTCGAATAACAATACGACGAATACCTGTAATGCTACGTTCAGCACCGTCATCCCATTCAGCTAAAAGAGGATCACACCTAGACATAAGCCTCCGACAAAGTTGTTCCGCGTCATCGCCACAACGACCGGTACTGTGCTAAAAGACTTGTATACAAATAATAAATTTTAAAGGTGTGTCAAAATCAGGAAATATATTTTGCTATTGCAATTTAACCTGTAACTGAAGCACCTAAAGTTGTTATTGTAGTGTATACAACCCGTCGATTTGTCATTTATTTAAAAAAAGTACTTTGATAGCTCAGAGCAGTGCGGGGGGCTACTTCGTCTGTTATTTTCATTAGATATTTCAATAGAAATCTAATTTTTAAGTGAAACTAGAATAAACTAAGCAACATGGATGAAAAAGGAAGAAAAGTTATCGTTTGCGACAACGGCACAGGCGTAAGTCCACTTAAAAATGTCTTTATAAAATGGTGGTTTTGATAAGCAACTGAATCATCATTTTCCTCATGATATATTGTCGGTTTTAGTTCGTGAAGTGTGGATATGCGGGCAGCAACTTCCCAGCCTTCATATTCCCGTCGATGGTCGGCAGACCGATCATCAGGGCTGAGAATAAGATCGGCGATATCGATATAAAGGTGAGTGTCGAAACTATGTGAAGTCAGGTGTGCAAACGGAACTCGTCCGTATCCTGCCGATTGAAATATGTTATGTGTAATAGGGACAACGTATCTAGTAATACAAGGTCGTTATTAAATTTTTAATAGTTTGTATTAAAATCTTAAACTTTATAAAATTATGATTGATTACAGGACACTAGTTTATCTTAGCACATTTCAAGGTATGCAAAAGATAGTGTTTACAAACTTAGCTATTGATGATTTCTATAACAGTTTGAATGAATTCTAAAACGCAAACACCTTTATTCAAAGCACATTCTTATATTTGACTGGAATGAAAGATTCCTAAACAGTTTATGAGCAACTGACAATATTATTAATTTTGGGTACTATCTACTGTCTTAACATTGCTGGGCAAGTCCCATCAACAAATTATTAAGACTTTTCATTATAGAATTGGTTACATTATTAGAAACCAGCTGTTTACACCAAATAGACTTAGAAAGTCCCTTCATTTAAACACTTCATATAGTGGTGTAAGAAACCCACAAGTTATACAGTTTTGTTATAGGGTGCTACTCAGGAAAACTTTAAGATGCCCAGGAACTAGGGCTTAAAAAAATGCATCATCACCCAAAGATTTAAGTTTTGGCCATCCCTATCGGTATGGTGATGGCAAAGATTAAAATTTTTGCCATCTCCATCCCAATGGGGATAGCAAAGATTAAAATTTTTGGGAATGACACATTTGTTTTTCTGTTTTCATTTAATAATAATCACCCAAGCAAAGTAATTTTTTTGCTAATTTTATTTATTTGCTATGTATTTATATTCAAGACATGTTTAAATGTTACAGGATATGTTTGTTGGAGTAAGTCTAATATTAGTTTCAGCATGTTTTTTAAGTAACTGTGTTATCAAATCTAACAGTAAATTGTTGATATTCAGAGAAAGTTTGAAACTAATCAGAGTGTCTGTGAAAAGATGCATGTTTGTAGTGTGAAGTTAATTTATAAATGTCAATAAATAATAAAGCACAGCCTGAGTCTCTATAAGTCATCAATATTAGTAAAAAAATTATAAGTGATATTAGTTTCCCAAAGAGATGATGGATTACTTCCTTATAGTTACAATACAATTAGTTGAGTCACCTGAATTCAATGCACAATTTTTCGTTAGTGTATAATTTTACTGTATGTATTAAAAATTAAAAACTGTAATTATTCAAGATTAATGATTAAATCAAACATGGTACTGCTAAGCAAGAGGTTCTGGTTTTGATTCACGGGTCGGGAATAGTGTTATCAGGTATTTTCCGATATATAGGGTGACTGGTAATTAGTGACCGATATTTAAACACATGATTGTACTAATCATAACAAACAACTTTCTCAAAGAAACGACTTTTTTATTATTTAACTAGCGCATGTCCCCAATCACCCTAATAGAATATTGAGTACCTAACCAGAATAATACACCATCAGCTGAAACTTAATTTAGTTACCTACAAACAAAAAAAAGGACACTTGCCGTACATTATTCTTTTGTCATTAATTTAACCACCTTACGGAACGCGCGCGCGCTATCAGCAGAGAATCGCTTGACTGCGACGCGTGGGGTCAAGCGACTCACACCTGATAGCGCGCGCGGTCAATTGTAAAATTAAAGAAAAAATGAATAATGCATGGTAAAAGTGGATTCATTTTTTTGTTTGTAGGTAACTAAATTAAATTACAGGTGATGGTGTGTTATTCTTGTTAGGTACTCAATATTCTACTATTGTGGTAATAAAATTAGGGTCAATAAGGTAGATATATAAAAAATCGTTTCTTTGGGAAAGTTGTTTGTTATGATGAGTACAATCATGTGTTTAAATGTCGGTCACTAATTACCAGTCACCCTATATAATTTCTCAGTAGAAGTCCAGTGTCAGGATTTGTGCCCAGTTGATGGCAATAGGCTCGCCCCTATTATATGGGACTTAAACATAACTGGCGAAATGTGGTGTAAAATTGGTGCTAGTAAGGCAGGTGACCTCTGCCTAACTCTTCGGGGAATACATAACAAGCGTCATGTTGTGTATATAACGTGGAAAAAAATATATTAAAAAAATATAAATACCAAAAAGAGCGGGTTTTTAATTTGCAATCTGTGACAATTTTTTGTTACCTTGGAGAATCCAAGGTATCCAATTTTAAATCAATGTAATATTTCATGCATACCAGTATTTCAACCATCAGGATGTGGAAGTGTCGGTATGTCACAGCAGCCGTACTATGGAGTGCTTAGCAGTATAAACTATAATCATGCTTTATTTTGTACCTCTTGGCATATTTTCTAAGTATCTTTTAGCTAGTCTGACCACTTTGTTTGCTTGCCTGTAATGGTACTCAAAATTTAATAAAAAATTATAGCAAGCATCATCTTCATGTTTACCAACAATATGAATACATTTATATCAACCTCCATTTTCTGAAAGACTTCTTTATATTTCGTTTTTAGTAAGTTGGTTATACTTACATTTTTTGATCAACCAATCACTTCTGGTTCAGCTTACGTGATGGGCGACCCACGTCATGAATAAAGTTCCTTACGCGATACTCGCACGCCACACATACACTCGTATAATATACGAGTGTGTGTGTGGCGTGCGAGTGTGTGTCTCTTTCTATTATAATATAATACATAGAGACATATAGACACAGAGAGATAAAGTCGCATTGAGGAGGAATTACGCATCTTCCTTACGAAACGATTTCAACCAGTCAACTACCGCAAGCCGCGTTAACGCCATTTCCTACGTAGGCGCTTCAACGCGATTGCGAAGCGAAGCGGCGCGAATGGAACAAACAATTGATACTCGCCGCCGCACCGCACCCACGTGCGGTTGGTCACGTGCGACATTGCAATAGAGTATCAATTGTTTGCACCATTCGCGCCGCTTCGCTTCGCAATCGCGTTGAATCGCCTACGTAGGACACCGCGTAAGGAACTTCGTTCCAATGTTTGAGTACTATATAATATGATACAAGTCTTCAGGTACGATAAAACAGGGTCTATCTCTTTTCTTCTGCAAGAGAAGAAAAGTTATTTTTAAATCTGCATACTATGGGCCTAAGAAATAGCTCAGTAGCCACATCTAATTGTATTTAGGTAGTTAAAAGACTTTATTTAAGTTTTAGTTGCAGTTGAACTATTTGAGCAATTATTTACCTACTTATTAAAAAATATATATTATATAACCAGCTTACAGCATTATTTTTGTATAGTTTTGTGCCGTTTTTCAGACTTTTTGGATACTAAAAACTGTGTTATATAACCACTTATAGTACGTGGACGTAAATATGGCACATCGAGTTCGAGGGAGATAGCAGTTGTCGCCAAGTAGTATTAGCCCCAACTTACGAGTTGTAGATCATGAGTGTGAACCCCCACAGACACTTCACTTTGTGTATTTCCATCACCACTGCTCTCTAAATGGTGAAGGAAAACATAGTGAGGGAACCGGCATAGACATTTTAGGTCTAAGACTAGATCAAAAATTCGACAACTTGTGACATGCACCAGTAAGAATAAAGTCAGCCACATACATCCATCTTCTTTTAAACACTTCCATACTTCGACTGGTATACATATTATGTTATTTACCATATGTTATATACACATGTTATTTACCAATTTTTACTAAGTAAACATAATTTAGTCTATCTAAATAGCTTATTTTATATACACCTACGCCACTTTATTTATAATAAGATTATTCATTTATACATTATTTAACTTCATATACAATCAAGCATCAAAACACAGTCAACACAATCAAGTAATTAACCAACTAGGTGCTAGAGGTTTTCTGAGAGAATTTTTAAAAGATATTGGGATTCTCACGGTGGCATCGCAATTCATCTTCGCCAACATCTTATATATTATGCAAAATATATACTTGTACACTAAAAACAGTGATATTCATAATATTAATACAAGAAATAAGGACAAACTAAGTGTTCCTTTTCACCGGCTTCATAAGGTTCATAACTCATTTGTTAGTCTTGGTATAACTTTTTATAACAAGCTTCCCTCTTCTTTGCTAGATTTGCATTTAAATGCATTTAAAGCTAAAGTAAAAGGCATATTATTCTATCAACAACTACTTAAACAATAAGAATTGTTGGTCTCTGTGATAACTCAAGACAATGTAAATGTTCTTTCACCAGAATTAGCTTGCCTACTGACCGGGTATATAATTATATTAGTTCATATAATTGTTTATTTTATTTGCCTGTATAATTCAGTATATTTTTAATTTATTGTTGACTGTGTCCCAGCAGTGGGAATGTTATAGGCTGATTAATTATGAGTTCGAGGAAAATTTCAGCTTTGCAGAGCGTCGTCTCTTTCGCTCAACTGTTTGACACTCTCTTTCTAACTCTCGATGTGTCATGTTAACGCCCGGGTATATAGTTGAGATAGTTTTGTAGAATTTATTTAATGTGAAATGTGATCTTTTTAGGATTTAATGGTTGGAGATGAGGCGTCAAAACTCAGGTCTATGCTTGAGGTCAGCTATCCTATGGAAAATGGCGTAAGTATGGCCTCAGCATTTATTTATTAACCGACTTCCAAAAGGAGGAGGTTCTCAATTCGTCGGAACCTTTTTCTGGTTAGTGTAGTCTATACTCCGTTTGAAATAAGATTAGACATTGAAATAAACCTTTTTTACAGTCCGTTCAACTGATTTTGACATCTATTGCGTTGGTAGCATGATAAATGGCATCTGTAGTAAACAGTTGGTATTGTAACCACTTTTTTGTTTTTAATGCCATCCTTGTGCCTACGGAATTGAAGTCAAAATCGGGCGAACGGGCTGTAAAAAAGGTTTGTTTAAATGTCATATCTTATTTCAAATGGAGAATAGATTGGCCAAGGTCTTAAAAAAGGTCTGCTGCTTTATCTCAGTTAGCCAAATTTTAGAACTAAAGCGTTCTTGTGACCTACCTTGCGCACTCTAAAATCTTTTATAGAAGAGTTGCATATAAGCTTTTTTTGCCAGTAATTCGACTTTCTAGATGGAATATGGTAGAAGAAACCGAGATTAATAAACGTTACTTTAGCCAATCATTATTTTTGTCCCTGTCGCACAACTGTCGAATCGCAAGTGCGTAATTGAGTAAGATAGAGATGGCAACAAATCTCAGCAAAAACATGTGCTTAAGTTATTAAACTCAGCTTAAGCTTATCTCCCACTTTCCCCCTTCCCAGGTGGTGCGTAACTGGGAAGACATGTGCCACGTATGGGACTACACTTTCGGCGAGAGCAAGATGAACATCGACCCCAAGGAGACCAAGATCCTACTCACGGAACCACCCATGAATCCTACCAAGAATCGGGAGAAGATGATTGAGGTAAGGCAACATTAAGAGAGGGTAAAAAGAGGAGGAGGTTCTTATATGTATAGTTCGTCATTTTGAACATTTAACATAGTACAGAGCGGCATCGGCAGGGATACCGACGCGCAATCTGTTATAATAGATTCAGTACTTCATGATTCTGCGGCGGTTTGAAAAATAGATAAATTGCTGTTCCATACATTTTGACCACGTAGGTATTGCACTCTTGTAGGAAACAGCTGTTTTTTTTAAAATAACCGACGAGAAATTTCAACTTGGGAGTGCAGACTCATGTTCCATGCCACCTTGCATATGATCTGGACGAAATAAATAGGGATAAAAAAACTTTATTAGGTGACTGCAAATCACAGTATTTAGTCATCAGCATTGTTTGGTGAATGTGAATGCCAATAAAAGGAAAAAAAAATACATGCAGCATTCATTTACTTATTATATTATACGCAATATTTGTAATTTTAAACAATGTAACATTTAAGTTAGCTACAAGTTATCCAAAATTAATTAGTAGTACAACCAACCATATTTGCTTTGTTGGCATTTTATTTTTTATATGTCGAGGGAAAAGGCACTGAAAACAGAAATACAGGCTTTGCCTAGTTCGGTTGCAGTGGCTGCATCCCTTCATTAGAAATGAATACTGCCAAACTATGTTTCTGTAAAATATTACTAAGTTTTTGGAGAAATCAATTTATTTTACTTTACTTTAAGGGCGCTGTCACATTTTTTCTCGAATTTGAGCGTTTGACTCGAGATTTGGTGAGTGATTATGGATTAAATATAAACAAAAAAAAATTAAAAAAATATGTCCTACAAAATTTCATTATTTGTCTAGGGAGCGCTCTAAAAAAATATTTCAATTTGTTTACATAAGTCAGTAAAAACCTTGTCTCGGCAAAGGATGTTTCATAAAATTTTACTTTCGGGCATCTTTTGATGCTTTGTTACATGGAACATATAATAGTTTAGTAATTTATAAAAATGTCTATGGTAGGACTGTACCTTGTTATTTGGAATGCTCAAGTCAATTTTTTATGTTTCATACAGTAATACACCAAAAATAATTCCGTAAAACAGAGAGTTTATGATAATTTTTCGTCTGAAATTACATTTTTTATCTATGTATGTTTAATCGAAATTCAATCAAAAAGTAAGGTAATAACTAAGGGTACTATGTCAGCTTACTTGAAAAAAAAAATCAGTAAATTTTAAAGCAAAATAATATTTTTAAACAATTTTTGTATACAATGCTATAAATCAATATAAATCTCGAGACGCGCGGGCCTTAGCTTTAGTCCGCGCCGAGCGCTTCCTGAGGGAGGGTGTATCGCTCGCTGTTGCCGCTTTGTGCGGTACGTAGTCTCGCCAATTTGCCAAGAATATAGCGTGACCAACACTTCTTAATACAAGTTATAATTTTTTTTGTTACACATTTTGCTTTATTATTCTAGAGCGAATATATTAAAAGAAAATGTAATCTAAAATTTAAATTCAATTCATTATTTTCAGATTTAGTACAACGTTATATAGATTCTGCGCCTTTAGTCAAAAGTTTACTGTACTCTTACAATTTAGACCATGTGCCTTCCATCAAACATAGAAAAGAGAACGAGTCAAGACCTTTAACTCAACTTTGCTGTCAAATGAATTTACAAATAGAGAAGTGTGGCCTATTTATAAGTACCTACAGAGCATTCCTTTTTAGGAGTTACACCTGATGGAGAATTTGAAGACGGTGTTGTTGAAATTAAGTGCCCCATATCTGCTTTTGAGGTGGATCCTGATACTGCCATTTTAGAAAAGAAGTTGATATGCTTCAAAATCCATAACAATGGCGAAGTAATTTTTAGTAAAAATCACGATTACTTAGTATTATCAAATACAAGGCCAACTACACATTGCAAATAAAAATGTTTGCTTATTTGCAGAGTGGACTAGTACTGGATACCCACTAAAATTTTTAAATATTAAATTTATAAAGACGATGATTTCTGGAACCAGAAAATGTTGCCAAAGTTACTTAAGTTTTATGAGGAGTGCGTTCTTCCCGAAATCATAGATTTGAGGAAAGCAAGGTCTATGCCACTTCGGAAAATATTATTTTAACTTATTTTTACAATTATTATACTTTATTTCCTCAGTCTGGGTTTTTTACACCCGTTGTGCCCATCTATAAAATTATATACTATCTCGAACGATACACATTTAAGGATTGCATCACTTTAAAATCGCGGTGAATTCTTTAAATGTGTACATTTCATATAAATTTATTTGGTACCGCTATAAAACAATTACATTAAAAATAAAGGGCATACAACCCCCATACAAGAAACGTAATTGTTTCGGTGTATAATATTACCGTGGTACTTTCTTTAGTTACGGACTAAAGTTAGTACCACGGACACCTCGGAAGTCCGACTCGCACTTGGCTGCTTTTTTAACTCATCGTATACATTTCATACTACTATTATCGAAACTGATTACAACTGTTGAAGCAATATCACAATGCATTTATTTCTATAAATAAGTACCACGAAATAAAATTCAAGTACTTTTTGTGCGACACTACTCACTAAATTAGCCGTTCTAGGTGATAACTTCCATCAGTACAAACAAAATTTCACGAACTATAATAATAGTAATTTAATTTATTTCGAATTCAAAGTGGCAAAAGGTCATGTTGGTTTGTTCCTGGTGTCCGGCGTATAACGGTTTGCATGTGTGCGTAGCGTGCTTCACTAGACGCACACGCGCACATTGGCTGCCGCGCGCCGTCAAAAATACCTAAAACTGAGCACTTTCTTTTTGTAACAGCCCTCTTAACCTGTTACCATGGGTCTCAGTATATCAATCTAGACCTCCTAGCGTAGAAATTTTAGATCGGTTACCAAAAAATAAATTAGAAGGTTCATAGAAAGTACAGTAGTATCTACGGAGTCAAAATGTGTGGAACAGATTTTTTTTATTTTATCCGACGGTTATTTTCAACCAGTCCTACCAAGGGGTATCGTGTTACCCAGTAACTGGGTTTTGGAGGTGGGATACGCAGTCGCTACATGTAGAATACTGGTATTCGGCTGCGTCCGGATTTACATGTTACGCCAAACCACATTATAAGGTTCAATTTTATTTTTAAATTTTACCAATTCACGCAGCCATTTAAAACAAACAACATTGTATGTCTGCAGGTAATGTTCGAGAAATATGAGTTCGACAGTGCATACATTGCGATCCAAGCTGTGCTGACGTTGTACGCTCAAGGGCTCATCTCTGGAGTCGTCGTCGATTCAGGTAAGGTTCCACACGCGCCCCAAAGAGATGTCAGCATTAATTGGGGGGCTAGGGCCGATGCCTGAAAGGATCGCAGATTTGTTCGAAAGAGTTACCATGGCCCTGGCACAGGCAACTGAAGGAACACGGATGGGTTTTAGTCAGAAGTCATTTAATAATTTTCCACCCAAAAAAAAGGACTCCTCTCTGGAGTCGTCGTCGATTCAGGTATGTTTTAAAATGGTCTGCTGCGGGATGTAAGATGCTCCTAACAATGACGTTATTAGTATTCAGTACTGTAACAACGACTGACTGCAGGTACAGGCTGACTTTGAACTCGACTTTGAGATGATAAAAATAATCATTGCTACAAACAAGTTCCCTGAAAGACTCCTACAGATTTCTAAGTTTGCCTGTATAATGTTACAAAAGTTTTTTTAACGTTTTTCTCTTCTGGCAATCAGGTGATGGTGTGACCCACATTTGTCCAGTGTACGAAGAGTTTTCGTTGCCGCATCTGACGCGACGTTTGGATATCGCAGGACGAGATATCACCAGGTATCTTATCAAGGTGAGTGTGAAATTCACGCCCACAGTTGGCGCCACTTTGACAAGAGGTCTTCTATATCGACAATGAATATAAAATACACCGTGACATTTTAGTCGTCTTACAAAGGTGATCCACTCAATGTATCCAACATAAAATACCACTAGGCGCGATAAAAAAAATGTTACCATTAATTAAGATAATAGGTACAAAGAAAAATAAATAATGCTTTAGAATAATGAAACACCCTGTTAACAATGTTTACGTATCAAACGGTAGAAGATACCTACACTATTACATTCCATCATTCATTCCATCCCCATAACAGGGTGTTTCAAACTACGTTACGCGTTGAGTGAATGATATTTTGATTTTTTAAATTATTCATATTTAATGTTCGTAGATTTTTTTTTAAATAAATGATTAGTAGTGATTGTATACATGAGGTGGGCTGCCGTTGTAAGACGATTACAAAGTCACGGTGAATATGACCATATTCAACATTCAGTCACGAGTGAAGAAAATATAGGGGCTTTGGCACTTTTGGCAGGTGTCCGGACCTGACGACTCAGTGCTAAAGTTTTGTTTTCTTCGTTCCCAGCTCCTCCTCCTCCGAGGCTACGCCTTCAACCACTCGGCAGACTTCGAGACAGTTCGTATGATGAAGGAGAAGCTGTGCTACATCGGGTACAACATCGAGCAGGAGCAGCGCCTCGCCTGGGAGACCACCGTGCTCGTGGAGCCCTATGTGGTGAGTGGAGACCTAAAGTATACCGTATCACCCGCGTCTATGTTTTAAATACACGAAACGCACAGCTTTTTGAGAGGCTTCTAAAAGGATTTTATAGCATTCCAGCCATAAAATAAACGTCGAAATTTCATTAATATTGTAATGCAACATTGTTGTGAGAATGTATAGTGTTATGATTTAATTAGTACAACAATTTTTTTATTGGAACTAATTTTCTTAATGTCTCTGAGGTATCATCGCATTTCCGAATACAAACGAGCTTTTGTCCCATTTTTAAAATAAAGAAAACAGTTGTACTGTTTACACATGACCACAAAAGAGTACTTTCTGAGATGAGTAGGCTCCGTATCTGTGAGTACCTTCCACTTTTCATCCAGATCGCCGCCTTGTATGCCTGTTATCTAAATTCACCGTTTTTCCTACCCAGTTACCAGACGGGCGCGTCATCAAAGTGGGTGGCGAGAGGTTCGAGGCACCGGAGGCGCTGTTCCAGCCCCATCTGATTAACGTGGAGGGGCAGGGCATCGCCGAGCTTGTGTTTAACACTATACAGGTAAATGCAGTGGTAGAGAGTGGAAAAGACCCTATTTAAAGGTTTTCGATAGCGTACGAGTAGCAGCGAATAAAATCGATTCTATATTCGAAAGTGATTTTCTCGTTTCGCAAAACATTATGATTTTTTTTTTACTATTTCTAGGTTAATTAAAATATAAAAAAAAACATCTATTGCCACTATTCGTAACACGTTGAATGTCACAATCTGACAATGTATTATATTCTAATTCTATTAAAATCAATATCAACGTTTATGTTTCTTAACAAATTACATCGGCTTACACGTGACTTCCCAAATCGAATCATAAAACCGGACGTATCATTCGCCCGAAGCAGTCGAGATCAAATTAAGGAGCTTTTTGCGCCCTTTGAACGAAAATGTCGTTTCTTTATTATAGAAGTATTTTGACATGATCTAGCACATAATTAAATGTTTTTTCGTTAAAAAGTGCCTTTTAATTGTGATCGCGACGATAGATCGTGGTGGAGCAGAATGCAAAATAAAGACTGGACTGTATAACATGTATATAATGATTCATAATTTATGAAATTACAAACAGTAAAAGTTCGGTTTAAAACGGAAACAAGATAATATGAACGTTAAAGGGCGCAAGGGCGTGCGTGCGTTGAGTGTGGTGTCGTAGCGTCGGCCGGCTGGCCCTGCGCCCCTCTTACTGCATGGCGATGTTGAGATGGGTGGACTCAACAATGTACCTTTTTCTAATAAATGCTTTGCTTCTGAATGAAATTCAGTCTTACAAGGGGACTAAAAACGCCTCATTAAGCGATTCCTCTAAAAGCATTTAACTTCCTGAATTCCCCTATGAATCTGCTATTTGACATTTTACTATAATAAAGCAATTCATAATTTGGTGACCATTTTACGAATTTCCGTACAAAACTGTCAAACAGATGAATTGCGTGCTGTCTACGCAGATAATATTATGAATTGTCAGTTTGTGACCATTTTACGATTTTAAATATGATTCATAATATGATTCTGCCAATGTGGCCTTGTAGACCCCCAGAAACCAGGATTTTATAATCTAGTAGAATTTGTATAAGTATTTAAATTTGTGTTTTTTTCCTACAGGCTGCCGACATAGACATGCGTAACGAACTCTACAAGCACATAGTCCTGTCCGGGGGCTCCACCATGTACCCAGGGCTCCCCTCGCGGCTCGAGCGTGAGATCAAGCAGTTGTATTTAGAGAGGGTGCTCAAGAATGACTGTGATAAACTTGCGGTGAGTATTATTGTTACTTTTAAACTTTTATATTTACATTTTGACCTCATTAATCGCTCTTCATGAGGCGTGATTGAGGTCAAGAGCAGAACTATTTAGTAATAAAACAAAATTGACAAATAAATTAACACATAACATAATATGTCGACTGTAATCCCGAAGGGTTAGGCAGAGCTGTGGCTACCCACATTTCGCCAAGAATGTGTCGGTCTCCTGTAACAGGGGCGAGCCTATTATATATCAACCAGACACAAATCCAGAATCCGGGCTGCTACTGCGAAATTCCAGATAGAATCCAATAACACTTTGCCCGAATTGGGAATCGAACCCAGAACCTCATGCTCAACAGTAGCGCTTGCGACCTCTAGACCATTGAGCAACAACTTTATAGTTTTGATAATGTTCTTAATATGTGTTAGTTCGTTATTATTTATTTATATATAATCTATAGGCCTTAGTTGCCTGACAATAAAATAATAATAATTATTATTATTTACTAACCCTATATTTTGATTTATGGAGACTAGTGGCGACCGACCACTAGTCTCCATAAATCAAAATATCAGCTGTTCCCTACATTTATGTTCGCATAGCTCGTCAAAATGTAAGGAACAGCTGATTTTATTTTCGCGATTTCAGGTTTGCGCCCATAGTAAAAATTCATAATGATGAGTACAATGACCTCTTATGAAGTTAACGGTGATTAAAATTACACCTTGGATACAGGATAAGTTTTTATCCAGTAAGCAAACTGTAACCATGAATTCAGCATATCATTCTAGACCCCCCAGCGTAGAAATTTTTCGTCGGTTATATAAAAAAAATCAGCACATTCTAAAAAAAAGCACATTCTAAAAACTTACTCTGTATAGATTTCATTGACACAATACCGGTGACTGGTTAAAGGGTTTTTTTTTTTGAGGGTGGTAAATCATCAAATAAAATTCTCCCGCTCTGGGTGGAGCAGGAGGGCGTGTCAGACTTTCACTGACTAAAACCCGCCAGTGTTCCCTCAGTTGCCTCGCGGCATGCAGTTGCCGCGAGCATTACTGCTTCGCTGAAGGAGGTGACGGCTACCCATGCACACTCGCTCCTTACCATGGCCTGGACCATGGCCGGACGCAAGAGATCGCCGCCGCCGATCGCCTCCACGAGGACACGGCGGTGCTCCGCCCAAGTCGGGCAGACCTCCACCATATGCTCCACCGTGTCCTCAGGGCGATCTTCGTAATGGAAACCCCCCGGCGTTTCCTACCGCCTTATCTGAAACAGGAACCTCCCGAAACACCTGTGTCCGGTGAGGACAAGCGTCAGGTGGAAGGTGAGTACGTCGTGGCGCCTCTCAACCCACTCCACAAAGAGGGGACTTATCGCCGCAATCGAGGCGTGCCCATGGGTAAAGGGGTCAATTACATCATTATTACAAATAACGATGTAATCTATAATTCCACAGAAATTCAAGATCCGCGTAGAAGACCCGCCCCGCCGTAAGGATATGGTGTTCATCGGCGGCGCCGTGTTGGCGGAGGTGTGCAAGAACAGAGACAACTTTTGGCTGTCTCGGAACGAATACTTGGAGCAGGTACGAACGTTAATCCTCTTCTTATCTGATGGGCCGTAAATCTAACGTTCGAAATCTAATCTCAGCCTCAATTGATCGAATTCTAACGTTTAGTAGGTACCCAAAAAGTTAAAGGGAGCGGCTATAAAAAAATACGGTTTTCTTACGGTAAATAACACCCTGAACACTTTTTATTTACTATTACAACGAGTTTAAATTTAACCCTTCCGCTGCTATTAAAGTGTGGAAGAACTAAACATTTTATTTTGATGATCGGTACTTATTGTCCTATTAAACCATGCGTAAAAACTTTTTACGTCTTTAAACGAACGTCAAAATATTATTGGGATATTGAAACTCAAATAGCAGCCAGAGGTTTAAACGTAGACTTTCGTTGTAATATAAAAAAATGTTCAATGTCTTTTAAGAAAACAGCTTTTTTTTTCATTCATGTACTTTCCCGACAGTTTTTACATTTATTGCCGGGGCGAGATAGTGACTACATTTTGAACGTTTTTATTACGGGAATAATTAACCTTCCTCACTCAAGCGGAATTAGCAATTGTGTGTCGTCGTGGGTTCGAACCCAGGCACTTTATTTTGTACAATTTATTTGATTAACACTGCTCTCAAAACGGCAACATCGTGAGGAAACTGGCATATCTTGGATATAATAAAAAAATGAACCAGTACTTGGTCTGCATTACAACCAGCTCCCTCTCGCAGAGAGGCCTGAGTCCCCACATGGGAGCGTTATAGCCCAATTATGATTTTGGCAATAATGAAATCACCTAAATTAGCAGGCTAATGCATGCTTCTTCGCATCCATCCTATTGACCGATTTCTTCTCTTTGAAAACCACATTCTTGAAACTGAAATATTTATGTTCCAGGGTATCTCCTGCCTAAGGAAGCTGGGCCCCCGCGCCAGTTAATGACTGAAGCACTTACTTAATTACTACTAAATGTATATAGACGGTGCAAAAAGGATATAAACGACGATATATTAAAGTACGCGGCTGTAAATATGGCACATCGAGTTTCGGGAAAAGTTCGGCTTTATATTTATTTATTTTATAATTTATGTACACACAGTAAAATGCATAGGTGATACGGCATATTTATACAATTGTAGAGAGCCGTCACTGTCGCTCATACCGGTAGGCTTGAAATACCGGTATTTTCGAGAACCGGTATTATTCAGTATCGGTACCAAACATATTTCCGTAAGCTAGAGTGACAAGAAGCAGTGGTGACCCAGTGGTAACAGCCGCGACTTACAAGTTGTAGGTCGTAGGTTCGAACACAGAGAGGGGCTTAACTTTGTGTAAATTATTTCGTCACCATTGCTCTCAGAACAGTGAAGGAAAACATCGTGAGGAAACCGGCATGTCCTAGAACCAAAATTCAAAGACATCCACCAACCCACTACGAGCCCGCGTAACTGGGCCTGTGTGGTGTATTAGGGACTACTCACGCTTATTCAGCTCTGTTCAGCTTTTATCCATAGAAGTCCGTTCAGCCGCGGAAAGCTGAACGGACTCTATACAAAATCGTTGTTATCTATGCACATAAGCTGAACAGAGCTGAATAAGTGTGAGCCCTTACGGCCCACTGCCTCTCAGAGAGAGGAGGCCTGTGGCCCAGCAGTGGGAACGATATGGGCTGATTATGCTATGAATACTAAAGCCATACTTATGCTGGCTATCTTACCGCATCCACCTTAATAGGCATTAGAGATGAAAACAACAGACATCCGGAAAAACACTACAAAGTGAAAAATTACTTTAATTTTGGAAGTCGGTGACTTTGGATATGTGTAATTTTTTGTCACTGCCTTCCGAAATTAAAGTTATTTTTCACTTTCTAGTGTTTTTCCGGAAGTCGGTTGTTTTTTCACTTTTTAGCTATAGTACCTACCCCACATCAATTCGAAATTTCATCATCCTTGGGGTCAAAACAATGCATATTTATGCGATAGCAGCAATCGCGGTTGATTTGCTGTCATTTTTTGAAGAGTTGTTGTCGGTCTCCGAAACTCATCAGATCTATATGAAATTTAAATGGGAACATTTCGGAATTTTGCAAATCCGTCTGGAGTTATGCCCGAACATCCATTATAAAAAAAACATGTCGGATTGATAACCACCTCCTTTTTGAAGTCGGTTAAAAGAGAAAAGAAGGTGAAAGGTGGTTCCTCGTAAAAAATATGAGAATTAAATTGAGGTACGCGCCAGGTGCCTGAATTTAGTACCGGTGCTTGTTAAGACTGTATCGTGCAAAATAATCAAAAACAGTAGTCACGGTTCAGTCGATATAATCAATACTATTACAATAGTTAGCATAAAATTTTTGTAAAGAATACTACCAAGAATATGTTTACGATTGTTCCGAGAAAAAAATAAAAAATATTGTATGGTTTAATAAACAAAATTACGTAAAGTTGGACAAAAACCTAAAAATCGCATACTCGCGTTTCGTAAAATTTTGATAATAAACTGTTGAATTTTAAAACAAACTTTAAATTATATTAATCTCAAATGTCTAAACTACAATTTGTAGGTTTTACATTTTCAAAATGTTGCCTGGCTATTTTAATATAATTGTTTTTTAAAGCATCTTAAATCCGCCATACATTATTTCTATGGACGCGCGGTGTTGAATATAATACGACGTACACCGCTCGGGAATTCAGTCGACCACGGGAGCTCAGAGAGAGGTCACGTCTCATTGCGGAGCAACGCGCCGGGAACACGAATTCGCGATCTATTGTGTACGCATACTGCTGCCAACAGCTAAAATAAGGTAAGTATTTTTTTTTTGTTTTTTGAGTTTTACTTATAACGGATCTAACATTAACTACCTATAACTTTTTTATATTTGTTTTAGTAAAAATGGGTAAGCATAAGGAAAGGTATTATAAGAGGAAAAGTGGCGCTCTTCCAGAAGAAAACCGTTCCGTCATAATATGTATGCATTTCAATTTTGTGTAATATGTATGTATTTTAATTTTGTGTTTTTTTTTCTCTATATGACATTATTTTAAAATCCAAGATGACGGATGCAAACTTTTCCCAAGTATTCGATATGGGTAATGTTTAATAGGGTTTTGGGGTGCCGATTGCAAATTTGACATTAATTTTAAAATCCAAGATGGTCGATGTAACTTTTTCTCAAATATTCGAATTAATGTGGTGTTGTTATATTTGTTTACTATTAAGTATAACTAAAAAGTAAACAAATCTAACAGCCATGCTTCATAGTTTTCAAAATTTTGTTCTTTATTAGCAATTTTTTATTTAATTACAGATTCACTTCAGCAAATGTACTAAATAAACTGGATCAATCAACGGTGTAAGTTAAATTGAGTATATTTTTTGTTATTCTGCAAGCTGATTCAATCAAATGGCGCCAGAAGCGGAAACTGCGACTCACGGCATCTGTTTTTGGAAAAGTGTGCAAACGAGGGCTAATTACATGCGGACCTTTAGTGAAAACTATTGTGACTGAAAAAAAAAAATAGATCATGTGAAGTCCATTAAATATGGTCAAAATCATGAACACCTTGCGCGTACTTAACTCAAAGTTCTTTTCAAAACTCCCATAAGAACATGTGGATTATTCATCGACCAAAATTTACCATTTTTAGGAGCAAGTCCAGATGGAATTGTAGAAGGTAAATAAAAAACATGATTGGTATTTCTAGGCACAGGGACAACTTCACGTCACACTGAGACAAACATGCATATTGGCAGTTTGGACTGAAGTGGACATGAAGATTGTATTAATAGAGGAAGATAAAGAATTTTGGTTTAAAATGGAAGAAAAATTGAAAATGTTTTATTTTGATTGTTTATTGCCGGAAATGATTGACTCTCGATTAGAAAGGCAAATGGAAATTAAGGAACCTACATAATTATATTCTTGAAGCCCTAACTCAAAAGGATATAAAAAAACAATGAAAACGGAAAATTGTTGAAATTGAAATCGCAAAACGCAAAAGAAAACTGCAATAAAACACGTGCAGATTCAACCAGCTTTTGAAGTCCGTTAGACTTCAAAAAAAGGAGGAGGTTCTCAATTCGACTGTATTATATTTTTTTTAATGTTTGTTACCTCATAACTTTCGACTGGGTAAATCGATTTTGATGATTTTTATTTCATTTGAATGCTCGTGCTTCCCGTGTGGTCCCATTTCAATTTCATATAGATCTGATGATGTGTTTCGGAGACAGACAACGGAACTCTTCAAAAAATAACAGCAAATCAACCGCGATTGCTGCTATCGCATAAATATGCTTTGTTTTGACCCCAAGCATGATGAAATTTCGAATTAGTGGGGTAGGTACAATAACTAAAAAGTGAAAAATAAAAACTTTTTCCAAAAAAAACAACCAACTTCCGAAAAAACACTATAAGTGAAAAATAACTTTAATTTCGGAAGGCGGTGACAAAAAATTTAAATACATATCCAAAGTCACCGCCTTCCGAAATTAAAGTTATTTTTCACTTTATAGTGTTTTTTCGGAAGTCGGTTGTTTTTTTTGTAAAAAGTTTGACTTTTTACTGTATGTACTAACCTACAAAATTTGTTAAATAAACAAGTTAATAAGTAAATTGGTGTATTTTTATTAAGTAGATGATACTAGCTTACACTAACCACCCCACTTACACTAACCATCGACCTACCCTACTACTTACTATACCTATCTACCTACCCAATTTACTTACCATATCCATCTACCTACCCTCCTTACTAACCATAACTATCTACCTACCCACTCAACACAACAACTAGAATTTTTCAAATCCCGAGTTATCTACTTTTTTGTGCAGCTGCAAACGGCCTCGAGAAAACTTGTCATTGTGTGAGTGGCGATGCACACAACAAGCGAGCCGCGGTAAAAACCTATTCGCCGCCCGCCTAGTTTGGTCGACGCCGTCTTAAGTGGAGTGCCGGTACCCAGATACCGAAATGGCTGGAACCGCTAAGTACCGATGCAGAACCTGTGCATTTGAACAGTCTCTAATGCTCGATGTGTCATGTTACTCCTGGGTACTGTATTTTCTGTCGCTTACGCCCTTTACTGTCGATACGATTCAAGTATTCCGTGATTTTATTTCGAAATTAAGTTTAGTTTGTATAGAATCAATGATTTTATTATGTTTATAAAGTTTGTATATCGATTTAATAATTACACAAGATAGTTAATACTGTGCATAGAAAATTTTCATATTTTTAGGTGTATCTGTATTATGCTGGCTATAAAAATAGTAGCCGCCAAAATTGTCTTGATTTTACGAAAAAGGCTAAAGTGGATGCTGCTCTCTTGTAAAACGAAAATGACACCATAATGTAACTAGGATGCCTCCTAGTTACATTATTAATTGTAATTTTCGTTTTATTCATACACAGATGATTATACATTATCCGATAGAAAAAAAATTTTTTTTAGCTTTACCAAAATATTGGCTTTGCGTTTACATAAACCTATCAGGTACCCTACGTGAGATTGTCAACAACACCAAGGCGTTACTGGCCTTTCTCGAGGTGCTGGGATGGATCGAATGACCAATTCTCCCACCCCGACGCAAAATATGCGCTTTGTGGTGGAGTTGCGGACAAGAGCCCGTTATACCTATTACCTACATAAACCTATGTATTATGCTTGTTTCCGAAGAAACTTTCATGTTTATATAGTAAATAATCAGCAAAAGAACGCGTGGCAAATGTGCAAGTAATCAAAAATGCATTTTTCATTACAATCCAACATAATATTATACACACATCTATATATTGCATTTAATTTATTAATTTAAGGCTTTCACAATCTACTTATAATTGACACCGAAGTGTAATCAAGAGATTTTTAATTAAGCCAATTACGATATAGACTTACTTAGAGGACATTTTGTAAGCAAGATCAAATCTTAGTTAGTCATTGTAAAAGGGGAACTGGAATGGAGAATACTTACTTTATTATTAACAAGTAGGCACAGTATAAATATGGAGATATTTATCCGAATTCTACTGTATTTATTGCAGGCAATAGAGATAAACGGGGATAGGGGTGTTAGAGATAAACGTATAACGTGCGCAATCGTCTCGACACGGCACTTGCGACTGAGAGCACCGCGACTATCGCTTTAATGCGCGCGGCTGTGTGAAAGTGCCGTTTCGAATGTTTGTTCGTAGTTTCTGTACTATCCATATTTATATTGTGGCGTAGTTGCATTGAGTACAAAACGGTCGAAGAATCACGGTCCAAACTTTGCGCAGAAAGCTGCGCATAACATTTTTATTAAGAACCAATTGGTGACATGAGACAAGTGTGAGTGAGAGAACATGCTCGAAAGTTCGGAGACCCGCCATGATTCATCGACCGTATTATATAAGACCGTCAAAGCAGCACATCGGGTTTTATGTATAGCCATGTGTTCCTACGAGGAAACGACTAGTTATCGACGATATTCTCGCTCAAGAAACGTATAAAAGATTGTAGGTCCCGTGTAAGTAAAAGATTCAAGACATGCAATATTAATATGTGCATGCCTTGACTCTGTTGCACGCAGCTGTTCAACATCCAGTGCGCGATAAAACCCGCCACGATATTTATACGTCAGTGTATATGAACTTGGTCTAAAACTCGATGTACCACATGCACTTTTTCTAATATACGGGAGAAATCTTAAGAGTCCCAGTTAGTCCCAGTTTTTATTTAAAAAGGCATATTTATAAAGGTCACCTGCAGATTGTATTTTTTACCTTCACCAATGTAAGGTAGTAAAAAAAGGCTACCTCTAGTGAATAGGAAGGGATGATAGTATGCAATAATGTTCAGGCGATCGCTGATGCCAACACGACAAGAACAGAATGTTTATGTAATAATTATTGTATGATTTTGTAATTAATTATAATTTAACTGAATCTATGTTTGTTTTATTTGGATCAATCCTTTTCATAAAGTGAATAACGCTCCTTTTTTTCTCATATTTTTTGTATGGAACAGCTTGGCCAAATTTTTGATAGCAAGTAAAATCATCGTAATTATTGAAAACAATAAATTGAATTGAAAGCAGTAAATCAAACTATGAAAGATCTGCTGTCTCTCCAGGTGTGTCAGCTCGAAAACGCTTTATGCCTTCGAAATACCAGGTTGTCATAACTCGGTAAGAGCTCACCTAACACAAGTGCCCAGCCAGGGGTGTGGGTTGTTCGAAAGAGATTCCGCAGCACCTGGCACACAAGCAACTGAGGGAACATGGGTGGGTTTTAGTCAGAAAAAGTCTGACACGCCCTCCTGCTCCATCCAGAGCGGGAGAAGTTATTTGATGATATCCCACCCAAAAAAAAACCTAACAAGTGTGTCAGCTAGAAAACGCTTTATGCCTTCGAAGTATCAGGTTGTCATAATTCGGTAGGAGCTGATGGGTAATGACTGGAGATGTTTTGGAGGCGCAAGGACACTCCTACTGTCTGGTGATGTCCACCACTACTTCCTGGTCAATAAAGAACTTACTAGCAGCGTTGTGGAAATCAGTAGTGTGTCGTCTCGGTTAGCGTACCTTGTACTAAAGCTTACTGACAGGTACTACTTGACAGTGATGTAGGTTTAAGCGCCAACTTCGACATGCTCTGATGAAACAGCCGCGGCCTTGTACGAGGACATTGCCAAAGCAATGCACAGTACGACCAAGGCTCACTAAAACGTTGTTATGGGGGACTTCAATGCTAAAGTGGGAGTACAAGAACGCGGCGAATCGAAAGTCGGTAAGTTCGGTTTGGGGCGCAGGAATCACAGGGGGCAAATGCTGGTCAACTTCTTAGAATCGCAGGGGCTCTTTTTGATGAATTCGTTCTTCGAAAAGAAGCCCCAAAGGAAGTGGACCTGGCAGAGCCCCGATAACGTGACAAGGAACGAGATCGACTTCATCATGACGGATAAAAAGCACATATTTAGAGATGTCTCCGTAATCAGCAGGTTCAATACCGGTAGCGATCACGGGCCTGTCCGAGGCACTATAAATATCAATTTTCGAGCTCAGAGAATCCGCATGATGAGACCTACCCTCCGACCTACGCAGCTCCAAACTGCTCTAGGATCCGAAAAGTTCCAACTGGAACTTCAAAATCGATTCGCCCTGATGGAAACCACAGTCACTGTTGACGAGAAAGCCGACGAGGTGGTCAAAGCACTACGTGACGTGTCCCGCAGACTTTTCCCGTCGCAGCGAAAAAGCAAGGTGTCCAAACTTTCTTCGGAGACTCTCGGACTTATGAGGGAAAAACGAAAATTGCCATCCACGTAGCCGTCTTCGTCAGAGAAGAGGGCCTTAAACCTAAAAATACGAAATCTGACGCGACGCGACCTTCGGTGTTCCAACACCCGCGACATTAAGGTCGCGATTGAGCAAAACCAAGGGTCAAAAGTGTTCGCTGAGCAATTAGGAAGGTCCCATCTGACGAAACTAAGAACTGCGGATGGCAGAATCGTGACTTCAAAGTCCGAGATACTCGAGGAAGTCGAGGATTTTTACGTGCACCTTTACTCAACGCGGACCGCAAAACCAGCGGAACATAGTGCAGATGACCACCGAGCCGAATTAACGCGCCACTACACGGAAGACATCCCAGATGTCGACCAGTGCGAAATTAGGGCGGCTCTCGAGCAGCTTAAGAACAACAAGGCACCGGGCGATGATGGAATAACGACAGAGCTCCTTAAAGCGAGCGGTCCAGTCCTAAGAGAGCTAGCGAGTCTCTTCAACTCCGTTATCCAAGAGGGTACAACGCCCGAGGCGTGTAGCAGATGTGCGGTGGTTCTGTTCTTCAAAAAGCGTGACAAAACCTTGTTGAAGAACTATAGACCCATTTCACTTCTGAGCCACGTCTACAAGCTGTTCTCGAGGGTCGTCACGAATCGTCTCGCCAGAAGACTTGACGAGTTCCAGCCGCCAGAACAAGCCGGTTTTCGAAAAAGCTTCAGTCCGTAGACCACATCCATACTGTTCGGAAAATTGTACAGAAGACAGAAGAGTACAACCAACCGCTTTGTATGGCATTTGTGGACTACGAGAAAGCCTTCGACTCCATCGAAATATGGGCAGTTCTGGCCTCTCTGCAACGATGTCGAATTGACTGGCGCTATATCGAGGTGTTGAGATGTTTGTATGATGCTGCTACGATGACTGTCCAGATCCAGGATAGGGAAACAAGTCCCATCTAACTGCTCAGAGGGGTGCGACAGGGGGATGTTATATCCCCGAAACTGTTCACCAACGCGTTGGAGGACATCTTTAAGACGTTGGACTGGACTGGACAGGGTATCAATATCAACGGCGAATGCATCTCACACCTTCGGTTTGCCGATGACATCGTCATAATGGCAGAGACACTGGAACAGTTAGACCAGGTGCTGCACAGCCTAAACGGAGCCTCTCGGCGGGTTGGCCTCGGCATGAATTTGGACAAGACGAAAGTCATGTGCAATTCTCACGTCTTGCCGAGTCCAATCCACATCGAAGGGTCGCTTCTCGAAGTTGTGAAGGAGTACGTCTACCTAGGGCAAGTCATCCAGCTCGGTAGACACAACTTTGAGAAAGAAGCCGACAGAAGGATCCGGTTGGGTTGGGCAGCGTTTGGGAAACTACGTCAAGTCTTTTCGTCGCCTATTCCGCAGTACTTGAAGACTAAGGTCTTCAACCAGTGCGTCCTGCCCGTGATGACATACGGTGCCGAAACGTGGACACTGACGGTTGGGCTGATCCACAAATTTAAGGTCGCTCAGCGCGCTATGGAGCGGGCTATGCTCGGAGTTTCTTTGAAGGATAAAATCAGGAATGAGATTATCCGGAAAAGAACCGGAGTTACCGACATAGCTTGTAGAGTGAGCAAGCTGAAGTGGCAGTGGGCTGGCCATGTTTGTCAAAGGACCGATGGACGGTGGAGCAGACGAGTCCTGGAGTGGAGACCGCGCATCGGCAAACGTAGTGTGGGACGCCCCCCGGCTAGATGGACCGACGACCTTAAAAAGGTGGCTGGAACAGACTGGATGCGGAAGGCGGAGGATAGAGTGTTGTGGCGCTGCCTGGGAGAGGCATATGTCCAGCAGTGGACTGCGATCGCTGACTTGATTGATTGATTGATTATTTTTTCGTTTATTAAACAAACATTTAAAAATATAGAAAATAGTGATCCGCCGGTATCGGGAGCAGGTTCCAAGCTACCGGTGGTTAGGGCTCCAGAGACAGGAACCTCCTCACGATGCGAGCCGTATCGAGGAGTACTGCCTTCTGAATCAGACCCTTCATCCCCCCGCCTAATGTAAGCCTCGAGAAATGTTGATCGAGGCTTTCGCCCATCAGCCCATTAGCCGATACGGCAATCGGCACAATGACAGCGGAGTTCACATTCCACATGTCAACAACCTCGTGTGCTATGTCGAGATATTTAATTCGTTTCTCTTTCTCAGCTTTCACGAGGTTCCAGTTATGCGAAATGGTAACATCGACTATCATTGTGCGCTAATCGATTTATCACCACTTTATCAGGCTTATTGGCTAGTCAGTAATGATAGACCGATCCCAGTACAACGTGACATGGTGATTTTCGAGAACTGGGTCGGGCACATACTTGTAATACCATATCCACAAGCTTATATTGCAAAGCAATTTGCTGGTGAATAATCCTGGCTACTTAGTTATGCCTGTAACTTGCACTCGCGGTTAGCCAGATGAGAACAACCGACTGAGATAATATGTCTGATGGTGTCCGTATGGATTGAGGAGCCATGTCTCAGATTTAAACGAGGGTACTGCCAATATTTAGTAGTAAATTAGCCGAATTTGTAGCCCCGATCCTGGAATTTGTAGTAAAACCCTTCAAAAGTTACAGGACGTTGAAGGTGGCTCCTCAATTCAGACGTCTGAATTGAGGAGCCACCTCAGAACTCGAAAACTAGTCAATGGATATTTCTGAAATTTTGGTAGGAATTAGTAGTGTTTATGTTTAATTTGTACATTAAAAATAGGTTTTGTACGGCTGAATTTGAGGTAGCTACAATGCTTTGATTTATCTGCAAAATCCATAAATTTCCCCTCGCTGTTTCTCGAAAACGAACGAAGCAATTAAAACAGATTTTTAGTATTATTTAGTAGTAAGTTTGTTTTAATTTGTAGTATAAAAATAAAACGCAAAGGCTTCATAATTTCGGTATAATACAACAGATTTTATGTGGCTCCTCAATCCTGACGGTTTATAAAAAACAAATGTACGTAGATACTAAAGTAATTGATCAAATCAAAGTTTGATTACGCCAATATTTAGTAGAAATTTCTACTAAATATTGGCGTAATCAAAATTCCTCTACATTCAGTATTTCAAAAGATAAATATAATAAGAAATAATTTTAACATTCTTTAAGAATTTTCTGTGTAGGGTGACCATAAATAATTCAAACTGTGTTCATAAACAGAACTTTATTTACACATGATTTATTCTTCACCAAATCAGTACATAAATAAAGAAACACAATATATCAAACACAAAAAAGAAAAAAGAAAATAAACTAAAAGTCTAATAGATCTAATTACCTGTTTTAAAATTTCTAATATCTAAACAATATCTCTATATTCTCTTATTCTATCATTAATTACTAGTCTTCTATAATCTTTATTTTAAAACATATTTTCTAAACAAAATCGCTTATTTTGACTGTCTGAGCGACCGCGCTGTTCTTCTAAAATACGTAACAGATTTTGGTGCGGTTTTCACCATAATTTATAGAATTTGTTTTACATTTACATTAAACGTAAACGTATCAGAAATCTTGCCGTTTTCTTATGTCATAAAGAAGACGGTTTTTAGTTGTGTACACTTATACACTAAAAACAGTGATACTCATATTAATACTAGAAATAAGGACAAACTACGTGCTCCCTTTCACCGGCTTCATAAGGTTCATAACTCATTTGCTGTGCTTGGTATAACCTTCTATAACAAGCTTCCCTCTTCTTTGCTAGATTTAGATTTTAATGCGTTTAAAGCGAAAGTAAAATCAAATCTTTGTTCGAAGGCATACTACTCTATCAACGACTACTTAAACGATAAGAATTGTTGGTCGCTGTGATTAACTCAAGACAACGTTTATGTTATTTCACCAGAATTAGCTTAACTACTGACAGGTCATATGAATTACTTCATACATTGTTTATTTAACTTGACTGCATAAACCATTTCTTTTTTTCTTCTTTTTATTAATTAAATTTTCATTTATCGTTGAATGATAATTATATGCTATTATTGTATAGAATCAAGTTCTTCCAACATAACAGACAGCTGTGCTGCTGGGGAGTTTGTTGCGCCACTTTTTCTTCCCAGCTAAAGCACTAGGAAGTGGTGAAGGGCGGGCTTTTTGGGGGGACTGTCTTATGTAATTTTGACGTTCAAAAAGTGCTGACTCTCAGCCTAGTTTGAATAAATGACTTTTGATTTTGATTTTTGTCGTAATCTCGTAATGAATTATTGTAATAAGTCTTACTCTTTTATTACCATAAAAATTGATATCGGGCAGAAATCCACAAAACGTGAGATCATTAAAATTTGAAAGTAGGCAAAGAGATTCAATGTACTAATTTTCAATTTGTTTTAAAATATAATCGTTTTTGTGTCTGTCTGTGTGACCGCTTAGATCTCCTAAACGACGGATGGAATTTCATGTGGTTTCCACCTTTATTTAGAGCAAAATTATTGATTTATTGTTTATTTTAATTTTAATCAGAATCAAAATGATAAAAATGTACATAATTATCAACTTAAGCGATTTAAACAATGCAATTAACTAAAACAACTAACAAAATAAAACATAATTGTGCGTTTCATACATTAATGTTTAACTAAGATTTAGCTAAAAATTCTCTAAAGATAAAGATAATGTATGTATGTATTCTTTATTTTCGGACAACAATGATCCAGCGTGTTATAGTCCAGTAGCCAGAAAAATATGCCCTTCGATAATTCAAAAGTTTTTTATTTTCTCTGGGTGGATACATTTAGTGAATTCAATGCTATGTACAAAAATGCTAACAGTTTAGACTTATGCAATAGGGATGAGGTAGGTATTTCCTATTATTTCGTGTTATAACAAGAATATAAAACTTAAATTAAAATGCTTTACTGATTGTTTATTAATACTATCTAAACTATATATTAGTGAAAATGCTAACAGATAGGTATTGTGGAACAATGGAAAACTGAAAATGTCCCGTAACTCATTCAATAAAAAATTTAAGTTTTTTATACCATCTCCATAGGTATTAGTTACACCTTACAACAAAAGTTCTAACAACTAAGTAATATGCTGCAAAAGTAATCGTTTTTTTACGTTGCGATATGCGCAATATTGAATTTAAATTGATAATTTTGCGCCTACATATTCGTAATAATAAACTCTACTACCAAACAAAAGTTTCAACAAAAATGTGCTATGCCTTTTGTTTAATAAATAAAATACAACTTGGGTATTGCGGGGCGCGGTCAGCGCGGTTTAAGTACGATAATGCGTGCGGCGAGGTACGACGACACTCCACTGCGGAAGTGCAGATGTATTGAATGAGGCACGAAATCATTTCAATATTCTCACTTCTCACAAATCACTATACTCCGTTCGAAATAAGATTAGACATTTAAATAAACCTTTTGTACAGTCCATTCAACTGATTTTGACTTCTATTGCTTTGGTAGCATGATAAATGGCATCTGCAGTAAGCAGTTGGTATTGTAACCACTTTTAATGTCATCCTTATGCATACGAAATAAAAAACGAAATCGGTTGGTCGGACTGTAAAAAGGTTTGTTTAAATGTCTAATTATATTTCAAATAGAGAATAGGTACTCTACTCTGTTCCGGTCCGTGATTTCGCCCGTGTGTAACTAATTATTCCTCAACAATTGTCAGAATCCCGTCACTACCGTCTAAAAAAGACTGTTTTGAAAAATACGCTGTTGTTCTGTTCTTTATTTCAAACAATTTAATAGGTACAGACGCCAGCACATCAAGCCACCCCAATCTGTCAAATTTCTTTGATGTATTTTCAACTTTATTCCATATGCTTAAGGTTCATGTTCAATTGGGAAAATTTGACAGTTTGGGGTAGCTTGATGTGCTGACGTCTGTACCTACCGACCAAGATCGTAATAATTATGTACACTTTCACTATGTAGCTACTTGTTATAGTGATAGGGGAAGGCCACAGAGACAAAGTGGAGATTCCGTTACAATTTTTTTTCGGGATAGTGTTCCCGGGAAAAATACATTTACATGTATTTAATATATTAAAAAAATAATTATATTGAAGCGGTAAAATAATTGAATTCAATAAGTAGGTACCTGTTTTTGTTCCATCATTTTAAAAGTACCCTTAAGTGATGTCCCGAAAACCGAAACAAGAAATTCCCAAAAAAAAAAATGCTACAAATAATTTCTTAATAAACCTCTTTGTTATTGAGAAACAATATATACTTTATAAAAAGCTTTCGTCTCTTAGTAGACGTTGTGTTTCATGTTGAAGATTCCAGTTCTCCGACGTTGCAGTTCGCTTCATAATGTGTGCATTCGTTTGGTTTTTATTTATTCTGGGTGTGAAATCATCAAATGACTTCTCCCGCTCTGCGCGCCGTCGCGTCGACCCGGGCTTGGTCCTTATCGGAAAGCGAGCTACCCATTACTCGTCGTCCGCAAGCCCGTGCCTACGGTGGCCGGGAATCAGCCTGGGATTCTCGACGCCCAGGGCGTCTCCTGCGAAGGTCACGGCCGTGAGGGTGCATGTACTGCATCCTCACGTGCGCCGCCTCCCTTTTTGCGAGCATCACTGCTTCGCTGAAGGAAGCGACTGCTAGCCATGCACTCTCGCTCCGTACCATGGCCTGGACCAGGGCCGGACGCGAGATATTGCCACCGCCGATCGCCTCCATGAGGACACGGTGGTGCTCCACCCAAACCAGAGAGACCTCCACCGAATGCTCCACTGTATCCTCAGGGCGATCTTCGCAATGGGAAACACCCAGGCGTTTCCTCCCGCCTTATTAGAAACAGGAACCTCCCGAAACAGCCGTGTCCGGTGAGGAACTGTGTCAGGCGGAAGGTAAGGACGCCATGCCGCCTCTCAAGCCACTCCTCAAAGAGGGGAATTCTTATGCTTTACGTAATCTCTCAAAGGAGGTAAATCAAAAAGTTTTGGTTACGGCGTGTCATGCATATGTTACGTCTGCATTACGGTACGGGATTATATACTGGGGTAACTCCACCAACAAGGAGACACTATTTAGAGCGCAAAAGAGATGTGTGAGGGCGATATACGGTATTCAAAGCACGGAAAGCTGCAAACCGTTATTTCTGAATTTCCGTATATTAACAGTACCCTGCCTATACATATATGAGGTGGCCGAATTTGTCAAAACTAACTTCCACCTTTTTGAAAAACTACACAATTCGCGACATATAAATAAAATAAGCAGTAAGCAACACAAAAAAGCTGTATTCCGTAAAAACTTCCTAGAAATGGCACCACATATTTATGATAAGTTACCTAATGCTTTGTTAAGTATTAAAGATACCCATTTATTTAAGAAGCAACTCAATAATCTACTGATAAGTAAGACATACTACACAATTAATGAATACCTCTCTGATACAAATTTGTGTGTGTAATACTAATAATAATACGTGTAATTAGGGAGAATACCTGAGTTCGTTTTGTTTTTACTTTTATTAAAATTATCATATTTGTAATAGACATTACTTAGTAATTATGACATTATATATTCTGACATTACATACTTATTGATTTGAATTTATGACATTTTCTATGGTATTATTTTGAGTTATTAATGAAATTGTAAAACGTATTAAGGAGAATTTATGAAATAGTATAATTTTATTGGTTTAATATAATTTTGCATGCCTGAGTTGGTGCAACACAGTGGACTGCGTATTCACTTGACATCTAGAAATGTATGATTATGTACTGTGTTGAGCAAAAAATATTTTAATTTTAATTTTAATTTACCGCCGCAATCCTGGCGTGCCCAGTGCATTCGTTTGGTATCATTGATAGGGCGGGAGGAAACGCCGGGTGTTTTCATTGCCAAGATCGCCCTGAGGACACGGTAGAGCATACGGTGGAGGTCTGCCCGGCTTCCGCGGAGCACCGCCATGTCCTCATGGAGGGGAACGGCAGCCGATCGCGGCCGGCGGCCGCGATCTCTCGCGTCCGATCCTGGTTCAGGCCATGGTACGGAGCGAGAGTGCATGGCTAGCAGTCGCCTCCTTCAGCGAAGCAGTTATGCTCACAAAGAGGGAGGCGGTGCACGTGAGGGAGATGCAGTACATGCAAGGCCACAGCCGTGGCCTTCGCAGGAGACGCCCTGGGCGTCGGGAATCCCAGGCTGATTCCCCGCCACCGTAGGCACGGGCTTGCGGACGACGAGTAATGGGTAGCTCGCTGTCCGGTAAGGACCAAGCCCGGGTCAACGGCGCGTTGTGTTCCACTCGCGCCTCAAAGAGATGCCAGCAGCAACTGATGGGGCCCGCAAGGGCCGATACATGCCAGGTGTGCGGGTTGTTCGAAAGAGATACCGCAGCCCCTGGCAAACAGGCAACTGAGGGAACACGGGTGGGTTTTAGTCAGTAAAAGTCTGACACGCCCTCCCACTCCGCCCAGAGCGGGAGAAGTTATTTGATGATTTCCCAAACAAAAAAAAAACAAAAAAAAGTAGCGCTGAGTACGACTGGTCGGGATATCAACCAAGTGCGGATGGTACCCTGCAGTGTGTTTGGTAGTCCGGTAATAAAAGGGCGATAGTGGGATCATGAAGCCCAGCCACCAACGTTTCGTCACCTGTGAGCCTTTTTTGCTCTGCGTTCCACCGAGTCAAGGGCAGCAAGCTGGTATTTTGCTGAGCCATCCCATAAGTGGCTGCAATACTCCACACAAGAACGCACTTGAGATTTATACAGGCTCAAAAGCTGTCCAGGTGTGAAGTATCGCCTCACCTTATGTAGGATGCACCTTATTTAGTTCCCATCAAAACACTCGACCAACCCGCACCTGACGATATACTGAAAGTTATATCTTGCAAGTGCAAGTTAACCTGCAAAGGCACTTGTACGTGTATGAAGGCCGGATTGAAATGTTCTGCTATGTGCGTCTACTGCATAGATAAACCATGCAGCACAGCACACATAATTACAAGCGAGCCTGATTTGGACTCGGCAACCGAGGTCCAAATTAGTCATCTAACTAAACGAATGCACAGATTATGAAACCAGGTGCAACCTCGGAGAACAGGAATATTCAACATGAAATAAACGTCTACTAAGAGACGAAAGCTTTTATAAAATATATATTGTTTCTCAATAACAAAGAAGTTCATTAAGCAATTATTTGTAGCTGATGCTGAACCTTCCATAGCTTCCATGCTAATCCCCCTTATAGTCTTCTTAAATATTTTTCGTTATATTATGATAGTAAAACTTGAATTTTTATTTATTTATTATGATTATTTTTTATTAATCGTTTATTTCAGGCTTTAGCACCCATAAAATTATATTTTAAACAAAAGATAAACTAAATAAACGAACATAAAAACAAAGTAAAGAAAAATAACAATACAGCAACCCACCATTTCACACCAAGGAAGCCAAAACAAATGTAACAATGGTGAGTACATTTATTTTGTCTCCCTCAGTAAATGCACAGTATGAAAAACAGCTTTGACAATACTATTTTGACTTGCCACCACACGCGAAAAGAACAACGCCCTGAGCTTCCCCATGAGCACAAAGAAGTCGGTTACTCTACTCTCTGCACTGCACCGCCAGGGCAGGTTGAGCATGACCCGAAATGCGTTATTATATTTTACACGAGGCGTGTTGTATGCACTCTTCGTGTACTTGTACCAAAGTTGATTGGTGTATAACGACTGACAGTAAGCCTGGAACAGAGTTATTTTACTTGTTTCGAGCAATGGAAGAAACGTCTATTTAGCATGTTACTTCTATATGCGATGCTACGTCTTTGCCTCTCCAGGTCATCGTCATCTTTTAAATTTTCCGTTATACTTAACGGAAACCGTGTCCGAGATACTTAAACTGACTAACTATTTTTAATTTTAAACCACACAAAGTAATTGGCAAGCACCTTATTAGGGCCATTGTCGTGTTTGAAAATCATTACTTCTGTCTTTTTAACATTATAGGTTAATTGGTGTAAGGGAAATTAGTTTTCTGAGGCCGTTGACCGAGGGGCTGAGCAGAACCATGTCATCTGCATAACTGAGCTTATTTAAACATTCACCGCCAATATGGCATCCGACTCTTGTGCTGCTCAACTCTTCAATCAGGTCGTTGACATATAGGTTATACATATACGGTCATATTAGTTAAAGTTGGTCTTCTTAATTCGTATACGTAAGTCTATTTATATTCGGGTGTTGTGCATTATGTCTTAGTTATTTTCGCTATTGACAAAATGCAGCTGTATGACTGATTTGGTTCTATAGTTTTGATTATAATAAAAAATTATAATAGCATTATTATTTTATTGCTGCTTATTCAGGAGCTTGATTCATAATAGCAGCATTGCCGTTATCACACTTTCCTACTACACATAGTAAATTTATCGTCAACTAGTGTTGGGAGTATATCGTAGGAAGGCTGGCAGATGCCACACTATGATACGTAATATTTCAGAGCAGTAGATACTAACGTAACAAAGTGATGGCCGCCATACTAGAAAGTGAAACTGTAATTTAGTTACAATTGTACCCAAAGGCACTAGTGTTCTATGAAAATTGCAAAGCACCATGTTTCAAACATCACAATAGGAAGACAGTATTTAGCTAAACTTCGAGTAGCAGAGACAAAAAGTGTAGACGTCCTTACGACAATCTTTTTTTTTTGCGGGAATTTCTTGTTTCGGTTTTCGGGAGATCACTTAAGAGTACTTTTAAAATGATGGAACAAAAACAGGTACCTACTTATTGAATTCAATTATTTTACGGCTTCAATATAATTATTTTTTTATTATATTAAATACATATAAATGTATTTTTCCCGGGAAAACTATCCCGAAAAAAAAATTGTAACGAAATCTCCACTTTCTGTCTCTGTGCCCTTCCCCTATCACTATAACAAGTAGCTACATAGTGAAAGTGTACATAATTATTACGATCTTGGTCGGTAGGTACCTATTAAGTTGTTTGAAATAAAGAACAGAACAACAGCGTATTTTTCAAAACAGTCTTTTTTAGACGGGAGTGACGGGATTCTGATAATTGTTGATGATTAATTAGTTACACAGGGGCGAAATCACGGACCGGAACAGAGTACCTAGTGATTTCTGAGAAGAGACGATAATGAAATGATTTCGTGCCTCATTCAATACGTCTGCATTTCCGCAGTGGAGTGTCACCATACTTCGCTGCAAGGCGCGGCGGCGGCGGCGCACGCATTATCGCGCATTATCGTAGGTACCTGCACCGCGCCCCGCAATACCCAAGTTGTATTTTATTTATTAAACAAAAGGCATAGCACGTATTTGTTGAAACTTTTGTTTGGTAGTAGAGTTTATTATTACGAATATGTAGGCGCAAAATTATCAATTTAAATTCAATATTGCGCATATCGTAAAGTAAAAATACAATTGCTTGTGCAGCATATTACTTATTTGTTAGAACTTTTGTTGTAAGGTGTAACTAATACCTATAAAGGTAAAGGAGATGATTTAAAAAACTTAAATTTTTTATTGAATGAGTTACGGGACATTTTCAGTTTTCCATTGTTCCACAATACCTATCTGTTAGCATTTTCACTAATATATAGTTTAGATAGTATTAATAAAGAATCAGTAAAGCATTTTAATTTAAGTTTTATATTATTGTTCTAGCGCGAAATAATAGGAAATACCTACTTCATACCTATTGCATAACTCTAAACTGTTAGCATTTTTGTACATAGCACTGGATTCACTAAAGTTATCCACCCAGAGAAAATAAAAAACTTTAGAATTATCGAAGGTTATGTGGAAAAATTATTGTATCCTTACTGGACTATTAGTAAACAATATTATAACTTATCACTAGTGTTAGTAGTTAACAACAATAGAGAAGTCTGATTATATAGTATTGAGAAAAGGACATCCCCAAATTAACGATTAGTGATTGTCCTTCTCACAAAACCTTTAATAATTGGAGATTCAATACTCTCCGCCACAGTTTTCAGAATGCTGTTGCCACTCGCCCGTAACCTTGACAACAGCGACGCGGTTTTCTTGCGAATGACGGCGTGGAAGCCGTCAGTTCGGTTTTGCGCAAACATAGTAGACGCGCTGCACCATCGTGGCAGTCCCAACAGCATCCTAAAAATATTATTATACTGTACGCGTAGGTTATCCAGCGTTCTTTTGGTATAGTTGACCCAAAGATTCCCCGTGTAAAAGCACTGGCAATATGCCTTAAATAGTGTTATTTTGACTAAATGGCTACACCGACCGGGCGAATCTGCGAGCCAACATGTTACCTCGGACCGCCACACACTGGTCCCAAATTAAAAAAAAGTGGACATTGATAGTAGACCGCTGATATTTTTTTTTATTGTTGATACAATGATAACAGATAAGGCAAAAAAATATTATTGTCCTACTTCAAATACTTTTCTGTAAAAAAAATATTTCTTTTTTTTTTGTATGGGAGCGATTACATTTTACTCAATTTCTCAAAAACTTTAAGCGATGTCGAGATGGCAATCACATATGTTAGAAAACTAATAATTCTGAGTATTTGGCTCGAAGAAACTTATTGCTTATCTCTGCGTACTTTCGAGATAATAGTGACAGAAAATAACATTTTTTTTTAATGTTAATTTTTTGCTTTTTTTTAATCATAGCCTTACTTTAGCACATAATTATAATGTATGCGTAATGTCAAATAAGTAAAAAGAGACTTCTCTGTAAAAGAGGTTATGGGGGCTCACTAATGACTGAAAAGCTATGACCTTTCTGAAGGAGTACTTTCATCAGTTCTAAAAAACAATCAAAATGAAGACATATTAAGCTGCAAACATAAAGTTGAATATGTTCACAAACGATTCTGAAAAAATATTATGGTGAAAGATTAATATTTGGGTCTATATTCTCTTGAGAAATCTCTATTTCCTCGTTTTCCAACGAAAGCAATTCATTGTTCAAGATCAAAGCACTAGCCTCTGGAAACAACTGTTTATGTAAACGAGCAAACTTTGGTTTGATATGGCTGATGTAAGGATCTGAGCTAATTAGAAAGCTGTGGATAATGTCTAAATTAGTCTGAACTCTACCGATTTTTCTTGTATGTGCCATTCTAACATTCCGGAAATCTTTATTCCTCGCTTCGGAAGCTTCTTCGGAAAGCATGCCTATCGGAATAAAGGAGAAATTTTCACAAATATCAGCACCGTGTATCAACAATTTATGGACACTTGAAGGCATGTAATACCATGGATATAAGTTTACATATAGCATTGCTGTTTCTTTACAATATTCCCTAAACAAGTTGGTATTAATAAGTTGACCAGATGAAATTGTTTGTAAAATGACTGCAAATCTCTTGATTAAATCAGGGTGGATACCCGTTATTTCAGCAGATACTTCATAATTTTCAAAAAACCTTCTTGCCGTGTTACCGTCATTGGTTGTACCAAATCCCTGTTTTACTATGTCAATGAACAAACCAGTTCTTTCCCGGAATTCTTCTTGTGTCAAATTCTTTTTAATTTCTTTTAACAATTTATCTTCTTTTCGTGCAGCCCACTTTTTGAAGTCTAAGTTGTACGAAATGTGTAAAATACATTCCATACATCTTATCCACATATGAAGCGAAGACAGACCATATTTATTACATATCTTCTCTGATGAGTCTTTTGGATACAAAGTCCAAGTCATTCATTTTGCTAGGTGGGGTATTGCAAATATTACAAACAGCTGCAGAAGAAGTATTGGAAATCACAGTAGAAATTTTCCCATCAATCATAGTCATGTACAAATCATGTTTAATATCAAAATTATCTACAATTGTGGGAACAAGATTACGAATTTCTTCCTCTAAGGATGCACTTTCCTTCTTTATCAATTCATTTGTTTCTTTTGCAAATATAAAGCCAATTGGACGACAATAGTTTGTTGAAGAGGGAGCAGGATTTTGCCACAAGATAGTACCACTCTCTTCTTCCAAACGAAGCGGAACCAAACTAATCATGAAAACTGAAGAATCGTCAATTTTAGTGTCGGAGTGTGACTTTTGTTTATAATTACTTTGAGAAGATGACCCGTCAAAACCCCATTTGCTTATTAGTTTTAGCGATTTTTTGTCGGCAGAGTTGTGCTGAATTGTTTTTAATATCCTATTAGTTGTCAAATCTAGAAGCGATTGAAGTCTTATCTTAGCATCAGATTCAGTTACAGTTATGTCTGACTCTGGAGGATAACAAGTTTTTTTAGCTTCCAGGAGCTTTTGATAGGATGGAAGACCATACATTTTCTCTGAAGCAAGAATAGTTCTTAAATTTCGATATTGCCATTTTGACAAATTTGTTGAGGTGTAAAGCGCTAACGTTTTATCATCTGGTAAACACGGTTTGTCAGTCTTTTTAGCGAATAGTACATCATATACCATCTCACATATTTCCTTGTTTTGGCTGAGTTCGTTTAATATAGCTGCTAATTTTGTTTTTTTAGACTCTTTTAATTTGGCACATAAAGCATAAACTAATTCCTCCTCTGTGTGATCTAGAAGTGTTAGAGAACGCCTTTTCTTCTGTTTATCAGATATATCAACAAATGGTTTTTTACTTGTACCATAACTTAATTGATGAGTATCCACTTGCGTTTCGAAATTTGGAATTACTTCCTCGGCAACTTTAAAAATGCTGCTTAAATCGATATTTTGACATTTTGGCCAAACTATTTGGGATTGTAACCAGTCTGAATTTTTGTTAAGAAAGGTCTTTTGAGCTCTACTGGAAGCAGACCATCTTTTTGAGATATTACTTGAAAAATTACGACAAAATAATTTAATATTACTCAAATCTTCGGAAGACAATTCAACACCAATACGTTCAATAAGGGCATTAAATAAAAATTCGACATTTTTAAAACCACCTCCTGATTTAAGAACAACGTATAAGTCTAAGTTGGTGACAAATGCGGACATATTATAATTTTAAGGAAAATTGAAAACAAATTAGAATCAAAGATATCAAAGACAAAGTGACTTTGATTTTAACAAAAAAAATTACGAAAACAAATTCGACGAAAGAAAGACAAACAAAAATTATTTGATTTTAAAATCCAAAGATTCAAAATACAACAATAACAAAACAAACAAACAACAAGCATTTCTTCAAGCGCACAGAAAAAATAAGGACACGTCTTATCGCAACCACATTTAGTTGTACACTGAGTGAGGTGTACGCGCGCGATTCGTGACCGTATTACGTTACGTCATGAGAGGCGGCCATCTTGTTATCCCGGCAAACTCGCGTCGAAGCTCCATTTTGCTGGCCAGCGGACCTATTGCGATATGAGTAAGGCTATGATTAAAAAAAAGCGAACAAATAACATTAAAAAAAATTGTTATTTTCTGTCACTATTATCTCGAAAGTACGCAGAGATAAGCAATAAGTTTCTTCGAGCCAAATACTCAGAATTATTAGTTTTCTAACATATGTGAATGCCATCTCGACATCGCTTAAGGTTTTTGAGAAATTGAGTAAAATGTAATCACTCCCATACAAAAAAAAAAGAAATATTTTTTATAGAGAAAAGTATTTGAAGTAGGACAATAATATTTTTTTGCCTTATCTGTTATCATTATATCAACAATAAAAAAAATATCAGCGGTCTACTATCAATGTCCACTTTTTTTTAATTTGGGACCAGTGTGCGCCAGTGACCTACGCTCCCTTTCAATATCAACATTGTCCTTAAGGTCGTCAGCGAGAAAATGCCCCAGATATTTGGCTGTTGTCACTCTTTTGATGTTCAAGCCAAATAATGCTTAGAGATTTTATGAAAGGTAATTTGGGATAATCTGCTTTTAGTTTATTTGTCTTTTTTATTCTTTGTGTTTAATATATTGTGTTTCTTTATTTATGTACTGATTTGGTGAAGAATTAATCATGTGTAAATTAAGTTCTGTTTGTGAACGCATTTTGAATTATTTATGGTCACCCTACACAGAAAATTCTTTAGGAATTTTAAAATTATTAATATCTTTTAAAATACTGAATGTAGAGGAATTTTGATTACGCCAATATTTAGTAAAAATTTCTACTAAATATTGGCACAATGAAACTTCGATTTGATCAATTACTTTAGTAGCTACGTACATTTGTTTTTTATAGACCGTCAGGATTGAGGAGCCACCTTCAACGTCCTGTAACTTTTGAAGGGTTTTACTACAAATTCCAGGATCGGGGCTACAAAGGACTATGCAAAAAATCGTCCCATATCATCAACAGATGCCAAACATATCTCATTAAATACATCTCGACATTATGATTATTTTTTACTATGGCGACATCACTGTAGGATATGGGGTTATCGTGCAATAAAAAAAAATATGTTATACTTATACAGTTTTATTAAGTATTAAGAATCGAATTAAAAATGTACTATTTAACTAAAAAAACTCGAGAGAGAACAGCCGTAAGACGTACTTTACCCTCCCTCCTTGCTCCGTTACCCCGACCGCACCCTTTCGACGCCTGCGCCCGCGCACCTCCCTCAGTCGTGGCTAGTACGTTCTGCTGTGTTCGCGTTGTTTATTTGTGCGTTATCGGCTTGTTTGCGACTATTACTAACCTCTGCTTGTTTATTGGACCTTTTGATTGCTACTCGATGACCCCGGCACGTTTAATGGACTGTGATTTATAAATATGGAGACTGGACGCCAATGTGTAATGTGTCCTAGATCTGTTTTAAGACAGAGACGACATATATTACAAGAAACATTGCTTCATAGTAGTCCTGAGTTAGCGGCCTACATTTTGCAAAATGGATTGACACAAGTAAGTCACAGTCATTGTATTTATTTACTGATTTATTATACATATATCGATAACTTTTAGATATTATGTAGAATACGTATAATGAATAAGAATAAGTGTCATGTAGTTAGAATATATAAGCAGATAGAACATTGCTACGATACTATATGATACATTTTAGAATTGCTTGAATAGAAATATAGCACTTAAAGTATAGCTTACGTTAGGAACGACTCAATCGTCCGGCCATAATTCCTATGAGGAATGAGATATTTTTACCTGCATAATTATTTAATCTCACCTTAATATTTTTATAGTCTAGTCCAAAAGTGAGTGTAGATTGTGTTCCGAGTTCTAGACAACTGACAAGCACACATATAACACCGATATAATCAATATAACACAGAAAAAATACTTCTGCTTATTACAAAAACACACATATGCTGATATCTTCATTTTTTCCCTTTTCAGGTAGTATTCAATAACGTAATGGCAGTATGCCATAGATGCTGGCAGAGAGCCAATAATAATGACGGTGGACAACTACGTCTTGAGAACGCTCCCATTGTAGAAGGTAATTACATCTGTGCTATTAATCCTTATCAAAATAAATTATTTCATCACTAAGTACAGTCTAGCTTCGCCGGGACAGCTAGTAATAAATAAATAAATAATTTTAGATGCTGACAATCAAGAACCCCCCAATGTTGCTGAAGCCCGCAATGTTGCTGAAGCCCCCAATGTTGCTGAAGCTCCCAATGTTGCTGAAGCCCCCAATGTTGCTGAAGCCCCCAATGTTGCTGAAGCCCCCAATGATCCTCAGGACAATCCAGAGGATGATGCTCGTTTCTATGTTCGCGATTACGTACGTGCACCGAACACTTCACGGCTCTGTATGTATAGGCAATGTAGACATGAAAATCTACGACGAGTTCCTGTGTCTTTCAAGCTACATTTGGTATGTCATTATCGATTATATATTCCACCGAGTTCGCGAATATGTGAAGAACATTTAAATAACTATGATTTTGAAGAGTTACTGGATAATGTAAATGTTACACATTATTTTAATGCTTCATTTTTTAGTAACATGACAAACATGTTAATTGAAGCAATCAACAATAGGACAAGATTCGATTTTGAAACATTATCTTCACTGAATAATAGTGAACTTATGTTTTGGACTGGATTGACTTTAGAGCAGTTCAACGTCATTTTGGAAGAAACGCCATCGCTCGCAGAAAAATGCAGACATCCCCGATCAGTTCTCGGAGCTTATTTAACGAAAATACGAACTGGAGAACCTAACGAGCGACTAGCTACGCTTTTCGGCGTAACACGTCAAGTGTTTGAATATCGCCTAAAAATAGCGCGACAATGCTTGACAGGTCAATATGTACCAAGACATCTTGGTATAGGTCATATTTCTAGAGATGAGCTTCTAGAGAGAAATCTATTTTTGCCCAAACATATTTTTGGAAATGAAAACAACACCAAGTTAATTATTATCGCAGATGGCACATATGTATATATTGAAAAAAGCACTAATTATTTATTTCAAAGAAAAACTTATAGCCTCCACAAGTTTCGCAATTTATTGAAACCATTTATTTTAGTAAGCAGCGATGGATATATCATAGATGTCATAGGCCCTTTTCCTGCAACAACATCAGATGCAACTATTATGCAGAACATAATGAATGACGAGGAGCACTTACTACATTGGTTACTACACAGAGAGGACGTCTTTATTTTGGACAGGGGCTTCAGGGACAGTATTAATGATATTGAGTCCCTTGGCTATGAACCTCACATGCCACCTACCAAGGACAGGAACGCGACCCAGCTATCAACAGAAAAGGCAAATGATTCTCGGTTGGTGACTGTGTGTAGATGGATTGTGGAGGCGGTTAACGGCAAATTCAAAAACCGTTTTAAGTTATTAAAACAAACTTATTTTAACCGAGCTTTGCCAAACATGTTTGTCGATTTCCGCATAGCAGCATCATTAATAAATGCTAATTACCGTGTTGCTACAGACCACAGGCTTGCGCCGGAATTCTTTGAAATAATTCAAACTAAGGTTCATCAACCTAACCTTTTGAAAAATTATGTCGAAGGCAAAAATCTTAACAGACAAAGAGTTAACTTTGTGACGATGGAGGCCACCATGCCACATCTTGAGGACTTTCCAGAACTGACTGATGATGATATCATTTTATTCGCCTTGGGGACCTACCATATAAAACTTGCAAAATCCTACTGTGCGGAACATATTCGGAATGGAATTTATTATATTGAATTATTTCGAGAAAACCAGCTAACTGATTTGCCAAGGTATAATATTCGAGAAGATAATGTCTGGTTAATTAGAGGAAGAATACAATCTCGACACGTTAGATCGCGCGTTTATTATTGTTACATATTAATAAACCGAAGTGAAACTGGCAGACGTGCTATTGAACAGTGGTATTGCACATGCCTAACAGGGGCGCGTACGGTTGGAAGTTGTGCCCATATAATATCAATTATATGGTATATGCGCAAAGGTCGACATATCGACTTTAATCTACCAGCGGCAATGTTATCGACTATTATAATAGATGAATAATATAACGTTATTTTTGTCTGGATAATAGTTCTGTTGTTATTAAGTGTCTACTTGCACAATTGTTTTTGTGTTATTAATACTTAAAATGTCTAGTTGAACAATTGCTTTTTGTAATTATCGTCTAAAATGTAATTTTTTATTTTAAAATAAAAATACTTTATTTTTGTCAAAAGTCTTTTTAAAAAAAAAACCCCGTCGAATTCCGAACTAAAAATTGGTACTGACTTTTCATGGGACGTAATAATGATATTGAAACTTGTCCCATGTCTGTTGATGGGATGGGACACTGCCCATACATTTTTTTGCATGGTCCTTTGGCTAATTTACTACTAAATATTGGTAGTACCCTCATTCAAATTTGAGACATGGCTCCTCAATCCATACGGACACGTCTGATGGACTCACCCGGACGGTGACATGCCCGACACACGTCAACCGTCCTGTCTTTCATAATGTGTCCGGTAGTTATTCGCCAAGATAACTTCAAAAAATCAAAATCAAAATCAAAATATTTTATTTCACATAAACCTGCAAGGGCACTTATGAAACGTCAGAAGCTAGGTGCACGGTTCCAATTTGTCGCTTCCTATGGAGAAGAGCCGGCAAGAAACTCCACGGTTACTCTTTTAAAAATAATTGGGTTTTACAATATTTTCAAATTACAGTGATAATAGGTATGGGAGGACAGTGCAGGCCTGTCAATAAGTACCAAGTACTTAGAGGAATGAAAATAAAGAATAGAAAATCGTCTATAAATCTAATCTGTAAGGCCTACAATGTTTTCCCATTCACAATATGTAAAAGAATCTACATTAGTAAGATCAACCTATTTAAACAAAGTGACATGATTTCCATGAGAATCACTAATAAATAGGTGCTATTTGAAGCGATGTATAATGTCAAAAATGACGAGAATATGTCAGAAAGTGTAAAAAATAAAAATATTAAAAATTAACATTGTAATTTGGAAGCAGTTAATAGACTCTCACAAAGTTATGCTGTTAATGAGGTACCAGGGAAGCCACATGTGCAGAAGGGATTAATGCCAAACTTCCCTGTCTTCAACGTAGTCTTTTATCTTATAATATGCTTTTTTGATAAGGACACGTTTGATATGAGTTTTAAACTTTCCATCGCTAAGTTCTGTAACCGACTTTGGCAACTTGTTATAGAAGCGGATACTGTTTATTAGAAATGACTTGCTAGTTTTAGTTAATCTAAATTTTGGAATCACGATTTCATCTTTACTACGTGTATTTAGATTATGGAAGTCGCATCTTTTTTTGAAAAGACCTAAGTTTTTGCGAACATACAAGATATTTTCTAGGATATAAAGAGAAGGCAGAGTTAGTATATCAATTTCATTGAATTTGTTTCTAAGAGACTCGCGAGGCCCCATTTTATAGATAGCGCGGATTGCCCTCTTTTGTAAAATGAAAACTGAATCTACGTCAGCTGCCGATCCCCACAGCAGAACGCCATAAGACATAATACTGTGAAAATAAGCAAAGTATACTAACCTAGCTGTGGCTACATCAGTCAACTGCCTTATTTTTCTTACTGCGTAAGCAGCTGAACTTAATCTACTTGAGAGAGCTCTAATGTGGGCACCCCATTGCAATTTTGAATCTAAAGTAATTCCTAGAAATACAGTTTCCGAAATAGCATCTAGTTTCTTGCCATCAAGTTTTAAATTTAGCCCTACTTGGGGTACATTTGGTAATGAGAACTTAAGACATTTAGTTTTGTTCGCATTGAGTAAAAGATTATTAGCCGCAAACCATTTCGAGAGAACAGCTAGACTATCGTTGACATGTAAGACATCCGTATCTTTTCTATCTATTCTAAAAATAAGAGAGGTGTCATCAGCGAATAAAATTATATCCGAGAAGTTTGCCATTAGGTAAGGAAGGTCATTAATATAAACTAGAAATAAAAAAGGGCCAAGAATTGAACCTTGAGGCACGCCCATCTTAACTAGAGACCCCGAGGACGTTGCCCCGTTAACATTTACTTTTTGCTGCCTGTTTGATAAATAGGAAAGTACAAGATCAGCAGCTCGTCCACGAATTCCGTAGTGGTGTAATTTACAGATGAGTGTGTTGTGGTCAACGCAGTCAAACGCTTTTGAGAGGTCACAGAAAATGCCAATTGCATCCTGGGACTTCTCCCAGGATTCCAAAATGTGACTGACGAGTTTTACTCCCGCGTCAGTCGTCGACCTACCTTTCGTGAAACCAAACTGTCGACTATGTAAAATCCCATTTGAGTTAAAATGTGACAACATCTGGTCTAGCATGACTTTTTCATAAATTTTGCTCATTGCTGGAAGCACAGATATAGGTCTATAATTTGAGGGATCACACTTACTACCCGACTTCATCCATAATTGCACAGACGAAACCTTCAGTTTCACCGAAAAGGTCACCAAGACGTAGCCAGGATACGGACGCTAAGAAATCTACACCTGGCTCATGAAGAACCCGTGAAGCTCCTTGTTTCGCCATACTTTCTTGCGGTAATCGATAGTTAGTATTACAGGTTTGCGCCAGTTCCCTTTAGCCATGGACAGCGGGGTGAGCCCCTTGTCCATTGCGACTACATCACGGTGCATACCCACTTCGACTTTAAAAAAATATTCCCTGAGACTGCACACCTCGCGGTTGTGTAGGGTCTTCGCATTTAAAAAGACTCGACCCCCGCACTTCCACGGGATGTACAGTCTCATCACCGATGATTGCGGGTGATACATCCGGTTTGCAGTCAGCAGTGTACGGACCCGTCGATCCTGGACGTCAAGTTCAGTCTTGAGTCCATTTGAGTATGCCGAAAGAGGACATCAAAACCGGCATGACCCAACCGTTGAAGGCGCGCACCTTGTTTCCGCCTGAAAGAAGACTAATTAATACCGTCCTCACCTGAGCACGGTATTAATTAGCAACGGTATTAAGCGTTGCGGGACGGGAGGGTTGACGCTTGCCTCAAATCAACGACTCTATTGCGTATTGATTCAGAGGCGGGACAAAGTTCACCGGGGCAGCTAGGTATTAAATAAAAACAAAATCTGTTATAATTACGTTTATTAAAAATCGCAAAATGCAAAATTTTCTTTCATTTACAAATTACACAATTATGTTTTATCAATATCGACAAATACGTTAGCTTTATCGATTCATATTTATCGATTTGACAAAAATACGTACGTCCTTTAAATAATAATATCTTAGTAAAAATACACAGTAAAGCTAGATTTGTATAAAAAAAAGATAAAAAGTCAGTCAATATCACATACATAATGAAATATATAAACTACCGACGATAAATATGACTTTAGCACACTTAACTAACGCTAAGTTGAAAGTTTTAGAGACTTGCGAAGTTATAATTTTGCGTAAAAAATTGGAAAATCGGACTACCGGGGAATAAGTTAATTTTGGCATTGGCAAGAATCCTTTACTTTATTAGGAGGACTATACTTAAGGGTGAGATTTTTAATTAAAATTGCTTCTACTCATTCGTTTTATTTTTTCCTTTCTTCTTAACCAACTTTCTGTAAACTGTAATGAAAACTTCACAGCCCTTCGCAGTTTCCAAAAACTTTGTCAACATGTAATAATAAAAATTAAAGCAAATATTTTTAATGCTATAACGACACACCAAGCAACATCGAAAACAAGTTTTCGAGCAATTAATATTTTTTTTATATCCACAACACCAATAGTGTGTTTTAGGAGGTACATCAAACTAGGGAAAGAACGAAATATCAGTTCTTATTCATTTTAGATACACAAAATTGACAAATACGATTAATTACACAACATTGCGATAGGCCAATAAATTAAATGCCGAAAATTTCACAATTCAAATTGTTATTTTTTGATGTTGGTTTTTTCATTAGCTACGAAAATTATCATTCTAATTCTAATTCAAGAAAAAAGGAGATCTAAAACCGATATAAAAAGATACACATTTAAATCTAAATCTGGCACTAAGCTTATAAAACCTACTTCAGTTTTAAACTGTAACTATAAAACTAACTAGTTATAAAAAGCTACACAGTACACTTAGTATTTCTACACATAATTATTTTAATTTATAAACTAGTTTCTATGATTTCAAAGATAATATAAAAAAGATACTCACTACTTCAATTTTTTACTTGGGAAAGTAAAAAAAAAATAGATTTCAAGACATTTCATTGTAGCTTGATTTATTTTTCAATGGATTTCAGTGAAATATATCAATGATGAGGATATATCTACATTCACAATTTTAAAAATAAAAATAAAAATATAATAGTTTTAAAACTACACTTACAAAGATAAAACTCCTTCTTAATATTTACTTATAAATATTACTTAGTTGCCTTTCTACTAGCACAAAAAATGCAACCTCTGCACTGGAAACTGCAATTTGAGACTCATAAATAAAAAAAACAGTCTTATTATTCACAAAACTAAAACTAAATTGAGATTTTCAATTATTTGAGATTAACCTTAAATCTAAACTATATTTAATATCTTAAACCTATAAATGCAATGTCTGGTCACTGTTCGCTTAAAAATTTACAAAATTAAATTAAAAATCGAGCGAAGCCGATTGGCCGATAAAGTAATTATTTAATTTAGGTAGACAATTATTGGAAGTTCCCACCTAATATTCCAATATTCGAAATACTTACTTATTTTTTACAATATTCTTAATTCTTCGTTTTATTGAAGTGTTCTTACTAGTAACGAATTTAATTTTATATTTTTCCTAATTAAAGACTCATAAACACTTTACCATACTTATGTTTGACGGGTAAATATTTTTTACTAGATGTCGTGCCCTTGCATAGGTACACGAGAACAAAACTTTTTGGCCTATTCAATTCATATGAAGTTTTTTCTAAGTTTGTCTTGGAAATCACATTACTGACATCGGTAAAGGATAATAACGTGATATAGCCTGGACTTAATCTACAACTCTTAATCTATCATACCGAGATCATATAATAACGGCGCATGTCATTGAAACCCTATTTACACGGTGCGATTTTATTGCCTGTGGACATGAAAATATAAAAAAAAAACTTATTTTTAATATCTATGCCTGTGGTATACCATAACTTATATAAAGCAAGGCTGTTCAACCCAAGCCCGCGGGTCACCAAGTCGCTCGCTCAGCAGGCGATAGGCCTTTGAGAACATTTTCACGGACTTAGAACCACGTCTAATTTGCGTCTTTTATTAACCCATTTTCAATTAGTAAAACATATTTTCAGACTGACTCTTGACTATGTTGTTAGCATAGAAACTTTTTCAAAGGTATCAGTGACGCAGCACAAATATTAAGTGCCCCATTGTTTGTCGAACACTGGTGTGTGTGTGATGTCTGCACGCTACAGTTGATGGACGCTTCTGAGAGTGACAAGCTCGTAGTCAAATTCTGCGCTGATTGTATTTAGATTGCTAACGACACGTTAAGAGGAAGAAGTGAAGTTTTTTTTTCTAGATTTTTCATAATACGAGTAACTTACAGTTTTGTTAAATTATATTAGATACCGAGGTATCTAATATAATTTTAGTTTCTGTTACTGAATGGCCCGCCAGCTGACACGGAATTGAAATTATGGCTCACTTTCAAAATTGATTGGGCAGCCTTCGCTTAAAGCAAAAATAAAAATAATAGTTTAAAAAACTAAAAAACACGCTCTAATTTTTTAGTTTGGTTTTTAAAGCGTGTTTTATAGTTTTTTAAACTATTATTTATTTCCAATTTTTTAGTTCTGCTTGCTCGAAAAGCGTGATTTTTAAGTTTTTTTTTTAATTTTTGAATTGTCATTGGTCCTCGATAAGTCTACAAAGTTTCAATGAAATCTGACCGTTTGAATAGGGTCAAAATAGCGTCCAAAGGAGTCGGTTACATACAAACATACAAGTGAACCTAATATAAAGCGTGTAAAATTGCGCCGTCTATAAAGTGTTTGAACGATACAAATCAGTAGCAGCTTCAATTTTAGTGTTGCCACGGGCAAAAAAAAATGCATCGTATAAATAAGGCTTAAAAATAGTCTTTAAATACCTTAACGCTAAAATTTCGATTCAATCAGGACGAATTATATCAACTTCGGACGATTATACATAAACATAACTTATAACTTAAAATGGCTACATACGTTTATATTTCAGTCTTAAATTCTAATTTAATTTACAAATGGCAGTATCATTTAGCTTCCGATATCTTTTAATATAGACAAGCCTTCGGGCTGGGCTGACCCTGATGGAGACAATGTGAATTGTAGGTTGAGAGAGTCGACTAACAAAAAGTATATACAAGGGAGCATGCATAAATAGCCTATAATATTCCCACTGCTGGGACACAGGCCAGGCCAGGCCTCTCTGTGAGATGGAGTGGGCCATAATCCACCACGCGGGCCCAGTGCAGGTTGGCGGAAACCGGAAATGTCTTAGAATTTTTCGTTCTAGGACATGCCCGTTTTCCTCACGATGTATTCAGTTACAGAGAAGTATAACACACATGCGTTACACTAGTCTTGTGCCTGCATCGGTCATTTTTAAGATAGCTCCGTACTAGTTCATTTCGGTCAGTGAACTAGTTCTTTCTATTAGTTCTATTAGGTCTATTCGATCTTCGCTCTCAGCAGTACTTTTAAAGATCACAGAGCAAAAAATTAACGTATCAGTCAAAGCAGTCGCTGTCATTCTCGTTCTCGTTCGGACATACGCCAGGGCTCTTTGTGAATGTACGAGGAGCTGTTAGAACTAATAGACCGATTACAAGTCAGCATTCGAAAATGTTTCTTTTAGTACAGTGCTAAAAAACGGTTCCTATTCGTTCATCGTTCACGAACTACACAAGATAACGTTACACACACACACCCAAAACACCACTTACTATTCTTTTTCTTACTTTTATTTTTATATTGTTCGTTAGCTGTAAGCGCTCCCTGCTACTGTTTTATAGCTCTCATAATGTATTTGAGATTAGGAGACCAGGAAACCCGTACCACAGGCCTTAGAATAGCCTCCTGTCTCCCATCTTAAAACTTTTTGAAATATACAACGTGACATTTTAGTCGTCTTACAAAGGTGCTCCACTCAATGTATCCGACATAAAATACCTCCACGCGTGATTAAAAATTTGTTACCATTAATTAAGATAATAGGTACTAAGAAAAATAAATAATGCTTTAGAATTATGAAACACCCTCCCTGTTAATAATGTTAACGTATCAAACGGTAAAGATTTGTACCTAAGTACCTACCATAATACCATTACATTTCATCATTCATTCCATCTCCATAACAGGGTGTTCAAAACTACATCATGCGTCTTAGTGAATGATATTTTTTTTAATTATTATTCATATGTCCAAAAATAACGTTTTTTTTTTATAAATGATGAGTAAGTCATTGGATACATGAAGTGGGCTACCGTTGTAAGACGACTAAAATGTCACGGTGTATATTGTATACATTATTATTTGTGAGAGAAAATAAATAAACTTGTGATTTATGATGATGTTTTCCTTCACCGTTTTGAGGGCAGTGGCGATGAAATAATGTACAAAAAGGTAAAGTTATAATGGTATAAGTTATTAATTATGGCAAACGCCCCCATTTTGTGTGTATAACATCGTCTTGGGAGACTGTAAGGTGTTGTACTGTGTGTTAATAAATAAATAAACAAATAAATATTTTTTTCTTTTTTTGGCGGAGGCCTATGTCCAGCTGTGCACGTCAATCGGCTGAAATGATGGTGATGAGTCCGGAGTTTGGATTTGTGCCCGGCTGATGGCAATAGGCTCGCCCCCTATTACATAGGACTTAAACATAACTGGGAAAATGTGGGTATACTAAAGGTAGTTATCCCTCTGCCTATATTCGGAGAATGTTATGTTTTCTAATGTATATTAATTTTCGGTGTCGAGTACTTAGTTAAGGATATAGTATTTTATTTGGCAGATCTAAAATCATCTAAAATTCACATTGTCCACATAAAGATCACTAAAACTACTTAAAATACTAATTTAAACTAAATTCAACTTAATTCGAAATAGTAAATGCATCGAAATGGCGATATATTTTCACTAAATTAAACTTAGTTACACTAACATCTATCTTTTATTCGCCTATTCGTTTTTCATTGCAATGTCCCAATTATGGACCATTTCTGGGATACGACTGGAGCCGAGTATATCCGACTCCAAGCTTGAGTATACGGGTTTCAGCGTCACTGACCAGAGAGAGTTTCCTTCAGTGTTAATTTTTGCCATAGATTTTTTTAAGCCTAACCTAAACCATTTGGTCGGAGGACCCTAGCTTAGTTACTGCAACCAACTGCCACTAATAAAAAAATTAAAAAAAGCAGTTTTCAAAATAAATGGACCTCCTATTTATTTTTAAAGTATGCATCATTAGAAGCCCACAATTTTTGTTCGTTCATTAATAAAAAAAAACAAATCTACGTTTATTTAATGTATGTTATTTGATAGTTTTTTTTTTTTTGTAATTATAATGATTTTTTCAAACTATTTATTAATTAATTGTGTTATTATCTGCGCATAATGTAGTGCATGGTGTGTTTTTCTGTAAGTAATAAAGCGCTTAGACTTAAGATTGCTATGTTGAAATTGTAAAAAAAAAAACAATAAAACTGTACATCATTCGTTAGAAGGTCAATAAGATTTTAGAGGATCAGTAAAATACCCACAGTCTAAATCCCAAATAAACGGTCCTTACACACCCCAACACATTATATCCGTATTCCTCACATATCCTCGACCACCTGCACCTCTGCTCACCCTACTCTTCAGTCTTGTCGTGTGACTTCTGCGAGGTGGTCTCAGAAGTGATGTCTTGTAGTATGGTCTTAATCTCGTCGTATATCTCTGTGAACTGCGGCCGGTCGGAGGGAGATTTGCTCCAGCAACGTTTCTGTGGAGAGAATGTGAGAAATTAATATGTTATAATTAGAGAGAGTTCCACATTAGCTAATATCTCTTATTAGCTAATGTGGAACGCGCTTTTGTATTTATCGAAAAAATCTTAATTTAACGTAAAAATAATTGTTCTAACTAACACACACCACCCCTACTCTTACAGACTTACACATATTGGCATCAGGGTTAATTTTAAATAAATATGCATCTGAATTGTTATACCATAATATACACCTGTCTACCTAAATTAAAACTGCCCGGTGGTCGTTAATTACAGGGCAAAATACTTCGGTAACCCAGGTACCCTACGTGAGATTGTCAGCAACACCAAGACGTTGCTGGCCTTTCTCGAGGAGCTGGGGTGGATCGAATGACCGATTCTCCCACCCGGACGCAAAATACGCGCTTTGACGTGGAGTTGCGCACAACTGCCCGTTTTACCTAACTATTCCCAGTGTTTCTGGCATGCCGCCGGGATATTTTTACAAAAATACATTTTATGAAGCTGCTTCCATACTTTCATAACTAATAATTAACTTTAGGTAAATATGCATCCGATTGTTCGATCTCTAGTTATGATATATGCTCTAAGGAATATACGTTTTTAAGATGCTGTACACATAATATGACATCACGCCTGTAATTCCCCCAAGGGTTAGGCAGAGGTATACCTATAGTACGCCCACATTTCACCAGTCATGTTTAAGTCCCACGTAAAAGAGGGCGACCCTATAGCCATCAACCGAGTAAAAATCCAGACTCCGGACTGCTACTGAGATATTCCAGATTAGAAAAACAACACTTTGCCCGATATGGGTATTCTTCTTTTAGGTGCATCGATGGCAAAACAATTCAAACATGTTTGGCCCAAAATTCAGTTGCGCGAACTCTGCTCACTGACGCAGTCATCAGATCGTCAACTGCAAGAGACAGCAGGCGGCCCAGGGGGAGCTGGGACATTGTCTGTGGGGAGGTGCCGCATGCGCACTTGAGGTCTGACCCGTCCGTGACCCCGCATCTGTGGAGATTGTCTTTGCTCCGGCCGACATAGGGTCGAAGTCTATTTAGAGATTTCCAAGTCGGCCACGGTAACGCGTGCCCATGCGGAAACCTCTCAGATGGTTCGATAAAGTTATCAGGGGATTTATACAACTCCCGCCACAGGTTTCGCTGTGGAAGCGTCGCTATTGGCTGGACTAGCTAGAACCACGCAACCCTATAAAACTTTTTCGACTCTTTAGCCTTTGGGGTACTGAGACGTAGTTGTGCGTATCCGCGTCTATAAAAAGTTGCCAAAATCGGTTACAGAACTTAGCGATGGAAAGTTTAAAACTCACATCAAACGTGTCCTTATCAAAAAAGCATATTATAAGATAAAAGACTACGTTGAAGACAAGGAAGTTTGGCATTAATTCCGTCTGCACATGTGGCTTCCCTGGTAACTCATTAGCACCATAACTATGTGAGCGTCTATTAACTGCTTCCAAATTACAATGCTAATTTTATTAATATTATTTTTTACACTTTCTGACATATTCTCGTCATTATTTGACATTATACAACACTTTTAATATCGAGTATTTATTAGTGATTCTCATGGAAATCATATCACTTGGTTTAAATAGGTTGATTTTACTTATGTAGATTCTTTTACATATTGTGAATGAGAGAACGTTGTAGGCCTACAGTTTGTATTCTTTATTTTCATTTCTCTAAGTACCTGGTACTTACTGACAGGCCTGCACTGTCCTCCCATAACTAATATCACTGTAATTTGAAAACATTATAAAAGCCAATTATTTTTAAACGAGTAACCGTGGAGTTTCTTGCCGGCTCTTCTCCATAGGAAGCGACAAATTGGAACCGTGCACCTAGCTTCTGACGTTTCATAAGTGCCCTTGCAGGTTTATGTGAAATAAAATATTTTGATTTTGATTTTGTTGGGTGACGTGAGTCAGTCTGTAGTTTCGCCCTTTCAATGGGAATATGGGAATCAAATCGAGGACTTATTGCTCAGCAGTAGCGCTTGCGACCACTAGCCAACGTGGCAGAGGCTATGGAGAAGTATTATCGTACCTAACAAAAATTTGAAAAATACTTACAAGTAGTGCCCCCAATGGTTCAGGCATAGTATCCGGGATGGTCCACTCGAGTGCTCCGGTCTTCACTCGCTCTAATACTGAGTTGTCGTTCAATTTCGCGAAGGGCAGCTCGGCTTTGGTGTAGATCTATGAAAAATAAAATTACGTGAAGTAACTGAATATTACAATCTGTTACACTCTTTGTTAAAACCAACATAAAAATATTATTTTATAGGCTAATATTTATTTTGGTTAATACGACATTTAAGAGCTACTAAATGCCGTCTACACGTTCTGAAAAAAAAAAAGTACAATACTCTTCGCGTTACTTAGTCGGGTAAAAACTTAGTAGTCGAAATCTCAATTACAGGAAAGGTCATTTGAACATTGCAAGCTGAATTAAATTAACAATTGCAACAATCGAAATAATTTATGTAAACATGGTTTTATGAAAAACTCACCTCCCAAACGGTGACAGCAAACATGTAGACATCAGACTTAGTTGAGTAGTCACCTTCCAGCACAGCCTCCGGGGGCAACCAGCGGAGAGGAATCACCTGCGATACATACTAATTATTAACAAGTAATCATTGTTAACAAAATAAGTAAGTAAAATTCAGTTAGTTATTTAAAAAAAAATGGTTGTCTGTAAAGTCGGTTTACGGACGATAATTTTACGTGATAACGTCATAAGAAAACAGATCGATCGTGCCTCTCTATCGCTTGTTCCGCGCTCTCGCTCGCACGCTCGACTCAGGCGGAACGTGACAATGAGTCATGCTTTTTCGTGCGTGCAGCCGGCGTTCATCGATTTATAAGACGTTATCACGTTAAAAACACAGCTGTTTCGTAGAAAAGTGCAATACCTATACTGTCACAATGTACGGAACAGCATTTTTTTTTTAAATAACTGACGAAAAATTACAACACGGGGATTTAGATTCCTGTATTAAATTCATGTTTTCAGTTTGCGCGTCGATATGTTGCTAACCTGTATAATCCTTATCCTTACTAATATTATAAACGCGAAAGTTTGTTTGTATGGATGTTTGTTACTCTTTCACGCAAAAACGGCTGAACGGATTTGAATGAAATTTGGCAAACAGATAGATTATAACCTAGATTAACACATAGGATACATTTTTATCCCGTGAGTGCGTTCCCGCGGGATAATTTCGATTACCACGCGGGCAAAGCCGCAGGCGGAAGCTAGTACTGTTTACATATATTAGAAGAATTGAAATGATTGAATTGTTGTTGGAATTCTGAAATGTGAGCTCCCTAAAATAGGGTTTAGCTACACGATGACTGATACATACATGCCGTATGTTGGGACAGGTCAGCTCAAAGCTGCAATGACTCTTCCAGACATGGCCGAAATATGACATGGCAGAAAGGACCTTCCAGACATAGCCCTGCATTGTTAGACTCACATAAAATTCTAATAAAATATTGTTTGCACTTTAAAAGAGACCATGACCTCTGAGTTTGTTTCGGCTTTTCTACTCAGGGAACAGTCAGCTAGGAAATGCCAGCGCCATCTAGTTTTTATTAAAATATTGACCAACAAAATATTGACTTGTAAAAGTGTCTTGTAAGAGCTACTTACTTAACATTTCATTTCATTTCTGTTTCAGAGCTCAAAGTTGAAATGGTTGACTGCACAATAAATTGGTTTGTGGAAGTCAGATGACACTTCATATCATGTAAAACTAGTTATCCAATCGAATTTTTGTGGTCTCGGATTCGACTTCAACACTTTGGAAAGAACTAAATTGATTAAATGTTTACCTGTTCATGTAGTTTGTAGTACTCGTGTGAGTCCGGTCCCCGGGTGAGGGCGGGGTACGACAGCTTTAGTTGTAGCTTCGACGTGATGACGCAGTTACGAGCCGCGATGTCACTGTGGAAACAAAGTATTTTCATTATCGATCATATTCATCTGCCTAGCCTTTTCCCAACTATGGCTTCCAGTCTAACCTGATGTATTTTACATGGAGCGACTGCTTATCTGACTTCCACAACCCAGTTACTGGGTAATACGATACCCCTTGGTAAGACTGGTTGTCAGACTTCTGACGACCCGTAACGTCTGTCAAAGATCTGCGAATGACAGCCGGGACCAACGGCTCAACGTGCTTTCTGAGGCTCGGAGGTGACTTAGTTTGCACAGATGCTCGCTCAACCGCGGCAAGCTTAGCTCTATCTGATCGATCGGCCCGTTTACTTAGTCACCAGCTTCTCATTATCGATCAATATGCAATATTGCCATTTTAGGCGCGTTATGCGCCCGGTTTGCCTAAATGAAACTATGTTCAATCGTATAGTAGATGTGTATTTCTTTCACCACTCAGTAAAATATAATATAATTTTTATTTTACAGTTTTTAGTTTATATTTCTATTTTTGACGTTAATGAGACCTATTTATGAAACCCTTTATTTTGATACCCCACTCAATAATTTTTCAGAAAAAAAAAATGGTTGTCTGTAAAGTCGGTTTACGGACGGTAATTTTACGTGATACCGTCATAAGAAAACAGGCCGATGGTGCCCCTGTATCGCTTGTTCCGCGCTCTCGCTTGCACGCTCGGCTCAGGCGGAACGTGACAATGAGTCATGCTTTTTACGTTAGACGTTATCACGTCAAAAAAAATTCTTTGAAGACACAATATAGCGCTAAAAATCGACCATTTTATTTATTTTTCAATTTTGATTTATTCAAAGTGTCACTCTCACAATTAAGACTAATCTAACGGCACCTCTCAAGCTAAATCGATCAAACCGTTTAGGCTACAGAGCGTGCCAAAGAAATATACATACATACATACACTCGAAAAACATAACTTTCTAAAAATACACGATTGGCAAATTCACGATATAAAACATGTAGTGATTACACTGTATATCGTAATTCAGTTACTAAGCTTTACATTGTGATTCAAAATTCGAGCCCCATTACTTTCTTCTCGTGAACCATAGACCTCTGGTCTAGAAACAAAGTCGTGTCCTCGTCAATCGATTTCCATCAGTCGTGATCGAGGTCAAGAGCAGGCCCATTTAGCAATAAAATAAAAAAAAGTGTTGCCACCACACTAAAGAGTGGGAACCATAGATATTTAGTTTAGTTCGCCACACCACAATAAAAGAACGATATTATTATGACGGCAGGCTATAATTTCAGACAAATAGTTTCTTGATCTACACTTTCCCCGCTTCTAACTGTTGAGTAGATTAGGTCGTGGGTTCGCAAAAAGCCGGTCTACTGAAATTAATTTTGTTCCTACATCGTTTTGTGATGACGCCCACCCATTTTTGAAAAGTATCCTAATTACATTCTAAAAGTTTTTTTAGGGGTTTATTAACCACAAAAAAGCACAATTTTTTTATTGAATCGATCAGTGCCCTAAAAATGCATTTAAATTTAAATTTTCATATTTCGCGCGTAATTTGACGAAAACGCTGGACGCAGTGGACGCCTAATATTGCTCTGTGGGTATGACGTCAGTTTGCTGTATAGACAAATGCGCTGATATTTTATATGAGATAATTGATTATAATTAAAAAAATGGACTATTATTCTACTTATCGTTGGTTTGCTGTTCCTGAATGCAAAATATTATTTAAATAAAAATGACTTTGGTTACGAAAATAATAAAGTACAAAGTTGTTCAATTGACACGCCGTATGACGTAATAACATTGGCGGCTAATAGTTCATGCTGTTCAAAAACAGATTAAAAAAACTGAAATCTTTGAATTTAATTTTAAAATTTATTTTGTTATTTCATGAACTAAAACTACTACATTTTCCGACTCCATTTTGCCTAAGCTTTCTCAATAATATATTTTTAGATTTTTTCTCATATATAGGATAATTTTTTATCTAGTGCGCAAACTGTAACCATGAATTCAACATATAATTCTAGACCCACAGTGCAGAAATTTTTCATCGGTAATACAAAAAAAATCAGCTGTTCCATACATTTTGACCGCGTAGGTATTGCATTTTTCTATGAAACAGCAGATTTTTTTTTGGAAAACCGACGTAAAATTTCTGCGCTACGTATTCCGAAAAGGGAAGCCTGCCGATCTATTCTGTAAAAAAAACTCACAATGAAAACGTAAATGAAGTGAGTTCGAAGTGAGCACAGAGAGGAGGCCTGTGCCCCAGCAGTGGGATCGTTATACTGGTTGTGTTACTGACCGGTGTGTAAATCGTAAAGCAGCGCACTTGGCCGCGGCAGCAGCCAGGTGCGCGGCCAGCAGCGCCCTGTGCAGCGGCGCCAGCGCCGGCGACGGCTTGCTGGGCGCCGCCTGCGCGTGCGCAGGGCCCACTCGAGCTACGTACTCCGCGTTCTCCTCCGGGGAGCGGGTCGCGATTAGGAACTTTTTTAGTTCACCCTGTATAGAGAAATTAACAGTTGGAATAATGAAAAGAGAAAAATAATAAATATTAAAATAATGAAAAGAGAAACAATTAACAGTTAGAATAATAAAAAGAGAAAAATAATAAAAATTAAAATAATGAAAAGAGAAACAATTAACAGTTAGAATAATGAAAAGAGAAAAATAATAAAAATTAAAATAATGAAAAGAGAAACAATTAACAATTAGAATAATGAAAAGAGAAAAAAATAACAATTAGAATAATGAAAAGTGAAAAAAAAATAAAAATTTGAATAATGAAAAGAGAAAAAAAAATTGACACTAAAACAAAAACACACACACTATTATGGGTTTAACCTGAAATAAATGAATTTTATTTTAATTAAAAGCGGCAAAGACTATAAAAAAAGATAAATTAATTTGATTTGATAACGCCGAAGGCTAAAATTTTGCAATAGAAATATTTTTTTTTGTAATCTGTACCTACTCTAAAATACAAAAGGACAACGATAGAATTCGCAACTTTCTAGCTAAATTGTAGGAAAACAATAGTAGCCAATATTTACTAGTTTTTCGACCATGTCATCACCAGGCACCATGATTTTTAATGTTGTCGGTCTTCTTTTTAGCTTGTCAACAGCAATTTTAATTGAGTCGACTCAGAATTATGCTACAACCTTGAAGCCTTTGTCCCAGCAGTGAAAGCGTTATAGGCTGATTATGCTTATGTTTGACGCCTTTAATGCTATTCTCCTCTTACCCAGTCCGTATGTTCCAGCAACATGTAGTGCGGATCGGCCTCGTTGCACAGTCCGATCAGTCTCACGATGTTCTCGTGTCGAACTCGCGTGAACAGCTCCAGTTGACGACGAAACTCGGCTAATTGGACCTGTAGACAAACACATAGAATTAATTAGGCGATATTCAACTTATAAAAGGTCTCAAAAGTAAAAAAAAAAACTAGCATTTTTACAACCGTTCACAATATGAACCCAGCCTAAAAAGTTTTAAGCAATAGAGTCAAAATTTATGTCAACTTTGTTCCTTTTAGCTCCTAATCGAGTTAACACGAAATTAAGAGTTTGGGAGACTTCGTTTAGTGTATTCGACAAATACCAATAAAATGTCAAGCGCCCTTCGATACCCACATGCTGGCAAACGACTAACTGTTTTTTAAAGTGAAAACTTCTTTAGGCGCGTTGAGCACTTTTTGGGTGAACAAAAATCATGAAAGAAAGAAAGAAAGAATACCGTTTATTTGGACACAGTTCGTGAAACACAAAATAAATAGCAAAAAAGTGAATATAATTAACTAGGTACAACAGTGTGTGCCTCACGGACGCGCCAAAAAGGTTCATTTCAGCATTAATGCCAGACAGATGCTGTCTGACGCTGGTTTTCTAATCACGGAACTCGCGACATCGACACCGAACGCTTTCCAGCGAGCACACGGATGAGGCCCGCGTTGATGTCTTTTACACGTAATTGTTCAAGTTTTCACTTCTGTCGGCACTCCCGGAGTGCCACTGTTTTTTTTTGTTAGCCTTGCTTTGATTCCTCTGTGGCGGGAGTTGTATAAACCCCCTGACAATTCTATCAAACCATCTGAGAGCCTTACCGCCTGGGCACGCGCTATCATGGCCGACTTGGAAATCCCCAAATAGACTTGGAACCCAGTCGTGGAAACACATCAAGAAGAAAAAGAATGGATTCTTGGATAACCCGCATGCGGGCTAACGCCTAACTGTTTTTTTTTTTTTCTAGCCCTGCTTTTGTAGCTCCTGGCGTTAACCACTAGTCGTCAGGAACTTTTGAAAGGGTTTATGATATAGGAGAAATACGTCTACCACTTCATAGTTAAAGCTAAAAAAGGTTGTGAACTTACCTCATCTTTAGTAGTAAGTGCCTTCACAAGCACAGGTTTTAGTTTAGGCTCTCCGTCGGCGTCTAACGAGTCTTTATTACGAAGTTTGTTTACTTGGCACATGTCGATTTTGGCTAGCATCACCTCGCCGAATTCACCGCGACCTGGGAGTTAAAATAGCTCATTGTTGTAGTTGAAAGAGGGGCTTGTGGCTAAGTAGAACCAGCCGCTGGGGTTTTTTACATACCTAGACCCGTCCGTGGGTCGGAAAGCACGTTAAGCCGTTGATCCCGGCTGTCATTTGTGGATCTTTGACAGTCGTTACAAGTCGTCAGAAGCCCGAAAGTCTGACAACCAGCCTTACCAAAGGGTATCGCATTACCCAGTAACTGGGCTGTGGAGTTCAGATAGGGTATCGCTTCATGTAAAATATTGGTACTCAGCTGCATCCGGTTAGACTGGAAGCCGACCCCAACATTGTTTGAAAATAGATATGATCATCGTTATGGGTGTCAAGTATAACGAGATTTTTTTAATTAATTTGATCTCATAAAACAACGCATTTTTTTTATATTTTGAAAGTATAACTCAATCGATAGTAAACACTTGCAAACGTCGGTGGTTCTAGTGTCGTAATTTTAAAATTTTATTTTAAGTTTATCAACAATCTTGAAAGGCAATTTCTTAAGCCGCATCTACATAATTTCTTGCCCGTGGCAAACAATGAAATTGAAGTAACATCTGACTAGCATCGCATAAACACTGTTTAGCCGCTTACAAATAAAGGGGAAGCGCCACGGTAGCCCATGAGCGTAACAAATTTCGTGAAAAAGTCATTCAATATTATTAAATAAACTTACAAGGATTCTGTAAAGCCGTATTTGTTACGGTCGTGAATTATATTTGAATCAACATTCAACCTGAAAGTGTGACACACCCTCCCGCTCCACCCAGAGCAGAAGTTATTTGGTGCAGTTAGTTAGTTGGTCAGTTCTTTTTTTTTGGGTGGGAAATCTACCCAAAAAAAAAAGAACTGTTCTGGGAACAGAATATTTTACTCTATATGAGAAAAAATTAAAAATATATTATTGAGATAGCTTAGCCAAAAAGCAGTCGGAAAATTTTAGTTTCAGTTCATGAAATAAAAAAATAAAAAAAATCAATTCAATTCAAAGTTTTCAGTTTTTTAAATCTGTTGTTGAACACCATGAAATAGTAGCCGCCATGTTATTAACGCCATACCACTGTATTAACTATTCATCTGAACAACTTTTTACTTTTAATATTTTCGTAACCAAAGTCATTTTATTGAAATAATATGTTACATTCAGGAATAGCAAACCAACGATAAGTAGAAAAATAACTCATTTTTAAATTATAAACAATTTTCATGCAAAATATCAGCGCATTTGTTTACACAGCAAACTGACGTCATACCCACAGAGCAATATGGCGGCCACTGCGTCCAGCGTTTTCGTCAAATTACGCGCGAAATATGAAAATATATAATTTTAATGCATTGTTATGGCACTAATCGAGTCAATAAAAAGTTTGTGGCTTTTTAGTGGTTTATTATAATTTTAGAATCTAATTAAGACACTTTTCAAAAGTGGGTGTTTTTGCAAAAAAATTAAGACAATTAGAATTTCGGGGCTACCTTGGCGCATCCTTCTTAAATATCATTTATAAAGTTTGTCTCTTCTTCCTCACGGATCGATGTCTCTTTTGCCATATTATATACTGTTCATTGTCAGCACACTGATTTTCTGACCCATCTGACCCTAACCACGGATTCTGTAATTAAAGCTTTAAAGGGACTGGACCCTAATAAAGGGCCAGGGCCCGACGGACTGCCTCCCATTTTTGCAATAAAATGTTCTGAGTTTTTGGGGGATCCTCTCTCTATGATTTATAACAAATCATTGAGCACAGGTTGTTTTCCAGAGACTTGGAAAGAAGCGCGAGTAGTACCGATATTTAAGTCTGGTGACAAGTCCGCCGCGAATAACTATAGACCAGTATCTATCTTGTCTATCTTTGGCAAGGTGTTCGAAGCTTTAGTATACCCTATACTTTCGTGGCATGTGAAACAAACTTTGATACCCGAACAACATGGCTTCATGAAAGGCCGTTCTACTGGAACTAATCTTGCGTGCTTTATATCCGATTTAGTTGACGCCGTAGACCATGGATCGCCTGTAGATGTGATTTACACTGATTTTAGCAAGGCGTTTGACAAGGTGGATCACAAAATATTAGTTAACAAGTTACACACAATTGGAATTGCAGGAAACTTATTGCAGTGGTGTGAGTCTTACCTTGTTAAACGCACAGCTAAAGTTGTGGTCAACGGTTATTCATCGAACCTGTTTCCAACACCCTCAGGCGTACCCCAAGGCTCCCATCTAGGCCCGCTGTTTTTCAATATATTCATAAACGACGTGACGTCTTGTTTCATACACTCAAGGATATACTTATACGCGGATGATCTAAAAATTATTAAACGAATAGAAAGCAATCATGATCCTTATAAACTTCAAGAAGACTTGGATCGTTTTTCTCAGTGGTGTTTGGTCAATAACATGTCACTTAATGCTGACAAATGCAATCATGTACATTTTTCTAGGAAAAAAGGACCGTATTTTCGTAACTACAAAATTAATGACCAAATTATTTACGAGAAAGAAGTAATTCGTGATTTAGGCGTTTATATGGACAATAAGCTTCGGTTTAATATTCACGTCGATAATATTGCTACTAAAGGGTTTAAGATGTTGGGTTTCATTCTGCGTAACTGTAAAGATTTTAAACGCGCCTCAACTAAAATTGCAATCTTTAACTCCATAGTCAGGTCAGGCTTAGAATATTGCAGTATAGTTTGGACTCCATTTTACGATATACATAAACGTCGTTTGGAATCAGTGCAGAAAAGATTTCTTTGGCACCTGTCATATCACTGCAATATGGTCAGAAAATTAACTAGCTATAGCTCACGCTTGAAACACTTTAAACTTATGAGTCTGGAAAATCGCCGTATGATCCTAGATCATGTGTTTTTATACAAAATAATAAACACTCACATTGATTGTGCGCGGTTACTGAGTCAGATAAATATAAATGTGCCTTACAAACTTGCACGTAAGTCTCGATATCGGTTGCTTTGCGCTAAGGGCTTTAAAACTAATCTGGGTCATTTTTCCACCATTGACAGAATGCAGGTTCAATTTAGTCGCCTGTCACACTCACCCAGTGTAGATATTGATATGTCTCAATCTTTACAAAAAGTCAAGTCTGTCTTGCATAGGGCATTATCACACAACTGAAAAGGGAAAATTGTAGTTTCTTATATTTCTTATATTTTTTGTTATGTTTCCTTGTTATTTTATTCCTGTTATTTTATTTTTTTCACTTACATGAAGATTTAGTTTCTTTTTTTATTTCTGTATTTTCTACTTTTTTTTGTTGGTTGGCACAACCGGTCCAATCAAAATTGATTGGATCAATCGAACTTAGTAAGTAGGTTGATTCAGTTTTGTAACTGCAGTTCCGACTCCTATGTGTAATGCATGCCGTGGCAGCCTTTAATTAAGGCTACACTATAAATTGTAATATCTTAAGTGTTATAACATGTATTTTGGTGTAAGCTTTGTTGGTTGTCCTTAAATAAATAAATAAATAAATAAATAAATAAAAATATTTAAAATATCATATTTTAATTCAATCACATTAACTCACCAAGTGTAATTTGTTCTGTGAGAAGTGTCCGTGGTATAGACAGATGTTCGAACTGCCCCGACTTCTTGGAAGCGCGTGAAATACCCGACACCTCCGAGTTATCAGCTCCTGTATATGAAACAAAGTTTTAAATAAGAATTTCTAATGTACGACAAGTAGGTACTTTTAATGAAAACAAAACGGGACTCGATTCTTCACAAATGTTCAGTATAATTGGGGACATTTTTTTCTCATCGACATTTTAATACTAATCATAAACATTAGTACTTTCAATTCAAGTCTGGTCATTTTTAGGATGGACTTGGATTACATTTTGTTAGAGTTGGGTTAGCTACAATGACAATAATAGAACAGACTGGATAATTCATAAAAAAAATATCTTTATGCCCATTCCTGAGTCCACCTATTCATAATTGATTGAAAAAGAACATTTAATAATGCAATCCTTAAACCATCTGCAACCTTCACACGAGCAATTCTTATCCTTTATAATCCGGGTGGTGTCGGACGTAAAGAATAGTACCATCCCATTTCTTCCCGTGGGCGTCGTAGAAGGCGACTAAGGGATTACTAGAGAATGGGCAGCAGCGTTCTCTATGCATTTGACCACCATATTGTTGCGATCGCCAACCCGCCTGCCAAGCGTGGCGATTATGGCAAATCGGCCGTTTTGAGGGAGGCTTATGTCCAGCGGTGGACATCTTTTGGCTGATATGATGATGTTTTTTTTTTTTTCTTTATTATTATTTGCAATCGGTCGTTAGACCATAATCGAATTTGTTGTGGGATGATATGGCTTTTCTGGTGGAGCGGCCAGCGCCGCCCCTACCAGTGGAATAAGGTGGCCCCTTCTAAGTCTCTTGACCACCGCAGACGGATCCAACAAATCCAAACAGATATGATGATGAAGAGAAATTCTTGTATATATATAATCTGAAACTCGGCTCCAACGATTGTCATGATATTTAGTATGCAGGGGTTTTCGGGTGCGATAAATCGATCTAGCTAGGTTTCATTTTTAGAAAACGTCAAACTAAAATATCATCCAGATATTGTATGTAGAAAAGAGATGGACATACCGCTATCCTTATCATGTGCCAGCAGCCTCCCGTTCTGTAAGACGGCGCCGTTCACTTTCTGCTTATCTTCCTCTCCATCCTCCACTAACTTCTCACGACCTTCTGTCATCTCTAACTCCATCTTTTCGCCTACAAAGTAATGTGTTAAATGTTAATAAATAAAAAGCAACAGATGGTGGGACTAATGGACTATGAAAGGACTGAATCTTATTAGCACAAAACAGATACTGTGTGGGAAAAAGAGAGGCAGGCCTTAGCGCTGCAATGGACCAACATGAAGTCTGCACTTTTCTTCTTCCCAGCTAAAGCACTAGGAAGTGGTGTAGGGCGGGCGTTTTGGAGGACTGTCTTATGTAATTTTGACGTTCACAAAGTGCTGACTCTCAGCCTAATATGAATAAATGACCTTTGATTTTGTTTCTGCCAAAAGTCTGGTCAGCCGTGGTCATAAAAAGTTGGAGGTCGGACACGAGACTCCGTAGTATAATTTATAGAAATCCCGTACTAATTATGACATTATTTAATTTTATTTCGGGATAAAAAACAGGAGTACAATTAAATGTTATATATACATACTAAAAGAAATCACTTATTATACTAGAAACATACCATTTATTACTAATTTGTTGAGTGTGAATGCTACGTGAGATAGAAACAAACTGAAGATAATTGCAGTTACATGGCAAAATATGCATATTGGTACTTAACAACGTTCGTGATTACATAATTCCAGACGCATTGGTCAATCCAAGGGTAAGCAACGCTTGCCGCGACCGATTCATGGATAGGTGACCATCCATAACATTCGTGACTCCTTCGTGCCTCGCGGAGCATGTCAAATCGTTGGCTCCGGCTGTTATTTGTACATTTTTGACAGTCGTTTCGGGTCGTCAGAAGCTCGAAAATCTGACAAGCAGTCTAACCAAGGGGTATCTCGTAATACCCAGTAACTGAGCTGTGGAGGTCAGATAGGCAGTCGCTCCAAAGAAAATACTGGTATTCAGCTGGATCCGGATAGACTTGAAGCCGATCCCAACATAGTTGGCATAAGGCTAGGCAGATTGATTGACACTTAAGAGCGGTAACCCTACGCGGGCTGGCAACAAGGCATTTATAGTGGTTTTTCGTGATTATTTTATTAAATACAAACAGAAGTACTATTTTTTTTCAGCCAAGCACTAGATTGTTAGTACTTATAATTATTTTTAACATTTAATCCTTAATAAAAACATTTAATCGTACTAGTAGGTAATGCAAATAGAAAATAATTGACGGTATGTCGATTTTTTAAAGTAAATACCAAATTAACTGTGAAAAAAAAAACTTGTGAATACCAACGATCTAGTGCTTGACTAAAAAAAAATGTTACTTTTGTTCGTTTTTAATTCAATAATCACGAAAAACTACTATAAATGCGTTGTTGCCAGCCCGCACGGGATGAACGCTCTTAACAAAGATGTACAGTTTCATTATTTTTCTAACCAACATTTTAATTAAAGTTATAGTCTTCTCACCTCTCTGTCGTCTCCTAAGCCTGCGTCTCCTGCAGTAGACCATCAGAGCCAGTACCAGCACCATGTAGGCTCCAGCTACTGATATCGACACCACCACAGCTTTACCAGCCACGCCGCTCGACTCTTGGGGAGGGAGTTCTCCTTCTGTGGAAATAATTATAGTTTCATTATATTACAATCACTCTATAATGTTTGACGGCGCGTTGTGTTCCACGCGCACAGCAGTGGTGATGAAATTAAATACGCAAAAACCCAAGCAAGCACCTTAGCTTGCTTGGATTTGAACTCACGACCTACAACTTGTAAGTCGGGCCCGATGCCGCGGGGCCGTCACTGCTTATAAATTGGCCAAAGTAGATTACAGAGGCACGACGGTTTTAAACGGTACCTATCTTAAGAAAACACATGCAATACTAATAAATCAAATATAATTCATTATTTTATCATAATAGTCGGGGGTCGGGTTGCCTCCTTCCCTCAAATATGGCGGGCGGGTAGGGCGCGCGTTTTGGGGGACTATCTTATGTAATTTTGACTTTGAAAAAGTGCTGACTCTCAGCCTAGTTTGAATAAATGACTTTTGATTTTGATAGGCACACAATTTAGCCTGTAGTGTATTTAGATGGTAACGTAGGAGTCCAATTTGTACTGAGGCTGAGTGCAAAATAACGAGTCTGTGTATGTGATACCTTGATGCACAATAAGCATGAGCTCGTTCCGCGCCATTCCGGCGGCGCTGCCGGCCGTGCACCCGTAGCGGTCCGCGTCCGGCACGGACACCGACCGGATGATCAGCGTGCCGTTGTTCATTAGGATCAGTCTGGTGGTGGAACAAAAATCATCATAATCAGCCTAAAATGTTCCCACTGCTGGGACATAGACCGAGTGGCCTGTAATCCACCATGCGGGCCCAGTGTCAGTTGGTAGACGTCTCATGTCTTCGAATTTTTGGTTGTAGGATATGGCTGGTTTTTTTCACGATGTTTTCTTAACCGTTTTGAGAGCAGTGGTGATGAAATTATTTACACAAAGTAAAGCGCCCGGGTTCGAACCTACGACCTACAAGTCGTAAGTTGGGGCCGACCCACCCGAAACCACCCGAATACCATCTGGGCCACCACTGCTTTAAATACAAGATATATTTTTTTTATATTGCAAAGTAGAAGAAGTATCATTTTTTCTTTTTTGAATCGCCAAGTAGAATATGGAAGATTTTAATTTTCATAAAAATGTTGGTATAAAATAATTGTTACTCAAGGTTTTTTTAAAATAAATTAATAATATTATTATTTATTACCTGGCTGTTGTTGCATTGACACCATCTTCCACATCAACACCGTCTTCTGAAAACACAGAAACGAAAATTGCGTATTATTTTCAATTACAACATGTTTTCATGACTACCGATATATGGAGAAATGTGAAACATTGAAACAAAACAAAGTCACCATGGCCGACTTGGTAAAGAGTAGTGAAGTACCGACTTATCAGCCATATTTGTAGTCGGCGACTAGTCGGCTAAAACCACCGACTAGTCGGCCCAAAAAAAGGAGGAGGTTCTCAATTCGACTGTGTTTTTTTTAATGTTTGTTACCTCATAACTTTCGACTGGATAAATCGATTTTGATTATTCTTTTTTAATTGAAAGCTGGTGCTTCCCGTGTGGTCCCATTTCAATTTCATATTATTATGATTATGATTATGATATAGATCTGATGATGCGTTTCGGAGATAGACAACGGAACTCTTCAAAAAATTACAGTGAATAAACCGCGGATGCTGCTATCGCATAAATATGCATTGTTTTGACCCCAAGGATGATGAAATTTCGAATTAGTGGGGTAGGTACTATATCTAAAAAGTGAAAAATAAAAACAAACACCAAAAAAATAAAAATAAACAACCGACTTCCGAAAAAACACTACAAAGTGAAAAATAGTATAGTAAGGAATAGGAACCTTTTGTTTGGTCCATTAATTAATTGGGCTTAGATCCAGAAATTAAAATTTTTCTAACAAAAAAGAAGAAACTCTATGGCACACAATTGGCAATAAGTAGGTTAGCCATTTTGAACATAGCCGATGTCACCCGAACTCAACCGAAATCAATGATCGGCTTGGCCGACTAGTCGGCCAAAGTCATAGTGGGCGGACTATCTCTACTAAATAGACTTCGATCCCAAGTCGGCCGGGGCAAAGACAATCTCCACAGATGGGGTCACGCACGGCTCAGATCTCAAGTGCGCATGCGTCACCTCCCCACAGACAATGGCTCACCTCTCATCCCGTGCCGCATGCTGTCATTTGATGATCTTATTATGACTGCGTCAGTGAGCTGTTTGAATTTTTTGCCATCGATACGCTTAGAAGAGGAATGTGAAACATGATTGTTCCTTTGATGCATCAGGGTAGGATCTCTGTCTGAACATTAGACGGCCCGATGTCGTGTGCTACAACCCTAAATAAGTGATTAATATTTATTAACTCAGGTCCTGTTGAATACCAGCGTCAGGCACTAGTTGTCTGGCATTTTCGCTGAACTGGGCCTTTTTAGCGCAGCCGTGACGCACACTTTAATGCTAGTTTCTGACATCGTACTTTACACTTTTTGTTGGTTTTATTTGTAGTTTTTTGCTGTATATCGTGTGCCTTTTTAGTCTGTGCTAAATAAATGTATTTTCTTTCTTAACTCACGTTGTTTCCCCAGTATAGCGAGGTTTCTGTCCCAGTGCGTGGTGGGAGGCGGGTCGCCGGTGGCCACGCAGTTCAGAACGACCGTCTGGCCGACCGTCACGTGGAGCTGTTCACCTGGTGACGGTTCTATGACGCGGGGGGTTACTGCGGAAGAGAGGAACATTTTTTCATACAATATGTAACATAATTAACGCAAGACCTCATACATCCAAATTAGAGAATTGCGGTAAAAGCATATTGCAATGACCAAAACTTTTTTTAAAGCTTTTTTTAAATTATTTAGAACATACCGTTGATTCCATCATTACTTTATGCATTTAAAACTGGATCTTACGTCCTTAAAATAAGATTCAATTTTCATTGACTCAATCAGCGGTCAGTATGGCAAAATTTTGAAGAAAAAAAAATCTGCAAATTACCAACAACATCCACATTAATCTTGGATGTGATAGACTTTTCCCCGTCTACTGCCTTGCAGGTGTACTGTCCCGAGTGGCGCTTCTCAGCGTCAGCCACCATCAGCGTCCCGTTCGCTGACGTCACGCCTTCCGGTAAGGGGGCCGTGTCGTTCTAGAAGTTAATAACTATAGGTTAATAAATAATTATTTATGCTGTGCCAAGTAGCGTACTCGGTGGAATTTCCCATCCGCAAAAATAACGAACTTCCATTCAAATCCTTAATTTAACTCCTGTATGGGATGAATTAAAAATAAATATTTCTTAGGATCAGATCACACCGAGACGCGACGCGACGCGTCGCTGCGCGCACTAGATATTCTGTTGCTATCTTAAAAAGTGCGCGCAGCGTCGCGTCTCTGTGTGAAACTGACCCTTAGTGTCTCAGGGGCTTGTGGCTAAGTAATAAAGAGCCGCACGGGTCGATCAATCAAGTAAGCTACGCTTGCCGCGGTTGGTCCGTGGATGGGTGACTATCTTTACATACTAAGACCCCTCCGTGCCTCGGAAAGCACGTTATGCCGTTGGTCCCGGCTGTGATTCGTGGATCTTTGACAGTCGTTAAAGGTCGTTAGAAGCCCGAAAGTTTCACAACCAGTCTTGCCAAAGGGTTATCGTATTACCCAGTAACTGGGTTGTGGAGGTAACATAGGCAGTCGCTCCATGTAAAATACTGGTAGTCAGCTGCATCCGGTTAGACAGGAAGCCGACCCCGACATAGTTGAGAAAAGGCTAGGCAGATGATGACGCTGTGCCAAGCTGCGTGCTCGGTGGGATTTCCCATCGGCAAAAATAACGAAAATCCTTTAAAATATTCATCCCCAATTTAACCCCTTTATGGGATGAATTAAAAATAAATATTTCTTAGTGTCTTAAAATAAATATCATGCCTCTAGGCCCAGCTGCTTAGGCAGTGCGTAGTCTGTCAATGAATTAATGAATACTAAGTAGAAATCTTCTATTTTAGACATACCAAAAACCATTGTACAGTAGGATTGACACCGCCAGCAACTTTGCAGTGTATTTTGCCTGATGAATTCAATTCCAATTTCTTGCTATAGGGCTCCGGTTCGAAGCGTAGCTCGCCATCTGTTAGTGAGTAGATCAACTAATTTAGTTTCTGGACAGCGCCATCTATTGGCACTTGTATCAATTACATATCAAGGGCTGTATCAAATATCGTAAAGGACAGGGATTAAATATCGTAAAGGGCTGGATAAGAGATGGCGGTAGTATCGATAAAATAGTTTTCATGAGAACAATGGAACAATATTAGCACGCCATGCTTTGCTAATTGCATGGGCAGAAACCAGAATACCGGTCATCTTTATCAACAAAATCTTGTTAGCTTTTTCCATATTCATACATTTTGCCGTAGATAAATAATACCAGTCGCCGGTTCTGCATGTTACGGCTGACTACACTCCTGACCTTTTCGAAGGACATTATCAGTAAGGTCAGTGTTTGCCCTTCAAGAAATCTAGGCCGTCCTTGCTCCAGCCGAATCTAGCCTTTACGATCGGGCTATATATTTATTTTGTTAGAATTTTCCTTACTTTATTGTCTCTCCTACAATACCAGGAGAGGTAAGCAGACCGGGGTACCTATATTTAGCTAAGCTAGGTACATATAACGCCATTAAGGTAAAAGAACTCAAGGTCTAATTTCTAAAAAAAAAATATTCTAAAGTTCCTTTTTTAATCCGAGATGGAATTTGACATTACAGACAAATTACTATCTGGGTTTAAAAAACGAACTTTACTATGCATTATCCTATAAATCGCGATGACTCATTTCGTAGATTAGGTATAGCGCAAGACTCAACTTGTGAGAATTCGAATTCCAAATGCATTGTTTCAGCGACTTAACTTTGGGCGGCGAATGCCAGACCATCACTTGCTGTCACTTGCATGTAGGGTTACCATCCATCTACATATGTGCGGCGATTATTTTAGGACAAATAGGTAAAGAGTTCCTGAAAGGCCTTGAGGGAGGCCTTTGCCCAGCGATGGGAAAGTAAAGGCTTAACAAAAAAAATAACCAGACGTTTTTGCAAAGTCCGGCTTTTAGTCAAAATTTTTCCGATTTTTTAAATGGATTCATAATCACATGAAGACTGGTGCAGTTTGTTAAAATAATATTCATATACGTAGGTATGTTTTGATAGTAAAGTATAACATTTACCATTGATAGCGCGATGTCGTCTGCTATTCTTGGGAGCCCGGATCTTGTGATTTGAATGATGTGTCACATCTGAAAAAAATCATAAAATAAGTTTAATACATCGGTCCTAGTTTCTTAGATTATCAATCACAGCATGAATCAAAGATTTTTTGTGTGTGTAGTTGTTTTTCTGATCAAATAATGAAGATCACCATCACCACCCGGGCAGGTTCATAAAAGACGATTAGAGATTGCACCGATACATCAGCAACCACCTGCAGGATGATTGCGTATCACATTAGCGGAAAATGCCGTGAAGTGGGACCCGAGGTTCTAATAAACACCGCGCCGCGCCCCCTGTGTGCAGCGACTTTAAGGCTTACTGCCATAGTCTGTACACGAATGGTTTCAGGATGTTGTTGAGACTTCCTCGCTAATGCAGCGTGTCGGAAATGTTTGCGCAAGCTCGTACCGACGACGGTTTTCAAGCGATTGTGCGCAAGAAAACCGCTTCGCTACTGAGTCGAGTGAGAGGCAGTCGCAATCTCATTCTGAGAACTGTAGCGGGAGAGTTTCGGTTCACCAATTGTAAAGCAGTTTGTGCAGAGGGTGATTGGTACTAACACTAGATAATAAGTTGTTTTAATATTATGTTACTAACGCTATGGATTCTTTTTCTGAAATAAAAATAAATATTATTATATTACTAGCTGTGCCCGCGACTTCGTCCGCGCGGAATAGTTTTTTTGCTATTATTTATTTATCAATAAAAACAAATAAAAATTCGAAAATAAAAGTAGCATTACATCAGCTACCTGCCAGTGAAAGTGCCGTCAAAAACGGTCCAGCCATTTCAGAGATTAGCGGGAACAGGCAGACAGACAAAAATTGGAAAAAAAATATAATTTGGTATATGTACCGTATTGTATATGCAAAAAGCGGTTATTTTAATGTTACAAACAGACACTGCAATTTTATTTATATGTATAGATGTATAGATTATTATCAGTGGGAATGGATTTAATTATGACAGTTCAACAGCATTCATTGCGTTACTTACGTTGTTGAGCAGACAAATTCTACGAAAATATGAAGCAATATCCTCCAAAATAATTCAGATTATGATTGGTAGTGAGTTACCTAGGCTTAACATGGTAATCTTCGCAATGTGACTTTGTAGTCCATGCTCTACGTTCGTGCATGGTTCAAGCAAATTATTACAAAAGCGGTGTTTTATGAGGGACGTTTTATGTGTCTTGCTAGACTAAAACTCTGTAGATTCTATAACTTTATTCATGGACGGCTCAGATTTCCAGTGTGTATGCGGCGTCTCTCCACAGACAATGGCTCACTTCCCGTCTACTACCGCATGCCCTGACACCTGCACACGTGAAGACCTAATGGCTGCAACAGCGAATGGTATTCGCGTGGCTAAATTTTGGGGCAAACAAATTTAAATAACTATACATATTTTTATGTAATTCTTTTTCTTGTTATTTTTGCCATCGACACGCTTAAATAAATAAATAAATAACCATTTATTTCAGATTAAAAATCCATAATTCCATACACACACATTTAAAAAACAAATTCACATCAAAATGAAGCTTAAGAAGAAGATAACTTTGTTTAGGCTCCTTGCTTTAAAAAGAAGACGGCTACACAAAATATGCTTTGCACTGCATACATACATACCCTACCTAAGTTTCTACGTATTATAGCCCTATTGAATCCAATCCACGATGCAACGCAAGTACTCAACAATGAGATGAATAAACGATCAAGTGGTTTGTTGATACTGGCTGCATGCAACTGGTCACTCGAGTGGAGCATTGGCAGTCTGGAGCTCTGATTGATCTTCTTAATATACGTCGGTTTATTTGCTTTCGTTTTGAATTTGAATTTATACATGGTGCGTTCGCGAATAGGGTTCTAAATTCAGATTTGTCTGGAGTAGACTATTCTGGAGGCAGTTTTACTAAGCTGCGTGTGAGTAGATATGTGTTCTAGCCTGCGACGGCTGTGAGTTAGAACTACTCAACTGAAATATTTACGAAACAACGACTGGAGGCCTTGACTTCGTCGGCGACCTTAGCTGCGTTTGTGAATACCGTTGAGTCAGCGCTGCACGCTCGGTCGATGTCAAGGCTGTCTCGACGTCTCGGTCTTGCCAGCCGAGACCAATGTCTTGGCTGCAGTCTACTACAGCCAAGACATTGGTCTCTTAGAGAAAAGCAAAGCAGGATTTTTCTGACCTTTTATGTAGTCAAAATGACAAAAGTTACAAGGCATAATAAAATTAGACCGTTAATTTTTTTAACCACTGCGGTTTCTTTAGTTTTGAGAAACAAAGAACGGCCTTTTTTGGCAACTTCTGCATTTGTCGGGTTTGGATTGAATCGCCCCACGATGACCACGTAAGTTGTGAAATAAAGTACTTCATGGAATCAAACCTTTATTAAAGCCCAATGATATATTACCTTTGGATGCGTTACCGGCGCTCAATATTGGCAAGATAAATGCAAGGTAATTGCCTGTCGTGTTATTAGTCACGTACCATCCAGTGACGCGGCGACACGCTAATGACGTAACTAAATATTTATGTTTTTCTAACAACAGGAATCGGTATGGTTTAAGCTACATTCATGGTTTGGGCTGTTTTTGTGTGCTCTAACGTTCGTGTATGATGCGTCTATTTATCGTCATTCCTAAAGCCGGACACTTCATTCCCTCAACGGGAAGAAGTATATTAAAATGTCACAAAACACATTAACATAATAAATACATATACGAAAATAACTAAGACATCAAAAGTCTGCGACACAGCGGTTGGTCCATACTTAGAACGAGAACAAACGTTTTCACGCCACAGTGTTGTAAACATAAACAGACTGGTTATAGTTAACTTTGACAGTGGTTTAAATATTAACTGTGGGGCTGTACCTACATATCAAAAGGTACCTTTTAAAATAATAAAAATCAAAAATTTAAATAAAGGTTAAAAAGAAGATGTAGGTACTATGTACAGACGCCAGCACATCAAGCTACCCCAATCTGTCAAATTTCTTTGATAGATTTTCAACTTTATGTCATAAGCACAAGGTCCATGTTCAATTGGGAAAATTTGACAGTTTGGGGTAGCTTGATGTGCTGGCGTCTGTACCTACCTAGTGAACCAAAATTTAAAAGAGTATGCATTGAGGATGATTTACAAGGCAGACGTAACTGGAAACGCCGGGCCGCCCTAGCAGGCACGTGGGCCATAATCGACCACACGCAGGCCCGGATTGGTAGATCTCACATGTCTTCAAATTTCACGATGGTTTCCTTCCCCCTTTTGAGAGCGGTGGTGTTGAAATACGACCTAAAACTCATAAACTGTGGTACCACTGCTCTATTGGGTCGAGAACAAAGCGCTGTCTACCATCGATATCCAACATGGCTAGGTCTAGTTATCTCTCTCACGTAAACAAGGCGCTTCTAAGTAGTCTAGAGACAGATACTGCCAACAAAATCTGACTATCCAAACAAAATTAACACCCCAAAAGTCCTGAAACTCAACGTACATTTTCAACACACATTTTTCATCTAAAACATAAACTGACAGCATTCAATTGCGGTCCGTAGTTAGAACAAACGGTTTCACACTGAGCGGCGGCGAGTAAACAAACACGCAGCGGCACATCAAACGGACTGCGCGTACGCATTTACATTTGTAGAGAGGCCATGTTGTGGAGCGGTTTGGGATAGTCCACAGTTTTAAGTTATGTTAACATTTTTATTATTTACTAGTGTTCGCCCAGTTGACAAAATTCGACAGTAATGTGTATTCAAAATCAAAAATAATTTATTCAAAATTGGCTGAGAATCAGCACTTTTCGAACGTCAAAATACATAAGACAGTCCCCTTCATCAATTCTTAGTGCTTTCGCTGGGAAGAAAAAGTGGCGCAACAAACTCCCCAGCAGCACAGCTTTCTGTTTAGTCGGATAGACTTGATTCTATACATAATTACATACATAGGTAAAGTAATAAACATTACGAGACAGAACATTAATTAAATAATTAGTCTTATGTCAGCTAGCCATGGTAATATACCAACAAAACTCAAGCACAAAAAATAAAAATTAAATCATGTAAATAAAGCATAATACCAAAATAAAAGCCACCAGCACCCTAATTGCGTAACTCACGATTAATCATAATCGGTTTCATTTTGACAGTTCAACAATATTCATTGCGTTATTTACGTTGTTGAGCAGACACATTTTTCGAACATATGAAGCAATGGTTTAACAATCTGTTTCAAAACGAAACAGATTATGATTAATCGTGAGTTACGCAATTAGGGTGCTGGTATAAAGGGCGTGATAGCTTACATTTGCAATGCTGGATTATATTCACATAGCTGTTACGAACCGAGTTACAATTCGAGGGCACAAAACCTAGGACCTACATTAATGTGTTTGTATGTCAAACTCACGGTAGTGTGTGTAATGTTTTGTTTTAATTAATTTAATGTATTTCTAATGCATTATTATTTAAAAATATTAGCTTTCTGTACTCTTTAGTATAAACTCTAATCGTGCCAAATTTTATACTCCACCGTCCGCGTAGTTTTCGTAAAAAGTACGTCTCAATTATTAATATATTTATTTCTACTCGAGTACAGTTCCGTGTGGTGCCGGACGTAAAAGAATAGCACCGCCCATTTCTTCCCGTGGGTGTCGTAGAAGGCGACTAAGGGACTTACTAGAGAATGGGCAGTAAGCGTTCTCTATGCATTTGACGACCATACTGCGATCGCCAACCCGTCTGCCAAGCGTGGCGATTGTGGCAAATCCCCCCCTTTGGGGGGGGAGGGGGCTTATGTCCAGCAGAGGATGTCTATCGGCTGATATGATGATGATAATAGTTTATAATGCTTTGTTGGTATATTGGTATGTGCTAGCTGATATAATATTGCAAATAATTTAATGTAATGTTTTGTGTTTCGTAATGTAAGTAACATTTACTTACAATAGAATCAAGTTCCCCTAACAGAACATACAGATGTGCTGCTGGGGACTTCGTAGCGCCAGTTCTTCTTCCCAGCTAAAGCATTAGGAAGTGGTGAAGGGCGGGCGTTTTAGAGGACTGTCTTATGTAGTTTTGACGTTCAAAAAGAGCTGAATGTCATAAATTCAAACGACTTTTGATTTTGTGTTTGACAAGAAATTTATAAGCCACGATTTTTGTTTGGATACTTAGTGATTCACGTCTTTAGTGGCGTTCGCCCAGTATATCCTGGGCAGAGAGCCGATCTAACAACCAGATGACTAAATGGCTAATCTTTTTGCTATGACATGAATTTTAAGAAGAATTACGTAATTGTTATTCCAAGCTTTGAGATCAAGAAGAAGGCGAAATACGCTGGATAAAAAAAATTCAACGACAAATAAAAACTATGAAGCTTTTGTCTTCAATCAATTAACTCAGCCCGGTGCAATCCGTTCCTGGAGATAAGCTTAGTTTAAATGGTAATTATGTCATTATTTTATAATAGAGTGCTTAATTTATTATCCTAAATTTATTTTTAGACTAGATGTAGTCACCTTATGCAGTGTGGGCGATAACTTATCTCTAGCGTTGAACAAGTTTAAGTTATTGTGAGTCTTACCGACACATGAACATTGAAAACTTACAAACACAATAGTGCTCTTATCTTGTTGCCACAGTAAAGTACACTAGGATCGTTTAATCATTCATTTCAACAAACAAAACAACCGTCCTTTTCTTCGCGATATTATGACGCATACGAAAACCATTCTTCCAGCGTTACAGCTTCATCATGATCAGTCTATAGAAGTCCAGCACCCTTATTGCGTAGAAAGAATGAAGAAAGAAAGAAGAAAGAAAAATCGATTTATTTGTCACAGAAACACGTGCATATAACACAATCTGAATCTGTTTAAAGGATATACCCTTGTCCTTTGCTATAACATGTTCGAAAAAATCCGCTGCTCAACCACGTAAATAACGCAATGAATGTCTTTGAATTGTCACAATAAAAGCCATTCGTACTGTTATTTCCTTATACAATTACCCCGATGGTGGACATAGGTCACCTCTAATCATAAATGCCATTGAGTCGATCCTCGGCTACTTTTATCATGCTGCTACCAGCCATACTGTCAATATCGTCGCTCCGTCTAGCAGTCTAAGTAAAGACGTTCAACCCTACGTTTGCCGATCCGTGGACTCAACTAACGAAGATTTTCCTAACTATCAGCTAACCTTTTTGCAGGCTATTATACCCAATACTTTTGCTCAATGTTGTATTGCTTCTTTTTGGACTCAACTCCACAATGACAGTCCAAGTATAGTCTAGCCCACAATTGCTCGCTGAGCGACTTTATTATGCTATGCCACAGGTCTGAGTCTCCATTGTTCGTTAAATCGAACAAATAATACCTCTTCAACCTGTAAGGCAGCTTAGGATTAGTTACACACTGCAAAATGTTTCGAAAACCTAGCTTGTTGCATGTCCCTCATTCCAAGTCCGCGTACAGGAAGAATTAATTTTCTAATCCGTGCGAGCAAAAGTTTTAATAAACTATCTTTTGAACATGATTTGGATATATTCAATACCAGTGTTTCTCAGCTTAAACATTTGTTGGTGGTCTTTAAGGAAAAGTAATTGTTTGCTCTGTATGTTGTTTTTTTTTTATAATTTGTATTAGTTGATCGTATATTATTTATTTCCTAAGTTATGTCATAAGTAGTTATTTTGTACCTACCGACCTTTTTTTTGTTGTTGTTTAAGTTAAGCGTTTATCAGTGGAAACTTGTAAATGGCCTTCAGTTTCATATTGTTTAATAAAACTGTTTATGTTAGCTGTAACTTCCCGAAGAGAATAAAATAAACCTCAGACTTCGATACCAAAATAATCCCTTGCACCAAACAGGTTTGTCCCACAATCTACCAAACCCACACCCACCCTACAAAATCTAAATATACGTCGAAGCAACTGCTGGCCATCACTCGCCATTGAACTCACGCCGCGGGTTCAACCGATCAGTTATCACTTGCCCATTATTGTACAATCGTCGGACACTAATGTGAACGTGGTACTTTTTAGTGCCACCGGAAACGGCACTTAGTAGACTAGGAGTGTTATGTATGATAAATGATTGGAATTGATTGGTGAAAATGTAAACAGATGGTACTGATGCGGTGTTTTTTAATGTTATTTCATTCTAAAACAGATTGAATCCAATGCTGTGCGGGACAAGTGATAGAATAGTGTATATAAAGTGATACATAGACACTCATAAGACAGAACAAAAGTGAATACTTTACCATAGTTTAATAATTCGTATAGTTGTGTAATTGAGTACTAGGGGTAAGCAGTAGTTCAAGTGTTTACGTTATATTTTATATTGTTTTCATTGCTTTTATATTTTTCTTAGATAGTTCTTATTACATAGAGGGGCTTAGTAATATTAGCCGTTCGGGTCGATCGATCAGGTTAAGCGACACTTGCCGCGGTTGGTCCGTGATGGGTGACCATCTTTACATACCAAGACCCTTCCGTGCCTCGGAAAGCACGTTAAGCCGTTGGTCCCGGCTGTCATGTGTGGATCTTTGACAGTCGTTACGGGTTGTCAGAAGCCCGAAAGTCTGACAACCAGTCTTGCCACGGGGTATCGTATTACCCAGGAACTGGGTTGTGGAGGTCAGATAGGCTATCGCTCCATGTAAAATACTGGTATTCAGCCGCTTCTGGTTAGACTGGAAGCCGACCCCAACATAGTTGGAAAAAGGCTAGGCAGAAGAGAGTTCTTATTAAATAGAGTCCGATTATATGTATGTAGTTTTACCTATGTAAATGTAATAAAGTTAGCAAAAAACGCAAATAATGTAGCGCGGTCCTCGTTACGGTAAAGGTTCGAGGTATTTAAGGTAAAAATGTTCAATATTGTGCCTCGTTCTGATTGCCTGACGCTTTACGCGCGTTTTTTATGACATTGTGCCTCGCTGTAATTAGCTGACGCCTTTACCCGCGCTTTTTTATAATTATTATGATTGGTCAAATCGATATTGTGAATCCTTGTCAAAATTGTATACAAATAGGAACATTTTTGTCATTCGACACATTCAGCGGCGAGCTACATAGAATAAAACTACTCCAAATATAGAAGCAAGAAGTCTCCAGTGGTTTCATTCCCCGCCAACCCAGCACACAAATGCGGCTATAGGCCACATTATGATTGATCGTGTGTCACGCAATTAGGGTGCAGGTGGAGCTATGGTGGTAGTATTTGGACATCTGCATGGCTATTTACAACCATCCGATTCGCTTCCGTACCGAATCCCGAACCGTATGATGTCAGTTTGCTATATAAACAAATGCGCTGATAATTTATAGTATAATTGTTTATAGTTTAAAAAAACGAGTATTTTTTTTATTTACTTATTCTTGGTTTGCTGCTCCTGAATGCAAAATATTATTCAAATATAAATTACATTGGTTACGAAAATAATAAAAGTACAAAGTTGCTCAGTTGACATGCCGTATGACGTAATAACATGGCGGCTACTATTTCATGGTGTTCAAAAACAGATTAAAGTTTTTTTTTTTTTTAATCTTTATTTATTTGAAAGGGTTTTATCACTTAGTGATAATGTCACCCCCGTAACAGAGAACATTAAAAAACTTAAAACATAACAATGTGTAATAAACAGTTATTATTATAATTATGATCTACTTAATAGTGTTGTCCCTATTCGTTCTGGTAAATAACCAACAACAGTCGACACAACATCCTAGCCTCATCCGACAAAGGGGACGCTAGAATGCTGTTACATGCCCCCACTTCAAATCCCACACCAAGCAAATATTGTCTATCGCATATGTTCCGGTCACATTCCATCAGCACGTGGTAAAGTTTTAGATTTTACTCAAATAGAGTAAAATACCCGATTAGTGATGCTGCTTGGCTGTAAAAATAAGTAAGTATAGTGGCAGTGGCACATTACTTCTCCGGACGAACTCCTTCACAAGGATCTCTGCTGCATTATTACGATCACGTCTTATGTTCTGCAACTAATTTCAGATTCTATCATGAATATTAATGCATCACTGACACTATTTGATTCTAATATCGACGCAATGCCAATTTTAACTGGAGATTTATAACTGCACGCGGTCTTAGACTTAAGTTTCCGTTGTGTTAATGTCGAGTTAAAGACTGAAACCCTGAAAAAGTTTATATCTGGTAAGTGCCAGGCTTCGTTAGGCAATATATATTTACTAGCAGCGATCCACGGTTTCACCCGCATAAGTCTCGAACCCGTGTATCAGGACAAAAGTATCCTATGTGATAATCCAGGTGATAAACTATCTGTTCGCCAAACTTCATCCGAATACGTTTAGCCTTTTTGCGCGATTGATTAACAAACATTTAAACATCCATACAAACTTTCTCATTTATAATATCACTAGCTGACCCGACAGACGTTGTCCTGTCTTAACTATGAATATTGAGTTCCCATTGGTATAATTAATGCGCAACTTTTTTTCTTCAACAAAAAAGAATTAGCAAGATTGGTCCAGCCGTTCACGTGTGATGCCGTAACCAAAGGAAATAGGGATTAATTTTTATATAATTATATAGATTATAGTAGGATTTTGGCAAGATTCTAAGCAAACTTTAAACCTATAAGAAATTATCAACTTGCAGACAAAATAGGAAAGTTTGTCAGATTAGATTACCTAAACCAAAACTTTTAAACAGATTTAAGCGACAAAATACTGTAAACTTAACACGTAAATAAGCTTTAAATTCTCATATTCTAAACCAATTTCATTATGCAACGAAGAAAAATACCGCGTCAAATATCACCCCTTTTGCGTCGGGGGTTAAAAACAATTTAGTCAAGCGCTCCACAGATCCTAATAAGTGCAGACATTTAGAATATCCAAGATGGCGGCCAGGACCGTTACTTTTTATTTCCCAGTTTCTAACTATCCTTTGTTAGGTTTGGTTTAGTGTTATACGTGTCCGGTGTTTCTAATGAAACCGTGTTTTATTATAATTTTCAGTTAGCTGTAAAGTTTTCTTTGCAAAATATTGTATTGAGGATCCATAGTATAGTAGTTGACGGTTATTTGAAGTTTATTACTTTGAAAATTGGACTTTTTTTTCTGAGGGTCTCAATGAAGCCAAAGCTATTTAAGAGAAAATATGCAAGTTGGTTTTTTTCCACTGGTTTTTTCCAAAAACAACAATAATACTTAGGTACCTAAATGAAAATCAGTTATTCACCACAGTGGAAACATTATTAAAGTCACGTCCAAAAAAACATTACAAACTCCATAAATCGTTTCTTGTTTCTGCATTTACTTTTGAAAAGCTTTTACTGTTAAGTACAGAAAACATCGTAGAAAATGTCTTTTAAAATGTGGCCCTAAACGAAACAATTTGCTCGAAGATTTTTAAACTGTTTCTGCATCGCTTGAGAGATTGGAAGTCTTGTCTGTGGTGGCTTTAAGTTATGTTTAAATAAAGAATATCGATTAGATTAGTATTCCCGTCCTAAGTAAACTAGAATGAGGTGTTAACTTTATCTATGGTAGACAGTCGAACTATGCGGTCGTTATTTCATTCAAATTCGTAGACATCGACCACAATCGATGTTTATGGATATTTGATGTTGTTATAAATATGGCTTGCCATATTTTATAGCGGTGTAACTATTGTTTATGAGCGGATGAAGGCATAACCACAGAATTTAACAGTTAGATTCTAGCCTATTGCTAGACTGAAATTTTTGTTGACTGGTTTTTTCACACAAGTATACACGAAAGAGCTCGATGGGACTATTTCAGTTTATTTGGTCTGGCTATTTCTGCCTAATGTTGCATATACTTCAAAGTCTATATAAAAGCATTATGAGTTATTGTTACCCACGCGCAAGCCTGTATTGGCAACAAAAATATGTAATTAATTAAATGCTTTCTTAAATACATTGAAAAAGCCCCATTACAGGTGTCTCAATTGCAGGCCACAGATAATCAAAACATTTCAAAAAAAGAAAACATTTGAAAATCGAACGTAGCGCCCCTCACGTCGAGCCCGCGCAACTGCATAATGGCGGCGTTGCCATGGAGACGGCTCGTAAAATTTTATTACTCGCGCCCTACGTCCCGCGCTTTGAAAACGGTTACTTTGCAAAGCCATCCTAGATTAGAGATCATTTCATTCCAACGTGCTAGGCACTTATTCCCTAGTGGTTTCGTTTATCGCCTAGATTTTATGTGATTTTTCTCTGAGGGATAGTACGTTTGATTTCGCAGAAGTGGTTGGGTTATTCTGCATTCGTTTTGCGTTTCGGTAAGGGGTTGCGTAGGGATCGAGTTGAAGTTGGAATCGATTTGGGACTGACTGAATATTGTTTGTTTTATGATTCGTTAATGCTGTAGCGCTTTCAGACGATTAACTTGGTAGAGTAAGAGAAGTGAAAAAAATTATAGTTAAAATCTGGTCTGAAATCGCTAGCCCGTCTTGAGCAAGCGTGGCTCGTGCCTTCTCTGTATGAGAAGAGGTCTTTGCCCTGCAGTGGTACGGACGCCAGCACATCAAGCTATCTCAAATTGTCAAATTTTCCCAATTGAACATGAACCTTAAGCTTTTGTGATAAAATTGAAACTCTATCAAAGAAATTTGACAGATTGCGGTAGGTTGATGCGCTGGCCTCTGTACATTAATAGGCTGTAATTAAAGAAGTGAAAAGGTCTGGATTATGTTTCAAGATGGCAGTTTTAAATAGATGGAGTAATTGATTAAAATCCTTGGGAGCCAGAAAAAATATTTAAAGGGTCCTACTTTTAAACGAATACGCCAAAGGCTAATAATGGATAATATTCTTTGGCGTATTCGTCTGCTCTAACTTTTATAACCAAGAGGTTATAAAAGTTAAATGTTTAAATCAGAAACATTTCTTTTTTCAAACTTATGATGGAATGAATTGGGTGGTTTTTTGCAATATTCCACAACCAGAGAAATATATCTAGGTTTTTTTATTTATTTCTGTGCCCTCAACACTAAACTAGTAAACCACTGCACCATCCATAACAATTTAAATTCGAAGAAACAAAAACTTTTGAACAGTGACAAAAGGGATGTCAGACCATCTCCAAACTACCAACCAAAGAATGTATATAATTGTATATTTTACATTGCGAAACTAAACTCTGTTCGAAAAGACATGTAAAGTATTTCAAAAACTTTGCACCCTGTTTTTAAAAGGCTCTTGAATGTACAAAAAAAGGATGACTCATATAATTATTATGTTTGATGTTGATCTAGTTGGTAAAACCTCCCCCAAACTAAAAATGTGATTCGTTGCTGGGCTGCAACACACTCACAAGCCTGAAAATAATCATTTAAGATGTTTATAGGACGAATATTAACACCCAACATAAAAAAATCTGACATAAAAAATAAAAACTGCACACGCACAAGTGAAGTCTAACCTCATTACTGTTTTAACGGTTTGGAACTAAAACGCGTTATATATCCCTTGCTTGATTAGTACTCTAAAAGACTATAAAAGTTTAGTAATCTTCCAATGAACGACGAAATACAAGCAAGTATGGCCATTTCACCCACGCAAGTGTAAAACTGAAACCTCATTAGATTTTTATTAAAATGTCGCGTCAAATTTTCATCAAGAAGTCGGCTCTAAAAACTTCAATTATACAAATAGCACAAACTTAATTAGACAGTGGCACTTTGTTAAATAATTAAAGTCACCCCCTCCACCCCCTCTTGCCATAAACAACCCCTAGAAGTCGTAAAATAACACAAGTTTATGGATTTTGGACCCCTAGTATGCTACATTTTACGTCAACCCAGTAGGGCTGCGAAACGCACTATCGATAGCCGTAAACCGTAAAACTATATTGATGATAATCGCATATGGATTTTCAGTAGACGATCGAATTCTGTAATCTCAAGATTTGATGCCGATTTTATGGAATATTTGCACGATTCTGCGTCTTAAAGGTTAAGTAACGGTTTATCGATACTAATCGGTCTTGCATTTAAACCTATCTAATTAAAACACGTGTATGGGGTTTAAATGTCGTATTACCAAACTTGGTAGCTTATAAGCACGACGTTCTTCCTAATCGATTTCCCTCAACGTTTGTCGATTTTAAGCGGCACGATAAACAAGACCTTTGTTTGTTTTGGGTACCTCAAGTGTGTGCTCACTTCGTGGATATTAAAATATTGATATTACGAGACAAGAAGATATATGAGCATAAGCAATTCCTTTTTCCTTTCTTTTGCTACGCTACGACCAACCCATGGGCTTCTCGGTATCTTTTAAAATTTAGATCCAGGAATTTAATTAGTCTTCCTTTTCGTAGCTATTAACCAATATGGAGTGTACGTTAATTAGGTATTTCGCATATAGAAAGTACATTTAAAAAAAAAGTTATTTTGCTTAATACATTGCGTTAGCTACAGCTAGCGCATTATTAGTTTTATTGGTAAACTAAGATTTTACTCACGGATTTTACTCGATTTTTTCAAATGAGGTGTGTTTTATGTTACTTCTCTTTTTACCGATATTTTGCGTTTATCGTTGAGACTAACACAACCCTACCGTCACTCACACTCATTACCTTTTATCGTAAAAAAACTTAATGGCGAAACGCAAACGAAAAGTTCGTTTAACGTTCACGTGAAGTATATTTTTTAAAGGTTTTCCCATGTGGAAATACTATTTGGGGATTTTTAAAACCTTTTACTGTAATTTATTTTGAAATGGACGTGTGGTACATGTTTAATCAACTTTCGTAAGTCCGGACATGAATTTAAAAATAGTAGTTTGCTGTAGAAAACAAACCTTATGGTGCAAAATAAAAGATAAAACAACATTCCGCAATTTCGCCACCATTTTTCCTTATTTCGCGCCAAATTCGATTCGTCTACGCGTATATTTTTCTGGCATACAGCACGAGGCAAACGTATACAACCATTTATCCTCTAGTCTACGCTCAAACATAACAAGATGGGATAGCATTCTCGTCACGTAGACGTCTCGTCTGTCACTCGGACGGCACTCGTTAATTAATTTTAGATACAGAAGTCGTGTTTAGTTTGGCCAATAACTTCTAAAACCTGCTCATACTGACTGATTTCGTATATTAAAACGAAACATCATAGTTGTTGGTTTTCTAGGTTGTCAAATTCATGTTCACTGTTGTGTTTGGCTGACTGAAATAGCAACAGCCAAGTAAATGACTTGAATGGTATTGGTTGGATACATCCAACCATGGTATAAGTATGTACTATACTTTACATACTAATTCCATGGTACTATATAGTACATACTAATTCCATGGTTTTTTTTTTGGGTGGGAAATCATCAAAAAACTTCTCCCGCTCTGGGCGGAGCGGGAGGGCATGTCAGACTTTTACTGACTAAAACCCACCCGTGTTCCCTCAGTTGCCTATATGCCAGGGGCCGCGGTATCTCTTTCGAACAACCCGCACCCCTGGCAGGCATCGGCCCTTGCGGGCCCCATCAGTTGCAGCTGACATCTCTTTGAGGCGCGCGTGGAACACAACGCGCCGTCGATCCGGGCTTGGTCCTTACCGGACAGCGACCTACCCATTACTCGCCGTCCGCAAGCCCGTGCCTACGGTGGCCGGGAATCAGCCTGGAATTCCCGACGCCCAGGGCGTCTCCTGCAAAGGCGACGGCTGTGAGGGCGCATGTACTGCATTTCCCTCACGTGCGCCGCCTCCCTCTTTGCGAGCATGGCTGCTTCGCTGAAGGAGGCGACTGCTAGCCATGCACTCTCGCTCCGTACCATGGCCTGGACCTGGGTCGGACACGAGAGATCGCCGCCGCCGATCACCTCCACGAGGACATGGCGGTGCTCCGCTCAAGCCGGGCAGACTTTCACCGTATGCTCCACCGTGTCCTCAGGGCGATCTTCGCAATGGAAACACCCGGGCGTTTCCTCCCGCCCTATCCGAAACAGGAACCTCCCGAAACAGCCATGTCCGGTGAGGCCCTGTGTCAGGCGGAAGGTGAGGACGCCATGCCGCCTCTCAAGCCACTCCTCAACGAGGGGACTTACCGCCGCAATCGTGGCGTGCCCATACTAATTCCATGGTTGAATGTATGTTTTTTATGTTCTGTGGCTGCAAAAAGGCCACGCGTACCTCACTTTTAATTACCTGAAGTACTCAAACTAACAGATTTACATTCAGTAGCAATTACATTACAAACTTTTCGTAATTTATCAAGTGAACGTAGGAATAAAGTCTTAAAGTTTTCAAAAGGAGAGCTCAGCATAAGTTAGTTTCACGAGAACGCTCGCTATTTTACATGGCTAATTAATTTTTATAGAAAAGGTCTGTGCGTACTTACGTTTATTACATTGGAAAAGTTACTCCTTAATTATATAACGAGTACACTTCAGGAAAAGAAGTTAAGTAAGGATAAGTTTTTAAATAAATTCTTAGTTGGTTGACATTTCAGAGTCAGTGATCCCAGAAAACTTTGTCTATGCCGTCTAGTTTTTTGCACAAGAACCTGGCAATTCACCAGAAATGCACTAAGACGAAAAAGAATACGAAATAATGCATTAAAAAACAGAAAAGGTTAAATTAACAGACAGTTTTGGCTTATTAGTCGATTTGCACGAATTAACGCCTGAATCGGGCGAATTGTGACCTTTAAATAATGTAATATTTTCTGAATGAAGTAACTTTATTTATGGGCGAATCGACTATTCCAGAAATAGGTATTAGGCACGTTTTGAATAAAACGTTAATGAATCAACAAAATGTTAAGGAAAATTACACCAACTTTCTTACATAAAATACAAAACTTGCCAGATTACAGATACCTTATACGTATTATATTTCTAGAATTGTTAATTCACCCACGAATAAATTAACTTCATGCGAGTCGCTCATACTTCTGATGGCTTACCTACGTCCAGCAGTGGACGTCTTTCGGCTGATATGATGAGCCGTCCATAGAAAATATTTTATAATGTAAAAGTGACTATTAGCCCCATTCGGGTGAGATAATTCGTGCGAGTTGACTAATAAATCGAAGCTCTGAGTGCAGTCAGTCAACAAGAGTTTAAATAGTAATAAATGTTTGACAATCCAATTAGTTGGTCCGACTGTCGGGTCGGCAAACACTGACGGGCAATCATACGAATTACTTGCCAAGTTGCCAATGAAAGCGTTGCCATTTACTCATTTCGTTGAATCGTTTACACCGATTTTCCATTTATGTAAATTGATTTGACGGTTATTAATAGTCACAGTTTGACATCTGGTGGTTTTAATATTTACATCGCTTACGTGGTGGAATCAGACGAACAATTATTGACTTAGTGGCATCTGACTTTTGAATGTTTATTAAGGAGTCCTCCTGACGTAAATTAATGGTTGCTGTCTACCTTCCTAAAAAGATGATGACGCAAATGAATGAGATCCGGCAAAACTGGCTGCAAGATGGCAAGGTTTTGTGAGATCACCATCAATTTGTCTCCACTATTGTTGTCAGATGGAATTTACTTTTCAATTCAGAGGACCATGATATATAAAAAACCAAAAACGTGTTTAGGAAAACCCACTGGAGAAGTGGAGATTTATAGACCCCAGCCTGAAATGCAAATGTGGTGCTGTTCCACAATAGATGGGAAACCAGTCGGTCTGTTCTGTAAAAATCTCACCGAGATAACTTAGGTGTAGAGAGCTTGAAATCTTCTGTCAATAGTGTCAACAGGAGGAATGATAGCTCACTTTACTTACGTTTTCACAGTGAGATTTTTTTTACAGATTTTTAAATCGGCAGTTTTGGTGTCTTGCGTACCCTGATGCCTGCCTGCCATCTACAGGAATAATAATTTATGGACACTACTAATGGGTCCAAACTCGTAGCTAAGTACTAGCTAATAAACTTGGCTGCGAGTCGAATTCGTGACCAATTCGCCATCGACAATTCGACGCGCTAAGCTTTTAAACATTGTTTCTTACCATTGCGTTTAGAAACCCTCCGTGCCTCGGAGAGCATGTTAAGCAGTTGGTCCCGGCTGGTATTCGTAGATCTTTGACAGTCGTTACGGGTCGTCAGAAGCCCGAAAGTCTGACAACCAGTCTTACCAAGGGGTATCGCGTTACCAGGTAACTGGGTTGTGCAGGTCAGATAGGCAGTTGCTCCATATCAAATAATGGTATTCAGGTGCATCCAGATAGACTGGAAGCCGACCCTAACATACTTGGGAATAGGCTAGGCAGATTGAAATATCTTTAACGTCATAAAGCACAGATGCATCAAAATGTCCGCCTCATGTGTAGGTCACGGGCGACCAATGAATCATGCTACAAAGCTCATCTGTCCCTACAAGATTCCGAACCGGTTTGCGAATGCGAGTCCATTGTAGAATACACTGCAGATTTTAATCTGCCGATACAGATTACAAATCGTGCATCTACCTTATAAATCTTTGTTTGACGGTTATAGGAGTGTGCCTACAGGCTTTCTCGTCTTTTACTTTTAATTTTTTGAGCTGTTGGCTGCACTAGAAATGAGGTTTGCATGTTGTGCAGTTACGGTACCTATAGTCCGTTCCAAAAGTTTCTGATGTAAGCGTAAACAAACCCTGTTCAGATTAAACTAACGTTTGAACTTTAAACATTAGGTATGGAATGCAAATAAAAATATGAATATGCTACTTTGGCTGAATAGATTTGGATGAAATTTGACGTTTTCATCCTGGTAATACGTTACCGTGTGATAATTTTCGACCTCATAGTCCACATTTTTTCCATACACATTTTCCATAAACGAATACCATGTTTCGTTTTTGATGTATATTGTCGAACAGTGGAGTAATACACTCCCGAAGTTTGTATGGAAAAAATGTGGACTAGATTCACCTTAAGTGCGTTATCCCCACGCGGGCTGGCAACGGCGCATTTATGGCGGTTTTTCGTGATTATTTCATTAAATACAAACAAAAGTTAACATTTTTTTCAGCCATGCACTAGATCCTTGGTATTTTCAAATTTGTATGCTGTTTTTTTACAGTTATTTTAATATTTACAAGAATTCGACATACCGTCAATTATTTTCTATTTATATTACTAAGTACGATTAAATGTTTTTATTAGAGAGTAAATATTAAAAATAATTATAAATACCAACGATCTAGTCCTTGGCTGAAAAAATAGTACTTTTGTTTGTATATAATGAAATAATCACAAAAAAAACTACAATAAATGCGTTGTTGCCAGCCCGCGTGGAATGAACGCTCTTAAGAACGTTGCAATCTTAAAGCTTACTACTTTCCCAAAAATATTACTTTAAACTTGTAATTGAAAAATCATCGACGAAAATTGAAGTTTTATGCCTTTATGCCTGGAGGCTTTTATGTGGGAATTGAGTTCTGTTTATGTTTATTGTTTTGTTTTTTATTATTATTTATATATGCTTGAGTTTAGTCACTATGATATTTTTTTGGTATAATGACGTGTGCTAGCTGACATATGGCAAATAATTTAATTTAATGTTTTATGTTTAGTAATGTTAATTAGTTAGGTACCTATTATCATTGTACAGAATCAAGTTCTTCTAACTTCAGACAGCTGTGCTGCTGGGGAGTTTGTTGCGCCGTTTCTTCTTCCCAGCTAAAGCACTAGAACTGGTGAAGGGCGGGCGTTTTGGGGGGCTGTGTTATGTAATTTTGACGTTCAAAAAGTGCTGACTCTCAGTCTAGTTTTAATAAATGACTTTTGATTTTATAAAAATACCTGAAAACTATCTCTATGGTTGAAGTATTCAAATACCTCATCAAATTAAAGCACTCAATTTGTAACTAACACTACAAATTTGTATTTACAGGTACGTTTTGTGATCCATTTGTTTACATTTTCCACGTTCTTGCAATTGTTGATTTACGCCAGTAGTGTGGAGGAGAGTGGAGTTTAAAAAGCTACGTCAATCTATGGCAACAGTTGATTGTCTTAAATTTACCAATAATCTTCCGAAGTTTAATCCAATGACTGTTTCGTCCTTAATCAATAGTGTTGCTAGTGTAAAAATTTAGAAAGAAACTACTACACTCGCTAATCTCCCCGCTCAGTAATTTAAGCTTCAAAGACCCAAAAATATCTCACAATTGTACTAAAGCCAACTACACAAAATACCACCACAAGACAAAACATCTTCCTGCAAACTCGATGTTTCGTAAGGGCGGGTTCACATCGTATTCGAGGCACGTGCACGACCCAAATACAGGGCGCAGACGCCTTGCCACCTCACGATCATTGCGTTCAGAAGAACGTCTGTTTTATATTGGAGCTTCTAACTTAATTGACGAGGATCAAGAATGTTTGAGGATCGTTTATTTCAATGCGGAAAAAAGAAGAAAAAATTATCTATGGTGACTTGTGGAAAGAGCGGATAAATTGGTGAAAAAAAAAGAAAAGTCTACGGTCTAATGAAAATTTTTGAGGAAAATATTTTTTTGGTTACAGAAGTCATTCCAATTTAATTTGCTGTAACCTAACATTATTGATTGGTTGGTTGAAATTATTTTTGACATAAGGTTTTAGCGCCAAATAAAGTATTTTCTGTCTTTCTATTTTCATCGATTTAATTTAAAAAAAAATGTGTTAAGCGAGCAAGAGAATCCCTCAGGATGTTCCTACCAATATTTTCCTACGTTACTAATTAGTAAGTAAGTTTACGTTTTTCTGCAGGATATCGCTTCCATTTATCTTATCTTTAGAAGTGTCAAAGAGAAACTTTACCCGATCTTAAAAAATTGAATGAGTGGCAGATGATCGAAACGGGTCTTTTGATTTTTTCGCACCAAAACCGAATAACATATCAACTTTGCAAAAAAAAAAACAAAACAGCAAAAAGAGAAACTGGACTATCTCCGCCGCATTATATTTCTGGGCACACATTATGTAAATATCTCCTGGGAGCCGCATAATAGAGTTTTGATCACCATTCCTTCGCGCGCTGGTCGCAACTCGCAACCTAATCATATTGTGTTTGTTTCTATTATGTTTGTTATGTTGGTAGTGTGTGGAATTATGTCACTGGAAATTGAGCAACTTATGCATCCAGCCCATAACGTTGGCGCCACTGCTGGGACTCGGACCTCTTTTCTGTAAGGGTGTGGGCCGTTATCCACCACGTGTGCCCGGTGCATTTTGGTGGATGTCACATTTTCTTCGTTATCAAAATTGAGTTACGATGCTATTATTTCTATGGGAATTAGAAAAAGTACTTCAATTTTGACTAGAGTTGCGGCGAAGGGCTCGTGGTTGATAATAACAGTTGCACGTTCAATCGAAAGTTAAGCTACGCACGCCGCGGTCGGTTCGTACATGGGTGACCATCCATTACGACAAAGCCCAAAGAGCTGTTGGTCCCGGCTGTCATTCGTAGATCTTTGACAGTCGTTACGGATGTCAGACAGAACTGTCAGAAGCCCAAAAAGTCTGACAACTAGTCTTACCAATGGGTATCGTGGTACCCAGTAACTGGGGTGTGGAAGTCAGATAGACCAGCGCTTCATGTAAAATACTGGTATTCAACTGCGTCCGGTTAAATTGGAAGCCGACTCTTAACATTTTTCGGAAAAGGCTAGGTAAATTGAGGTTCGATATTATGTTTGTAGTGGTTCAAAGCGCTTTACTAGACTCTGTAATAAATTAAACTGACAGCAGGTAAGTCCTTTGTACTGTTAGCTGTCAATTCTCTTTTTCACACAAATCCAGCAGCTGAAAATTCAATCCAAACGCAGTACAAGCTAAAAATAACTCCGAACGCGAACAAAAGTTTCGACAAAATTTCACACAAAAACTATGAAAACGCTAGACGGGAAAACAAACAAGCCTGGCTAAATTCAAGCCGAACAATTCAGACGAGTTAGTCAAATAAAATAAAAAATCTAATCCCTAACGATTCAGCATCGACACAAAAAAAAGATTGCCTAGCAGACTTATCAATTATTCGACGCCGGGAATTTTTGCGAATGGCAACACAATGGTCCATCAATCCTTTGGGGACAAAAAACTAGCAACACTAACATTCCGGTTGAACAAAGGGCGCGGAAAAAGCGCGCCAATACGATGTCGTGTGCGAATAGGATTTTTTGGGGAATTTCAAAATATATTTCTTGCGAAATGAGAGCAATTTTGGGCAAAACTTGGAGCAATAAAAAGGCACTGATTATGGCGTTTTCCCGTGGTACAGAAATGGCCACAGTACCTACACTGAAAGGACATGTTTAAACGCTTTTTAAGTTTATACCATCGAGCTACCTAGTTTTTGAAATAAGAACGTAACCGTGTTCGAAATATACCTAGTTGTATACATAAAACTGACAAGGTAGTCTGGTACTAAGTTGTCAGTATTGTATTATACATTTTACCGTTGTTAGAATAAAGTTCAAAATCTAAAAATGGCCACGGTTTGAACCTGATTCTGACCATAAACCTTATTTTGTAATAAGACGGGTACAGTTTGCCATTCGTTCTTCAGTGCTCAATGTGGATGGTCGCTACTGATGGCGCAAAACATGTAGCCGAATTTTGGGCCGAGTCCAGTTAGATTGAACTCAATATGCAACGAAGAAAATGTGCTAAATCTAAAAATCAGTGTCTACATAGTTTCCGAACCGAGCCGTTTATAGCAGGGATCAATAAAGGAGCAAGATTTAGATATTCCTAAGTTGGCTTAAGCCAGACAATCCCGAGCTCTAGACGGTAGGTCGTCTAGAGATTTGTAAAATGTAATAAAATCTAACTGTGCAAAGTTCCATTAAAACAGTATCTACGGTTTAATTTACCAACGCAAAAATAAAAAAATACAAACCTCCATTAATTCTAACACACATTTGTATCAACGCCACGCAAAGAGAATCATGAATATATTCAAGAGATGTCCTTCTATCTACGCAAAAGAAGACAGTAATGGCGGCGAAAAAAAAACATTATACAGTCAGGCAGAGGAAGTAAGGAGTGCAGCCTAACGTAAATAATGCGTGTGTACGCGAAACTATGAATAAATTATGATGAATTTGTGTGGGAACAAGATTATGGGAGAAAATGTGAAGCATTAATCTTATGATGCCGTCGAAATTATTGCAGGACGAGGAATCGTTTTGGAAAGTAATAAATCGGTTGAAAGGGACGATCGTATTGAGAGTAATGTCGTGTATTAAAGTTTAGAAAAATCCATTTAGATGATTAAAAATACAGACAAAAGGCTTTTCTTGCTGCGACTGTTTATTTTTGGCTAATAATTACAATAAAATACACTCCCATATTCCATAATTGTGCCACCGTAGATATTTATGTTTGAAAGCTATAAAGTCCAATCAAAATAATGATAAGTTAAAGAAGTTTTTATGCAGTTTTGAAGCTGACTTACATCTTTTGGGTATCATTATATTGATTTAAAGTTGAATTCACAGTGAAATCCAAGTCGAATTTCAAAAAGCAAAGATAATCTTAAAAATTTGGTCGCTTTTAAAGTAGCAAGCTTTGATAAGAGACCTTTAAATCAAACAGCATAGTTTTATATATAGGGTAGCTCGATTCACCTGAATCACGACATCCCGGACACACATTCCGGACATGGGCAGGATCTGTAGCAGTTTAATGGGCGTAGTTGTATCAAATAACACTCTCATTTATAACCTTGTTGTCTTTACTCTTTTCATCATGGCTCAAAACTCAAAAAAAAAACTTTATAAACCATAGAGCCATTCTTGAATTTCGAAATGTATTCCGAGAAAGATATAGTCCATAATACAGAACTGACAACATAATACTGGACTAAGTTGTCAGATTTGTTAAAAGAACTGTATTTTATACATAGTTACGTTCGAATTTCAAAAACCATGGCAAAAGAAAAATATTGTTTTGTAATAAGGCCGTATCGTATGCATTTATTCCAATTAAATCAATTACAGGCACTTTTGAATAGTCAAACGGTCAGAAAAATGTAGCTAGTTGGCAATTCCAAAAGTAGGCTCGTATGTAGAACGACGGGCAAGAAATTCCACAGGCTTGAGCTGGTCTGTTCGAAATAAGAAGTTTTCAAATATTTCCTGAAAAAACTCTCATTAAATATAATATCCGAATTCCGCCTTTCAAGAAACTCGTATCATAGAAATACCCCCAGCCCCAATCAAAACATCTCAATCATTAAGATACTAGAGCATCCACGCCATTGTGAGAAGGAGGGTACACACAAAAGAATGCTCCGACATTCATGGGTAGGCGACGAAGCGTGCGTTACACTAGTCGATGACGATGACTTAGGGGTGTGACTGGTGTGAAGGGTGTCGATAAGATACCGACTATAAATTATGTCCTTATTTTATTGTTAGATTAAATTAAATACTAAGCTAGATTTTTATTTTAATATTAGTATAGCAGTTCTAATTTTTTTTTGTTGTAATTTTAATTTTATCCTTTTGCTGTGCCCGAGTCAATAGTTTTGTACCTAGTTTTAAGCCCTTTTTTTTTTTTTTGGATGGGAAATCATCAAATAACTTCTCCCGCTCTGGGCGGAGCGGGAGGGCGTGTCAGACTTTTACTGACTAAAACCCACCCGTGTTCCCTCAGTTGCCTATATGTCAGGGGCCGCGGTATCTCTTTCGAACAACCCGCACCCCTGGTAGGCATCGGCCCTTGCGGGCCCCATCCGTTGCTGCTGACATCTCTGAGGCGCGCGTGGAACACAACGCGGCGTCGACCCGGGCTTGGTCCTTACCGGACAGCGAGCTACCCATTACTCGCCGTCCGGGTTTTAGCCCTTTGTAACATATTTTTAACCGACTTCCAAAAGGAGGAGGTTCTCAATTCGTCGGAACCTTTTTTTTTTTTTTACAATATGGAATGTAGTAAATAAATATAAATAAGATTTGGAAATAGAAAAAGACTTCAATTTAGTGATTTTTAAAGGTTAAAGTATTTTTCTATAGCATGGACCAATGCTGTGGTGATCTTAGCCAGCAAACGTGTCCGGCCCAGTCCCATTTGCTTTTTCGGTGAAATCTACGATGTGTGCCTTAGCACAATATCCGTAGCATATCTATCTAAATTAAATAAAATTCTTTAACTCTGATGAGAACAAATATATTTTGTTACAACCGTTTTCTCTGTTCAGCTGTGTCCGCGCATCGAAGACAACTGTCTTCGCATTCTTTATTCAAAATCAAACGTTTATTAGTCAGTTGACTAATAAACGTTTGAATGACGTCTTTATTGAACGAATACGCGGTAAGCTGTCATTTGAAACTTAAAGAATGCGCAACAGTACGAGTGTAAGGTTGGAACATTGCAAGAACGTATCAGTATTAATTATGACAGTGACAGTACAGTCTGTTTCAAAACTATCTGATCAAAGTGTAAACAAGTCCTGTTAAGGTTAAATTCGTACTCACTCACTAAATGGTATTAGTAACACATGCTTAATCAACCTATAATGTTCCCACTGCTGGCTACAGTCCTCCTCTTGGTGAGAGGGAGTGGGCCGTAATCTACTCCGCGCTCCCAGTGCGGGTTGGCAGATGTCACATGTTTTAGAATTTTTGGTTCTAAGACATCGGTTTCCTCACGATGTTTTCCTTCGCCGTTTTGAGAGCTCAGAGGCCTTAGTGTGAGTTTCATTTAACCATCCTCACCAAACGCAGTGAGCGCGTTTGGCGCTCCGATTGGTCCGTCACCACTCCAGGGCCAATCGGAACGCGTTTGGTGTAGATGGTTAAATGAAACTCACACTAGGGCCTCTGATGGTAAAATAATTTACACGAAGTAAAGCGTCTGTCTGAGCTAGTTCTACCACTGGACTACCACTGCGTTAGTAATACATTCAAGTGTATTAAGGAGGTTTCAATTTTATATCGCACCACTTTTTCCTACCATTAAAATTGTAATTAAAAAATCATCGAAAAGAATTGGGGTTATAAAAGTAACTTCAACTGTCAAATGGAAAACAACTTCGGGATTTGAAGTTTGGGTTTTAAGTATTCAATTAATCAAATCAAATCACTCAATTTGTAAGTGACACTGCAAATTGGCATCGTACAGGTTCGTTTTCTGATCCATTTGTTTACATTTAAATGAGATAGTTTTGGAACAGACCATAGGAGTTGTATTATTTGCATTGTATCTTCTGTTCAAGGATATTTTAAGTTCACACGTAAACGTAAAGTTGTCCCACGGCTAGGGGGCTAGTTTTTTATTTGGCCAATGGAATACCCATCCACAGTGGCAATGTTGCCAAACTATTGCGATGCCTACTACTAAAAAAATATTAATGTAAGTTGTGTGTGTGTCCCATCCCTAGTTTCGAAATAGACATGCCACTTGATGACTCCTCCACTACCTAGCATTGAAACTGAAAACAACACTACGGGACTGCGATCTACATAGAAATACTGTTTCTTGAAAAATATATGCACGAATGAATGTCTTGACTTTTTTTAGAGTGCCAGTTGCCAGTAAGAAAAATGTGTCAGTTTACTCGATGTCAAACAGCCAAATAGTTTATGCTCAAATATGGTATGGTAGGTAAACTTGTATCAGGCTTTTGCCTTGTAGGTATAGGGTGGGTACTATGGGTCAAATTAAATTAGCTGGAAATACTTTACACACGTGTTGGGTATCGATAACGAGAAGTAATGGATCGCGTAATCGATTAAATTTTTCGTTGAACAATACAGCGTAAGTTTTTATCCAGTGCGCAAACCGTAACCGACGTAAAATATGTAAAACCCACGTAAAATTGCTGTGCTAGGGGGTTTAGAATGATATGCTGAATTCATGGTTACAGTTTGCGCACTGGATAAAAACTTATCCTGTAGATATTTTTTTTAATTGGAATTTCCAAAACCATAAAATAACAGTCGTTTGGTTACCTTAATGCATATGTCAGTATCATTTAAAGTTTTGAACAAAGTTGGAATGTTGACAAAAAAATAATTGTTGTGTTTAGTTTCCGATACCCAACGTTATTACCGAAGTTATTATTATTATAAGTTTATTAGTACATAAAAAACCAAAACACGGTACGTAGCATATGGAAACAGTGGGTTGTAAGTTTAAAATTATAGTTTATTTTCCGGGCTCCTAAACTAGGTACGCAGACCAGCACCCTAATTGCGTAACACACGATCAATCATAATCAGTTTCATTTTGACAGTTCAACAATATTCATTGCGTTATTTACGTTGTTGAGCAGACAGATTTGTCGAACATATGAAGCAATGGATTAACAATCTGTTTCAAAATGATTCAGATTATGATTGTACGTCCGTTACGCAATTCGGGTGCTGTATCTTAGGAGTCGGGGATTATGCGGCTTCAATGTATACACCGTGACATTTTAGTCGTCTTACAACGGCAGCCCACTTCATGTATCCAATGACTACTAATCTAATCATTTATTAAAAAAAAAAAAAATATATTTTTTAACATTTGCATAATTAAAAAAATGAGAATATCATTCACTAAGACGCATGACGTAGTTTGAAACACCCTGTTACGGAGATGGAATTAATGATGGAATGTAAAGGCAGGTAGGTAGATACCTTCTACCGTTTGATACGTAAACATTATTAACAGGGAGGGTGTTTCATAATTCTAAAGCATTATTTATTTTTCTTTGTACCTATTATCTTAATCAATGGTAACAATATTTTAATCGCGCCTAGAGGTATTTTATGGTGGATACATTGAGCGGACCACCTTTGTAAGACGACTAAAATGTCACGGTGTATAATACAATACAACCGTGACTTTTCAGTTGGTAAAGTAAACTATGGGCAGCTAATTTAATTTGACCCTGCTTCTGCCCCACCCTTCGGTTAGATGAAACAAGGCTTGATGTTATGTTTATGTAATGGGCTGAAGTTGAAATATTGATTTATTAGCAAAAACCTATTTATAAGTCCCACTTGCTGGCCGAAAGCCGGGATACGACGCGACGCGAACTCATTCAATGGAATCAAATGAACTAAGAGGGATGTTTTGATGATTTTAATGATATCAAATAAGTAAAGCCATATTTATTACAGTCGCGGATCGTATTAAATCAACATACGACCTGGCAGTCCGGGACCCTGTGACAAAACACATTTCCGTTAGCGTACCTACACGCCAAACGCTACGCCAAAATGTATGGGAATGCCACGACCTGCGGAAAGGACACGACGTAATCTTGCTGGCCTGAAAGTTGCAAAAAACGTAAGTTTCGCGGGCTACCGCCGGGCCCAATTCACTATGACCACCGATTCATTAAAACCACGTCAATTCCTTAGATCACACATGACATCGGCTAATATCGTATTAATAATATCGACAAATTGTCTTGGGACATACAGAATATGACATTTCGATTCCTTACCGTTAAACTGGTTTCTAAAAAAAACTTTTTCCAATAAAAACAACCGACTTCCGACTTTGTTTTTTTTGGAAAAAGTTTTTATTTTTCACTTTTTAGGTATAGTACCTACCCCACTAATTCGAATTTTCATCATCCTTGGGGTCAAAACAATGCATATTTATACGATAGCAGCAGTCGCGGTTGATTTGCTGTTATTTTTTAAAGAGTTCCGTTGTCTGTCTCCGAAATGCATCATCAGATCTATATGAAATTGAAATGGGACCACACGGGAAGCACGAGCTTTCAAATAAAAAAAGAATCACAATCGGTTCACCCAGTCGAGAGTTATGAGGTAACAAACATAACAAAAAAACATACCGTCGAATTGAGAACCTCCTCCTTTTTTTGAAGTCGGTTAAATATACGATATTGACCACGGAGCAATATTGACGTAGTTTGAACGCAGTAAGATTCCGAGGGGAATCATTATAACCATACTTATTTGAGGCCCTGGAGCTGTCACCTTAAGTCATCTATTTTGACGTTCAAAAAGTGCTGACTCTCAGCCGTGTTTGGCTAAATGACTTTTGATTTGATTGTTCAACGAAATCTCTAAACGACCGGTTGACACTTCCCGTGATCCAAGCTGCTGCTGCATGTATTGTACCTTGGCCAATTAGTATGGTCAAACAACGTGGCAATGGCACCAATCTCTTGGGTACATTTCCACTAGATAGCGATGCGGATGAATTTTTCGATGGCATATTTTAGTTTGATAATTGGAATTTTATATTTTTTTAATTAATTAGGCATGAGTAGTAATTTATTATATGTACTTAGTTAAATATTTGCTCATTACAAGTAAACCCTTTAACCTCTCAGGTATTTGTATGGAAGATCTTTGTCTAAGGCACTCCTAAGATTGCTATCTCAATTTGAACAATCAGCGAATTAACTACTCGTTGCTATCTAAAATGCAAACTAAGTTATTGTACTTATATCACGCTATGGCTCTTTACATAAAGCTAGTATAGACTATAATTAACCCTAAATTTTAGATGATCTGCTAATTCCTCGACTTCGTCAATTTTAAAGTATTGACGGAAAATGTATTCTGAAAGTATTGAAGGAAAATGTATTTTTTATGGACGAGTGGACGAGCATTTTTTATCTTCAGTAAAAAGGAAAATTGTCTGTGTGTAAAAATTCTTATAAACTAACTTATGTTCGTAACTTTACGACAGGAAAGCCAATACTAACATTATTAAACATCCACCAGTGTCTGTCGCTATATAGTACATACTAATTCCATGCTGCCCCATACAATCCCTTTAGTAAAACAACCGAGCCATTAAAAAAAGAATGCCACCGACAATCCAAAAGATAAAGCTGCCTATAAACATTTGAATTTTGAATATTTATAACGCGTCCCATTCAATGGCTGAATAAAAAACGACAAAGGCTAGGTTTCGCGGCCCAGGCCAAACAATGATTTTCGTTTCCGCTCACAATATGGCGAATCTTTTCACCGGTATCCGTTGTTTCCAATTGTTGAAAAGTTTCCACCGCAGGTGCAGTTTGTATAAAAATAGGATAGAATGTTTTTATTGAGAATCGCTCAACTATGTTTTGCTTAATGATGGTGTAATGAGAAAGTATTCACTGTGACCTCATTAGTAAAAAAAAAAGTTGTGGTGGATCCATCAAGGGCCCTGATTGGCTGTTTTATTCGTGCACCAATCACAATACCAACACAGAATTTGACAGCAGATTATGATCGATCAGAAACTGGAGTGTCTCGTACCTAACGTAATTTACTGTAATGTTAGTTGATAAACATGTACATTTGTCCTAAAGTCTGACAGCCAGTTTTACTGAGGGGTATCTTGCTTTCCAGTAACTGGTTTGTGGAGGTCAGCTAAGCAGCCGCTCCATGTCAAATACTGGATTCAGCTACATCTGTATTACACTAGAAGCCAACCCCAACATAGGGAAGTTGGCAAATATAGAGCCAACGTAAACCTTTTGGTATACTTCAGACATTTCTGCCTTCTCGTTTGAAGGGAGTATCGTACGAGTACGACTTAATAAGAAGGTCTTGCCACTTCTATAATTTTTTGTATCCGTCATTTAAAAAAAACCATTTCAAATGAAATGATTAGGAATTGTAGAATCTTTTTATTGTATTCTCAGGTTATGCGAATCACTTTTACACATCATATTAAAAAAAAAGCTAGAACGAGAAACCCTATCTGACTTCCCCTGAGAAGAAACACCGTAACAAACTCAAGGGTCGGTCTCCTTTAAAATTAAAAAAAAATCTTGGTCAGATCACGTGAGGTCCATGTAGATTAGTGTCTGAAAAGAGCTTTTGAGGAAAGAACCATACAGATTTAAGTGGACCTGTCCAGTCAGTGCAAGCATTTTTTTTTTACGGTGGGAAATCATCAAATAACTTCTCCCGCTCCGGATCGAGCGGGAGGGCGTGTCAGACTTTTACTGACTAAAACCCACCCGTGTTCCTTCAGTTGCCTGTGTGCCACTAGGGGCCGCTGTATCTCTTTCGAGCAACCCGCACCCCTGGCAGGTGTAAGCATTAGTCAGTAATCGTGTAGCTCAACTCAGAAGTTAAAGAGCTTAATTTAGAAGTCTGTGCCGAAGCTTCGACGGTCGAACAGCAGTAACACAAAGGTCGCCGCCGGTCGCCGGTTCGCTCTCGGGTCGGTACGTACCGTATTAGAGGTTAGATGATAACGTCTAGTGACGTAAGTCTGAAAGGTTCAAGAAATTTTACGATATTTTTCAGGAGTGAATGCCGTTTAAATTCTTGTCTGCAGTGAGATCAATTTTGAAAAGTTTTGAGAAGATTCAAGACTTCAGGAGGACCCCTAAATAAAATTAATAATTACCTGAACTATTAAATATTTTCAGTAGTACCTCGGAGTTGCCTGTGCCACGGCAAAACCAATGGGCCCCACTCCATTAATTAAAAATTCTGACTTAATTATAAATCTTCGCCAAATATGAGTTTTTTACTTTTGCCCAGCCATGGAACAGTAAATATCTATAGATTAAAAACTTCTGTAGTGTACTACAATTTAGTAGGCCTAGTTTATTTTTTTTTATTTTTATTTAGTGAGCAACCTCAGTAATAGGCCATCATAGTTTTACGTTTTACTTTTATTACTTACATACTTATTAAAAAAAAATATGTTTGAAAAGCAAACATTATCACATCATAACCCACAGGCTAAGTAACATTTTATAGCCCTTTTCATATGATATTAGTAGGTATTATAAGGAGGTCGTATATGCCTTCGGCGACCGCTAATGGATGTATTTTACGATCACGTCATTTTTACGACTTACGCCATTTTATTTTAGATCTACGACAACGACTTTTGAGTTCTAGAAAATGTGTATTTTCTTACCTTCTGATCCAAATGAGTGCTCGAAATCTGAAACAAACAATATTTTATTAGAATTTTAAACAACTTTATTATACATTGGACATCGCCATTGAGTTGCTGTCATTTGTAGATCTTTGACAGTCGTAACACGTAATCAGAAGCCCAAAAACCTAACAACCAGGCTTACCAAGGGGTATCGTGTTACCCAGTAACTAGGGTTGCTCCGGTCAAATAGGCAGTCGCTCCATGTAAAATACTGGTATGCAGCTGGTTCCGGTCCTACTGGAAGCCGACCCACAGACTCAAACATAGTTGAAAAAAAATTGATTACTTGGCGGAAAAATTTGGTATCTTTATTGCTTTCTCGTTGATGGATGAATTAAGATTTTATTCGTGAACATCAAAACCTCATTACAATGTTGCCAAGAAAAAATATTCATCGGTCTCCTGAATATTTAGCAATGCATATTTTCCTAAAAAAAATACCAGTGCACAAAATAATTTTCTAACGCCCGAGTTCACACGACACTCAACATGAAGTGTCGTGGTGCGATTCGTTAGCGTGGACGCTGCGTTTTAATTGCGCTTTGCCAGCTTGACGTGTGGCCACTGCGGTTGGACTAGTTTTGAAGTTTAAATACAAGTTGACACTTGACAGCTGCCAAGTTGTGTGTATGATTATGGGAAGTTATAATGAGAGCGTTGGGCTACTGGCGTACGTTGACGAAGTAAAATAATTCGTCAGTATTGGTGTTATGTTGTCTATTTCTCTTAACGACAGTTATTTTCTAAAGAAAAACTTTTTTCAATTCTGAAAGGAGTTTAACTTTGCAGTACTTAGTTAAAATTAATTGTAACTTGTTTCTGCATACACAGTCAAACACATAGAAGGTAATTAACATTTATTAGAGTTAATGAAGGGATTACTGCTGAGACGATGTATCGTGGCGTAGTCCCGTCCCCAGTGATTTAGTGAACTTATTAAGTCATAGGCAGTAGAAAGTGACTGCCACATTTTTACATGTATTTCTGTGACCTTGTTGGTCGCAAGTGCTAACTGCTGATCATGAGGGCTTGTGTGTGATCCACCTTAATGTTAACCAAGTTACTATGAAGGAAATTATCGTTGAATAAATGTAATTTGACATACTGCAGTATAAAATAAAAGACACTTCTCATACAGAGAAGACAAGATTATTGATGATCACAGCTCACTGTGTTGGCGATTTCAGAATTAAGGTGCAGTTACACATGCTCATTAATAGCACGAAAGCATGCCACTATTGAGCAATTGCTACTTAGTAGCATGTGTGTTGAAACATTGCTAATAATGAACATGCTCATTTCGAGTAAGCTCAAAAATTGACGGTCGTGCGTGTTTTGGGCATGCTACCTGCAGCGCGGGTGGAAGGGGGCGTGCTTTTAGCGAGTCTGAACAGATTTGCTTATTGAGCATGCTAGTATCAATCAGTCGTTCGCAGCATCAACCATCAGCAGCAAAGTAGTAATATTTTTCAAAGAATAGTTTCATTCCGAAGGATTTTCGCCAGTTAATATAATTTGACGCTTCTAGCCAAATGCTCTGAGCCAGTTTTTGCATTTCTACAAAAACGCCAACTGAGCAACGGACTAAGTTGTCAGTTCGGTAAAAAAGAACTACATTCCTCTACAAATTAGGTTCTTAATTCAAAAACTGGGTTGGAACTTTAAATCAAACTTAAAGAAAAACTTAGTTTTGTAATAAGACAACAGGGTCTTATTGTAAAACTAGGTTTCTCTTCAGCAAGTTTTTTTTAAATTACCAATGTTACAATTTCTCGTTGGTACTAGCCATTCGAACTCGGAATTGCATGAAATGTAGATATTCCAATTCAAGTTTGGAATCATTCGTAATGATAAAGGCCCCACTACCATAAACTGCCATAGACAGCAAATCATAACTCCTTGCAAGCTATGGGCGAGGGGAGGCAATGTTCTTGAGTCGTAACCACGGACCGGAACAAGTATTGAGGGAAGGAGCCATGAATGATGTAGCATGGAAACTTGAGTTCAACAGGCGAGGATTGAACTTACAAATATATCTGAAAGGAGACTGCTTTTAAGCTTTTTGTCAGTAATTCAGTCATAACAAACCAAGGTATGCCAATTAAAACAACAATTTAGAGATGTTTGGAGATTTATAAAAAAATGTTTTTGACGGGAAAATGCCTTTTCACTCAGTGTAGGTACCTACTGGTAGTAAGTTCAATATTTTTTACCAACAAAAACATGTAAGTTTTCAACGGCGTTTAACTACGAGACTTTCAGTGCTAAGTATATGGTTGAGCATTCAAAATATAGGGCATATTTTTGATATGTAATTATTGATTTTCTGGTGTATAGTAAACTACTTATATATAAATAAATAAACCAGCTATCAATCAAGACCCCATGTTAACATTGATTCTAAACTAAGGCCTGGTTAAAATTAATTTGGCAAAAAAAAAAAAACTAAAAATCCAGTTCCCTCGCATGAAAATGGTTAAATGGTTACTAAATACAGCGGGTAAAACGTGGCCACCATGGGCCTTAGTGTGCAGTTTTAACGAACTGTAAAAGCTCGAAAACTAGTCCACACATTTTTTTATATATTTTCACAACACCGTAGTATTTAGTATTCCGCACTACCTGGCATCAAATAAAATTTAAAAATATTCATTCCGAACACAGGAAAAAAAAGTCAACCGTGGCGCACCATCACATTTTGAAAACTTACCGATGTATCAAATATGGGAGCATTCGAATATCAACTTTAGCTCGCAAAATATACAGCCGTATTTAGATTAGCGAAACAGCGATTTTCCTATGGTTTTATTCGCGGCTCAAATAATAAGCGGAGAGACAATTTCTTTTATTCGAATTTTCCTATGCATTTAAAATGGTTATTGGCGAGGATATTATGATAAACCGCAAGGCGAGAATTTTCTTAAATAACGAAGACCGCACTGATTATTCAGAAAAAAAAAAAAAAAATACACCACCTACATAATGAACTCAACTTTTGAACTGATGGATATAATTGGCAAGTTCTGGTTATGACATCTTTTCCATGGAAGTAAGAACGAGGTTTTTGTAAGATGATAGAAGAGAAGATGGATGGTATTTTTCATGGAGCTATGTAAAATTATCACGATGTGCTGCTTGCACTTAGCAGGGTTTTTATGACCTGGGATCTTTCTAGACTGGTACAAAGGCTACAACTAATGCCCGTTTTCACTAACGCCACGCGACACCATTTAAAAGGCAATGTAGTATTTTCAAAGCTCGGCTGTGCCGAAAGTTAAAAATCCAACAGTGATCGAATACAGATATATTCTCTTTTTTCATCTTCTTTAAGTTTTGAAGAATTCAAGTACCTAGGTACTTGAATTCTTTGCTCTGTGCTCATATTATGATTGATTAAAAGGGAACTGAGGGTTACGCCGAAGTGGTCATAATTATAGAACAGCTGTACTAAGTAATTAAGCTTGTTTTGGCCCGAAGTGTCAGTTAAAGTGAGAGTAAAAATATACAGTGGAGGGCTTGTAGGTTTAGTTAGCTGTTTCGTCCGAAAGAACACTTAATTTTACACTTCCAGGAAGTGGTTTTGGCTCATTGTATTTTTGAACCGGTAACAAAAGTGTTGACTTTTTGAAACAGTTGACTTACTGTCTAACCGTTTAAAATACCGTTTGTTGATTAAGAAATACTATAGAGCGGTATTGGGTATACTATACACTCATTTTTGAAGGGTCTTAATTAGATCCTAGAGTTATAATAAACTTTTTTTCATAGATTAGAGCCATAAAAAAATGCATTTAAATTTTACATTTTCCAATTTCGTGCGTAATTTCACGAAAACGCTGGATGCAGTGGACGCCATATTGCTCTGTGGGTATGCCATCAGCTTGCTATGCAAATTTACAAATGCCCGGATATTTTATAAGACAATTGTTTATAATGAAAAAATGAGTTATTTTTCTACCTATCGTTGGTTTGCTGTTCCTGAATGCAAAATATTATTTAAATAAAATATTACTTTGGTACGAAAATAATAAAAGTAGGTACAGACGCCAGCACATCAAGCTAACCCAAACTGTCAAATTTTCCCAACTGAACATGAACCTTATACATACGTGATAAAGATGAAAATCTATCAAAGAAATTTGATAGATTGGAGTAGCTTGATGTGCTGGCGTCTGTACAAAATTGATCAGTTGACATGCCTTATGATGTAACAGTTAGTGTTTATGTGATGATGGCAGGTACTATTTCGTGGTGTTCACAAACAGAAAAAAAAAACTGAAATCTTTAAATTGTATTTTAAAATTCATATCGTTGTTTCATGAACTAAAACTAACATTTTCCGACTGCGTTTTGCCTAAGCTATATCAATAATTTATTTTTAGATTTTTTCTCTTAAAGAGTAAAATACCCTATTGCGTGAAACACTAGTAGGAATCATTTTCATTTTGACAGATACACAACATTGATGGCGTTGTTAACGTTGCTATGCACGACCATTTTTTCAAAAAAAATTATATGATTCGGATTCCGAATAATAGTGTGTGTGGCAATTAGGGTGCAGGCCTGGACAGGTCATAGGTTAAAATGTTGTTGCTTTTTGCGTATAAAAAAGGGGAATCTCTCTTTCCCTTTTCTATCCAAATGAAGAATTGGTCATACAAAAATATTCAGTTAGCATTTCAGCGTTTCATTAATTGTAAAGAAAATAAAGGCACGTAGGTACGTTCAATTATTTTGAAAAAGGCAGCAAATGAACTTTATCTCTCTGAGACATTCTTTAATTCAAGCCAAGACATTCATAAAAAAGACAGGAAAATGGGTCGTTTGTTTCTTAATTCAAATATAACATCCGCCGATTCTTTTAATTTAAACCACAGACAAACTAGAGTGGGGGGAGACAAAACTCGTAAATATGTCGGGTTTTATAGTAGCGCGCCCCTGGTAGGGGCGTTCAGTACGACAGGGGTGGTGCAACCCTGAGTTTTTACTTGTTTTCTACAATCGCAGTTTGTTAGCTCCATGATTTCTTGATTGCTTATCCGTATTAGGGATGTGTCTTGAGTGGGTAATCTGTCTAATTTGGTTGGGATTTTCCTTTGTTTTTGTCGGGAAATTGGACGAAGCCAAACACTGTTTTTCAGATGCTTAACTTAATAATGCAACGAATCGAGCCTGAAACGACGATTATTTTTTCTGAATCGTTTTTTTCGGTTGTGCCGATATCGTGAAAATTATTCTACTACTTAGTTATCTCTAATTTTACTCCTAGAATACAGATGAACATGTTGTATTCCTAATCATAACGATTTCCGAAAATTGTGAGTCAATTGCGGCCGGCGAGGACTATTTCAAAGAGGTAAATGACCATTTACACACCACCACAACATACCACCACCACCACCACCACCACCACCACCACCTCACCATTTTTTTTTTTGTATTCACATAAAAACGAGAATTAAACGAGTATTTTTGCTAGACCTGAGAAAAAAATCCTACGTAAAGATAAAAAGACCGGGTGTTAAGTCAGGTTTAAAGCAGGAACAACGGGTTTTTCTTGATTACCCATTCAAGTTCACCGAGCCGATGAAACTTAACAAGTTGAAAAAAAGCTTGTAGATGAATAGTAAGTATTGTAATTACAAACATTGCTCAATTAGCTCGGAGTCTTAATTATATTTATGTTTAATAAAAGCGGGTTTATTGTTTTAATACCTCGGTACATAATTGGCGTTATGGCGTTTTTAAGATTTTGAAACAAGTAAGCGGATGGACAGCGGTATTCTCAAACTCATAGATTTATTTTAATTTAACCATTTACTGGAACTTTTCAGTTGTCAGGTTGAAAGCACGTTATGCCGTTGGTCCCGGCTGTCATTCGTGGATCTCTGACAATCCTTACGGGTCGTCAGAAGCCCGAAAGTCTGACAAGTAGTCTTACCTAGGCATACCGCATCACTGAACCCAGTAACTGGGCTGTGGAGGTCAGATAAACAGGAAATGGCTAGGCAGATGATGAGCTAGGCGGTACTGAAGCTGAGTTCCCAGTGCGCAGGAAATACATTTAAGTATCGCCACCGCTGGAGGCCATTTTAATGCACCCTAGTGGCTAAGATTAATAGCCGAGAAGGTAATGCCTACTGGCTAGAGACAAATGCTTGTGATGTAGGAAATCGACTTGTAGTCTTTATGCAATTTTTCATATCTCTACATTGTATAAAACAAAGTCGCTTTTCGTGTCTGTACGCTTAGATCCTTTAAAATACGCAAGGGATTCAATACACAGAGTGATTCAAGATGAAGGTTTATATGATACACCGACTTCAACGCGGGCGAAGCCGCTGGAAAAGCTAGTCATAAATATGTGTAAAGTTAAAAACATTTTGGGCATTAAAACGCAGTTACTTACTACTGGTAATTCGTATTCGAATGTAAAAAAAAATAACAAAAGAAAGAAATACATCGTCTACGTAATTAAAACATAATTAAATTGAGAACAAGGGCAGAATGCCATAAATCATTGCATTACGGTGATAGTTATAATTGGTTTCGTCTCCCGTGGAGATGATTGAACCACTATATAGGGGCACTAAGCAGAAAGATCTCAGAAGTAACACGCAATTAGCGAAGGACTGCAGTATGATTGTAGGTAGGTATACGGATACTGCCATGAATCTCGAGAATCCGTAGACTTGGGTCCAAATTAACGACTGAATCTGCACCCTAATTGCGTAATTCACGATTAATCATAATCCGTTTCATTTTGACCGTTCAACAATATTCATTGCGTTATTTACGTTGTTGAGCACACACATTTTTCGAACATATGAAGCAATGGATCAGCAATCTGTTTCAAAACGAAACAGATTACGATTAATCGTGAGTTACGCAATTAGGGTGCTGGTCTCGACTCAGATCTTGTTTTGTAAATGTAAGACAGATCTTTCAGTAAACGGGCTGCATGGTGTATGCCTATGGGTTAAATAGGTATTCTGCTAAGGCTGAGGTAAATCCATGGATGAAACCCGTAGATAGCCCAATAGGCAATCAAATTGGAAAATTGCAGGCCTTCATGCGAAGTACCCTACTCTCATGGATTTACTTTGGCGCCAGCCAATAGCAGTTTAGCCCAAATATTTTATCACCGATTGGACAGTCACACAGGTTTTATATTTAATATTTTCGTGCATGGTATCATCATTCAGTTAGATTGAAAGCCGACCCTAACATAGTTGGGAAAAAACTACGCACTTTTCCCAAATATATTGGGGTCAGCTTCCAGTCTAACCGGATGTAGCTGAATACCAGTATTTTTACATGGAGCGATTGCCTATCTGACCTCCACAACCCAGGTACTGCACGCTCTCCGTTGGTAAGACTGGTTATCAGACTTTCGGGCTTCGGACGACCCGTAACGGCTGTCAAAGATCCACGAAAGACAGCAGAGACCGGCTTAACGTTTTACGCTTAACTTTCCGAGGCACGGAGGGGTCGTGGTATGTAAAGATGATTTTCGTGCATGGTATACCTATTGGTTCAAAATGGCTCGGTATAAACCCGGATCAGCACGCCTACATCCCATTGCTTTTTGGAAGGACTGGATCTTCTCTACGTTTCTGTTTAGTGTGTCAGGCGCCGAGGGCGGAGAACTATGGGTCGCTACCTGGTCCGTCGTGGCCAAAATATAAAAAAAATATGGTAATTATACAAATATTTGCTAAAACGATTCCTGTAATATGGGCCGGAATCTTCATTAATGATCGCATTTTAAAATTTTATGTGATACATGTAAAAGGTTAAAGATCTCTGACTTTTTGTTTCTTTTTTAGGTGTAGGTAGTAAAGTAAGATGTAATCTTGTTGAAATGTTATTTAAAAACAAAGATAACACTAATGCCACTTTATGTTAATTTAATGAGGTAGCTAGGTATACTAAGTAGGTACATAGGGTATATAACTTGACATTACACCAGTCTTGTATATGAAGTATAAGCAGGAAATATACAGGTAAAAAAATTACCCTGTAGACAACAAATTCAGAAACTATCAGTGCAATTAATCACTTAAAATTGTACATTTAAATAGCCAGATAGAACAGGTATTATGCTTTTTTGTACACAAACTCAAATGTTGGTGGTATTTTGCAAAAAGTATACATTTGTGACTTTATCATAGAAATATATTTAAAACTTATTTCTAAAACTTATCTATGAACGCTACCTATGTTTTTTCGTGTCAAAATAATACAAATGGGACTTCATTAATAACTTTTATAGGTAGAGAGCTTTGCTACAGTTTAAACAAAGATGTTTGATAAAATATTTTCCAAGTTAATAGGAACAAACAAGCTACCTATAGATTGTTTTATGTAAATATTTTCTCACGGGTTTATCATAACAGTTATTGGTATCTACTGCACCTACTACAAAACTCCCCTTAGTTACAACAGTAAATACTTTCAACATTATTATCGTTATTAATTAAGTCATTAATAGTCACAATAAACTGATTGTGTTGATAAAATTCCTGTCAACTTGTAATGCACAAGATATTCGCAATATGCTCACTGAAGATAATATTCTGAATATATCCACTGAATGGTCTCAATGTTTCGTGTTTCATGTTTGTCCGTTGTGATGAAGTTAACTCATAACATTATTGAGTTACAAACATGTTGCAGAATCCTCCTATCCTGTTGATTGTATGTAAAAATGTGGATTAATCTTGATGTTTAATAATTTTAAGTCAATACCTGTATATCACTAAAAGTTCAATTAATAAAAAAAAATCTAAGTTTTATTGCAGACATGAGCCAAGTCCAATAAAAAATAAGATGATAATTATCTCTGGTTTCTTGGGGAAAAAATGTCAAATGTTTCTGAGTTTTTATCTCTGTTTTGAAATGTCACAATGATAAACTAGGTACTATAATTGATTGTTTGTCAGTGGTAGTATCTACCTACCTACTGGTTTGACAAAATGATAAATCTTATCATGAACATCTAAATAAACTACTTAAATAGGCAAAATTGCTGGTACGTACAGCTTATCTTAATTATTTTGATCAGAGGATCCTTTTTTATTTTGAATTCACATGATAATGTAACATTGACATTGGCCATGCCATGGTAATTGACACTATTACCAAACCAACCACTGCAAATTTTATCAATGCTAGCAAAAATTTATAAAACAAAAGAACCGACAATGGGAGGCATTAAAATTAAACAATCGGCATTCTAAATTCAAAACGAGCCGTAAAAACACGCGTCTCCGTTCATAATAACATCAAACGAAGCAAAGGCATTCTTGGAACGTCCGCACACTGTCAACATCAAAGAGTTTCGACTTCTACAGAAACGTGCAACAAATTATGTATTCTAACAAATTCCCATTAATATCTGCACGGAATGACCGTAAGGACCTATAAATAGCCCACCAAAGGGCTCAAAGGATGCGACTTACCGGATAGAAGGAGCATAACTAGCAAAAACGGACGCATCACGCACATTTTATCGCACTTTATCACATAAAATTGCAACACTTGCTAATAAAATTCGTTTTCTAACTTGCACACGTCCATTTTTTGTTTAAATTTTATTAGGCAGGCATGTTTAGTTGTGAGAATGTGGATGTAAACAATATGCAACGCGTACGACCGGCCGGGCGGCGCCGTCGAATACGATGAACAAAGTTGGGCAAACGAACTCGGAGGACGGAGCTTCAAAGCCGTCTTCACAGACAGCACACATTATTACAAAAGCTGTTCACGGACGCACACTAATACAATTTAGGGATTCCAGACAGCGGCTAACTTCATTGCATATTTGACAGTTCATTCACACCATTTTTCTTGGAAATCGTTTTTAATTACAGTGAGTGAAATAATTAACTAGAACGTATAGAAAGCAGAAACAAATAAATACGTTTAAAAAATATCGTACTACGTATCTACAAAGATAGACTGATATTCGTGCTTTCAAATTGATATCAAAGTCGTTATCATTGTAATCAACGTAGTTTCAGTATTTGCCGATAGAGAGCAGTATTATGAATAAAGTTTTACTTTTCCTACTCCTCGACAGGTGGCGGTAAATTAAGTTAGTTTTATAATTCGCTACTAGACGGCTATGACACTTTCAAATAATGTTTTGCGGTGTTTGTATAAAGGTAGTGATACCGTTTTAGCTAAACAACCAACAAAATAACAAATTGAAAATTACATGGGACTACCTTTCTTCCATACAATCCGCTAATAGGTAGAATAACTAGCTATAATTTCTGCCACTTTAAGAGACGCAGTTTTTTTCCAATGAATTGCCGAACATGCATTCTTTCTGTTTATGCTGAGTGCATTGGGTTTAATAGCCGCAAAAAAAAACAAATCGCGACATAAAACCTTATCAGAGCAGATCTTCATTACAGATAACATTATTTCTTTGATATGAGACTTATGATGCTCCAATGTTGATTTATTTTTGTTTGCATTGCAGATAAGAGAGAGTACCTAATGATATTTTCGACACTGTATTATGTACCATAACGACCATAGATATTAGATACCTGACAAATACATGTATTAGGTTGACAGGCTAAAATAACACAAATATAAAATCTAAACATTCTTTTTATTACTAAAATGATACTTTGCAAACGTCTGACCAACAATCAGTGGGAACACCAATGTTGCATCTGCATACAGTTTTACCGGTGTTGCGTTTGGCCTAATCTTTCCCCAAGACACTGCTTCATCAGGCCTCGCTCCGGCGTCACTGCCATCAAACTCGCTTGCAGTATTTATGTATATGGAGAAATCAGCCCCATTTCTCATCAAATTAGCATTACAAATATGGTGTTTTATCACGCCCCCTCCTAATATTATCATACCCGTATTATTGGCTTTCACAGCCATAGTATTCAACCTCCTTAAGTCACTTAAAATATCTATGATGAGTCCTGGCCGTTTGTACGAGTGGAAGTACATCATATCTCCTAAAGAACCATCTGTTAACGCAGGACTGAAGATTGGAATATTGTTTCTCCAAGCCCAGTAGCATACCGAGCTCTCATCATTAATTTTCTCGCCTAATCTTGCAATAATTCTTGATGGAGTCCATACAGTGCCATTTGCAATCTGCTCATCAAGCATTTCATCAAGTAACGGTGTGACCCACTCTTCAAATCTGCAATAATTATCATTTGGAACCAACAAGTTACCAATTCTGTTAATGCCGCGAGTTCTCAACATTTTCCCGCTTAAATTAAAGTCTCCAACGTACGTAGGAGCGAGGCATTTAATGAAATCTTCTTCAACGCCTCCGGCAGTGGTCACAATACAGTCTACTAGCTTGTTTTTCACCAAAAACCGCAGTGTCTCACGTAAGCCGGACGATATCATGTTAGAAGTGTATCCCAAAAATATAGTGCAGTTAGTCTTCTTCTTAATAAATACGTCTTCTTCATAAGGGTCACTTGTATCTTCAGTCAATGGAACGGAGCGACATTTCAGCATTTTGTTGATTTCTTGGACTGCGTTACCAAAGTTGGTGGCTTGGAAACCTGATCGCGCATAACTTTCAAGGATTTTGTTGAAATCAGTACCATTTTCCCAGTCGTAACCCGATACGATGGGAGTCTCAGCAGGCAACTCTTGACTTGGCAGCAAAACAGCGTTTACGGCGACGTTTGGAGCGAGGTTGCTCGGCTTAGTGACAGTAGTAGTAATTTCCATAATTTTAATAGTTGATTCAAACTAAACTAGCATAATAAATTGTTATAGTGATCGGAAATATAGATTTTTTCTTCAGTGTTTTTACGACTAATTGACCTGTCAAATTCAATTTGACAGTTTAAAAACATGGCAGGAGCTGTCATATGGTTTCGTTTTGTTATTCCCAATAATCTGACTGTCTGCGTTTTATTTTTATCTAAGTTTTGTTAAACTTTATTTTAATAAACTAATAATAATAGAGACATCATGAAGACCCGGTTTCACCTTAATATTTTTAAGTCACATTACTTTATTTACAGACTTTGTTAAGTCGACACAGTTGGTAGGACGATTGCGGTTGATTTTCCCGCATACAATTTGTATTCTTGCAACCTACCGAACATTGGCACAGACCTTACCAAAGACTACAATAGTATACAACCTTACAGTAGTTGTGTGTTCGTAAATATAATCTGACTCATCGAAAAATCCTAGTGTAAGTTTCTGTGTTTTGAGCCCGGTTCAACGCGTGACATTTTAATTCGCACTCGATTACATAAAAGACAAAAATAATACCTAATTATAATGCTTTATCCGCACTTTCTTGGTTCTAATAATTGTTATTCCTAGCGCTTGTCTGAGTATGATCGATCATCGACAGTCTAGCAAGCATTAATCAAAATTGCGTAACACGCAGGAACACATTACTTAAGTTACGTTATAAAATAAGTAAGTAAGTACTCTCGGAAAATTGAATCGAACCAATATTATCATTGACTTCACTCAAAATGTCTTTACAAATCCCGATACATCAAATAATGTACTACAAACTTACATAAACTGACGTGTTCTTCCTTTGGGGGGTAGGAGTTACAGAAACTACAAAACGCCATCTTCTAGGATCCTTACATACTCTTTTTGCTTCATTTGCACGCCGGTTGCGAGTACTACGTACCTGACCTTTCTGAAGAATATAACCCAATGAAGTCACACTAGGTATATGTCCTCCTAGTCACATCTGCCAAAGATGAACTAAAGTTTTAATTAGGCGTAAAAGCACTTAGAGCTTCAATTCTTTTTCAGTAATATTTTAACCTCATCTATTTTACCAGCATTCAGCTTCCTGTCTTCAGTGCCCAACAATAATTGCTGTATTCCCGCTGATTACTTATTGGACATACCTACATCTCGTATTGATCTGATTGATCCGACTATTACTACTTAACGATTCCTGACTTCGAAACCACTTTAATTCCTTAGATCACACACGACATCTGCTAATATCTTATTAATAATATCGACAAATTGTCTTGGAACATACAGAATATGATATTTCGACTCCTTACCGTTGCATTGGTTTCTACAAGACGCGATATTGACGTGGTTTGAACGTAGTAAGATTCTGCGGGAAATCATTTTAACCGTATGGTTACGCAATTATGATGCACGGGGCCCCAATTCTGTATAGAATTGAACTGCTCCTTCAGCGAAGCAGTTATGCTCGCAAAGATCCGAGGTGGCGCACGTGAGAGAGATGCAGTACATGCGCCCTCACAGCCGTGACCTTCGCAGGAGACGCCCTGGGCGTCGGGAATCCCAGGCTGATTCCCGGCCACCGTAGGCACGGGCTTGCGGACGGCGAGTAATGGGTTGCTCGCTGTCCGGTAAGGACTGGGTCGACGCGCGACGGCGCGTTGTGTTCCACGCGCGCCTCAAAGAGATGTCAGCAGCAACTGATGGGGCCCGCACGCCGCATAACGCAACCGATGTGCATCCTAATTGTGTAACACACTGTCAATTAGAATGATCTGATTTATTTGAAGGATATTACATAATAATTACTTCATATGTTCGAAAAGTCTGTTCAACAACTTAAATAACGCAATGAATGTTGTTGAACACTGTCAAAATAAAAAAAACAACCGACTTCCGGAAAAACACTAACTACAAAGCGAAAAATTACTTCAATTTCGGAAGTCGGTGACTTTGGATATATTTTTTTACTTTTAGTCACCGCCTTCCGAAATTAAAGTTATTTTTCACTTTGTAGTGTTTTTCCGGAAGTCGGTTGTTTTTTTTTGGAAAAAGTTTTTATTTTCCACTTCTTTTCCAGTTTTTTTTTTTGGAAAATGTTTTTATTTTCCACTTCTTAATTATAGTAACCTACCCCACACCAATTCGAAATTTCATCATCCTTGAGTCAAAGCAATGCATATTTAGGCGAATAGCAGCGATCGCGGTTGATTTGCTGTCATATATTGAAGAGTTCCGTTGTCTGTCACCGAAACGCATCATCAGATCTATATGAAATTGAAATGGGACTATTTTGGTATAAACCCCTTTCGAACATAAAAAGAATTTTGCAAACCCCTCTATACAACATTATTTTTAGTATATGTAAAACCTGAATATAGTTTGTTTGGATAAATAACTGAATCCGTCCCAATAATTTTTACGGCTTGTTATATTTTTTCCCAAAAAAGTTTTGCAAGTATGATGTAAAATGTTAACACCAGTCAATTAAAATACAATCGCCGTACGGGTATGTACCTACTACCTAATCATTATCAATAAGCACAATACGACGATGGAGGCGCGGGCGGTGCGGGGTGCCGCGTGGTGACCACGTGTGTGTAAACAACTAGGAAACATAACAAGCATAAAACTTTGAATTAAACAGCTTTGAATTTTGTCCATAGATTCTTTACAAAAAAATACGAGACACGTGTTTCGGGTTTCGCGTATACTAAAACTAGGATTGTATAATGACGGAGTTATGTCCGAACATACATAAAAAATAAGGACATATAAACATGTTGAATTGTTTGCCTCCTTTTTTTTTAAGTCGGTTAAAAATGTATTCCTAATAATAGTGTGTTACGTAATTACCGCCCTGAGTGACCACTTTCAATAGCACCTCCCTTTTAATGCTGGTGGCGCAGTTTGAAACCTAAGCTTTTGCCTATTGTACAGGGATAATTTCTCTAGAACCTCTTGGATATTTCTTCTGGGAAAAGTAAAATAATATTATGTAATCTCTGACATTGTTTGGAAATCCCTACCGGAAATAAATTCTGAGCACTTTATATACTGTCTATTGTTAACTGACACAAAATCAAATTCTATTCATGCAGTGGCGGCTTAAAATGAATAATTTAATACCTGACTCACTTATGACATAACTGTACAAACGAAAATAACATAGCAAGTGTTTGTAACCAGTTTTTACTTAATTGTCAATCTACGCAGAATGCATGCAGGAAATAAGTTTGGTATTTTAGAATAAATAGCCGGTAGGAATCTTAACTATCGTCGTATAGTCGCACGCGGCTGTTACTGTAACCGCACGTAGTTACAGGGTTGTCACATTTAAATATTCACTCGGATAATAATATAGGGCGGCTAATAGATATGTATCAAAAATTATATTGCACCATCCCCAAATTAATTGGAATTGGGGCAGGAGGGAGGATCCTGACAATTCGGAACATTAAGTACCAATTGATATTGTAACCACTCAGTTCCATATTTACATTTCGCACACAAGAGAAATAAAAAAGAAGAGAAAAGGATTCGAGAAGATAAAGTTAAGGAGGAGAGTGACAGAGAGGCAGGAGGTGAAGCGAAAGAGATTAGTATAGGCGCCCTCACTCTCTGCCTACAGCTCAACACATCCTGACTTCAGTAATAATAACAGTTAAAAAATCCATACTGGTGCCGATTCTCTTGTCACAAAATTCTCTAAACTAAACTAAAAATCACTAAAATTTAGTTTATTCCTGTCAAACGACGATTTCCCATTCTGAAATTGACTAAAGTGACACAACTCATCTATATTTTAGTTTGACAGCACTAAGATTGTACTGAGTTTTTAATTTAGTGAAAAAGGTAATTTTGCTATTCTGTTGTTGTATTCTATTCAATATAAAATTTCGATTGTCCAACTAAATCTGACTATTTTTAATCGCGATTAAAAAGGTGTGGAATAAAATTAGTTGTCAAGAACTAAAATTCACACTGACACCTCGACTTCGAGCGCAAATACAGTACTGTATCTTTTTTTTTCTTTTGCTTATATCTCGAAATTGGTGTGTCCTATCGTAAAAATAATGAAAATTTCGACCCCCTTTATAAAACCTCATACACCTCTAAAACTCAACATGTTGGTAATAATTTTTCATATTTTCGATACAAAAAGTAAAAAAATCCATTAACACGTTGAGGCTGCCCCCCCCCCCTGCGCGGTTCCCGCTCTAAAAAAGATCACGGGCTATGGCAAACGTGGAGTCGCATTTGTCAAATTCGATTTTAGTTGTGTCAAAATTATTTTTAAATTTAGAGATCTTTTTTTGCAGAATAGCTTTAAGATTCTCATAGCCAAAAGTAAGGAATTTTAGTGATAGTTTAGTTAGTTTAGTTCGGTGTACAACAGAATCGGCACCAGTATCACCGAAACTCTTCTACTACATTGACAACCCTAAGTACTATTACTTTCTACGTGTCCGGCGCGGGCGCAGCAGTGACGTAACCACAGATAATCGCAGATCGAACGCCGGCTCCTAATTACCTGATGTGCAGCTGTATGTAGGCAAGGTTGAGGTATGAGGAGATTAGATGTGGGTTTACATTTACATACGAGAATGAGACAGGTGATTTTGTTAGACTTGGTCAGTTTCGACTCGAAGAAAGGATATGTAAATTATCCAGGTTCGTAAGTTCTTATGAACTTCTGTGATGCACAGTAAGTTGTTCGAATTTATACCGGATCTTGTGCATTTTGAACCAATCGTTGTCTGGTCCTGCTGGGTACTTAGGTAACACTAGGAATGGCTTTCATTTTAACAGATAAATGACATTAATTGCGTTATTTACGTTGATGTGAAGACGAACCAAAATGATTCGGATTCAGATTAATATTGTGTTACGAATGTAAGGTACAGGTCTTACCCTGTTTAAGAAAAAATAAGGACCAGTTAAACTTTATTCTTTTTTTTATCGAATAAGACGTTATTACCCTAGTTGCTTCATACTACCTACACACCAAAGACCGACTTAAGAAACAATAAGTAATAAGTAAGTTACAATAGCAAAGTGTCACTACCACTCCAGCGCAACAAACACAAAAGTGTCATATCGCCCACATATTTATAATGAAATGAAATGAAATGAAATGTTTATTTATGTAAGTAGATCTTAAAAGACACTTTTATACGTCAATATTTTTAAAAACTAGATGGCGCCGGCATTTCCTAGCTGACTGTTGAGAAGAAAAGCCGAAACAAACTCAGAGGTCATGGTCTCTTTTAAAGTCCAAACATTATATTATTTACATTTTATGTGAGACTAACAATGCACCCTGCATTGCAATGTCTGGAAAGGCCTTTTGAAGAAAGAGCCATTGCAGCTTTGAGCTGACCTGTCTCAACAGACGGCATGTATGTAGCGGTTACCGTGTAGCTCAACCATATTTTAGGGAGCTCAACGACCCGTCACAAGGCTACCAGATTTGCAGGACATTTGCGTAGGCCATTTACAAAATGCTCAAAACCACCAGACGAGTTATAAAGTCATGTGTTAGTATTATATTTATCCTATGATATAAACTGCCACCTCTGCCACTTTCTAAGCCCTGCATTATGGCTAATCTTGGCATTCCATACAATATAACAAATCGCTCCACTTACTTTCGCCTATGGCGATGGCGTCACTTACGTCATACTCTAAAGATTTAATATTACGACTAATTTTCGATGTAGGTATACCGTTGGTTGTACGAGTTAAAAAAGTAATGTGGAATTCTAGCTTGTGTTTTGTTTTTTTTGTTGTGACTGTGACATGATCGAGGTCTCAAGTAGACAATGCAAATCTACCGACAAGGTGGCGACGTGGCGACTGTCACTATGTTACCAGGCTATAGGAATGATTGTCATCTGTACCTATTGCTGGCGAGTATTTGTATGTAGGGGTAATATCTGGAACTACCTGCCTGATTAAAAAAAAATCTTTGCATTTGATAGCCTAGTTCGTGAAGAAGCTTATAAACGATCTACGATTTTTAGGGAGCCGTAAGGCCAGGAGGTTTATCTATCTAAATAATGAAGGTATTATGATAGGTACGACCACTACAGTTTTGAGATGTGATAAGCTGTAGGGCGAGCCTAATGTCATTCACCAGCAAGAATGCAAATCCTGGGAATTTCCTAGTAGAAAAAATAAATAACACTGCCTAAACCGAGAATAGCGACTGCTGAGCGTGTGGTCAGGCCCTGGGTGGGCCTGACCACACGCCCGGCAGTCGCTATGGCTTCCACTAAACCCGATACTTTTTATCACGATCTTACTTTAGTTGTAGTCTAATAAAGTTCTGAGCCAATTTTTGCATTTCCAACTTTATTTCCATTTAAAGAGCATAATACGAACATGACAATTTAGCACCGGGCTAGGTTTTCAATTTTGTAACTGTATCTATTGGGTTCTTAATTAAAAAACTGGCTCAATGGTTTAAACTTGAGGGGCAATCCCGTAATTTTTCTCAGTCTGTCAAAAATACCTCGAGTTTCCATATATTTTTGACAAGTTTTTGACATTTGATTGCCGCCGAGATGAGATTGCGAATAGATTTGGAACGTTTTTAATTACGAAGATTATTGGCCTCCCAATCTAAATAAAAACCTTGTTTTGTAATTGAGTTTCATTCAATTACGTTTTTAATAAATCCATCTTATGCGCGTGCATAATCAATCAAGTCTGTAGACATCATCAAATATCATAAACAAAATCGTTATAGCATGTACCAATAGTTTACAACATGCAAGTAAATAATATCAACACACACTTGCAGTAACATTTCATCTTATCTCTGTGCACATCACACAGAATTGCACATTGCGTATGCAACAACCTGTCTCATGAACCCAAATGCTCGTTTACTTAGTTCATTATAGTGTACTGCAAGATACTGCGTTTATCACACTGCAATATTAAGAAGATGATGCTAATATTTGTGTCACATCATGGAGACGAGCAAATAGCTACAGTATTCATTGCACATCTTAGTACCGGCCGTTGCCCTATTCTATAGACTATGTGTGAACTTTACACCGTCATACCTCTATAGTTTTATGTAGCTCTCTCTGGGTTAGTCTACCGGCACCCTAATTGCGTAACATCGATTATTTTGAAGGATATTGATCATCCATTGCTGCATATGTTCGAAAAATTTGTCTGCTCAACAACGTAAATAACTAGAGATGGGCCGGCCGACTATGACTTTGGCCGACTAGCCGACTAGTCCGCTGCAAAATGGCCGACTAGTCGGCCAAGGCGATCATTGATTTTGATTGACTTCGGGTGACATCGTCTATGTTCAAAATGGCAAACCTACTTATTGCCAATTGTTGGCTATAGAGTTTCTTCTTTTTTGTTGGAAGTATTAATTAATTTTACTTTCGGTATTTCATTTCTAGATCTCCAATCCAAGAAGTCCAATGATTTTTTTTAAACGTTGCCCCATACTAGGAATTTCTCCTGCATTGTGGGTGCGTTTACAAACATTTAAATTCACATACACAAGCAGCCAGACCCGGAACAACTACTTGTAGGTCATACAAATATTTGTTCCGTGCGGGAATCGAACCCGCGACACACAGCGCAGCAGTCAATCGTTTAACCACTGCGCCAACCGTACCGTCATTAATGTATCAAACGAAGGGTTCACTATTCCTTAATATCCTAATTTCCTGATTACACTGAAAGTAAACTGTAAAACTGATTCTGTAATAAAAAATATAACAGTAAAGATTTCAATTTCATTTCAATAACCGTCTTTTCAATTTTTGAGCATATTAATACGAGTAACAAATGGGCCGACTAGTCGGTGGTTTTAGCCGACTAGTCGGTCATCATCATTTCAGCCGAAAGACGTCCACTGCTGGACATAGGCCTCCCCTAAACTCCGCCACTTCGACCGGTCTTGTGCTTCCCACATCCAGCGGATTCCCGCGGCTTTCACAAGGTCATCGGTCCACCTTGTGGGAGGCGAGGAGCCTCTACTACTCGGCACATCACTATAAATAAAGCAATGAATGTTGTTGAGCTGTTAAAATGAAAGCCATTTCTATAGTTAGTGTGTTACGCAATTGACCCGCTGGTCAGACAAACGGCTTACTCTGAAATAGTCGATGGGTTACCCATACATTTCAAATTGCCACGCTGCAACGCTGCTTGGCAGCAGAAATGCGTATGGTATGTTAGGAGCACATTCTAAATCATAATTCCCTTTTGGAATGTGTATAGTAGAGTAATTCCGTAGTACTCATACAGGATACGTTTTAATCCAGTGCGCAAACTGTAACCATGAATTCAGCATATCATTCTAGACCCCTTAGTGCAGAATTTTACGTCGGTTTTACAAATAAAAAAATCAGCTGTTTCATAGAAAAGTGCAATACGTATGCGGTCAAAATGTATGGAACAGCTGATTTTTTTTTGTATTACCGACGAAAAATTTCTGCGCCACCTGGTCTAGAATGATATGCTGAATTCGTGGTTACAGTTTGCGCACTGGATAAAAACTTATCCTGTTTATAACGGTTTTTGGATAAGTAAGAACACTTAATAACAACCGCACGGTTCGATAGATCAGTTTGAGTCACACTTGCCGCGGTTGATCCGTGGATGGGCGACCATCTTTATATAAATATGTCGGGTTGACAGATTTTGTATGGAATTTTCCTTAAAAATCTGTCATGTCAATGTCAAACTGTCAGATTTATTCTTCAGATAAAAGTTATCTGACTATTGAAAGAATCAACGTGGTATCAAAGATAACGTGCCTTCCGTGCTTCAGAAAGCACGTTTAGCCGTTGGTCCCGGCTGTCATTCGTGGATCTTTAACAGTCGTTATGGGTCGTCTGAAGGCTGAAACCCTGACAACCAGTCTTACCTATGGTTATCGTATACTACTCAGCAACTGGGTTGTGAGGTTCAGGTAGGCAGTCGTTCCATGTAAAATACTTGTATTCAGCTGCATTCGGTTAGACTGGAACCTGACCCCAACATAGTCGGGAAAAGGCTAGGCAGATTGGGTTCCGTAATATACCTACTTCCCCCGATAAGATTTACCAGAAATAGGCCGTTCTACAATTCTACTTGTTAAGTTGTCAAGTGTAGTAAAATGTATCATCTAGTGCTTAATCTATGTACGCCTCCATCTAAGACGCCAGCACATCAAGCTACCCCAAACTGTCAAATATAATATAATTGAACATGAACCTTAAAAATTTGTAATAAAGTTGAATATCTATCATTTAAATTTGACAGATTGAGTGCTGGCGTCTGTACTTGACTTTTGTTTTCATTTGGTAATCAATTCGTAACTTAGCAGTTGCGTCATGAAGTCATAAACGTGTTAAGTATAACGATTGGATAGGTCGTTTATGTGTTAAGTGAATTTTGGTACTATTATTGTGGTGAAGTAATATTTTGTGGTTTTTTTTACACAAGTGGAATGTCTTCATCTACAGACCACATAACTTTTGTCATAACATAAAAAAACACAAATATTTCTGAATTTATGCGTAACAATTAAGGTTTATTTTGTTGGTTGGGAAATCATCAAATAACTTGACCCGCTCTGGGTGGCGCGGGAGGCCGTGTCAGACTTTTACTGACTAAAACCCACCCGTGTTCCCTCAGTTGCCTATGTGCCAGGGACCACGGTATCTCTTTCGAACAACGCGCAAACTTTCCAGGCATCGGCCTTTGCGGACACCACCGGTTGGTGCTGACATCTCTTTGAGGCGCGCGTGGAACACAACGCGCCGTCGACCCGGTAACAATTAAGATGCGTGGTCATTATGACAGACATTCATCTTCATCATTTCAGCCGAAAGACGTCCACTGCTCACTGCTGGACGTAGGCCTCCCCTGACTGACAGTGTTTAATTGAAATCTTTAGATAAAGGGCGCTGGGCTCTGGCGTTCCAAAAATAGAAACCTTTTCAACAGACTTGAGACGTATCACTTTTAAAAGGTCCTAGCTATCTGATCATTCTTTACTATGGCGACGACCGTCAAAAGTATGAGGTTGTCAGGGATAATAAAAAAATGTAATGGTACAACTGTAGTACAAAATATGTTTGATTATGAAAAATAAGCGAAGATCATAATTGTTTTTACTTAAGGTACTACATATGCGGCATGGCGTCCTCACCTTCGGCCTGACACAGGTCCTCACCGGACATGGCTGTTTCGGGAGGTTCCTGTTTCGGATAGGGCGGGAGGAAACGCCCGGGTGTTTCCATTGCGAAGATCGCCCTGAGGACACGGTGGAGCACACGGTGGTCTGCCCGGATTGGGCGGAGCATCGCCGTGTCCTCGTGGAGGTGATCGGCGGCGGCGATCTCTCGCGTCCGACCCTGGTCCAGGCCATGGTACGGAGCGAGAGTGCATGGCTAGCAGTCGCCTCCTTCAGCGAAGCAGTTATGTTCGCAAAGAGGGAGGCGGCGCACGTGAGGGAGATGCAGTACATGCGCCCTCACAGCCGTGGCCTTCGCAGGAGACGCCCTGGGCGTCGGGAATCCCAGGCTGATTCCCAGCCACCGTAGGCACGGGCTTGCGGACGGCGAGTAATGGGTAGCTCGCTGTCCGTTAAGGACCAAGCCCGGGTCGACGGCGCGTTGTGTTCCACGCGCGCCTCAAAGAGATGTCAGCAGCAACAGATGGGGCCCGCAAGGGCCGATGCCTGCCAGGGGTGCGGGTTGTTCGAAAGAGATACCGCGGCCCCTGGCATCCAGGCAACTGAGGGAACACGGGTGGGTTTTAGCCAGTAAAAGTCTGACACGCCCTCCCGCTCCACCCAGAGCGGGAGAAGTAATTTGACGATTTCCCACCCAAAAAAAAAAAACAGGTACTACATATCGTATTTTGTGTTTAATTAAATAACATATTCAAGCTTGTAAATCTCGTAGGTGTTGGTAGAGATTGTGCACCTATAATCCGTAGGTACATATTTAACACTTGAAATCAACGGTTTTTTAGTATGAAGCCCGTAACGGAAATATGAGACAAAAATGAAGTCTGTTGGATTTAAAAAAAAATTGGGGACTGAGTCCATAGTCGCTTTCTCATCGTCCTTTATCAACAGACTAAAAAAGATCTCATATTTGTTTTTGATAAGCGTTCACTGTCCCACTGCTGAACAAAGGCCTGAGTAAATATAAATATGAACATTTTCAAACAATAAACAAATTATAAAGTTACTGCTGCTAAAATGGTTGTTTCACAGATTGCTCTAATAAGTAGAAGGTTGTCCGTTATCAACAGTCCACCCGTCGAGAGAATGCGTTCCTGACATAATAAAGATCAAACTCGCAATACACGTAGGTGTTCGTTTTGTAGGAAACTGACGGGTGTCAAGAATGCATTACTGTAGTCACACTTGTTTTTATAAAGATCAGATTACAAGTTTGTGTCAATGAACCGGTAAAAATACGCAAATTCATCACACATCTGTAAAAAATCTCGATTACGACCTCCAAAATGATTTCAATTCAAAACCCATCTCACTTCCTGACATAATATAATCGTATTACTTTCAAAATTCATTTACAAACCGGTCTCCATTAGACACTGGTTCAAAATATAAATGTACTACTTCCAAAAAGTCTTCACATGCGGTGAAATGAGGAACTAAGTTTAAATGTATGGAATTTGACGGTTCACTGACGTCTTCCTTAGCAAGCAGCGCCACTTTGACAGATCAAAATATACTGGGCAAACTGTAATTAAAAAGTTACATCAGCGAGTTCACACGCTTGTTTGTAAATAAATGTTTTAGCGAATATTATAACAGTTATGTCATTCTTTTAATTGTTGTTTTTACGTTTATAGCCGCCACTTTGATAGCGATCTGGGTAAGAAAGTATAACAATGTGCTAGGTTGTCATTTTGGCGCGTAAATTGGAATTTCTTTTTGGTTACATTCACATTCACACGCTAGGATCACAATCTTAAGATTTTCTAAAAGTCAGATGACCAGGAAGCATTTAGAATGTTTGGCCATTGCTCTATGTTTTGCTGGTAATTAACCAATTCTGCATTTCTTCAATCACAGAACACAGAACCAGATACAACTAGTTATCGCTAGCTTTTGGCTGTTTGTCACTAGCAAAACCCAATTGCTTGCAATAAGAGTCATAGTTTCTTGTTAACCTACCTATACCCATTAAACCCATGGCTGCAGAAACTGACATCATCATCGGTGTTGGAGAGCCTGCCTAGACAGGCAGTCACTCGAGGTTATCCTCACGAGGTCAGAAGACCCCGACAATCCAGTAACTGAGTATTACAATACCCCTTGACAGGTCTGGTAGCCAGGCTTTCGGGCTTCGACACGTAACGACATTCCAAGATCCACGAATGCGACCGTCCAACAGCTTAACGTGCTTTCCGAGGCACGGAAGGGACTCGATATGTAAACATGGTCAGCCAACCGCAGTAAGCGTAACCTAACCTAGTCGATTGACCCGTGCAGCTGTTATTACTTGGCCGAAGTTGATATACCCACTTTAAATGTTTGTTAACAGTTGTTCCCCGGAAAAACTCTTTGACAAGGAGCTCTTCCACCACACATTACATCATTTAGCAAGATGTACGTCTAGTCTAGGAGGTCAAACGATACTCGTATGATATCACAGATGAAGAAACTGCGCTCATTAGCAATTTCTTCGAAACAATACGAGCCCTGGCAGCAGACCGTGAAATTAGACGGTAAACGCTGACTTAAAATATTGCACACGTTATTGTCTTAAAAAAGGCAGTAAGTGCAATACTAAAGATTATTGCTGACGAGTGCCTCGTTGGTGTAGTGGTCGCAAGCGCTACTGCTAAGCATGAGGTTCGATTCTCGGGTCGGGAAAAGTGTCATTGGACTTTCCATCTGGGATTTCTCAGTACCACCTTCAGTCTGGATTTGTACCCTGTCGATGGTAATAGGGTCGCCCTCGATTACATGGTACTCAAACAAAACTAAACTGTTCCGTGTGGTGCCGGACGTAAAAGAATAGCACCATCCCATTTCTTCCTGTGGGTGTCGTAGAAGGCGACTAAGGGACTTACTAGAGAATGGGCAGCAGTGTTCTCTATGCATTTGACCACCATACTGCGATCGCCAACCCGCCTGTCAAGCGTGGCGATTATGGCAAAACCCCCCCTTTTGGAAGAGGCCTATGTCCAGTAGTGGACGTCTTTCGGCTGAAATGATGATTAAACAAAACTAGTGAAATGTGATTGTAACCAGCACTGCCAGGAGTGCGGGTTGTTCGGAAGAGATACCGTGGCCCCTGGCACACAGACAACTGAGGGAACACGGGTGGGTTTTAGTCAAAAAAATACCAGCACCCTAATTGCGTAACTCACCATTTACCAGAATCTGTATCATTTTGAAAGTTATTGCTAATCCATTGCTTCATATGTTAGAAAAACTTGTCTGCATTACAACGTAAATAACGCAATGTATGTTGTTGAACTGTCAACATGAAAGCCATTGCTAGTGTTAGTGTGTTACGTAGTAACTCCGACGTATACTCTTCCGACGACAAAACGCTTGTCTATGGTTCTCGTGCTAAGTCTGCTGCTCTCAAAACGGTGAAGGAAAACATCGTGAGGAAACCGGCATGTTCGTGTGCAATAAAGAATTGAGTATTGAGTTCTAAAATAAAAAAATCGAATACATGTGACGTCTACCAACCCGTACTGGGCCTGCATCGTGGAAGACGGCCCAGAGAGCGCGCCGTAATAATAATAATACAGAGAGGAGGCCTGTGTTTGTCCGTGTTTGGAATGTTTGTAATGGACCAATAGACTGATTTTGATTTATGAACACCAATCCTGGGGATCGAACACGGGCTGCATCCCATATCTCAGCAGTATGCGCTTGCAATCACTAGACCAACGAGAAAAACGCAAATAGAGCCATCACATTTACCCAAGTTAAAAATTAAACCGCCGAAAAAGCTGAAATGCAAAAAAAAAAAAACCTTTTTTGTTTAACCTTATCAACTAAGTTCGGAAAGTACATATCCAAAGTCACTAAACAAAAAAGGTTTAATAATGTTTGCTTTTAAGTTTTTTTGGCGATTTTTTTTAAATTCTTATTTAATAATTTTTTGTGGCTCTAATCTACTAATTACTACATGCTCAACTTTTTATTACTTTTCGTAATACACAGTTCAACATTAAAAAATCTGTGAGTGAACAATCAAACATCCCCTGTTTTCCTACCCTTAGAGTTGGATTTTTTTTCCAAATTGATATGGGACCAACTTCGGGGTATACCCTTTTCAATAAAAAAAGAATTATCAAAATCGGACTACTCTGTAAAAAGTTATGCGTGTTTTTTTTTTGGGTGGGAAATCATCAAATGACTTCTCCCGCTCTGGGTGGAGCAGGAGGGCTTGTCAGACTTTTACTGACTAAAACCCACCCGTGTTCCCTCAGTTGCCTGTGTGCCAGAGGCCGCGGTATTTTCCTAACAACCCACACCCCTGGCAGGCATCGGCTCTTGCCGGCCCCATCAGTTGTTGCTGACATCTCTTTGAGGCGCGCGTGGAACACAACGCACCGTTGACCCGGGCTTGGGTCCTTACCGGACAGCGAGCTCCCATCACCACCCATTACTCGCCGTCCGACATTACATTTTGTAACAACACCATGATTTTAAAAGAGTGTCCATGGAGTTCCTTGCCCGTTCTTCTCCATAGGTACCTACGCTTTGGAATGGGCAACTAGCTTCATTTTTCTAACCCACCGACCTTGACAATTCAAAAGTGCCTGTAATTGGTTTATTTGAAATAAATGCTTTGAGTTTGAGTCCGCAAGCCTGCGCCTGCGGTGGCCGGACATCAGCTTCCCGACACCCAGGGCGTCTCCCGCGACGGCTACAGCCGTGAGGGCACATGTACTGCCTAAGTAATGCGTGGTCATACATGAGAAAAAAAGACGCGTTGTCTTGAGAACTTCCTCCGCTTTTTCGTCGGTTAAAAATAGCTGAATATCCAAAGAAAGCAGGCGCTGCGTTTAGTAAGATTATAGTGTGAAAGTGTAATAATATCGGGCGGTCAGTTTTCCTATAATCATCGTAATGTGACCGGCAGGTGGCCTGGATATATAGGGCTCATTTCATTAGGTTTGTGACTCGGTACAGAGATCTAGCACCCACCCATTACGACTGCCCCGTTTTTTTAGTGGCCGCAAGCGCTACTGCTGAGCACGAGGTCCTGGGTCGATTCCTAGGTCGGGCAAAGTCTTGTTGGGTTTTTAACCGACTTAAAAAAAAGGAGGATGTTTTCAATTCGACTGTATTTTTTTTATGTTTGTTACCTCATAATTTTCGACTGGGTGAATCGATTTTGATGATTCTTTTTTTTTAAAGCTGGTATTTTCCGTATGGTCCCATTTCAATTTCATATAAATCTGATGATGCTTTTCGGAGACAGACAACGGAACTCTTCAAAAAAACTTTTTCCAAAAAAAACAACCGACTTCCGAAAAAAAAAACACTACAAAGTGAAAAATACTTGTGACTTTGGATCATCAGATCTATATGAAATTGAAATGGGACCACACGGGAAGCACGAGCTGTCAAATAAAAAAAGAATCATCAAAATCGGTTCACCCAGTCGAAAGTTATGAGGTAACAAACATAAAAAAAAAACAACAGCATACAGTCGAATTGATAACTTCCTCCTTTTTTTGAAGTCGGTTAAAAATAACAGTAAATAAACCGCGATTGCTGTTATCGCACAAATATGCATTGTTTTGACCCCAAGGATGATGAAATTTCGAATTAGTGGGGTAGGTACTACTAAAAAGTGAAAAATAAAAACTTTTTCCAAAACGAAAAAACACTACAAATTGAAATATAACTTTTATTTCGGAAGTCGGTGACTTTGGATATGTATTTTAATTTTTTGTCACTGCCTTCCGAAATAAAAGTTATTTTTCACTTTGTAGTGTTTTTTCGTTTTGGAAAAAGTTTTTATTTTTCACTTTTTAGTAGTACCTACCCCACTAATTCGGTCGGAATGATTCGGAAGTCGGTTGTTTTTTTTTTTTGGGAAAAAGTTTTCTATCTGAGATTTCTCAGCATTAGCTTCGAGTCTGGATTTGTGCACCTCAGCCCAATCCCTTCGGGGAACAAGGCGTAATGTTATGTTTACATTACACATCTAAGAAACATTATGACACGTTCTGTAGTACTCATTTGAGCAGCAGGATTATTTTGGAGCACAGAAATTAGACGTCGGCGTTTATAACCATGTACCTACTATTTTCTAAACGCAGCTTGCGGTAGACGGTAGTAGTTGACTGGTAAAAATCGTCACGTCAGGAAAGTATTTAATGGCAGCGACTTTTTCTATCTCAGTGTCTCTTTCTATTATACGAGTGATACGAGTGTGTTTTTGCGTACGAGTATCGCGTAAGGAACTTTGTCCCTGACGGGGTTCCCCCGACCGTATACAATTTTTTTTTGTTACTGGTTTGTTTGGTGAATTTATTGTTGTGTATGTTATATTTCTACTAGGTAGGTAATTAAAAACACAGTCAACATAATTCTGAGAGCGCTCCAGAATTTTCGTTAGAACGCATATTAAAGACGCTCATAAATTACTTTTTACTGCATTTTTGGCACATCCTTGAATCCAACTTCGACTATCGCTATTAAAATTGCATTCAAACACATAAACAAGTTGATTTATGGGAATGTGCTCAAAGAGAAGTAGAGTGCATCATTTTATCGCCACTATTTCCGTGGCCTTCATAAAATGCAATCAAGAGATTGTCTAGACTAAACAATATGGCAGGCAGCTTTATCATTTTAATAATATTTAAGTAATCCGTAATATTACGAGGATTTAATTCTTCTTAGTCCCCCAGAGAGAAAGCGTTGTTTTATATATATCAGTACGATGACAAGGATACAGTTGCATCATTTCTTGCTTGCTATTCGTTGACACCCAGTTCCCCCTTATTGGTGTGAAAACGACTATTAATTACTACTAACACTTCTACAGTAGTTACTCAAAATCTAGGTTTCCCCACAAAAACTAGAATCTAGATTGTATTCCATTTTATTCAAACCAGGTTATACCGCATGAGAAGCGGGCCGTCCTAACCAAACTAGGACTTTCCCTTTTAAATATCGTTCATGCATGCGCGAGTTTCACTGACAACTGTCAAAGTGACAGCTGTCAATTGTAGCCGCCATCTTTTATCCTACAATTTTAAATTACGTTAGGTTTCATTATATTTCATTTGTTATGATTTAAGTACTGTAACGGTTGTTTCGATTGTCTTGGTAAAGTTTATTACTCAGTGATGTGCACCATTTATTATATCAGCATCATCACGTGCCCTTGCAAAACTTGGCGCCTTTTTTTGTAGCGGCCATCTTTTGAAATTTTAACACATTTTAAATTCAGATTCATGTTTGAAAATGGACCTAGTAAAAAGAGTATCGAAGGATGAAAAAGTTTCTACTTTATGCTATCTTAAAAAAAAAGCTCCAAACAGCTGGGTATACAGGGTGTAACAGAAACCCTACTATCCTTAAGCACTAACAATAACAGCTGGTATAGAATCACTATACATAGTTTCAGCTCAAAAAAAAAATACTCTAAGAATTGATACTAAATTTTCGGTTTCATATGTTTCTTAAATTCAAATCATAACAAACGTGTCACTGCACTACGTAGGTCAATAACTTTCCACGTTACTTGCCAATATTACGATAAACCTCTTCCGTGTAATGTTTTTATTTCAATTTGTAAAGTTAGGTTTCTGGTATCAATGTATTAAAAATTCTCATAACTTTAGAACATATAGAGATAGGATTAAAAAACCCTTCCAATATCGTATGATATCATCCAAAAAAGCCGTGCCCTTGGTATGTATATACCCTTTCCGTTACACGTTGTATAGAGAACATTTAGTCATTTATCTCCTAGAGTAATGGTGGCCAAGTGGTAACGGCCACGATTTACGAATTGTAAGTTGTAGGTTCGAACCCAGTCAGACGCTTTACTTTGTGTAAATTATTCCATCACTACTACTTCTAAAACGACGAAGGAAAACATCGTGAGGAAACCGAAATGACCTAGAACCAAAATTTGAAGACAGGTGACATCTACCAACCCGCATTGGGCCCGTGTAGTGAATTACGGCCCACTCCCTCTCACTGAGAGGACGTCTGTGTCCCAGCAGTAGGCATATAATAGGCTAATTATGCAGCTTACATACGTCATAGACGTCTTCTTAATTTCTTATCGTAGACGTGGATACCGCGAGACTGGTCTGTGCCATGTCTTACGGTATTTTGCTATGGGGACTGCGGATATTGAGTCGATCTTTATTCTGCAAAAGAGGGCTGTCAGAGCCATCTACAACCTCCGCAGTTGCGAATGTCTAAGGGAACTGTTCAAAAGAATTAACATCACGACGGTACCTTGTCAATAGATATATCTACATATTTTTAGTAAGATAAGTAGCAGGCACAATTTTAAGAGAAATAATAAATTGTTTAAATGAAAAAAATGCTTTGAGTTTGAGTTTATCAGACAGTAAACGCAAGTATCTTCATCATACAATCTTCGAACAAATCTTACGACTGACGTCCATTTTATTACGATATACAGTTAACCTCATTGTCACGACATTTCTCTCTGCAAACTAAATAAAATAGTGGTAATGTATGTGCAACTTAGCTGTAGGAATGTTTATACTATCATTTGTTTACTTTCATTTCGCTTATTTGGTCGTTTACAAAGGGTAATGCTCCCGTAGAAATATTACAAGTGTGTACGTGACTATTCACGATTGTGTATAATATATGGTCAATTGAAGGGTTAATGAGAAACATGAAGGTTCTAAATAGACTGTCAGTTGCAGTATGGTTATAGTTTTCTTAATGTTTATTGGATTCATTATTGTGTCAGTGGAGTTTCTTGCCTGTTTTTCTTGGTAACACTATATTTTGGAATAGGCAACTAGCTTCACAGATCAAAAGTGCGTAGGTACATGGTTTAATTGAAATAAATCCGAGTTTTAGTTTATTTTAGATGAGTTTAGAGGAGTACATACCTATATATTGCTCTCTAAAAGCAGTGCCCATCAATCGGTTTGCGGACTTCAGTCGATAAGTAAACGAAATAAAACAGACACGGTAGTGAGCATAGTGCAGATAATTTTATGTTTTTGTCGTATATTAGCTATGTATGTAAATAATTAGGTCACCCTAGTGCCCTACACCAATGCCCACCCTAGAAACTTCTTTGCCCACCCTAGAAAATATATTTTCCCCGGCAAAAAGTACCTTCCCCAGAATAATATTAGATCTTCTTGCTCAGTATTTCTATAGTAGATCTTTTTTATTAATGAAAGCAATATTTAAGTCTTGGCAGCAATTACTTCGCAACATGAAATATTGTCGGTGGTATTTATTATCAGACGTCATTTATGATCTCTCATAAAGACGGCTGCCTCCCCTTAGACAAAATCCCTAGTGACGCCGATGGTAAAACTGCTGGTCAGACTTTCGGGCTTCTGACGACCCGTAACGACTGTCAAAGATCTACAAATGACAGCCGTTTTCGTACCTACCTTATGGCCTATAGTAATAAGTATCTCTATTTATGATATAATAATAAAGAGCTACTTAATTGTCCTCAATATCAAAGTCAGCCATCACAGAACGTCCCAACTGTCGCATGTCGGAAGTTGGTTATAACATACCAGTTAACTTGGTTATAATTGTTGAAGCTAAAGAGTTATAGCGAGCGCTTCCTATACCGTCATGCTAGTAGCGATCAGTTGTAACGTTACAGGCTTATAATGCGTTGATTTGTTAGTATTACTTGATTACTTACCTATCGATGTGTTAAAGAGTTATGATTATGAAAATAAAATTATGAATTGATTACAACTAGTTTTATTTTTTGACTGGCGTTAGGTACTGTTATCAAAATAAATTGCATTGACCGCTACGTAGCCAAGGGTAGGTGGACCTAGGGGTCATTTTGGGGAAGGTAGTTTGTCATAATCGCCACGCTTGGCAGGCTCGTTGGCGATTACAGTATTGTTTTTTTTTTAATATATAGAGAACGTTGCTGCCCGTTCACTAGTAAGATCCTTAGTCTCCTTCTACAACACCCACGGGAAAAAATATGAGAGAAAAGAAAAATAAAGAAATAGAAAGCTGCGTTCACTATGACAATGAAAAAATCTATATGTCTAGAAGAAATATTAAAGATGTGAAAATATTGCGAAGAATCACGACATCACATAGTCGTCAAGTAAATAGTAGCAATGTGCTGAGAAATGAACTATCGCTCGTATTTATAAAATCTTCAACTACAAAAGCGAAAAACACTTAAGAAAAATAACGGAATTAAAATTTTACGTTTAGTAAAAAATGGTTTAAAAAATACATCGAACACTTTATCTTGAACATGTCTAAAAGAAAACTTTTCCAAAAAAAAAACACAACCGACTTCTGGAAAACACTACAAAGTGAAAAGTAACTATCATTTCGTAATTCGGTGACTTTGGATGTTTTTAATTTTTTTGTCACCGCCTTCCGAAATTAAAGTTATTTTTCACTTTGTAGTGTTTTTCCGGAAGTCGGTCGTTTTTTTTTTGTGAAAACGTTTTTATTTTCCACTTTTCAGTTATGCTACCTACCTCAAACCAATTCAAAATTTCATCACCTTAGGGTCAAAACAATGCATATTTATGAAATAGCAGCAATCGCGGTTGATTTGCTGTTATTTCCTGAAGAGTTCCGTTGTCGAAACAAAACATCAGATCTATATGAAATTTAAATGGGACCATTTCAGAATAAACCCCTTTCGAACAAAAACATAACTTTGTAAATCCGTTTATACAGGGCGTAATAGAAACCCTATTGCTATCCTTAAGCACTAAAGATAACAGCTGGTATAGAATCACTATACATCGTTTAAGCTCAAAATAAAATACTCTGAGAATTGATACCAAATTTTCGGTTTCAAATGCTTCTTAAATTCAAATCATAACAAACGTGTCACCGCACTACGTAGGTCAATAATTTTTCACGTTACTTGCTAATTCACGATAAATCTCGTCCGAGTGATGTTTTTGTTTCAAGTTGTTCTGGTATCAATGTATTAAAAATTCTCATAACTTCCGAACATGTAGAGATAATATTAAAAACCCTTCCAATGTCGTTTTATATCATCCAAAGAACCTGTGCCCTTGGTATGTATATACCCTTTACGTTACACGTTGTATATGACGGAGTTATGCCCGAACATACAAAAAAAAACATGTCGAATTGATAACCCTTCTTCTTTTGAAGTCTGTTAAAAAGCGTTGAATCCAGCATTACTTTATGCATTTAAAATAGAGTCTTATTGTCTTTACATAACATTTAATTTTCTTTCACTGTAAACGATTCAGTAGTCAATTATGAACAAACTGTTTTCAAGACTTGCGCTTACTCTGTTATACCTACCTTGTTACAGGATAAGTTTTTATCCAGTGCGCAAACTGTAACCATGAATTCAGCATATCATTCCAGACCCCGTAGTGCAGAAATTTTACGTCGGTTTTACAAAAAAACTCAGCTGTTGCATAGAAAAGTGCAATACCTACGCGGTCAAAATGTATGTAACAGCTGTTTTTTTTTTTTGTAATACCGACGAAAAATTTCTGCGCTGGGGGCTAGAATGATATGCTGAAGTCTTGGTAACAGTTTGCGCACTGGATAAAAACTTATCGTGTATATGCTGCATTAAGTTCATAAATGTTTGTTAAATAAATGCCACATAACAACAAATGTGCGATAACGATTAATTACGATTCGTCTAGCTTCACTAGAGATGGTTATAAATAACCACTTCAGCATGTTTTTGGCTGTTAACTTATCGGATATATAATTGTTTATGCCTCATTGGATTGAAACGAAGATGGTTTAGGGCGTTTCCTGGAAAGGGCAAAAAAGAAATGATGCCTATCAGGGGGTTTTGTGAATTCTGCTTCTGGTACTTAAAGGCAAAATTCTCATTGGACACTTTACAACCTACAATATAATGTTTTATTGTAAATCAGCTAGCTTCTGCCGATAATAGCCTATGTCATAGGGTTCCCATACCAAATTTCACTAAAATCGATCCAGCCGATTCGGAGATTCCTACACATACCGTATACACAAGCAAATTTTACCTCTTTATTATTAGTTTAAAGGAATATTCTTAAAAATAATCTGAATGTGTTGAGATTTTTTTTACGCTATGTTACCCTGTTTAATGAATATTAAGAGTGTTTACCTGCCACCTGCAATCAAAAAAGAATAAATGACTGAATCAAAAAATGACATCTCCAAAGTAGTGCTTACTCGTAATTTTAACCACCGAAACACAGTAAAAATAAAATTAATTCAACAATAATAACATTAATTTTCATCTTCAATTTCTCTATCAAATGTCAAAGAAATCGATACCCAGTAATCGAAGTAGAGATTAGGCATTATGTTACCATCTCTAGGGTATAATTTAATTAAAAACTTACCTCCACTACGCGCTCAGAAAGGCGGGATACGTACCTTCAAGACCAAGGCACGATTGCACTCAACCAGTCACGATAGTGCGTTCAAACGAGATACGCGCCGCGCCGGCTTTGGCGCGAAAACTTTGACGTTTCTGGCTGAATGAGTTCGTGATCTGTGCCTTTTAATTTTTTTTTCATATGTGACTTTTTGTTTATTTTCTTTTGTGGTGAATTAGTGTTGTTTTGGAAGAAATAGGTGAGTGTGTACTTTCATTTATAATTTTTAATCAATTCAAATTTTTGTAATATAAAAACTAAATTATAATTATATTTGTTTTTTATGTAAAATTATATTTTCGACGAAACAATTGGCGATGACTAGATACTTTCATACATTTTTAACGTAATGATTATTAAAAAAGAAAGTTATTTTTGTGGTTTTATTCTTACATTTTGAATTAACTGATCCAGCTATTTTAACACAAACAAAGAACATTCTAAACAAATGGACTGTCAATGTCTGTGACAGTTAACTAGACCGTTTTTCTTTCATTTTAATTTTACTTTCTACGGAAAAGTTGATTTAATTCAACGATAAATAGATTCAAGCGTAAAATTAAACAAATGAAAAGAAAAAGAAAGTTAAAAACTAACGTTACTTAGCATAGACATAAAAATATCATTATAATCAAGCTTTTATTCCGCGGAAGGATGGGCAGAAGTGTTTCTAAGGGATTATATCGATAGGATGGTTTTAGTGCATCAGGCAATAAATGATTTTATTTCTGTAAGTAGGTTTATATAAACACTTTTACACGTGTATCATATTTTATAAACTAGATGAGGTCGGTGTTTCCTATCTGACTACTCTGAGAAGAAAGGCCGAAACTAACTCAGAGGTCACAGTCTCTTTTAAACTCCGGGCATAATCTTGGTCAGATCATGGTGATTATGACAATTTATACTTTATAATATAATATTATTATAATATATAATCTATACTAATATTATAAAGCTGAAGAGTTTGCTTGGTTGAACAAGCTAATCTCAGGAACTACTGGTTCAAATAGAAATATTCTTTTAGTTTTGGATAGTACATTTATCGAGTAAGGTTATCTAATATATAAAATTCTCGTGTCACAGTTTTAGTTGCCATACTCCTCCGAAACGGCTTGACCGATTTTGATAAAATTTTATATGCGTATTCAGTAGGTCTGAGAATCGGCCAACATCTATTTTTCATCCCCCTAAATGTTAGGGGTAGTCCACCCCTAAATAATTTATAAGGCAAAACAACGTTTGCTGGGTCAGCTAGTAAGCTATATAAAATTGCGCTAAGACCCTTAAGAGCCGAGCAACGAGAAAAAATCACGGATACGAAGTACTCGCACGGGCAGGCGATTCGATACGAGGTGACGGGGTGGGAAGCAAGAATTTGACACGAACGAAGTCGCGGGCAGAAGCTAGTCTTATGATAAATGGTAAACTTAACAGGATATCACAATAATTAAACGTTTTTAGTGTTTTCATAGTTCTTCATACAAAAGACATCAACGCGCTACCATTACATATTTATTATATCAATCGAATTCAATCATCTGAAAAGATTAGAAGATTATTTATTAATATTTTTGTAATTATTTATACAATCAGTAATAGGGTATTACACCCATTTTCGAAAAGTGTCTTAATTAGATTCTAGAGAGATAAACCACAAAAATAACAGTTTTATTTAATCGATGGGTATGACGTCAGTTTGCTATATAAACAAATCCGCTGATATTTTATAAGATAATTGTTTATAATATTAAAAAATTGTTATTTTTCTACTTATCGTTGGTTTGCTGTTCCTGAATGCAAAATATTATTTAAATAAAAATTACTTTGGTTACCAAAACAATAAAGGTACAGTTGCTCAGTTGACATGCCATATGACGTAATAATATGGCGGCTACTATTTCATGGTGTTCAAAAATAGACTAAAAAACTAAAATCTTTGAATTTAATTTTTAAATATATTTTGTCGTTTCATGAACTAAAACTAACATTTTTCGACTGTATTTGCCTAAGCTATCTCAATAAAATATTTTTAGATTATTTCTCATACAGAGAAAGAATACAGAGAATTATGGTAACCCAGGAACCTGGATTTGTATTTCTAAATTTAAATACGGCTTTTCTTCTCAGAGTAGTCAGATAGGAAACGCCGCCCTCATCTAGTTTTAAAAATATGATTGACGTGTAAAAGTGTTTGTACAAACCTACTTACAGAAATACAATAATTTATTATTCACGAGAGTTATTTACTGCTTTCAGAAGATTTCGGGCATTAATTGGCCTCATGACCACAGAACTTAACTTTTTATAATTCTTGAGTTTTCTTAGTAACATATAATGTGCAGCTTATGTGACAAAATAACTAGAATTAAAGTATGCGTGTCTCGTCTTGTTATGTGGCTCAAACTGTGACTATCTGCAGTGCTGTAATGGTTACATAAACTTAAGTCCATGGTTTAACTTACCATGTGTTAATACACTGTAAAATTATTACTTGGATATTAAGTAACATTAGCTAAGCTAGAACCATGGTAATATTCTCAGACACACTTGAACAGGCCTCGGTTTTATTTGTGATATGTAGGTTAAATATATATTACTTATTATTGAACCAAAACTTCAATCAACCAATTGACGAAATAATTGAAAAAAATGTCGCGGATAGTCAGATTATCACAATGGCACTGAAACGTAGTCGTTCACAGTGGGCCAAAAGCACAAGGGCACAAGGCTAAAAGTCACCCAAAGGGCAATAGAGATAGCTACGCTTGGAGTTTCCCTACGTGATCAAATCAGAAATGAAGAGATCTGTACGAGAATCAAGGTAACTGATATAGCGAGTTGCCAAATTTAAGGGGAACCTAGTCGCGGGCGCGAACTCACTGATGGGCCTGGCTAAAAAGCACGCCGTCTCATCAGGCATCGTGTCCGACAGAGGTAGTATCAGTGATGAGCAGTTAGAAGCTAGTCTACATGCACAACATTATTGAGTGAGATGCAGGATCATTTATATACAACAGGTGCGTAAAAAATTAAGAACAGGCCTTCGGAAGATCGGGTTTTATGAAAAAACCACTGCATTATAAAGTTTATTGAACTTTCAATATTTGAGCTTTGTCGGTACGGACTTGGATTTTAATATTTTCACTTCTTTTATTACTTAAACACGCCCAAAGTTAGGTTAAATTAGCAAGAAAAACGAATCTTTGTTGGCTCCTAACTTTTTAATGGCTTTTTATTTTAGTATTCTATTTCCATACAGACAATATTAATAATGAAACAAAACCATACCATGTTTAATTTTTGATGTACATTGTCGAATAGTGGAGTAATACCCTCCCGAAGTTTGTATGGGAAAAATGTGGACTAGATTCACCTTAAGTGGCAGTTGTAGGGCACATTGCTCGCAGAACAGATGGCCGATGGGGTCGAAAGGTTCTGGAGCGGCGACCGCAAGATGGACCGATGACCTTGTGAAGGCCGCAGGAATCCGCTGAATGCGGGAAGCATATAACCGGTTGAACGGCGGAGTTTGAGGCCTATTATGTCCAGCAGTGGACCTCTTTCGGCTGAAATGATGATGATGAGGACCTTTCGCCTGTCTGGTTTATTAAATAGGTCCCAGGCCGTTGCTACTGGCCACCGACACATGCATAAAACAAGAATAAGCTAATGAATAAAAAGGCAATAAAATTAACGCAGAACCTCTTAATCACGAACGCTATCGAGATTGAAATCGAGAGTGCATAACGATCGTTTAAGCATCGATATTAATCGTTTTATTAACTCAATGAGTTGACAACGTGTCGCCGTCGCCATTCAACATAATCGGTTAGAAGTATCAATGTTTTTCAATAAAACAACACTAATTATGTGATTTATTTGACAGATTAACTCATTAATTTTTGTCTTAGACGCTTTAGTGGTAATAAAGATGCTTATCATCTAAGCCGTTGACAAGTATCTATGCATTCCAAGTTTTTTTTACTAAGCATAGATAAAATATCTGTTTGGTCTAGTGGTCCAAAAAAGCGTGTTTGTTTATTTAAGTCAATGTCAAATAATTTATTTCAAATAGGCACTTTTAAACGTCAAAATATACAGGAAAGAATTGATTCCAGTTAAAGAAATTCCTTGATAATTTTGTATTTCGTGGACGGCTACCATGGAGCTTTTACCATAATCGTAAATGGTGGAATGTGGATGTACGGAGTTCCCCTGCCTCGCCTTCAGAGCATACAGTTTATATAGCCGGTCTATTCTGTTAAAATATCACACACAAACTTAGGTGAAATGGTGCTACAAAATTAAGACTCTAGATAGCATTTTTTTTGAGGGTGGGAAATCATCAAACAATATCTCCCGCTCTGGGTGGAGCAGGAAGGCGTGCCAGACTTTTAATGACTAAAACCCACCCGTGTTCCCTCAGTTGCCTGTGTGCCAGGGGCCACGGTATCTCTTTCGAACAAGCCGCACCCCTGACAGGCATCGGCCCTTGCGGACCCCACCAGTTGGTGCTGACATCCCTTTGAAGCGCGCCTGGAAATCAACGCGCCGTCGATACGGGCTTGGTCCTTACCGGAAAGCGAGCTACCCATTACTCGCCGTCCGCGGACGTTGGCCGGGTTTCAGCCTGGGATTCCCGACGCCCGTCGTCTCCTGCGGCGACTAGGGCCGTCGCATATATTGTCTCTCCCTCACGTGCGCTGCCTCACTCTTTGCGAGCATTACTGCTTCGTAGAAGGAGGTGACGGCTACCCATGCACTCTCGCTCCGTACCATGGCCTGGACCAGGGCCGGACGCGAGAGATCGCCGCCGCCGACCGCCTCCACGAAGACACGGCGGTGCTCCGTCCAAGCCGGGCAGACCTCCACCGTATGCTCCACCGTGTACTTAAGGAGCTCTACGCAGTGGAAACTGGAAACACCCGGGCGTTTCCTCTCGCCTTATACGAAACAGGAATCTTCCGAAACAAGACTATTGATAGCTCACTTAAAGCTCACTTCATCTGAAATTCCACGGTGAGATTTTTACAGAATACATCCCTTCTAGGTGTCATGCAAAATTTATGAGTTCCAATTTCTCATTTGTTTTTTCTACAATTATGTCAAGCTACCATAGTTTATCTTAAGCTATTACAAGCCTGTCTAGTCCGTTCACCCCTCTAGGATTACGCGTGAAGATAGCTCGTAATAGCTCAGTCTCGAGTATTTAATCTCAAGTTTTCCATCACTCTTACTCTTGTGTACCGAGCGTCATTATGTTGTGTTAATTCTTAGTAATTGTTGTTAGCAACATGCCATGGTATATTAGTAACAGGAACACACATACATACATAAAATGCAGGCCTACTTTTCGTGGGGGTAGGTAGAAACTACATAACGCCACGCCACCCGAGCTAGTTAAATTGAATACAGCACTAACATGTAGTGAGCGAGCAAGCGAGTAAGCATTTCTATAATCATTTTCTTTCGCTTACGATAAATGTTAAAAATTACGTCAATATCGAAAAACAGTTATTTTTTTATACGTTGCTATTATACAATTTTCCCCTGTTCGGTCGGTTATACGTAACTGTACAGGAGTAGGTACTATAATACTGAAGCATAAACATTAAGCCTATAGGGTGGGCCGTAATCCATCATGCGGGCCCAGTGCGGATTAATAAAAGTCACATGGCTTCGATTTTTTTGGTCTAGCATATGCTGGTTTTCTCACGATGTTTTTCCTTTACCGTTTTGTGAGTAGTGAGTGAAATAATTTACACAAAGTCGAACCTCATCAGTAGCAGCCGTTACCAATGGGCCATCACTGCTATAATCTTGTACATATATGAATCTGATCAATCCAAACTAAAGTCTGTTGTTTTAATGGGCCGGTCGGAATCGAACTCACACACCCATAAACCATTAATAACGTCACACGTTAAGGGGGAAGGAGGGGTCATCAAAGTGTGAACAAACCTTGTTCAGAGGGGTATCTTGCTGAACAGGGCCCTGAGACAAAATACATTTCTGTTAGCGTTCACGCCAAACGCTTCGCCAAAATGTTTAGGAATGACCTACTCTGCGGAAAGGACACGACGTAATCTTTCTGCAGGTAATGTCATTCCCGTACATTTTGGCGTAGCGTTTGGCGTGGACGCTAACAGAAATGTGTTTTGTCTAGGCCTGCAGTACTGTAGCACCACGCTAAAGCGATTTATTTGTATTTCTTCGTTTTGCTAAAATAAATGACTCTTATTTTTATTTAGCAAGCCACAAATATCTAACAATTTAGTGGTAAAAGATTGGTTATCAACTCATAACTCATAAACTCAATAAGGCGTGAGGGATCATAGGCCCACATAATAAATGAGCCAGTATACAGAAAATACACGAATATTTACACCGGTGCCAGTCAACCGGATAATTTATGTACTAGTAACACGCTATTATTTAGGTATGTATGTACGGAAATATCCGGAAATAGTGACTTTATACGATGTTCATATCGATCGTATTGATTTATTATTTTATCGGTTTTCCTGTTATTATTTTTATAGGAAGAGTAGATTGTCTATCAGCGTCAGAAAATCATAAAGAATTAGATTAGAATCATAATTTGTATTAATAAAATCGTAGAAATCTGTCGAAATCTTTCGCAAAAATGTGCTTAACATTCTAGTAGATTCGTTAAAAATTACTAAAATTAGGTATAACTGAATAGTAAGTACTAAGTACATATCTTTACGTAGGTCGCAATCAATAAATGTCCCTTTGCGATTTCACGGTTTGGGTATGTCATAGTTATCTTTCTTTATCAGTTAATTAAGACAAACGGCGAAAACCCTTGGTTCTGGCTACAGATAAGACTTTCGTATTACTTAATAATTAAATTAAATTAACTAACGAATTAATGAATTTATATTTTAACTAATTAAATTAATTATTGTTTCTATTAGTTATTAATTGGTAACTGAAAAACCATTCGTATAGTTTATTTATTTAATTTTATATAAAATGTACACACGGTAAAAGGCATAGGGATTTTTATTAGTTCGTTGTTTATTTAATTTTCTAGCTAAGTTTTAGTGTACGTATAGTAAACGCGAGCTGAGCTATGCAAAAGATTGTCACCAAGAAAGTATTTAAAGTCGAATAAATGGAATTCCCATCACTCTTTTATGACAATAAAATTATTACGAGACCACAATCCCCAACATTCTTACATCACAACATAACATTACAATAATAATTGTGGGACGCCATCGCCATTACATAACTGAGAAAGTTCAACCTAAGTCACTTAAACTTAACTCAAGTTTTTTCTAAGCAACATTACGGGTACAACTAAGTAATTAAGTTAACTAATAAAGCATGGAACGCGGAATATAGAGTTAAGTTTATAGCTTTGTTAATTTAGTTATTAATTGCTTGGAAGGACTTAACTGCCTGGAAAATAATTAAACTACTATCCAACTACTGGTACTAACTATAGTCTGTTGCAAAAGTATCATTTGAAAGTATATACATATATATCTTGTATATATATCTTGTTCAGAGGGCTTATTGCGTAACACACAAACAAAAGGAATGGCTTCCATTTTGACACTTCAACAACGTACACCCTACCCCCCCCCCCGCCTACCTATATGGTGTAGCCCTAAACAGAGTGCCTTGTTTTAAGTACCTTGGCCACTTAGTCGAAGAGCGTTGTAGGCGCTCTGCGTATGTCTAACCCACAGGCTGCATGTGTAAAATGACTGACGGTATGCCTTGAAAAGGGTGATCTTAACCGATCTCGTACATCTAGCAAACCTGTGGGCCAACATATTGCACCGTACCGACAACGCCCTTCGTTCCTGTTCCATATCGAACAACGCATTTATAGTAGTTTTTCGTGATTATTTCATTAAATATACTTTTACCTACATGTACTTTTGTACATTTTTTTTTCAGCCAAGCACTAAATCGTTGGTGTTTATAATTATTTTAAATATTTACTCTTTCATAAAAACATTTGATCGTACATAGTAATACGAATAGAAAATAATTGACGGTATGTCGATTTTTATAACTAAATGCCAAAATAACTGTCAAATAAATAGCATACAAACTTGAAAATAACAACGATCTATTGCATGGCTTAAAAAAATGCTTACTTTTGTTTGTATTTAATGAAATAATCACGAAAAACCGCCATAAATGCGCCATTGCCAGCCCGCGTGGGGAGAATGCTCTTATGTGTTCAAATAATTAAATCAAAGTATTTCATTTGGTAGTAAGTGATATTACAAATTGGTTTACCATTTGTTTACTACATTTTCATCTAAAAGTACTTCAGGAACAAACCATAGATGCATTGTCTTTCACTGACTAATGAATTTGCATTGAGTAGATTTGATGGGTTTTTAAATAACAAACTAATTTCTTAGTTCATTATCTACCGAACTAAAATTTATAATACACGCACGTTTAACATGAAATCTATATATATAAAAATGAATCGCCGAAATGTATGTACGCGCATAACTTCCGAACGACTGCACCAAATTGGATGATTCTTTTTTATTTGTTCCTTATTGTCAGGATAAGTTTTGTATATAAGAAAATTAAAAAAATAAATAAATAGATTTGATCAGAATTAATTTTTACAATCTAATACAAAAAGTGATTGACGGTATGTGACAGAAGACTGACAGATCTTTGACGAAACAATCGACCAGCTCATTTGATTTTACCAGTCGCGACTGGAGAAATTAAATATGGCCGTACGAAGTTCGCCGGGTCAGCTAGTAAATACATGAATAAATCATTTAATTTAGGCAACAAAGACCCATAACAGAAATACCTTCAAAACTAACATACATAATTATAAAAAAACACATGTTAGTAGCACTTCACTTTGCACAAGCTTTACTTCGCATTAGGGGCCTACCATAAATAACGTCAGACTTTAAGGGGGAGGGAGGGGGTCATCAAAGTGTGACATCGCAGGTGTGAACAAACGTTGTTCAGAGGGCATAATACGCTAACATTAGGAATGAGTTTCATTGCGTACCTAATTGACGCCTTGACTAGATAAGTTGCGAAGATCGCCCTGAGGACACGGTGGAGCATACGGTGGAGGTCTGCCCGGCTTGGGCGGAGCACCGCTGTGTCCTCATGGAAGTGATCGGCGGCGGCGATTTCTCGTATCCGGCCCTGGTCCAGGCCATGGTACGGAGCGAGCGTGCATGGCTAGCAGTCGCTTCCTTCAGCGAAGCAGTGATGCTCGCAAAGAGGGAGGCGGCGCACGTGAGTGAGATGCAGTACATGCGCCCTCACGGCCATGCCTTCGCAGGAGACGCCCTGGGCGTCGGGAATCCCAGGCTGATTCCCGGCCTCCGTAGGCACGGGCTTGCGGACGGCGAGTAATGGGTAGCTCGCTGTCCGGTAAGGACAAAGCCCGGGCTGACGGCGCGTTGAGTTCCACGCGCGTTTCAAAGAGATGTCAGCAACAACTAAAGGGGCCCGCAAGGGCCTATGCCTGCCAGGGGTGCGGGTTGTTCGAAACAGATACCGCGGCCCCTGGCACACAGGCAACTGAGGGAACACGGGTGGGTTTTAGACAGTAAAAGTCTGATACGCTCTCCTGCTCCACCCAGAGCGGGAGAAGTCATTTGATGATTTCCCACCCAGAAAAACAAAAAAACTAGACTTAGTTGCTACATAAGAAAAGTAAACATCACAATGACTTCTCCAGCAACAAAACACTACATTTCTTCTCGTCCATTGCCCATGCCGTGTTCAACTGCCATAATATGACCATAATCAACAGTTTTAAGTCTCACTTACAAACTCAATGATTTAATGATACGAAATCATCTTAATACTTGTAATTTATTAAACACAAAGCGATTTCATAAGAACATTAATTTGATGTTTGTTTTTATTTACTTTTAAGAGTGTAGTTAGTAAGTAGTGGGGCTTGTGGCTAAGTAATAACAGCCGCACGGGTCGATCGATCAGGTTAAGCAATGCTTGCCGCGGTTGGTCCGTAGATGGATGACCATATTTACATACCAAGCCGTTAAGCCGTTGGTTCCGGACACCGGCTGTCATTCGTGGATCTTTGACAGTCGTTACGGGTCCTCAGAAGCCCGAAACACTGACAACCAGTCTTACCAAAGGTTATCGTGTTTCCCAGTTAGTGGGTGGTGGAGGTCAAACAGGCAGTCGCTCCATGTCAAATACTGGTATTCAGCTGCATCCGGTTAGACTGGAAGCCGACCACAATATAGGTGGGAAAAGGCTAGGCAGATGATATGGAGTGTGGTTCGTAAGTACCAGTTCGTCACAGCACGCTGTTCATATTTTCACTATCGCTAAGTGACACCTAAATGAATGCCTCAATAAAAGCGCACTTTTGGATCTTCAATAGGTTGGTTTAGGGCCAAAAGTGAAAAATTCAACAGCACGATTTTATTTAGGTAAAATTTCAAAATCAAAACAAAAGTCATTTATTCAAATTAGGCTGAGAATCAGCACTTTTCGAATGTCAAAACTACATAAGACAATCCCCCAAAACGCCCGCCCTTCACCACTTCCTAGTTCTTTAGCTGGGAAGAAGAAGTGGCGCAACAAAATCCCCAGCAGGGATTCAATTAGGTATCGACTAGTGTTACTGAAATAGAGCATTAGCTTATCAAAAACTGTATTTTACGCTAAGGCTCGATGCACCGTTCTTTGTTCACAGATTCAAAAAGACTTGTGGACATGGTACTTATTCTAACTCCATCTACTTTTATAGATATGAAAGTTTATATGAATAGAGGTTTGGATGTTTGTTATTTAATCACGCTAAAACGACGCAACAGATTTGTATGAAATCTAGCACACAGATAGTATATAACCTGGATTAAAACATAGCATACTTTCTATCCTGGTAGTACGTTCTCGTGGGATGAATTCTGACCTCCACGCAGGCGAAGCCGCTGGCATAAGCTAGTGTAAAATAAAAGCTAGCTGTTCAGTTAGTTTTAGTGATGTTACTTAACAATGTACAGTGCTAATACAAACACTACGTATAGCCCTTACATAGTAAACTAACATGGTAGTGGCAGTGAATGTGGGTAGCTAACTGTCGCACCTGCGCCAAGGGACGATAAAGTAAAAGCTTTAGCTCGCAGTACAAGCTATAAGAGAATAGTGGTAGCTACAAGTCTTGCTGCCTCAGACATCAGTCTGATGACGTGTTGAAAGATGGCTTATGCTGTTGTCTATGAGTTTCCTTTGTCAGGGATCAGGTTGTCAGGGCAGACACTTGTGTAGTGTAGGCGAAAGTAATACGCAACAGTAAGATGGACAATCGAAATTTACAGGCTTAAAGTCTTAGATGAATTAACACAGTAAGTTTCAGTTACGCTCAAATTACGAGAAAAGTCGTTCACGAGTTCAACGGGCTCGGAAAATGGGCCTTCATTTTCCGAGCCCGTTGAACCCGTGAACGCCTCAATGAATACCTGTATTTAAAAACGTTCATAATCTTGTCGTAATCTCACTTCAGCGATATTCAATGTCAAAATGTAGGGAAATTAGTGGTATATTTGTCAAACTAAGGGCGAATTTCACCAATGAAACTAAACGCGATTAGCACTTACAAACCAAAAGCTGTCGATTGTTGAGAAATCTAATACCTTTAAACGAGCAAGTCTTTTATATAACCATGAATGTATGTAACCATGAATTCAGCATATCATTCTAGACCTACCACAAAAATTTTACGTCGGTTTACAAAAAAAATCAGCTGTTTCATAGAAAAGTGCAATACCAACGCGGTCAAAATGTATGGAACAGTTGATTTTTTTCTGTATTACCGACGAAATATTTCTGCGCTGGGGGTCTAGAATGATATGCTGAATTCATGGTTACAGTTTGGGTACTGGATAAAAACTTATCCTGCAAATATATATAATCTGAATCTCGGAAACGGCTCCAACGATTTGTATGAAATTTAGTATGCAGGGGTTTTGGGGGCGATAAATCGATTTAGCTTGGTTTCAACTAAAGAAAAAACCGAGCAAAGCTCAGTCATCCAGATATTATTGATAATGACAGCTGTTGGACGCAGTTAATGATCACGATCAGTTTAATTGGTGAAATTAGCCCTAATCTCGAAAGAATACGAACGATCCCTCTGTCCATGGATTTTCAGTCAATATCTAAACTATCGACTGGTGTTTCCCTGCCCATAACGGATAAAGGGCAAGGCGGATTTAAAGTTTACAGTGGCTTAGGACTTTTTATTAGGATTATGAAAAAAATAAATATTACGAAATTTGGGTTTGGCGGAGTTACTGCGTAACACACTAACAGTAGCAATCGCTTTCATTTTGACAGTTCAACAACATACATTGCGTTATTTACGTTTTCGAGCAGACGAATTTTTCAAACATTTCAAGCGATGTTTTAGGAAATTTTCTTCAAAATTCCACCGATTGTAAAATAAAGTGTTAACGAAATTGGGGTTCTGATTATTAAAAAGGCTGCAGAACATGCATGTTATACTTAAAACTGCCAATTTTTACCTTTCCCTTACCCGCCCCCGCATTAGACTTGCTCTGCCCTTTCATTGGAAAGTAGTGAGAGCAGAGCTTTAGTAAATTGTATCATATTGTTTCTCTAACATATACTACATAGTACATAGTATACGGTCGGTGTGGACTGTGAACAATGGGTGATTCTGATTTTATGCGTATACTATCTACAATTCATGTAAACACAACTATATAATACAAATCTGTACTTAAACTAATAATCAAGCTTTAGAGTGTGCCTGTTTGTTTGAATGCGCTAATCTTTGGAGCATCCAATTGGATTTGAAAAAAAAAAATCATTTGTTAGCCCCATTTTTGAGGAAGGTATCGACAACGGTTTTTACTTCGTTTTCTCTTACCCTCTTACTAATAATAATAAACACGGAATAATTTCTGACTTTTTTTTGTTGTTTTTACTCGGTTCCTTCTCTATTAGTTGTTATCTCAATATTCAATATAATCACCCCCTTTCTAGCCATATTGTCATTCACACAGTCTATCCATCATTACTTTGGTCTTCTTCTACTATTACAGCTAGGGTTGCCAACCATATTTTATAAATGATAAATGATAAATGATTTTATTTCTGTAAGTAGGTTTGTACAAACACTTTTACACGTCAATCATATTTTTTTTAAACTAGATGAAGTCGGCGTTTCTTATCTGACTACTCTGAGAAGAAAGGCCAAAACAAACTCAGAGGTCACACAGTCTCTTTTAAAGTCCAGACATAATCTTGGTCAGATTATGTGAAGACCATGTGGATCGGTGTCTGAAATGGTCTTTTGAGGAAAGAACCACACAGATTGAGTGGACCTGTCCATTCAGTGCACGCATTTATCAGTAATCATGCAGCTCAACTCAGAACTTTAGGAGCTCAACGATTTGATGAACAATACCAAAGATAGGACATTTGGGTAGGCCGCATAAAGTACTCAAACTGCCAGATTAATACTAAAAACTAACTGAGAAAGAGATGAAAAAAAACACAAAAAAACAATTATAAAATAAATATGACCCACATAGTCCTCACATTCACAATAATTAAAATAATAATAATATTATACTTTTCAAAGTAAATATTCATGTCAATGTGTATATAATAATTATCAAATGTCAAAGAGTATAAGTTTGCAAAAACAAAAACAAAAACAACATTTAGTATGCAAAAATTGGAGCAGGTCAATCCCAAGCCTTTGTGTCTTCAATATAATTTTTAACGGTATAAAAGGCTTTCAGGCACAACTTACGTTTAATGAATGATTTAAATTTATTGATACTTAGATCTTGAACATGGCTTGGAAGTTTATTATAAAAGCGTATACATTGACATCTGAATGACCCACCTGTTTTCTTGAGCCTTGTTGATGGTACAACAAATTTGTGTTTGTTCCTAGTATTTATACTATGGATATCACTGTATTTTTTTATAATAACGTAGCCTACTTTATTTTTGGTATTTATACTTTATACTTTTACAAATAAAGTATGTGGAGATACTTTATTTCCAACCTTTACTGTGATTCGTAAAACAAAATACTAATAATGGTACTATTAAACGGATGACGGAAACGATTTATAATTACTTAACGAAATGTTAGATGTCAGATGTGATGTCAATGTAACAGGACAGGACAAAGACATGGCTGCAGTGCTGTCAGAACGCGAGTAGAGTTTCAAATTTAAATTTTGATTGTCAAACAAGCTTTGAATTTTTTAAACATAGCAAAAAATTCTTAGCATGTGCTAAAAGCACACAAAAATACGTTTTTATGGCAGGAAAAACATGAAATTTGAAAAATACTTTTTTTTCTTCCAAATACTTTTTTTTTCCTATTCAAACCATTTTATGTTTTTTTATCAAAAAAGTTGGCAACCCTAATTACAGCCATCTACATTCATTCACGAAACTACACCTCGTATTATTTACAAAAGTGACAGTCAAATTACACATACTGGCCTCTAATCTATAGAGATTACACAATCTGACATAATCTGTAACACTTCATTTGTAGCATTATGCTACAATCACTGTAGCATTGTGGTGTAGAGTTACATATCTTACTTAATTATGCACCTGTCACAAAGTGGTGTTATTGTAACAGTATTATTATGTAAGAATGTAGTAATAATATAACTGAGAAAGTAACTAAAACGTCTATGGAAACAGATGCAGAAGGTAAAGTCAGTAAAATGCCGAAAGCAATTTATTTGCCAGATACACGGTATATTATTTCATCGTCCCTGCTCTCAAAAACGGTAAAGAAATACCGTGGCGAAACCGCCATGTCCTAGAACCAAAAAAATCGAAGACATGTGACATCAGCCAAACCGCACTGGGCCCGCGTGGTGGATAACGGCCCACTCCCTCTCATTGAAAGGAGACCTGTGTCCAAGGAGCGGGAATATTATAGGCTGATAATGACAACGGCACAAAAGATGTACAGACGCCAGCACATTAAGGTACCTCAATTTTTCAAATTTCGTCGATAAATTTTCAAGTTTAATACCAAAGTATAAGGTTCATGTTCAATTGGGTAAAAAATACAGTTTGGGATAGCTTGATGTGCTGGCGTCTGTACAAAGAAAAAAATGAATTGTCCGTGAATTCAAATCACACACAACTGTCATTCTTTGAAAGTCTTATGAAACGGTGTCATGAATGGTAATGAAAGGTAACATGGCCAATTGACGTAGTGTGCAAGGCTAGCTGTTTATAAATACATTACCCTGGTGTACATTGAGAATAGGGTATTATACCCATTGAAAAGTGTTTCTATTCGATTCTAGAGTGTTAATAAACCACAAAAACGCAACATTTTTATTTAATCGATTAGTGCCTTTAAAATGCATTTAAATTTTACATTTTCATATTTCGCGCGTAATTTGACGAAAATGCTGGACGCAGTGGACGCCATATTGCTCTGGAGTATGACGTCAGTTTGCTGTGTAAAAAAATGCGCTGATATTTTGTATGATAATTGTTTTTTATTTGAAAAAATTAGTTAGTTTTCTACTTATCGTTGGTTTGCTGTTCCTGAATGCAACATATTATTTAAATAAAAATTACTTTGGTTACGAAAATAGTAAAAATACAAAGTTGCTCAGTTGACATGCCGTATGATGTAATAATATGGCGGCTACTATTTCATGGTTTTCAAAAACAGATTAAAAAAACTGAAATCTTTGAATTGAATTTTAAAATTTATTTTATTATTTCATGAATTAAAACAAATATTTTCCGAATGCTTTTTGCCTAAGCTATCTCAATCATTTTTAGATTTTTTCTCATATACAGTAAAATACCCTATTAATATAATTATATCACCTTGTTGATAGTGCTAACATTCTTAGCACGCTATAAATTTAATAATATAATTATACTTCGCACAACAGTATTTCTATTTCATAAAGCGACATGCGCTTATTTGTGGTTACAAAGTGTACAAATACTCTGTGAAAGATAAAAATACTTTACGAGAGAAAAAATGTGCATTTTCGCACTATTTGAAACTTCTGCATTTCTCTATATCTAATGCCTTTATAAGCTCTCAAGTGTTGACCACAACGAAATGAGTTATTAAACCGTATCCGACGGAAATGTCTTGTTTCATAGCTTGTATAATTTTGTTGTACGTTCCTCTGATAGTAGCTTAATACCATTAGCGTGCAAACAATTACACACAAGACTTTGGTCTCCTAAGATACCGGTGAACGCTCACAATATAACGGCTATCCAAAATACAGAGCGATTCATAATAATAATGTCAAGGACCTACCGTTGAAGATTACAGATTTTCATCACGAACCGCTTTCCTAAAAAAAGCTTAAGGGATCTTGGGTTTTCTAGAGTTTCTAGCGCCAAGGTAGCTCGTGAAATTCAAATTTTCTTATTTCGTTTTGCAATTTTCAGGTCAGTGTCTCTTCATTTAATTCCATTGAATGATTTTATTTCATGAAAAAATTACTCATGGGATTAAATGATAATTTAAATGATTATAATTCTGTATTAGATAATTCTGTGTAGAAAATTTTAATTTTCCGGGCTACCGTGACAGGGTGTGTCGAGGGATTCAGCTGTCTATCTAAAAGACAGGTTAATTCCCCGAAACGCCGATGCCGATTTTGAAGTCCAAGAAAAACCGTTTTGAATAAGTTATTTGTTTTATCTTTATTGTGATGTTCTTTTTTTTTTTCAAAAACTATCATTCATTACTCGTTACGTTACATTGCGAATTGAATGTATGTAAGAACAACGCCCACGGCATGGCGGCAGCCAGAAATGTTATAATAATTTATGTCTGGGAGTTATATAACGTCACATTGTGAGAGAACTTCCGATATGTTTTGGTATTCTGGTTACAGACAATGTACCTATTGTTTTGAAACGAATGATTAATTATAACAATCTTTTCTGTTTGTTACTGAGATACGAGTACCTACCTACTTCCTTGTATTCGGGGTTAATTGGTTTTAAATCTATTGGTTATAGAGTTTCGTTTGGCTTGACCCCGACCCTTGTTCAAGCCAGCCCATGCCGCTGGGCCTGTAACTTCATATTTTTCCTAAAATAATTCCGACCCAGCCCGTCTCTTGCTGCCCTCCGCGATGCTCTAAGCCAGTGATGGGCAAAGTACGGCCCGCGGGCCAGCTCCGGCCCGTGAAAGCATTTAATCCGGCCCGCCGACGGTCCTTCGACATGAATAGTATATGGCCTGCGATAATTATATTTTGACGGTCGAGAAGTATAAAGTAGATTCTACTTAGTAGAATAATAGACGCATAGGTAAAGGAGCCAACTACACTAGCTTTTCCGCGCTACTGAAAGTTACTTCGTCACAGCTCGAACCTGCATTCGAAAATATTATAGCAAATCAAAAGCAATTTCATATGTCTCGAACATGGCAGGGCCTTCGAATAAAAGTTAAATTGTCATTTTTAACATTTGTGCAAGTGTGTAATTCTGTAATGATTTTTTTATAATATGGTTAAAAGTTTCAACACAAAATGCATTTTTCCTATAATTCTGGCCCAATTTGAAATTTCTTAAACTTTTTGGCCCCCATTAAGAAAGTTTGCTCTAAGCCGAGGTAGGTACCCCACAGGGGGTGGCTTAGCGTGTTTTTTAAGCCCTGGCTGGAGTTAGTTTTTTTTTTTAAGCCCTGGCTGGAGCCTTCCATTTATTGTAGCGGCCACAGGCAAGTCCGGTTAAGCAGCCGACAACCTGCGAGATGTCATTCTCAAAACTAAACCGTAAATTTAGACTACAATACATTACTGTGTAAGTATATGTGTACAGACGGAAATGGTTGCACCACTTTTTTTTCTAGAACAAACAAATCTATAGTTCAGGAATTTATGGCGCTGTCATTGCTGTGTATGCATCAAAATGTGCTGATACTCTGACCTGGATTATGGTTGTTTCTAACTTTATTTTGTCGATTGTACCTACTTATAAACATTTTTTTTATTGTTGCAGTTTCCAAGCGAAGACAAAAAGGACTGAATAAAACTCTACACGGACACTCTCTGACACTATGGTGAGAAAATCATTTTTTTAATTCAAATATTTTACTTTTGAAAAACACGAATAAATACAAAAAATACCTACCTTGATTACCTCGTGGTGTAATGCTGATCATGAGCTACCGGTCTTCGATCCCTGGGTTGGGCAAAGTTTCAACACATTAGTTTCGTCACATATACACATAAACATGCATAAATATCACGCCTGTGTTCCGCGAAGGCTTAGGCAGTGGCTACACCCACAGGATACGCTTTAAACCAGTGTGCAAACTGTAACCATGAAATCAGCATATCATTCTAGACCATAGCATAGAAAATTTTCGTCGGTTATAAAAAAAATCAGCTGTTTCATAGAAAAGTGCAATACCTACGCGGTCAAAATGTATGGAACAGCTGATTATTTTTTTTATAACCGACGAAAAATTTCCGCGCTGGGGGTTCTAGAATGATATGCTGAATTCATGGTTACAGTTTGCGCACTGGATAAAAACTTATCCTGTATAGTGCACCCACATTTCGCTAATTATCTTTGAATCCCATGTAATGGGGGTGATCCTATTGCCATCAACCGGGCAGAAATCCAAACTCCGTGCGGCTACTGAGACATTTTAGATGGAAAAATCCAATACTATTTACACCACAACACACACATATTTCTTTGTTTTTTTTTTCTGTTTTTTTTTTGCCTCATATAAAGTGTTATTTACTATATAAAGTGAAATCCGTTGTTTACAAATATCACCACAAATCGCGCGATAATTCAGCTTAACTTTAACAAAAGGTAGAATCGGTACGAATCAAACGGAAACAGTTACACAACCTACCAACATAATCTAAGATGAAGGAAATGTAGTCAACAATAGAATGGGAAGCCATTGGGATGAAAAACTAGATAAAGTACTTGTGATTACGGATTGCGAAGTACTTACGTATCTACGCAAGTAAGTATGTACGTAACTGTAATGTTAGGTTACCGTTCAGTATATGAAATAGTACCTAAGTACGTTGAGCTCCGTCAGTTATACTTATAAACTACACGACTGACTGGTCAGGTCCACTCAATCTGTGTGGTTCTTTCCTCAAAAGACCATTTCAGACACCCATCTACACAATCTTCACATAATCTGACGAAGATTATGACTGGACTTTCAAAGAGACTGTGACCTCTAAGTTTGTTTCAGCCTTTCTTGTCAGAGTAAGAAATGTAAGTCGACCTCATCTAGTTTTTCAAATATGATTGACGTGTTTGTATAACACTGCTTACAGAAATAATATTGTTCATAATTTAATGAAATAACTAAGGTAAAATTAGCAACAAACAAGCTCCATTGGTTTATAAATTATTTGGAAGATTCATCACAAAATAGAAGAAGATTTTTTATTTCTTTAAACTACGTTACATTGAGTAGCATCTATATTAAACGACAGGCTTGCATAATCCAACATTTAATAATTAGGTACTGATCCTAAGGTCAGGTCAAGTATTGATGTCAGTAATTTTGTACACTTCTTTGCTACTCATCATGACTATCATGTTGTAATGACTTGTGAGAAACCTACTAAAATTCGTCTTTTAGCTCCAGACGCTGATTTGACATTGCAAATATTTTTTAGTGTAGGAGTTCGCCATGAGTTTGACGTAAGACCTATCAAATAAGTATGTAGGTTTAAAAAAAAGCGTGTGTGTGTCAGCCGGGTCCAACGGGTTAACGTGCTTTCCGAGGTACGGAAGGGTCTTGATATGTAAACATGGTCACCCATCCACGTACCAACCGCGGAAATCGTAGCTTAACCTGATCGATCGACTCGTGTGGCTATTTTAATTTAGCCACAATCCCTAATACCTATATCTTAGCCCTACATCTACATCCTTATATAGAATCATGACAGTTGGGATCAACGGCCTTAAAATGCGAAGTATAATGTTGATACACTCACTGAACGTAAAGGTTAAGCAGTTTTTAAACTATCTAAGTATCATATAAACCAATCTTTTCATTCCGAAAATTTACACAAAGGCTATTATGTAAATAAAAATGTTAATTTTAACTATCGTTATGTATTTTATTAACATTTTGTTTTATTTCCAGTGGGTGCGGTTGTGGTTAGCGTTCACTGTAACCACAGTATGGTCCCAGCACACGAATACGGTAAGTAACTTTATTGATACGTAAGTTAGTAAATGAATTAAAAAAATATTGCCATAAAAACAGTTTACACAAAAATGTGACACTCTGGCTCCAGGGCTAGGTTAGAGTAAGTACCTACTTGTATTTAAGGAGCCAAACGAAGCATGAAGTAAATGAATAGGTTGCTTAGATAGATAGCCCAAACCACAAGTACTAAGTTGGTTCTAAAAATGAAATTTCCCTGCCTAACACAGGTTTAATGTAGACGTAGTTTTTAATTTTAATTAAGAATTAGATGCGAAGATTAATTTTTGCATTTCGTTCTAAATTAACTTAACCAGTTTCGCACCGACTTTTGCCGCTATTAGTTTATGACCTTGGTCACAAAAAAAGGTCCTCTCAAGTTTTTATTGCCTGTAGCCACTTAAAGTAAACTGTTTTGGGTTCTTGAATAAACAGACCATAATATATATTGTAAACCGTACTCATATTATGAGATTTGTATTTATAAATAAATGTTGAAAATAGAGAAGTGGTTGAAAGTGTGTTTGTTCCGTGTTATGATGATTTATGATAAAATTACAACGTTCATTTGCACGAATTTTTGCTTGTTTCTGGTTGAATAGACAAGTAATCTAACAGCAGTATTTTCTTGGGAATCCTACTTAACATTTTCATAATATACAAACTCAAAATTCATATCGCGCGGAGGTCAACGACCGTTTTGGCACTCGACGTTTTGACACAATTTATAAAAATAGTTATCGTACGAAATATACCTCGATTGACAATTACATAGGGTTATTAATAGTTTAAGAGCTTTAAAAACCTTAAAGATACACTCAATTCACTGTGAAACACTCAAAACAATCAAAATTCACCTCACAATGATTTGTGACTTTCCGCAACGGTTTGTTTACGTAACATGTTTTGTCGAAAAAAAAGTTTTTATGATGCTATTTGATGCAAATATTATTTAAAACGATGTAATAACTACTTTTAAATGAATATTTATCTTGGAAAAAGTACAATTTTTATTCTAGTAGGTAGGTATCTAAGTTAGCTCTCGAATTTAGTTTGACGAATTTTCTACTCCTTATAACATCAGCTATCTGCCAAGTCCCGTCAAAATTGGTCCAGCCGTTTCGGAGATTAGCCAGAACGAATAGATAAACAGAAACACAAACATTTTTTTTTTTTTTATAATTACCGTATTACTTCCATATGCATTTTGTAAAAAGCGATTACTTATTTTGAAATTACAAACAAAGACTTATTTTTATTTTTTATTTACCCATGTGTGAATCTTTTGTAACACCCAATTGTTGTCACTTTTGGCCAAAGGCCTAGTGCCTGTATAAAAAGACTTAACAACTAAAATTACAACCACATTATATGCAACAATACAGAATTTAAAGTTCACATCATCAAGTATGTTCATTACTATAGAAATGAATGAGAACGTGTTGCATTGTATGAGAGTGAACAATACATTCATTCGTTCGTTTGGATAGCCTTCCTGAGAGAAAGCCTGGACCCAGACTGTACCTAGGATTATTAGAATATCTTGTTTAAGGACTGGTTTCTTAGATCTAATGATTTAGGTACATAATGGAAAATTATATTGAATTTGAATACACTGATTAGGTAACTTAATTGACTGCTTAGTTTTGTCTAAATTGGTTAAGCAATACGGTCTTTGGTTCAAAATCAAAAGACGTAATTCAAATTAGGCTGAGAATCAGCACTTTTCGAACGGAAATATTATATTAGACGGTCCCCCAAAAACGCCCGCCTGTCATTTCCCGACGCGGGAAGTGTTATTTGGGTTTTTCGATTAGGAATTTCAGTAGCATCCCGGAGTGCAGGTATAAATTGACTGGTTGGCGACAATAACTCGCCCCATTACATAGGACTTAAAGTAACTGACGCAATCCCTGGTAACTCATTAGCACCATAACTATGTGAGCGTCTATTAACTGCTTCCGAATTACAATGTTAATTTTATTAATTTTATTTTTTACACTTTCTGATAAATTCACGTCATTATTTGACATTATACAACACTTGTAGTATCGAGTATTTATTAGTGATTCTCATGGAAATCATATCACTTGGTTTAAATAGGTTGATTTTACTTATATAGATTCTTTTACATATTGTGAATGGGAGAACGTTGTAGGCCTACAGTTTCTATTCTTTATTTTTATTCCTCTAAGTACCTGGTACTTATTGACAGGCCTGCACTGTCCTCCCATACCTAATATCACTGTAATTTGAAAACATTATAAAGCCAATTATTGTTAAAAGAGTAACCGTGGAGTTTCTTGCCGGCTCTTCTCCATAGGAAGCGACAAATTAGAACCGTGCACCTAGCTTTTGACGTTTCATAAGTGCCCTCGCAGGTTTATGTGAAATAAAATATTTTGATTTTGATTTTTGATTGAATCTGACTACAGTTATGTTAAACATAAGTACCTACAGGAAGGATTTTTGGAAAAATATTTAAAAACATTACCCTATTTTTGCGCTTTACCGTAGGCGGACATGGGCTTCAATCAAAAAGTCAAGATCAATACCAACTTAAACTTTTATTACTTTTACATAATCCTCTCAACAAGTAATTCTATTAACTACATATAAACACAAATGAACATGTAAACACCTTTTACTTTTACATCTTAAGTACCTATATGGTATTTATTCTACCTATATAGACTCAACATTATATAACGTATGGACTAGTAAACTACTATTTCCGGCAGTGAAAGGCTTTCAATAGGCTACCGTTTCCTGCTGAGAGCTTTAATATAGCTTGAGATAAAGATTATAATGGAGTTTATCGTATTTAAGTAACTTAATGACACTAATTATGTTGTGGTTTATTTGAAATGAAATGAAATGTTTATTTATGTAAGATCTTAAAAGATACTTTTACAGGTCAATATTTTGTTGATCAATATTTTAAAAACTAGATGGCGCCGGCATTTCCTAGCTGACTGTTCCCTGAGAAGAAAAGCCGAAACAAACTCAGAGGTCATGGTCTCTTTTAAAGTCCAAACATTATATTATTTGAATTTTATGTGAGTCTAACAATGCAGGGCAATGCCTGGAAGGGCCTTTTGAAGAAAGAGCCATTGCAGCTTTGAGCTGACCTGTCCCAACAGACGGCATGTATGTGTCACCGTGTAGCTCAACCCTATTTTAGAGAGCTCAACGACCCGTCACAAGACGCTACCAGATTTGCAGGATATTAGCGTAGGCCATTTACAAAATACTCAAAACCACCAGATTTGTTACCGTTGACGACAGAAAGCGTAGCGAAGGGAGAGTTTAATCAAGTTATGAACGCTTTTGTTTTGCCCGCGTGAAGGTCGGTAATTATCCCACGGGAACATAGTACCGGGATAAATATTATCGTATGTGTTATTCAAGTAATAAATTATCTGTGTGCCAAATTAAATCTAAATCCGTTCAGCCGTTTTTGCGTGATTGAATAACAAATATCTAAACATCCAAACTTTCACATTTATAATATTATATTAGTAGGATAGTAGGCTTCATTTGTTTCTTTCTAAATCTCTGAAAATCGTGTGTTTTATCAATACAACCGGAAAAGCTAACCATACTAAGTTATGACAACCAGGGCCCTGATTCACTACGACCACTTAACAATTCCTTATTTCGAAACCACGTCAATTTCTTAGATCACACACGACATCGACTCCTTAACGTTGCATTGGTTTCCAAAAAAACGGTATTGACGTAGTTTGAACGTAGTAAGATTCCGCGGGGAATCATTATAACTATACAGAATTGGTAGGTTTTTCCGGTAAAGAATAAACTAGCCCTTATCTACCAGAGTATAGTCATGACGTTTATAGGAGATCAAGAAAAGTTTGAATGATATAGATACCGTTCTTAGTTTTTAAATAATCTTAGCCCACTGCGGGTTGGTAGTTGTCACATGTCTTAGAGTGTTTAGTTCTGGGACATGCAGAAACCTGCATTATGAGAAAACCTTCATAATGTTTTCCTTCACCATTTTGAGAGCAGTGGTGCATTGGTAATGAATTATTTTACATAAAGTAAAGCGTCTGTCTGGATTTGAACCTACGACCTACAACTCGTAAGTTGCGGCCGTTACCACTGAGCCACCATTACTCAATGCAATTATTTTAACTTATTCAACATTCAAATATTTGATAACACATAAAACCTAAAAGGACACTTATGAAACGTCAGAAGCTAGGTGCACGGTTCCAATTGGTCGTTTCATTGGCTCACCGTACGTGCAAAGTTATATACCTATATAACTTTTCTATTTAGATGGGTGAAATGTAAATACCGTTAGATTATAATCTATCTCGCGAGATTGTGAACTGTCGATAATTTGTGAACTGCACCATACTGCTTACCGACCGAATAAGTTAGGTTAGGTTAGAATTGCGACCAACCGCGCGCGAGCTGAGCGAGCGAAGCGAGCGGTGCCGCGCCAGCGGCCGGCGAGCGCTACTTCCAAATTACTGGCAGTTGCATGACTATTTAGTAATAGCGCGAGGTTTCAGGTTTCAGAATTTGACGGTTTCACTTTTATAGGTTATAATCTACCGGAAAATACTGCTTTAAATTGTAAGCAGTATGGTGCAGTTCACAATTTATCGACAGTTTACAATCTCGCGAGATAAATTATAATCTAACGGTATTTTCAATTTTACGGTGACGTATACATATCTACTTATTTCTCATGTTCAAGAAAAGTCGTATATTTTGGCTATAAGGAAAGTACTTTCAATAGTCCGATAATAATGATACATACTCGTTGGTGGCGATAACTTCCACATACTTAGAGCCAATTAATTATGATGGATCGCTGGAAACCGCATGTATTACACATAGCCACACGTACGTAATACTGATTGTTAGGCTTATTGCTTCAGCGGCTCATTGGTTCAGCTGTTATATTTATTATGCTACCGCTTCCGATGTGTAGGGTTCACTTGGGCAAGGCAAGATAGGTGTAATTTTTTTCGATAGAATTTCAACATAACTGGCAATTCTTCGGGCTATGTACCGACATAGTCCGAAGAATTGCCAAACTTGGCCTTGGTTCTCCTGCGGATCTCTTCATTCCTGATTCGATCAAGTAGGTAAACTCCGAGCATAGTCCTCTCCATTGCCCGTTGGGTGACTTTTAGCCTTCTGATAAGGCCCATTGTGAGCGACCACGTTTCAGTACCAATATCTGGATGACCGAGCTTTGCTCGGTTTTTTTAAAGGTTTGACGTTTTATAAAAATGGAACCTAGCTAGATCGATTTATCGCCCCCGAAAGCCCCTGCATACTACATTTCACGAAAGTCGTTTTAGCCGTTTCCGAAATTCAGATTATATATATATATATATATATATATATATATATATATATATATATATACAAGAATTGCTCGTTTAAAGGTATTAGATATGCCATCACTGGCAACATGCACTGGTCAAAGACTTTCGTCTTGAGACACTGCGGGATGTGGGACAAGAAGATATTGCGAAGCTTCCCGAACGTTGCGCTGCCCAAAAACGCGGAGCTGATGAAAAAGTTAAACGTACCTAACTATTAAATACATGATTATGTCAGCTATTAAGCTGTGATGGCGATCCTGCGCAAGCTCTTCAACGCATTTTGAAATGGTCGTGAGGAAAACTATTTAGAATACATGATTATGTAGGTTTTAATTTATGAACTGTAACGACCTACAGGCATTAAGGCATTGGGATAATTATTGCAATGAACCAACAAATCGACCCTGGGGTGGGGTCGTCTTGGCGGTGTCTCTAGACATCGCCAATGCCTTCAACACCCTGCCCTGGAGTTGCACCAGGGAGGCATCACCGGATGCCGACCTACCTCTGTCGTGTGGTCGAGGCCTACTTAACGGATCGGATTAAGCTCACAATGCCACATTCGCAAAATGACATATTGACGCAAAATGACACATTCGCAAAATGTCATTTCTCAATATGCCACATTAGCAAAATGCCACATTAGCAAAATGACACATTCGCAAAATGTCATTTCTCAAAATGGCACATTCTCAAAATGACACATTCTTAAAAGTTAAAGCCAACTTAGTGACTTCTGAGCCGATGATTTATGAATAAAAAATAAAACTAATTTAATTACGTATTTAATCACATTATTTATTCATTTTCATTTATTTTAACACAAAATAAATTAAAAATGTAAACTGAAATAATATATGTCGCTGAGAATCATAAACATAATTAACAAAAAAAATTAACTTTTTTCAAAAAAGCTTATTTTTTTGTAAAATTGTAAGGATTCATCAACTATTTAGTTGCACAGGGTCCGCTGTTTGATGGTAATTATAATTGTAATATAATTATGTTTTAACCTATAAAATGGCTATTTATATAATTGTAGAAAAATAACTTTCCGCAGAAATTCTGCTAATGACAAACGGTTATCACTTAACGTTTTAACAATTTTTTATATTGTTCATCAAAATGGATGTCTTTGCTTTTCCGATTCTATCGGAAATTGTGAAATAAAGATTGTTTATATATATTGTCCCAGTATTTACTTTCTTGTTGTAATTTATGTATGAATAGATATAGTGAAGGTTTTTTAGGGATACGTCTGTTAATGTTTGTGATGCCAGCCTTCGAGGGCATTTGTTGTTCTGTGTCTTTGGTTTGCACAGCTCAAAACAGATGGAAGTAATTTTGGATACCACTGATTTTCGTAATAGGTTTGAAACCTTTTGTTTTGATTTGAGTCATCAAGGTGTATTAAAGCACTACAGTATTTTCTATTTACACACCGCCACACAGTAATCTTTTTTCCTTTGATATATCTTTGTTTGTTGTACCCTAGATCGCCACAAATCAGGGATTTGTATCCCTTTTAATTAGGAACAATCTTAAACTCTGGATCCATTTTAAATCGTAATTAATTGTTAAACAGCATAAGTCAACACAAATAGGATAACAAATAGTGTAATTGTCATTACACTGATTTTATTTTCCTTGTGAGTAAACTAATATTTTTTTATTGGAAGTACCCACCTTCGCTCATTTTTAATATAAAAAATTAACAATTTAAATATTAATAATGATTCGATGCAAATGTAATACAATGATATATCATACATTTAATGTCAGAAGAATAATTAGAATTATGATTCAAAGTATTTTTCCGCATAATTTTCCGGTTAATTGATTTGCAGCATTGATTATACGACTTGCTTAATCAAGTCTTTCTTAAAGTTAAAGCTAGGTGGCGTTATTCATAAAAACATTTAACGTCTAAATTTAAAAAAATTTACTATGTCCCAAGTGACATTTAGGTATTTTGATTATTTGACATTGTGCGAAAATGGTATTTTGCGATAGAGCATTTTGCGAAAATGACATTTTGCGAAAATGGCATTTTCCTAATGTGACGTTTTGCGATGTGGCGTTTTCGGAATATGACAATTTGAGAATGTGACATTTTACGAAATTTTAAAATGTCATTTTGCGAATGTGGCATTGTGCGCCTAATCCAACGGATCGTCATCTACCCCGGTTACCAAGGAGAGTGGAACCGGCGAGAGATGTCGTGCGGTGTCCCACAGGGTTCGGTCCTGGGGCCGCTACTGTGGGACATCGGGTACGACCGGATGCTGCGCGCCGACCTCCCTGGCAGCGTCAGCGTAGTTTGCTACGCTGACGACACGCTGGTCCTGGCACAAGGGAGGTCGTACCAGGCGGCGGCCGACTTAACGACACACGGGGTTGCGAGAATCGTGGATAGGATCCGGCAACCGGGACTCGAGGTGGCCTTGCACAAGTCCGAGGCGATGTGGTTTCATGGTCGTCGAACTGCACCACCGACGGGTTCCCAGATAACGGTGGGAGGGGTTCACATCGGTCGGTCGAGTCGACAATGAAGTACCTAGGACTCGTCCTCGACAGCCGGTGGAACTTCGCGGAGCACTTCCGACGTTTGGCTCCTAGACTAGAGCGGGCCGGGGCTGCCATACGCCTCCTGCCGGAGGTTCTACGCGGGGGTCCTGCGGGCCATGGTCCTATACGGGGCATCGGTGTGGGCGCCTACTTTGAGGCGCCAACCAGCACGCCGGTTGAAGGCGGTCATGACCATCCGGATGGTACGGGGATACCGCACGATCTCCGGTTAGGCGGCGGGCCTCCTTGCCGGATTGCCGCCATGGGATCTGGAGGCAAAGGTCCTCGCGCACACTTGGGAGTGGCGCGAGGAGGCCAAACGAGGGCGAGGCCGTAAATCCGCTGCCGCGGGAAATCGCGGCACGGCGGACAGAACTCCGGCGGGATCTCAATGGCGACGTGGAGAGTGCGATTGTCGCAACCCAGTGCTGGGCACGCCACAATTGCGGCGGTAAGTCTCCTCTTTGAGGAGTGGCTTGAGAGGCGGCATGGCGTCCTCGCCTTCCACCTGACACAGGTCCTCACCGGACATGGCTGTTTCGGGAGGTTCCTGTTTCGCTTAAGGCGGGAGGAAACGCCCGGGTGTTTCCATTACGAAGATCGCCCTGAGGACACGGTGGAGCATACGGTGGAGGTCTGCCCGGCTTGGGCGGGGCACCGCCGTGTCCTCATAGAGGCAATCGGCGGCGGCGATCTTTCGCATCCGGCCCTGGTCCAGGCCATGGTACGGAGCGAGAGTGCATGGCTAGCAGTCGCTTCCTTCAGCGAAGCAGTGATGCTCGCAAAGAGGGAGGCGGCGCACGTGACGGAGATGCAGTACATGCGCCCTCACGGCCGTGGCCTTCGCAGGAGACGGCCTGGGCGTCGGGAATCCCAGGCTGATTCCTGGCCACCGTAGGCACGGGCTTGCGGATGGCGAGTAATGGCGCTGTCCGGTAAGGGCTAAGCCCGGGTCGACGGCGCGTTGTGTTCCACGCGCGCCTCAAACAGATGTCAGCAACAACTGATGGGGCCCGCAAGGGCCAATGCATGCCAGGGGTGCGGGTTGTTCGTTGACCAATCTTGTTATGATTAAGTCCTATGTAATAGGAGGCGAGCCTTTTGCTATCAACCGAGCACAAATCCAGATTCCGGGCTGCTACTGAGAAGTTCAAGCCCGACCAGGGTATCGAACCCAGGACCTCATGATCAGCAGTACAGTAGCGCTTGCAAACACTGGACCAATGAGGTGTCGCATAGTCGTACTAGTCCCGGAAATACTGATTGGCTTTACCAAATATTTTATTTCCAACTAGCTGTGCCCGCGACTTCGTCCGAGCGGTATAGTTTTTTTACTATTATTTAAATATCAATGAAAACAAATAAAAATTCTAAAATAAAAGTAGCCTAAGTTACTCCTTATTACATCAGCTACCTGCCTGTGAAAGTCCCGTCAAAAACGGTCCAGCCATTTCAGAGATTAGCGGGAACAAACAGACAGACAGACAGACAAAAACAGTAAAAAAAAAATTCAAAAAAAATCAAAATCAAAATATTTTATTTCACATAAACCTGCAAGGGCACTTATGAAACGTCAGAAGCTAGGTGCACGGTTCCAATTTGTCGCTTCCTATGGAGAAGAGCCGGCAAGAAACTCCACGGTTACTCTTTTAAAAATAATTGGGTTTTACAATGTTTTCAAATTACAGTGATAATAGGTATAGGAGGACAGTGCAGGCCTGTCAATAAGTACCAAGTACTTAGAGGAATGAAAATAAAGAATAGAAAATCGTCTATAAATCTAATCTGTAAGGCCTACAATGTTTTCCCATTCACAATATGTAAAAGAATCTACATTAGTAAGATCAACCTATTTAAACAAAGTGACATGATTTCCATGAGAATCACTAATAAATAGGTGTTAATTGAAGCGATGTATAATGTCAAAAATGACGAGAATATGTCAGAAAGTGTAAAAAATAAAATAATTAAAAATTAACATTGTAATTTGGAAGCAGTTAATAGACTCTCACAAAGTTATGCTGTTAATGAGGTACCAGGGAAGCCACATGTGCAGAAGGAATTAATGCCAAACTTCCCTGTCTTCAACGTAGTCTTTTATCTTATAATATGCTTTTTTGATAAGGACACGTTTGATGTGAGTTTTAAACTTTCCATCGCTAAGTTCTGTAACCGACTTTGGCAACTTGTTATAGAAGCGGATACTGTTTATTAGAAATGACTTGCTAGTTTTAGTTAATCTAAATTTTGGAATCACGATTTCATCTTTACTACGTGTATTTAGATTATGGAAGTCGCATCTTTTTTTGAAAAGACCTAAGTTTTTGCGGTTGGTATATGTACCATATATATATTCATATGCATGTAGCAAAAACCGGTTATTTCAGTATTGCAAACAGACACTCCAATTTTATCTATATGTATATATGTGTATAGATGTATAGATAAGGAAAATCTGAGGAAATCCATGTATTATGAAATGTGGCGGTAAATTCTCATATCGGTGTAATTTCGTAAGTACGTCCGCCATTTCGTTCCTCTTCATTTAAATATAAATACCGTACACTTACGTGTCATCGAATAACATCAAGTACTTTACATACTATCAAACCTTTCCATTGCACAACTAATAACATTCAATATTAAAATATGAAGAGTTTATACTCTGTGACCTGTTACAGCATGTTTACGGCCTATTAATTGTTCGTTGCGCAATGCAAGTGAGATGAAACGCGGTCAAGTAAGATGAGATGTTACGATAGCATTACGTTCGAGTGGGTAAAGTAACTTTATAGATATGTGTGTTTGGAGCAATGATTGATGCGGACCACGCCAAAAAAGGTTACATCAGCGTTCTTCAATATCATAATAGCATTAGCACTTCAGTTAACATATCCGTCTTCATAGGTCCCCACTTGAAAATTGGGTCTCCAAAGACCTCTGAATCCAAGCATGGACTGCCTGGACCTACTAATTTTCTTCTCTTCTTCTTTTTGTGAGTCATGTTTACCGCAAATAAACGTATTTTCTTTCAATTTTTAATTTTTTTTTAAGATACTCTCTTAATTTATTATTACGGACTTTCTCATGTGTTTATTATTCTAGCGTATGGAACTCGTAGGTTGCAGCTGAAAATCAGTGTCAGGTGGTCACCTTGTATTGTCATGCTGAGCTGAAGCCTATTTTCATTGAGTTCCTGTTTTTTTTGTTTTTAATAGTTTAGAGGCTTTTTTTGCTGCCAATAAATGCATTTCCTTTCTTTCTTTATAACTGCGACTCGTCTGCAACTCTGTCTTTCTGTGACCTTTCACAACTTAACGGTTTAATTTGGATAGATAGGGACATCTGAGTTAGGACTTAGGATACTTTTAATTCCCATTATAGGTACGGTCCCATTGAATAATTTCCGGCTTCCTACGAGGGCGAAGTCGGGGGCAACATTTCTCGAATTTAAGGTTAAAGCTACATCGAAAGACAGAACTGTGACAAAACTTAACTTTAATAGAACTTATCTCATCAGGGACATGGCTTTTACATTTGACTGACAATTTTTGCGTCCATTTTGTTTAACTTTCATCCTAATCTGTATCCACAGATTTCGCTAAAGATCGATGCTCTGTTACCTCTGCAATTTCTTAACAAAAACCTTACAAAGCAACCAATCCTACAATATACAAGTAAAACTCCACCTCTATATGAATTAATACGTCTAATAAAAACCGCAGCTCGACCACTTTCGATCGCCGTCGTTTTTTCCGTTTTCCAGCCGAGCCACTTTTACTCAACAGGCCAGTTCTTAAGATTTTACACACATATATGGACACACACCTTCGAGAGTGTCCACTTGCTTCCGCGGTCTATTGAAATTGTGGATAGTAGATAGAAAGGTACGCTGTCCAAGAGATAAGGAAGGAATATCTTAGGTGACGTTTTGTGAGTCACGTGGACTGCGGAAGTTGACTTTGGGTGTTCAGAGGAATTTATGCTCGTTGCTTAGATTTCTTGTTCGAAGTTTTGCCACTAACTAGTACTTAATAAAATTCGCATAAGCGAGGGAGCAGCTAAGTATGTAGGTACTTATTGCTTAAATCATAGGTCCATGGGTATAATTAGCGGGTAGTACGCAATGAAACTAGGAATGATATGATCATCATAATCTGCCCAGTCTTTTTTAAACCATGTTGGGATTGACTTCCGGTCTAACGGAATACAGCTGGATACCAGGATTGATATACCTATGTGAAAAATATAACTATATAGAGTAATTTGTGGGTAGGGTTCCGTGTGGTGCCGAACGTAAAAGAGTAGCACCATCCCATTTCTTCCCGTGGGTGTCGTAGAAGGCGACTTAAGGGACTTACTAGAGAATGGATAGCAGCGTTCTCTATGCATTTGACCACCATACTGCGATCGCCAACCCGCCTGCCAAGCGTGGCGATTAGGGCAAACCCCCCCTTTTTGGGGGAGGCGGTCATGTTTTAAATAAAACGGTAGTACCTCCGAAGTGCATTTTGCCACTGCGTGACGTAATTCTTGGTCATTCGCCAACGTAGGCTAACATAGATCCAAGGTGCCTTAAATGATCATATCTGTACTTCTTATCTTCTAAACCAATAAATTAAATTAAAGTGTATGTTTGTAATGTCATCAAATAACAGCTTTTTACTAAATGCATAATTATGAAAGTACATAAATACAGTAAATACATTACTTATTTAATTTTTTTGTCAGTCTGTCTGTATGGTTCGGCTAATCTCCAAAATGGTTGAACCGATTTTGTCAGGACTTTCACTGGCAGATAGCGATGTTATAAGGAGTAACATAGGCTATCGACACGCGTGCGAAGCCGCGGGCACAGCTAGTTTTATTTTAAACAACACTAGTAACTCCGAAGTATACCACAGCATGACACAATTCTTGGTCAGGGAGACATCGATATCTCTGGCTAACTTTCGCGGCTTTGCCTGCCCGTAACGACTGTCTGTCACCGATAGTTATGAAGTACCTAGAGTACCTAAAAAAATGAAAGGTAAGATACCTTACCTTTTATTTTTTTCATTTTCATGGCTGGTCTGAAATGAAAGTTCAAATGAATTTGATATATAAATGTTCAAAAAGGATGCAGAATCAACGCAGGGAAATCCAGAACAGCGCAGAGGTAGCATCGAAACCCTTCTATCTATACATAGTGCGCATGTGTTTGTGTGCACATGTTCGTAACATTCGTCTTTCGTCCAGTGTGTACGTTCACAATGGATGTTCATACGGGTTTCGCACTAATTTAGAGTATTCCGGAAGGTATAAGTGAACCTATTATTAAGTTAATTACAGATAAGATAATATTAGATAAAGCTTTTCTAATGCCATCTTTTCCTTCTTTATGGCTGTTGAATTGAAACACTCACTCATTTTATTGTACCTATCAAATTGTAAGCGCAGATCGCATTCATTTTATAACTTGTTTTTATAATACGTGGAAAAGTCGTGGGTTTAACTCACTCTGTAGCTCAAATGTGTTATATTGTAATGTGTAACTGTTAATTTCACATCTCTTTTATCTTCTCTATCGCAGGTGAGCTGGAAGAGATTTCTGTAGAAATAAGCTTTTCCTCATTGCGTATTTTTCCGTTCCTTTCTTCTTGTTTGTTTATATGTGTGTGCATAAACGGTTAAATAAATAAATAATAAATATAAAATAACACACAAAATCGCCATATTTAGACATGTCACTATTGCACATTAAATGAACAAAAAATGTTCCGAATCGCCACTTAGGTACACCAAGATAAATAACAAATTCATGTATAATCGTCAGTTTAGTTACCTCGCTCTATCGCCCGCGGCAAGAGCCTAATTGTAATTGATAGGTAACTATTAATTATAGCTATTACAGGTAACTTTCTTCCGTTATGTCAGAGGAACTCTTACGTCGCGTCCGGTTAACATGGTTTAGTAATTTAGATGAATGAATGTGGAACATGTAGGTTGTTATTATTTTATTATTAATTATTGGTTTACTGTATTGGATTCTATTGTCAGCTTGTACTCTGTTTTGAAGGAGAAAATAGGCGTCTCATTGTTTTTAACTATCACTAAGCTGGTATTCCAGCTTAGTGATAGACGGGTTGGCGATTTCAGACTAATATTTTGTATTAAAATATTAGTCTGAAATCGCCAACCCGTCTTTGGTGAACAATGCTCGTGCCCTTTCTGTATATATGGTAATGGCTGAAATTATTATCATAAAGGAAAAGCCCGGGAAGGCCTATACTGAATAACAAATCAATCTGGAGATTTCTGATGTCCAAACCTTTCATTTGAAGTACATTATAAAACCAGTTTTTAAGAATGCTAATGCTAATATAGGCTTTTTGAAACTAAGATTGGAATTTAAACTATAACAAAGGTGTGTTTAAAACGCTACCTAGCGGTTTATGCAGTCACAAAAGACACAATCACGACAATGTCTTAGATTCTAACATTCTCCTCACAGTCATAGAAAGATTAGGTTAGTAGGTATTTTCTATTTAGTATAATCCCTTCTTTCTGTCAGAACTGCTTTGGACATGACAAAATATTGAACAAAAGGACTAATTTTTGTGATTTACGTTGAATATACAAATACTTAAGTTTGTGCGTTGTCACTGATATTAGGCGTAGTAGACTAACTTTGTTGTCGCTCCCGGTCAATTTATTATTTACTAGCTTTTGCCAGCGGCTTCGCCCGCGTGGTGGCCAGAAATTATCCCGCGGGAACGTAATACCGGGATAAAAAGTATCCTATGTGTTAATCATGGTTATAAACTATCTGTGTACCAAATTACATCCAAATCCGTTCAGCCGTTTTTACGTGATTGAGTAACAAACATCTAAACATACAAACTTTCACATTTATATTTATTAGTACAATCTTAATAAAGTGACCATACGTTCCGTTTTGAAGGGGACTGTCCCTTTGCTCAGTCAACAGTCCCGTAGTCCCCATACAAAGTTCCGGGACGCAAAATAGTCCCGTTGTCTGAAACAGCGCGAAAAATTAATATTACAGATCTACCAAATGCCGTATTTAATTATAGTATAAATAATCGGTTATAGCAAAATCAGGAGGGGTGACGCCTTCGAAAAAAGTGGTTTTCTGTTTGACCCGTATATGTATCTTCGCGATTTTCTAGAAAGCTAGTGATCCGATTTAGAAGGGGAACGAAAAGACAGTTTAACTCAGAAATAGCTCAGTTACTGTCTACCATTTACTGCTTGGAGTTTAACTGTGAAACTAAAAGATAATGACACTAATCAAGAGGCACATGCCCCCACAGACAGTTGTTATTTCCATAAATCTTATTGAATTTCTTTGCCCATTTGCTTCTTGTGCCCCCCCCCCCCTGTACCCGCCCATGACAATAGTACTGATGATAAAACGTGTGTTAATTTTAATTCTTAACCTGCTATATGGCGTCCCCAAAAAATAAATCGTCAGTTTAGGATCTACCCTCATAATATGGACAACAATAGAATTTGTTTCAAACAGACTTAGAGATAGGACTTAGTTTTCGGACTTAGCCTTTCGCATTCAGTTGTACAGCGTATACGGACTGAAAAGTACGAGAGACGGCCACAAATGTCATGATGTCATAAAATAAACTAAATTTCTGATCAGAAATTGAAGTTGGGAACATGGCAACCTCCACTTTCCCGGTGACACCCGCGAAAGACAACATTTCTTTGAAAAAAAAAACATAAAATATTTTGAATTGCGTGAGCCCGCGAAATTCAATTTTTTATATTTTTTTGCAATTGACTGTACGTATCGGACGGACGGCACAATTTGTACGTGTGCTAAAAAGGGAGGAAAGGTCAGGCATCATTTTCACGGTGCACAAGATCAAGCCATAGAAATATTGATTTCACGGACATTGAACACACGTTTATTGTAACACGGTGTGCAAATTGACTTTCCGAAGCCTTAGACTTGTAGTAAATCTGGAGTTTCCCTTATTTCAGCAGGTGTCACAGGATGGCGCTGCGTTCGGTTGGGGATGGCAACTGTCACCGCTGGGGCCCGCCAGTACCGTAGGACACTATTATGTCAAGCTACCACAAGTAAGTCCACTTAAAACGTACCTGAACTACTTGGTTTGCGAACAACTCAGGGTATATAGCGCAACAGTAGTTTGCTTGCCTTAATGTCTTAAGTACCTACATGTCACAGTGTCGTTTAAAGTTTTGAACTAAGTCCGAATTATATTTTATTTTGTTTCAATCGTTTTCGGTATCGATACCCAAAACGTGGGTAAAGTTTTACTAGCTAATTTAATTTAACTTTTCATAGGCAAGACTAGACCCATTATGCCTACGAATTTAATACTTAATTAGGCTCTATGAAAACAGTCATGCCTATTTCCGTGCAAATTTACTATTGTTTTGCTATGTCATTACTTATTAAGCATAGAGTAAGGATATGCCTGGATCGAGTATTACATATCGTTCATGAATACGGTAGTAAATGGGTTGTTATTTATTTAACACTTTAAGCACACAAATGCACAGAGTCGGACTTAATGCCATTGGCATTTTTACCAGTCAGAGACAAACAATGGTAGGTGAAATAAATTCGAGGGATAACTATTTTAAATATAAACCCAATCTACAATGATTCCTGCAGGTCACAGTCATAACAATTCCTCAGACATCCTTCCTCTATCACTATCTTCTATCATTCCTCTATGTATTATTCTCCTCCTGCTTTCCAGTCTGAGCAACAAGTCCGGTACGCGGCAGACGGCAGCGGCTACCACGGCGCCGTGAGCGTCAACACTAACAGCGACCATCACGAACATGCAGCTAATGTGGCGGTGGGACAGAAAGCTGTAGAGCTTAGTCATAAGGTGAGAACTTAATCTACTAAACCCATACGTTTTTCTCTCTGAATACTCTTTACAGCGGAGCCGTAATCTCAAACAGTTAGCAAGGTTAGCAGCGACTTGCTTACTGGAATATTTTCCAACCATGGCAGAAGCTATTCTAGTGGTACATGTGCAGACAGTGGAAATAATTTAAGTTATATTAAACTAAAAAAAACCTGCCTAGCAAAGTAGCCCTCCAAGCAGTTACTTCCGATTTTAGTTTTTAGGCCAGACAATGATAAACAGAAAAGTAAAATCTTAAGTCCGAATAGCTCTATTATGTAATTATTATATTTCGTTTCATTTCAGGCACAAAACTTATACGACAACGCACAGACACAGAACATTACCCAGCTGCAAGCGCCGCCATCGAACAGTCAGCAACCAGTCGACATATACTTCCTGCAGCAGCAATACCAACAATACCAGTCCAACCCACACCTGCAGCTACCAACCCAGGGCGAAACCATCCCCAACTATAATGGGTACAACAACCAAGTCCAATATAACCCCAATAAACTTTTAAGGGACCACTCGAACCCTCTTCAGCAAGAGGACCCCAACGAGTACCATCCCGAAGTCCTACAGGTCTTCAAAAACCACAATTGCTCAAAAGAAGAAGCCTCCAAAGAATTACAGAATGATCTGAATAAATCTAAGGAATTGTTCGCCGAAATTCCGTCGTATGATATTCATGATATTAATAATTTTGGAGCGACGACTAATCCTTATTATAGGGGTGCAGTTAAGTTTACAGTTGAAGCCCCGAGGGCTAATGCTCGTAACGAAAGATTTTATTTTACTACTATTGAAACTCCTACTACAGAAAATGCGACTCAAGTTGGTATTGATAAATTAGTAGCCTCTACCCAAGATCTTATAACGAACGAAGATTTGTTAATCATCAATCATGCGGCTGAAAAGCATGTGAATGACCAATCAGATGACCTTATAAAACCTCGTCCGAGATATGTTTTCAGGAATAATAATAATAATAATGATCATACCGACCAAGATAGTAGAACCAATCACATAACAGTCAAAGCTAAAATCGGTAACATTGTGAAAAGTGATGTAGAACACCTAGAAGATGACCGATTTAAAGAACAAATCTTAAATACAAATTCAAATCAATATGACTTTGCGAGACCTATTGTAGTTCAAGATAATTCGTATAACAATTTCAAAGAACAAATAGTTGATAATCTTGTGTCTACAATGGTTCCATATATGGCGAATGGCTACCAAATAGTAGGAGTTAGAGATAATGTAGAAGAAAATAACACAAACAATAATAACTATAATTCAAACGAGAATAGTGAAGGATTAGTTAACGTTACTCCTAGACCAGTTAATCAGAATTATCTTGCCCCTATAACAGTAGCATTGAGGCTACTCAATGCAAACGATACAGACGCTTTCAACACAATAGATGATCACGAAGCATCAGACAGTGAACTTATTTCTGATACAGTACACAGTCCGCCAAGAGAAAAGACGATTGTTGAAGTACAACAATCTATACCAGTTGAAATCACGCATATAAATGACGTAGAAGTCCATGAATATATTGATTTTGATGAAGGGCGCAGCAATAACAAAGGACCTTTCGATGTAGCAAAATCTCTCTATAACAAATATGTTGATGCTTTGAAATCTTCAAAGAAAATACAAGATAATATGAATCAGCTTTTGTATAAATATGGTGCACAGAAAGAAGACAACGACAGTGAACATTATGATAATCAAGATAATGAGCAGAAGGAACAGCTTGAACCAAGCGAGAATATTCAATCTCCAGTCGAAGTTAGTCCGAATCAAGAAGATACAGACACTCAGAGAAGCGAACAAGTTCGTTATTACAATTACGCTAATGATAATCAGAAAATAATCCAACCCATTATCATTGAAAAGGAAGTACCTATCACTAAATTCGTTGATAGGTTCATTGAAAAAAAGGTACCATACCCCCAACGAGTAGAAGTACAAGTACCTGTTGATAGGCCTGTACGCGTGGAAGTACCTTATGAGAAAATTATAGAAAAACCTGTAGAAGTAACAAAATACGTTGATAAACCTTACCCGGTTGAGGTTCCTAGACCTTATCCCGTTGAAGTTAAAGTCCCTTATCCAGTACAACAGAGAGTGTATGTTGACCGTCCAATACATATTCCCTATCCAGTTGATAGAATAGTGGAGAAGCATATATCACACCCAGTTCCTATACCAACTCCTGTTGGAATACCTTATGAAGTCCAAATTCCAGTTGAACACAAAATACTATATCCAGTTCCCGTTGACAGACCGGTACCAGTCAGAGTGGAAATAGAGAAACCAGTTGAAAGGGTAGTAAATAAAGAAGTGGCTGTACCTTATGCAGTTGAAAAAAGAGTTCCTTACCCAGTTCACTATGAAACCAGAGTTCCTGTACTCTACCCGCTTGAGAAAAGAATTCCAGTACCTGTTGAAAAGATAGTTGAAAAACCTGTGACGATTACTAAGTATGTTGATAAGCCGATACATATACAGGTACCCGTTCCTCATCCCGTTGCAGTCCCAGTACATGTCCCCCAGCCTTATCCAGTGGATAGAATTGTTGAAAGAAAAGTTCCTTATCCGGTCCATGTAGACAGAATAGTCGAAAAAAAAATCCCTGTGCAAGTTCCTTACCCAGTCGAAAAAGTCGTTGAGAAAATTGTAGAAAAACCTGTAGTTGTAACCAAATATATTGACAAACCATATCCTGTAGAGAAAATCGTTGAGAAGAAGGTTCCATATCCAGTACAAGTACCATTCGAAGTCAAAGTCCCTTACCCCGTAGAAAAGATCGTCGAAAAGCAAGTAAATGTGCCAGTGCCAGTATATAGATACGGTCATCACGAACAGAATTCTGAAACGAGGAATAACGCTCAATACCAGAATTATAAAGAAGAAAGACTAAAGAGACTGCAGAATCAGCAACAAATATACATAGCACAGTATTATCAGTTGTTGAAGGAAAGGCAAAGACAACCAGTTCAGTCAACTCCATGGGGAAATCAATATGCATCTTCTTACCAATATATAAACAATACTTCAGATAGCAAGCCAGAGGACAGGAAACAGAGCAATTTAGCGAATTACTTGACTTATCTAACCAATGCTCAAAGTAAAGGTAACTCTAACCACAGTCAGTACTACGGGCCAGTACCAACTCAGAACCAAGACGATTGGTGGCAAAACAATAAAAATTATGTGGTTGAGGTGAAAATGAGAAGGGCAGATAGGGAACCGAAAATGAGCAACTTGCGGATTGAGTATGGAGGATTTAGGCCTCCGTTAATACCTAGCACTGAAGTAGATTTGGATGGGATGCCCATTCATAAGGAGGCGTGAGTGAAGGGCGATATTTTTGTGGCTTTAAATTGTAATGGTCACTAGGTTAAATGTTAAGATCCCGTGGTTTTGTGACTACAGCTGAAATAAACCGGTATAGTAGGCCTAAAGTCCATTTTCGACAACTTCCTAAATGTTTTTTTTAATACTAAAAAAAACAATGATATCTTACCTAGTTTGCCATCTTCTTATTACATTGCCCTCTAAAGGTATCGTAAATTGTGAACATACCAAACGATGAGGATGAAACCGAAAAACAATACATGAAGGCTTTTGTAAAAATGCTCCAATTTAATTAATTTATAGTTATATTCTATTTCAGTATTTCTTTAGATAAATGTGTCATAATTTTAGTTACTATGCAGGTTTTTATTTTCCTTGCGAAAATTAAGTAGTTTTAATACTTATACGTAAGCATAGTGTACCTAAATACCTAATGATTTAAGAGGCTAAAGGCTAGAATATTCAAAAGATACACAAGTAATATATTTCAAAGTAAGACATTGATTTTCCTTGATGTGTGAGCAATCTGCAAATTCTTTGTTGAAATTATTTATTGTAATTTTAGTGTGTAAGAAATGTAAATATTGTGAAATAGAACTGTTGATGGTTTGAAAAATAAAAATATTCTTAATTAAAATTAATTTTAATTTGATCAATTATTCTAAAACAAAGTATTTGTGATATACATAGTCATCTATATATACCCCCTTACATATAAACGTTGCTTAAAGATATGAGATGTTTAAACGTCAAAAAGGTAGGTATGGTAATCATTACTTAATTTTAAGAAATGTTTTTAAATAAGTGGTAATGTGTAGCTACGGGTAAATAAGGGATTTAAAAGTAAACAACAAGTGTGGAATTAAAAATAAAATTTATTTTTCATTTTGAATATCTCACAAATTCTTCGACACACGTCCACCTCGCAGGCAAAATGTACTACACTAAATTATTATAAAACAAAGCTCATATATATAAATATATATAACTACATTTAAAACAGTATTATGTATTTCGGGACAACTGGTCGCATCGTCGTAGTTAGTTCAACAACCGTCGAACATTGCGAGAAATAATTATTTGGGCTTTGTATTATATATTGCATTATTTGTTTTAAAATAAAAATAATCTTGGTTATTGATTTTTGATGTCCAAGAAAAGGACCATCATTTTTAATACTTAGGTTTGTTTTCTGATATAAATTCTATAAATATGTTGTTGTAGCTATAATTATAGAAAAATTAACTGCAAGTTTTCATTATTTGTATTATGCAGTTTTAATTTAACGACACATTACTAATAAAGAGCAAATAAACATGTGTTTGTTAAATAATCCAAATAATTTGCATTTTGAATTCTATTTCACATAGAATTAAACTTCTTTTTGTTACCACCCTATAAATATAGGACATAATTTGTATTTGAGCAAAAGAAAGTTCTACTGTATTTCAAATAAAGAACAATAAAATAGTGCGTAGTATATTCCATGGCGCCTAGCTTCTCACATTTGGCATAGACAACACGACAGTCGTCGCCGACACGTCAGAATTTGTGATTCCATGTAAAAGTTATAACACTACTCTTAATTATATAATAGAAAAGTGATCCGCGATCGCCCCGCCGCACACACACATCCATACCTATTTATTATAATAATATTTATCACCTAAAGTATGCGACAGTCCACACACGAAAGAAAATATGACAAAAAAGAAAATCAAAGCTCACACAAATTGAAAAAGAAAGGTTTTAGTGAATCACAATATCGAAAGGCTGATTACATCGAGTAGACAGGAGTGACACGACCATAATGAACGATTATTGCTATAACTACAAGTCCGTAATACTTTGATCACAATACACGTCTAACGATTTAAGTGAAGTATACTATAACGCGCCTAAATTCAGTGTGTACCGACCGTACAGTCACATCGTGAACCTTTGACACTTTCTAATTCAGCCTTATAATTAGAAAGAGCAACTGGCGAGGGCGAGCGCGCCGTCGTGCGACCGACACGACACGACCTCACGCATCGGTTGCACGACCACACAATCACATTATAAACAGTTTATCGCTATTCAGAGACAGCCATATTTTGTATTTATATTTTGTTATATTGGAAAATGAAAAAAAAAATCATTAACACTAAGCTAGATTGTATCTGTTGAGCTCAAACTCACTTTGTACATTATTACAACGATTAAAATACATAATGTAATAGTATATAAGCGATAGCACAATAACACTGTCTGTTCGGGTGTGCCGTTCACAGTATTAAATAATGTCTTTTAAAAAAACACGATTTTATAAAACAGAATTCCAAATATAAATTAAATAAAAAGTGCACGGCACACCCGGTCAGGCAGACGACTTATCTACAGAAAAAAAAAACAATCATGTAATAATAAAATTGATGACACGAGTAAAATTATTTATACAAAGATGCGCTGACTGAGAGCGTGAATAACTATGTTTTTTTTTTGAAGATCATTTCACTGTGACACTCGATGATTACCACTTGGCACATTTATACGCTCCATACATTGTCCAACACTACATCACAAATAAAACTCTTAAGTCACGATCAATTAATTTATTTCCTTACAATCGTGGATAGAGCGAGTGCTGAAACTCGTTTCCGCCGCGAAAACAGCAAATGATAACGATACGATAATAATCGAATACAACGATCGAGTAATAATCGATCGGCTGACAACACTGTTTCATTTATAAATCGAATAATAATACAAATTCGAGTTGGGTGGGCGTTCTGTTTTCAAACATGATTTTAAAGAGTGAAAAATTTTCATAGACAGAGGATTTTTTTTACATTTAATTTTTTTTTCTTTATTTAAATTAACACCCTACTTTCCTTATAGCGAACAGTTTAACTTGTTCTTTATAAAGAAGAAACACTACAGACTAGTTGAACCACTAGTCGATATCCTAGGTATAGATAACGAACTTGACGAGGAAAATACATTACAACATCATATCCGCACGATAACGACCAGTTTTCAAAAATCCAATTTAAAAACGGAACGCCTCACAATTTTTACATAATTCGAACATCCAGGTGTTTAAAAGTCGAAGAGTTCCGGCGGCGGGATGGGCTCGGACGGCAGGCAGTCGCAGCTCAGCTCGAACGTGGGCGGCGACGGCGGCGAGCGCGCGCGGCCCTGGCGCCGCAGGGTGTGCACGCTGTACGAGTGCGCGTGCGCCACGCGCCGCGCCCGGCTGGCGCGCGGCACGTCCTCGCTGTCCACCCGCAGCGACAGCGACGAGCGGGGCTGCACCGGGGTGCCTCGCGCCGGAGACACGGGCGGCCGGAGGTAGTCTGACCGTGCTAGCGCCAACTCGGCTGGCGTATAAGCCGCTAAGAAATGAGCCAGCGCCCCAGAAGGCGTTCTCGCTCCACCGTTGGCAACAAGAACCATGTCTTCGGCCGACAGGCGCAAGGAGTCAGAGCGCGGGGGCGGCGGCGGCGGCGGAGGGGGCGTGCCCCTCTCGGACGAAGAGGAGCGCTCCCGGCGGCGCGGGCGGGGCGCGCGGGGCGTGCGCGCGCGCGCCACAGGCGGGGACGGGGGCGGGGACGCCGAGCCAGGGGATGGCGAGCCAGGGGAGGGAGGCGTGGCGGTGCGCCGGCGCCGCCGCCGCCGGGGAGGGTTCTGGGGCAGTCACAGCTTGAGCTCGTTCGCGATCTTAGACGCAATATTCTTGAAACCGATGCTGGTGCCTGCGGATGAAGGATTGCGTTGTTCAAACTATACTACACGAACTGTTTGACATTTGAAATAACAGTACAAGATCGAATGGCTGACTGAATTATGTTCAATCACCGCAACATTATCATTTTACTCCTTCAAAAACTCGTCCTTTCCTGAACAAAAGGAAGAGTTTTACTGTCAGATTAAAACTGGCATTAACACAAATTACACGACAGATTTCAGTTTACAAAATTAAAGATGGTAGCTATGTATTTTTTGGAAGTGCTGATGCTAAAAATGAAATTAAAATATCAAAAGCAAGGTATAGCGACTTTAAAATTGTATTTTATGACATGACTGAAGTTTTCATGGCTTTTGGGGGTGCTGAAAACGAAAATGAGGAAAATCTAAATTTAAAACTGAGGTTTTCTGCAGGAAATCCACTAAATTAGCCTAAAATCAAAGTTTCTTACCGGATATCCGCTTGAATCGCACGCCATTGAGCGAGAGTCGTGGCAGCTTGCACACCTCAATCTCCCACTGTACCAGGGAGTCGGCGTTAGGGTCGCCGTGGACGCACAACAGGAGGAATCGCTCACGCTGTTCGTAGTCGCAGTTATTTGCATCAAGCACCTGCAGGACAAGTTGTAGTCGTGAAATCAAAGTAAAGGTGTAATTGAAATAACTCAAAACTCCAGGTTTGGTCTCAATTTAAAAGTTGCTCATAATGATAAGCGCAACAAGAAAAATAGTCCAACCAATGTTCCAGAATGTTCCTAAAGTGAGGCATTCGCTAGTTCACAATTTTTTTTACCTTACACTCTCAGAAGACTCGCAACATTATGGTATTTTTGTCGAAGTCAGGATGTAGTCCGTTCATCTATCTATACATTATTCTTTAAACGTCAAACGTTTGAAGAATAATGTATGCAGTTCATTACTTACTAATTTGGCCGTTTTATAACGACATTGAAGATTTTTGTGGCATCGACAAGCCAAATTTTATAGTGATCACATACCTTGCGGATCTCAGCCATAATCTCGTTGGGATCCCGAGATGAGGTGGTCTTCATGCTCCACGTAAACCGAAGAACGCGGGGCTTGACCTGCTCCTCATTTCCGCCTACGCCGCCGCCTTGTCTGGACATGTCATAGCATTATGTTAGAACAGGCAGAATTAAGGCTTGAGATCTATAAGCGTTACATACGGATATGGACCTTACATTTGTTTTAAATAATGTTCATATTCCTCTAAGGGCTGATTTTTCAATAGTCAGATAACTTTTATCAGAGGAGTAAATACATCGCGTCGGTTTGACATCTTTTGTATAGAAAATATGCCAAACTGTCAGATTTATTCTTCGGATAAAAGTTATCTTACTATTGAAAAATCAGCCTCAAGTTTACTTTTACGTTTCATACGAATTTGAAATGTATGTTTTTACTTATAATGTTCATTTTAGTACGAAACGCTTACTTAGCCAAAGTAAAGTCTAAGTAAGCTTTATAGATCTCAGCCTAAGACCAGGACATAGGGTTACAATTTAATCTAAACCGGTGGTTAATAGAACTAACAAAGTCACTGTAAAAAATGACGAGATTTTATTAAACAAGGTGTAATTCTAACCACCGTTAACCTCATAAGGGATCATTGTACTTATCATTATGAATAACTTTTACTGTAGGACCAAACCTAAAATCGCCAAAAAAAATCAGCTGTTCCCTACATTTATGTTCGCATAACTCGTCAAAATGTAAGGAACAGCTGATTTTATTTTCGCGATTGCAGGTTTGGGCCCATAGTAAAAGCTGTTCATAATGATGAGTACAATGACCCCTTATGAGGTTAACGGTGATTAAAATTACACCCTGTATTTATTTGGGCCATTTTTTGTCACCGGGCCAGATGCGAAAGTGGGTCTGTAATGACCCTCAAAACCACAAAACAAATAGCTATAGGCTAACAGGAGGTTTGACAGTTTATATCAGTGGTTGTAAAGGGATAAAGGGGTAATAATGTAACGTAGAAACCGAGCACTCTTGAATGCAAGAATTTAAGTCATAGAAAGATTATTATGCCACGGCTACATTATCTCAATAAAGCGAACTACACTTCGTGCTCTCTGTTTAACGGCGTTACGCCGAGCGTTGTGCGAGGGAGAGCGACAATGTAGCTGTAGCATATGGGACAGGTAAGAATTTATACAAAATATATCTTTAGCAAAAATACCGAACCACACGCCTCATCAAGTTTGCTCGGGTTCGTTATAGTATCAAAATTGGTAGCTAAATCAAGTACTAGTTAGTGATTACAAGCGAATATTTAATTAATAACAGTTAATATTTGAGTTTTGATTTGGTGCAAAAGGTTGTATGTCAAAAATTTCATACTTATTCATATAAATGAAATTAAAGCGCTATTAGTAGACGGGCAAGCGCGTCCGAACTCGATTGTTTAAATAATTATATGTATGAAAATGAAAATAAGTTGTTGCAGAAAATAAAAATTCGTTGACTTTTTCAGATAATTTCTAGAAGAATTTTTTTAAACAATTGCAGCATTAATCATTGCTAGTATCGAACTTTGCAATATTTACGATTATATTTTTGTCTTAATAGGCTCGCCCTATATTACATGGGGGTGACAAAACGTGATGTTGTTTTGTAACGTTTTGTCTTCGCAGTGTATTTTCCTTAGACTGTTACCTATCAAGCATTGATTTATGACCCAATTGATATAAAATCTATTACTTCTAGCGGCGAGACCTTCGGAGGTATACTGCGCTTCAATAGATTTTAGTTTTTATTTTATTTAAAAAATCGAGTCAACAAAACGCAACACAAGTTATAACACTAAATATACTCAAAACAAAAACTAATGTGGCTAATGGACGTACGAACAAGTACGCGTGTGAAATACCTCGACGACTTTTTTCACCTGTGTCACTAACAGTTTGTGTACTAAGTAGGGTACTACATGGGCGAAAAAATACGATGAGCCATATGTTAGTGTGCGTACTTGTTGGTGCGTCTATCGCCCACTTTACACAAAAATAATCACTTGATTTTTCATACAGCAACAGTCAACAACGCAAATCGGCTAGACAGACAACAAACAGGGGATAAAATGTCGAATATACTAGGATAATTACCCAAGCATGGTTTGTGGACTAGCGCCTACCGCATGCTTCGGGGTGGTACCGTCCAATGGCCTAAAAACAGAAAAACATAAACACTAATGCTAAACACTAGGGGCACGGGGTGTGGCGACGAATACAATACATACATTGATGATTTGTTATACGCTGGTGTGGAAAATTATTTCGAAACATGATTCGAAAGAATTGATGTTGAAAATTGTAGACTGCGACAAAGCTCAAAAAAGTACAAGTAAAATTTTTTTTTGTGGAACACGGTAAAAAGAAGGTTATGTTTTTTTTACTATTTCGCCATATAAAGATATAAAATAAATACACAGAAATTTTTACTAAACTTTTAAGAATTCTAATCATGTTCACGACACAAAACTGTAAAAATACTTAAAATTAAATTTAAAAAAAAATAAAAAAAAAATGTTAATAAGAAAATCTACAATTTTTAACATCCAGCGTATCACAAAAATAGCCAATGTTAAGAAAGTGCAAATAGAAATAGAAAACAAAACATAGTTATATCTAAAACATAAGCACACTTGCAAGCAACACAAGACAAAAATCAATAGCATGCCTGCGATATACTTATTTCCAAGAGATTTAAATTGTTAGATTCGCCCTGCCGCGTCAAAAGATCATGTTTTGTCGACCTCTGAATAATCTTGTCTCGCTCACTCATATCTACTGAAAATCATATCTATCGTGCCAAGCGGACTGTGTGAATACCTTTTTGAACTACCTAACTACAGCAAGGGCAAATCTAGCAATTTATATCTTTGCTTATTTCAGAATTTCCCTAATTTTACTTACCGTGGTGTCACTAGAAAAACTTAAAAATATAAAAAAATATATAAAGAAAACATGCCTCAAACAGAACTTTATTCCTAGAAAGTTCTGAAATGGTTTAAATGTGGCAAAATGATTGTAATGTGTTGCAGAAATGCCTATCAAAAAGATTTTTTATTTTCTAAAATGTCATGCAATACCTATTTGTCTTTATTATTTTATGGTAAAATGTGAGTATGACCTAATCAAATAAAACAATTTGTTTTAGGAGAAATTCAAATGCAAAACATGACTGGTTATTAGCAAAAAAATTGGGTCAAATTGTCAGTAAAGAAAAAAAAAACGAAATCAAGTTAAATTTTGTTATTCACGAAAAACGAGTAATCCATCCAATTTAGTACTGTAGCAATATTAATAAATAAAGAAATAACTTATTATCTTGGTACCTAACACTGAATAAGATTTATTTAATAAATATTTTAAAAAAATAATTAAGCATTTCTGTGACGCTGGCTGACATGCAATGTTTGAATTAACTAAAATTGAATTTAAAAATAATTATATTTTTGGGGTTAAATCATGCTTTTTGTTTCGTAATAAAAATAAAAAGTACAAATCGGCTGGACTACATATTAAAAATACACACACAAACGCTTTTTATTAAACCCTTCGCAGAACGATGCAGGAAAATTGGTGGAGGCGCGAAAATTACGTAAGTGAACTAATGTCATAGAGTTGTCTTATATCTATGAACATTATATAAATGATCTACGAAGCAAATTACTAAAATTACCTATGAATTTTAATGAAAGTGTTTAAATAAAATATTTTAATATTGTTTACTACGCTTTTAGATGGTTTTTCTTGTATAGTAGTTTTTATAAAATATAAAATTACTCCGCTTTATTTTAAGAGCGTTTTAATTTCTGCTCAGCTATTATTATTCCTTGCTTCTTTTGGAGACCTCTTATTTTTTTTTACTTTTCAGAAACGTTTTTTTTTTATATTTCTGAAGACTTCATTTTTTCATCGCCCCCACCAATAGAACCCTTAAAACATCGCTCCCGTACCACCAAAACTTTGAAAAAAAAAACTTCAAATAAAAGGTTATTGCTGATGCCTTGCGGCCTACCTCCGTTGGATGTCCAGGGAGGAAAATATACGCGGTTTGGCACGCCCGGTCGACTCGCCCAGTACCGATAGTCTGGCGGGATAATACTCACCATGTTATTATATATTTTTTATCATACAGGGTCATTTTTTAATCACAATCCAATTTTCTAGGCATTAAGAAGACTATTTTTTTTTAACTAACTAGGATACGCTTTATAAAAAAATCCCGAAGTATTATCAATGCAACGCGGTTAATACGTCAAAATTTAAATACTATGCTGAGAGGAAGGGGCGACGTGCGGGTACAACAGGTATGTGTAAACGCGGGTGGTGTCCACAAAAGTCGTTTTCTTTAGACAACGTTGTGATACCATATCTCAATATATTACTGAATGATACTAAAAAAAACACGTTTTTTTATTATTTTCACCAAACATTTTTAACATTTAAATATGGATGGTGATTAAAAATTCTTCCTGTATATTCACTATTAATTATGGGCGTGACCTCTTTAATTGAAAATCCCTAACATTATAATAATTGATTTCCGTATTAAAATATCTTTCTATAAGAAACAAATATGTTTCAGCAATGTATATGAACAAAACATACAATATATGCAGACAATTAAAATATTTAAATTGGAGATCTAAGACGTATTTTAAAAGTATGTGAATAAATAGTCTTTCTAGAATAGAATTTAATTATATGTTCTAGCAATAGATATGAACAAAACACAAGATATATGCATACAAATTAAATTGCAGATCTAAACCGCTAACATTTTAGAAGTCTACTATGTAACAATTTTAAGACCATATACACTGTGACATTTTAGTCGTCTTACAACGGCAACCTACTTCATTTATCCAATGACTATTAATCATTTATTAAAAAAAAGAAGATATTTTTTAACATTTGCATAATTAAAAAAATTAAAGTATCATTCACTAAGACGCAAGACGTAGTTCGAAACACCCTGTTATCGAGAAGGAATTAATGATGGAATGTAATGGTAGGTAGGTAGATATCTTTTACCGTTTGTTACATAAACATTATTAACAGAAGGGTCTTTTACAATTCTAAACCATTATTTATTTTTCTTGGTAACTATAATCTTAATTAATGGTAAAAATGCTTTAATCGCGCCTATAGGTATTTTATGACGGATACATTGAGTGGACCACCTTTGTAAGACGACTAAAATGTCACGGTGTATAATCACGAGACGTGACGGAAAAGCAAGTTTTCTGAAAAACATACAGAACTTCAAAGTATTATAACAAAGGGAGTTGTTTTCAATGTATGGTGATTGTGTACTAACGTAAAGGTGTTTTCTTACTAAAATTCTTCAGTAATTAAAAGGAAATGACGAGAGAAATAAAACGCAACTTGTTATTAAAAACTTGATTATTTGGAGAAGCGTAACACATCCATTTATTGCGTACTGTCAAAACAAAATAGGTATTCATACTTCAATACACATATGTCAACTTAATTCTCTTATTTAGCAAAGTTTTCAGTGGCAGAGTAACATTCAAAAACATTTTTGTTTTTTAATTTTTTTACTAAGATTTTACTAGAAAATATTCTTGAATTTTACTTAACCCCAAAATATATAAGATCACATTATATAAATGCATCTTAAAACAATGCCCATGATTTAGAAGACTATGTATTATAATCCCAATTAAAATTAATTTCTTTAAATTTAAATGTACTGGGAAAATAAAGCGAAAATAAAATATGGACGGCTGATAAAATATTAATACATAAATTCACTACAGTCCCCTTAAGGGGTGAGCAATGCTCTAAGAAACAGTCAAAATAATTTTAACTGTTTTTGAGTACAAACTAAAGTACTCCATCGTAAAAATAAGTAAACTATATTTTTCTAATAATTATCATTTGTCGTGCTTTTTTCCCAGTGAATTTAAACTTCTAACACACTTCAGAGAAACAATGTCGCCTGAAAAACGCAAAAAAAGGATGAAAAATAGAAAAAAAAAAATCTCGGCTGTAAAGTATTAAAATTAAATATCTAACTACGCTTAGCGAACTAAGTTAGAATGTATTGCATTGTTCCTAAATCGTGTAACAGTTACAGCATAATCATATTGCTTAAAGATTTAAAAAAATGCTCGCAGAAAAAAAATGCACTATTTATGTGCGTAAAAATTATAGATTGTTTGATATATTATGTATACCCAATAATATGTTTTTTTTTAATAAACTGAATGAAATGTCCAAATATTGTTATGTCGTACTCAAAAATATTATTTTCACAAAATGCTTGTCATAGGTTATTTTGACCTTATTACCTTTTATTAAGTAAAATCAACTATTGTGTTTTTAAGGTCAAAAATCTCTGTGAAACCCAGTTTAAGGATTCATTTGTATGGGTATGTAACGCCAAAATGTTCAATTATAATATTTTTGAGTAAAACACATGACTGTCGTCAGTCATTTACCGATTTTAAAAAAAAATTACAGCAATAAAATAAATGTTTGTCACACGGGTATTCCTTACAACAGCACCTAAGTTTTGACATAAAATTTGTTCCGTACTCTATCTAATGTTTAACGGAAAATACTGGACAGACGACCATACATAAATAAATAATACAATATTATCCATTTTTGAATATTTTGAGAGAATTACTCGTATCTTTCTCCCAATTTTGAAGGACAAAGACGGTAAAACTTTTATTTATTCGAAAATTTATCATATTGCAGAATATTACTACATAAAGAAATGATTTAAGGACCTCTAAGTAATTAACAGAATACTATTTTTTTTTTCATAGTGGCAAAACTGAACAATTATTATATTTGACGATAATTTGTAGGAAGAGTTTAAAAGGCCCTCAAAGAAGATAATAAACAAAATATGAAGAAAGTACACTTATTACACCACCCAACGCAACAATAAATTTCCCTATGACGCTTCACAACTATATATAACACTAATATACAGTGGAAAACGTTAAAATACTCAAGTACCCCATAAATGATTGAAAATTATAAAAAAATGTTAATTTATAATATATATTAAATACGCTTATATTTATGATATAATGGACTTTTCACGAACAATAGAAAAGTTTTTAGAAAAAGTCAAACGCGACATTCTCGCACTCATGTTATATTTACAATTTATTTAAAGATCCTACATGACGTAACATTCTAATGAGTCAAAGTATGGGAAGTATATGAGACATCTTTATTTAGTATTTTTATCTCAAAAATCAACGCGCGCTTTACTTTTGGTAACCAAGTGAACAAACACACTGTGAATGTGTTCGTGAAGACGAGTAGCGTCAGCACATAACACTAACACACACACGCACACACACATTTCCAACTTCGCCATTGTCTAGGACGGTACCGAGAGCTCCTACGCTTACACACACATTCACAGCTTATTTGTCCACTTGGTAACCACAAGTACAGCGCGCGTTACTTCGTAAGATAAATAATGAAAAACATTTATTAATGTTTTTTTTTCTAGATAAATCGATAGCTCTTTTAGAATTGGACATTTAGAAGTGCAGTATCAAAATATTAATTCGTTATACAAGGTGTTTGATTGATGTAGATTGGTTCGAAGAGGCTTTACTATATTTTTCACATTTGCGATTGATTCAAACATTGATAGAGTCCATGGCAGTTTTGTCCAGTCCATATTTAGAAAATATTTTAAAGAATATTTTGTTAAATTGTGTTTGAGCATGGTTACGATAGTAAATTAAGGAGCATTTCGGTGTTCAAAAAGATACGTTGTTCCTTATGTTTTTCTGACATGATAATTACTTTTTCTAATAGTAACTTGACACAAATCTAAACAATCTTAATATCACCTTGTATAAAAAACTTTCTTAACAATACTACGTAAACACATTCCCTAACTCTATAGGGTACAGTTGAGGACAAAAATATTTTATTTTTTGGCCCTTAATTAATTTGTTTTTTTTATTTTTTTATTAAAATACAGCTGCCTAAACGTGTTAGTCCGTTTATGTGGTAACATCTACTGAGTATTTGTACCAAAGCCATAGGTTCACCTGAATCTTAATTGCTAAAAAAATACTATTTTTATGCATGTATAATAATATAAATTGATAATTATCTCACTCACGCCTAAACTATAATCATAATTGCGTTGTGGACCATATGAGATGGTTTTAGATATAATTTTAACAGAGTAGGTACACGGTAGTAGGTACATGATAGCAAAGGTTATCATTTTCAACATGGCTAAGAGAACTTAATAGATTTTCCTTCATTTTAACTGAAATAAAAATCCTATTTCTGACGATTCAGAAATTTAACTACAGGTACATTTTTTATAACATGGTCCACGTCGAAAACTCAACAACGAGATTTTTACTACAGAAAACTTTTAATTACACAGTAAAAATATGCAATACAAATATACAAAATATTGTTTCAGTCGATGACATCTTTAACGATTTAGGCAGAGTTCAGAATTTAGGTAGAAGTTAAATTATAGAAACAAAAAACAAGATTTGTGCTTTTTTGTGAACTTAAACATAAAATACATACGGAACCCTGGAATGTTGAAAATTCGCTCGAAAATAGAACTCTATACTTCTTATGAGCTAGTGATAAAATGCAACTCACGACGGGACTAGTTATCTGCTACATATTATTTTAAGAAAATAATTAAACTAACTGTAACACTTCATAACCCGAGTGTAATACTTGCTAATAATATACGAAAATTCGTAAAAGAAAGAACTTATTTTTATTGATTTCAAAAAGGAATATTAATTTCAATAAAATAACATGTAGACAGAAGTCGTCGCGATTTTTTATAATGACAATAATGATTACAAATCGAATTTTTAACCGTATGTTAACTAAAAATGGATCTTCAAATTTACGCCAATAATAAAAAAAAATGATTAACACTTATGAACAACATCTCGTTATAATACATTCAGTGTATTAAAAATCCTGGTTGCACATACATTCCCGACAGTCTTACATCGATAAATCATGACATTTATTGGCAATTACAACTACTATTTTCATAAAAAAATACGCTTTTATCGTGCTTGATAAAGTAAAGAAAAAAAAAACTAAAATATTTTTAATGTCATATTAGATACATTTCTTGTATCAAAAGATAGAATAAATCATTTTCCTAAGACTATTGTTTCGTCGTATAATATTTTAATACACTGAACATTTTTTTTATAAGCTCCGTCGATTAACAAAAATATTTCTCAACCAACGGAGTGTCCGTACTGTATACAAATTCCCTATAATTTATTAATTATATTTAATTATAATCTTCTCAGCACGTCTGCAGTCAGCGACGATTCAAGGATTCTGATTCAACCTGCGTACAACGGAACGGGTAAGCGAATCGACCAATAAGGTGTCGAATCGCCCCCCTCTTCTGAACCCGGCTCGCATTTTTAGGCACAAGTATTAGTCTCTGCCACTGGTTAGGATTGCCATAAAGGTGTTTTTATTTACACTTGAAGCAAAAGCATTTGGCATAAAAAAGATCTTTTCACTCACTTTTTGCAATAAAACCATGAAAACAATAGCATACGACAACATTTTCATATTCTGTTTTAGGAAAACCAAAACATCAAAAAATTTCCGTTTAACCCCTAAAATTGTAATTTTTTTGTTTTATTTAAAATACACAATAAATGGTATTTTAATGTATGGCAATCCTATAGTAATAATAAGTCTCGCGCCGCAACACAAGATGCACAATACTAAACGCAACTCCCTCCGTTAAATAAAAGATATAACAAAATCAAAAATATTTTAAAAAAGTCCGTCACGTCGCATTTAAAGGGTTGTGGAATAGACCAGAAAGCGAATATGTAAAACCGGTAGAGGTCGCGACCGTCGACGTTCGTTAGTAGAAGCGTACGGTTAGATAAGAAATATTATCGTCACACGGGGGATGCACGAGAGATGTATTTTTTAATTATTATTAATATTTTTAGGTTATTTCTTTTTTTTTTGCTTTCCGTACACCTCTCAAGGTCGACGAGGCACAAACCGAATACTTACACATTTTTTTCTATCGATAAAGCACTACTGACAACACTCAAAGCATGTAGGCATGGCTGTAGCCTTAGCACACTTTTGTTTGGCAAAAAAACTAATAAAAAATAAAAAAAATTAGGGGAGTACATCATGCTTTGGTACTATAACTACTTAGTAATTTGAGGGGGACTTGAGCGCGTTTGCCGGTAGAACTGAGTGCGATACGAGACGATACGGGAGGTAGGTAGCATCGTGCATCCCCTGCGTAGACGCGAGATTCAAATAAAAAATAAAGAGCTCGGAATCTTTAGAGGGAGACAATTTGATCTTAAGAAATAATAATAAAAAAATGAATAAATAAACACACATAATGATTCACACATAAAGAGACATACGAATGGGTTAATAGTGACAAGTTAAAGACAGGTAGTGTGTCTATGGTGTAATATAATATTATTTACAAAAAAATAAATAAATAAAATACGAAGATTCGTGAACGGATTACATGGAGCTCGTCTGAAAGTGTTTTTGTATTTTTTATTAGTTAATAAAGCGTTAGATAAAGATAGAATATATATTCGTGTAATTCTATATTAAAGAGTGGTTGCAAATTGTGTTGAAGAATTACGAAGAAAATAAATGTGTGTCTCAACCTTAAAACCTACATACGATCTACAAGTCCCAAAAAATAAACAGAAATAAAAAACTTAATGAAAACTGAAAAACATTAACACACAGAGCTCCTTTATGACCATTCAATACTCATATTCCTTAAAAAAAAACAATTATTCAACATTTTCACGAGTCTTAACTCCACAACCCTTTTTTTACAAAAAAATATTTAAAGAAATATTTGGTCCCATTTGGGCGCCAATATCTAAAGTAACTATTTTAATATACTATGGTATATTATTTGATACTATATTATATGGAATGAAAGTGGGGTGATTAGACAAAGATGTGCGTGGAAGCTGTGATCGCTAACATCGATGCTTAGCAGTGATTTGTAGCTGTATGAGGCAATAAGTTGCAAGGCGTTTTGTGACAAACATATATAGACGTTCAAAAAACAAGTGTGTTTACTATCCATATTTTGCAATAAAAATACCCTGAGTCCTTTTCGGGTGTTGTGTTATTTACTTCAACATTTACCAGTTTTTTATTTCCACAAAAGATTTAATCTATTAAGTACCTTTTATTACAACAAACTTAGAATCTCTAAGTCAGCGGTAAAATTATTTATAAATGCGACAAAACGCCTTAAAAACTTAAAGAAGAAAATCTACTTGCGAGTCAGCTGAAGCCATAGCTTATGGGGCCATAATATAACGAAAAAATATAACAAGACACCACCGAAATAATATGTGTAACGTTAATTGTTTGGTTAGTTACGAGATGGAAAACTGTGTATATTAAAAGTGTATGTATTAATGACAAATGTGATCGCCCAGTTTTGAGGCAGTTTTGAGATTGACCGAAAAATGTGACTGTTTGTGTCAGTTTTAACGTTTCTCTACGAATTTATATTCGAATCTAATTTAAACGCAAAAAAAATCAAAAATCTATACTTTGTTCTCGACATGCGACTATGATTTAAAAAGTTTTAGACAAGAGACATATTAGTAATTACGTGCGTTGTTCCATGTATACACGTCAAAAACTCCACCCTAAAGTGGGCACGCGTGCCCAAGAATCCACCCAAGGTAGTTCGATGAACGCGTATGCCCCTTAGGGTGGATTTTTTGCGGTTTATAAACGTTATAACCGAACTACACGTAGAATTTGCATTCAGGGGTATACAAAACCATATTTTTTTGTTTTATCATTATTTGTCCAGATACATCCATAACATCTATGGAGTTTCGCCAGTTACTTTAATTTGATCTTGTATATAAAACTTAGCTTAGTTCCTTAAAAAGTGCTTTTTTTAATTGAAATTTACCATGTCCAAACGTCACAACTGACACAAACAGTTCTCAACCGTATCCCGAGTGCGTATAATGTATATTTTACAGTGCATCACATATTAAGACTCACCGTTTGGAGAACCGCGAGGACAGCTTGGAGAAGAAGGAAGGTCGCGCCTGGTGCGGGGAGCCGCCGTCGCCGTAAGCGCCGCCCGACGAGCCGCGCGATCTGGTTTGACCTGCAACGGGCGTTATGTATTTAGTCATCACTGTAAGCACAGATATTAAAACTCATGGGCTAAAAAAGGAGGACACTGGCTTGTAACGTTTGTTTATAGATATCATTAAATAAGAAGCCACGCAGGCCGCTGCCGGTACAGCTTGGTCAGGTGGGGGTACTCCGATGAGATGCAGTGCGACTGTGGAGCCACATCACGAACTATGCCCCACCTCTTGTCGTTCTCTCTTTGCAACCCTGCACTATCGAAAACCTTTGCGAGGTCAACGATAACGCTGTCGAAGTGGCAGAATTGTGGTCGAAGCTTGTTTAAAACTAACAATTGGAGTAATCGACACGACGAAGAAGAAAAAGAATGTATCTTGGCTTGGTTTCAAAACGGCAATACACGAGACGCGGCGAACGCTCACCACGAACACATCTTGTTACAAATGGCGATACACTAAACGTCGCGACCGCTTACTTCCAGCACTTGACTCAAGCGTGCTCCATTTTTATTCAGAATGATGGACGTAGAGGTTGTGTGTGCATTTACTTTGGAGAAGAGAGTGAAACGAGAGATACGTTGTGTTAGCGACGACGCGTCAATCTGCACTGACTTGTTTGTTAACAGGCGCTCGCAATGTTCGCATCGAGCCGCTCGGCTTGCTGCAATACTGTAACGCGTTACAAAAACTCAAACCATTACAAACAAACGTTGCAAGTCAGTCTTCGCCTTTAGGTTGTGGTAATTTATATATTTAAATGTCATGTACCACAATTTGTACATGAAGTTTAAATTAATTAATAAAGACATTATTTATGTATCCGTAAATGGTCTGGTCCAAAAGTATGTGACAGAAATGTAAACAAGTGGATCAGGAAACGTACCTATGCATGCCAATTTGTAGTGCTACATAAAAATTGAGTGCTTTTGATTGATTATTTGAGTTCTTAACGCGGAATTCTAATTATGAATCTGAATTTAATCGTTTCTGATAGTCTGTTCCATTCCATCGTTTGCCGTAATCCGTTATTTTGGTCAACCAATCCCAACTAATGCGAAATCAGTTACGGCTCAGAAACTTGATATACGCCTTAGGGTCAGTTTAGCCAGAACGGAAAAATGCTCGACCAATGTACTGGCTCCATTGAGAATAGGACCGTATTTCCATATCTTAAAGTAGAAAATTGTATGAATATCGAGACAGTCGGCTCGCACATGCTCGCGGCTCGTTTTAATTGCGACCAGAAAAGGCCCGTGCGAGGATTTTTCCCTTCTAACTGAATTGACACTTATTATCTGAAGGAACACGCAGAGGTGGTACACGCATGTTTCGACAGTTTGGTCCCATACTATAGGGAACGAGCCTATTAATATTAACAAGACTCAAATACATTAATGTTAATACAAATACACATACATACATACATTCATACAAACAGCAGCATGTACAAATTACTACAATCATTCATCCAGGATTTGGCACTGACACTGGACACAACAATTTTTAGTTCCCACCGAGACGCGACGCTGCGTGCACTTTTTAAGATAGCAACAGTATATCTAACTTATTTACAACACAAAAAGGTATAATTTCACTACGAGCGCGAAAGCTTGTCGAAGAACGCTGAGATGCATCGTGTTGTGCAGCCCGTATACCTTATTGTGAAGTAAATAAGATCTATTCTGTATCGTGACCATAAAAAATGCGCGCAGCGTCGCGTCGCGTCTTGGTGTGAACTGACCCTTAATCGACGTCAAAACGGACGTAATAAAATCGCAAACGAAATTTTTCGTGCACATGATATTCAACGCACTGCCTTAGCGCCGAGAGTTCAAAATCGAACAGTGTGTATTTTCGACGCGCTGAGATGAACTCGGAGACTCACTGGCGACAGTGATATCCGCGTGGTAACGGCCGCGACTAACGAGTTGTAGGTCGTCAGTTCCACCCCAGACTGGCGCTATCATCATCATCATCATTTCAGCCGAAAGACGTCCACTGCTGGACATAGGCCTCCGCCACTTCGACCGGTTCTGTACTTCCCGCATCCAGCGGACTCCTGCGGCCCTCACAAGGTCATATACTGGGGCTACTTTGTGTAAATTATTTCATCACCATTGATTGCTCTCAAAAAGGTGAAGGAAAACATCGTGAGGAAACCGGCATGTCCTAGAACCAAAAACTCGAAGACATGCACTAGGCCCGCGTGGTTGATTACGGCCCACTCCGTCTTACATAAAGGAGGCCTGTGTCCCAGCAGTGGGAACATTATGGGCTGATTATGCTGGGAGGAACTCTGTTCGAATATGAACTCTCGGCCCTGAGCAGTACGTCGAAAATCAAGTACGCGAAGAAGCCTCGCCGCGCTTTGATTACGCCCGCGTGGATGTTGACTTAGTATGCCGTTTAATTTCAATGCTTTACTTTGAGTCGTGTTGAAGTCGAGTTCTTCAGGTGCGCGACGACTTAACTTCACTATAATGAGATATCTAATTTTATAACCATTTTGTTCTATACAACATATAATTGCGGCTGTACATGCTACGGTCTACCTGCCTGGTCTATCTAGACCGACCGAAGTACCTAGCTTGTATTGGAATAGACTTGTGTAATTTTTTGCACCAGCAAAGGCAACCGGCACAAAATCGGAAACCAATTCTTTTGAGTAAGTAACCTCTGCGGTATACCGTTTCGTCTCATTCATTCTACGAAATTTAGATCAAGTTGCGCGGGCACACCTGCACACACAATTGGAATAGACCTATGCAGTTTTTTGAATCTGCAAAAGCGACCGGCGCGAAACCGGAAACCAATGCGTTTGAGTAACCTCTGCGGCGTATCGAACTGTCTCAATCCCTCTACGAAATTTGGATTAACTTGCGCATGCGCACCTGCACTAGACCTCTACGATAGACCGTAGCATGTATGGCCGCCATAATATGGCGATGAATAGTAATAATTAGAATATTACCTGAGTGGAAGGTGGACCTCGAAGGTACATTCCTAGGGAACACAAGTGGGTTAGGGAACTCCCTCCGCGCACCGGTCGCGCCGCCGCCGGCAGATACGGTAGAGTTCAGGCTGTAACCAAATAACACATATATTTATAATATATTCTTTTAAATCACGATATTTTGCATACTGACGGACTACGGCTACGACAGTGAGGTCACAAAAACACAAAAATACTGTGCCAGATATAAAAAAATGGATTGGAAAATAAATTATAAATAAATTATATACTTATATATTTTTAATGGTTATAAATTATAATTAAATAAATAATAAACATAAAGGGAAATATTTACAAGATTATAAATTACATAAATATTAAAATATACCTTTACCACTAACAGCTACTAAAGACAATAGTCTAGTTTTTAATATAAATATTAGTAACACAACATCAATCTGCAAAAGAAAAACTAAACCCAACTAAAAATAAAAATATTTAAAAAAAAATTGTGCATAAGAAACAAAAAAAAAATGTGAATCAGTTTTACAATCTGCGATAGCTCAGTAGTATTGTGTTTAAAAGCCACTTAGTAAAAAAAACTTCGTGAATTCAACCATAATAGCTGATGATGTTGTAAATACTGCAAAGCAAAAATATCTGTCAAAACAAGCAGATAATCACCGTAACTGCGATTCCTTTTCAGCAAAACTAAACGACGGACATCACCAAGAAAAAAAAAACCTTTCAACGAACATAAAACTACATTACAGCACCGGTGCGTTGATATGACACAAATCGAGTTTCAAAAAGAGACTGATACATAAAAAAGTTTAAATGAAATAGCAGAAAACCCGAAAGAAATTAATTTGTAAATTATTTTCAAAAAAATCCGCTGTTCCATACATTTCTGTGCACATAACTCGATAAAATAAAATGTATGGAACAGCAAATCTTTTGTATTACTATTTTAGTGTTGGCCCCTTAGTACAAGTTGTATACATTTTGGATTTTCTGTTATAATCTTATAAATCAGTTAGTCGACATTCACGCGGACGTAATAAAATCGCGGCGGGATTTTATCGCGCACTACATTTTCAACTCTCGGTGTTGAATCGAGCGTTGAGAATCCAACGGAGTGCATCTCAGCACGTCGAAAATCGAACAGTGTGTTTTACTGTTCGATTTTTAACTCTCGCGATTTTATTACGTACGTCGCGTGTACGTCGACTGATACAGCAGACACTCCACAAAGCCGGACTTTTTCTGAAACTCGATGCGCCATATTTACGAGTACTGTATTAGCTGCAAGCCGAACCAAACAAACCCTCGTCGTAACCAAAGCTCAAAAAAAAAACAAGCGCGAAGCGTCTACCGCGAAGCGTAGGGCACTGCTGAGTGCCGGCCCGTATAGTGTACCTCGGGCGCGGCTGCGCGAGGTCCCGCGCGGACGCGTTGTGCGGCTGCGAGTCGGCGCCGAGGGGCGGCGCGCCACTAGCGGACGAGATCGAGGCACTTTTGACGTGCGTCTTGGCCCCGGCCGTGCTCCCGGTACCAGTCGACCCGTTGCTGGTACTTCCGGTGCCGTTTTTAGTGTCGGCCGCCGGGGCGCTGTTTAGTGCGTCGGTCAAGCATGCTGTTAGTCCCTTCTCATGCGTATATAAATATATATTCGGATATATATACAGTGTGAGTTGAAGGTTACATATATATTTTATAATAAGGATACGTAAGATAATATTTACTTTACTTTTATTTAAGGGGAGTTTCTTCGAATATTTTTATAAGATAACACATTTTGACAAAAAAAATACACATAATGAGACGAGGACAAACATTTTAATTTAAAGGTATAAAAGGCAACATATGAAAGATGGTAGAAAACGATAGAAATATGACCCAGATTAGCACTTCCTTCAAACTTTTTCTACCCTCGGTTTCTGAAAACGTACTTAATTTATATCTATTTATTTTTTATCGGCCAATTGTAAGTGCATTTACTGGTAAGAAACTTGAATTTTCAGAAACCGGAGGCCATTTTTTGACGTGGACGAGTGTGCTTTTTTTCTTTGCTGGCCTTCCACATTTCGGAAAAAAACAATACGATTGGACTACGGCTCCTATTTGTCTTAATACTTACAGTCTCTGAAAGCACGTTAAGATATTGGTCCCGACTGTCATTTGTTAAATATTCGACAATTGGTCACGGAGTAATCAGGAAAATCTGACAACCAGTCTTATAAAGAGATACCGTATTATCCCGGTCCGTCCCACTAGTCCCACTGACCCAGTCCCATGATGGGACAAATGGGATAATATGTCCCACTAGTCCCATGGGACAACTGATACTAACATATTTTTTAAATTACGTCCCATTCGTCCTATGGGACAAGTGATACTATTATTATTATCCAGTATCTGGGTTGTGGAAGCCAGTCAGGCAGTCCTTCCATATAAAATACTGCTATTCAGCTGGTTCCAGCTACAGTGGTGACCGACTCCAACAAAGTTGGGACAAGGCTAGGCCAGAAGAGGAAAAATAATTGTATGTATTTCTCAGTTTACCTGGGCGCGTCATGTGGCGGGGAGAGCTTGGGCGGCTGCGGCGGCGGAGGCTCGTAGGTCTGCGTGCGGCGCGCGCCGCCCGTTAGCGTGCGCGAGCGGGGCTCCAGTTTGGGCGCCGCGCTGGACGGCCGGGTCGTGCTCTGGACCTGCTCGGAAAGGGACGTGTTGCTCAAATACTGGGTTTTTTTGAGGGTGAAAAGCCAACCCTACTTTTTTCACATCCTTTCAAAATAAAGCCCTGAATTATTATTTTTTTTGTAAAAACGGATCCGAGAATATATCCCGTAAAATAGACAGTTGAAGCCAATTTTAACTTAAGAGAGTTGTATTAATTATTGTAACGACATAATAATAAAAATAAAATTATACGATCTGTTGACGACCTGCAAATTGCAAAAATAAGAGGCCTTTTCACCTTAATATAAGTTTGGCACCCAGAATTTCTATAGGGCAGTTTGTTATCACAAAAAAGACGCATGTTTGTTAATCAGTGCTTGAATATGTAAACGCAACATCACCCGATAATAGTCACGCATGTCATCGTTAGAAACACTCTAGAGAACGGAGGCGATATATAGTACATATGATGGTTGCTAAGATTAAGTGCTGATAACATTGGTATTATTACTAAAAGAGTCCAGATGATAATCTCTGAAGCAAATTCAGTTCTCAGCACGATGCAACGTGACGGTAAGCTGTATGTAGCGGCACACAAGAAGCGACCAAGTTCCTACACACATGGCAAAAGCACCTGAAAACTTTTACGGAAATCTGTATCTTATTTTTTGTGAAATAAGTACTATATCCGACTGTTTGAGACGCGACGAGACGAGACAAGTAAATACACAAAGCGCTACCTTAATACATTATCTTATTTACTGCTACAAAGAGTACTCAATTGTATAGGCAACAAAATAAATAAGTATATCTACAGCTACAACTACTTACAAATCCAAGTTCTATGGGTACTTGAGGAGTCAAATCTTGACTTTGATATTACGCAAACAGTAAAAACAAATTTTATCCACCGTATTGTACATATTTTTTTTTATTGTAAATCGATGTTTTTTCCCTGACTGTACGGTCACCAAAAGTAATTACTAACCAGAATCGTCGGATATAGTTGAAGTTTCGTGAAAAACCCATGGATGTTTTCGTATAAAATTTAATTTAATATATAAACTGTTTGTTTTTCGTTAATTAAATTATATTTTATTCGAAAACTTCCATCGGTTTCTTACTTAACTTCAACTATATCCGACGAGCCTAGTTACTTATCTATTTGGTGATTGTAGATGATTGCCTGCATATCAACATTTTTCCTGACTGCATATAAAGAGCAGGATGATCTAAAACAAAACAGTGACACTCCAGGAGTGCCGAGAGAAGTGAAAACTTGAACAATTACGTGTGTATTTTTGAAGTGAAAACTTCTTTAGGTGCGTTGAGCACTTTTTGGGTGAACAAAAATCATGGAACTCGCGTCATCGACACCGAACGCTTTCCAGCGAGCACACGAATGAGTCGTTGATGTCTTTTCCACGCAATAGTTCAAGTTTTCACTTCTGTCGGCACTCCCGGTGTGCCACTGTTTTTTCTTTTACAATGTCGCAAGTTCAATTGTTTTTCCCGTCTAAAAAAATGCCCAACGCGCCGAAAGAAGTTTTCACTTCAAATTCGAAGGTACACAAGTAACGGTAACAATGTCGCGAGTTCAATGGTTTTGTCCCATCTCAAAAAAATGAAAAACATGCATGTGTATCTATGTACGTACATAGACAATATATGTACATACTTATATACAAAAGTGTTGGTATCGGTTTCGCGAGTTCAATTGTTTTTCCCATCTCAAAAAATGCCCAACGCTAAAGAAGTTTTCAATTCAAAATTGTCTTAATATCTCGTCACGGCGCGCCATCTCACTCTACACAACTATAGCTAATTCTAACCCACAACCTGTTACAATACACCAACACAAAGGGACAGTAAAATGAAGATCAGCTTTGTATACCTTTCGTACCTGCATTTGAGCAATCCGCGCTGTATTCTCCTTGATAGACGCCGAGTCAATTGTGTTCTGGAACAATAAATATATATAGGTCTCATTAGTTCTTCTTCAACTAGGAAATGTAACAAAACCAGCCCTTTTTATGCAAAATGCTGTTCTGGGCAAGGAGTAATACACTCAATAATATTTCTGTCTCTGCCATTTTGAATTGTTAAATGTATTTTAATTTTATTATTTTTATTATAGCGGCATTAGAAATACCCTGTGAAAATTTTAACTGTCTACCTAGCACGGTTCAAAAGATACCCGCTGACAGTCAGACGGACAGAAAGAGTGTTTCCGTCCGTCTGACTCCGAAGCCTCCGTTGTCCGTCTGTCTGTCTTTCAGAAAGACGGACAGAAGGACATTGGAGGCTTAGTTATAGGGGTTTCGTTGGCACCCTTCGGGTACGAAACCCTAAAAAGGTTTCATATACCGGAAATTTGGTCCAAACCTTGCTCACAAGATTTTTTTTGGGACAGATAATGGATAAAGTTAATGTTAAAGTTAGTTGGTAGATCCTTTTATTTTAATAATACCTCTCAGCATTGTGCATGAGTCTAAATAAGTAAATGAAGAATAAACGCACCTGTCTTTTAAAATTGGAGGTCGTTGTAGTAGCCGTGGATGTGGTGTTGTTGGCAGCAGTCGTGGTTGTACCTACTGGAAGAATACACTCTTAATACATACGGAACATAACAACTCGCGGTTTCTGAAAGTACATTCAACAAAAGAGATAGTCTATTAGCCATGGACTCTGTATATATTCCTAAAATAGTCCATGGCTAATTCATTTGCCGTGTATCACTTATTAAAGACTTATTTTAGCAGTCAGATATCTTTTATCTGTGGGATAAAATTGACGTCTGAGTTCTGACAGTTCTAGTATGGAATAAATTAAAAAAAAATTTGCAGGATAAACATATCTGGCGTTGGTAAAATCAGTCGATAATGAACTACGGCAAAAATATGACAACAAAAAGGTCAAAAGAGGTAAATTATAATTCCTGGTTTTAAATCTTTTTTGTTGTCTGTACAATTCAGGTAATGGCTGAACCACCATTTTGTAAACTTTTTATTGACAGTAAGTTTAGTACAGCGACATCTGTTGAGTGCAAAGCGTAAGTGCGTTGTCAGTTCCGTGATGACAATCGTGTTTTACAATCAACATTTCACCAACTTTTCATGCAGATGAACTTTTAAATTATTCCCCAAATTTTGCAGTTTGATTCGATTCGAATCATTGTCAATTGGCACCAATTGGAACCAAATTCAATTTAGCACTGGAGCCTTTGGTCCTTACGTGTTTTAAATGTGATAAATATCATAAATTCTACACTTACATTTTAATTATTTTGATCAAAGAATTATCAAGGGGATTCCACGAACAAAAATGTAGTTTCATTTTGTTAATTTTGATTTGATAAAATTATGTTCTAAGCGTTAATGTTATTACCAGCTGAAGAAATGCCAATCACCCATGATATTTGTTTATTTTGATTGTGATGAAAAAGATAATAACAAAAGCAGCAACATAATTATGTTGCACTAAAATATTTAAATTCAGAATTTTGCTTGGTTTTTAATTACTATCTTTTTCATGAAAGTGTGGTGCTAGTGAATAATATTAACAAAAGAAAATGTGTTTGAAATTAGTTACGATAGATCACGCTATACAATAAGCGACATCGACTAAGAACTACTTTTACAATACTTTTTCAACGTCAGTACCATTGCAAAGTTCATTTTTATGTTGTTGGAATGCAACCAAAACTATGGCCTGCTTATACCAAAGGCATCGCAGAATTCGCAGATGCGTGGCTATCTCGAATTAGAGGCAAACTTGAATGGTCTCATGTGTCTAGCATAGCCATTTCTGCATCCAAGTTTAAAAAACTTTATTTTCATGATATTAGTGATGTGGAAAAAGCAGCTGTACAAAAGTATAGTAATATGTTATTTGTTTTTTGAGGTGTAGAGTGTTGAAAAGTTTTGTTTTTTTTGTAGAAGCTGTAAGATATTAATCCGTTCTTCATTCTGGCATCTTTGGATTCAGGACTGAAAGTGTTATTATGTCAGATGTGTTTTCGCATCTCTAGCGTTTATCCTACCTGTAGAGGTGTTTCATGTGTATCTATGTGTGTCACGACGTGGATAGGGCAGTGTGTAAGTGTGTGTGTGTTACCTTGCGTGCGCAACACCTCGGCGCCGGAGGAGGCGCGACGCGAGGCGGCGGGGCGCGCGGAGGCGGAGATGGAGCGCTGCACGCCGCGGTGGCCGGGCGAACCACCCGCGCCGCCGCCCGCGCCTGCCGTCATACTGTTACACGCGCGCCCACCATAGCCGAGCACAACCGAGCGATGCCCTAGCTTGCCAACCCATTGCACCCTAACTGGACTAACCCTAGCTTAGCACTCCATTATGACCCAACTTCCCATCTATGTCGGAGCCAGCTTCCAGTCAAACAACTGCAAATATTTTACATGATGCGACTGCATATTTGACCTCAAGTAACCACTAAGTTACCGGGTAACACGATGCGACTTGGTAAGACTGGTTGTGAGACTAACGGGCTTCTAACTATCCGTAACGACTGTCTAAGACCTACGTGTGGCCTTTCCGAGTCACGGAGGGCTCTTAATGTTTAATGGATGGTCGCCGTCCAAGCGAAACATAACCTCCGACGGACGTGTTGCCGCTGTTATTGCTTTGCCTGAACTTGTCACTTCATATTGAACTATCCTCCCACCCCGTTATACCCTTAATTTGGCACTTATTACACCTCATTCAATCACCCCATTTCATCTTGAAAAATTTCGTGTTAGTGACCCGTTATGGGACCCACAAATAAATGACATCCAGTGATTTTTTTCTTAATTATTCCAAGATGGAATCCCAAGTCAATGAATGATTTCTCCTATTTTTCAATGAAGAAATGACAATGTAAAATGTAAAATGACAACAATCTGATAATTGGTAGTTTACTCTCGGTTGTGATCGGTTTGCGGTACGTATAAGCACACGATACACAATAATAATAAGAAGCAATAGTATTATAGTATGAACCTTGAATTCATTTTTGGAGCAAAAATATTCTGAGCAATTTCTACTGTTTTGAAAAATAATAAACAAATTATTTTACTTATAATTAAATATTTTCAAACACACCAATTGTGTTTATGAGAGATTAAGGCGCGTTTACACCACAAATCACTAAACACATGTAGCGCTAAAGGATTTAGAAACATCGTTCTATATCTGTTAATTGTTTGAAGATTACAGAGACATAATGTTTTAAATTAGTGCTAAACACATTAAGTGCCAAGTTCGCCAATTATACTGAACGTGATCAGCATATCTAAACTGCATTCAGGAGCTGTCAGTGTCAATATTCCACCACAATGATGACACTGACAGCTCTTGAACGCGGTTTAGACTTGCTGCTAACGTTTAGTTTCATTGGTGAAATTCGCCCTGTAGTGATTAGGGGTGGAATCCGATCTTAGTGATATTTGTGATAACTAGCGAACTACGAGACAAAACAATATCACAGGTAAGATAAAGTAAAATGGTGTCATAATATTTTTGCCCAGACAATACAAATGATAAATAAAGACGCGCTCGTACATAACGTAGAATAATGACAATGAACAAACCCAGTTAGAATTAAGCTAAGCTGAATCAGTATGGCCTAAGCGCTTTAGATGAATGCTCTAAGGCCGAGATCTAAGAACGTTACTTAGCAAATACGTTGACATAGACAATGTTCCCGTCTCTATCTAGTAAATGTTGTTTGGCAGTTGTGCGACAGGGACAAGAATAAAGCTTAGCCAATGTGCGTGCTCAATAAAGTTTATAGGTACCGGCTTTAGTAGCTCGCGAAATTCACATGTATTTTCAAAGTTACAATTTCCAAAACACGTAAGATAATTTGAATCTGGCGATCTACCCTAGACCATCCTCTTAAAAGCATCGTCAACTTTTCCTTCGTCGGCTTCCGGTCTAACCGGATTAGCTGAATAAGCGGTTTACGTAACGATGTACTGTTGACGATGAGAATAGGTGGGAATCCAATAGATTTGCCGACAGTACTGTTCGTCTTATATTAAAATCACCAATTAATAAATAAATAGCCCCCATAAATTTTAGAGCGCTTAATAATGTTATTTTTAAGCAATAATATTGCTTATGTACACAGCCTAATAAATACTTATTTAAACATTTATGGATCCCTTTTTCATTTCCCTAGATTTATAGGAAAATAATGCTTTAATTTGTACGCGATATGCCTTCGTGTTTAAATTAATTAGTTAAGCCGATATCACACAGTTACCTTTTGTTTGTTTTTGCCTTGCAATCGGCGTGTTTCACTCGAAATGAAACGTCTGAACATAAAATGAATTAATAGTGAATAATGAACATATGTGAACCGATCTAACAGTGTTGGATATCGGCATTAGGCATCTTTCACTCGCCAACGAATGATTGTAAAATGTCGTTGTCGTTTGAACGTGAAACGTCTGATATCGGCTTTACAGGCTCACTCTAACCTTTTAGTCCACGTACACACGATTTTATCGCACACTAGATTTTCAACTTTCGGCGTTGAACCGAGCATTCAGAATCCAACAGAGTGTATCTCAACGCATTGAAAAAACACACTGTTCAATTTTCAACTCTCGGCGGCAAGCACTGCGTTGAAGATCCAGTGCTCAAAAAAATACCACCGCAATATTATTCCGCCTTAATTTGATGATATATACTGCCAGAGGTGCGGGTTGTTCGAATGAGTTACCTTCGCCCCTGGCACACAGGCAACTGAAGGAACACGGGTGGGTTTTAGTCAATAAAAGTCTGACACGCCCGCCTGCTCCACCCAGAGCGGGAGAAGTTATTTGATGATTTCCCATCCACAAAAAAAAAACCATGATAAACCTATAATATTCATAAGAAGAAAAACAACCATAATTTATAACGTCCTAATATAATAATTAGTAGTAAAAAATCCAAATACAATAAATATGTTACCTGAATGCGCATTTGTTGTGGTCGTAGTGCCAGGCGGCTGGTTGCCGGCCGCTGCCGTGCGCAGCGACAGGGACGAGCCGGACCGGCTGCCGTCCGACTCCGGCTGAAACCGTATACGGGACTTTTTTATATCGGACAGAGTTTTCGTTGTATAGCCGAAATGGTGTTAAAGAATGTTAGTTCTACTACTTTTACTTTACTAAGGCCCGCTTGCACTACAAAACAATAAATGCGTTTAGCGCTAAACGTATTCAAATATTGTTCCAATTCTGACAATCCGTCAAAGTAAACATTGAGAGAATGATGTTTTAAATTCGTTTAGGCTCACGCCCGTTTGCACCACAGTAAATTCTCGTTTAGCGCTACACGTATTCAAGTATAGTTCCATTTCTCACAATTGTTTGAAGTTGACAGTGACAGAATGACATTTTAAATTCGCTTAGCACCAAACACATGTATAGGGTGTCCCAACAAGAACGCCGGATTTAATTTTGCCGCCATTTTGTTAATACGAGCTGTACAGTGATTTTTTTTGACAATTGTCACGTACAGACCACGCGATTTAAGAATAAGGAGAAGTATGCAAACCAACAACGTTTAATTTTTGTAAAAACACATTACAAAAATGGTGAAAGTTTTGCGAAAACAGTTTGCCAATTCGTTCTTTTTTCTTAGGGGCTATGTGAAGGAAAATGCATATGCGAACAAGCCTGAAACAGTTGAACATCTTAAAGAGGAAATACGGCGCGTTATTGGTGAAATACAGGCACATTTATGGGAGAACGTTATTCAAAATTTCAAAAAAAGAATAACCCTGTGACAGGTTTCGTGGTGGCCATTTGCCTGATGTTGTATTTCACGTTTAATCGGAATTATTTTCTTTATGTTGAAATAAAAATGTTTGTTTAATTAAAAAATAAATAAATCCGGCGCTCTTGTTAGGACACCTTTAGTTATTTTTGGTGCAAGCAGAGCCAAGTCAATAGTTCTGAAGAAGTCGATGCTTAATGAATCATACCTTAATATCCATTCGGCTAAGCATAATGTAGATAGATAGGAATGTCTTTCCTTCCTGAACATTGAAAATAGGAAAACACGATAAACAAACACTTAAAATAAAAAAATACTTGAAAATAAACAATCAAGAAACATCCGACATTAGGATCGAACCTACCTATACTACAGGAGAACCTGCATATAGATAGGTTTATAAACACAAATGAAACAAAAAAAAACATGCACAAACAAAACACCCAGACCCGGAACAACTATCTGTTCACACAGACATTTGCTCCGTGCAGGAATCGAACCCACGACCCGCAGCACAGCGGCCACTGTGCTAATCGAGCCGTCACATCGTAACGTTTGTTGTAGACATGTTCACATTTTAATGTCGTTACAAAAGGCCTGCATGTACTCTTTACTTCAAAAACTTTGGATTGGAAACACACAGAAAAGGACCCTGGTTTTTTTAATTAGCAAAAAAGTGTTTTAGAAATATTCACCTTCCATACCATGCTTAAAACAATAGCTATTGTATTTTATTTAATAAAAATAATAATTTTCATGGCTTTGAAACTAGATCCAGGTTCTGTCTGAAAAATAACATAATATCACCCCTGTATCTGTATAAGGCTCAGGCAGAGGTGTACTGTAGAGGCTATTTACTTAGTGTAAAACCTCACACACATACTGGCAGCCGATGATTAGGCTGTGTCTATGTTCGAGCATTTAGGATATTCAAAAATAAGAACGTCAAATAATCTTAGATAGTTTTTGTTCCGTGAGCTTTCATTCTATTGACAGGCGCGTCTTTGTAAGCATCTGATTATCTTCCAAACTCTTGAAATAAACGTGGAGTCCCACAGTTTAAGCGCCCCTTAATATTTTAATTTATACCCTCTACACACCCGGTACCTGGAGGCTCGTCTGAGCCTCCACAGTACCTATAAGTACACCCATGTTTCGCGAGTTATGTTTAAGTCCCATGTAATAGGGTGCGAGTCTATAACCATCATCATCTGCCTAGCTTTTTCCCAACTATGATGGAGTCAGCTTCCAGTCTAACCGAATGCATCTGAATACCAGTATTTCACATGGAGCGACTGCCTATCTGACCTCCACAATTTAGGCCCATTGCCATCAAACAGGCATAAATCTCATCATAATATCACGGTAAGATTCTAAGAAATATTAAATTCCTTTTAAGAAAATCAAACCTTTTAAGAAAATATTTTTTTTAACACAATTTTTTAAAAACATAGCCCGATGTAATGGCTCAGAACTTTAGCTCATACCTCTCTAAAACTATGTACATTCAAAGCCAAATGAAAAACACAGACGTATATTAACATCACATTAACAGTTCCGGAAGGGATGGCAGAAGTATTGATGTACATTGCATGCCCATACTTCGTAATTTTCTCGCTCTTGATCTCTACCACGCCTGATGGAAAGTAATTGATGAGGTCTATGATGGAACGAGCGTGCCCAGAAGATGCCTGATCACTCTTGTTTTCAATTATGTTGCCACCATATATAGGGCACAAGGTCATTGCCATTATTTATTTATTTCAATTTTATGCAACGAACAAGAACACAGGGGTACTTGATTATAAAAATGCTTTCAAAAGAACGGTGCAGACACAAGAAATGGGCACAAAAACAGATACTTAAACAATATCATTATAATCGCCAATATTCCAAGGAGTATAGTTGTATACTGCCCACTGACATTTGCAAGTTATATTGCAAATATCAAATAGGTGGTAAGCCATTGCCATTGTTTATTTAAATATGGCATGTATTTAATGCGGCAACTAAGTAAAATGAATATAGGTTTTAAAAAAAAATAGAGTGGGTACCATATATAATGGGTTGGCAGCTAATAAGGAGTATCGTAATAAGTAATAGGTAGCATATTAATATATCAGTAATAAGCTCCGTTTTAATTTAAACTAGCATCAAGTTTTTCTTTTGGGAACTGAATTAATATCTAAGCGGAAACTTAATGGCAAAAAAAAAATAGAAAATGGGCATTCATAAATAATATAAATCAGATTCTATTTAAAATTGTTTGTATGAAGAATAAATATAAACTAGCTTATATTCTAGCTTAGTTTCTGTCACGGCTCCGGCGCTGCGGGGCTACGGCGGTCCCTCGCGAACTTATCGTCGCAGATGGTTTAACACTCACCACCGCGGCTTCGGCTTGCTGGCCGGCTTCGCCGGCCAGCCTCAGCCGCCGCGGCGAGTGTAACAACCACCCGCTCCTCAGCTCGCGGGCCGCCTCGCCCCTCCGTGCCTACGCGATTCTAAATTACACTCTAGGGGTAGGGCAGACAAGACTGCATGGAGTCGGATTTATAGCGATTCGTTTCTGTCAACCTGAAGAACCTAGTTTTTTGCCACCCTACTAACATTATTAGTCGCCAAGTCATTATTTATAGCTCCTCGCCTAATATTTTATTTGACTGGTATAGTTTATTTGCTACCTAAACGCAGCTGCTAGTTTTTAGTTTTTATAACACCTTTAATTTTGAACCTTACATAATATTATAGTCGCGAAAATATTTAATCGCTGGCAAGTTATTTTATTTGTTGCAAACATTTAGTCGACTTTTAAGTTATTAGTCACTCGGAAAATAATAAGCTTTTAAATATTACCAAACGGACAAAACACACGGAAACTTCATGACATTTTCATTGAAAAGGGGGGACACCAAAAAAGAAAAACCATATAAATAAAATCTACACATCCAGAGCACATACAGCCAATTGTAAGCTCATTAAAAAGTATGTAATAATAACCTTTGTACTCACGTCCGTACTTTTCCTACCGAGTAGCAGGTAGGTCGCGAACACATCGTCGTACTTGGCCTCCGCGAGTGAGTACTCGATCTCCTGTCGGTTGTAGCCAACACATACGAGCGCCTCTGTGGTGGTTGGAGAACAATGTGTCAGTATTGTGGAACTCAACATCAAAAGTCATTTGTTCAAACTAGGCTGAGAATCAGCACTACTTGAACGTCAAAGTTACATAGACAGTCCCCCAAAACGCCCGCCCTTTACAACTGCCTAAAGTCTGTTCGCCGAGAGTTGATAAAGTCAGGGTTTCTTAACTCATTACAAATTGCGGCCCGCTAATTATTTATAGGCAATATGGCCGCCGCGTCCACTCGCCGTTCGGGCCGCAGTTCATAACACCTGCGTGCCTCGTACCACGAAAACGAAGAAAGCGGGAGATAAGTGACAGCCGCCATACAATTTGCGATAATTAAGCGACAGTCGCTATTCGAAGACGTATCATAATATTTATCAACTCTCAGCAAACAGACTGTAGCTAGAAGGATGGGGAACTGGATTTTGGGTCGGAAGATTTCGTATGTTTAACTTACGTATTGTTCACAGAAATTGGGCCAAAATAAGACAAGCTATTGCTTATTAAGGATGCGCTAAGATAGGCCAGGAAATTAAAAAAATTCTTACGCTTTTATTAAAGCCAGTGTCAAACCGTATATTGAACAAAATATAATTCACGACAGTAACACGTATATTATTATCATCATCTGCATAACTTTTTCCCAACTATATCGGGGTCGGCTTCCAGTCTAACCGGATGCAGCTGAATACCAGTATTTTACATGGAGTGACAGCCTATCTGATCTCCACAACCCAGTTACTGGGTAACACGATACCCCTTGGTAAGACTGGTTGTCAAACTTGCGGGCTTCTGACGACCCGTAACGACTGTCAAAGATCTATGAATGACAGCCGGGACCAACGGCTTAACGTGCTTTCTGAGGCACGGAGGGGTCTTAGTATGTAAAGATGATAACCCATCCACGGACCAACCGCGGCAAGCGTAGCTTAATCTGAACAATCGAAACGTGCGGCTGGTATTACTTAGCCACAAGCCCCGTATATATGTATAACTAAAATCATCAAAAAAAAAATCCCATTGGATGTCTAATTCTTAAAAAAGTTATATTTGTTATGGTCGCGAATCATATTTCAATCAACATAGAACCCGACACTGACCAGCAACTTGCGAAAAACGTAAAAAAAAAACTCTGGCTTCCTTAGCGATTTTTCCCATTTATGAGCATAAATATACGAGCGATTGAATAAAAACGGATCATAGACAACATTTAAAAATAACAAAACCATTCAAGTACGGACAGAAATAGGAGGCATATAACATTGTTAAAAGAATAATATACAGGATACATTTTTAACCAGTGCGCAAACTGTAACCATGAGCTCAGCATATCATTCTAGACCCTAGCATAGAAATTTTTCGTCGGTTATACAAAAAAAATCAGCTGGTTCATAGAAAATTGCAATACCTATGCGGTCAACATAGATGGAAGGATGGCAGGAGGTCTAGAATGATATGCTGCATTCATGGTTACAGTTTGCGCACTGATTTAAAAATTATCCTCGAGATTTCAGTCGAGATTAATTAGATAAAAAAAAAAAATTAACTAGATAACACCTTGCATGCGACACTTATTAATTAAATATATCTTATTTATATTCTCCTAAACATTGACAACACGAGCATGCACGGCAATAATAAGAAATTGTACATATGTAGATTTATTTGCTTCCCTTTCTACCATCTAAGAACACCAAACTATTTTTTTTTTACACAATTTAGTTACTTACTTATTTTGACAGATGATATAACTTAACATAACATCACGCCTCCTCATCATCATTTTAGCCGGAAGACGTCCACTGGTGGACATAGGCCTCCCCTAATTTGGGGGGGGGGTTTGCCATAATCACCACGCTTGGCAGGCGGGTTGGCGATCGCAGTATTGTGGTAAAATGCATAGAGAACGCTGCTGCCCATTCTCTAGTAAGCCCCTTAGTCGCCTTCTACGACACCCACGGGAAGAAATGGGATGGTGCGATTCTTTACGTCCGGCACCACACGGAACATCACCCTTTATTCCCCAAAAGGTTAGGCAGAGATATACTTTTAGTACACCCACATTTCTATCAGTTATGTTTAAGTCCTATGTAATAAAAGGCGAGCCTATTGCCACCAACCAGGTACAAATCCAAACTCCATACTGTTACTGAGAAATCCCTGATGGAAAAACCCAAAAACACTTTGTCCGACCCTGGAATCGCACCCAGCAGGCTTAGCATGACGCTTTCTATTTCTACGAAGAATAAACGGTGCTTTTTCTATACAACGTCACATTTAGTTTCTCCATTTTTGACATCGCACCGATATCCTTCCACAATCTGTCATTTTTGTCTTTCGTTTCTAACGATCTTTGTCTAGGTCCTTTTATATGTAGATTATTTCAGAAGAATATTTCTTCTCAAACTGTCAAAATCACACTGACAACAAACTTTCTACTCGACGGCCACAAAGTATATACGATTATCTACAAAATCATGAGTCGTTTAGAACGCAGAAGTGTGATAATTAATAGAAGAACATAGCTGTCTTCTCCTATTGTACATCATTTAGTCAATAGTCATGTCTTTTCTTCCGTCAACAAATCGGTGCTCGTGCTAAGCCTGCAGGACCTCATGCTCAGCAGTAACTCTTGCGACCAATCTAACCTTGCCTAGACCAACGAGGTACTTGATAGTCATTTGATACCTACTCCGTGAGTATTATTTTCTTTTCCACAATGGCTACGTACAACGTTTTTAAAGGCTTCTTCAAACAGACGCGACGCGACACTTGTAGAACGATTTCCATGAAGTTTTCATAGAAATTGTTCTTTGAGAGTCACGTCGCGACTGTTTGTGGGAGCCTTAAAACAGTACAAAAAATAACAACGTTATAGTCGTTACATATTCTAACATTTATGTTACATAAACTTAATTCACATGACAATAAGCTCAAAAACAAAAATATCTTCCTAAAAAATAAGCGCTATAAAAATGCTAGCATACAGAAGTACTATATGCTTTCATTTGCGTGCATTTAAGCATTACTAATAAATAAAAAAAAATACTGGACATAAATACGCAAAATAATAATGGAATAATAATTGTGTCTCGTTGTAAAACTTTATTTTGTTAAGTTTATTGTACTAAGGAAAGCACAAACGCATTGAATGTGAAGTAGGTAGTTGAAAATTCAGTGACAGGGACATTTTGACCATAACCTGAAATCATGTGTCGTCGCCTATTAAAAAAAAAACTGCTGTTTCTTAAAAAAGTGCACCTAACCACGATGTCAAAATGCATGGAACAGCTATTGTTTTTTTTAATAACCGACGATAAAGATCAACGCAAGCTAGTTCAGACTCGTGAACTGAATCCCTGCTAACAAGTTGCGCGTCAATGTATGCTACCCAGTATTTCTCCAAATGAAAAGCTTAATTCTGTAGTAAAGTGTTGTTGGTATTGCAATATTAGTCAATAGTTAAGAATTAGGAAGATTTATGGATAAGGCTTGCAGAGTTTGCGTCTATGCGTTTTGAAAGTCGTTTAAAATAGCGCAATATTTAATAATGTACGCACACAAATTTGCTTTTACTTTTCTTTTATTTTGTTTTATAAATATCAAAATCCATTTAATAAATCTACGACAATGACTGTTTTATAGGTATTGTATCTGTGTTTCTAGCTAGTTTTAAATTAGTTTAAATTGTAATCTGTGGAGAACGTAGTGGGTAGCATAATTGTTTAAAATGTCATATTTAAGTTATTTTACGTATATCTCTTATTGTGCTACTGTTTGTTTTTCCTTAAATAAATAAATATTTCCTTAAATAAATAAATAAAAAACTGCATTTAATGCTTTGCCCACCATTTTAATTTTAGACGATGATAATGAATCTGTGTCTTCTACTATATTCCTTAGCACAGATTAAACAGTTTGAAGAAATTGACCTTTTCAGTTCCCTAATGTGAGTTTCTTTTAACTGTCTCGATCAAACGCATCGACCGCGTTCGACGTTCCGATTGGTCCTTCACCAATCCAGGGCCAATCGGAGCGCCGAACACGCTCGATGCTTTAGATCGACATGGTAAAATAAAACTCACACTAGGACCTCAGATTCTGTTTCTCAAAAGTGATACAACAAGACATCATATTTTCCACCTTTCCCCTATTTAACACACATAACACACATCCCCTTGCGAACACGTACCAATTTGCGCTGTGCCGAAAGTACGCATGGAATAAGAAGAAATGTCAATTTTTTATACGGGTTAGCAGAAATCAATGTTAGTAGCTCATTTTAGCTTTTGATATACAGTATGTGAAGTAAAGAATGCTCACAATAACTCGGCAATACCACTCTTTTCAATCATTTTTTTTGACATGATAATATAAACACAAACACACCTCTACTATAATTTACGTAATATCACACTAGTGCCTTTAGGTAATGAAAAAGGACTAAGTACTCTTGGGAGTATCATCTGTAAACAAATTTCTGCCATAGAAGTCCTCAGGTTTTAAAAGAATAGCCATAGTCTTTACGAAATATCTGGTCCATTTTGTTTTTCAGATAGCTCTGTCTCTCAATATCGTCTTTTAACATCTTTGACAAATACATAGGTGCCCGTTATTTTGCAGTCAACGGCTGCGGAACGTGTATAATTAATTTCGTACATGAGAAATAAGTAGAGGAAGTCGTTTGTTTACAAAAAAAAAATGTATGGATAGTGACAGCTAGCTATCAAATTCGTAGTACAATAGCAGCAGCGAAATCTGAAGTGGACAAGTGGCAGTTTTATCCCCATTGATTCTCTTTTAAAGCACTTTTTAAGGCGAATTTTCGGTTTTTTATGAATGTTTTTCATTATTTCACATACTGTATCCTGTGCTTATAGCATGCTATGGGCATGTCGTGTTTGGGTGAGATATTACCATTAGTAAAAGTTAGTTAAGCTTTGTTAACGGGAAGTATTCAAAGACAAAGCATTGTTAGTTTACTTAAGTTTTGCTGTAAAATATGGTGTGATTGTGAATGAAGCTAGAGTGTTGAAGTATTTTGTGGTAAACATGGTCCAATCCATAAAAAAGTGGTTTTAGTGAAAGCTCATGTCAATTTACTTTACTTAATTATATCAAGCTTTGTACTTTAGCGTTTTCTAATGAACTTATAAAAAACTATTTCTTTTATTAATATGCTAACTCCATTAGCTTTTTTGCGTGCTTAGTTTGGGTAGCTTATGAATTATCATACCACCTAATTTAAATTAATTTCATTCTTGCAAGAATCTCTCGGCTTCTAATATAACTTTGATATTTTTGATAATTACTTTATTCTTCTCCCTCGTAACAAAATCTTCTGAACTGGACCAATTAGAAATATATTTTCACTTTTAACGCGTCCACACTGCAGCTAACAACATTTAATTACAACAATAAGAAAAATCTCATTTTTATTTGAATTAATAAACTAAAGTTCACATTACAATAATCCAGTTAAAAGCTGCAGCGCGGGACTTAAAACTAAATGACCATGAACGAAGATTCCCGAAGTGTCCCGACAATTCCCGAGCATAGTCTCACATAACAAGAGGTCGGAAGTATACCTATGGTATCCTCACCTATCCGATTATGGTCTTTGAAGTCCTGTTGGGGCTCGACGTAGGGCCTCAGCTCATCATCTTCATAGCCTGTGTTCATCCATTTGTCTCGCATGATGCTCTCCAGGGAAGCTCTTTTTGCGGGGTTGAGCACCAAGAATTTCTTGAGGAGGTTTTCACAGTCCGTTGACATGTAGAAAGGTATTCTGGGAACGAGGAGATAAGGGGTTTATTGATGAAAAATTTCTTTGGTTTTTATACAATGGCACCCTGGGCATTTTTTTATGTTTTGGGAGTGGGCTTCCAGAGTAATCAGATTTGGCTAAATATTTTATACAGGTCATCTGTCATCAGATCAGAATCCAAATACTGTGAGCAATATGCAATATGGTTCTAATAAAAACTGGGACTGACTATTTCAAGTAGTGGTTTCGGAATTAAACAACATTCAATATATTTTGCAAGAAATGCAACCAGTGAAGACCGAATGTCGTACTCTTACCAACCCACGATGATTTTAGGATAACTTTAGCCTGATCAATAGTGGTTTCCTGCAAGAATGCGGTTCCTGGCACATATTAGCCCGTCATCTGAAGCTCAATGATCCGCCATCCAAAGCACAGCTTTGTAGATTCATCGTAGGGTTTATATCAGTAAATTCATTCAACACCATGAACACTAGCCTCCCGGGCGTGGTCAATATAGAAAGCTCTGAATCGATTGAGTACCCAAGTAGGCCTCTGCAGACACAATTTGTCAAAGTGGGGGATTGCTGACCCATCCAACACCCAGTGCGAGAGCGGTACCTCTCATCAGGCCACGCCACACTTGCTGGGTGCCCCTAAGTGCCCGTTCACTTGCACCTTGGTTGACCTAAATAATGCCACTGATGACGCAATAAACGTGGCCACATACTGGGCTCGTACTACGTAATAAAAAAAGTGTACGAATACCATCGACAAGAAAATAAGAAGATCAGTTAATTCCGTCGTACATCATAGTAGTTGCACATGAACCCACCTGTACTTGCCGCGCAGCACTCTCTCCCTTAGCTCGCGCAGCGTGGACCCGTCGAAGGGCAGCGAGCCCGACACCAGCGTGTACAGGATCACGCCCAGCGACCACACGTCCACCTCGGGACCGTCGTACTTCTTGCCTGTACAACAAACAAAAAATATTTAGAAGTTTATAGAAAATTAATGTAACAAGAATTTGTTGAACGAGTCATTTTTGGGACTAGCCTAATGGGGAGCAAACGCTCTTGATGATTACAGATATAACAAAGTCAACAAACAAATACATCCCAAAATTAGCCATTAGGGTTTGAAATGCTTTGAATGATGATGTTCCACCAAAGCATTTGCGAAATGTTAAAGACTAAAGACCATTAACTATAATGAGCCACATAATCGTTGACTTAAAATTAATCAGAAACATCGGTTTTCAGCGCAAGGCTTTTCCTTTTTTATATGTCGTTCCCTTATACATCAACTACCTTTTGCCCGCGGCTCCGCCCGCGTGGATGTTAGTTATCGTGTAAAGAAGTAGCCTATGTTCTTCTCCATATCCCAAGATATTTCTCTACCAAATTTCATGACTATCTGTTCAGCGGTTTAGGCGTGAAAGCGTAACCGACAGACAGACAGAGTTACTTTCACATTTATTACAATATTAGTAGGGATTAATAAATTTGTGAGGGGATTTTTAGCAGATTTACATTTACATATCACAGCCTTAATTATGGTTGCTCCTAGTTACCAAACATTTATAAAGATATATACCAACGAACGTGTTATGTATATGAAGCCATACCTTGGAAGAGTTCCGGCGCAGCATAGGGCGGACTGCCGCAGAACGTGTCGAGCTTAGCGCCCGGAGTGAACTCGTTGGAGAAACCGAAGTCCGCTATCTTAATGTTCATCTCACCGTCCAACAGGAGATTCTCCGCCTGGAACACGGATAGAAACAATATCAGCAAAGCAAAAAAAAAACAGGTCACAATGTGGACCGAAACTTGTAGCATAGGAAGGAAACTATCCTTTGAAACTGGCAAGCTACAACATTTTGACTTATCGCGCACTGTATTTTGAACTTTCGGTATTGAACTTTGCATTGATAATCCAACAGAGTGCACCCCAGTGAGTCGAACACACTGTTCGATTTTCAACTAGTCGGTTCGACATTATACTCTATATTTAAAATGTAGGTATATCACTGTACCTTGAGATCCCTGTGTATGATCCTCTTTTGATGGCAATACTGTACAGCGGATACGATTTGTCGGAACTTGGCGCGGGCTTCCTTCTCCTTCATGCGGCCGTGTAGGACCAGATAGTCAAACACCTGGAACATTATATTACTATATTATTACATCTATACAAATAAATAAAACAGAAGTGTCTGTTTGTAATGCCATGTATATACGATACCTATAAAAAAAGTATGTCTGTCTGTGTTTATTTCGGCTAACCTCAGAAACTACTGGACCAATTTTGACGGGACGTTCATTGGCAGATAAGAGATGCCGCGGGTACAGTAGGTACTTTGATCACAATTTCAAAGCGCAAGAAAGTTCTTAGGGATTTTTTTAAATGTTGATGAGCTATTGGCAAAAGTAACTGCTTAGGTCTCATTGAACAGAAGGTTATACCACGACAAGCCAAGGCGAAGATTGCGGGACAGCTCGATTCCAACCGAATAGCACAGTATTAAGAGAGGGATAGGACACCTAGAAGCCGCAGTAAAAATGTCACAAATTAATGTCATCTCGCACGTCAACCCAGGAGGTTATCGGCTGCTTACCCGCACTTGCCTAGGTGGCTGTTTCAAAAAATTAAGGTGAATCTTGTCGACATTTTTTCCATACAAACTATGGGAGTTTATTACTCCACTGTTCCACAATGTACATCAAAAATTAAACATGGTATGGTTTTGTCTCAATATTAATATTGTCTGTACGGAAACAGAATACAAAAATAAAAAGCCATTAAAAAGTTAGCAGCCAACAAAGATTCGTTTTTCTCGCTAATTTAACCTAACTTTTGGCGTTTTTAAGTAATAAAAGACGTGTAAAATATCCAAAACCAAGTCGGTACTGACAAAGCTCAATTACCGAAAAGTTCGATAAACTTTATTGGTCATTGATTTTTGCAGTGGTTTTTTCATAAAACCCGATCTTCCGCAGGACTTTTCTTAATTTTTTACACGTCTGTTTTACTATAAATGATTCTGCATCTCACTCAATAACGATGTGCGTGTCGCTAGCGTCGTGATGGCTAGCGTCTAACTGCTCATCACTGATACTACCTCTGTCGGACAAGATGCCTGGTGAGACAGCGTGCTTTTTAGCCAGGCCCACCAGTGAGTTCGAGCCCGCCACTAGATTCCCCTTAAGGCCTCCATCCAGAGCTTAGTAACTAAACAAATACACGCTAAGGGGCTCGTGGGGTACGGACATCGATTTAGCACGTAGCTTTGGGCAGCAAGGGACGGGCTGGATGGCACACTCTTTTTAACCCTGGATATATCAATGCTACTGAAATGTGTAAAGTAGTATTACCTCTTTTTCACCATTTCTCTCAAGGATTGAATGCAATCCGCAGGATAACCAAAGTAGCCGACATAGCCCGAAGAATTGCCTAACTTAAGTGGCAGTGGACAGGACACATTGCTCGCAGAACAGATGGCCGATGGGACCGAAAAGTGCTGGAGTGGCGACCGCGCACCGGAAGACGTAAAGTTGGAAGGCCTGCCACAAGGTGGACCGATGACCTTGTGAGGGCCACAGAAGTCCGCTGGATGCGGGAAGCACAGAACCGGTCCAAGTGGCAGAGCTTGGGGGAGGCCTATGTCCAGCAGTGGACGTTTTTCGACTTAAATGATGATGATGATGATGATGATTGAAATGAAAGGAACCCTTTTACACAGACGGTTGGTCCAGCAGTCTATGTGCTACAGTGCTGCAGTGTTTACTTCTCCAGTACAGTAAAGTCTGCTCCCAATCTGTCCTATTTGGTCTGTTTGGTCCTTTTGTCGGAGGCTTATGTTTAAGGGTACGTACCTCGCCGCCTGACGCGTACTCCATGACGAGGTACAGCGTCTTCTCAGTCTCTATGACCTGGAACAGCTTCACGATGTTCGGATGGTCCAGCATCTTCATTATCCGGACCTGAAAGCATCGACATAAAACATTAGAACAGGCAGGTTATCTGCACAAGGAGCCCGCAGAGGTGGGCTCGTTGAAGATTGCTTAAGTACCCCGTAGCCCCCGGCGCAAATGGGCGAGGGAAAACAGGGTGCTTTTAGTTAGTATAAGTCTGCAGTCTTCAGCAGTTGGAACTTTTCCTAGCTATGGGAACATTAAATGTTGTAAAACTTCAGCCAATACTTATTTTAGACAGTATATTCTTGCTTGTTCCCCTTACATATCAGATTTATCTTGCAAAACGTTTGGGAATGGCCATAGTGACCTTGTAACTTGTGAACTTGTAACTAAAACGTACATCGTTAGAGAAAAAAAAAAGATATTATAAAGAGATTTGACGAGATCTTGATATTCTTTGTAGAATGACTAATTTTAGTTTTACAAAACAACAGTTTTATCAATGGGTCCATACAAGGGTTCAATTGGTAAAGTTGTTATTTTGTAAAACTAAAATGAATGGGAAAATAATCTTTCTTTCAGCTACATATCCCAACATTTCTTTTAGATTCCTCGTTTTTTTCTAAATATAAAATAATCGTACCTCTCTGAACAACTTCTGCAGCGATCCAGGGTTGAGTTGCGTCTTGTCTATGATCTTGATGGCGACCTCTTTGCCGGTGGGCACATGCTTAGCTAGCTTCACCTTAGCGAAGTTGCCCTTGCCGATTGTCTTTAGAAGCTTGTACTTTCCTGGAAAGGTAAAAAAGTTAAATTAATATGAGACAAAAGAGATGAGATGAACGAAGAGTGTGCACGTTGATTTGTAGACATTTCTATAAACAGCTTTCTCGTTAATCTAGTAGTAGCACAAGCTACTGCTGACGTTTGGATCTAGGGTTTGATACCTGCGTCGGTCTAATTATTATTGTATTTTTCCATTGTGAAACGATCAGCTGATGATGGCAATAAGGTCGTCTCCTTAATTACATTGATGGCGACTTATATCATTATCATGGCGAAATGGACGTACGGTAAAACTCAGGAAATACACAAACACAAGCGTCACGATAGTTAAGCATATTATTCTGTGATTCATCGCTAATTACTATTAATTTGCAACTGATGAAAAACTTTTTCGATGGGTTTCAGGACCAATCTTAAGACTATCTCGCTCCAAAACTTAACAAGGTACTTCTACTTTCTGAACAGACAGTAATTTGATATTAAAAGTTGAAAACTTGTTTCATATTGAAAAATCTAATTTTGCTTTCTTCTTAGTAATAAAGTACTTGTATACAAAAGTTCTAGTATCTCTTTGAACATAGTGATTTTAAGAAAAAGGTATCCTTCAGTTTTCCTTTTTTAAAGAGTTGTTTGTTTCTCGAGCAAGTTCCCTCGAGTCGACTTGAGAAGCTATTTTAGTATACAAAGTACCTACTTGAATAAGATTTAATAATAATAATACCTAAGTTAATTTCTCTACAAGACTTTATATACAAGATAACTTTATCGTTCTAGAAATCTCTGCTGCCAACCTTGCTGACTGGTAAATCTATTGACCACGGCACAAGCTTCCACAACTCGTACCGACACAAGAAAAGTAGAGGAGATATTATGTTGAAATAATCATGCTATCCGTCCACAAAATAATTTGATCTCATTGTTGTTAAACTACTCTGTGATATAATAACCTACCTATTGAAAATTATAAACTGTTTTTATTAATTTGTGTTGTACCAACTGATGTTCTAACTAAACTGCAAGCCATGACTTTGCCCTAATCAGGTCAATCACTACATGGTCAAACGACCATGTAGTAATTCTGTCTGAATAAAAGACTTATTTAGCGTTTTGATATTGTTATTTTATAACACATTGCAGCACGAGAGATCAACTTAGAGTTACATAAAACAAAAGGAAATGGAACGCCATATTCGGTGGCATAATACTATTGTCTCCGCATAAAAATATACTATAAAACAGAAACTATAGAGTAAAGACTATAATACGACGACGATTGACTCGAACAGCAAGCGTCTTACAAACGATTTGTGTCGAGAAACCACTGACAAGATAAATCTCTTTGTGAAAGCGGAAAATAGTGGTTCATTTTCCTTAAAGTTTCTAGTTTTCTGTACCAAAGATGGCAATACTGACAACGGATTTGACGAATGAGAAAAAGTGCGACATTCTTTTAACCATATCGACTTTACGCATTGAATGCGTTCGGTGCTCCGATTGACCCTGGATTGGTGAAGGGCCAATAGGAGCGACAAAGCGGTGGGTACGTTTAGTCGGCACAAGATATTAGCTTTGATTGATAACTCGTGCCTGCAGTCAGTTAGCTTGATAGCGGGACTTGCTGCAAATGGCAAGGCTCTTAAAAGCTAGACTCTGAAGACGAGTCTATTTACAAGTGTCCTGGCTTCAGGTTGTGCGACCACTAAAGCCCAAATCTATAGAAGGAACTTACCACGTGTTTGACTTAAAAATGTCTACGTCTCTATCTTGCACTTATAGTTTGACAGTTGTGCGACAGTGAAAGGAATAACCTTAGCCAATGTACGTCGTAAGTAACGCTTATACCAAGATCTTAGCCTCAGTGTTTCGGAACAGGCTGAGGGGGCCCAAAGCCTCGAAGACTCTAATCAGTAACTGTGTGGACAGAGCGTAGGTAAGTAAAGATCTACTGACCAATGTGTGGTTCCTCGGACGCCCGCGACCGCGACGAGACTCGGGCGCTGCCGCCCGAAGTGCCCCCGCCGCCCGCGCCCGCCGATGACTCCGACGCACTCTGAAAAATCACAAACACAACAAGTTAATACAATGTCTTAAAATATAAGTAAATGGAAGCAGCAGGTTTGAACAGTTTTGGCTATACTGCCATAAGCGTCTCCTCAAATCACTGAGTTCATGGCCCTACATTCAGGGAGAGGTCAAGGCGTCTTTAAACTTACTTATCCTGCCTTCAGTGAGCGATCACGATGATGGAAAAGTCAAAACTGTATTGGATTCACAATTAAAAGTCATTTATTCAAAGTAGGCTGCGAGTTAGCACTATTTGAACGTCAAAACTACATAAGACAGTGCCCCAAAAACTCCCGCCCTTCACTTCTTTGTGCTTCCTAGCTGGGAAGAAGTGGCGCAACGAACTCCCCAGAGTAGCACAGCTCACTGTTTAGTTAGAAGAACTAAACAGGCTAACTATAAGCTCATGTCAACCCTGTTAAAAGTCGTTGTTTACTTGTAAATACGAAAAGCTTTTCGTTTTCGAGCGACTGCCACTTATCTTGGTTCTTGGTCAAATTCTAGTACCAAGCAAGCAGTGGTTTGAGAAGGCCGTTTTACGAGGGCATTTTCAGAAGACTAAAATTGAAGACTTAACATCTTTGTAAAAAGTTATATTAAGGCTGTAGAATAAGGGACTACTCCCACTTATTCAGCTCTGTTCAGGTTTTGTCCTTAGAAAACAACGATTTTGTACAGAGTCCGTTCAGCTTTCCGCGGCTGAACGGATGGCTACGCATCTCATACAAAATTGTTGTTTTCTATAGACAAAAGCTAAACAGAGCTGAATAAGTGTGAGTAGTCCCTAAGACGGCAATCTAGACCAACAAATTGGAGAAAATACACTTTAGATAACGTTTCAAGAACTAAGTGTAATCTTAAACTTACTTCCCAAGGGAAGGCAAGGCAACCCCGCTTAGTCTTAGAGAAACATAGCTTTTATAACAAGTTTATTTAAACAAGCACTTTCAAAACTTGACAAACAGTACTAAAAGCTTTATTTTCATTGCATCAATCAACTAAGGAATATGTTAAATAATTTCAAACTAGACTCAATAAAAACATTTAGAAGTACGACCCAGACGTTTCTGCACGCATTTGCGACAAAATGGCAGCACAATGTTTATTTTACAATAGTAATACATTATTTTATGTGTAAGTAATTTATTTCAGAGTCGTATTACGTTATAGAGTGTAATTTTAATCTCGGTTGCGGTAGTAAAGTTAGTATTTTGTAGTAAATAATATTATTAGGTACGCCACTATTAGAGATTGTCGCTGTAAAGTCTGCGCACCGCTGTTGCCAGACAAATAACTTCGAGCTTGTTAGTGATTATTCTGTCATCAAAAGCTCTGACCCGCAACTGTGGTGTAACAAAAGTTGTAGGTGAATATTTTCGAAAGATGTTGTTACTTATGAAGGAAAACATCGTGTGGAAACCGGCCTGTACGGGAACCAAAAATTCGAAGATATGTGACATCTACCAAGCCGCACTGGGCCCGCGTGGTCGATTACCGCCCACTCCCTTTCGAAGAGAGGAGGCCTGTGTTACAGTAGTGGAAATATTATATGCTGATTACGCCGTTACTGCTATATTTTCGTCGCTACTTGTCAGATACGCAAGCTTTATTAAATCAGTTTCATTTCACTTACTGTGTGAGAATTCTACAATAGATAAAGAAACTGAGCAATGATATTATGACTGCTTTTATTTATTTAGCTTGCCCTGTTTGTTGTTATTATTTGTTTGGGTCAAATTTAGTACTTGAAATTTTAACACCTTCCTGTTGGCAGATTGATCAGATATTTGGTACATACCTTTAGTTTTGATAAGAATACAATATAACGAAAAAAAAAAATAGAATGACAAATATTAAGTAACGAAATAAAAACTAAAAACTTGGAAATTCAATAAGTAAAAAAATAAAATAATTAAACGGTTTTAATTAAAAGCTAAAACAATATTCGAAAAATTTCAATATCTTTACATATAAATAAAATTGGAGTGTCTGTTTGTAATATTAAAACAACTGCTTTTTGCTACATGCATAAGTATGAATATATATACCAAAATAACATTTTTTACAATTTTTGTCTGTCTGTCTGTCTGTTTGTTCCCGCTAATCTCTGAACTGCCTGGACCGTTTTTGACGGGACTTTCACTGGCAGATAGCTGATGTAATAAGGAGTAACTTAGGCTTACTTTTATTTTATAAAAATCCACGCGGACGAAGTTGCGGGCACAGCTAGTTTAAAATAAAATAGATTACGCTACGCTCCACGATTTTATTTTACCGAACTATTTTAGATTTTAGTTAAAACCGTATAAATTATTATTTTTTTTTTTACTTATTTTATTTTATTGTTCTAACTAGCAAAATCAGCCTATAATGTTCCCACGTCTGGGACACAGGCCACCTCTCTATGTGAGGGAGTGGGCTATATTCACCACGCGGGCCCAGTGCAGATTGGTAGACGTCACGTCTTTGTTTTTTTTTTTTGTTATTGCTTCTAAGACATGCCTCGATGTTTCTTCACGATGTTTTCCTTCACAGTTTTGAGAGCACTGGTGATACAATTAAATACACCAAGCAAAGCGCGTGTCTATACAACTCTATACCACTAGGCCACTACTGCTGTTTTAACTAACCATGCATCACCTCTAAAATAATGGTATCTCTTACACAGCTGTTGGCATCAAAACTACCAACAATATTAAACAATCGTACAATTCCCATATGATTCATTTTACTCCCTATTTTCCGGTAGCTACGCCTCCGTCTATCGTACTAACTAAACCCTAGTCGCGACATCGCGGTCGTTCACCCCTCGCTCCGTGGCTACCCGACCATGGCTTTGTATTGCCAGTGACAGGGAATTCCTTTATTTGACGCCCTTTATCGCTACTAGGTAGGGATTATAACAGGAGATATCATTGATATGAGTACTGTATGGTCTCACTCCTGTTTTAGCTTGTATCATTATTTTGTTACATTTTTGGCGAATCTCCAATCCAATGATCTGATTGGGTGTTGGTGAACAACTCATGTAAGGTTTGATAGAACACTTTCTGTTCAGAGAATTGTTGATATTTTCATGAGTTTAATATATACAAGGTATAACAGAATAAACACAAGTCTTGTAAATAGTTTTTTCGTAATTGACTACTGTATGATTTTAGTAAATTTAACATTGGTTTTTTTTTTGCAAAATTACGTTTTTCCATACCTACCTCCGAACGAGCCAAAAACATTTGGTCGTTGTATTATGCTATAAAATCAACACTTTAATTGGGGTGTATATAAGGTCTTGCGTTAATTATATTACACATAATAATCAAACCGGACACCAAAAAAAAAACAACCGACTTAAGAAAATATTTAATATTAAAATAAATAAAAATATAAATTGAAATGGGACCACACGGAAAGCACGAGCTTTCAAATAAAAAAAAAATCATCAAAATCGGTTCACCCAGTCGAAAGTTATGCTTATGAGGCAACAAACATAAAAAAAAAATCTACAGTCGAATTGATAACCTCCTCCTTTTTTTGAAGTCGGTTAAAAAGAAGGCAAATGCTGCGCCGATTCCAAGTAAATTGAAATAAGGGAAGGAGTATTATGTTGATGACACCCAAAAATTATAACCTTTCGTATTAGGATAGCATTCCAAGAACCGCGTAAATCCTTAATACTAATAAATATAAACCCACTTACAGACTCTCTAAGTTAGAAACTACATTTATCTTTCCCGTATTAAATTATCCTTCCCTGAAATAGAACTACCCCCTACGGCTATAGGACGAACGTGAGGAGAGTAACCAAAGACAGATAGTTGAATCAAGATTGTTCACGTGGTACAACGTGACCCTCACCTAGGCAGTGAACGATAATTTTACTAGCTTTTGCCAGTGGCTTCGCTCGCGTTACTCAATGTACACGAAACCTTAATAAATTATGCACCTAAACCTTCCTCACGAATCACGCTGTGTTATGGTGAAAACCGCATGCAAATCCGTCCAGGAGTTTTTGAGTTTATCGCGAACAGACAGATAGACAGACGCGGCGTGGGACTTTGTTTTATATATATGTAGTGTGGTGTAGTGATGATGAAGTATAAATATTTGTTATTACCCCGAGGTATGACAGTCAAATATGGGTACCAAATATGGACATGTTCAATAATGAATATAAGTTTTTTGATAGTTATTTTATCTCTATGCATTTGAATAACATAACATCACACCTTGTTTCCCCCGAAGAGTTGTTCCGAGGCTTACCTATAGTACGCCCATCTGTCCCCAGTTATGTTTAAGACCCATGTCAGGGCAAGCCTATTGCCATCAACCGGGTACAACTCCAGGCTTCGGGCTGCGACTGAGAAATTCTAGATATAATCGACCCCAGGCCCTCATGCTTAGCAGTAGGTAGTAGCAACAGCATTTGATTAATAGTGATCTTTATTCTCATTGCACTAAGGTTTCTAATGGATGGCTGTCTGTGAGGCAAACTAATTATGAAAGGACTGTAAAAGGCATGTCACAATAGTAAAATCATGCATCAGACACACATCTTTATAGATGTATACGACGTTATGCAAACGTGAATGTAGCGAAAAATCAATAACAAAATTTAAACTTCCCGTCAGGAGTACTACCCACAAACCCGACCACAAATTGGACTGTAAGATGTCTATCGTAACTTAGTTAAGATGGATAGGTAGCCAAATCTCTCTAGATGGGCGAATCTAACTACGAGATTCGACATGGCAGAGGCTCTAGTCGAAAATTTGGGTCAACGGTTTACAAGATTAAACTTGGAACAAGAACAGGGCACTTGGGACTTTCCAATAGATAGATGCCCAAGACAGTAGTTGAATTGAGCCATGTAACTCTAGCGGAAGAGGAAGCTACAGTGGAAACACCAAACAAAATTCTGTCATCTGAAGACGCAAAAGTAACATGCAATAAACATAGTGCTGAAGTACACACGCTGAAATAAAGCTTATGAAGCGAGTAAAGTGGCGCGTAGACTGACGTACCCGACTGCGACGCGACAGTCTGAATCTTTCATACATAGTCTTGACGCAGATAGTCATTAAGGGTCGTCAGAAGCCCGAAAGTCTATTAACCAGACTTACCAAGGGGTCTCGTATTAGCCAATTACTGGGTTGTGGAAGTCAGATAGGCAGCCGCTCAATCAGCTCCATGTCAATACTGGTACTCAGCTGCATCCGGTTAGACTGGAAGCCGATCCCAGCATAATTGGGAAAAGGCTAGGCAGATGATGAGACTCTTGGCGCAGATAGTCAGTCTAATCTATACTATATATATTAGATATTATAATAATTTATCCCAGCCCATTTATCGAGGAAGGCTATATAACATCACGCTAAAACCCTTAGGAGCCCGGCAAAGAGAAAAAGAGTCATGAATACGAAGTACTCGCACGGGCAGGCGATTCGAAGCGACGGGGTAGGTCGGGAGAGCAAGAAATTTGGATAGGTCGGGGGAGCAAGAAATTTGACGCGAACGAAGTCGCGAGCAGAATCTAGCTAGTCAATAATAATTTTTAAACTGCATATGAAAAATTATGAAGCTAGGGGCGTGGATATTATAAGCTTGAACGAGATGCAAGAGGATATGATGCAACTCAAATAAACTAAGACAATGCTAGGAAAACGATAATATATATATAAATCCGTACGGAAGTTCATGTCTTCTAGACCCAAAAGAAAAAAGAAAAAAAAAAGCCTAAAATGAAACCATTCTCTTACGTAATACTCTTGTCGTCTTCATAACGTGCCCATACTGACTAAGTATAGGACTGTAGGTCACGACTACAGGTTTTATTTTCTTAACGTAAGCATCACTTTGTTAGGCTTCCCGTGTGCTCCCCTTGCCTTTGCCTTAGGCACCGAGGTTACAGGGAAATCTCAGGCAGTTTTTAAAGTCCCTTTTCTTTGAGTCTTTTGTTCAGTTTAGCTTGAATTTTCATGATGATTTTGAACAGATTTAACTGTTTGGAGCAGTGCAAATTTTGTTCTTTCAATCTTATTGAATTTTGGTGCTATTTAAAGTGAAAGTAATAACTACGATATAATTGATGAACGACGGCTATTATAAAATTGGCCACTTGGCTTCTACTATGTATCCCTAAATTTTTATTTTGTGTCTTATTATTCAACTGCTTTTGTATTGTTGTTTTTGAAGCAATGAGTAAATATTTTATCTAAAAATTGGTCCTGTATTCAGCATGGATATAGATTTGTTAGAATTGAATCGAGAAACATGCTCAGCAGCATTCTGGAATGCGGGCCCTAATCTGGATATACGGGTAGTGTATTAAACTGAAAAAGGGATCAGTAAAAGTCCAGCATTAATTAGTATTTAAGACTGGTGCAGGAAAAACCTGTTCCTGCTTTGTCAAAATATTGTTGAACTAAAACTCCGTGTCAAGAACTAAGTCTTGAAATAGCCAATAGCTTATAGAAATAACAAAACGTTTCATTCATGAATAACAAGACATCTTTCTAACATTCCTCAATATCGTGGTTCACAATTAGTCGCAGCGAAAGCGATGTTAATCCACGATGTCTTAACGCTAGTTTTAATAGCAGGAAAATCTTTTATTGCCACTTTCCAAACTGCCGGATAGGTCACAGACAAACTGCAATTAAAATAAAAGCTATGATTTTTGAGTAATGCTAATGAAATTAAGAATTTGTTGCGCTTCTTCAGTGGCCATTACGGATTCCAGGAATTCTTAAAGCCTTCGTATTTCCAATTTGCTTGCCTGATAGTCTCAATTCGACTTGGGTTCGCGTTCTTACCGATTCAAAAAACGACCTATAACAAGTGTTAAAGTCGGTCTTCCGATCCAACTAAAGAATCTGAATCAGAATTCATAAAATAAAGGGTTTACAAACCGACACAATGGCGTTGACACAAAACATTTAAAACACTAGCTTATGCCAGCGGCTTTGCCGCGTGGTGGTCGAAAATTATCCCACATGAACGTACTACCGGGATAGAAAGTATCTTATGTGTTAATACCAGGTTATAATCTATCTGTGTGACAAATTTCGTCCAAATATATTCAGGCGTTTTTGCGTGAGTAACAAACATTCAAACTTATAATATTCACATTTATAATATTAGTAGGATACTTCAAAATCCACAATCGAAATAATGCTTCCCGTGACGAATAACGATAAATTATGTGAAACCCAAAATTCCCTTTTACGACATTCATCATTCCCTGTTTCCGGGAAACAGTTCTGATATTTCACGGAGTTGAAATACAAAGATTTCACTGAAAATATTGTCCATAATCGTCTGAAGCAAGACAAAAGAGCATTTTTCGAGCCAAATGGTTCTAGTTCAAGAGTGGCAGAGTCGAAGGCTGTTACTATTGGTACTATATAAGTGAGATAATTTGTCACACTGGAGAATACTTTCCGTCGGATGAAGAAGGAATACTAATAAACTCTGGGAATAAATTGGTATCATCTTCCGTTGGGGTTAAAATGGCGTCCCAGTTATTTTAATAGCCTGCAATTTCTTTTTATTGAGGCTTAGCTAGTGTTTTCAAATATAATATAGACTATGCTGCATTATTTACTGAACAGATCTGTGTATTATATCCAAAACTTGAGTAGGTATAAGTATTTCTGTGAACTTCGTGATGTTCTTTATATTTCTATGATGTCGAAAAGATGAACCGTTTGTCTAGACTCAAAAGTACAGAGGTTAAAAATATTGAAATACATACAAGTTAATTCTTACCCCGTTTGTCACTCATAAACAAGTTGTGATGTATTGATTGACGCTGTTTCAGACGTGACTGTATTGTTAACTATTTTGTTCCGTTTTGACAAGTTTTGTAAACTTAACGAAAACAGTATTATCAACATACATGTTGTCTGTATCTTGGTGTAAACGCGAAACGAGTCAGAAGATATAAAATGAGTCTACAAAACTAGTTTTGCATCATCTGTTTTAAATACTAAGGTATATTTCTGGTGTTGCATGGATTTTATGGGTCCTAAAAGCATATTTACCCCATGGAACTTCTCGATGGCCTTCGCACGTCGTCTTCTCCTCCATAGTTTGGACAGGAACACCGGTGCCAGTATCGGCAGCACCCGGTGTCGCATCGTTCGAGGATTTATCTTGACTGAGTTCGCTTACTGCTTGGTTAAAGGTACGGTCTAGCTTGGGAGCTAGACCTGGGTAGACTGAGTTTGGTTTAGTCACTTTTTATTCACCTCAGAAGCTGGTTTCGTTTTATCACGTTGTAGTGGTTAGTTTTGTATGTCTTCTTTGTTTTGTGGAATAGAGTCTAATAAGGTATGTTTAAAAATGTTTCTGCTTTATTGATTGTCTCACGTTTGACCACTTCTCATCTGAAGCCCTAGTGTGAGTTTCATTTAACCATCTACACCAAACGCAGTGAGCGCGTTTGGCGCTCCGATTGGTCCGTTACCAATCTAGGGCCAATCGGAACGCCGAACGCGCACACTGCGTTTGGTGCAGATGGTTAAATAAAACTCACACTAGAGCCTCTGATGGTAAGAAAAATACGTTCGTCTATGGTTTACGTTTCGTTGATGTAAGTTAAGTAATGAAATGATGTTAAGGTAATGAAGAGACATTTGTAAAACCGTTTTCGCGTTTCCGTTTCTTTATTAAACATTTCGTTCAACAAAATCTAGATTAGCCAATTAATGTAATTATGATTCCATCATAATTCATTATAAAACCGGTATTTCTGATCTGACCCCAAATCTGCAATTCTGTAATAATAATTGCGTTTCAATCAAAGCGACGGTAATAACCGCATCAATATTAATGACGGATTGAAATCAAAACAGACTGTTGTTTTGTTGACAAAATGGCGAAATTGTGAATTCGGTACAAAACCGGATAACCCGCACTGACCTCGTTGAATATTAAACACGAGCAGTGATTTTGTGATTAATTACGTTTAACTTTTAAACTTTGGTGTCACTTTCAGATGATGTAAGTTACTTCATATTATATTATGACTTTATGAGTGTTACCTAATTGAGACGTTGATATAAATGTTGTTATTATTGGCTCAGAGAACCAAAACACATGTCTATCACGTGTTTTAAAGCAAAGATAAGCGTAGAAGTGTCAAACACCTGAATATAAAATATGAATATTTTATGATATCTAAGTTACAATTCATATGTTGCTAATCGAAGCTAAGAAGTTAAGATAAAACATAGGACTATATTATCTCATAGTGGAAAAATCCTAGTTTTTTATTGCAAAATTACTTCTCGGCCACTACAAAACACAAGTGACGATACAAGTAACTTGATATTCTTGAAGACACATGTGATAAAAATACATTTATACAAGTGGTTTATTAACGTAAGTAATGTTGGAGGTATTTTGTAATTATAAGAACTAGAAATATCCAACCTTTCATACAACCACAAAGCTTAATCAATTGAAGAATTCAGTTCTTTGTAAACTTCAATACAAAGAGCTCTGGAACTAGACGTAAAAGGAAAAAGAAAAGACCAAATACAACAGCTAGAACCAATACAATGGACGTACACGACGACGTCTATAAAGACGATAACGGTACATTCCGTGACGATAAGTTAAATGCACTTTAAAACAAAGAAATGGTAATGTTACAATTTGGAGCTTATAACAAATATGTAAAAGACCAAGTCTTTTAAAAGACAATTAGTGTCAGTAAGCGGGTAAGATGATCTGGCCGTCAGTACCTAATTACACAATGCATAGACAAATTCTCGACTTATTTAGTTGCTAAGTTAAATGGAAAAGGAGGCTTTTAGTTTGGTATTATGCTTTATTTACATATTTTATTTTTTGTGCTTGAGTTAAGTTTTCATTTTATTTGTTGGCATATTGGCATGGCTAGCTGACATATGACATTTTTTTAAATTAATGTTCTGTGTATCGTAAAGTTAATTACTTTGCTTACATAATGTACAGAATCAAGTCTATCTAACTAAACAGACCGCTGTGCTGCTGGGAAGTTTTTGCGCCACTTCTTCTTCCCAGCTACACTAAGACGTGGTGAAGGGGTTATCTAATATGTAATTTTCACGTTCGAAAAGTGCTGAATCTCAGCCTAATTTGAATAAATGACTTAAATTGCAGCACTTTTTGTTTCGAAGTTGGCAAGTCTTCCAGAATTTAAAATGGAAGTTCGAAATTTAATTAACGATGTTTTTTCAAATTGCGATCCCTAATCAAAAAATAAGAGTTTTACTTGGTGCCAAAACACAAACAGGGTATTTTACTCAATATGAGAAAAAATCTAAAAATATATTATTGAGATAGCTTACGCAAAATGCAGTCGGAAAATGTTAGTTCACGAAACAACAAAATAAATTTTAAGATACAACTTAAACATTTCATTTTTTTTTTAATTTGTTTTAGTACACCATGAAATAGTACCCGCCATGTTATTACGTCATACGGCATGTCAACTAAGCAACTTTGTACTTTTATTATTTTCGTAACCAAAGTATTTTTTATTTAAATTATAGGCATTTTGCATTTAGGAACAGCAAGCCAACGGATAAGTGGAAAAATAACTATTTTTTTTTAATTATAAGCAATTGTCTTATAAAATATCAGCGCATTTGTTTATAGAGCAAACTGTCGTCATACCCACAGAGCAATATGGCGTCCTGTGCGTCCAGCATTTTTGTCAAATTACGTGCGAAATTTGAAAATGTAAAATTTAAATGTATTTTTATGACACTAATCGATTAAACAAAATTGTTGTTTTTTGTGGTTTTTTAGCACTTTAGAATCTAATTAAGACACTTTTCAAATACGAATGTAACCCTATTCATTAAATTAATTTTGGCAAAGCCAAAGAAAAATCTGTTTCCGTTGAACATAAAAACAATATCTGATTTAAATAGGAAACCGTAATAAAGAAAGACTCCATGTTTAATAAAAACTTGTCGATCAAGAAAAACCGTTCGCAAAAGATTTACGGGCCAACTTTTTTATGTCCTAATTGAATCACTTTGATTTATTATAGCATTTATAACTGGACTTTTAATAGAAACCTTTTTGTAACAAATTGGAAATTAATACTATGGATTTAAATTCCATTATGACGATACTCTCTTGATTAGCTACAGTTTTCGGCCCAAAATAAAAATCAGGTACTCGTAGAGTTCCACGAATGACAGCCGGGACCAGCGGATTAACGTGCTTTCCGATATACGGAGAAGTATTGGTATACAAAGGTGGTCACCCATCCTGATAGATCGACCCATGCGGCAGTTATTACTTAGCCACAAGCCCCTCGTATCATTAAGTATTCAATAAGTAGCGATGCGCGCTCGGAAACGGACGCGTTTGTGCTACACAGCAAGAATACTTTATTAATATTTTATTCGCGTTTTGCGCAGTGCTAGCCGCTGCCCGATTTTGTACGCAATGGCAACGAAGCAGCTCATTGCTAACGAGCTTTTGGCATTCGTCAAGCATGCCATCGACTACATGGACGAGGTCAGCATCTTGCAGATCTGCAAGTCCTCCTTCAAAGAGGAAGATGTGTGCAGTGCCAAGTTGCTGCTGTTTCAATTACTCGACCAAGTTGGACAGATGCCATCTCGCCGGAGGGATGGTGGCCAGAAGAGTCTGCAGGACATCATCGACCTGCTGAAGAAGACCGATCCGGATGACGTGCCAGATTTTGTGGCGAAGGAGCTGCACAAGCTGCCTCCTGTCACTTTTGACCACGTCGACGTTACCAGGCTGCTGAAGGACATCACGTCTCTGAAGGTGAGCCTGGCAGAGATGAAGTCCAAATTGGAGTCATCGGATGTCACCATTGGTGAATTGCGAGCCGAAGTAGCGTTGTTGCGCAACGCTATTCCGACAAGTGGGTCACCGGATGGCTCCAATATGAACACACGTCGCGGGGCACAAAATGCTTCCGTCTGCAGTTTTCAGTCGGCGAGTGAATCTACGTCACCGGCTGTCAAGAATGCAAGCGTTGCATCGTGTTCCGCTGATCGCGTCGTACCTGCCGGAGAAGCGACGCGCGTAATAGGTACATCGACCCCCAAGCGTGCCTATTCTGCAACTGTTGCCAAGACGAAACCTGCTGTGTCGCAAGCTAAACGACAAGCAGAAAAACTGAACGGGGGAAAGGCTAAAAGTGCAAAACCAACTGAGGGGGCGTCTAAGAGCCGCAATGCACCGGCTCCCAGCACTGTAGCCCCGGGTCCTAAGAAAGGGCAGCCAGACAAAGAAGGCTTCGTGACGGTGGAGTCGAAGCGAAGGAAGCCTACTTGCCGTAATCGATGTGGTACTGCTCTAGCGGGACCAAATATGTTGCTGCGTCCTGCAACACCGTCGACGCAGCTGTACGTATCCCGTCTGCATCACTCCACGATGACTGAAGACATCGTGGAATACATCAGGATCAAGACCAAGTGGACCTTGAGAGTAGAGAAGTTGGAGTCGCGTCATAACATAAACTTCAAATCGTTTGTGGTGCGGGTTCCAACTCAGTATCTAGAAACCTTCATGAAGGAAGAGTTTTGGCCGAAAGGTGTGGCATACCGACGTTTTCGCGGAAGGTTACGCGACACCACGCAGCGCAACACGACGCCGACACAGTCATCACTTCGTGTACAATAGTGTCAATAAAATATAAAAATATGTATGTTTAGATTAAGGTATTTATCTATGGGCCTGCGTCGCCTGAAATAAATGGATTATTATTATTATTATTATTATTAACTACTCTGTCGATTTCCAATTGAACTCAAGTCAAACAACTATCAAACTCAGCCGCTAACATTCTCAAAATCGCATCAAAACTAACACTAGTACCCAACCATCGTCCAATTTCGTCTCTACCGAAACAATTTTAGCTAACTACCCTCAAAACAATACAATATATCAAGCACATCACTTTAATGAATGACGCTGGTGTGTCGTTGACCGTAGTCGAGCACTATTGTCCCAACCCCATTGTTTCACCGCACTGCACCACCAACGGACCATTCGATTCAGAGAACTCGAATCGATTATGGGAATCGATTGGTTAGGCAACTGTTTTGAATATGTTCAAATGTCATGAGACTGTTCAATGCAAGGTCAATGCCAAAGATTCCAGACCAGTTCCATTGTGGGGTATCACTGACTAAAGTAGCGCATCAGCCAATTAAGATCAACTGCTGAATTTGGAACTACCAATTACAGCGTTCAAAGAGATAATAATATACCGGATCTCAAGCACCATGCTTGGTAAACGATTTGGTCACAGCAGTATTCGAGAAGATATGAAGACCATACTAGTCATCTTCTTGATTGGGTAAACCCGACACATCTTTACCAGAATCAAATTTTGACGAAACGGTAAAGCCTGTCTGGAAAGCACAATTACAGTTAATTTAAATACTCAACATACAAAAATCAGTGATAAAATAGGAAAGCAAAGAATACTAAAGAAAGACATTAATAAATAAAGAGACGCTTGGAAATGTCAGTCTCAATCGCTGTGGTGGTTCAATTGATTGATTTGAAACCTTCGCCTTAATCATACCTCAAGGCAAAAGAAAATTGAAGACACATTCTCAGTTATTGAAACCGAGTCTTCGATAACAAAGCTTGGTGTTCAAAGAGACTTTAGCTGATCGTGGTCTTAGCCTCTAATAACATCAATAGGTTCTATTTCAACATAATAATGCTTGGTGGAATATACATATATGACAACGACACTCAGTTGATAAACTGATATCACTGACTCACAGATAATCAGAAACAACACTGATTCCTAACAATTTGAGAAGGTTTGATTGTTTAGATATCTTGTTGTGGAAATTATTTCAATGACCGTATATACAAATATAAAAATCGTCACTGGGAGCGGTACAAAACTCAAGCCTGTCCAAGTCTTTGGAAAAAGGAGTGGGAAAAGTAACAGTAAACTATGTTCATAAACTATTTCTACAAACCCCATAAATAAATCCGAAGTGAAGATTAGTATCCAGAAATAGAAACACTATAGAAACGACAACAAAACAGTGAAAGAGCCCAAGGACATGGCGTGCCACTGAAATATTTAGTAGCACGCTATCGTAATCGATAACGACTGATATGGACGTATGACTTGAATGTCCTATTGGTGTAGCTGTTAATAGCTGTGGGACTGGAATAGAACAGAGAGAGAAAGAGGACCGACGACTTGAGTTCTAAGTTGAAGGAGTAGCAGATATAAGACCAATGAAGGCTTTTGATGCATATCATCAGTGTTCAGAAGTAAAGGAGTTTAATAACTGTCGTAATAGATACTAGTGATATTAGTAAGGACGTATGATTTGAATGTCCTATTGGTGTAGCATTTAATGGCTGTGGACTGGTTTTAAATTGAGAGACTAAAATAATCATCAACTAGAGTTCCAAGATGAAGAAGAAGAAGCACCAATTAACGTATGTGATATATAAACAGTTTTTTTTTGAGGTTGGTAAATCATCAAATAACTTCTCCCGCTCCGGTTGGAGCGGAAGAGCGTGTCAGACTTTTACTGACTAAGTTGCCAGTGTGCCAGAGGCCACGGTATATCTTTCGAACAAATCGGCCCTTGCGGACCCCACCAGTTGGTGCTGACATCTCTTTGAGGCGCGCGTGGAACACAAAGCGCCGTCGACCCGGGCTTGGTCCTCACCGGACAGCGAGTTACCCTCGCCGTCCGCAAGCCCGCGCCTACGTTGGCCGGGAATCAGCCTGGATATCAACAGTGTTTAGAAGTAAAGGAGTTTCGTTCTTTCCTTCAGGAAATAATTGTAAAAAGAGGATAACATCGTCAGGTAGCTGTTATAAGGCTCCGCATGAGTTGTTACTAAATCCGCTGACTGATTTATCTTTGTAAGCCTATGATTGCGATTCTGGACTAGAGCGAAATTAGATTTACCCATTTCAATAAATAGTTGGAATTGTGTCTCCAAATGACGACAGACACGCCCCATATTCATCCATGAAGAAGTTATTGACGAAGCAGACATAAACGAAATTGCCAACAATTCTGAACAAAAAGGCGGATTTGCTAGTCTTATGATAAGGATATTATAGTAAATACACAATGATAAATGTCTACTGTCCGACAGAGCAAAAATTTGGCGATTTGGCACTATATTAATCAAGATTATGAATGTCGCATTAACAGATGAATCTGATAATAATACACAATACATGGATGGGTACTTAGATGACAGAAGCTGATTATGAACAAACTCGATTGGTGCTGAATGATTTCATATGTATTGTGTGTGGAAATCAATGTAGCTACAAATTTTCAGGTAGATGTTTGGTCGAAATAATTGAATGGAATAAAACTGTTACCTAACTTGTCCCTAACACCTAATAACAACCTACGTCACCGTGAGTGTTATCAAAAGTTACAAAATGGACTCATCCAAGTTTTAATGAATCCCGGAGAGCTCTACTGGTTGTGATGAAACTTGTTGATTATTTTCACACATGTATACACATATAAACTCACACCTACTTCCCATTGGGAGTAGGCAGAAACTACAGAGCGCCAACTGCTACGATCCTTCCATACTCCTTTTTGCCTCGTTTACTTTCAAACATCTTTTCTGGTCATGGTATGAATTTGGATGAAAACGCTTTTAGCTACGAGGGTTTTTCCACTCGTTATCGTTTTACGTTGATATGGAGCTTTTTACGAATTTATTTATAGAAACGTTTTCGTTAGAACTTGTTAATTGAATGAAGCTTCAAACATCTTATATCAATTTCTGTTAATTACAACGTTGTACGTAATTAATTTATCAAATTAACTTTTATTGTAATGTATAAATCCTTGAAAATCTAATATTAATATTTAAATTTCATCAACGCTACACTTGACCACAGATAAAAATAATAAAATAGGCTGAATGCAAAAGACACATCACCGCACTCCAATGTGTTTCCGAATTAGTGGCGTCCGATTATCGGTTATTGAGTTATTCGGTTTGCAATATCGATATGTATCGAGGTGTTGGCTCCCGACGGTACACTGGCTGGCTGAGGGTCGACAGGCCGATGCTATTAAAAGCATGAGACTAGTGAGGCTTAAAGCCTTCGTCACAATGCAGCCTAACCGTGAAAAAAGGTTTGATGGGCGTAATAACCCAGATACCTATTATGCTACTATAGCTTACGCCCGCGGCTTCGCTCGGATGAAGGTCGGAATTTATCCCATGGGAACGTAATACTAGGGTAAAATATCTATTTCCTAACCTAGGTCATGGTCTGCTGGTGTACCAAATTTATTTTGATATCCTGTCTACTGTCATCATATACTAGTTGGAACTATGTTGGGTCGGTTTCCAGTCTAACCGAAATCAGCTGAATACCAGTAATTTGCATGGAGTGACTGCATATCTGACCTCCACAACCCAGTTAGTTTAAGGTAAGACTGATTGTCAGAGTCGTCTTGACGTTACGGATTGTCAGAAGTCCAAAGAATTGTCTAAGTCGACCCGTAACGACTGTCCAACATCCACGAATGACATACTAATAACTGGGGGTCCAAAAAAGTCACTTTGGCAGACTCATAATATGATCATATTGTGAATCATATTTCAAATCGTAAAATGGTCACAAACTGACAATTCATAATATTATCTGCGTAGACAGCGCGTAATTCATCTGTTTGACAGTTTTGTATGGAAATTCGTAAAATGGTTACCAAATTATGAATTGCTTTATTAAAGTAAAATGTCAAATAGCAGAATCATAGGGGAATTCACAAAGTGAATTGCTTTAGAGGAATCGCTTAGTGTGGCGTTTTTAGCCCCCCTGTACACGCGTAAAATGGTGGCAGACCGAACAGACAGACAGACAGAGTTACTTTTTAATTTATAATATTAGTATGGAAGTATGGATTGGCGCTGTTATAGTTATAATGCGCGGCTTTGGCTGCTTGTTTACGCAATGAGAATATTTTACGTTAAATCTGTGTCAAGTTATAGACTGTATTGATAAAAGTTAAGTGTCTGAAGAATATTAAGTAGGTTTCAAGAAATGGACCGGAATAAAGGGGATTTTCAGGTTTTTTCATGTATAAGTGGTTAAATTAACCGTGGAGTTTCTTGCCGGCTCTTCTCCATAGGAAGCGACAAATTAGAACCGTGCACCTAGCTTCTGACGTTTCATAAGTGCCCTTGCAGGTTTACGTCAAATAAAATATTTTGATTTGATTTGATTTAAAATTACTAACAAAACGCTGCATTTTAAATAGGTTACTTTATTGTTATTTGGTTAGACACACTAGTAGCTAATTAGCTGATGCGTATGTATCAAATAGGTTGGAGATATTTAATCTGTCAAGTAGATTCTTGCAGCAGTTTAGTGTGGAAGCCGAGCCATCACAACATTTTCCGGGAGCATACTCCAAGCTGTTACAACTTATCAGGAGATAAGTATCTTGCTCATTTTAAATAGGTTACTTTATTGTTATTTGGTTAGACACACTAGTAGCTAATTAGCTGTTGCGTATGTATCAAATAGGTTGGAGATATTTAATCTGTCAAGTAGATTCTTGCAGCAGTTTAGTGTGGAAGCCGAGCCATCACAAAATTTTCCGGGAGCATACTCCAAGCTGTTACAACTTATCAGGAGATAAGTATCTTGCTTATACTTACCCATGCTCTCAACTTAATACCCATAACTCCTTCATTTACTAGTTATTTCCGATGCTTACCTGCAAAGGCAGAAAAAAAATTATAAGTATGATGTAATGACGTAAATACAAACATTTTCAAATAATTATCCTATTAATATTATAAATGTGAAAGTATGTAAAGATGTTTGGATGTTTGTAACCCAATCACGCAAATACGCACGAACGGATTTGGATGAAATTTAGCACACAGATCGTTTATAAACCTGGATTAACACATAGGATACTTTTTATCCCGGTAGTACATTCCCGTGGGATAATTTCCGAACTGCACGCGGGCGAAGCCGCTGTGTTAATCCAGGTTATAATCTATATCGCACACCTAGATCTAAAGAGAGCTAAGTCAAAAATTGGGGGTTTTGACTTACACTTACCATTGAATTCCATAACTCACTACCTATCGACCAATAAAACGGATTTAAAAATATTTTTCGAGTAGAACTTGCAAAGCAAATATGTATACAATATGTAACAAAAACCCTGTTGTTCCTTTTAGGGACGTATACACTTACCTACAAGCACAACATTAACGAAGTTATAATTTAAAAAATAAGCATTGGCTGGTCGAGAGTTCAGTATCAAATAACTATTGAAATCGACATATTCGAAAATTTTTTTTACAACATCTGATTTTACAAGTATCCTTATTTCGCACAATAGACTACGAGTTCGGCGGCTTTCTTTGATCTAATCAAAATCAGTTAAACTTTACAAATATTCATAATTAAATATTTATTTTAAATATTTTTGTCGAACAGTTTTTATAAATGACTTGCTTTATTACGTATGTATACCGATTCTGAAAACGTGGGTAGAAGGAACAACAGGGTTTTTGTTACATATTGTACAGAAAACTTCTTCAGTGCACAGGAACACGGTAAACAGTTTTTGACCTATTCTGAAAAATATGCTTTTTTGAGTTAACTCTGTTTTGATCTAGGTGTGCGATATGTGTGCTAAATTTCATCCAAATCCGTCTTTGCGTGATCGAGTAACAAACATCCAAACATCTATGTAATGATGATCTATGAATGACGTAACAGGATACTTTTTATCCCGTTGTTACGTTCCCGCGGGATAATTTTCGACTTCCACGCGGTCCAAGCCGCTGGCAAGTTTGTTTATAATATTAGTAGATGTAACACAGAGTGTCATAGCACGTCCACGAAAACATTTACCCCTTTTAATTTCATCACGACTTTTCGCGATAAACCGGGCCACGCCAATCATAAAGGTCCCATCACACCACGGCACCCGGATTTATCCAGGGATATCCGGTTCCACGTCCGCCGGGAAATAACTTGGAAGTGGGACGCGACCGCGGTTTTTTCTCCTTTACGTACAAAATATGTATATTTCCTTTTCAAAACGGTTGGTGTGCTATTATGCAGGATTTGTGTGATCGTTTGAAAGTGTTAAAAAAGGGACGCATACATAATGGAGTGTTTTGGGATTTTGGTTGGTTTAAGATAGGTGATATATTGTTGTGGTGTTTTACTTAAAATGTTGTTTTGGTCAGTCTTATTGATGTGAGGTTCACACTTCTTAAGTACTAACAAAACCGATATCTACAAATATGTTAAAGCTGCGGGGTAATTGCGTAATACACTTTTTCTTGTGGTGGGAAATCATCAAATAACTTCTCCCGCTCTGGGTGGAGCGGGAGGGCGAGTCACACTTTTACTGACTAAAACCCACCCGTGTTCCCTCAGTTGCCTGTGTGCCTGGGGCCACGGTATCTCTTTCGAACAACCCGCAACCCCTGGCAGGCATCGGCCCTTGCGGACCCCACCAGTTGGTGCTGACGTCTCTTTGAGGCGCGCGTGGAACACAACGGGCCGTCGACCTGGATTGGTCCTTACCGGACAGCGAGCTACCCATTTGGGACTACTCACACTTATTCAGCTCTGTTCAGCTTTTGTCTATAGAAAACAACGATTTTTTATGAGATGCGTACGCATCCGTTCAGCCGCGGAAAGCTGAACGGGCTCTATACAAAATAGTTGTTCCGCAAGTCCGCGCCTACGGTGGCCGGGAATCAGCCTGGGATTCCCGACGCCCAGGGCGTCTCCTGCGGCGACTAGGGCCGTGAGGGCGCATTACTGCCTCTGCCTCACGTGCGCCGCCTCTCTCTTCGCGAGCATTACTGCTTCGCAGAAGGAGGTGACGGCTACCGATGCACATACTTACACCAGGACTGGCTTTCATTTTGACAGCAATTCAACAACATTAATTGCGTTAGTTACGTTGATGTGCTGACAATTTTTGTTTAATATATAAAGCAATGGATAAGCAATAATAATAAAATCATTTTATTACTAGGCAACTAAGGCCCCTAAATAAAATACACAAAATAATCTTAAACAATAATACTAAACTAATACATATTAAGAACCTTATTAAAACTATAACTATACAAGTAAAGTGGTCGGCGTCGTGTATCGCTGCGAGGTTTCGCGTAACCGTCCTCGGATATCCGACACCTTTCGGCCAAAAGTCCTCTTTCAAGCAGGTCTGTAGATGCTGGATTGGAACTCGTACCACGAATGACTTAAAGTTGATGTCGTGGCGTGATTCCAACCTTTCGACCCTCAGAATCCAGTTGGCACGACTTGCTCAATCTTCGTGGAATGATGCAGACGTGAAATATCGTGAAAACTGATTGAACAGATTCTGATTGACAGTGTGTTACGAAATTAGGGTGCTGAACTTTAAATTATTTAAATAACCAAATCAAAAGTTTAACTCTATTTAGTATTAAAACCTTTATGTCAATTGTAAAACTACACGCTTCCCTGAAATATTTGCAGGCGAACAATGGCTCTTTAGATACGCAGTGACACCGTTAGTGACGCGAGCACTAAAGTTTGCCTTCCACTAAGGCGTAACATTTGGAATATTGTAATATTGTATTTTTGTTACTATTGTTTTTTACGCTGTGTTTGTATCTTTTGCTAATATTATCAGCAGATCACTGTTTCGTGTTAAATCAATTTTCTGCAAAGTGTTTAAAGTAAAGGATACAATACTGAGCTCGCTTCGCTCTCAATGCGCTGCTAGACGGTTTATTCAATACCAACTTCATTTAAAATCTTTTTCAACTGGGTTAAGCGCCTCTTCCTCGGACTAATTGCAAGTAAAGTGGCTTTCTAAGAGCAATCTACAGTTATTACGAAGCTGGGATGACCACAGCTGGGAAATCACTAGAGGCAACGAATGAGATTATCCCTAGTGAGCGAAAAAGAGGCCGCGTTTCTGTCTCAAGTCTGTTACACAAAATGTCGCAGAGCCTGACTTGATTGACATGAAAACGCCATTATTATTGGGTGAGAAACGTTTTCGTGCGACATAGTGCGGTGTAATAAAAATATTTGACTGAAGGTTATGCGTTTACACGTATAAATGTATTAATTGCAAAGAGAGCGTGAAAAAGGCTCCGCAAGAAGCGATACTTAAGGGAAACCTAGTCACGGGCTCGAATTCACTGATGGGCCTGGCTATAAAGCACGCTTCCTCACCAGGCATCGCGTCCGACAGACGTAGTATCAGTTGATGAGCAGTTAGAAGCTAGTCTACACGCACAACACTATTGAGTGAGATGCAGGATCATTTATAGTACAACAGGCGCATAAAAAATTAAGAACAGTCCTGCGGAAGATTGGGTTTTATGAAAAAACCACTGCATAATACCATGATTAATTTTTGATGTACATCGTCGAAGAGTGGAGTAATACACTCTCGAAGTTTGTATGGGCAAAATGTGGACTAGATTCACCTTAAATGTATGTCCGGCACACCCTGTATTCAGTCAGCTGTGTATGTCCGGCCACCATATTGATTGGCTAATCAATGCACAGGATGCAGGTAGAGATCAACCAGTTTACAACTGCACGCCTCTCCAATACTTGCTGCATACACGTTGCAAATGCTTGTATAGAAATTTTAGTGCAGTTTGTCCTCGAAATTTTTACCGTATAGGTAATGCATTTTTCTATGAAAGAGCAGATTCGTTTTTTTTATAACCGACGAAGAATCTTTACGCTGGGGGTTTTTGGATCATGCGCTGAATTTCTGGTTTCAGTTTGCGCGTCGATGTCTCAGCCACCTTGTGTAAGTGCCGATACGAGAGAAAAACTACAGTCTATTCAAGTTTTTGGAACATGAATGGCAGAAAAGCTCTTTTCCTTTGTCGTGAACTCGTGGTCGAGACGCTTCACCAATCCATTTACAATTCAATTTTTCGAGTTACGCGAAAGTGTGAAAGACGGACGAAATTCACAGTTCCCGGTAAAGCGAGACAATCGATACGCCTCGTTTCGATTACAACTCGATTCTATTGTTTCGATTTAATTACACAGTCTCAGTTAAATGAGCTTCGAGACCATTGTTTGTTTACTGATACCGATTTCAGTACTGTTGGCAGAACTGTTTGCGTTGATATTAAAACGATAAAATGAAAGGGACCCCCGCCTGCAGTATACAGAATTTGTGCAGTTACCGAATTTTTGAAAGAATTATGAATGACAATGTAACTATTAACCAAAATCGGCTCTGTGCAAAAAGAAGTTGCAGAGGCATTAAAATTAATTAAGTAGTATTGTTTTGTAAAAATAGTTGACACACGAATTTGCCTTCAGAAACCTTTTTACACGGACTTTTCCCCCTTTTTTGGATGCAACATGCATCCAAAAAAAAAATTGGGAAATCTCATTGGGATAAAATAGGGATCGCAACATTATTACTCATTGACGGTTTTAACAGTAAACATTTAAACGAAAAGAACATACCGTTTCTATAACAACACTGGTTTCATTTTCAGCTATTGTCAGACCTCTATCTGAATATTGGAAAGGGAACCATTTTGTTTATTTGTCAATCAGCTATCTCGATAACATGAAACGTCCATTACCAAATTGTTACAGCGGTCGATTTCGGTGACAGTTTTGGCTTTTATCAAATATGGATGCGGAGTAAATGAACTATTTTCTTGATGACGCAAAACGGGCCCATTCCTTTTTATTAAATTTGAAGGTCGTTTTTAACCGAGGTTCAAAATACTAATAATTGACATCTATAATTTTCTTTGCTACAACTTCTTAGTCAGTTACTAAGAAGTTGTAGCAAAATGATAGATATCTTAGAATTAGGTATTGTGTCCGAATTTAGGATCACCATTCAATCAATCAATCTACATAGCCTTTTCCGAGCTAAGTATGTTGGGGTGGGTTTCTAGTCTAGCCGGATGCAGGTGAGTACCAGTATTTTACTTGAAACGATTGCCTATATGATCTCCACAAGCCAGTAACTGGGTAATACAATACCCCTTGGTAAGACGGGTGTACAGACCCATTTAAAACACAAGCATAGATAGACTTTGCCCGCTTTCTGAGGCCCTCAGACAAACTCTAAATAGTTATTACTTCAACGAAGTAATGGTTTTTTCAGCATTAACGGATAGAAAACACTCTGATTAATAATACTCCGGACCCGGCAACACGTTGTAAGATTCCTTAACAAACGCGACGTAAGAAACATCTCATTTAGGTCTCCCAGCCTCAGAACGAGTCCTAACCTAAATCCCTCTAAAAGAATCTGGGATATGCTTTCACGTTGTAAGGTATGAAGCCTCAGGCAGTGACCTGTTCCAGTTGGAATATGGCCCAAGTGGGAGCCTCATTGATGCTTTGCAGGCTTTTGTAACGGCTTGATAAAAGATTATATGCTTTAGGATTTAGGAACAGCTGTATAATCTGAAGTTTGGAATTTTAGGAGCTAAGTGGCAGTGGGTCGATACTTTTAGAAATAGGGATTCTTTACTTAAAAAAGATGGTTCAAAATGAGGGCAATTTTACCTAAAATTTAGTATAGTAGCTTACCTGCTGAGATTTTTTTCTGCTTCTTCGAAGAATATCTTGCTAAATATATTAAGGAATTCTCGGAGGAGAAAACTATTGGGATCTTCAGCTTATAAAATGAGGTACCTATCTCTACCATATTTTCTGGGAAAGGTTATTAAGTTTATGGTGTTAGTAGGTTTCTTAGTTGCTCTTACTACGCAAGGGAAACCTCGTAAGCCATTCAGTCTTTATTAAATCATACTAAAAAGTATTCAACATTGGACGTCTTTCTGCTGAAATGATCCTAAAGATGATGAAAAACAATGCAAGCCCACTTTTTAACTGACTTCGAAAAGGAGGATGTTCTCAATTAATCTATGATTCTTTTGTAATAGATAGGATATGCCTCAGGGGTGGTCCCATTCAATTCTATTAACTTGGATCGCTTTTGCGTAAGCTTCGGTTAAGCGTTTTGAACCAACTTTGTGTTTCTTGAAGATGTGGTAATACTTCCTGTAACTGTTGTTTACAGAGCAAGTAGTGGTATACGAATTGGTGTGCGGTAGGTATCAATATACAAAAAGATATACAAAAAGTGCTTTTTTTATATTTCCCTGTCTCATCAAAAAAAGCTAGCCCACATAAAACCTGCGTATAATCGAGTCAATATTAATAAGCAGGGCACAAAATACGCAATGTCTCGCCATCCGTCTCCCTTGAGCCTCGGCTATTACGCTGAATAATGTACCTTGGAGGGTAGGCTCACATTATTAGTCTCCAATGCAACGTGAATTTAGATCGAGGTGTAAACAATTTAGGATTCGGCGGGGGTTTTTATGATTACTGTTTTGTAGGAAAGTGGAATTATATTTTTTTATGTTTTCACTTTTCACACATAACATAACATTTCATCACGCCTTATTTCCTCGAAGTTTTGGGTACTTATAGTAGTACACCGACAATTCGCCAGTTATGTGTAGGTCCCATTTAATACGGGACGAAACTATTACCATGAACCGGCCACAAATTATTTTAATATTAAAATCTAATTATTAAAATACAAAATAAGAGTGACAGGATCATGGCAGGTGGGTTCAGTAATTCCTTCCTATCCCCATGAAAAAAAGGCGCGTCTTTATGAAGGTATGATGATAATGACAATTTCTTCTAAACTCAAATCAAGAGACATGCTTGAGCAACGTTCTAAAATACGGGCTTATGCGAGCTTGGGTTCTGCCCAGATTCAGAGATTTCTTGCGCACAGAAACCTAGCTAGAAATATATGTGAATCGATTCCGACCTGAGGTTACAAGCCACAGCTAGTTCGGAACTTCGGGCAACGCCTTTATTAGGTCAACCTATATACTCATATATAATATAGTTAAGGATGAAGAAGATACATTTCAGAGCCATGATGGGATTAGATTCATGGACCAACAAAAAAAATTGAAGTTGTGCACACGATATTCCAACCATATTGCACAAATGAATTTTGTTATTATGTAGATGAGATTTGTTTTTGGTGTACAATATAGCATTTGGTATGTCCGGAATTATCGTATCACTACATAGTATAAAACAAAGTCGCTTTCTCTGTCCCTATATCCCTATGTATGCTTAAATCTTTAAAACTACGCAACGGATTTTGATGCGGGTTTTTTTAATAGATAGAGTGATTCAAGAGGAAGGTTTATATGTATAATACACCGACCTCCACGCGGGCGAAGCTGCTGGCAAAAGCTAGTTACCAATTAATCTTCGCTTTAAAAAGACAAAATATCCCGAAAAATAACTCACAGTAAATACCCAAACCAAAAACCAAATGAGCTATACGGAACCACGTAAAAACGTCGATAATTTTCTTTATATTCCCTTAAAAGAGGTAATGTAATCCTTTAAGAGGAAGTTACAAAGGCATTCTTTGCGAGGCAGGTGAACGCTTCACGTTTTTACTCGACTACAGAAGGAGGGTAATGTTTTTCGATGGTATGGTTAGGTTAATGACTTTTTGGAACCTGTTTATCCTGTATAAGTGATGGAGCGGGTTCTTTTTTGTATTAGTTTGTGTGAAAATCGGTTGGAGAGTGCAAATAATCAGATTTTTTTGGCTTGATTACTTTTAGTACTGTCCGTTCCGGAAATTTAAAATGCTTGAGTCTCTGAGCCAATACAAAATGAAAAAAAAAAAACAGTATAAAATAATTCGACAATATAATTTTGATGATAACCATAAGCATGATTTCAGTATCGCGTTCCACAATAACAACCGCACGGCTCGATTAAGGAGAACCTAGTCGCGGGCTCGAACTCACTGGTGGGCCTGGCTAAAAAGCACGCTGTCTCACCAGGCATTGTGTCCGACAGAGGTAGTATCAGTGATGAGCAGTTAGAAGCTAGTCTACACGCACAACACTATTCAGTGAGATGCAGGATCATTTATAGTACAACAGGCGCGTAAAAAATGAAGAACAGTCCTTCGGAAGATCGGGTTTTGTGAAAAAACCACTGCATAATTCAATGACCAATAAAGTTAATTGAACTTTTAGATAATTGAGCTTTGTCGGTACCGACTTGGTTTTTCAGATTTTATACGTCTTTATTACTTAAACACGCCCAAAGTTAGGTTAAATTAGCAAGAAAAACGAATCTTTGTTGGCTCCTAACTTTTTAATGGCTTTTTAGTTTAGTATTCTGTTTCCGTACAGACAATATTAATAATGAGACAAAACCATACCATGTTTAATTTTTGATGTACGTTGTCGAACAGTGGAGTAATACACTCCCGAAGTTTGTATGGGAAAAATGTGGACTAGGTTCACCTTAAAGGTTAAGCTACGCCAGCTATTAGAAATCGAGACCCTTCCGTACCCCGAAAAACACGCTAAGCCGTTAGTCCCGCCGGTCATTTTTACTCTTTGACAGTCGAAACGGGTAGTCAGAAGCGCAGAACTCAAACTACCAGTCTTACCAAGGGGTATCGTGTACAAAGTGGAAGTCAGATAGGCATTCGCTCTATGAAACCGACCTCCAACATATTTGGGAAACGGCTAGGCAGATCCAATATTTGACTTATAATTAAACTAACACGAACTAAAAATTTCAATTTCAACGATACCTGTACTTAAAGAATATTCTATGCAGTACATAACCTAATACATAATATAGGTACATAGATAAACAAGCCCTTACTTAGCTTGGTGTAAAAGGAGAAGCCATTGGATAAAAGGTAAAAATTCCTTACCTTTTAGATGGCCGACCCTCCTTGGTAAAAGGGAATTCTTACAAAACCGCCGAGTGTACCTACGCATTGGAATCTAAATCCTATGTAAGTAAATACCTGTACGTTGTATGTGTTTAGTATCTAACTAGCTTACTATGTAGAGAATGTATTTGAGGGTCCTTTTGTTTCGTTTTTACGGTTCAACTATCTTACACATTGAATTACTTTTGCGGGGGGTAACGTCGTACGGTTACTAGTAGAAAAGTTTAACGCTATCGGAGTTGCAAATATATACCTAGATCAATCAAATAAAGTGTATGTTGTGTGATCTCATGATTACTATAATTGGTTGATCGAAATAAAAACAGATTATCATGAGCTCCACTTGACGTGAGATTCCAATTGACGTGAGATTTCACAAGCTTTCAGAAACCGACGCCTCCCTAAAGATACAGTAGGTAGTCCACCCAGAAATGTGACCTCTCTCGCACTCTGGTAGAAAATCCGAGACATTTTCACACAAAGCAAAGAAGTAGTCTTAAAGTGTTCTGAAAACATGAACAGACATCGCTTCAAGTCTTCAAGACAGAATACAACTAGTTAGAACTACCCACCTGCTAACATCTCCTGAGAGTGTTCGCCACTGAACTACTGTCGAACATAATGTTCAGCTTGCACACCTGCACTTTACAACGAACATTAAATGTGTGGCGTCCGTTGTAGCGGGGCGATCAGCTGATGCATCAGCCTAGGCTTTTCCACTTTGAGATTGAGAGTTGTCATCGAGTTGTCGACTAGCTAGCTACAACTGTTAGTGTACCGTGAACAAAAAAAAAACATGGCCCTAATGTTGAATTAGATCGGGTTAGATATTTTTGTGAGTTTATATTAGGGGTTTATCTTCGGAATTCCCCATTTTTTTTTTCACGAATGAGTAGCTACAGTATTGCCGAGAATCGTAGGATTTAAATTTTATGTTAAAAGAAATTTCACGCCGACGCAGTCGTGGGCTAGTCTGTACTAATATTATAAAGAGAACAGATTCGATTTTTTTAAATATATTTCTAAATTTCTTCTTAGAGGTTAGCTAAATTGAAATAGTCGAGTCAAAAAACTTGATTAATTAATAGTGATTTAGTTTATTGTGCGACTGGACACTTGCGTTTATAGACTTCTTTTCAATACAGGATAATTTTTATCCAGTGCGCAAACTGTAACCATGAATTCAGCATATCATTCTAGAGAAATCAAATTTCATATCAAACTTTTCATCGGTTATACAAAAAAAATCAGCTATTTCATAGAAAAGTGCAATACCTACGTGGTCAAAATATATGGAACAGCTGACTTTTTTCTGTAAAACCGACGAAAAATTTCTACGCTAGGGGGTCTAGAATAATATGCTGAATTCATGGTTACAGTTTGCGCACTGGTTAAAAACTTATCCTGTATATTACAACTTGCGACCACTAGACCATCGAGGCTGCTCGTTGGTCTAGTGGCTGCAAAAGCTACTGCTAAACAGAGCTTGGGTTCGAGGTTTTTTAATAACCGCCCGGAGTCTGGATTGTATTGTCTGGATGGTACCTACCCTGTTGATGGCAGCCGGCACGCGCGCTATTACTTGGGGCTTGTTTAACTAGCGAAATGTGGGCATTTCTATAGGTCCACGTTTGCGTAATCCTTCAGGGATTACAGGCGTTATGTTATATTACTTTATAAAATTTTGTTTCAATTCGCCGCTACGAGGACCACTCTCCAACTAGTCCAAGATTTGTCGCCCCTCTTTAATAAAGTTTGTCTAGCCTCTAACCCGTTCCCCGGACAAACTGCCCAGTTCGTACTCCAGCACGATTCATTTATTTACACAACCGGACGGTGGCCGGCCCGGAATATTGAAATTCTGAACAAAGGTCGGATATAAAATGCTTGAAGGAATTTTCATTTTCAAGTGTATTGTCTGCGGTTTGAAACGAAATTGCATGCGAAGTTTGTGAACGGAATTTTCGTGTCTTTAAAAGGTACAGAAATGGTACCAGTACCTATATCTTTGTATTTAAATAAATATGTATTCCTAAATTTTCACCTGCCAGTGTTTGTCTCTGCATCGCCTAAAGGTTGAATGGTACAAAATACCTGTAGCATAAATTCGCTTGTCTGTACATTAAAATTTGCGTGCTTTTATAATGAATAAGCAAACATTTCAGTTTTCGTTGCTAAATATTTTAAACATAAGACAGTGTATACAAGGACAAGAACCGAACGTAATAACGTTAGGTAAAAATTAACGTTTGCATATTAACAAGGCTTTAATCATTAAAGTGGAAAAGTAAAGGCTCAGACAGGCGCGACGCGGCGGTGCGGCGCGATTCTGGTAGAACAATTTCTACAAAGTTTTTATAGAAATAGTTCTACAAGAGTCACGTCGCGCTCTCGTTAAACAGAAACAAAGGAATACAACTACAAAATCTACTTCACTACAAAACTCGGCTACGAGTACTAAGAACAACCATCTACAGCAAACTACAGTCTTTAGCAGAATTCGACTCTGTATTTATTTTATTAATAAGACTTCGTAATTTGGAACGTGAAAACTATGCTTACAACGAGTGAGTTTAGTATTCACGTTTTAAGTAACGAAATCGTGCCAGCATTTTACTTGCAGCTAAAGACGTGTAAACGAGGCTAAACTAAATCTACAGCACTACATAATAAACCAAACTATTCACCAGGAATTGTCTGCCCTTGACTCCCATCCTGGTGATGTCTTCAAGTGATCAAACTCATGATAAAGTCCATGTTCACACACTCAAGTTCACTCATTTTGTTCTTATACACTAATAAGTGCACTCACATTTTCTATAAAACTAGAAACTTTGAAGGAGCGATAGCTTATATTACTTATTATACTTTAAAATGTTTTGGTTGGTACGATAAACGATAAACTGTAAAAAGGAAGTTCAAATATAATTAATAATAATAATCCTCCAACAGTGAAAAACAATCACTTTCATAAACAGAGTTTTGTTAGTTAAAAATACCCTAAAATCGAATACTGTGCACTAAATTTTCGACCTGGCATAACCAGATATCGCGTAGTAGCAAAATTCTGTGTGGAAATAATTCTAAATCCTATCACTAAAATGTGTTAACAGCAATATAAACACTTTGAATAGAATATAAATCCGAATACGTACCAACGAGAATTGATGTGGGAAACGACTACTTGAATAAATGCGTTAGAATCAATAAACACAGTAAATAACTATTCTATGATTTCAAACATTTAGAATTTGACCGTATCGAAGAAACCAACAATACTTTTGTTAGACTAGTGTTAGTAGGTACATTTCCATGTATGATAAAATCAACCAGGATTACTGAATAAACCCCAAATTGATGGGCAAGGGACAGCAATCTATTAAATGATAATATCATGATGCGTCCATCGTCGGTCAAGCAGGAAGGCAGCTCCCTATGTGTATCTTATTCTTTCAATAGAATAGATTTTAACCTTAGTGCCGAAACCAGAGAAGAGGTTGAAGTGACTGAGGCTGCCGTTTCTCGAAGTCGACGTCCACACGATCATCGAGCGGGTTGTTCGAAACAGGGGTGCGGGTTGTTCGAAAGAGATAACGTCGCCCCTGGCACACGGACTACTGAAGGAACACGGGTGGGTTTTAGTCAGTGAAAGTCTGACACACCCTCCTGCTCCACCCAGAGCAGGTGAAGTTATTTGACGATTTCCCACCCTCAAAAAAAAAACCCTAGACCACCAAGAGATGCCAGCATCAACTGGTGGGGCCCGCAATGGCCGATGCCTGCCAGGGGTGCGGGTTGTTCGAAAGAGATACTGTGGCCTCTGGCACACAGGCAACTGAAGGAACACGGGTGGGTTTTAGTCAGTAACTTTGACACGCCCTCCTGCTCCACCCAGAACGGGAGAAGTTATTTGATGATTTCCCAACCAAAAAAAAACACACTGCTTGGCGCCGAGAGTTGAAAAGGGATATTATTACGAGGTTGACTTAAGGTGGATGCGCTAATGTCGTATCCTGACTGAGCTGCTAATAGCAAAAAACAAACGTAAGAAAAAATGAATTTTACGTGCCACCCTCGTGCTTCCTCCTTAAGAGGGTAATTGCATAAAAAGTTTCTCATAATGATGAGAACAATGACTCCAAGTAACTGAAAACTTCTGAAGGCTATCAGTTCAATTACACCTTGTATATCTAAGTTAGGGAAAGTAAAGGACCGATTCAAAGGTGGTTTCTTAGTACAGATGCACTCAAATGAAATAACGCAGCCTATCTGACTTGGCTCAGGTATAAAATCAATCGATTGAATACTGAACTAAGAACAGCCTTTATCCTCATCTATTATTCACCCCCAAACAAAAGTTCATGGAATCAATCAAAAATTAAATCATGTTACATTTGATTCAAAACAAAGGGTCTTATAGTACATAACGAATTGCTATTACAATTAATTTTACCACAATATGGAACGGCAAATCTCATTCATTTGGCTATAACAATAAATTTAAGGAAGTAAACGATTGCGCCACACGGTAGGAGGTTTTAGTTTGACACATCACGATATCATTTGAGGCCAACCTTTAGAAATTTTAACTATGTATTTCCACCGATGACAAATATTTTTTTCGTAACTGAGAAAGGAACTGCCAAAGCTAATGGCAATGAAATTGACATAGACATTTTCTAAAAGCCGATAAATGAGCTAGCAGAGAAAATATAGCTTAGAGTTTGAAGGCGAATTCTTGAAATACGATGGGACAGCGCCAGACAGAAGGGGATTAAGTGAACTAGATGGGAAAACTCTCGAGCAGTTACGTTTGGCAAAGGGGGATTTATAATACCTGACTGTAGAAGAGGCTTTGAAAGCTGAGTTCGTTTCGCTGTTTCGAATCAGAGAGATAGATAATGCCAACGAAAAATATAAAACTATAACCGTCTTATTACAAAATGCAATCTAACTTTAGTTCTAGCCTAAAGTACAAATGAGGTAAAAATTACTCTCTTCAGAGCCTTCTGTACATCCTTTTACACCTGCAGCCTGTGGGCTGTCTATACTCAAAGAGCGTACAATACAATAATGCACTTAGAGCGATGTTGCGGCTGCCCCGCCACTGTAGTGCATCACGTATGTTTGCAGAGGCGCGCATCGATTGCTTCTACGCTACTCTGCGCAAGCGGTGCGCGTCGTTGCTGAACAGAGTTGGGGCTAGTCGCAACAGCGTTTTAAGTATGATAGCCAGTAGACTTGACTGTTTGTACGTGAATCGATGTATTAACGCACACATGAGTATTGATACCTCGATTCATGGGTCGGGCAGCGGGCGAGTAATTTAAGATTGTATTACTAACACTAGTTATAAGTTATTATACTAATAACAAATTGGATCTTAGTTATCTTGAATAAAAGTTTTTATGTATATTTATTATTTATAAAGCTCTGAGCTGGTTTTAGCATTTTCAACTTTATATTAATTTGGGTAAAGATCTTCACACAAAAATGACAACATACCAGTACACTAAGTTGTTAGTTTTGTAAAAGGAACTATATTTCGATTAATGTTAGGTTCTTGTTTCAAAAAGGAGCTCGTTTAAACCGTACCTTGAGAAAAAACCTTGTTTAGTAACAAGACGGTACAAAATTAACTAGTTAATAAACCTCTTTTATGATACTCTCATATACTCTCAGGATACTCTCTCTAGTCTGTGTTTTTTTAACAATAACAGAATGATGATTTCCTTGGATATCTTGAATATGGTGAAATTACTCGTACTTCTAGGTAATAAAATGGAAACTAAGTCAAAAACTTTTTGAATTACAACACCGTGAATATTAGAATTTCATTACAATATCGTATAATATTTGTGGCCGTTTCAGATTTGCGTGAAAACTCACTTTTGAGTTCGTGCGAATCTTTATGATCCAATAACTATTTTTGGATGATAATATAAAGAGCTTAATATTTATAACTCCAATCTCCAATAATTTTATTAACGGCTTAGTAAGAGATGTACCTATTTAATAAGTAATGAAATCGATTCGTTTTTATGGACATTAGCGCGTCTATTTTGAATGATCCCAAAAAGTATTACTTCTCATTGAAATGTTCATATCAAGATTTTAGCACATCAGTCGAGTTTCAGTAAAGTTCTTGATTATTATAGTGATTTTACTACACCTAAGTCTCTGATCTGAACAGAAAGATTGCCTCAATCATGACGCTTTGCAGACGTATTCCTGTCTACTGATCTTTGATCCTTTACGCCTTCTGTTTCAAAATCTACAGGTTTGCACCTGTGTATTTTTCAGTTTATACTACAACATTTTCAACCACTATCCCAGCCTAACAATACCATTACCGATATTTTCCATCAAGCCAACAATAAAATCACTTCAAAAGTCAAATACCTCACCCTCATCGTCCCTGAATTGTGAACTATACCACTAGCGTCATAAGGTAGCAAGTTCAACGTAATGCGTGAATCAATGTATGTTAGTGACGTATTTACGCGAGTTCGGTTTTAGCGGAGTTGCGGAGTCAGTTCGATCGATAGTCTGCATAAAGCGGGCTGTATTTCGGTGAAAGTTATGGAAAGGTGTTTTTTTTTTGGATTTAGGGAATAAAAAGGAGTGAATACCTACATTGTTGGCCACAATTTGAAAAGAAATCCGACATTATTATTAATTCTAATTGTAATCATGACCGTTGTCCATCAGTGGGGTTAATACAAGATGTTTTACACCACACAATAAGTGTTTTTTTATGAAACTAAGAGTGAATTCTATAAAACCTTTAGGTATGCCATTTGTAAGTGTTATCCTACAAATAAATAACCGTATTACATGAGGTATAAAGTTTGGTCGTGCTCGCCCGTATAAAATAACATCTTACTTTTTTTGTTCCCTACCCATTACAAGATTTTAAAAAATAAAAAAATAAAATTGCAGCTCTTCCCTACTTCTATTACTCGTTTGGTATATTTTTGTAGCACGTTTAAGGAAAAATTAATACGTATTTCTAATTTCTAGTAAGCGCAGAGGAGAGTTTCCTCTGCGCTTACTAGAGAGCTTGCAGAGGAAATAACTATTGTCGACCTGTATTATTGTGTTCACTCTACATACGTGGAGACTTGATTCGACAATAAGCGATATATTATATCGCTTATATGTGAATGGAAATATGGGAATGTTACGGTTATTTTAACCTTTAGAACTTAAAATAGGTATTATCTATATGACCGCAAAGCTGTCTAATATTGTAATGGGCCTCAATGAACCAGCATAATGATTTAATTCAATGAAGATACAAACTTACAATTGATAAAATACACGAAGAAAGAACATGGTCCTTTACCTCATTTCTGATACTTACCTTGCTTATTTATATACTTCTAAATTAAGCACGCTTGACGCTACTACCTAAATCACTTAGCAACATATTCAAATCTTCATCAGCCTTTGATTTATCAAGTGTCTTATCAAACAATCAGGTTTATCCATTACGTAATATTTTATTAATTTTCTTTACTCTTCTTAGAATACCGCCCATTTACAAAAGATTTATTCCTGGTATAGGGTTTTATATCACGAAGGAACGAGAGCTTTACTTGTGTTAACCAAGTACACAAACACGCTGTGATGTGTGCGGTGCTGGGGTCCGTAAGGGCCGATGCCTGCCAGGGGTGCGGGTTGTTCGAAAGAGATACCGTCGCGCCCCTAGCACACAGGCAACTGAGGGAACACGGGTGGGTGGGTTTTAGTGAGTTTTACAAGTTATTTGATGAGTTCCCATCCTCAAAAAAAAAAAATGTGTGCGTGAAGACAAGTAGCGTCATCATTACACACACACACGTCCGGCTTTGCCAGTGTCTCGGACACTACCGAGAGCTACTGCGCTTTACACACCACACATTTACAGCGTGTTAGTACATTTGGTAACCACACACAAGCCCACGTTGCCTCGTGAGATAAAAAATACTGTAACTATGAATAGATTGTACAAATATTTGTATCGTTGGATATCTTCAAAACCACAGCATTGAAGTCAAGATAACTCAAGATACAAGGCCACCGCAGTTACGGATCGTCTTGTCTTTAGTTAATTAAGAGTTCTGAGTGACTTCTAATTAAATTATATTTACCCTTGAATTGCCTGTCAATCAAGTAAATTAGGTTATAATAATTTGAACTAGCGCTCCACTTACGAAGTTAGAGCTTTTGAAGACATACTTTAGAGGGTTTCCTGTATTAGTTTCTGCTGAGTTTCCAAAGTTCACTGTCCTACTGTTTTGTTGGTGTCCCCCATAGGTCTTATATCAGCAGCGGCATCTAGAAAGCTACATGCGAACTACGCATCAGACTAACGTCATGCAAAATCCTGCATCCCCCAAGCAGAGTTCACCGCGCAACTAACATATACACAACGTCCCGACATCAATCGTCAGTTTGTATATATGCGGAGAACCCCTTTTCTATGGAGGACGACTGAACTTTACACCCTGTTCCTCACATCGCTATATATCCATGTGATGCATTCTGAGAAAATGAATCATAATCGGCTCCATTACCTAAACCATCGTTTCCTGGGGCTGCCTGATGGCACTACTATGCACCTGCCAATTTTCAGGTTACCTGCTTTCGATAATCTACGATCAAACCCGCTCTTCAACACCAGCTTCAATCCAAGCTTAGCCATACCCAAGGATTACATTCGCAACTCGAATCGAGATGGCATTTTGAAATTGTCTGTATTCGAAATGCTATCCCGACCAGCGGCGAAATGGAAGAAAGGAAAAAAAAAATGGAAGAAAATCATCGTAATCCACGTTGAAAGAGGATTGGGAGCGATTCAGAAGAAACTCGGTAAATGTGCCTGTTTCATAAATCTAGGGAATAAAGGCTTAAGTACAAGTAAATAACGAGACTGTTTGTTTTTTAATTCTTTTAGAGATTCCATTACCTACTTGAATTATATTGTGTGGAAATATTTCGTAACCGAAATAATTTTTTACACGACTGCGCGACCCAAAGGACGGTAAACGCACGTTCGCATAGACGTAAAAATGTCGCGGGAGGATTTTATCGCGCACTGGGTTTTCGACTCTCGGTGTTGAACCCAGTATTAAGACCGTGAAAAATCCCGCCACCAAATTTTTACGTCCATGCGGACGTTTACTAATGTGTCTATTTTTATGTTGGAAATGTTTTGTTAAACATTTCTGCCGTCCTTTAACTAGAAAGGCGTTAAGCCCTATAAGTTGTTTCCGAGAAAATGGCAAAAAACGCGTGAATCGTTATTTCTTAAAAACTTAAACGTTACTGATTGTAGGACACATCAATTGATACTAGAAAATAATCATTTCACCTGGCAGTTACAAGTATTTTAAAGAAGAAGTGTGGGTGGGACGCTTTCAAGTGATGGAATCATCTAAAATTATGTTACTTAACGGCCTAAAAACTTTTCATATCTTGGGAACTATTTGTATAGTAAAAATGTTTGTTAGACAGAAAGAGAATTTTGAACACTCTTAGATTCAATTAAAAAGTAAAAATTGACCAAGTGAGGGTTAACGCCTTTCTAGTTAAAGGACAGCAGATTTACGAACAGCACGATGAGAAGTTATAACCGCAACCTATAGACACCTGCAAAACCAACCAAGGCGTTCAACGATGCGTTACCGACAAGAAGAACTAAGCAATAAAAAAAAGTATTATATATGCCAGTTGGCATTTCCATATACATAAGTGACGGTGAGTGGGGGGCAGTGGTGGCTCGGTGGTAACGGGCCAGGGTCAGTGCACAAGTCAGGAGCGGACTGACTTCATACCGCTGTACTGACTTCAAATCAATTTACATTGGGTTTTTTCGGGTCAGCGCTGACTTGTCTCGAATTCGGAGTCGGTCACTGACGCTGTATAAACCTGCCTTAGCTTACGAGTTGTAGGTCGTAGGTTCGAACTCAGACAGGCGTTTAACTCTCTGTAAATTATTACATCACCAGTGCTCTCGAAACGGTGAAGGGAAACATCGCGAGGAAAGCGGCATGTCCTAGAACCAGAAGTTTGAAGATATGTGACATCTATCAACCCGCACTGGGCCCACGTGGTAGATTACAGCCCACCTACTCTCCAAAAGAGGAGACCTGTGTCCCAGCAGTGGGAATAAAACATACATAAGTCAGGTCAAAATGATATAATAATTGGTACAGAAGTTTTCCCATATTTGTCAAATAGAAAGATACTACTCCTACGATATTGTAATTTTGCCTACAAGAGCCGAATGACGCCACCGACATGGCATTTAAGGATAATTGTAAGGGGAATACGGGTTCATGTAATAGATGAACGTGCTAGGGGTAGGCTGTAACGTAGGGGTTGTGACGTTAACTATAGGGGTAGCGTGGACATTGGACAAATTCATTAACAGTCCACATTCGAATGGGTTTGTATTTGTTTGTTTACTCCTAGGGTGGTGACAGTGCCAAATTGTTCGAAGACGTATATCGGTATTATCAATTCAGGATTTGGAGCTTGGAGATTTGAGCCACATCGCAAATTAAGCCCCACCTTAAACCCCACCTCTTGTCGTGCTGTCTTTGCAATAACACCTGTACTATGGAAGACCTTTGCGAGGCCAACGATAACGCTGTCGAAGTGGCAAAATTCTGGTAGAAGCTTGTTTAAAACTAACTATTGGGACCATCGACACGCCGAAGAAGAAGGATTTGGTATTTGTTCAGCTACAGGATGCGTAAGTCGAAGACACGGACGTAAAAAAATCGCGGCGAGATTTTAATGCACACTGGAATTTTTTACTCTTGGTGTTGAACCGAACATAGAGAATCCAACAGACTGCAACGCAGCTTGTCTGAAAACATACTGTTCGATTTACAACTCTCGAGCGTTAAGCAGTGCGTTGAAAATCCAGCGTGCGAAAATATCCGGCCGCGCCGCCATATTTACGTGCGTGTGGACGTCGACTTAGACAGAGACGAGAGTGCTACGGACGGACCAGTCTCTATTGAAGGAGTCGAACCCATCCCGCCATCTTTGTTTTAACCAGCTGTAATAAATATCTTTTGCCTTTTAGACCCATACAATAGAGGAGCCCGTGCGACATGAGTCTGCTTGTCTGACATAGGGCAGACACGCCCACCCCAATTTACTACTTAGATCATAATCATAATCTTATCATCATAATCTTAGATGGTAGAAAATGTCTCAGGCATTAAGTCCGCCTTTGTACAGTATTTTTTACTTGTGCATTAAGTTTTAATAAATAAAAAAAATATCATTATGTATCTTGCTTTTCCCAAATATTTTGGGGTTGGCTTCCGTCTTACCAGATGCAGCTGACTACTTTAACTAACTGACTAAGAAGTCAATGCGGATTTTTCAAGAACTAAGAAGTCTTAAAAAATCCTGTAGATAGAATCAACCAGCACTAACTTCCAATAATCGATTAAAGCCAACGACAATCATAACAATAACAGGTATCGAAATGAATCGCCATTGTCTATAAACGGGCACACCTGGGAGTGCTTTGTTTACTTCAATGTCAATGTCGATTATCTGATATCTACCACCTATAAACTAACCAATGGCCCTGACGCTTTTATTAACTTTTTCTTGCAGATTGAATAAGAAATAAGAGGCTGCAAAGCCACATAAACTTTTTAAAGTGTGTCCCCACGCATTGGCGAACGGTCTAAGGAACAGCTAAGCCTGTGGCGAGATGGTGCTTCCTTACCAAACCCATTCGTCCCACCTGCTGAAAATCTCGCACCTGGACATGAGTTGCCTTGGCTTTCCTGGAACTCTTTAAATAGATTCCGGACTCAGGTAGGCCGAAGTAAAAAAAACCAGCTCAGGTGCATATTCACAGAAGACCGCCCTGGAGTAAGTGTGGTGCTGTCCCACAAACGATGGGGCACTTAATATCTTGTCAAGCGTGTCCTGTAGTCTGGTGGACGCTGCTGGAAGTGCCAAGCTCGTAGCCAAATTCTGGGCTAACTGTATTTAGATTGCTATCGACACGCTAATCGTTTTCATACAAGAGTAGTATGATTGAAAGTTCTAACCACGGAGTAAATACAAAGAGGAGACGGCCTAAACAACTGTGCACTGTGATTCTCGACTAAGTCCTGACGTCATCAAGTAGGCGTGGCCTTAGTCAGTGTATTGTTGGCGTTCGTCCTGACAAGTAACAAAAACACAGGGCCGCAATGGAATCCAATTATTGTACTGAATATCCCGCACCTGTCTCATAAATGGAAATACTCATAAAAAATACAATCTCCTATAAATTAAATATTCTATCTAAAATAATTTATTTAAAGTACTTTCCCTCTGTGAGACAACTATTATGGTGCATACTAGTTGTCTCACGGAGGGCAAGTAAAGAACAACTACCATACCGTATGGTAGTTGTTGTTTACTTAATTAAAAGTACTTATAGCCTATCTAGTTTATTTAGTTAAATTTTAAATGATGTATGTTCTAGATTTCTTTCCGAAGATAATCTAAGACAGCAATGCATTACAAAAATTAATATCACTATTTCAATTTAAAAAATACGTACCTAGTTGGTCCACAAAACTAATATAAAAAACGGAGTAAGTAACTTACACCCTGGTACGAAAATTCTGAGTACGACCCTGTTGCATCCTGCACTTAGTGACATCTAGTGTGAGATACTTACGTCACTACAAAGTAAAATCTACAGAACGAGCGAGTAGTTTTGCCATTGACCGGTAGATGGAAAATAAAGAAGTGGGCGGGATCTAACACCCCCTCACCCCGCAAATTGTCACGCGTTGTTCCTTATGGAAATCTAATTACACCATCTCCTCTTTGTATTTGCTCCGTGGTTCTAACTTTCGTCCCTCCCTTTCTTACATAGTCTGTTCGTAAAAGACAGCACAAATCTGGAGTCACTGTTTGTATGTGATTCGATTTCATAAGTAATTTTCAAACACACCTCGAAAAAGGAATATTTATGGGGAAACGCAATAACTTCCGACATTGCTGCAAACGTTCGCAAACAAATATTTGTGTTGATGTGTTATGAAATTGTTGCATACAGTGAAATGTTACGGTCACACAAACCTTTTGAAATATCTAGAAATTGGAATCACAGTCACAATACTAGAGTTTCAGTCCAATGTTTGTTTGTATGTTTACTTATACACGTATTGAAAAGGTTAGATATTTTGTATTTAAATATTCGGTTTTGAATTTTTTCAGGGGTTGTTGATTGGTCTATTGTTAACACGCAAGGGGTATAAAAATACTTTTGTAGCTTTCCCTTCTTGAACGGCAATGCAAGATTGATTGTTATTATGCTATTATTGTAATTACGGTTACAAAAATATTTTAGCCCATAAAATAACATTTAGTTGGATGTGGATGTATTGTAATTAGAAATGTAAGTTATTGTTTAAATAATTTACAGTTATTAAGGACAAGTACTGGTCATATTAAAATTTAAATGGTGGTTTTTGCAGTTGTTAAATCTAATTTGAGACAAACATGTATTTGGATGTATGATTAAAATAAGTAATGTTCATTTTCATCAAAATTAATTACTACAGTAATAATTAATTTGTAGTAATTAATTTTCAAAGCTTACTTTGTATCTTAAATTAATTTTCTCGGTCCGTTGCGATCAGACTGATCACACGACAAATACTCATTTAATCAGAAAGTTATGAAAATGTTTGTATCAATTAAATGTCCCAAGACATTCTCGATCAATCTACAATATTCTGATACCAAAGAATTGCAGAATTGCAGAATCAACTTCAAAAACTACCCTTCGAATCAAAGTAGTACCAAAATACTATTATTATTCAAACTTTTGTTAGGGGCGAATACAATAGACGCGCAAAAGAAGGGTCTGGTCGAGTTACTCGAGCAAGTCGTATGCAAGTTATTTTTACTAACAAAACGAATTAAGTGTTTCTCACTGAATAATTAAAAGGTTCTTTTTGAACAATTGGGGTTATTTTAAGTGTCGATTTATAGAGGCTATTCTGTTATTCAAATTCGGCTAAATGAACCTTGAGAAAAATACGTGTAGTATTTTGTACTACGTATTAAGTAGACATTTTAGGATTTTATTAAGGCTTCATAAATGCTAATGTGCTGTTTAAGAGCTGTTATTAAAGCTAGAACAGCATAGTTAATTAGAATGTAACCTTAATAGGGTACTTTGATGCAATATTGATAAAGCTAATGTGCAATGTTGAGCAGTAAATTAAGATTATCTTCTCTGTGGTATTGCGTAAACATATGATGATTCTTTGTTATTATTTTGCGCCTGAAAAACTTAACATAACATCACGCCTGTATTCCCCGAAGAATATTAGGCAGAGGTGCACCTAAGTGTAGTACACCCACATTTCGCCCATCATTTATGTTTACATTTTACTATTAATAATTTATTTATTTATATATATATTTATTTATTTATAATAATAATAATAAATATATTTATTATTATTTTCTTTATTTCAATAAAAACATATAAATTACATTTTTAAATAGTAGAATATAAAATATATAAAAACATTTAAAAATATAAAAAATAGTTGCCCACTGGTATCGGGAACAGAGTCGAAGCTACCGGCGGTCAGGGCTCCAGAAAGAGAAACCTCCTAACAATACGAGCCGTGTCTAGCTGTACCGCTTTCTGGATCAAGCCCTTGATCCAATAGTTTGCCAATAGTTTCGCCCCCTATTACATGGGACTTCAACATAATATAAATGAATGCACCGATCTCAGCGTGGTTTGACCAGAACCGATTAATCGATTAAACCCCAAGATTTGCACTAGCCCCTGGGGCCACAAACCTGGGAAAATGTGGGTGTACTCTAGGTATACCTCTGGCCAAACAGCGTGTTGTTATGTATGTTTGTAATATTATTTTTCAAGCTTTAATCATTGTTTCGTAATACGATTCCTAATATCTTGATTTAAATTTTACCACAAGAATAACAAACGCGTTATTTATATCTAGGGTTCTTTGTACAAGTTAACGCTATGAATAGGGGAGAGAATAATACAAGAAATGATTGATCTTTTTAAATGATTGGAGAACAGATATCGCATGTTCTCACGCATCTATAGAATAAATAACAAACATAATCATCATCTGCCTAGCCTATTCCCAACTATGCTGGGGTTGGCTTCCAGTCCTACCGGATGCAGGTGAATATTAGTATTTTACATGGAGCGACTGCCTATCTGACTAGTTAATACGAAACCCCTGTAGGAGGACTGGTTGTCAGAGTTTCGGGCTTCTAATGATCCGTAAAGACTGCCAAAGATTCATGACTAACAGCGGAGACCAACAGCTTAACGTGCTCTTCGAGGTACGGTTCTTGGTATAAAAAACTGGTAACCCATCCACTGACCAACCGCGGCAAGCGTAGCTTAACCTGATCTATCTACCCGTGCGGCTGTTATTACTTAGCATAACAAGCATCTTTTAAATTATAGAGTCGCAATCCTAACTAACTTTCAGAAGAGACGTACCGATTTGCAATGGCAAACCAGAGCGAGTAATAAATTATGTTTTGAAACTAGGACGCCAGTAAGGACTATAATGAAACGTGCATCTTGAATGAATTTATCAGTCTGTAATCAACCAGTTCCGAGCAAGGACTACCTAATTGCTTGCCAGAATAACTAGGCGTGGCGTGGCCTACGTACAGCATAATTAAGTAAGAGTAGCAAGAATTGTACGGTACACAGTTTTGAAACGGACTGAAAGCTTGTAAATTAAACTTTAAGTAAAGTAAAAACAATGCTTTTAACATTTAATATGAATGACATCTACCACTGATTACCAGAAAATACCAACGCAAAGGCAGAAAAATGCAAATCCGTTATAATTAGTAGATTAGCAAGTCCAGCGACCAATTAATCACAAAATGTAAACGCAGCCTAAAACTAACATCAGTCCAATCGATGACGAGTGTTCAAACGATTTATCCATTCCATGTTAATGGGAGTTTAGAATGAACGTTTACATTGGCAGATCGCAAATACATTGTTATTTGAATTTTGTGGTATGTGAAGCTTGTGCAATGCTAATTTTGTTGTGGAATGCCTTTGAAGTTTAAGATAGTATTGTGTTTATTAATGAAGCTACGGTCGCGAGAAACATTTTCGTAAGCTTTGTATAAATTAAAAAGTAGATAATAATTTTGTTTTGAGTTCAAACTCTGGATGATTTTATATACAAAGCGTCTTATTACACAACGCGACCTAACTTTCGTTTTAACCTAAAGCTCTGAGCCAGTTTTAGAATTTCAAACTTTATATCGATTTGGTTAAAGTTTTTAATGTCAACTTACACCAGACTAAATTGTCAGTTTTGTAAAAAGAACTGCATTTCAATACATATTGAGTTCTTATTTCAAAAACTGGCTTGGTGATTTAAACCTATCTAAGTTAAACCCTTGTTTTGTAATTAAGGCGTTTAAGGAATATAATTCTCTAACTATGATCATAAACCCAAAATAACCTATTTTTTTGTCAACGCAGTATTCTTGCAAAATATGTATGGGCCTGACCATACAAAAGCATGCATTAATTATCAAAGTAGAATATCAGCACGAATACATGGAACACAATTAAAAAAAGATAACAGATAAATAACACCTAAGGCCACATATAAAATACATTATACAGTAAAAACGAACGATCAAATAGGAGGGGCGCAGCTGACAAAAAAAATATCCACACGGAAACCTAATTTATAAGTAAAATCTCTAGCGTATAACCTAGCCCATTTTAATTATGTCAAACCACTCCTTACCCGTTTCCTAGCCATGTCACTAACACAAATACTATGATAACACCATAATCCGTAACGCCACAAACGTGCGTCCCTCACGGCATTCGGAATACGACTGACGGAAGTACAACTAGATGGGGTGGAGTATCCACCGCCCTACATTTCCAACCGAAAATTGAAACATCTTATACGACTGTAGGTGTTAGAGAAAATTGTACTTTATTTTTAGAAGGTAAAGGTTCCAGATCGGTTGTGTGTTGGTGATTTTTATTTGGTATGTCATTTGATGGTGGTTATTGCATTTACCTTAGCCGTTACGTCAGTTGGTGCCTGCGTCTCTGAATTATTTGTTTTTTTTAGTCTTGGGCTTGGGAGGGTCAGAGTTGGGTTTTATTAATTTCGGGCATGAGAATGTCTTTATGTTCGACAGGATATTAAATGGTGGGTCTTAATGGGAAAACCTTATGTTTTTTTCCATCACCAGCTTTAGTTTTAAACATACAATCTTAAACAAAGACTCAAGTCATATCTTCTTGGAAACAACACGTTTCATAAGCTACACTCAAAACTTCAAGTAGGACTCAATACTGTCTCCGACTTCATAAGCTTCCGAGTTTCCGACTTCCTTTTGCTAGTTTGAGTTTAATATTTCCTTGTATATCAGGAGCGTCTATTGTTTAAGTTATCTGTGAATCCGTGCCAAACTTTGATTACAAATTAACTTTCTCTGTTCGGTTATAAAATTATATTTCTTCGTCAGATCGTAACAGTCAGTATGACCATAATAAAGATGGTATGTTTATCCTTTTGAATAAAAAACATAGCCCGGGTTGTTGTCCGGTAAAAAAGGAATTCTTCAAATCATACAAACAAGTTACTAAAAAACTTGTTAAAAAGAGCAACGGGCCTTTTAAAAATCATATATACGTATAATATAATGCAAGGTGACAGCGACATCGTAGTGCAAACTTTAACCATAAATTCCGCAGATAATTTTAAACCCCCTAGCAAAAATTTGACGTAGGTTATTAATGTAACAAACTGCTGTTTCAGAGTAAAGTGCAAAACCTACGCAATCAAAATGTATGGAACAGCTAATAAAAAAAAACTGAATGAACGAAATGCACCGGTCCTAGCGTGGTTAAACCAGACTCGATTAATCGAATGAACCCCAAGATTTTCATGTTTCATAGTGCTACAGAGGCTATTGCATATCAAGAAGACCGGGGGACGCCGTAATGGTCGGGGAGGCGTGGCTAATAAAAAAAAAACTGACGAAAAATTACTAGGCTAGGTCTAGAAACATGTGTTGAATCCATGATGACAGATCGCACGTCAACGGCCCTGCCATCCTGTATATTCGCATACTTATATTTACTTATTCAATAATACAATACTGATTGGCTGATTGCAATTCGTTGAATTTATAATGACTCAAACATATCAAGGATATGAATGCATCAGCCGCTGATATTGATATTGGTTAAAGAGTAGGTCATACATAAATTAATTTTATTACAGCAGCGGGCAGAATTCTGAATAATGATCACTCAGGTGTTGGATATTAATGAGCCTCATGTGAACATGGCGTGAAGCACGCTAAGCCATTGGCGATCTTTGCCAGTCGTTACGGGATGTGAGAAGCCCGAATTCCGACAACTAGTCTTACCACGAGGTTTCGTATCACCCAATAACTAGGTTGTGGAGGTCAGATAGGCCGTCGCTCTTTCTAAAAAACTGGTATTCAGCTGCATCCGGTTAGACTGGAAGCCGACCCCAACATAGTTGGGAAAAGGCTATACAAATGATGTCCTCAATATGGTATTTAGCTAAAATTAGCCATTCATATTTTCTCCACTTCACATATTCTCAGATCCAGTCAAAGGGTTGCTTGCGTCTCTACCTTCACAAGAGCTGGATATAATAATAATCTTGGTAATGCAGCAGTGGTTGGGCTTCGGTCCCGCGGGGCTTCGCTCACGTCATGAGGCGCTGCTGAGAGATTTACATGTGTTTAGCTAGTTAGCGCAATGTGTTTATGTATCTGTCGTAGTTATGTGATAGGATTTATCGTTTGCCATCTTTGTATTGCCACTTTTGTGGTAAATTTTCTAGTTTATGGGTGGGTTATTTTATTCATGTGCTCGCTTTGGGTCGCCTGTACGACACATTTTCTTGTTGAAATTCTGTAACAAATTCGAAATATGCATGAGAGAATAATGTTCATAATTCTAAACCAGACTGTCTATAGTACGTATATGTGACCCGCACAATAGAAAATTAATTATTATCTCAATAGCCGGGATTGACAGGTGCCTATATATTGTAGTTAACAACAAATAAACAACAAAAAAGTCACATCATTCATCATCATTTGCTATCTTTATTTCGCCACTTTTGTGGGATATGTTCTAGTTTATGAGTGAGTTATTCACGTGCATATTTTGGTTGGCTTGAACGTAGCAATTGCGAGGAAAATTCTACTTGAAATTGTGGAACAAATTCGAAATATGCACGTGAGGATAAACGTGCATAATGCTAAACATACCAGAGCCTAATATATGTGACAAATAAAATTGTAGATTCAAGTGTGGGTTTCCGAGCCTGATACGACGAAGCCTAGGTCACAATTGGGACAACTTGCGATACATATTTTGGGAACCGTAGCGATAATACTGTGGACCAAAGCACAGTTCTAACTTTTCAAACCTACTCTAATAATTCATTTAGTCATTATATAAACGTAGGTAATTAGTAGCTAGCTATATTGAATACAGAGCATGATAAATAACCCGAGAGGTCGTAAAAAGAAAACTTTTCAAAAGAAGCAGGAATGATAAATATGCACAAGAAGTCTGTCTATTGTCCCCCGGGTCCCTCGTTTGGGTCTAAATTAAATAATGAGCCTTAATGTTTCTTGGTGTCCCAAAAACTGCGTCTTTGTAATTTAACAGAGGTAATGTCTCCTTCCTTATTATAATTTACGTCTAATTTAAAATTTCTTCGGTCAGCGTAGATAGTCGGAATCTACGGTCCGTCCGAAATTCCTTCACATATGTATCTATTAAAAAGGTTTGATAGTTATGTTACAAATTGTATTAGGGGGTGAATCTATAGTCATTACTGAAGCAGACACGAGTCCACACTTCGGGCTTGATAAGAAAATCCCACCCAAGACCAAAAGCCCAAATAGGCTGTCACTGACAACGGTAAAAAAACCGGTAGCACCCAATTTCCATCTTAAAGACACCATTTCCGGTCTAAAAATTTCCACATCATCATCATTTCAGCCGAAAGACGTCCACTGCTGGACATAGGCCTCCCCCATGCTCCTCCACTTCGACCAGTCTTGAGCTTCCCACATCCAGAGAATTCCGGCGGCCTTCACAAGGTCATCGGTCCAGTTGTGGGAGGCCTTCCCACTCTACGTCTTCCGGTACGCGGTCGCCACTCCAGAACCTTTCGCCCCATCGGCCATCTGTTCTGCGAGCAATGTGCCCTGCCCATATATCGACCTCAGAAATCGAGAATTCTCAACGATTCTCGAAGTCGATAATACTGAAACACGTACGGAAAAGACTTTCAAGTTTACGATGGAGGCAAGTTCTGTGGCTGAGAGCCAAACGTTTTTCAAACCGTATCGAAACAAGGCACGTCCTAATTTTACAGAAAACTGTGTATACGGAGAAGTTAGGGATATAGTTATCAATGGAGATATTGTATGAGGCGTGTTATTGCTTGTTTAGTGTTTTTACGTAGTATGTATGTGTAGGTATGTAGCAATAACATATTAAAATAATGGAGTCCTGCGTTATTTTCGGCTTTAGAATGAACTAGACGCAATTGAACATTATTATTATCAACAAAATTTACAGTAACACATCTATAAATAACCCTATTTACCATTTATCCACAATAATAACATAATAAAACCCTTTTAGCTCCACCACATATATCATCGGTAACTATGTCTATACTCTTTTCATGGAACCTAATTGCTCCGTAGTCCATTCCAGTTTAATTCAGTGCTCTAAAGATAGGTAATGACAATAGACTATCGCGACGTTATCCTGAAGCTACTATCGTATCAGTAATCAACTCTGTAATGGTTTCCGAGAAACTGGCTGTTGTAAAAAGGGCTATCTATAAAACTTCAATGTTTGTTAAAAACAGGAGAAAGAGATTTAATTCTGGGGAATTTTGGAAATTCTGTACATTTTTCCTAACTATGCTGGGTATGGCTCCTAGTCTAACCAGATCCAGCTGAATACCAGTATTTTACATGGAGCGACTGCCTATCTGACCTCCACAACTCAGTTACTGGGTAACACGATACCCCTTGGTAAGACTGTTTGTCAGACTTTCGGGCTTCTGACGATCCGTAACGACTGTCAAAGATCTACGGATGACAACCGAGACCAACGGCTTAGTGTGCTTCCCGAGTCACAGAAGGTTTACGATATGTAATGGATGGTCATCGACGAACCGACCACGGAAAGCGTAGTTTACCTTCGATCGACCAGTGCGCCTGTTTTTAGCCACGAGCCCCTCAAATAGACATATATGCTTTAGTAAAATAAAATCTAGAGATTGATGTGGTTTGTGAAATATTTCACCAATGAGATGGTTCAGTCAGATAGTGAAAATGACAGGGCGACACAGTATTAATAGATTATTAAGTAGATGATGTACTATTTTGTATTCTGTGGTAGAGGGCTAGTGTTAACAGTAAACGAAAAGAAAAGTAGGCTAAAAAGATATGCAAAACCTATTAAATCCCCATCTCTAGCTAAACCAATATCATGTAACAGCTTGTTATAAAACTAGTTTTAAGTTTGAGATTAGACTTTGATTTTGAAATTCCGACCACAATGATGTCTTTTTCGCATCTTAGCTTATTTAACCACTATACCTATTATAGAACTTGGCACATCTGCGCCTCCTTCCTCTTACGTCATCACATTAACCTCTACCCAAAATAAAAGTGGCTTTTTTATGCATTTGTAATTCATGTGGACTGGACACACCCACGCGTAAATAAATGTGGGTGTGATGCAGGTAGTTACGTCACGACTGGCTGGTACCCTGATATAATAATTTTTAAATTATTACCATATCATGCGATAGGCTAAATTAAGTGTTTTGAATATTCAAATGTTTGGAAAGCGAACTGTTATGATCGGGTAAAAAGCAACTCTAAAATATGCTTAGTGACTTAGCGAGGGTTGATAAACTATGGTTGGACCAAGGTGAGTGCTAAGGCATGGCAGGCTAATGAATCATCCAATCGATGGCCGCCTCACAAAACAGGTTCTCCATCTAACTTAACATCATCTGCCTACAGTTACAGCAGCTATAACTGGCCATGAGTAATTTAATAAACACCTCTTTGTCATAGGAGTAACAGACAGTCCGCTAAACAGGGCCTGCAAGGTGGACGACGAGATAGCAGCTCATGTGCTGCCAAATCGCCCGGTGGTCGCCACATACAGGGCGAAGTACGTGAGATTGCCAGCAACACCAAGGCGTTGCTGGCCTTTGTCGAGGAGCTGGGGTGGATGGAATTACTGATTTTCCCACCCGTACGCATTATACTTACGCCCGATACATAATAGACGTGGAGTTGCGGACACCAGCCCGTATTACCTACCTATCTAGGGGGGTTTGATTTAAAGTCACACCACATACTGATTAAAGGCTTCTTCAAACAGCCGCGACGCGACAGCGCGACGCGACACTTGTAGAACAATTTCCATTAAGTTTTCATAGAAATTGTTCTACGAGTGTCGCGACGCGACCGTCGCGTCGCGCTAGTCTTCACGAGCCTTAATACAGTTATAAGCAGACGCTCAACTAAATAGTGATTTCAAATAAGGTCATTGTCTTGCTAGCTTTTGGACGGGAACATACGAAAAGATTAATATACGGTCTATACAATACGCTAAGCGAGCAAAATGTCTTATGGGGCGAACTCAGCCCGTGTCCAAAACTGCGATAGTCAATTCTAGTTACATGGTTTATGTATTTTACATGCAAGAGAAGCTTAATTAAGGAAAAGCAGGCGCCGTCTTCGCTATCATTAATTCCGAAGACGACGTATATGCAAATGAGAATGTATCTCGTGAAAACTCGCCCACGCGTACATCTACGTGGGTGTGATGCAGCATCGAAGTCGATAAATCATTTGGAATTACACCGATATTACATTGCAACTTGATTTCTGACCTAGTTTAAACAGGGAAACGATGTGATGTCATCCGATTAAATTCAGGATTATCTCCTGCCTAAGCTTGGAATGCCAAATTATTAATTTGATTTTGATTGAAAACCAGTTCATCCCATAGTTTTTTGATAAGAATAGTGAACATTTTAATGGGTACTGAATAGCTTATCTGATAATAAACCCGGAAACAGATTATTTTAAAAATAATCTTCTTTAATATCGTTATTCGTTAGTCATTTGTTTCGGGGAAACCTAATCGAGTATCGCTATCATGAAGATCAGCCACAAATACAGTAACTTCATGAAAACCATTGAAAAAAAAAAAACAGTTGCCACCACATAATATCCTCTTCAAAGCCTTTTTTTTTGGGTGGAAAATCATCAAATAACTCCTCCCGCTCTGGGTGGAGCGGGAGGGCGTGTCAGACTTTTACTGACTAAAACCCATCCGTGTTCCCTCAGCTGTCCCTGTGCCAGGGGCCACTGTATCTCTTTCGAACAACCCGCACGCCTGGCAGGCTCTTCAAACCCTTCACAACATTATGAACTGACTCGAAACTATTTCCTAAGAGCAAAATTACAGCATCATAAGCAACGTATGCAATCTTGACAATAATAACATGTATTACAAAATTAAGTAAAGGCACATAAATTAATAACCGTTGTTCCTGACAGGTTGGTTGGTGAAGGTAGATATTACACGTTCCGAGGTTTACCTAACCCTTTTGACAAATTACTATGTAGAAGCCTACTTTTAGGTAATACAAACTAAGTAATGGCTGGCTTTAAAGCTTGCGGACAACCTTCCTAAAGGATTGGCTAAGAAATAGCAGAAGTTAAAAAAGATTTGGCAAAGGCTTTATACAGTGAAATTTCTAAGGCAGCGATTCGATAATTGGACGAGAATTGAAAGAGAACTTTCAAGGACGCGTCACGTTTGGGCAAATTCCGTTACATGAGAGAGGAGAAACGATATATAACTCTTTCTGTCTCTCACACTAAATCTGTCTTATTCTTTTAGGAAATTATAATGGATAAATACCGTCCACGCAAGGAAGTTTGAGAGGAAATATTTTGGATTCGACTGACAGTAACCTCAAAGTAGTCTGGTTTTTTTGGATTAGGATCAGATGGATATACGGAAACATTATGCTCCGCTTAGCTCGCCCCCAAAGGAAAAATAGACTAAGCCTAAATCTTATACAAAAGAGACACATCCCACCATTTTCGTATGATTCAAGATTGAAACAACCAAAGAATGTAGCATCATTGTATAGTTGCAACTCTTCTTTCTTCCATTACGGTTAATGTAACTTATATTGTCTCATTACGTAATTACAACATTTATTTACATTTTTGTATAGCTAAAGAACTGGGTAAGCCACAAAAATATTTATAGCTTTAATGTCGAGAGTATTATCCCGGCGACACTAAATTATCCCACTTTATCTCACAGGATTTGGGGGCTAAAGAATTTAAAGACACATTTGAATATAGGTTTCTGCGTGTCTATGCCTATTATGTATGTATCAACTAAAGTAAGAATAAACCAGAATGTTACGATAGCTGAAATAGATTTAGAAATATACAGAGAGAGTCATCTCAAATTATACTGAGCTGAGGCCTGCGAACATTTTGTTTTTTTTTTTTAATATTGTTCTAAGATTTTTTTATGCTGTAATATGCCAATAATCGCATTTTCTTTCTTTATTTATTTCAAATATCGAATAATTCTTCTTCTACTTTTCGTTTCGACGGTACATCTATGTGGCTTATACTGTTTGGGCCCGGTAAGTAGCCACGTTTCTTGCAGCGTCAGAGGCCTAATTTAGATCATCAAGGGCAAGGGTGCATGTGAACGGACATTTGGGGGCACTCTAACACATAGGGCATAGTAGGTACTCGCACTGGGATGTTGGATGAATCGATAATGCCTCGTTTCGCAGAAAAAATCAAGATTATCATCATATTATTAGAAAGGTAAAGCGATGATTCCAATAAATAGTTCTCAAAAGCTTTCAAATTCTTCTCGAAATACTTCAGATACCAAACCCCGGGTTTCGATATAGAAATTCTGTTTGGAACTTTCGTTCATTCATTGTTGAAAATTAATAAACCATTTCTGGGAAACTGGCCCGAACATTTCGCCGCAATTCGTCGACGAAACACGACGCCTTTTTCGACTTTAATCGCTGATTTAAAAAACTCTTCGGGCTTTTTACTAAAAGTATTATGATGTTGTGATGTGATTTTGTAATGTAAATTGATTAAATTATATCAGTAGTTTGGTCACTGTAGCCGGTTGATGAAAGACTTTTAAATTTAAAGGTTAGGATTTATTTCATAGTTTCAAAACCCCTATACCAATACCCAAATATCCCTATTAGTATTGCAAATGTTTTCATTTACTGACTTAACACGAGAGAAGAAAAGAAATAACGAGTTTGTAGTCGTATGTAAATCTTATCGCATAATTTTCCTTACAACGCAGAATACTAAGTAGTAAAGAGTCTACGTCATGAGCTATTGCATTCTACGCGCGGAAATAAACATTTACACAATCGCCCTTTGACACTCCATTACCCTTGAATAGGTAGATAGATATATCTTTTAATCTACAACGACTACACAAGACCTCAAACACCCTAATTGGCGTATTGAGCTAAAAGCATAATACAATGGACTAAAAAATTCTCTTGAAGCTAACAGTTATAGAAAATCGTGTTGACACCCTTGCACTATTTTATACATTTAAAATTGAGTATCATTCCCTTGAAATAAGATCCAATTCTCTTTCCAAGACTTGCGTATACAGTTATAGAAAATCGTGTTGACTGACACCCTTGCACTATTTTATGCATTTAAAATTGAGTATCATTCCCTTGAAATAAGATCCAATTCTCTTTCCAAGACTTGCGTATATTCGGTTACACCTTGTATACTAATATACTATAATAATATAATGAAGCTGAAGAGTTTGTGTGTTTGAAGGCGCTAATCTCTAGAACTAAAAGTCCGATTTGAAAATTTGTTTTAGCATTGAATAGCCCAATTTATGAAACAGGCTATAGGTTATTTAACATCACGGTACGACCTTTAGGAGACGAGTAAAAATAAAAAAAAGTCTAAAAGCTAAGCGAAAACCAAGTGAATTATAAGTAATCCGATTTCTTTCAAAGGCCCGCGCTGCGGTGAATCCGCACAGCACAGCTAATTAATATTATTCATGATTAGGAACACAAAGAAAGCATAATTAATGCATACTAGTCAGTTAGCATGTCAAGGCTTTCGGTTTGATCGGTACTGTATCGAGCGACCTACTTAGATTTTCAGTTTGTCACTATTTATGACAACTGTACTTTTTATTTTGCTTTCTACTTTACTTTTATTGAGTTGGTACAGGTTTCCATGGCAACGATACAATAATAGGAGTTTATAAACACACACTGTTGTTTAATAAACACGAGTATTTTCAATTCAATATTATTCATTAGAAAGGAAAACATTCAAATTGTAAACAAATATTTCAAATCCCGGCGCATATTGACAATCAAAATAAGAACTTGTATCCGACAAAAATCAATACCAATTTGCACAAAGTGGTTAAGTGCCCTCGCCAAGTTCGAGCGCATTTTAAACATAATATTTAAAAAAAAAATGAAAAGAGCTCAAAGGAATTTGACTTTATTTGCATCGAAGCGGAGACCGGAATAAATAATGTTAGTATATTATGCAAAACGATTTATCAAACAGAATACGGAAAGAGGGCGACGGGAGCGAACGTAATTTTTGTATGCTCCGCCAATCCGCCATCTATGTAGGAACCTAGTAACTAGGTATCGTCTTATAGAACGCAATTTACTTTTTATGAAATACTTGTTACAAATAAATCGACAAGATTCTGTGACAATAGAGACAATTTTGCCGTACTTTGATACTAGATTGATATTGCCAAAGGAAAATAGAGAAATATTTTTCGTATTCGTCTAATTCTTCGCCATTCGAATAGACGAAAGCGTACTTTCATATAATACATAATGCTACTAGAGTACACTTGAATATTTTATAAGATTTCTGCCTATAACTGTAATATTTTTCGTAATGTTTAGGGTTTAACTTCACAGGCTCTTCTCTGTGTATTTATCTTAAACAATTATGATATGTACAATCCTTCTATAAATCCCACTATCCTCTTAATATTACATTTAAATGTGAAAGTTTGGATGTTTAGATTTTTGTTACTCAATCACGCCAAAACGACTAACAGATTTGGATGAAATTTGGCACACAGATAGTTTATAACCTGAATTTACACATAGGATACTTTTAACCCGGTATTACGTTCCCGTGAAATAATTTCCGACCTCCACGCGGGCGAAGCCGCTGGCAAAAGCTAGTTCTTCTATTAGCTAGTTATTCTATTTTTGGAGATCTGTCTTACAGATCCCGAACCTAGTTCAGATTCCAGGTTCTAGAATAAGGCAAAATTGGATAAAAATTACTGTAACAATATATCTTTATGAGAGAAATAAACTATATACTATATAAACTATATATTATTAATAATTTACACCGATATTATAATGTCGCTAAACAATAACCCCCATATTTATAAACGTTGCTTAAAGTTAACGCTTAAAGTTTGTCGTTTAAACATCTCTTAACTTTAAACGACGTTTATAAATAAGTTGGTTAAATGATAATTACGTAAACAGCACAGTTTGTTAGTACAACAGTGGCTCCAGAATTCCGTACACTGAGTTATGCCGCATGCGATTTGCATTCCGCACTCATCATTCGAACCACGTCTAGTTTCCAAATATTTTGGGCTGACCTTGGAATAGCTGAGATTTCGACGTTTAAAATCTTAGTAGTATGGATAAATCTTGGCAAGCTCGTAAAATAGAATGGTTCTCATAAAATATTACAACGTGCTAAATCCATAAAAGGATTCCCTCGTGGTTTGGTAATGCGGATATTAATTTTAATACGGTCTGATCATTTGAAGTGGTTACTGAAACGTATCCTATGGGGATTATTTTTACACGTTGATTTAATTTAAGAGATGTTTAAACGGCAAAAAAGTATGGTAAAACAGTCTCTCATCATTACTTAACTTCAAGCAACGTTTATAAATAAAGGGGATAATGTTGGCAATACAATTTTCTAGGATATTCCTCCTGAAAGTCTATAGTAAGTAGGTTTTGCCAAGATATTGGATTTACATTGTATTGTTGAAGATGTGCCCACCTATATAGTTGTGAAAGGCAAGGCGAATGATGAATTGGATACTTTTGGAATTCTAAACCTCTGCAGAAAGATTATTCTGAGATTAGACGGTCTAGTAATCTCAAATTAGTTTATTTTTCTGTAAACATTTTCGCACAACTACTTAAATAACCCGTACTATACTTAATTTTAATTTAAAATGCATTGTGCTGAATAATTCTCTTCTCCTCCCTGAAGTTTAAATCTCGCTTCAACGCTAATGGAGAGAATTAATCAGAAGGAAACAAAGTGCATACTTTACCTTACAATAGATTTTGCACTGCACGCAGACAACTTTGCCATTTTATGTTTGCTTTGTGCTTACCTGCGAAAAGAATGAAAAAGGAACATTTAGTACATGGTGTTGCAGATAAAAATGTGTACAAGACATAGATTTTACGCGTCCAAACAAAAGTGTAGTGTTGCCAGTTGTTGAAAAATATCTTATTTATTATTCATTCACGTCAATCTGCCTAGCCTTTTCCCAACTATGTTGGGGTTGGCTTCCAGTCTAAGCGGATGCGGCTGAATACCAGTGTTTACATGGAGCGACTGCCTATTTGACCTCCACAACCAAGTTACTGGGTAACACGATACCCCTTGGTAAGACTGGTTGTCAGGTTTTTGGGCTTCTGAGGACCCGTAACGACTGTCAAATATCCACGAATGTCAGCCGGGACCAACGGCTTAATGTGCTTTCCGAGACACGGAGGAGTCTTGGTATGTAAAGATGGTCACCCATCCATGGACCAACCGCGGCAAGCGTAGCTTAACCTGATCGATCGATCCGTGCGTCTGTTATTACCAGAGGTCGGAGTAGGTAGATTGATTTAAGGTCGTTGACGTCAAACGTAGAGGATAATATGGATATGCCTCCAAAATACCGGAACTTCATATTTATTGTGATATTTGTTCCGGAATTTTGAAATTAGCACGAATTTGTGTTTAAGGTGAAAAACGTATTAATAATATCAATCTACGCTACCAGTGTTAGCTAATGGTGAAAATAATTGTTCATTGAATTCAATCAACCAATCATATAATAAACGATTTTGTTAGCCTATCTGTATGTTTTTTATTTTATTTTATTCCATAATTCCAATTCCGGAACTTTTTCCGGTACTTCCCGCACATTATGGATAAAATGGCATGTCCATATTATAATATCTTGACGCAAGTATATAAAATCAATCTACCTACTCCGACCTCTGGTTATTACTTAGCCACAAGCCCCTCTTATTATTCATTCACGTATAGGTACTAATATAATTTTCACAGTTAACAGCATCCGTACTAAACATATTAATATGAACTACTAATTCGATACGAAACATTACAAGTAAGAATCTACGTTCGCCCAAACGTAAAAATTTCGCGGTAGGATTTTTTCGCGCATTGGATCATCAAGGCACTGCCAAGCGCCGCAAGAGTTGAAAATTAAACAGTATACAGTACCTATGTTTTTTAGACGCGACGCGAAGGGATGCACTCTGTTCGATTCTCAATGCTAGGTTCAACACCATCATCGTCTGCCAAGCCTTTTGCCAACTATTTTGGGGTCGGCTTCCAGTCTAACCAGATACAGCTGAATACCAGTATTTTATATGGAGCGGCTGCCTATCTGACCTTCACGACCCAGCAACTGGCAAAAATCAAGTGCGCGATAAAAGCCCGCTGCTATACTTTTACGTGCGTTCAAACGTGCTCTAAATCATACGAAATCATAATCTAGCATCAAACAACATTTTTTATATTTCGAACACCACTACACCGGCCGGTCGTGATATCGTGTGATGACGTCATACAAGGCCTGCGTCAACGCCACGCGCCATGTGCTACCAATTAACTTTTTCGCAGCAGGTAAAGGGAAGGTTATTTGTGAATGATAAAGTGGACACAGGTAATATTTATACGGTAGTTTTTTTTCTATATGCAAAGAATTATAACCGTCGTTACATAAAATTACTGTTGGCTTAGACGTCGAATGACAAATGGCTTTAACGCAAGAATTTGTTTGGATGCATCGAATAGTAACTTATTTTTATTAACAAAAAGAGGACATAAATTAAAGTTACCTATTAGACTTTCCAATGATACTCTTAATTGAACACCGAATTCCATCATCACCAATAAATATTCATACTACAAATTCCCTACACATTTGATTAAACCTTACCGTTTTAGTGACATATAAATATTGAAAAACCATCTCAACAAATAATCAAGTAGAATTACCGTCTTCTACCTTTTGTAGACATTACGCAAGCAAGTGTGAATGATATTAAGTAACATGGTAACTCATGTTACCCAACACTTAATACGATTTTGGAATATGCGTGTGGGCAACAGAACACACTTAACGTCTCATAAAATGTATCAAAAGCTGAGACAGTGATTTGTTTGTGTCATAAAATTCTTATACGTTCGGGTGATAAGATCGAAAGGCTTAAAGTAAACTATAGAAGTTGCTTTTCCCGGTAAAGTTACTCACAACAAACAAAACGGAAGTAGGTAATTTGTAGTAAAATACATTTTAAGGAGAATAATATTGATAGATGAGAGAAAACACAACTTTGAGGCAAGTAAACTAGGAGTAAAGTGTCCGTTTTCTATAGAGAAACTAAGCAGCCCGCTCTTCATACATTTTAATTATAACACCAAGTAATAAATATCTCAACGGATCTTAGCGTTGCTCACTTCCGAAGTGTGGCGTTTAATGATCTGCTGTAACATGTTCCGATTTTATCTTTATGTTTGACGGTTTACAATGGACATCCACAATACTCAAAATAATCATTGTTACCTGAGAAGACCTTGTAGTGATAGGTGAAGTAGGCGTCCTCGGAGATGGAGGGTCCACCCTATGCTCAGCCAAGACCCTGTGCTCATTCTTCCCTGTGACAGAATTCTTCACCCTCTCCATCCTAGCTTGAATCGCCTTTCGAGATATAACCTTAGTCTTTTCATCTTTATTGCCGCCATCAGCTAGCTTCCTCATCAACCTTGCAGTCGCTGCGACTGACTGTTGAGTATCAGAATTCGTTCTGGCTAGTCGAGTAGCTGGTCTCGGCACTGGAGTAGCACCACCAGTACTGCTTCGTGTACTCTCATTTCTATTGAAAGAACTTCTATCGTCATGTTCTGTATCAGAATCAGCAGGCAGATAACCGCCACCGCCGACTGAAGATACGCCAGTACGTAAAAGGTTTTCGTGTTCGGCGTATCTTACTCTTTCGTCGACTGCTACGGTGCCGTTCTGTGCTCTTTCGAGCCCTCTTTCCATTTCTCCGATTTGCCGCTCTAGTTTGCGTAGAACATCATCTGACGGTGGCATGGGAGCGGTATCATCGGGTGGTTCGGGGGTTTGGAATGATTTAAGGTGGATGGGATGAGCCCTGTTGATTTCGAGTCGTTTGGGAGCTATCCCCGTGGATGTAACTTCGTACTGGGTTCGTTGTGGTGGCGGGTTTCTCTCCAACATGGCTAAGGACACCGGCGATGGTGGTGGCGCACCGTTTACAGTCGGCTCTTGACCTTCTGGGGCGGGCGAAACCCTCGGTGCACGAAAACTTTTCCTCATGAAATCTTCGCGTGTTAACTTCCTTTCCATTTTAGAAAGAGGACATTTCACTGAGTTTATCACTAGGTTTTAGTACATACTAAATTTAACGTCTATCACAGTAACTGTATCACTTTAAGTACTATTTATAATTTTGTAGGTATGTAAAAATATCTGAAATGAAGGAAGAGAATAAAATATGATTGTCACCTAAATATAGACGCCTTAGAACATATCAGATTATATATCAGCCATATGAAATTTAATCAATGACGTCAAGACATGACATCTGAATTCGGCCTAAATACCAGTATTGAAAGCTACCGATACATAACGATATGTAGATACAGACAGATGTTACGGAATGAGTAAAAAACGATCGATAATCTAGCTCTGACGTCAATTAATCAATCGTGTATACAATTTAGTAACCGACGCATACAATCGATAGAGTACTTAATTTTATGTAGAGAACAGGTCTAAAGAAAACAAGACTCACTAAACAACATAATTGTGGAGAAAAATAAACGGAATGGAAAATTTAAGGTCCTAAATTCTATACTAGAATTTTCCATTCCATTCGATATCCAAAAAAGGAAAGGAACTGTCCAATAAAACTTAGGCTCACTCGAAGGCCTAATCCAAAAAAGAACAGAGTCTAGCCGAACACTTAACACAGAAACAAAGGGAATTAGAAAAATAAATATAACGTGTTGTAATAATAGGAAAATCAGATGAGAGTAGAGAAACAGTGAAATCCCAGAACGATCGTAACGAGCCTTAACTCGATAAAAATTGCCCAAACATATAATAGCTACCATTTAACCATGATACGATTTAGACGAAACTGGACCCTATTTCTGAAGCCGTAAAGATCGCAGCTAAAAATGGGGCTATCGTCAAGCTAATCAGAGTAATGTAAGCACGTATTGCTAACCGAAAATTTGCTTCCGGCTGTGAAACCGTGAAAGTAATGAGACAAAATAATCAGATTGCAAATATACAAAATCGATTTCGAGACCTACATTTCTTGTTGCACAGAGAGGGCGATAGAATAGTAATTATGACTGAATTACACACATTTGTTGATTACAAAAAGAATGTCGTGTTATTGTATCATCATCATCAGCATACAATGAGTACAAATCGCATGACTTGGTGTGAATATTATGGTAGCTTCATCATTAGAAGCCAATTTTATACCAGCATGGACACCCGTGTAGTAACTGGCTTTGGTAGAGGTCAAGTGTAAAAAATTCAACCTTCCTTTTCTTTCAAGGACTATGTAGGGCGTTTTCTAGAAATCGATTACTATCGACCAAAACTAAACGTGTCAAGGTCATCAATATAGAATATTTTACAAGTATTCCTAGAGCTCTGTAGCTCTAGGAATACTTGATATAATTTTCTATGGTACGTTGATAGCTTCAATAATTCTGTAATTATTGAAGCTATCAAGCTACCATAGAAAATTGTAATTCAAACAAGATACAAGAAATTCCTACTGTTTGCTTCACTGTAACGAGTTAACAACGCCCCATAACTAATAGTTAGCAGAAATGATCTCAAATGCAAATAACATTACTGATCCCATTTCCATTTACAACATAGAAACAGTTTCTGAGAATCAAGAGGAATGCAAAACACTTCTATGATAGAAACATTCCGTTGTACAGCAGGAGCGAGACAGCAACAAAGTCCATCTGGAAAGAGAGAGATGAAACATTGTTAGTTAAAGGAACATGGACTACCGTTCACCATAAACCCTTGTAGCGACACAAAGCTGCGGCGGCGTCTGAAAGAGAGGCAAATACCAACACCTGGACACTTGAGTCAACATATAACATGAAGCAAAAGACGACACAATACGAATATCGGTACTAATAAAAGGACGTTCAACTTCGATGATGAATTATTTCGAGTTGTAATTGGATTTTGTTACGATCGCAAGTTATGGGCCTTGAAGGCTTCCTCGTTTAGCACTTTATTTCAGGTTGTTCTGTTAAATGTGTTTTGGTAATATCTACTAAAGTTTAATTAATTTTCAGTAAAGACCTTAAAATTCGACGAGCGGTTGAGTGAATACGAACGTATGAATACGTAGCTTCACGATAAGAGCTAAATTATAATATCCGTATAATGGTTTCGCGTCGCATTTCCTCGTAAACCAACACTGGATTTGGAAAACCCAATCTGTTTGCTTTATTCATGCTGTTTTAAATTCTACCATACTAATATGTACATATTATATGTCAACAAACGCTTAAGAATGTTTCTCAAAAGACAACATGATATTAGGACTACTATTCAATAAAGTCGAAGCCGTGGTCCGGAGTCACGACAGTGCAACATATGGCGACCGAAACACCTATGACTCAATGTTTTCGCACACAGTTAAATAATAAAGACACAGAAATCCGTGTCAAAGATTACACGTTATTAAATAATTGTGATACAGTTAACATTATAGCAGGAAAACCCAAGGTTTCAGTCAACGAGGAAAGGGAATACAACTCACGATATGATAATAAGATTGTGATAAATATATATAGGAGACTATTGTACTAATCTACGCATAGATTTAAAGCTACACGGTACAAATCAGCCTCGAAACGGTTATGACATTATACAGCAGATCAGAATTTGATCTTAGTGAGTCCCGGTTTTCAGAAAAAGGCCGCCTTTGTTATCTTTGTAAATCACATTTGATCAAAGCCTTCGTAAACCTTTGTAACGTAACAGTAGTTCCTCTTTTTGAAGTGATTGAGGGTAGAAGCATTATTCGAAACGATCTTAATCGCAATTTAATACCACAATCTCAACATTTTACGATGATTAAGAAAGGCAACATAACAGCGCAAAATTTCCAACACATTGTTAACAATAAAACAGCGTGTTCGTATTAAATAGAGGAGTTTCACGTTTATGCAACAGTCAACAGAACAGTTTGTGAATCATATCTTTTTATACACTTCGTATTGCTTTAGATGTGAATATAATTGTGTCTATTTTGTAAGCTTCTTGTGAGTCAGTTGTTATTTAAATCTTACGCGTAAATACCAACAAAAAGTTTCTAAAACATGACTGTGTTATGATAGAATTTTTAAATGCAATGATTCAACAAAATGCAGTTACTCACGGCAACCTTGTGTTCGCTAAAATGTTTGTTGATTTAAGAGAAAAGAGCGTGACTAAGACAGTGTTTACCGACATTCCTATCAACATGCTTGTCAATAGTTTTGCATTTGAAGTCTTCTACAACATTGGTGATGTCCACGGTAACATTGTGCTGTGAAATTCATTGCTTGGCTTCTTGGGATGCTACAAGGAAGGCTATTAAGGACATATCGTACTTAGCACAAGGATTGCCAATCGCAGTTGTGTTATCGTTATCCTAACAACACTATTTGGAGTAATATTATTATTATTAAGACTTGAAGAAAATCACACGAAACGAATGGATAAGAAGATATTGATAACAGAATCCGCTCCCGATAAATATCGAAAATAAAATATTTCATCCTCCATACCACGCACAAACTGCAAAATATTACGCGAAAGCCGAATATTCCATTCCGCCAATGTTTGTTAGTTGTATATTTTCGCTGAAACCGAAAATAGTTCAAACGTTGCTAAAAATAGTCGAGTGTTAATAATAATCTATTTATAAGGCTGTGTTGAACTTGGCCGCACCACCACTGTTATGTAATATGGAAGTTTTTGGGCTTGGCTTGAAGACCTTGAAAAGGATTTTCGTTTTCGTAAATAAGGTTAATTAATGATGGTATCATCAGCTGTGACCTGTATTTCGTCTTGAGCGATTATGGGGTGAAAAGTCCTTTCAGGCTCAGATATAAATACCAAATAACTGGATTCTTAGGGAAATAATAAAGAATCAAGATTTTGTGGTATGGTATTAGTTCTCCAAATATTCAAGAGACTAGCATAAAAAGTTCTTAAATATTTAAATTCAATCCTCAGCCTGATAAAGACTTTGCAACTTTAAAGTTCGAGAAATAGTAACTTCTACAAGTTATAACGTATGAAATTTCCTAAGTAATTCCTCAACTCTCAAAATTTCATAAGCTTTATGAAGTGCTTCTAATGTGTCAGAACTTGTGTAACATAACCAACATATCTGGAATACCAGAACTGACTAAAATCCCTCATTTTTATCTTTTTGTTTCGATGACACATCTATATTGCTTATACTGTTTGGGTCCAGTACGTGGCTACGATTATTGCGGTTCCCTTATAATAAATAGAGGTTATTCAGACCTCAAGTATTCTTAAAACATCTTACGTTATAATCGTTGTTCGAAATACCCAATAGCCTCTTATAAATTTGCTCTGTATCATGACTAATTAAGTTACAAAACTCTGCAACCAATGCATAGCACCTTAGTACTTCAAGTCCGACCATCTCAGGTTCCCTAGCTTGAAATAACTGTACGTAATTCAACTCTTTGTGAGCCGAAGCAAAATTAAGATCTGCCATGTGTTTAGCTTCTACAGTGTTGTTCTTAAGAGCGATTTTAGCTGGTGCAGGGATGGTTGTATCTTTGTTTGCATGGACCGCAAGCTTCCGCCATTGTGCTCGTATCTGCTTGCATGGAACTGTAGGATTCTATTCTTATGTGTGGGGTTGAACATTTGCGGCTTGGCTGTTTTGATTTTCGCATTAGATTGTCAGGTGCTTGAGAGTTGGTGAAAACGATTTTGTTGGAGCACGAATTGAATTGAATTCAATAGGAAAATAAACGTCATTTAGTTTTAGAATAGCGTAGTCGTTTTATTACTTTCAAGTTCTACATTGTCAATTGGTTTACTGTCCAACTTTTCAATACACAAAGATTTGTGTAACTAATTGCCAGATGCTAGAGCAACATTTTCTTTTACATTACTTTTCAAAGTAATGCACCTCTTCATTTGCTACCTGTTTATTCAAACCATTTCCATTTCCGACATCAACTATGAGCTTAACATGAACATGAAAAAAAAAACCTCACACTTGAAACTAAACCAAGTTTAATATTCCAAAGAGATCCTTAAATAATATCCTGGAAGCCTTTCAGAAAGCCTAGTAGGCAACTCGCAACGAAGCCTGGTCACAAATGGCATATGCTAATGAATGCATTGTGAGCCGAGGCAAAACATCGGGACAAAGTTATGGCAGTTGGTAGACAGTTGCGAACTGGTAAAGTTGCTTTTTATTCCGGTCCGAGTTGGAACGCGGTTATTTTTTGCGTTTTTTATGCTTTAAAATGTTTATGCTACATCTGTTAGGGGACAATTCTAGTCGAAATGAATATTCAAGTGGAAAATGTGACGTTTCATTGTCAGCTCTAAGAATTGGGTGATCTGACCCAATTCTTAGAGCATTATTACATTATTAAATTATTGTAACAATATTTGGTCAAGTAGTTTTAATATTAGATTTCTATGCTAATATCAAGTGATGTAATGAAAAGGTATATTGAATTAGCCACATCATCAATAAAACTGTCGTAATTCGTCCGCATTAATCCAGATTAAGTCGTAACATCAGCACTAAACCGAAACTATTAGTGAAACACGCATTAACCACCAAGCCTAACCATACTAAGTTCTAAAACTAAGATTAACGTTGTAAATCCAACCTACGCAAATTAGATGCCGTTAAAGGCGGCCATTTTAGAAAAACCGTTTCTGCTTCTTTTTCGCAAAACCAACTTGAACAATAACTATTCAGCTACAGTTTTCACCTTTTAATATTAAAGTGGTAATTATTAAAACTTTAACGAGAATGATAGAGTTGATTTCGGAAGTATGAAAATAATGAAAGCTGTATTTCTAAGAAATTATTTAGGAAAGACGAAGTAAATCACTCTTGCCTGCACGTAATAGCCTTCGTAATATTTACGTCACACATAACGTACAGGTTCCGAAAGACGTGTTCATATAAACCAAAAAAGCTTTCTCATAGATAGTATACTCTTTATTATTAATGATAAGCCGATAATAAAATCGACAAAGGAACCTAGATAAAGTGCTTCCCCGGTTTATTTAAACAAATGATAAATTCCCGAGCTCTACTTTCTTGAGCATGCATTATTAATGGCATGCAGTTCTTGATCGTAATACTAAAGAGACTTTTAAAAATAAATTTTTAAAGCAATTTTGCGTTATAGAAGTTAAAACAACTGAAACTATTTGCATGTCAGCCAAACCAATCAGCGATGAATCATGCCAAGATTGTTTTATCCGAGCTCCCACGAATGTAATTGAACATAACGATGGAAAAAATGTATTGCGTGTGCATGAAACCAAACTTAGCAATGATTGAATTACATTAACGGCTCCCATAATGATACTGTAACAATGAAAAGTCGTGACAAAGTCAGAACCTCCATTTGTAGTAGAAACTGCTGCAGTAAAAAACTTGGTTATTTTCTGAAGTGGGAATAAGAATTTAAAGACTTTTTCCGTGCACCAAAAACAGGCACTTTTGTTACAAAAAATTCTGCACACTGCATTTCATCCATTTGAGGAAGACAATCTTGATGGCTTAAATGAACGATTAAATCTAGACAATATAAAACATTGTCAACAGGATCTTAATACGGTTTGTCAGCTTGAAAAAAAAAAAGGTTGAAAAAACCATCACGACTGTAACAAAAACGAGTACAAACCGGTCTGCAGCGTTTAAACTAAATAGTCGAGCGTCGGTGACTCATCACGAAGCAAATTTGCGAGACGATCTGCCAGCAGAACATGTTTCATACATATTTGGATGAAGTTTTGAAACTTACTCATGTAACTCGAACAATTAGTACGAACATGGAGTACGTCACATAAGGATTTCATTTTAAACTGTTACATATGTTACTACAATGACTTTTGTCGATTGATTTCAGAATTCAGTACTGCTTCTTCTCCAACCTATGGACTTAGTAAGTCCATAGGCTGGTATCATAAGTTACATACCATAGGTTTCAATTTAGAAGTAGTTTTAACACAACACAATCTTCATATATGTTTCAAAAAGGTATATGTAATGTAGCAGATGTTGTAAAAACAACTCCTTAATCCATAGACAACCAGCAGATGTAACCAGAAAAAAATAACGAAAGATACATTAAAGAGTCAATGAAATCCGGGATCAATTACCAACCACATGTTGCAGACAATGTTGGGGAAACTACACAATGTTTTGACAAACGAAGTACAACTTCTGAATTTGGCACAAGTATTGGCGATGGGATATCGACAGATGTTTTTCCACCTGGCCAGTTGGCCAATGACGACGATGCTGACTGAAGGTAATACATCAAGTCACTGGACGACCCCGTCACAGCGGTCGATGCTTTCGTCACAGCAGTGAATCAAGGTATGAGATGTATTGGCAAGATATGAAATGTGTGGTTGGTTAATTAGGTGCCAATACAGTATGAGACTGATTTTGAAAAATGATTGTTTGTTGAGAACATTTGTGTTGTTTTAGAACTCAACTGGTATATCGGAGTTAATTTGTTCTCATGAATTGATACCGAGACGATAAAGACATAAAAAGAAGATAATTACACTTCATAAGTTCGTGTAGGTGATCATACGAATCATATTAGATGCGCCTTGTAAAACTAACTACCAGACCAATTAAGACATTAATCAACACGACTTTTCATGAACTAGATTTAACCTCTAATATAAGCTTGAAAACATCTAATCGTCCCTAATTATAAGAATAAACGAAACCGCTATATTCTGTGATTATAGACCACAATACCAGTCGGTGTATGCGCCCGAGCATGACTCACGAACGTCGAACCGAGAGTAGTTTCCCTCTCTTTCTAAACCTGTATTTTACTAATGCCATCTCTTTCTACCACTACAAAAGCCTCGTCAAGTAATACGTGAATTTGGTCGATTAGATAAAACTAGTTTGCAGGTTTATTGATGGCCATTGCAGCGACTTTAACGAATAAGGAATTGAACGTTTAAACCTTTGTAATATTGAAGGTAAATAAGGTAATATTTTACAAGGAAGTAATCGTTGGCTGTTTGTAGATAGTTCCTCGGATAGGAAATACAGTTTCTACTGTTTCTAGTAAACATGATAAATTGCTTGAAAAGGTTAAAGGTGTAAAATATAGTAAGATTATACTTGTTAATCAAGTCAATAGAGTAGTTGCACTTAAAACAGAAGAACATAAGGCACAACAAGTATATGAATTCATCAGTTTTCAACAGTAATACGTAGACGGAGTTATAATCTGTTTTGCCACGATTGTAAGCGAAACAATTCTGAAACTATGATAATGACAGGAAATTATATACGGCGTACATCCCCTAATTAAGCGTATTTAGCCTACATTGACGACAATGCGTTTGACCCCACTGCGGGCTGTGAGCTAATTGGATTGTGCCGGAGGCAACATTATTCCTACACACGTTTTCACTTTCATGCATTTCTAATTTTCGACGTAGAAATGTATTAATTAAATATTAGTTCAGTAAACTATACAGAAGGGGGTAATGTATCATGAAGATCATGACCAATTTAAATAAATAATGTGGATTTACACCTCAAAAACTCACAGGAAGAGAAGAAGATGGTGTTCTGGCCCCACCACATAATAGCGAAAAACCAAAACAAAATGACTAGCAACATTCCAAACATTTGTCAAAATGAAATCTCTATGTTTGAAATATTTGCTGTCATTCAGACGACGCACATTTCCGTAGCTTTACGTAACGAAGAAAAGCGCAATTCATTCGATAACAGACGTAATAGAAAGCCCGAAAATTACCCATCATGGCTGTTTCGTGCAGATAGCCTTGTTATTCTGTTATGCACTCAATTTCCTCCATGACTGAGCATTATTTCCCCCTAAACACGAGTCCCGGCATAAAATGATACGATTTTTGAAAATACGCCAATGATTAAATAGAACCGAACACGCTGTGGTCTCGCAATTCGTATCACGTACTGCATTGTGTATTCCATGAACAATTTAACGTCATCAGAGCAAAAAAAGTGCATTCATTTTATGATGCTTGTGTGATTTCTGTCACGTAACACTCAGCGTTTCGTTATAATATTTGAATGTCATATCACAAAAAGGAGCAACGAACTGATTGGAGCATTCAATACACTCAGTATGCCATGTCAAATGAGGTTACAATAACCTTTTCATAGCGACAATAGTCGCATAATCCGTTCAGGGTTAGATAAACTAGATAAATTCCTAAAGTCCTATAAAACACGCATTTGCGATACTCCTTGTGAGGTCTTCCTGCAAGGTTTTATTGTAAGGTTAAGGTACTTTATCAGAGTATACATGGACGTTTAGTCGCTCATAAAAACAAGAAGTGAGACCGCCTGTCTCCATAAAGAAAGCTGTCAAAACCGTGGAGGAAACGGTTCGTATGAAGAAAAAGGTACCTTTTGAATGGAATTGTGACGTAACTTAATGTGGGACGAGCGGTGAAAGTTTGATGACATTGTTTTAGAGACTCAAGCATTATAACAGTACAAAAGACAATTATTTTTAAGTGTTGATCTTCGTAACATGTGATGCTGCATCACTGTTACGCAAAAATAGAAATATTACTTTTACTGTCTTTTTTGCCTAATTAGCTCGTCGAAATATAGCTCTTGAAATGCACATTTAGTCCAACTTTTTCTCTAAGTGAAACACTGTGCAGACTAAAATTCGAGGACGACGTTTCGTCGACTATTAAAATGATTTCCACTTATTACTGAGACAGCCGTTGTTATTTTAATTGCCGTGATTAAAGCCAATCGGTCAGGTTTTTCTCGAGAAACGTAGTATGTAACAATTAGCTGTACTTATAGAAATAGCATAAGCTATTCGTATTCTCTTTGAGTCAGAATAGGGATAACCTTAAATAGGGATTGTCCTTGTTAGGCGGAATCGCAATATCTAAGGTCCAACTCAGTACATAATACTTTAAATAAATTAAGAGCTAATTAGAACAAGTTTATTTTCATTAAAACTTAATATTTCTATCTTTTTATATCGAAAACTTCAACCTTTTGAAGTATAACGAGATGTCGTAGGCGTACCGAAAGCGTGGGCACATTACTTACACTTAATAATGATTTTTAAAGCCCAGAAAATAGAGGTCAAAATCGACTGACACGACTAGGTTATATCATTATTTTCAACCGCAAGCCTAGTGAGCAATTTTTTCTCAGAAATAGCACCATTGATATTTTTCTTAATGTCAACGAATGTGTATTAAGATATGCGATAACCATATGAGGAACAAAACATTTAGTTGTTTTATTAATTTGGTTTGAATCTATTAGTTCACCTACCGTTTTTTTATGTATTTCATTTAAGGATATAGAGAGACAGGTGACTATACAGACCTGTTAAGATAAATATACCACTACAAATTTGTATATTTGTAACTCAATAACGCGTTCACGGCTGAACCGTTTTGGATGAATTTTTGCACACTATAGCCTAGATTAAAACAGGATACTTTTTATCCAGATATATGAAGTATTTTTTCTAGGATGCGAGTAAAACCGGAAGCAAGTTAATACGAAGGAAATACAGTAACACACATTTTACCTTGAACAATTAGCAATAGCATAAATGTTAGTAGTGAAACTAGCTATTGCTTGGTACCGTAATAATTTATATCCTAGTAAACTTAGAAAGACTTTGTACCTACCTAGACACGTACATACCTAAAGTAGACTGACCCGGCAGATTGAAAAAAAGTTAGCTGGATAGTCGGATGGTAGTTAATTTCAAAGACAGACATACGGTTGTGTTTATTTTATTTATTTAGGATTTAGGATCTTCAACAAAAGATGTACACAACACACGACACATAAATAATGGGCAACATCAGGTATTAAGTAGGTGTACCCCTTCATTTATAGGAGACCACACCATTGGTATGTTTGATTGACTTGCGAGTTCCGTTTCTAGTTTTCTATCGGACATTGTTGTTCGCCTCCAAACATTGAGATATGAAACATAGGTAGTGTAGTGCATAGTACTGTTTGTTTAATTTTACTGTATTTCTTGTTTTCGGCTAATCTGTAATCTGTTTTCGGATAACCACTGAAAATCAGAGCTGTGCTGTGGGTACCATAACTCAGCATCACGACTGCAAACTTTCTTGTCACAGTCACGGCGTGCAGCTGCCGACTATTTATGTTCTGTGTAACTAAGCATATATCTGTTTTGTTTTCATGTATTTTATGTGATCTTTACTTTTTGTATGCACGTGTTCATGTGAAGAATAAATCAATTTTTCTTTCTTTCATCAAAAAAGAATTCCAGCCAAGAAGTGAAAAAGACTTGAAAAAACTCAATTCTCCAAACAGAATTGTTATTGATGAAGTCATAAACATTAGAGGCTCTTTTCGATTTAAGTTGTCGATAATAGGAAATATTATCATACTTATAATAAAGCTATTTTAAGAAGACACATATGGTCAAATTCCGTCACCTAATTTGGCCATACGCAGCTAAAAGATAAAGTGAATCATTGAACCTTTTAAGGATTGAGAATTTTATCGTATAAAATCTGACGACTTTTATACAATACAACGTATTTTCAAGTTAATTGGGATAATATCGACAAATATGGGTACATTTATAGTTATTTAGTCCTTGCAAAGATGTAAATACAGGTTTGATTCTTGATAATGATCCTGTGAGCAGTGAAACCTCGTTAAATGATAGAGAAAACGCTTATACTTATGATGAGAAGGCCATTTATTTCAGACTATTTGTGTGTTAATTTAAAGACCACTGATCCTTTATCTAAAACAAAAAAACGAAATCGCTCAAATCGCTGGATATTTCTTAGTGGCACCTGCTTCTTCCTATTGCCTAGCTACGTATTCATGTCTTGATTTTTAATCTTACCAGTCATGTTATTATAAATGTGAAAATTTGTATATTTGGATGTTTAGAGGTTTGTTACTCAGTCACGAAAAAACTTGGATGAAATTTGGCACACAATACACGACAAGTTTTTATCCAGTACGCAAACTGTAGTCATGAATTTAGCATATCATTCTAGAACCCCCAGCGCAGAAATTTTTTGTAGGAACAACAAAAAATAAATCAGCTGGTCCATATATTTTGACTGCGGACGTATTGCACTTTTCTATGAAACGGCTGTTTTTTTTTTTTGTAAAAACGACGTAAAATTTCTGTGGTCTAGAATGGTATGCTGAATTCATGGTTGCAGTTTGCGCACTGGATAAAAACTTATCCTGAATAGTTTATAACCTGGATTACCACATAGGATACTTTTTTTTATCCCGGTAGTACGTTCCCGTGGGTTAATTTCCGACCTGCACGCGGGCGAAACCGGTAAGAAAAGCTAGTAGATCTTGACTTGTCAATCTTGATCAAAGATTGGTAACTTGAGACCCAGAACCCAGTGGCACAATAACAGCCACAATGTAATCTCGTTAATTCGAAACTCCATCAATGATCTGACCGGATTAAAAAGTATCTTCCGACTCAACTAGGCAATTACAAAAAGCAATTTCCTGGGAACTGAGAAGTAAATGGGACTATTCTGACGTCAGCTAGAAAGCTAGGCTAGACTTGGTATTGCTGTGTACCGGTTTTATTTAATGTTGAGCTAAAGGCACATTTAAATATGCTCTAGGTGATATTGTTAGACTTGCTGTGAGATGAAGGATTTCGTCAAAAGATATAATTATATAGGTACTAGCTGACCCGGCGAACTTCGTACCGCCATATTTTATTTCTCCAGTCGCGACTGAGGAAATATAACACTTCCGGTAAAATCAAATCAGTTGGTCGATTGTTTCGTCAAAGATCTGTCAAAGTCTTCTGTCACATACCGTCAATCACTTTTTGTATTAGATTATAAAAATTAATTCTGATCAAATCTATATATTTTTTATAAATTTTCTTATATACAAACCTTTTCCTGACAATAAGGAACACATAAAAAAAAGAATCATCCAATTTAGTGCAGTCGTTCGGAAGTTATGCGCGTACATACATTTTGGGGTTTCATTTTTATTTATATATAATGTACTTTAACTACAGAACAAAAATCTAATTAGTATAATTTTTATGTGGTTTATAAGATATTGTGTTAGTGACCAGGTATTACTGCTATGTCCCGCCGTAGATTACAAATAATATAAGACTTTCATACGCCTTATTCCTACCTAAAATCCCCACATTTATCCTCTTGTCCTTTTGATTCATCCAGGTTCTTATATCCTATAAAAAGGTATATTTAACGTGTTGCATTTTTATTATTTTTTACTGCTTGTGCAATCTAACACATGTCTTGGTAATGCAAGCTACGCTGCCTAATCGAGTCTTAATGATAATTGCCATGAATATGCATCTTGGATTTACATTATACTAGTAACCGTGAATAATAGAGATATAAGCACTAAGTTTAATTTAAATACGGATAAGCTAATAAAACGCACACTCATATGAAAAAGCCTTTATTAGATTTAAACGTTCATAAATTTGTCATCTAATGCAGATTAATATCATGATATTTACGACGACCGTCATATAAACATTAATAAAATATAAGTCTTTAACATTAAATAACACGATTGAAGTGAAAGTATATTCAAATTCAACTGAACGGATATAATAAACTAGAGATAAACATCAAAGTATAATAGTAACAAAACGACTAGTAACTTACTATAAATATAAACTAAGTAACTGGTTCACAATGTGTTCAAAGAAGAATTACAATTTACATCAAACAAGTTTTGGTGAATCTACGTAAAAATATGTAAATAGTTATAGAACTATACCTTGATGCTTGCTATATAGTATCCAACAAGTAAGTCAGTGGTTAGTACTTCAGTAGAATTTTGTAGTTCTTTGATTCAAAGTCAAAAATCGTTTATTTAAACTAGTCTGAGAGTCAGCACTTTTTGTACGTCAAAATTACATGACAGTCCCCCATAACGCCCGCCCTTTACCGCTTCCTAGTGCTTTAAAGGCGCTGGAAAGAAAACGTTGCGCAACAAACTCCCCAGGAGAACCATAGATTCTATGATAGGTAGTTCGAACAACGTTTGAGTTATTTATTACAGACTATTTTGAAAGTTTCCTGTGGTTTTAAAGCAATCAAGGGATATCGTTAAACAAACTGAAATCCTCAAACTGTGCAGAGAATATTATAGCTATACCTATACTTACCCTTTGGAAAATTCCTTATATGTATTGGTATTGGGACATTCACAATCGGATCGTAGCGAGTTCGGCGTTCAGTAGGTTTTCTCCTCCCATGGGAAAGCGAAAATTTATTTATGTATGTTTGTCTAATTTTGATGACGACTAGTTTTTTCTGAACATCATATTTACAACTAGCTGTGCCAGGAGACTTCGTTCGCGCGGAATATTTTTTATTATTTATTTATATTATACTAGCTTTTGCCAGCGGCTTCGCCTCGCTTCGCGCGAGGTCGGTGTATTATACATATAGCCCTTCCTCTTGAATCACTCTATCTATTAAAAAAACCCGCATCAAAATCCGTTGCGTAGTTTTAAAGATTTAAGCATACACAGGGATATAGGGACAGAGAAAGCGACTTTGTTTTATACTATGTAGTGATTAATAAAAATAAATAAAAAATCTAAAATAGAAGCCTAAGTTACTCCTTATTACATCAGCTATCTGCCAGTGAAAGTCCCGTCAAAATCGGTCCAGCCGTTTCAGAGATTAGCCGGAACAAACAGACAAACTGAAAGACAAAAATTAAAAAAAATATACATTTTGTTATAATGTATCGTGTATACCTGGATGTATACACGGTACATATAGCAAAAAAAATTTTTTTTTAATTTTAACCGCTTTTTACTAAATGCATATACACCGTGACATTTTAGTCGTCTTACAAAAGTAGTCCACTCAACGTATCCGTCATAAAATACCTACAAGCGCGATTAAAACACTGTTACCATTAATTAAGATAATAGGTACAAAGAAAATTAAATAATGCTTTAGAGTTATGGAACACCATCCCTGTTAATAATGTTTACGTGTCAAACGGTAGAAGATATCTACCTACCTACCGTTACATTCCATAATTAATTCCACCTCCATAACAGGGTGTTTCAAAATACGTCATGCGTCTTAGTGAATTATATTTTCATTTTGTTGAATTATGCAAATGTACAATTTTTTTTTTTTTGTACATGATTTGATACATGAAGTGGGCTGCCGTTGTAAGACGACTAAAATGTCACGGTGTAAATGGATAAATTTAGTAAAAAGCGGTTATTTTAATATTACAAACAGACACTACAATTTTATTTATCTGAATAGATGTATAGAAAGAGCCTGGTAAGTAGTCTTGTCGCTGAAATCCCATTTGAAGGGGTCAAAAGTCTATATTACCTTCATCTAACACTTATTACTTGACATGACCTCCTACTGCCCCACCCCGGACTATATCGTCAAGCTTTTGAACAAACATACTCCTACCAAGATCGATTGCTCAATGTTCAAGCAAAACGCTCAATTCACTTGGCCAACACCTACGGAACCTCTCATTAATGCTTTTAGATCACCTGTGGGCGCGATATGGTTAAACTTGTTTTGTTAGGGTTCGGTAATTGATTTTAGAAACCATATTTCTACGTAGAAGTGCGTTACTCTTTATAAAGACATGTTGCGCCGACTAAAAATAAATTGGGATAGGTAACGGCAAGAGAATGATGATGAGTTTTATTTAGTTGTTTTTTCCATTTCATATATTTACATTATACTGACCTGTGAATGAAAGACGTTAATTTATATGTTAACTACTCCTAACTTCCTAGCAAAGACTAGGACGAAAGTACGTTAAATAACTATCGGTGAAATGAACTATTTAATTGTATGGTTCCGTACCGCAATTATGTCGCAATTGAGAACGTATGATCATTAAACTTTATAACTGAATAAGAACAGTTTGTTAATCAGTTTACTGTTACATTAATTAATGGTGTCATAATTTTTTTTATGAAGTTACACTAGACCAATCAAAGACTTCTGTAATTTTTTGAATGCAACTATTCGGCCAATCAGATTCAGCAGCATCTGAAAGACGACTAGGTAAGGCAAGACATAGATAAATATAATACTCTTTATTTGACACCAAAAAAATACAGATATAAATGTAGAAATTTTACATAGGGTGACACAGTGGGCGGTCTTATCGCTAAAAGATATATTTTACAGACAACCTTTGGAGGATTAAAGGGAGGAGAGACAAAACTGCAGGCAGTTAGTGGCGTACCATTTACATATTCAATAAATACATACAATATATCTTATCTATCTATCTCATAGGCACAGGCATAATGCCACAATGAAGAAGACCATAGGCTATCATAGGCTATCATAGGCTATTAATGATACGACTAGCTATTAGCAGCATCCAAACAGTTGTGAAGTCTTGCGAGCCAGCCGTTTTGGCACCACACTCGTTTGACCTAACTGCGAAGCACACCCAGAGAGACCAAGAGAAATCAAGTCAGATACATCTATTGGTCAATGCCAGTATCCTTTAGGACCTAGTTTCTAGTTCTCCAAACGAAAAGGAGAATTCTAACAATTATTACGCTCAGTAAGTGAGCCTAGCCTGCAGATCTGCGACCTTCACAATAACTAATGCAGCAATTCCGACCTATCTTAATGTATTCCATTACAAGTGGGATATACAATTCTATATCCAATAGTAACATTATACCTAGTTTTAATTGCCTTATTCGTCAACCAGACCATGTGGTAATTATTGTCTGTTTGCTTGTCATTCCACGTGTCTGAATGTAGAATAATAGAATATTATACATAATATATAGCATTGAAATATCTATACCTGATGATGGTAACCGGCGATTGAAAGTAATTGATTAGCTTTGACGGTCTACTCCATTGTAGCCTCACTTAAGCATTTGTGAATGAAGCAAGGAATACTAGCTGAATACTTTTTTTTGTAAATCATCATCTGCCGAACGGTTTTCCTAACTATGGGATCAGCTTCCAGTGTAACCGGATGCAGTTGAATACCAGTATTTAACGAGCAGCGACTACAAGTCGCTTTCTCTGTCCCTATATCCCTATGCATGCTTAAATCTTTAAAACTACGCAACGGATTTTGATGCGGGATTTTTTAATAGATAGAGTGATTCAAGAGGAAGGTTTACATGTATAATACACCGACCTTTACGCGGGCGAAGCCGCTGGCTAAAGCTAGTATCTTCTATAGCAGTCACAACATCAGAAAGATGTCCTAAGACATCGCGTACTCTCCTCACCAAGAACCAAAAGGTACTCGTTCATCTCGCGACAAAGTAATGGCATCCATCTTATTTCGGCCACAATTAATGCGGGCCGGCCGCGAGAACATACCGTTACGAGAACCGTTAACAGACCGAGTGGATGCTGCGGTTGACGAGCCACGAGGATTCCGTCAGGTATTTTGATGGCACGTGGTGGGTATGTGGTAGGTTGGAAGTTAAGTGGTGGAGAGGTAAAGGGTAACTTGGTTACATATTTATGTCAAAAAGGAAATGTTAAGATTACGTCGTCTTTCTACACATTCGTTTAAAACATACCTAAGTAATCATTACTTTTGTCGTAATAAGAACTAATTTTCCGTCGAAAATGTTTTGTTACATAAGCCCTAGGAAGTAAGTAAACCATATTTTCCGGACTGTATTACCCTGATATATGAACGTAACCGATGCAAAAGCAGTTTCTGTAGTTTCTGCTAACATGGGAAGTTTCTGCCAGCCCCCATGGGAACAAAGCGTGAGTTTATATAGGTATGTATGTATTCCCTAAAGATTCTGTTTAGTACAGAGGTGGCACTATAATACACCCAGTTTTCGTCAGTTTTGTTAAGAGACCGAAGCAGGTCATACAGGCCAGAGCCTGCTGAAATATCTGGTGATCATACACCAGATATGCAAAATCACACAAATCAGTGCCAACTCAACCAATCTATTTAACGACCTTTCAGATATGAATAGATACAATAAATCACGCAAACGCTTTCCAACATAAAATAGTACAACAATAGAAACCACTAATAATCTTCGCGTACTACTTTTGTCCATGCGTCATTGTTTTTGCAAGACGATGGTTAGACGGTGGGTCAGTGGTAGGGTCAGCACAAATCTGATCTAAAAAACAATCTTAATATCAAAACAGTCAAGTTTTCAAAAAAGCAAGTCGTAACACTAATAATCTTCGCGTACCATTTTTGTTCATACGTCATTGTTTCTGCAAGACGATGGTTAGACAGTGGGTCAGTGGTAGGGTCAACACAAAACCGATCTAAAAAACAACCTTAATGTCATGGCAGTCATGTTTTCAAAAAAACCAGTCGTAATAATTCTAGGAAGACCTGTTACATGAATAAATGTGAAAACTGTGCTATAATGTGTCCAGTATTAAATCAATTCCATTTGAATCAATAGACTTCCGAATAATATTGTTTCAACTGGAAATTAATCTTCGAATATATTAAATATCCATGTTTTTAGGGAGTAAAAGTAACCATCGCCCATGAATTTCTATACAATCTTTACATAATAATTCCCCTTTTCGCAATTTATCCCTCATTTTGGAAAGCAAACAATAACTGTTCTGGTACTGACCTGTGCACACAATGGCAACACTTTCACACAAGGTATATCTAAACGGAAGATCAACCAGCAACACACGGAAAGGACAATGGACGATCTTTGCTCAGAGTCAAAGTCATGGCCTTAGTAAAGAATGCTGGTATAGTTGAGCTTGCCAACCATCCGGGTGCCGATTGAATTGAAAATGTCGATTGGCGTTTCATTGTAAACAATATTGAATTAGGAATTACAGAAGCGTTGTTGTCTAAGAAGAAATGGGTTGTACACGTTGAATTAGATCTACTTACCTAATGTCGATTACACATCAATGACGCTAAAATCTTGGCAAACTCTGAGCTCTGAAGAATTTTCCATAGAAAACTAATCTTTTTTCATGGAAAATACTTCTGTTTGTTAATTGTATAAGCATTGTTCTAAACTACATATAATCATTAGGGAAAATTACACATTCGTAAACTTAAGCAAGAGCACGAAGCAGATGCATAGATCTGTCTAAGGCTTTCGAATTCGTCAAGCACAACTCTCGAAGCAGAAATTAGAAAAACCTTCCACAGCTACAATTTCTAAACTATTCTTATCATATTCCGTGTATGTAACTACGTGCGTTTTATCAGATAACAATTGCAGAATTTCCTTGTAGATAATTCGCGACACTATTTCTTGAGTCAACAGACAAGACTGATAGCGGTTTTGACTCAGTCTAAACTTGGAAATGAGACTGAGGAGTGTTCATGTTACTTCATATGAACATACACATACGTAACATCACGCCTGTGTTCCTCAGGTTAGGCAGAGGTGCACCTACACTGGTGCACTTCATAAGTTTAAAATAAATAGCTCTTTTCTCAATGTTTTTACCCTCAGCAAGTTTCAAATGAATTGCTGTTTTCTACTTTGCTGGCATTGTTTAACCTTACGGTTACGACCCGTGGAAAAATTAGACAGCAGTTTCTGTTGACTTTTCTGAATTATTGGGAAAGGTGCAATCATACCCTGCGCCAGCGAAGTGTACCAAAGGTGAACCCTGGCAACGAGCTGGTAAATATTTTACTCGTAATAGGTACCAGCTGGGAAAGAAAAAGCGTATAAAGAGTACTACTTCTACCAATCAAATAACCCAATTTCAGCTTTACATTGTTTGGAGGTTGTTCTGCTGTTGTCTTTGTAAGTCTAATATTTATTGCATGAACAATTTAGTAGGTATTTTTATTTTGTCTGATAGGAAGTAAACGGTGAATGTATTCGTCTTAAACGTGGTAATGGTCACAATTAGTGAGAGACCACTAGCTTACTACCTACGCAAACGGTTTGCGCATGTTGATTCCTATTGCGAGAGAAATCAACCGAAGAGGACGTATTCGGAATGAGTTGATTGATTGTTTAAAAACACTAGATGTAGAATGCTTAGTAAAAATATTTTCTAAATCTTAATTCAATTTGCTATAATACGTTTTTACTAATGTATAATAGAAATATTATCCGTTTAATTTTTAAGGAATACTATGGTTACGTATGTCTAGCATAGAATTGATAGAATTACAAATTTATAGATGTCCCAATATACTTGGGTCCTCTTGTCATAATATATATGATAATTAACGCCTTATATTAAATTAGTAAGTATCGCTTAATAACCTCACATAATTATAGAAAAATCAATTTGCCTGTTATCATCACACTATCGTGCGAGCGGTTATCACACGAGATAAGAGACCAATAAGCACTGGGCCCGTTTATCTTATAAACTATCTACAGCGTTTATGAGCTATTGTATACATAGAGGCACGACTAATTATGTATCGAAGATTGTTATAAATAAAAATATAGCAGCGTTTTTAATTATAAATCTGGAAATTAGTGCAAAAAAGTGACATCACCTTACATACAAAAATTATGATAACAATGATTATTTAATTATATTAGGTAAGTAAGGTTGCCATAGTACCATCTATATATGGCTGGATATGTGATTATTTTTACGTATCACAGATGTAAGAACGTCAAGGAAGTATGTGAGGCTCGTAGCAGTTGGGCATTCCGTAGTTTCTGCCTACTCCCATGGAAAGAATGCGTTACGTTATGTAATGCACATACGATATGCCATGTGAGTTGAATCTTACTTCCGCATTTCCTATAGGCATAGTATAATTAAATGTCAATCGATATCATAATGGGAAAATATAAAAAAAAATCGGGGAGACACTTAAAATATTATGAATGCCTCCAAATATAGGTCGCAAATGTGCCCCGTGGGCGAGGACCTAATTAAAATAGCTACACAATCTGTTAAATTTGACAGTTATTATAATAACATTTAAATTCCAATTTTAAACTTATTAATTTATTACCCGACATTGTTTAAAATATTATGTTTCTAGTCCATGAGCCAATGTCGAACAAATTAATTTTGATGACATACGATCCCATTATAAAGATATTATTAATATGCCTAAAACAATAAATTTTGGCACACTATCCATAATAAAGGCAATACAATTTAGATATACGATAATGTCATACTCCGATTAAATTTTTGACATTTAACCTTTTCTTGTAGTCATAAATCATGTCCTTACAGAGAAAAAAGTCTATTGTTTATATAGCAGTGCCATATAAAGCATTCTCTAATAAGCATTATGACAATAGAATTAGAAAAAAAGATACATAATGTATAAAAGTCTAGAGAGACAAAAAAACGAAGTATTTTTTCCGATCATTGTTCATTTAATCCTGCTTGAACAAGTAGCATACAAACAATAAACAATCCACATGATACCTAAGCATTGTGTTGTGTGGACGATCAATTGAAACACGAATCAAGGTTACAATGAACGCCTATCTGTCTGTGGAGACCTAGACCGCACATGTACGGTAACATCTGATACTTCGAGTGTTTTAACAATAAAACATTACAAGGAATTTATAATCCAAAACGTGAAAAACATACATGACGTTTGAGATAGCTGAAGCTAAGCCTTCAATGCATAAAAAATGTTCTAATAAAATTAGTTTCTCTAATCTAAAAATGTTACTCGACAAAGCTGGTTAAATGTAAAAACCTGTTTAGAAAGTCTCAGGTTATAAGAAGCAAATATGATGACTTATAATAACTGTTCAAACTTGCTCTTCTTAAAACACAGAGACACTAGGCGTAATATTTACTTTTTAAACGTTTACTTACTACATGAAACGTGTTATGTAAATTCGCAGAAATACATCGTACTTAAAATATTCATCATTATTCATAAATGCATAACAAAGACGGAACAAAAGAATAGATGCAGTCAACCTGAACTGCTGTCAAATTAAAACACTTGAGAAAACTAAATTATGTCTGGCCAGTCTGGCTCTGAGCCTATTCTTTGAAAGGAAGTCATATTTGAGAAAAAATATTTTTCCTCACTAATTGGACCCTAACTTTATAGCTTTGGCTGTTATGAAATGCAAATGGAAAAAATCGGTCCATGCAAATGGAAGAAGTAAACATAAGTCAGAGTAATAATGGCAAGATCTAATCTTTTTCTTATGAGTGAAATACACAATCAATTAGATAAAAAGCACAAATATCGGATAATAGTCCTAGTAAGAACCTACTGTCCCACAAATGGGCAATGGCCTACCCCCCAAGTGCTTCTAAGGACTCTTTTCCCGTGCCATTTCGATCTATTGACTTAACTACAGTATTTTTCCTTATTTCATCCGTCATAATCTATACTAATATTAAAAAGCTAAAGAGTTTGTTTGGTTGAACGCGCTGAACTCAGGAACTACTGGTTCGAATTGAAATATTATTTTAGTGTCGTATAGCCCATTTATCGAGGAAGGCTATAGGCTAATAACATCACGCTAAGTCCCTTAGGAGCCGATCAAAGAGGAAAAAAATCACAAATACGAAGTACTCGCACGGACAGGCGATTCGAAGCGACGGGATGGGTCGGGAGAGCAAGAAATTTGACGCGAACGAAGTCGCGAGCAGAAGCTAGTCTCATCATAAACTGCCAAGCCTTTTCCCAAGTATGTTGGGGTCGGCTTCCAGTCTAACCGGATGCAGTTGAATATCAGTAATTCAATGGAGCGCCTGCCTATCTGAGGCAGTAATTGGGTAACAAGATACCACTTGGTAAGACTTGTTGTCAGATTTTCTGGCTCCTTACTTCATCCATTTAAAACATAAAACAAAGAACGTCTTTTATCTAAAAAATCTGTGAGATTTACGCAATTACAAAGTAAATGCGCCGTCACGGCTTACAATATAAGTTGCCTTGGCCGACCGGCATTAATTTGATGCATTACCTGATGAGATTTCTACCCACCTACTTAGTGTTCATTTTGTAAATAAGATCTCCAGTTGCATTAGTTATTTGTTAAGATTTAAACGTAGTGCGAATTTTGTGTGTTGATTTTGTATTTTTTTTTTTTTGGCAATGTATGCTTCACTTGGAATAATGTCTGCTGTTACCTTTCTATTTGACTTTCAACAGTCACTTACTAAATCAAAGAAGAAATAGACGTTAATTTGCTAGTCTAGTAAAATATTTGAACATGATTTACAAATCTTGAAATGGAACTCTGGGACTACTTTCGTGCATGAATGAAAATAAATAATGCTTCAAAAAACAATGAAATTTCAATATAGACCAACGTTAATTAACTTTCCTTTAATAAAAGGCCAAATATGTCAGTCAATAAAAACATCAGTACGTGATATGTTCCGGCGTAATAAACATAAAGGCTTCTTCAGACAAACGCGCCACTTGTAGAACAATTTCCATGAAGTTATCAAAACAATTGTTCCACGAGAGTTGCGTCGCGCTGACGCGTCGCGCCTGTTTTTGGGAGCCTTAAAACAATCTAAATGCACAAGGTCGTTCAAGAAAAACAAACCAATGAAAGATTTACATATAGCTCGTATATCCTACTCTCCCTTTTTATTTTTAATGCCATATACCTACGTATTTGACAGTCGTTACGGGTCGTCAGAAGCCCGAAAGTCTGACAACAATTCTTATCAAGGGGTCTTACCCAGTAGCTGAGTTGTGAAAGACAAATAGGCAGTCACTCCATGTTAAATACTGGAGACTGGAAGCCGACCCCAACATAGTTGGTAAAGGGCTAGGCAGATAATGATGATATTTTAAAATCAATGGCTTCAGACAGTATCACTCACTATAGCATGCATGAAGCACACACAATACGCTCGTTCATGCATGCTTGACAAGCATACCTTTGCTCATGTACAGTCGAGTTCATTAATATATTGGCACTGTCAAGGGTTCAAAATATTGTGAGCGTTGGATAGCTCAATAAATTGTATAGAACCTATAAATCAAAAATATGTCTTCATGTGAACGGTTCAATAATATTATGCTGTGCAGAGCATTAGGCAAGAATATGAAAAATTATGAGAAAAAGCAGTCACATATTAATGAATCTAAATTTTGACCACAATTCAATGATGCTTTTAGTTGTCACAATATTATGAACTTTTTTGGCGTTCATATATTTTTGAAGCCTGTAAGGGCCAATACATATATTAATGAACTCGACTGTATGTTTTGGTTCAGCTTATGCTCAGTGCAGTATAAAGGCTTCATCAAACAGCCACGACGCGACAGCGCGACGCGACACTTGTAGAACAATTTCCATTAAGTTTTGATCGAAATTGTTCTACGAGTGTCGCGACACGACCGTCGCGTCGCGCTAGTCTGCACGAGCCTTAACAGACTAATGTGATGATTAATATCTCTGACTGCGTCACCGAATTATGCATATCAGTGCGAGCCAAGGACGAAATTTATCACATTGATAATATAAATAAAGAATAAGATACTATTTTCATTAATGTCTGACTATAACATTTCGAGCTCTTGGCTCGAACCTTGATGAATGAATTATAACCACGAGAAAGCTGTCTCATTTGTGGGATATCTCAAACATCGTGGCAAACAACCAAAACAGATGCTGTTATAAATTAATCTTCACTATAAACTTATCAGAACTAACGCAGGCTCATTCAAAACACAAATCTACATAATCATTCGAGTTAGCAAATACAACAATAGTCATATGGTAATATGTATGAAGACAAACTAGCACAAGAGCGACCGGTACGTGTGTATGTATGTCTGTATGTCTGCGTGCCTCTGTTTAATTAATATTATACCGACGCGAGAGGCATAATAATGTGAATCGGCTTATTGCTCAGTTTTTGCTAGTGTAAATGGTGTAATATTAATTAAGGAATACGTTGGTTTCCGTGTTTTTTAGTTATCTTGTTATTGCGTTACTGTGTTGTCTGTTTCGCAATGAATGATAATAATAAATCACAAATACCACTTTGAAATTAACGTCGAGACAGAAAGAGGTTACTATGAGTGAAAATTTAATACACTCTTCTGACTACCATTGTCCCATGAGATTTTGGGTTTTGTGAAACATGTTTTTGGATTCCAACAGATCTGTAGCAGTAGCATCACCTTAAAAAATCTGAATTTCCAAAAGTACTCAACCATAATCCATACAATTCACCATCGTCCCCTCTCACACATCACCGATTCAAACTAATCAACACTCTCTCAGTCATCCATACCAACACTTGAACATCAGCTGATCCACAAACACACCACGTTCAGACCACCAACACTCAGATAGTTCGGTTCAAAAACATTTGAACGATAACATACACGTGCCAGAGATAAAAGGTCGATCCCTCTTAAGTTTTCCCATAAGTTAAGCTTTGACCCAAATCACATACGAACGAGGATATTCGTTCGATGTTAGAACATTCATTTCGGGAATAATATTTAAGGTTGTGGGTGGAATTTCTAGTAGAAAAGAAGCATGTTTATTATGAGCAGATAGATGGATGTATACATGTTAGTGTGTTTATTGGCTTTGACAACACAATCAATAGCCTAACCTTTTCCCTTATATATTTTGGGGAAAGCTTCCAGTCTAACCGTTTGCAGCTAAATACCAGTATTTTACTTGGCTTGGCTTTGACAACACCTGATGACTTTAAATATCATCATCTGCCCAGCATTTTCCCAACAACATTGAAGTAAGAGAAGATCTGCATTTTAGCTGAAGTTACTTGAATTCAGATGACGTTACCATCATTAGCAAAATTAAAATTACCAAGAAGGTTATGTCAAAAATTATAAACTTTGTTGCTAAGCCCGTATTACTAGGCATTTATTTACACATTAAGCAAGACTTTAATGACATTTTAAACCTTGAGTCCTATGCCAATATCAGTAAGACAAAAAGTTTTAAGTTTCCAGTTTATGGAGACATAATGTTCTGACATATATGTGCATAAACTAATCTTAAGACAGATTTGGACCAAGAAACGTTCGAAGAATGCTTAAGTACCAAGTTATTTGCAGGTCTACTGGTCAAATAGCATAGTTATCGGTGCTAAGGTCGCCGCGACCTGCGGCTGAGGTCGCGAGGTTGTCAATATAGTCTTTTATTTATATTTAGTTTATTAAAATAAGCGTATTCACGAGTTGGGTAACGTGATTATTTTTGAAGCCGGATATCTGAAGTTTGGAAGACAAATTGAAGTACAGGATTTTCCCAACTAATACGCAAACATACCCACTGAATCTTTATTTAGCATTAGCAAAATAGGTAAACAAAAAAGTTTTTGACAATCATTTGGTCCGATATTGTAAACAAAATTGGTGAGAAACAGAAACTTACATGTAATTAATATTGGCAATTTTCAAAACAAAAAAAAAAAAAAAAACACAAAAGCAAACTCCTAATAACGAATGTTCAATACTGTACAGACAAGTAATATACAATATGAAGGTAAGATTACCGATCGATACACCACGGCCGAGCAAAAAACAGTCAATGACACAACTGCATTGCACCATTTCAAATTGCTGTGAACTATAAGTAGATTGTAATGTTACTTATTCGTCACGTCACTTAATATTAATGTAATATTTTGGAAAGTTTATATGCATTCGGTTATTTTGTACAAATTAGGAAATCCCAATAAGAAGACTCTGATCTTAGCTTGTTACTTTATAGTCGTCAGACTGTTTAACGTTTTCGAAAGGATAAAAGCTAAGACCAAATTCACAGTAGACTTGAATAAGTTAGCTCAAGCAACCCTAACGTGCAAGAAACCTGCTATAGCGGAAATATGGAATACTAGTTTTAAAATAAATCATCATCACCAATTCTAATAATTTTCATTTGAATCAGGGCTACAGATCATAATACCACTATAATTCTAAGACAATTCTGAACAAAAAGGTTGAATTTTTTACGATTACAGGTAAGCTATTCTCAGAACTATAATCGTTCTAAGCCTCCACCGGCCTACAATAATCCAATACATGAATAGTTATTAACTTATTATCTATTAGTATAGATACGGTACGTCAAACGCTCTCGAGTCACGTTTGCGTTATCTAGCTCCGAAACAATGGCGGTAATCGAAGCTAACTAGAATTATATTTGACACGTGATAGTCCATGTTAAGACAGTAACATGCCTTGTTCATTATGCTTGATCTTGGTTAGGTACACCGTCTTTAGTATCAGTTAGGTTATAGTTCCTATGATATACTTATGTGACGATTTGTTAACCTTTATTTTCTTCTGTTTTAGAAAACGTACTTTTTTTTTTTGACTAGTCTCTTCTTCTCAATGTCTCATCATCATTGTATTAACTTCAGCAAATTCAGCGATTGTATTCTCTAGAATCCCTTAATTGTCTCACAATATCGTGAAATCACTTTCTTTATATTAACCAACGAATAGGGAAAGGAACTTAACAAAAAATGTACAACGTGGATCTGACAGTTTCCTATTTCGCATAGAATTGTCTGCCTCAACCAGCATTATCATTTTAACAAGTATTTACTCAACGCCACGCCTGCTCAAAACGTTCCAAACACATTAGGAGAAAGAAAGTATAGTCATCCTGTCCTTCTTCTACACATATTAGAAACCTATCCACGACAAAACTACAATGACATCACCGCAACACATTTCCAAAGTCATTATCTCCAGGTATCAGTAATAATCTGATAGCGTGTTCCTTAACTGTGTGATAACAGGCGGTGTTTTCACACCCGATGATGGTTGGTGCGAAATGGTTTGCCTGATAAATAGTTAGACCACAAGTGAGCTCGATATATCTGGTAGAAACGATCATTTGGGTAATGAATCAAGTTTTGGAATTTCCACGTGGACGAAGTCAAAATGGTGTGCTTATTACAATGTTCCTTTAAGGCATATTATTACTCATAATCAAAGCACTGAACGTCATCGTCATTTGAACGAGGTACTTAAGCACTTCTAATTTTAAACCAGCTAATCAATGCATTAATTACGGAGCAAACAAGCCGCACCTTATTAAGACATTTATTAATAAACCATACGATGCAATAAAGAACATCTCTACATAAACAACTAATAATACAACAAACTAATGTAAAACATTGTACATTAACTTACAAGATGACTTAATATCATTTGAAACTGCAGCTACGTGAGAAAAACAACTAAATGACTGTATCACCGTAAAGTATTAGAGCTATTGTACTAAAACAAATTATTATTGTGCTTGAAACAATGTAAAGAGCATAAGATAAGGCTTGAGTCAACTAGAGTGCATTTAAGAAAATCTGTTTCAGACCTTGACAGCATAAAAGTCGACATTTAAGTGTTAAAGCGAGAGCGAGTCTAAGTAATTTTGATAATGAAGATTTTAATGTTGAAAGCAAAAATATCAGATAAAATATGATGATGTAGAATGAGAGTACGTGTATTGCTTGAAGATTATCTCACTCACTTTAAAGACGATTGGCTTGTCATGATATCTGACATGGCTTATTTTAACAATAGGCTCGGGATGCATTTAGTCTTTGCTAAAGCAGATTCAGAGGAAGCAGTCAGCAATATAGTGCTCATTACTAATTCATATTTTATTATATCTAAAATGTTTGTAAACAACAATCCACTAGCGTATATTTAAATCCCCTTCATTGTAGCACATAGTTGCAAACAAATCTATTCACACAACTGCCGTTTACCCCATAAAGAACCCAACCATGACGATTAGCCTTGAAAACACAAAAACCGGACATCGACCCGAATCATTAGGACTTCCAGAATCATTCACTTTTAGTGTCATTAGTAAGTGGTGAGCCAAAAATCTGGGTCGCTGTAATTTCACAAATGTAGTGAGCGTGACTGTCGAGTTTACGTCTGCAGTCTTAGACATTTCAAAATACCAAGTTTTTGAACAAATAGTGCTCTAGTTAAAGGCTTTTTCCTGATTGGTTTGTTAGTAATTAGTTTGCCTATGCATGTGAACAGATTAGAGTGTCACGGAGGCTTGAATTATGTATGTCTTCCTCTTGGATACTAAGTTTCATGTTAATTACTGTATACAACGCATTACAACGCATGTGGATTTCAAACAATGGTTGGGCTCAAAATATGTCAGTAGAAATTTACTTGTATAAGAGGTCTTTATTGAATATGACTGAAGCTTTAACCGTAGCTCCGGAATAGAATGTAAACGACTTTCAAACTATGTCCATGACTTAAAATTTCGATGTCACAGTCAATATAGTGTTAAGTGAACCAGATTCATTAGGCTACGGTTAGTCTTCGAATAGGCCCAAAAGGCGTTTAAAAGATGAAATTGTTCAAATACGTTATCACATTGTAGGTAGATGTATTGTGTTATGTTGGTAGTTACTTGTAAGGTAAAAATGGTTTAAAGGTGCCCATAAACCTGAATAATGTTGGCAGTAAGTTCTACTCATGTTAATATCGTATACAACCCACAAGTCCCCCAACTTGCACCGTACATCAAAGCCGTACAAACCAATTGTGTTCTGTTGCAACTCCGGATATCAAGGTCCAATTGCCGCCGTTTCACTCCGACGAAACAAAAACCCGCTCCAGCCAACCAACCATCTATGAAGCGTAAAAATAATGAGAGAAAGAACCTATCGTCTTTATCGCACAAATGAAAGTTTATTAATTTTTTGATCGTCGAAACTGGGACAGTGTCTCGCATCTTCTATCCTTTCACATCTAAGCTTTAATCGAAACAAAAGGCTTTAATCTGTGTCAATCGTGCTTAAAAAGTATTAAATGGTATAAAGATTTTGACGTAGTACGTTGAGATTCTCGTAGAAACCTTCACTTTAGAGTAGTGACTCACTACGACAGACTTGACCAAAACTAGTTTAAGAGTCAAACGAAAAAGAAAACTTGAAAAATCACGACAGAAAAACGAAGTAGAGACATGCCAACCTGTTTGGAAACCAAATCCAAAGTAAAAAGACCAATATTAAGATTGACGTGTAGACCTAGAATATGAGAACTTTTTACAATGTCCGATCAAGGTAAGTGACCTTTTCACGGCGTTAAATCTTAGCAAAGCCACTATAACACAGGCACTGTAGATCCACGAGTTATTAACCGAATCACCGAAGCGCGACGCAACGGTATCGGCTCGATCCGGACACAGATAAAAACTCCACCTTATATCACATTAGCCAAACTGAAATTGTTATCAGTTTGAAATAATAAATCACTATCACAAACACATTCCACGTTCATATGTCACATCACTGAGATTTTTATATTTTATAAAATAGTTTAGTGCGATACGTCCGCTCCGTGCGGCTGCCGAGAGGAGACTGAGGTGGCAGTGTTGCGCAGGCGTCGCTCCGCTTGGTTATCAGCCTTCGGTGGGGCAAAGGGGGTGCAAGAAAGAAAAGTCCGCACGTGATACAAAAGATAAGACGTTTGAAATTGTGCATTCGACACTGTTTTTTTAATTTCAGATGTTAAATATTTGTGGCAATCTCTCATTTTCAAATAAGCGTTATTTAACTTTTTAACCGACTTCAAAAAGGAGGAGGTTATCAATTAGGTAGGTAGGTTTATATATTTTTAAATAATTTGAACATCTTGTTATACAGCATTTTAAGGCTTAGTTACAGAGGCACTCTCAAAATTCGCCGCAGATTTTTATTTTTATTGCATCGGCAGATGGTGTCTGGCGAGGCTTCAAAACCGGCTTTTTGGGAATAGTTATCGTGGTTCTTTTTAACACTTCATGTATGTGAGTTGAGCTTATTTATTTTAGCCTTAAAAGTGGTGCGGGAGAACACAGCGGTTTTAAATTCAAACATACCTGACATGCTAAGGCGATCCGTAACAAGTCAAGATCCACAAATGTAAGCCAGGACCAACAGCTTAACGTGATTTCCGGGGCACAAAGGGGTCTTGGTATGTAATAAGGACGGTCAGCCATCCACGTACTAACCGCGTCAAGCGTAGCTTACCGAACGACCCTTGCGGCTGTTATTGATTACTTAGCCACAAGTCCCTCGACCGTAAATTAAAAACAAATCGAGTCATAATGTAATGCCCTCCTATAAACCTGCTAAAACGTTATGACTGGCGTTATACTTCTACCTACTATTACTAATTGTACCAGTGAACTAAGCGATGGGAAAGCCCACGATTAACACTGAAGACCTGGACCATATAGATGAAGTATACTGCATAACCCACAGTAAATTCACTATAGAACATCTTAAACAAGAGATTGAACAAATGAATGAACATTTACTCAAAGATACAAAACATACTAGACAGGCATGTAACCGGCCTCGTGTCAAGAGTAAACATATTTATGAGTCATTTGACATTAAAGCGGATCACGTTTCCCCAAGACGTGTGTTTCACGCAATTTATGTAGTTATGATAGTAAATATAACCTAATATTTCACGGGTAAAGGTTATATTAAATAATCAGGTTTCGGCAAATGTATAATAACGAAGGTTACCTGTGCTTTTAATTAACAATCGGGTTCGTTAAACAACCTTTTAAGTGAAAAGTATAATTAATTAGGTATATGTATTTTTTTCCCGTTGTATAAAGGTACAAGGCTTTCAAGCTTTTGTTACTCTTTTTGTATTCTAAATTTCTAGAAGAACTCTTTTGCAAATTAGCTTTGAATCAATACAATACGTAGGCGTTAAGCTGACCAAATTTTGTTATTTTCATTTTGCTTTATTCCAATTAATGTTTACAGAAAATAATTTATAAAACGAACTTTCGTCTAACGTTCTTTTTCTCTGCAACAGATTAATTGGTTTGTAAAAATGCAGTTTTCAGGTACTCGTAAATAGTCGACGAGTCCGATTTATGGCAGTTTCAACAGGTTAAACTCGACCTGCAGGTTAGATGAAAATACTTTGGAACTCCCTAACATTGTTGCTAAGTCATTGCAGACATTTTGTTATTGCGAAGCTCGGCTGGACTAGAATTTCAATAGTACACATTCACTTGGCTTTAGATGGGAAGTTAATATTATTATTAATTGCCCATTTATAAGTTGATAATCACTACATAGTATAAAACAAAGTCGCTTTCTCCGTCCCTTTATCCCTATGTATGCTTAAATCTTTAAAACTACGCAACGGATTTTGATGGGGATTTTTTAATAGATAGAGTGATTCAAGAGGAATGTTTTTATATGTATAAAACACCGACCTCCACGCGGGCGAAGCCGCTGGCAAAAGCTAGTCTCCTATAAATTACAACCAAAGACAGTTTCTGCAGGAAGTAAAATCAAAAGTCATTTATTCAAACTAAGCTGAGAGTTAGCACTTTTGAACTTCTTCAAAATTACATAAGACAGTCTCCCAAAACGCCCGCCCTTCACCACTACCTAGTACTTTAGCTGGAAAAAAGGGGCGCAACAAACTCCCCAGCAGCACAGCTGATGAACTTGATTCCATACAATATTAGGAAATTAACATAACGAAACACAAAATATTTAATTACATTATTTGCCAAATTTATTATGTAAGCTGGTACTCGCCAATATACCAACGAAACATTGAAAACTAATTCCTTAAAGAAACGATTGGGATGTACTAAACTAAAGAACTATATCAACATCAAGAGGTGTTTGATCATCGCTGGACTGCTGAGTTTGTTATTGAATGAAGTCCTTTTCCAAAATTCAGTTCACAAAGCTAACGAGACTAGCGAATAAACTAGTTCGGTCGTGCGACTGCAAAACGGATGATTCACCGCTGCGCTGGCGCATGTGTTCATTTGCATTTTAAGCACCAACTATATACGTCAAATAAGAATGGTTTTAGAACCGTGGCGGCCTACATCATCATCATCATTTCAGCCGAAAGACGTCCACTGCTGGACATAGGCCTCCCCCAAGCTCCTCCACTTCGACCCGTTCTGCGCTTCTCGCATCCAGCGAATTCCCGCTGCCTTCACAAGGTCATCGGTCCATCTTGTGGGAGGCCTTCCAACGCTATGTCTTCCGGTACGCGGTCGCCACTCTGGCCTATATACGAGTAGCATACACAATTTATTGGATTACGATAATCTTACTTCGTTGATCAGTGGATAGATCTTACATATCATCATGATCACGAGGTGACGATGAAGGTGTAGGTAGCGGTAAAAAGAACGTTTACATTACGCCAGTAAAGTTACAAGACTCACGAAGTAAGCCTTTTGCCGATAACCAAGGTCAAACTAAGACCTAGGATCTTTTAAATGAGTCTATATTGATGGATGTCTAACAAAGGGTATTTACAAGGGAGATGTGAGTGGAAACGCCGGGAGGGGGGGGGGACGCCTTAGGAGGATATATAGTGACCTTATTGGTGATGTTCTTCAGAAAGGTCGGGTGAGTAGTATTCGCACCTGGGATGCGTATGACCAGATGTATGAACGTAAAAGAAGCAAAAGGAGTATGTAACGGATCGTTGCTTGTGACGTTCTGTAGTTTCTGTTTACCCCATGGGATAAAGGCCTAAGTTCATGTATGTATATTGATGAATGGCAGCAGAACAGCATCCGTATCATCAATCATATCCTAAACCTCCAACTCATGTTTTTATGTGATATCGGATAAACTGAGGCGTGTAATGCTTCCAGGAAATCAGCTCTTCCTAAAACAGGACTGCTCTAAAACATACAGTTAAAAAACGGCAACAATCACAAAAGTGCTGAACAAGGGCTCTGATAATGTCAGAGGAACACAAGGGCAGGAGTGGGTTTTAGCCGAAAAGAGCCCGGCACTGCCCAGACTGCGTCACAAGTGAATCAGTCTGGGCGTCCATGAGGATTTCCCACTCCTGCCAAAACAAAAAAAAAACCTCCAACCCATATACCAAACCAATCAATTTTTACACCACCACGTTTGCCCGACCGGCTAGTCCATCATAATTTATAACCCTTTTTTGCAGCAAGGCTCCATCAGTGAACTGTCTTGTAACAAGTTCGCAGTAACCATCGAGCTGGTTACAGATTGTAGAGACAGTGACTCACCTCCAGCAGAGCGGATAATTGTTAGTGGTATGCTCCAGTGGTGTCGGAGAAATCTGCGTTGTTGGTGTAGCCCTCCCCTTGGTAAACAAACTGTCTACTGAGAACTGTGTCAATATATATTAAATGTTTTTTCTTTCTTTTAGGAAATCAAATTTTATTAATATTTCAAATAGATTGCAAACTATAGTTTTGTATAATTTAGAAGCATTATGTTTAAATTTTGTAAATGTGAGTACATTGCATCCGTTTATTGTGTTTTTATGATGTACGTTGACTTGAAAAAGCATGGCAGTTGAGAGTATGTCATGCTCACATAAATGTCTCACTGATGGTGGCGCGTGTGTTGGATCATTCGGTTCCCTACAAAATGGTTGAGCTGGATGGTGCTGATCCACGAATCAAGTCCGTGAACAGGCGCTGTCGATTGAGACTGGTCATCTCCTAACTTCCAGGGTTTATTTTTATCTTGTATTTAGAATTCTTTATAATATTTTTTTTTACATTGTTCTCACATACAGAAGCAAGAAGAATAATGTTCCCAAGATTTTGTAATATAACAACTTGATTTTAAAAGAGTGTCCGTGGAGTTTCTTGCCCGTTCTTCTCCATAGAGATCTACGTTTTGGAATGGGCAACTAGCTTCAACTTTCCAACTGATCGACTTTTTGACAATTCAAAAGTGCCTGTAAATGGTTTAATTGAAATTAATGCTTTGACCATATAACCATAATTATGATCGTAGTCTTTGTTTGTTTTTCACTACACCAATTTTAAGTATGATTTAAAAACTGACTAGATGCATAGTGTAGGCAGGTTTGCAGAAACCAATTTGTGTACAAAACCGTATCTTTCTCGCAATAGCAGCAGAGCTCGGGTTTCCACAACCGAGCTAATGGCTGCACGCTCTAGTAGCTATGAGTCACTGGCAGCGGCGTTCAACAAACTAGCAGAGTTTATTGTTACCGTTTTGTCGAACATAGAAATCAACTATGTTTGGAAAAGGAACCAAAGTATCAAAATTTACTCACGACCCGTGGAGTTTGAAAAGTAGTGTTGAAACGTTAAATGGTCAATGTTTACGGACAGAAAAACAAACAGGGGGGTAAACCAAATTTCCCAGCTTATCAACAGTCGACAGATTGGAAAAGAATTGACTTACAGGATGCCTGCCTCGTTAGTTTAGTAGTCGTAAGCAGGTACTGCAGAGCATGAGGTCCTACGTTCGATTCCCAGGTACGGCTAAGTGCTATTGGATTTTTCTATCTGGAATTTCTAAGGATCAGCCTAGAGTTTGCATTTGTATGAGAAATAACTGACAAAATGTGGGTACACCTCAGCCCAAACCTTCGGGGAAACAAGGCGTGATGTTTAAAGGATTATGTTATATAAAGGATTTAGCATTGGCTTGAAAAAGATATTAATGCCCCACCTATGTAAGGCCTTAGCTCTACCTTGAGATCCAAAAAATTTGATACTTACTCTGATTATTTGAAGGCAACAATCCAAGTCTATCGGACCTACAGAACTGGCTGCGGAAGACACGCAAACGATCGATGAACGTCAAGTGAACGCCGGCTGTAATTGAAAAACGGTTCATTTCCGCGCCGCGACTCACTCGCATGTTTGTACCATTGCATGTACTACTACAGTTATCTATAGAAGTAATGCGATATTGTGGAGTTTCACTTTTTATTTAATTCACCGCCTTTACTGGACCGTTTATAAATGGCTGTGAAAAAGATGGTAGCTTTGACAGGTTCCGGAGACGTTGAACCGAGTTTTGGCAGTGTTGTGACTTTTAAACCTTTTCAACTACGTTTCTGGTTCTAATATTTGATTTCTAAGTTTAGAATCCACGATGCAAGAATAATATTTATATTACACATTGACAATTCATCATTTCAGGTCTAGCAAAATGAATGAATAATATCAACTTTTGCTTTTCAAATACTCTTGTTTATCAACTTTTCTTTATTTAGTAACAATTAAAAACTTTTGAAACCAGATCCTGCTTTGATTGGAATAATTAAACATTTATTTTGATAAAAAACATTAAGAAAACAAGATCTACAAAAACGTCAATGTCAATAATAATAATGAAATGAGGCGTTAATTAAAGTTGTCAAACAAGGAATCTTAATTAATTGGTGCTGCTTTATTAAGCAGTTGATCTCATAATGTATGGTGTCCCAGCAACTCGGAGTTTTGCTAATTTATTGGTGAACTAAAAGGAAATTGTTACGTATTTGATAATTTCTACAATTTTTTTTTTTTTTTTTACTAATTTTTTTATACTTAGTGTCAATAGTGTAGTTATATCCGTTAGGTTTGGTTACACCGCTAAATTATCATTATTAACGGTTTTATTATTTTTGTCTTCAGTGTTGCCAGGATGAAAACTGGATGAAGACAGTTCGGCGTGATTACTATAAATTTTTACTATCGTATAACCTTATGGATTGACCGAATCGCGTAAATTTATACCATTTAGAGGTTTCCTTTGCTTAAATAGAACACGACGAAAGTCTGTCAATACCTTTACAAAATATAACTTCGAGTTAAAAGTCTTAAAGGTCACATAATATATAACGTTATTTTCTGATTAATTATTTTAAGTATATTTGGTTCAGACATACAGACGCTCCCTTGGCTTACAAATTTCAACTTTACGTTCATATGAATAAGAGACAGATGTTTCACAATTTAGACTACATAATGAAGGTCAATAACCTCATAGGTACGTGGGCTGTCTAAATAGGACCAGTACAAAAACTAGATATACAGGCTCGCCTACAAATGTACTTATTATCCATATACGATGTACAAGCAATTCGGGTTAATACTTACAATGATCGTTAGATTTAAATGTAATCCAGAATAGTTAAAAGGAGATACACAAAAAGATTCCATTGAATATGAATCAAGTACACGTAACTACTTCAGCGTCGTACCTATTCTCGCAAGAAAAATATAAGACAGGAGCGTTCAAATGGAAATTCAGAAACCTGCTTGACCTGTTCAGAAATTATTACTACCTCGATGGCCAAGAAAAAAAGCTACAACAGTAAAATGGACCAATCAACAATATTGTCACTTCCCATAAAATACAGGAGGAAGAAGCCATCGCTTTTGTACTACCCGAATACCAGACGTACTACAGGGTACCATCCGCTCTTGGTTGATATCACTACCAGTCGTATTCTTCGCTACTCCTCCATATTTATTACGCGCACAGGCAACCCCTCTGCCAGCGCCTGTATTTCCTCCGCTTTAACCGGTCTGCCTTTTATTCAAAAGTGAACAGGTATAGCATCTTCTGGACACACTCGTTCCATCATAGACCTCATTCAATCAGGCGTGATCGAGATCAAGAGCTGGCCGATTGAGCAATAAAAATAAGTTCGAACATTATTTTTATCTTGGGCCAATCTTATATTTACTTTATAAGCTTTAAAAACCGTACACAATTCAAGACCTTTCCATAAAAATCCATTTTAAATAGCCATATCTTTAATTTGCTGGAAATACAGAACATACATGAAAATATTACCAAGCCTCCATTGTCACTTCCACCAGTTGAGAAAAAAAATCTGACATTGACATAATTTTTCTCCCGAAGTTGGGCTGTATGTAATACAATAAGGTTATTTAATAAGTCCGTTGTTGGTACATAGTTGATTTGTGACTGGTAGTGACTGTACCGAGGTCGATGGCCACTTGGCCAATCAAGTTGTGTTACGTCATACGGTATTATTGTAATAATAGGTTTCGGAAGGAATACCATGTGAATCACTAGCAAGGCATATTACTTCTGCCCGTAGTTAGACACCGGATGAAAATGTATTGAAAGCCAAATATCTTACCAGTAGCAAAATATGAATTAAAAGATAAATTTAATTTTGGTTACACTCAACTACTGTTAAAACCACTTGTCTCAATAATAATTAAGTTTAAGCAAGACTAGGCCAAATATTCATATCATTATTACAGTTTATTATTCCCTCGTTCTTGTTACGAAAAGACAACATAATTCTAATTCAGTTTAGCCGGCGCCCTACAGAATCGACACCAATACGTCAATCAGTGACAAAACGGTTCTAGCAATCAATTTTGGCATATAATAATACGACTAAAAGCCGATAGACTGGGATTATTAATGCTGCTATGTGCGTCGCCTTACTGCATTTGCGTTTATTGATAAATGATAATTCATTTCTAATTCGTAATCAACCAATCAACGGTAATTATAAATCGACGACAGTGAGCCCTACATTAACAATATAAATCAATACCGCGAGAGACGGAGCTCTCAACAATACCGGGGAGCCGCGGTTAGCAAGTTACCAATGGAGCTACAGGCAGCGCCATCTAGTATGTAATAGCGACAGTGTACAGCGCCACCACTGCCAAACACCGTTACCTCAGAAATACTTCCAAATAATAAATTGGATAAATACTTCCTGAAAAAGCTTTGATTATAATAACATTTTCATGGCATGAAAAAGGGGTGTTTCATAATGTTAAGAATTTATTCAACGTTTGGTTTTTCCACCTACAACTAAGTGAATAGTTCAGCTATTCGCCACAAGGTGGCGCTATGTGTTCGTACATGAAACAAGTGCGATTTCAATTGTACTTACTTATGCCAACACTTTTTTCAATTGTTTGATCTGTGTTGAGATTATAAAAAAAAACAGTATTTCAGAACATGGAACAAAGAATAATGAGAAAGACATGGCGTGAAAATTCGATGCGCCATTTTTTTTCCACTTTTTTCAGCGTCGACGGTCGTTAGTCACTTCGGTGACTCTCTTGAACCACAAAACGTTTTCTGAATGTTTTTTCGTCATCCGTCACTTTCTAATCAATTGTGATCTATGTGCAATAAGAACAAAAATCGTCTGAGATTGCGAACAACCGGGTGAAAATATGGTCAGTCAAGCATTTTATGTAATTTTCGTTCAGTTTGCCGGAACGCCTTCATTACACTTGGTTTTGAGAAAGAATGTGACTTTAGACATTTGATATAATCTATAAATTATATTTAGACTTAGCAAATCACTTAAAATTCTAACACCAGGTTTCTGGAGCGAAAATCTTCGACGCAGACGCGTCAAAATTAAACTCATCACAAGGCTTAGTGATGCGCTTAGCTTGTGACAATTTATTCAATCAGTCACACCAGTTTACGCGCACTTGACAATTTCTTATCCAATTTTTGTGTTGGTTATCGTTCGAGAAACCGGGTGTAAGACACATTTCTGGTTGCAATAAGCCTGCAACCTGTGACGCGGAAAATCAAGTGATCAATCAGTCTGAACTGACCTACAAACCCAGGCCTCTAACAAATCACCCCTGCAGCTCGGGTGTGAAACAAGGACGTTACTACAAGGGCTTTTAATAGGCAATTAATAGGCTTGAAATCCCCGTACAATTAGACGAAATTACTGCCATCCTAGATTTAATCCGACCGAATGATAGACCGTCTGTAATCTTAGAAATTGCCAGTACTTATCACGCTAATTAAACCACAATTTCCTTTACAATCCCACTGCAGAGTGACGTTTATCTCCTTCAGTACCTTTGATAGGGGAGCAGCTCACCTTCTCTTTTTAATTTCGCCGTAATGAAAGAGACAGCATGTTTTTAATAGGTATTTCATGTCGTTTTTTTGCTCTGGAAGAATGCTAATCAAAATCAAAATTCGAACCAGGCTGAGAGTCAGCACTTTTTGAACGTCTAAATGATATAAGACCACCTCAAAAATGCCCACCCATCACCACTCCCTAGTGCTTTAGCTTGGCAGAAGAAGTGGCGTAACAAACTAGCCAGCACCACAGATTATTTCAATTTCAACATCTTGAAACGAGTCAGCTATGAACGTTGAAATTCCCATAGTAAATCAAGTCCTCATAATACCGCATCTTCGGAACAGATCTGGTGGGCGTTTGCGTGCATTGTGCTCATTATTAAGTGCTGTCGTGCAACTATGACTGACAGTCTACATCTGCAGTGACGTTTTTCAACGATGTGGATACAAATGTCTGGCGTACGATGAGAAGTATGGGCAAGTTGGGTATTTAAATGGTAAAGGAAAAATACCAATTTGTCTGGCGAAAATTGGTTGCGCGATGGTCACCTAGTAAGCAAACACTGCCAAGAGACACGTAGAACTGGAAGGAGATTAGAGAGCCCTTTCTCCAGCAGTCACCACAAGCCTATGAAAAAGAAAACACTGCACATAAGCGGGTGTATAAAAAAGCAGTTTACACAGGCCAATTGGGCACTGTATTTGCATATGGATGGAAACTGAAGACTTTATTTAAAAAACCACCTTTGTCAAAATTCCATGTTATGAGTTAGTTACGCCGTCTTGTACAGGAATTTGTTAGCTTTCTGATTATATTTTATTTTTCTTTAAAAACATGTTAAGTCACGAGAAATTTGCTTTTATACGAACAACGATACACAACGAAAAAACGATTTTACAACGAATAAAAGTAAATTGCATGGCGTAACTAACTCGTAATATGGAATTTGACAAAGGTGGTTTTTGAAATAAGGTCTTCAACTTCTGAACGATCAATTGATTTATTACTTGTTTATAGACTCCCACAACTATATGTGAAACGAATGAATCCTTTTAATTAAGTGTCACATTATCATAACCCTCTATGTGATAAATAATGCTACCGATCAAAGCAAGGTTTCACTGATGATGTCAAAGAGGCTTAATTAAAAGGACGACGAACCAGTACTAATCTAGAATACATACAACGTGCTAATTTTAAAATTAGGTGGGTGTCATCGCGTGCAGTACATTCATAACTGAATAGGTCGCATGGAGCTATGACAGACGGTCTGGGTTGAGTACTAGGCTAGGCTTAGGATAGGAACATTGGCCAGGTGACCATTTTGTAAATTTTTTACTGCATACTCAAGAAAAACGATACGACAGACTATGCAAATCAATAAGCGCAGTTATGGTAAATGATATCCCCTGCTTGCAAGATACGTATGCAAATCTGTCAGAATCGTTTGAAGTTCATGTCATTATAAATAATGAAATATTTTCACGACTTTCGATTCTACATTTCAGTACTTATTGTATTTTACGATAGCATTTCTCCGAGTGCACAAAGCCGTTTCAAAGCATGAGAAGTATATTTTCCTCTACGTCAATAGCTGTGAATAATGGTTGAAAAATTTAAAGACACGTCATTTAGGTTAGACAGTGTTAAATTGCATATGGACGTTACCCTCAATCGACTGAATGATGACTTAACTTAGATACGTTAAGTTTAGTTCAAGTTTACGCATACATTCGGAGCGCTTCGATTAGGAAAACCAGCACACATACTAACATATGAATATATTTCGAGAATTGATTACTTTGCAGTTTTGCCTCTTCGGTTCCGAACTTTAGCAAAGTTTGAAATCGAAGTTAGATTAAGATTGAACATTACAGGAGTTAGGAGGGTGGCTAACGAAGGTAGATTGTATCGGGAAGTTGGGATAAGGAAATCGGATGGAGTAGCATATATTGCCCTGAAGCACACTCCGCATGTAATCTACTAAAGGAGTAAAGCTGGAGAGAAGAGGGCCCACTACGAGAAAGCAAGTCTTCATCAGACTAAGTTGATAAAGAATTCATTAGCGATACCCAGATCTTAGGTACGACGTAGATATAAGAAGAAAAATAAATATATCTTTAAAACATAGGTGGGAAAAAACCAGGCAGATGATAATGAGGAACCAGATATTTCAAATGAGGTGGATAAAGGAAAACTTTGGAGATCAGAGATCGCTTAAAACCCTTCGCCATTTCCAAGACCAAAGGCACATCTCCAGCAGAAACGAAAACGTCTAGAGAGAGGTGAAGGCGCTGATTAACCATACTTCCATGAATAAACCGTTGATATAACATATTTAAATGATAGACGTTCTTCTTGACATAATTTGGAACTGATTACTCAAACATTTTGGTTGAGTATTTGTGAAAGCGTAACTGAATTTATGATTGGCGTGATAAACTAACATTAGGAGTATTAGGACACATTATGTATATGTTAATCGATTATATGAAGCTTGAAGAGCTTTTGAAGACTGAATCGTTTAGAGTATGCATTGGTTCATTTGACGAAACATATTTTTTGAAGAGTGAAAACATGGTTTCGGAATGATCTGAAATCTGCAACAGCAGCGAGCAAGCTTGTGGATTTGTTCAATGCTGGTTCCATCTCTGTATGAAACGAAGCTTTTGGCAAGCAGAGAGTACAATTTCACAATTTTAGGCGAGTATTCTGTAAGAACCTGTGATGTACCTTTAGCGACCATCTTACTTATCATAACAATGACACTGAGAAGACTTTCAAAGAGAAAAACTTTCCTCATTTATCTTCATTATTTTCAGAAACAATTTCTGTGGAAATGTTATGTTGTTTTATATCATTTTCTTTCTAAGCACACAAACCTGTGAAAATATACAGGTTTTCTATTGAATAACGTAACGTCACGTCTGTAATCCCCGAAGGGTTAAGCAGAAGCGTACCAATATTACACCCACATTCATAATACATATCATTAAATATTAGAAAAATAAATGAAGTGTCGCGTAATATCTACTATCTACTTTGAAATCTTCGCTAGTAAGTGATAAACTTACTGTTTTATAATACGTCAATATGTATGTAGTATAACAAATACAAAAGGCTTTAGTTAAAATAGATCTTTGTTCTATGAAACTCGGTACTTTTTATTCCGCGGAATCTTTGATATACTCACCAGTATGCAAAAATATATATATAAATATTTACTTGGTAACAACGTGGGTTAATACGTAGCCAAAGAAGATAAAATATATTAAAAGTATTCTATTAAATAAATCAACTCCAACATTACTAAAAAAAATGCTTGTAATGTAAGATGATAAGACTAGAAAGGGAGTGACTAAACTAATAGAGAAGTATGGGAGAAACAGACATATTGTGCCGACCCCAAATAAATTGGTCAGGAGAATGAAGAATGATGATGCTAGTAATGCCAGAGAAGCAGGTTCTACGATCAATCAAATACATCACAATGGCAGTAAACAGCGCAACAACTAATTTCGACGCAATCATCAAACGTTTACATAATAGGCCACAAACTACCAAATCTTACGAAAACTTACATCATATTATAACAAATTATTGGTCATTATCATTTGAATAAGATAAAACGTCACATACAAGTAAACAAACGCAAATAAATGATACAAGGGGTCGTATATAACAGTTATCTTGCCACGTGTGTCATCAGCTGTACAAAAGTACAGCCGGTCTATTCTGTAAGAATCCCACCGTGGCGAAATGAGCTTGAAATGAACTGTCATCCCATCTGACGTTAGGCATAGCATAATCGGCCTAAAATGTTCCCACTGCTGGGACACCGGCAACGGCCCGTGTCCTCTCTGTGAGAGGGAGTGCCCGTAATCCACCAAGTGGGCCCAGCAGGCTTTGCATGACGCTTTCTATTTCTATGAAGAACAGACAGTGCTTTTTCAATACAAAGTGAAATTTCGTTTCTCCGTTTCTGACATTGCACCGTAGATATCCTTCTAAAATCTGTCATTTTGTCTTTCGTTCCTAACGATCTTTGTCTAGGTCCTTATAATTGTAGACTATTTCAGAAGAAAATTTCTTGCCAAACTGTTCAAAATCACACTGACAACAAACTTTCTACTCGACGGCCACAAAGTATTTACGATTATCTACAAAATCATGATTCGTTTAGAACGCATGCAACTGTGATAATTAATAGAAAAACATAGCTATCTTCTCTTATTGTAAATAATTTAGTTAAAAGTCATGTCTATTCTTCCGTCGACAAATAGGTGCTCGTGCTAAGCCTGCTGAGCGGTTTGAATGATGTCACATGTCGTCTAAATTTTGGTTCTAGGACATGCTGGTTTCCTCACGATGTTTTCCTTCACCATTTGGAGCGCAGTAGTGATGAAATTTAATACACAATGTAAAAGTGCCTGCCTGGGTTCGAACTCGCGACCTACAACTCGTAATTCACGGCCAATTCCACTGGACCACCATTGTACTATTTACAGGTCATTTCACTTCAAAGGCCCTAGTGTGAGTTTCATTTAACCATCTACACCAAACGCAGTAAGCGCGTTCGGTGTTCCGATTGGCCCTGGATTGGTGACGGACCAATCGGAGCGCCAAACGCGCTCACTGCGTTTGGTGTAGATGGTTAAATGAAACTCACGCTAGGGCCTCAGTTGTCACGGTGACATTTTTACAGAATAACACGACTGATCTCAAATTCGTCAGTGTCAAAGATAAAACGCGTTATCTAAACGCATGATAAACTTGAAAATTCTACGTTTACAAATGCCGTCTATTTTTGTATTCAGTATTTACTTATTTACTTTTAGACGCCTGTGTTATTTGTTTTACAGTATGGAAACAGTCTCATGGTTTGAATACGAATTACTTCCCGATGGCGTAAGAACTACTGGTGTTGAATGAAATATTTAGACAGAGAAAAGTCTTTCGAATTTTTATTTTTTGTTATTTTTGTTGAAGTAAATTCAACTTTTTGCCACATTTTTAGATTTAGCAGGAATAACTTGATGATATTCAGATTATCCTGATTCTACTATTAAACATATACCAAACTGTGACTAACATAATATTACCTTCAATGATTTAAAAAACATTTTTGAATTTAATTATATTTCTAACTTCAACATCGATTCTCGATGGTCAATTTTCTGCAATAAACTTAACATGTACCAAAATGACAAAACGCAAAATAAGGCAAAGGCCCACAAATATATTTAAGCTTAATGAAGCCACTCGTAGCAAATTCAAGGAAATCTAGAAGCTTGGTTAAACTTTTTCTCACAGATTAGTAGTATCTTCAACAATTTCAATGTAGTGGGCGTCTTAAAAACGTCGTATCCTAGTTTTAAAGTAACAAATTTTACCACAGCCAAAAATATTCTGGAAAGTTCTGTTGCAAACATTATTTAATGTCCTTTTCCGTCATATAAATGTGGGACGTATAATTTAGCAGTTTGCTTACAAATTATGTAAAATAACTGTATAATTTGAAATTGGTTGTGGGAACCAGACAACAGTGGCAGATACAAACTAATTACGCTAAAGTTGGCTAAGTTTAGCAAACATGCAAAACCGTAATACAAACTTGTATGTTTTAGTGTCAAGATGTTTTAGTTTGACAGCTGAGATTCTGATAACAGATTAATTAATTATTTTAGATATAGATAAACTAGTTCTACACATATTAATTTTACACAGAATGTACTCTACCAGCGGTCAAACGTGTCATGGTGCTGGGCACGGCGTCCTCACCTTCCGCCTGACACATGTCCTCACCGGACACGGCTGTTTCGGGAGGTTCCTGTTTCGCATAAGGCGGCAGGAAACGCCCGGGTGTTTCCATTGCAAAGATCGCCCTGAGGACACGGTGGAGCATACGGTGGAGGTCTGCCCGGCTTGGGCGGAGCACCGCCGTGTCCTCGTGGAGGTGATCGGCGGCGGCGATCTCTCGCGTCCGACCCTGGTCCAGGCCATGGTACGGAGCGAGAGTGCATGGCTAGCAGTCGCCTCCTTCAGCGAAGCAGTTATGCTCACAAAGAGGGAGGCGGCGCACGTGATCCCGAGATGCAGTATATGCGCCCTCACAGCTGTGGCCTTCGCAGGAGACGCCCTGGGCGTCGGGAACCCCAGGCTGATTCCCGGCCACCGTAGGCACGGGCTTGCGGACGGCGAGTAATGGGTAGCTCGCTGTCCGGTAAGGACCAAGCCCGGGTCGACGGCGCGTTGTGTTCCACGCGCGCCTCAAAGAGATGTCAGCAGCAACTGATGGGGCCCGCAAGGGCCAATGCCTGCCAGGGGTGCGGGTTGTTCGAAAGAGATACCACGGCCCCTGGTACACAGGCAACTGAGGGAACACGGGTGGGTTTTAGTCAGTAAAAGTCTGACACGCCGTCCCGTTCCACCCAGAGCGGGAGAAGTTATTTGATGATTTCCCACCCAAAGAAAAACGTGTCATGGTGCGGATTTGACAAAATATTTCTTTTTTGACATGGGGTCTTGGTATCGATTCCCAGGTCAGGCAAAGTGAGCTTGGGGTTTTCTATCTGGGATTTCTCAGTAAAATACTGGAGTGTCGATTTGTTGTGCCCGGTCGATGACATTAGGCTCGCCCCCTATTACATGTGACTGCAACACAACTGGCGAAATGTGGGTGTGCTATAGGTAGGGACACCCTGCCCAACCCATCGCGGAAACAAGGCGTGAATGTTATGATATTTCTTTTTAGCGAAAGTTTTTCGATTGAACCTCATAGAATCTGATGAAGAAAATATCAAGTTCTATAAAGAAAGAATACACACGTAGTCACGACGTCTTGAATCTATTACGACTTACGACTAAAATTGTTTTAGATAAAGACGGCTTTAGTAAACCACGAAATACTTAGTAGGAAAATCCTAATCGGTTTTAAAGGACTACCTCCACCTATATATCGCAATAATTCTTAAGTCAACCGAGGTTATTGTTGCCTGTATACTGTAATTATGCTATGTCAAAAGATTCTTTGTGACAAGTAGTTATCTTATGAATACTATGCGCGTACTTCTAATCAACGACTTCCCACAATTAGCGTAGTTCTGATGTAACAACACAAGTTAGTGTGTCAACTAAGTGTTTTAAATTACATACCCAGTGTCTTGGTACTTTTTGTAAAAAAATATTGTTAGTCTCGGCCAAGGGCTTGATAACTTTTGTTTCAATCTTTACTAGCTTACTTTAGGAATTAGCTTGGCTTATTAGTCGACTCGCACGATTTAACTCGCGCGAATCGTGCGAATTGCATTTTTGAATGAAATTAAATTTTCTTTGACTTGCACGAAGTTAATTTATTTGTAGATGACTCGACAATTCCAGAAATTCGTATTAGGCAACTGGCTGAGTCGACTGATAGTTTTTTTTTCCTAGTCTTACGAACGTCAGGTACGTTTATAAATCTCGGCATCCATCTTTTCACTTTATTTTTGCAGAAAAGCGTAACGATCATTCCCCTTTCAATAAAATGGTACACGATAACTCCATTATCTGACCAACACCCTAACCTACAATTTACCCAATTTGGAAGCCCTTTTACCCGTTAAAAGGTAATTTCCTATGCTGCGGTTTGACCCTAAAAAGCTCGCATTTTAAATCAGTCTGCACTCATGAACAACCTTTTCCAAGACCCATATATACAGGGACCCTTTTGATACGCTGACCATATAAGAGACCTTGTTAACAAAGTCAATTTCGAAAGCGTCAACATTTGCAAAGTGAAAACTGAATTTCCAATTTTCTTATCTGACTTTTTTGTGGTGAGTTCTTGGGTCAAATCGGTTAGCGGTTTCTATCTTATTCCTTTTTTGTTGAACACTTTAGTACCTGAATGTTTGTTAAAAAAATGTTTGGTGGAACTAAAACCCTGTTTCAAATAGTATCCACGATAAATTCATCGACTCTAACCAAGGAGTACTTTCCTAAGTTAAACATACATCTCCTTTTTGACAACAATTCCAATAATGGCTGCCTTGTTGGTCTAGTGGTCGCAAGCGCTACTGCTGAGCATGAGATCCTGCGTTCGATTCCCAGGTCGGGCAGTGTTATTGTGTTTTTCTCAATAGCAGCCCGGAGTTTGGATTTGTCTTTGGGGGTGTAGAATGATATGCTGAATTCATGGTTACAGTTTGAATACTGAATAAAAACGTATCATGTAAAGGTACACCTCTGCCTACTCTCTTGGGAGAACTTTTTTTGAATTGCGCGATGTTATGTTTATTCCAGTAATAATTGAAAACTAATAAGTATTACTATATCACAAAAAAAAATCCTATGAATATACATTACATTTACTACTCGTGCACAGGCGCGGTCGCAGCTAGACTTTGGGGGGGGCACAAAGACTACGTTTTAATAAGAAAATGTATTATATTTTCGAAACCCTCCCCTCGGAACGCGCCTGCTGATGCAACTGTTACAATTTCCCTCCCACAACAAACTGGATAATAAATCCGTTACATCTCCGAATCGTCCGTACTCCGTATACAGCTAAAAATAATGGGCGGAACACACGTGCGGGTAAATATAGCCGTTCGGTCGCGTTCAAGGAACCCGCGATATTTGTTTACGAAACAACTGATTGTGTAACTGAATCGTAATGATGGTGTGTCAAGGCAGGGAATTAAGTTCTTGGAGGTAGTTAAATGTTGTACCTTGTAAAGGTTTCTAAAAGACAGTGCGGATTCAGTAGAATAAATATAATGGGCGTAAGATATAGTGAAAAGAAGTAATTGAGCACAAAAATGTGAATGACGTATGACGCAGAGCCGACAACGGTGGCAGATCCATAAGTAATATAAATGTTGAAGAAGGTTTTACTCTCAATTTAGTGCATAAGTGGAGCTACCTATCTTAGTTGGATAGAACAGTTTTAAATACATGAAGTAACATACAGGTGACCTATGTCTTCCTATTATGTGTTTTTGATTAGTAAATCATGAGGTCAAGGCGCGAACTATAATTAAGATAAAACTCCACGTAGAGATAGATCAACTAATTTAAAACTGCACGCCCCTCCACTGCTCGTTGTGCACATGTCAAATGCTTGTATAGAAATTTTAGTGGAGGGGCGTGCAGTTTTATCTTAGTTAGTCTCTACCGGTAGGTCCGTTTAATAAATTAATCAATCGGTATATTCGACAAGGGAATTGCTGGGATCGCGATGTCAATTAAAGATTAATTTTCTCATAAGACGCGTTTTCTTTGTCAGTTTTACTCGATATGCAAATATGCATTTGAATTTCCGAAAGTAAATAAATTTCATTTGCAGTAAAGGTACCATGAGCGAAAACCGTTCTCTTTCAGTTTCTAATTAGCATATTAAACTATATCGGAAACCAACCGGTTTAAATCACTACTTAATTACTTTCGCTCATCCGCGGTACGGAACGAAGATCATTAATAACTGCATATGAATCAGCTTCATTTACATGTGCGAGTCAGAAATGTAGATTTTATCACTTTTTCTTTCACATATCCCTGCGAATTGGGGTTCGATGGCCATAAATCTGCCTAGCCATTTCCCAACCCAGGTTAGGTCGGGTTTTAATCCAACTTGATGCGACTCAATACCAATATTTTTCATTGAGGAACTGCCTATTTGACCTCCACAACCCAGTTGCTGGGTAACGCGTTAACCCCTTGGTAAGTTGTCAGACTTTTGTGCTTTTGACTACCCGTAACGACTGCTAAAGATCTATGAATGCCAGCCGGTATCAACGGCTTACCGAGGCACGAAGGGATCTCCAAGGCAATGGTATCCTACTATTATTATTAATATGAAAGTTTATATTTTCAGGTGATTGGAGGTTTTTTACTCAATCACGAAAAAACGGCTGAACCGATTTGAGATTAAATTTGGCACACCAGCTGATCCATACATTGCGTCGAGATATGCGAACATTCATGTATGGATAAGCTCATTTTTATTTCACGATTTCAGGGTTCATCCGATAGTAAAAGTTATTGATAATGATGAGTATAATGACCCGTTTCAAGGATTAAAACCATCAATAAATAGGCGTGTATAGTTTATAGCCTGGATTTACATATAGTATACTTTTTTTATCTCGGTAGTACGTTTCCGGGGTATAATTTCCGACCTATACACGGGCGAAGCCGCTGGCAAAAGATAGGTAAAAATATTAACAGCTATTAAACAGATTAGTCACAAACTATCACTTTTAAATGCATTAGTTACATTTCGTAATGCACGTAGCATGCAGTCAGTATGTAGGTATGTGTGTCGAAGTGAAAAACTCCCGAACGCCTTTTCCGAAGTGTGCTAACGACCGACGTACACGATTGACGTACAGTCGGTTAGAGAAGTGAATATAGTATCGAAGTTTTAAATGTAGGTGCTATTGATACGTAATAGTTCGGTGGGCGCACGCGATGGTTGAATAACGATTTACTAATTTATTATATTGGTGCTTAATTTTTGAGTCAAATTAAAGAAAACCATTTTTTGTTCGCAATAAAAAAAAAGACTGACGAAATATCAAGAAAAACGTAAAAGATGTCTCTTGTTGATCTCTAGCGGGAAACACGACCTCAAAAACACTTCGTTTTTGTTTTTTTTTCCTTTACAAATGCTTTTTTGATAATGTAACAGCGGTATTTATCAATTAATAACTATATCGAATTCTAAAACGGACACTACTGAAAAAGCGTGGCTATTAAAAAGGCTATTTTTTGTTAAAGGCTAACGATGCGTGTCTAAATCGCGACACGATAGTGTACTACCAGTCTTACAATAAGGCCGTCAACATACTTTTTAACAATCTTTTTTTTTGTTTTTTTTTTTTTCATATTTGTTAGAGAAATAAAAGCTAGTATTTTTTTAGGCAGTGTGCGGCATCATTGTTTTCACAGAGCCATCATAGATTCTAAATCTGCACACTTCCACACAATAGGAATATCACCACGTGCCCGAAAAACCACACTCTGTTGTTATTTTCCACATCCATGAGTAATATTGAACTTGTTATCATATGAATTTTATTAACCTTTTTCCTGTAATAAGTTAGACCATAATATTTACATGGATGTAACGTTAAAATTCCTGGAAATGAATATATTACTTTTAGTTGCAATACAGACATTGCTTTGTTTTTCTGTAACTAGATCTGTTCTCTCGTAGAGCGCTGAGGTAATTAAGATAACGCATTTATGACGTAAGCCATCTTGGACAAATATGCGAATGTCTTGTATTTCAATAATTGTTTCACGCTATCTTCGCCATTAACCGATATTTAAGGAGAGTATTAGTTACTAAATCGTTAAGGTTTGAAATCAACTGTTAAAATTTAGGTACGTAGTTTTTCGATGTAAATAAGACATAATTTCCTGTGTTTAAAATATAAGGCTTATTGGATCGAATAAATAAATAATTAAAACGCAACTGCGCATATCATTGCACAGATCTCGACGATCATAATCGTGTTCGTAATACGAATTAAGAAAACACTAGGAAATCGATATGAAAACAGACGTTTTCGATGATAAAATCGATTCTAAAACTCACCTTATGTGAATGCCGATGGTGCGGGGTCACCGGCGGCGGATGCTGAGGCGGTTGTGGCACCTGGTTCTGTCCGGTTACGACAACCGGGAGACCATCCACAATAGTCACCATCACCCTCTTGTCACCACTGCGACGTCGCTCAGCCGAATTCCTCCTGCGGCGCTGTTCATCGACGACAGGCCTCGCGAACACCGTTCGACGATCAAAGTTTCGCGGATCGCTTTGGTTTTCTGCGGCTCTGGTAGCTGGCGTGTGGCTTTTAGATCGTTTGAGGAGTCTCATGACATGGGATTTTAGAGCGTCAGGCTTGCTGACAGGAGGTGGTAGCTCTGGTTGCTTGTGTTTGTATGACTGTGAGTGCGCATGGTGACGCTGCACGGACACCGTGTGCCCCATGCCTGGTGGTATCACGTTCGACAGGCTCTTGACTGCGTACGCAGCATCAACTTTGTTCCCGGCGACGCACGATACCTCGTACATTCCGACACTACCGTTCCCGGCGGCTCTCCCTTACACTTCCACTCACACAACCATGTTTTATCAACTTATCCTATGACACTGCAATCCTTTTTGTACTATACAGTTTACGCTTTCCGACAAAGCATCGTATAACACGCACTTTACACGGAATTGTTAACTTCGAAGAGTTCGTTGCTTACATTTGAAAGAAGTTGTTCGTTATGAATGTCACACGTGATCGAAGGAAAATAACTTTAACAAGTCGGACCGGTTGTCAAGAATTTTCGCGTGAACTGAGTGTATTTATTAATTGGGCGGGATAACGCAGATACGTCTTAACCGCGCGCGAGTCGCCGACCAACTGAGCAAGCACGCACGGAGCGCGCGGCAGAGGCCGTATGATAGTGATAACGAATGATGCGTTCAGTCGTCGAGGTCCATATAATCCGCGAAAAGGTCAATGTTTCGATGAAGTCAGCAGCAATTGCTGTAATTGGCGGATAATGTAACGTGAATTGGATAATGTGTGTGCTTGACGAAATACAGGGGGTACAACGCCCTCTTGTGTTCGTGATGTTATTGTATTTCTGTGCATATATCTGAATTATTCAAGAGCGCTAGCCAAATATAAAACTTTGAATAAGGTTTCAGTAGAAATAACTGGCGATTTTTACACAAGTCACAAACAAAATAATTATGTTATTTATATTCTGTTGTAACACGCGGGTCATATACAAAACAAAAGTTCCAGCCTAATACACTCAAAATATTTCGGCCAACAAACTTCCAACGTGTTGCCATTCTCTAAAACTGCACCGGGCAGTGCTGCCAGTTTTATTGAATTCAAAACTATTTCGCTCATTCCGCCCCAAGTAGGACTGGCCTGAATATCTGCAACACGTATATGAGACCGGAAACGGAGACGTGGGTAGAATTGACATTGGCTTATGTTTAAAATTGGAATGATCGCCGCTAAAGAGGCGCGTTATCTATGATATAGTTTGACAGTTATGTTTTAAAATTGTAGCCATTTTGAAATCGTAATTTTGTTCGTTGTCGTATTACTAAGGAACCAAACGATTCCTGGAAAACCTTAATAATATTGCATAGGTATCTACTTAAGAATAAAGTTTTGATTTACAATTAAACTTTCCTACACTAAACCGAAAACCATTTCAGAGTTCGCTTCACCGCTGAAACAACTAAGTATTTCAAAGAGGATTTTCAAACATCACAACCATTTTCATTCTGCGAAACAGCCATTTATAAATTTTAAACAACGTAATTGGTTGTTGGACTAGCAAAGGTTTCGGGTCCTCTGGTCCTTTGGCAGCTAAACGAATACCTCGTTATAGGTACTTAAGCTATGGAATTTCCTTTGTGAGATAAGAGCTCGCTTTGAACTGTATTTCTTAACTGCAAAGTAGCTTTACAATTACTTTGGTTTAATTTTACGGTAGTTAGTGTGAGTTAGTAATTAACTGGAGATTAGATATCGACGGCATCGTTTTTTGTCATTTTTTTTTTTTTTTTAGATTAGACTCAGATTCTGGGGTCTAAACTCTAAGCACAAAATTCTTAGTTTCGGCCTAAGTTCAGGGCGGTTTCTATTCCGTATCATCTTCGGATATAAAATTAGTTCGGGCCCCGAACTAAGAATTAATGACAACACGATTGGACAGTTGTCCTTACTCCCGATTTTTTGCCTGTCTGTAAAAGTGAATTCATCGAGAGTAGAGTTCATTCCGAAGTATCGAACTATCTTCGGACCGGCCCGTATCTTCGTTGAAGGACTTGGAGAGTAGGCCCCCTGAGCCTGGTGTTTCGAAGGACCAGTTTTGTGAGTTGACACACTTAACGCGTAAATAAGGACCACATGCGCAGTGCTGTTTTATAAAGCACCTTCCCTATTTCATGTAAGGGCGAAATTCTTGTACAAAATATTTCTGTTCTCAGGAAAATTATTTTTGCAAAGCAGATACTACTAAGAACAATACAATAAGGCTCAACCAAGAATCTCAGGCAAGGAGTATTTTTAACAAAGCTAGCCCTGAATCTGATCTCAACCAGCAGCTTGTGAAACTGTAGTCAATAGTCATAACTATTGAGTAATTGTGCTGCATTACAATGACCTTAGAGCTGAATAGTTATTTGTTATAGTCATAAAGTCAATGCGTTCTGATTGCAAAGGTAGGTCTTTGTTTATTTACTTAAGAATAACATATCTTTAACGTTATATCACCTATGTATTCTCGCAAAGACGAGTGGGTATTAAGTACTGATCTTCCATATGTATACAGTTAAGGGGGTAAACGAAAGGGTAGCACGCGCAATTTAAAATTTTCTTACGTTTTCTGTAATTTACAGAGAGTCCTATTTTGAGTTTCATTTAAATCTCGATCTAACGCATTGAGCATGTTCGGTGCTCCGATTGGCCCTGGCCCTGGCGGAGCGCCGAACGCGGTCGATGCGTTAGATTGAGATGTTTCAAAGAAACCCACACTAGAACCACTGGTCAGTCAGGCTGTATGTTGATTGAAATATGATTTTCGACCGTAACAAATATGGCTTTACAGAATAACGATCATTAAAATACTACTGTACGTTCATTTAATCCCGTAAGTTCAAGTCATTTCGTAAGTTTTCAAATCTCATGTCTACCTGGGCCTGAATTCACTATGACCACTTAACGACTCGTAACCACGTCAATCACACACGAACACTGCTAATACCGTATTAATAATATCGACAAATTGTCTTGGCCATACAGAAAATGACATTTCGATTCCTTACCGTTACTTTGGTTTCTAAAAAAACGATATTGACGTACGTAGTTTGAACGTAGTAAGATTCCGCGGGGAATCATTATAACGATACAGAATTGGGGGCCCTGTTTCATACCTGTTTCGATTAACAAGGCACACTAACCCAAACTCCTGGTGCTAATGAGAAATTTCTGATGGAAAGCCACTAGAATTTCCCGACTTGGAAGCGCACCCTGGAGTCCCAAGGTCGCAAGGACCAAACGAAACGGTAGCTATTAAGTAATCTGTGGCAGAGTGACCTCAGTATTGAACACTCATTTGCAATGCATTATAGCATTCAGTACGTAGTGATTGTGAAGGTAACCCGTAATATTAGTAATTTAGTACGTTTGTACGACATGCTTCATTGAACGCAAGCGCAGCTGCGAATGTTAGATCTTGATTGGATTCTGAGGTCGGATAGTGTTATTGAGATTTTCGTTAAGCCGCTCGCGGTTTTAATATTATGACCAATACTAATAGCATTCAATATTGCTTACCGCGGTTGGTCCATGGATAGGTGGCCATCTTTACGTGCCAAGACGCCATCGCGCCTCGGAAAGCACGTTAAGCTGTTGGTCCCGGCTGTCATTAGCAGAACTTTGACAGTCATTGAGGGTGGTCAGAAGACCGAAAGTCCATTGTATTAGTAACATACTTGGGAATAAGCTAGGCAGATGAGGATTGGTCCAACTAAACCGAGTACTCGGAACATTTTTTGGGCGAGCGTAGCACAAGACAAACATTTAAATGTTACATTGAACTCATTTGTTAATTAAACAGAATTAATGTTTTAAATAAGTAGGTCTAAAAGTCCCGCTAAATACATTACCAAGCATTCATTTGTAAAGCCATAATTATTTATAGCACACTTTCACGTCACAAACGCCACAAATGAACGCATCAATTATTTATGTATCCTAACATTCTTGAAATGGTAAACACAGAATTAATCTATCTATAATAATTTGTTTATTTATTTCTGAACTCTTTTTGCGAGCAATTAAGGTGTAATAATAAACACAAACAAATTACCTTTTTTATGACAGTCACTCATACATAATTAACAAAACTCTAAACGAACTATGCCCGAACACTAATTCATGTTCCTGTTTCAAACTACTTATTGCCTAGTATTACCACCGACAGTAACAAAATTAACCTGTTACGAGAGCAACTAGTGGCAAGCAATTGTATCTTTAGTGCTAGACATAAAACAGGGCTACTAACCAACCAGCTACACAGAATAGACAGATACAGAAAGTGAGCTCCGTACGACGAGAGCAAACACACGCACACATAGACACGCTTCACGTACAGCGAGTGCAGGCGCAGTATTTGCAATCAACATTTGTTTAAGATCGCCTTATGTGTAGCTAGCTGTTCCCCGCGGTTTCACCCGCCGATATTCTTTTTCTGTCTTTTTTTCTTTTTGCCCGGCTCCTTTTGATCGTGATGTTATATATCTTATAGCTTTCCTCGATAAATGGGCTATCCAACACCAAAATATTTTTTCAATTCGGACCAGCAGTTCGTGAGATTATTGGGGATAACAAAAAAAAAAAACTCTTCAGCTCTAAACTATTAGTACAGGTAAGAATACAATTTAATTCAATTAACAGACAACAAACAATTTATTTTTGAATATAATTTTATTTGGAAACATCCATCGGTGTCTAACTAAACTTCAACTATATTCGACGACCCTGTGTGCAGGCGCCCATTTTCGATTGTTGTATGGAGTCTTCTGTATTTATCTATTTTGTGCTATTCTGAGTCTTATCAGTTTATGAGTCACTAGTTAAAGTTAACACTAGTCAATATTGTGAGAGCGAGTGAAAGTCCATGACGCACCTATGTTGATTGATACTTAAACCCTACCCAAGTGTATGAAACTATGAAGTGAGGTTACGATGAAGTGGTATTTCTTCCTTCATATATGGTACTTGGAAATCTATTATAAAAATTTCTTGGTATAAATACTTGAGTTAATTAGTAAGGTTTAATTTCCGGAAAGCTGAAGTGTAAGTTTTAGCATTTAACCCGGAAGATATCCGTGCGAAGCAGAGGAGGGTTGCTCGTATCTTTAAAATGCCAACTCCGAAATTGGTATCAGTTCATGCGGATGCCAACAATGAGTGAGACCAGAATGATTGAGTATCATATTATGAACATATGGATGATAAATTATAAATGTATATATTTAAAGTGAATCACTCAGTATTAAGATAAATGATAACAGCAGAATGGGAAGTGGAAAACCCGAATTACACAACAGTATTAAATCCACATCATTAAGTTTGAAACTCCCACTAAAATTGCAGCTATATTTATTGATCTACATCATCAGCTTAAACCCAAACCCAACAAAATTAAGACAAGGCAAAGTAGCGATGATCCTCCACCTGCTTCGCAACATCACACATCTACTGACGAATTTTAAAACAAATTCCTCTTCATCTAAGACCTCATTTCAACCATGTTTACAATTGCAACACGGTAAGTGAGTAATGTTAATCATCAGGTTGTGCGCAAGCGCAATACACGTGGTAAATGCTGTTACGATTAGATTTTGTAACGTTACTACTGTGAATGTACTGTGGGATACGAGAAAGGTGCGTATTGCAGTATTGCTCCAGATATTTTGTAACAGTTGTAAAGAAATGGTGTTGATAATGATAAAATTCATAATGTTTGATGTTAATCAGAAGAACTGAGGAAAACACATGTCAATATATCTGATTCATGTGATTGTTGATGAATTTAGATATGAGGTAAAAGAGATGGAATAAAACAGTATTAGCATGGAGATTGCTTGACAAGCCTTATAACTTGAATACTGTGTGTGGCATCAAAGGGATAGAATAAGAAATGAGTACATAAGAGGAAGTCTGAAAGTGGCACCGATAACTCAAAAGTTTTGGCGAAAACACAAAACTTCCTCTTCCGAGGAAAGAGGAAAATATCGTGATAACAGTTAGTACAGTATAGTGGATTGTGTGAATGATGATATGGCTAGAAAGGGGGGTGACTACCCAGATGACGACTAATAGAGAAGTATGGTAGAAAAAGACATGTTGCGCCGACCCCAAATAAATTGGGATAAGGGCAGAAGAATAATGATTGTGTGGAGCATCAACCAAGTTAAGAGAAAGCATACCATATGAGAGAATATGCTAAGACACGGTCTGTAGGGCTTGCCTAGAATTCTAGACGTTACTTATACTACAAACGAAGATGTATTAAACAGATTTGAAAACCAATCCTAGTTTATGCGAACTGAACTGCAGGATTCAACTGATACGCAAAGCAAATCTACCGGTTTTTCTGCCTCAGGCCATTCGTCAATGTCATTTCCAACTTTAACGATACGTTATCATGTTAAACTGGCTACTGACTTTTATTCTATGTTTACTTGCAATACCGGTTCTATTTGTGTTATATAACTTTCTATGAGAATTAATAAGGAAATGGTAAAATTATCTAACTCTAAGATTGAAACTAAACGACATTTATAAACAAAATACCAAGAAGGTTTATGACAAAATACCACTCACACACCGTAATATGAATTACAATATATTAAAATTAGGCTAAAAATCAGCTTTTTTAAAATCACAATTACATAAGACAATCCCGCAAAACGCTCGCCCTTCATCAGTTCCTAGCGCAGCTTTAGCTGGGAAGAAGTAGCGCTAGTAACTTCTGAGTATCTGGTTGGTAAATACGGTAGGACCAAAAAAACGTTTTCACCTCAGCATGTGCTACATTTTCAACACTTCCATTGCGTATCCACTTTTCTATCTTAAAGTACAGTTTATTATTCCAACTAATGCACCAAGCTCATTAACTAAAATTATCACGCGTGCAATGTGTAAACAAACGAATGTTGTTTTTTCTTACAGCCGTGTGTTTGGACAGAAATGGTTCCGTTAACATGTTTTTGGGTACGAGTATTTTTGTTTTGGTGTGCTTGTATTTTTGTTTGGTGCAAAGCGTTATGTTTTTATTTCTAGGAACAAAATGTTATTAAATAAATGGTAACTTACTCTCTTATATTCTTAGGACAATCTCGTCGTTGGTGATTCGTAAAACCATATTAATAAAAATATCTTTATTTTTCTCTCTTCACAAAGGTTCTCATGACAGGAATTACATCGTTTTGACGTTTGATCATTATAAACAGGGTCGCAAGGATATCGACGCACAACCTGTTATTAAGATCCAGTACATGATTCTGGATCTGTCATGATTCTGGAATTGCGATCTGTAATGAATGCCCATACATTTTGATCTCGTAGGTATTGCACTTTACTATGAAACAGCAAATTTTTAGATAACTGAGGGAAAATTTCAAGAATTGATCGTTTATAGTATCAATTTGCGCGTCCAAGTCCTGCCACGCTGTATACCCACTTCACTGCGGCAGTTACCCCCAACACTGTGGCAGCCATGTTTGTATTGTTGTGTCAGGAATTTAATACCAGAGCCCATTACAAAAACTCGTTACGAGCACCCGATATGAACTTTTATTTTTATTAACCGTTGCCAGTATTGTTTTTATTAAAAAGTTCCGATAGGACCAAATTTATTCTCATTCCGCAAATTAACTGAATATTTGTTTCAGTATTATTGAACATTTTTTATCAGTAGCTTATCAGAGAGAACGGGAAATGGGTTTACCATGATCAAGTGGTCTGACAAGAGAGTAGTTAATAAGAGCTTATCTACTTAGGGTTCTAATGCAATGTCATCATCTGCCTAGCCCATTACCAACTATTTTGGAGTCGGCTTCCAGTCTAACCGGATGCAGCTGAATACCAGTATTTTACATGGAGCGACTGCCTATCTGACCTTCAAAACCTAGTTGCTGGGTAACTGGATACCCCTTGAAGACTGGCTGTAAGACATTCGGACCAACGGTTTAACGTGCTTTTCGCGGTACGCAGGGATCTTGGTAAGAAAAGACGGTCACCCAGCCACAGACCAGCAGCGGCAAGCATAGCTTTACCTGATCAATGCAATGTAAACGAGGCTTTAGGTTAGTGCGTCCCAAAGTGTCACTTCGGATGGAAGGACCACACTTGCTATTTCATTTCAATAGGTAGGTATATGACGATTATTTCTTGTTTTCAACTCTACAAATCAATCCCAACTACATTTCCCCACACGAGTCACACTCCCTTGTCATTTCACGAACAAAACATCGACAGGCAACGTCAGAATCCCTCTCAGTTTCTCCACAATGTTGCCTTTTGTTCATCTATCAAATGCCACGCTACGCCATTCGCATGTTGCGTTCACACTTCACTGTAAACTCAATTTTTATTTCATATTTCGCAATAAATATTGGTGTTGTTTCATAAAATCTAATTGTGTAAGTGTTCATTGGTAGTTATGAAAGTGTGATATAATCTGTGTAAAATGGTCCATTTAGATTTCATTGGCGTGAACCGATTACTTTTACATACATAAGTTTTTAGTGCCAATTGAGAAAACAAACTGGATTGTGTTTGATACGCGCTTCTCAATTTTGGTGATTCTTGTCACTTCTAATGTAAGATCAATATTTTTTAGCCGTCAACAAATAAACCAACATAATATTTTTATTCTATTTCAACACCAACCACATATTCTCATCCTATAATTTCTTAAAAAACATCTGTTTTCAATCACTCTCCGCCAGTACTATCTGCATTAATGTAAACTTTCCCCAGGAAACTTCGCAGCTAAAAGAGTTTAAATAAACAAATCAAAGGATTTACTATTTCTTGTGATGTCTTTATTTACGTGGTAATACTGGGTTTCTTCAAAGGCAGTTTTCAAAAGACACTTTGTGTTACTCCGCAATTAAAATCTTATTACGGCCAACGTTTTTATCTGACTTCGTCATGGTATAAAAAGATCGGAAATATAATATTACTAGCCTTTGCCAGCGGCTTCGCCCGCGTGGTAGTTGAAAATCATCCAGCGGGAAGGTATTACTGAGATAAAAAGTATCATATTATTATATGTTAATCCAGGTAATAGTCAATCTGTGTGACACATCCAAATCCGTTGAGACGTTTTTGCGTGATTAAGTAACAAACATTAAAACATCTAAACATACAAACTTGCACATTTATAATATTACGGTAAGATATGGAATTGCAAAGAAAATATTAGGTTGGGGAAAAAGTCTTTTCGCATTATAGTATGTATGAACTTGTAATAAAATCTCTTTGGCTATACTATTTGTATCTGGCTGGTTTTGGTATCATTGAAAGTTTAAATTTTAAAGAACATAATTCCAAATTCAAATTAGGAAAATGTGTGATTTTCATTTGTTTTTCGTACCGTCAAGATGAGTGAATCTAATGAAGAAATTCGATACATTTTAAAATTTTAGTACAAAAAAGGTAAAAATGCAAGGCAAGCCGCGAAAAAAATTTGCGATGTTTATGGACCTAGTGTAGTGTCTGTGAGAGTAGCACAAATTTGGTTTAAGCGTTTTCAATCCGGAAATTTTGATGTCAAAGATGCACGTCGCTCTGGTCGCCCTATTACGGATAAAATGGATGCCATTTTTGAAAAAGTGGAGCAAGATCGGCATACCAGTAGTTACGACGTAGCTGAATAACTGGAAATTGACCACAAAACAATTTTGGCGCATTTGAAAAAAACTGGGTACACAAAAAAGCTCGACATTTGGGTACCTCACGAGCTCACTGAAAGTAACCTAATGAACCGTGTACTCATTTGTGATTCTCTATTACGACGTAATGAAACCGAACCATTTTTGAAGAAGCTGATAACTGGTGATGAAAAGTGGATCACGTATGACAAGAACGTGCGAAAAAGGTCGTGGTCAAAGGCCGGTCAGGCTTCACAGACTGTGGCGAAACCCGGGTTAACTCGCAACAAGGTGATGCTGTGTGTGTGGTGGGATAGGAAGGGCATTATTCATTATGAGCTGTTACCACCAGGCAGGACCATCGATTCTGAACTCTACTGCGAACAACTGATGAGATTAAAGCAAGAAGTTGAGAGAAAGTGGCCGGAATTAATCAACAGAAGGGGTGTGGTTTTTCATCATGATAACGCTAGACCTCACACATCTTTAGCCACCCAACAAAAATTAAGAGAGTTTGGCTGGGAGGTGTTAATGCATCTGCCGTATAGTCCTGACCTTGCACCTTCAGATTTGCACCTGTTTCGGTCTCTTCAGAATTCTTTAGGCAGTGTCAGGTTAACATCACGAGAGGACTGCCAAAACCACTTGTCGCGGTATTTTGACCAGAAGTCCCAAAATTTCTATAGCAATGGGATCATGTCCCTACCTACAAGATGTCAAAAATTTATCGAACAAAATGGTACCTACATACTTTAGTTAAATGTAAATAAACTTTATTAAAAATGTTTTGAATTTTCTTAAAAAATGCGAAGAAACTTTTTCCCCAACCTATTATAAAACCCAAAATATGCTAATGCTCAACCGAATGTCACTTTATTTTCTCTCTGATATAGGTACACTACTGCCCTTGTAACATGTGCCACCGTATAAAACATGTACAAACAAGGGAACAAAATAAGCCTTAGTTACTACAAACACGTCCCAAAAACTACGTCAAGCATAAAATCGGACCGTCTCATAAGTTTCAACTAGACCTAAGCTTACTAAATACACAAGACGCCTATTCAAGAGAATTTATCAAAGCGAACGAGGCACAACATGGGCGTTACATTTCACTCCATTGTGCTTGGCTCGACACATTCCAAGGTCCCCGAAGACAGATACAGACTGGTAAACTGATAATGTCGGACTGTGGTCTGTTGTGATGGCACTTTCCGGACCCAAGGGGTCTCAGATGTCTTTCAAGAAAGGCGTTTGTTGAAACACGTCTCCATTGAACCGTGGTGATACTAAAATTGGACACAATGGCCGACAGGGAAGGTATTGTGATCAAACATCAATAACGTATGGAGTTAATATCCTGAACTGAAAATTCAGTGTATGTTATGTACATATACACTGAATTTTCAGTTCAAAACAAAAGGCGAAATTTCCGTGCGAATAATTTGAATCAAAAGATAAGCATCAAATTTCCCCTGTTAAACAGTGCCCATAAAATAAAATACGGGACAGAACTCCGAGAAACAGCTTGCAAAAGCGCTTTGCAGCGAAAAAAGGGGGTTAGAAATAAAATTAAAAACCAAGTAATAAACAAGGTATAGCGTTAAACGCAAACATTAGATAAAAGACCAGAAGGACCAAGTTTGCTTCCGATGTCTAATCTGAGCAGAATGCTCCACAATTTAGATAACAAAAAACAAACAACGGGCAGCGAAAGTACTTCTAAAACAACCCTCATACCTTCCCCGAACCCTGTGTAATTCAAAATGAATGCGAGGAGATTAAAAAAGATATCACGAACAAAGTTCACATGTAGACGCGGCTAAAAATAAATAGAGGGAGGGAAAATGAAAAGAATAATGGGAGGGATGGTAAAACGGTAGTTGTGACTATAAGGATGCATCATCACAATACCAGCGGCAACAGCTAGGATAATTACGAAGTTTTATTTACTTTTTTGTGGGATAATAGTTCCGCAATTGTTGTTTACATGCCTTGGGCTGGTTCTCAACGGAGTAAAAAAAAAGGAAAAATAACAAGGATAAAAAGAAAAGGATCGTAGGCTCTTTCATCAGCTTTAATGAGGCCAATGCTTAAATAATCACTAGTATTTTTTGCTCGACCTAAGGGACAAAAATAAAACTCAATTTCAGGAAGCAATGAAACATAAATATTATTTCAAGAAGAATCGATACTTCAGTTGGTACCGAACTTTGTTATTGAAGTAGAAACTGCACTATAATGAAACTTCTAACAAAACTTTATCGTAGAACTGTAAATTATGCTGATAAGAAGTTTATCCCTGAAAAACTGAAGAGGATACTTTAGGTAAATAAAATAGCCTTTCTAATTTACAAGACCTAGGGCATTTATTTAAGGCTTCGCTAGAGTAAACGAACTCCAGTATAAAATGTAAATTAATTTTTTTTGCTCGTTGATTTACTAGGAGTTATTAATCGCCTTCGGGTTAGCTAAGGCTTGTTTTACTGGAATTTTCATTATATTAGGTAACAAATTATGTGCTCCACAAACGTAATGTATGATAAAAGGTTAAACTGAATTATCCTCTTATTTTCTCATTCAAGTAAATGAACTGAAAGCCATGACAAATCTTGTCACAAAAATTAAAGCAAACGTTACTATAAAAGTCGGTGTACACATCGCAGTCGATAAATTCGATAGTACAACTAAAGTACAATATCTTTCTCATTATAGCTTAAATAGTGTTAGACAGGAAAAAACCTACATCATTCGATATAAGCCTGTCATTCAGGAGGATCGCACGCGCACCTGCGGTACATACGTTTAAGGTATTTGCATCTGATTACTGTTGCAAGGCGTCGAGTTTGTTTAAAAATTAAACGGATGAATGTATGGAGGTGGCGTTTTGTTGGCATATAAAGTACACAGTCTAAAGACAATAACCTCGTGGTAGCACGTACCTTAAAACTATCTACAGCAAATTAACCGTAATAAAATTAAGACTACAAAGAAAATAATACAAGAAACAACAAAAAGAATAAGTAGAGAACGTGTTAACAACTAACTTCATAAGGAACAAATCTGCTCAACACAAGACCTACTTCAATCCATTAGGAACAAGGACCAAATTATTACGCGGCACGTATCCCTACGGTACGAGACTACGAGCACAATTCAACTACAACAACAAAATTGTTCCACATTTACAGAAACCGAGTTAGTGAGTTTAC